>OY755250.1:43514855-44871855 GCA_963576725.1 Azorinus chamasolen | reverse complement strand
GTAAATGCCAGTAAATCCCAGTATTTACCGCCGGCACGGTAAATACTCTTGTACGACAGACCCCCAGCAAAGCTATTGAAAAAGTGTCCTGATAACGGTTGTAAGTGGACACTTTTGTACGCACGTGATTCTTGTGGTTATAACCTATCTACCTAGGATTTGAATTGGGTGAACCAAGGGGAAAACATTTTGTATTCATTTGTTAAATATTCATTTTTAATCAAAATTAAAAGTCTACAACGTACTGTCGTACAAGTAAGATACATGTACTCGTCTTACTACCAAAGTGTCTTCTTACAACAGTTATCAGGACAGTTTGTTCGCTTGACCTCAGACAAGTGCCCTCAGCTACGCCTCGGACACGTCTTCGGACTCATGCGAACAAACTGTCCTGATAACGGTTGTAAGAAGACACTTTGGTAGTAAGACTCGTACTGTATCTATTACATAAATGCCGGCATTTTGCCAACCCTAATATTTCTGCAATGATCTGCCGTGAACACAGGCACATCTGCTATTCTTGATTATAATATTAACCAAGAATATCTTTAAAACTAATGGTGTTCGCGACCCTAACCTCCCAGTTTCAGAAGATTTTCAAACTATTTACTTTATATTTCTATTGAATCATGGCCATCCCTGGGACTGGGCCGATTCTGACCCTAGGGGAATAATTTATAAAACTTTTGTAGAGGAGATTTCAAAGTTTTCACCATGTTTCTATAGAAAAAAAGGCATCCCTGGGTTTGGCCAATTTTAAATTCAAGGACATAATGTATAAAACTTTTAAGGAGGACCTGCAGATGATGTTATGTGCCAAAGAGGAAAGCTGAGAACCCTGTTGATTCAGAGGAGAACATTTTTAAAATTTCAAATTGTTGACAACGGATGACGCACGACGACAGACATCAGGCGATCACAACAGCTCACTCTGAACACTTTGTGCTCTGGTAAGCTAAAAGGAATATACACTCACCTCCTGCACTAAGCTACGGTCTAAGAATGTATACATGAACAAACACGATCTCATTAGCTTCAACACTGCTGCTACATCAGCATCCTTTGTAGATTTTACATTCTCACTGCCACATGGTAGGAAACACTTGGCAACTTCCCATGGCAGAGTTGGCCAAAGATGTGGCTTCAAGTTGGTGCGTGCTAAGTTAGCATTTGTTCCATCTGCATGAAATCTCAGGATCTGTTTGAGCCATGTATTGCATGTTTTAGATGAACACTTGACCCTCCAGGTGGTTTTGTGTCGTTGTACTTCATTAAAAGTACAAGCATTGCACAATGCTGCTTGTTGATGACCAGGCTGTTGAGACACAATTCCTTGCAAACGCTCGTGTAAATCTATCACTCTCTTGTTGGTAAAGGATTCAATGCCTTCTTTAAGAAATAGCAGCGACAGACTCCCTCGCAGCCAGTTTAGGTAATTTTCATCGTTAAGTCTTGAACCTGGTGTTGCCATCCTGGAAATAGAAAAAACAGTGTTAATAAATGTACAGGTACTGACTATGACTAATCTAGGTTACAAGCATGCATGGTCAGACTGGGATTAGGCATATATATATATATCTACGACTGAAAGACAAGTGGGGCATTTTAAAAAAAGATGACATCTGGTTAACCCTATTTCCATAATAACCAACTCTTTCGAAACCCATACAATTGAGTTTGGGGTACCTAAATACCCAAACATATCTGTTTTCGGCAAAATTGAATATTATTATAATTTATATAAATTTCATCCAATACATACCAAACATTCCTTTGGTTAAAAAGATAATAAACTTGTCAAATCAAATGGAAACAAGATCAGTTTGTGAAACATTATGCCCCCGATATGACCTCTGATCATGATGTATGACACTGACCTTAAACGTATTTGCCTCTATTTGCACATGCATGCCAAGTTTGAAGGATGCAGGTTGAATGGCGAACAAATTATCTAAATTTGACCTGTAATTTGACCTTTGACCTTAATGTATGATCTTGACCTTAATAAGTCAGCCCTAATAACTTTCAGTAACAAACCAACCAACCATCCAATAAACCAAACAAGAGGGTCTGACAGGCCCTGACATCACTCACCAGACAATCAGAGGAGAAGATTTTCAAAGTTTTCACTGTGTTTCTATAGAAAACTAGCCAGCCCTGGCGAGGGCCAATTTTGACCACAGGGGCATTATTTATATAACTTTTGTAGAGGACCTAAAGATGATGCTATGTGCCAAAGATGAAAGATGAGAACCCTGTAGATTCAGAGGAGAAGATTTTCAAATTGTTGACGACTGACGACGGACAACGCACGCCGACGGACGACAGACATCAGGTGATCACAAAAGCTCACTCTGAGCATTGCTGTAACGCTAAAAACCAAGAGACAGCAAAAACAATATGCCCCTGGGAACATAAAAAACAGTGCTACAACCCAGGTTCATATAAGATAGGCTCTATGCTTTATAAAGATATAGGCTGCTATAAGTCAAGATCTAGTGCAAACACAGGTTAAATATCAATAAATAAACTATTTAACTATCACAGATTGCGGTATGTATTCTGGACTACAATGTAACTGTGGGCCCAATACTCAGCCACATCAGGGGCCGAGAAATATAATCTAGCTTTAGCTCTTGATTCTAAAGGGTCCGTGATCCAGGCTTATAATCAGACTTTATATTTACATAGATCAGGATTTGCAAAAATTAAGAAACAAAATCATGGTTTTAACTATTTGAACAAACAACAAGCAAAAAAATACGGAAACCGCATTAAAGCCGGATTTTTCAACTGAAAGACCTTCACCTAAGCTATCTGTATACTAAATATAAATTGTCTTGCATATTTAGTTCAGAAGTTATAACAAACATTTAATGACATCCAAGTTTTCAAATTAGTGACCTTGACCATGTCCTGATTTCAGGTATCAATAATTCAAACTTCTTGTTTATACTTATTGATTTTCTGTGTAGACCTTGACAGAATTTCCGTTATTATTTTATTTATAATTCCTGTGTCATTTCTTTTTGAAAAGTGTTCTATTTATCTATTTATCTATCTATTGAACTATTTGTTTTTCTCCCCGACATGTATGCTCCAGCCGCAGCCATGTTTGGAAAAGGGTGGTAGTGAACATATTCTAAATACAGACCTCTGATTTCGGAAGTCAGGGCCAATCGTCAAATCAGAGGCTGTATATTCAAAACTGTTCACTACCACCCTTTTCAAAACATGGCTGTCGCCGGAGCATACATGTCGGGAGAAAAACAAATAGTCGAGAACTTGGATAGATTTCGGTAATCTTTTAAAATCTTGAAGGTAGGTGTTCCCAAACACATCATAGAATTGTTTCACATCTTTTTTTCGCATGCATATCGCGTGTCAGTCGTATTTTGCACTTGTATCCAATGTAAATAGCCGGTTGCAACATCGTGTCCTAGTAGCGTTTTTCGGTCAAATTTTCGACTTTGATAAGTTCTGCATCTAAATCGGAGCTTTGTGCAATGGAAACCAATACATTTTTGGAAAGAAAAATGTAAATGCTATTGATTGGTACATAGCTTTGCTTGCTCTAGGTCAATAATTGACGATAAAATCAGGGTTTGTTTGAGGCGTGTCAAAATGAGACAGCGAATATGGCGAGCGGAGTTCCACCCCTTTTCTTATGTATATACAATGTATATGTAATCAAGGACTTCGACCAGAATGGATTTTTCACACAGGTGTGCCATTTTGAGGTCCAGGCACACTTTAGACCCCTGTGGCTAAAACCAGTAGAGTAGACCCTTAACTATATTTCCATAGACAAACATAGACTATCAGTAGACCCTGGCCTGATATGGGTCTACTCAGTTTGCAGAGGATTTAAAAGGCATATCTTTTAGGAAAGGGTTAAAAGGAGACTTACCAAAGAAATAGTTATTTGCCTATTTACTGCGAGTCACGAAGAATATATCAAACAGCTTCTGTAAAAATGCTCATTAGGAATAAATCAATTGGTATATATATCACTATTTTGGACCTCTTGTCTTAGTAATGCTCAACTAGTAATTACTAGACAGGACACTGAGAGGGCATATGAAGTGTTTTTGAACCAGCGAGACATTAAGGTTATTACGTGTTCAAGATTAAACCTCCAAGATGATATCCCATTACTCAAGGTGGACCGTGAATACGGCATTTATATCCATGACCAAAATGTCTGTTTAGTGTATGTGGCTACCAGATCTAAATGAATACCTGAGTGAAATCCACAATATTGTAACAAGACGTGGCACATCAACTAAAACTGTCTGACATTGCTGGATTGCCTATAGAGCATCTTCTTTCTATTACCTCATATTAACGACTTTTGACGACTCTGTAAAAGTTACTTTATGAAACCATTGTGATAAATAGAGCATTAAGAGCAAATGCTCTATTAATAACAATGGTTTCAAACTACAAAATTCTTAAAGTTTCCTTTTCTCTAGTTAATGCTCCTTTTCGGTAGATATATTCAAGAGGTTGTATCTAAAATAGCCTATGAGGTAATGGGTTAATGATGATTATGTGAAGGCACTGGATAAAATATTGAGACTAATTTACAATTGAATATAGGTGAGAACTTTTTACAGTGACATGCATACAAAACAAACAAGAGGGCCAGAATGGCCCTGACATCGCTCACCAGACAATCAGGAGAGAAGATTTTCAAAGATTTCACTATATGTTTCTATAGTAAACTAGCCGGCCCTGGGGTGGGGCAAATTTTAATTCAGAAAGAATAAATTAATCTATACTTATGTTCAAAATTTCAGATATTTTCATTACATCTTCATGAGTTCATATTATTATTCATATCTTATCTTAAGACTGATTTACTTTTAACCCTTCCCCTGTTCTATGTTTATTCAAAATTTCAATACCTAGTGAATATTCATGGACAAAATAGTTGTAATGAAATATGGAAAGTGGGACAGTATAGCCATTTTAGAAAGTAAAGAAACATACGGTATTTCAAATTCCATTGACAAACAGATCAGACCCTGATCAGACAGCTGCTATAGAAGCCATCTGATTTGGTCTGTTCTGTTTGCAAATGCATGAAAAGTCATTTATATGAGGGAAAGGCTTAAGTAAATATATTATAAGTGCATGTATATTGTACACAAAATAAAAATAATTTAATGCAATTTGCACTATATTATATCATAAGCAAATACAACAGATTGATCAGATGGCAACTACATGAGCCATCTGATCTGGGTCTACCCTGTTTGCAAAGGTGTAGAAATGCATATTTATGGAGTAAAGGGTTAATTGTTCTATTTACAGGTCAGATCTAATTTGCAACTGCCATTATCCAGAAGGGAGGCAATCCAGTTGTAATCAATCAAAGTACTGACAGTACTGAAGGTTTCGGACCATATATGTGTCGATTGTGACTATACAATACGAAAAAGCTTGGTAGGGAAGGACTGGTACCATTGATACATAGTAAGATGACCTCTAAAGCATTAATTCCTGAACTGAAACGGTGTTTAATAGAACTGTTTGATAAAATTGACAGGTCATCTGAACATAATTACTGTGAACTTTTCTGAAAATCCTGTCAGTGTTTTTAAAAGATATTGTTTAAAGAAATAAATTGATGACTAGTAGCACACAGTGCACTTCCAATAGTTCAATTTGTCTGAAGTTTACTTAAATTGATATTTGAATTTAGTAAAGGGCCATTACTCTATTATTATTTGGCCGACGTTGGCGTCATATATTGTGCCTCATGCACCTATCCATGTAAATACCCCGTCAAATTTAAATGAAATCTGAGCAAGCTGTTCCAAGATATGACTTCTATCAGTCACATTTCCTATATGGCTATCTGAAAGCAACAAAGGGTCATATTTCTGCTACTAACTGGTGAATTGTAACAGTATTTGGCGTACATCAATCACCTATAGTGTATCCATCTATACACTACAACCAAGTTTGGATAAATTATATATGCCATGTGAATCTAAATATCATACAGTTAACAAGATCTAATTGTAACAGAATATGTTGCAGAATGTCCCCTAAACGAAACTTACAACTGTTATTGGTGAGCAAAATATCTAAATTTCAACCAATAACAGGCCATTAGTGAGCACTTGGTTACATGGCAACCAGCACTTTTGAAACAACTGCATATATATCCCTACTGACCAAATTTCCCGAAAAATCTAATATGTAAATTGTGACCCATTCAGAGGACACTACTCCATTACCATGGCAACCAAGTATTTCAAAACAACTTTCAGCAAATTTGAATATCTAAAATTTTGACCAATCAGATCTCACCATTCAGTTTCCATACCAACAAATCATTTCTGAGTGTCAAAATATCCCGACATACCAATTTTCGGCAAAATCGAACAATATCTGAATTTGTCAAAAATATCTAAATTTTCGATCAATCAGAGCCACCACTCAATTACTATATGGCAACCAATTCTTTAAAAAGACCTATAAATTATTCCTATACCGTAATACCAATTTTTAGCAAAATCAACCAATATATGTACTTTCGAAACACAAACCAATTGATTTGGAGTACTAAAATATCCCATGATACCAATTTTCAGCAAAAAATCGAATGATATATAACTTCGCCAAACAATATCTAAATTTCGACCAATTATAGCAACCATTCAGTTATGGTGATTTTCAAACAAGAGGGCCTGAAAGGCCCTGATATCGCTCACCAGACAATCAGAGAAGAAGATTTTCAAAGTTTTCACAACATGTTTCTATAGAAAATTAGCCAGCCCTGGGGTGGGGTCAATTTTAAACCCAGGGGCATAATTTTTATAACTTTGGTAGAGGACCTGAACATGATGCTGTGTGCCACATATGAAAGCTGAATACCTTCCAGTTTCAGGAGAAGATTTTCAAAGTTTTCACTACATGTTTCTATAGGGAGAATAATGGTGTTGTTAACACCCTTTCCTCCATAAATAGGCCTTTCAACGCCTTGGCAAACAGAGTATACCAAGATCAGATGGCTGATCAGGGTCTGCTCTGTTTGCTTTTAACATGATATTGTTCTGATTCTAGTATTTATCAGGTCACAGTTTTTGCTAATTCATCCACAATAGAAATTATGTTAATTAATATTTATGATGGCATTATCTCCTACATGAATATTCATTCATGGTCTAAAGGGTTAAGAAATGACTAACTCTACCCCACATAATTGTAAGCCACAGCACTTCAAGCTAATACACAGTGAGTGCACCTGTCTGCAGTACACTGCTTGACCTAATTATCAGTGACCAGTAAAGGATCTGATTGTTCTAATCTGCAGTCAGCTATACAAAAATGGTCACCCCTGGGACCGGGTCAATTTTGACCCCAAGGGAATAATATATATAACATTTGCACAGAACCTGATCATGATGTTATGTGCCAAATATGAAAGCTGAGAACTCTCCAGTTTCAGAGGAGAAGATTTTCAAAGTTTTCATTATATGTTTCTATAGAAAACAATGCACCCCTGGGGCGAGGCCAATTTTGACCCCAGGGGCATAATTTATACAACTTTTGTAGAGGACCTGAACATGATGCTATGTGCCAAATATGAAAGCTGAGAACCCTGTAGATTCAGAAGAAAAGATTTTCAAAGTTGTCACAATATGTTTATATTCAAAACTGGCTACCCCTGGGGTGGGGCCAATTTTGACCCCAGGGGCATAATTTATATAACTTTTGTAGAGGACTTGAACTTGATGCTATGTGCCAAATATGAAAGCTGAGAACCCTGTAGATTCAGAGGAGAAGATTTTCAAAGTTGTCACTATATGTTTCTAATGAAATCTGGCTACCCCTGGGGTGGGGCCAATTTTGACCCCAGGGCCATAATTTATATAACTTTTGTAGAGGACCTGAACATGATGCTATGTGCCAAATATGAAAGCTGAGAACCCTGTAGATTCAGAAGAAAAGATTTTCAAAGTTGTCACAATATGTTTATATTCAAAACTGGCTACCCCTGGGGTGGGGCCAATTTTGACCCTAGGGGCATAATTTATATAACTTTTGTAGAGGACCTGAACATGATGCTATGTGCCAAATATGAAAGCTGAGAACCCTGTAGATTCAGAGGAGAAGATTTTCAAAGTTGTCACTATATGTTTCTAATGAAATCTGACTACCCCTGGGGCGGGGCCAATTTTGACCCCAGGGCCATAATTTATACAACTTTTGTAGAGGACCTGAACATGATGCTATGTACCAAAGATGAAAGCTGAGAACCCTGTAGATTCAGAGGAGAAGATTTTTAAAGGTTCAAATTGTTGACGCCCGACGACGCACGACGACGGACATCAAGTGATCACAAAAGCTCACCCTGAGCACAAAAGTGCTCTGGTGAGCTAAATATAAAAAGTGGGATGTACATCTGCATGTATCAAGCAATATTCATATGAAGTTTCATTAGGATCGGACAATTACTTAGTCTTACTGAGAAATGCGTTGGACAAGTTCATGACGGAAGAAGAACAATTGGAAGAATCAGAATCGGAAGAAAGAATAATAAGAATAAGAAACGGAGCAAACACAATATGTCCCTCTACTTCATTTTGGGACATTATTATATACCAGGGGTGAAAATAACAGCATGCTTGTATGTTAACACAGATTTAGTGCTCCAGATAGTATCCGTACATCCGTATTGTACGGATAAATATTTTGCCGGTACGGATAGAAATTCGAATCCATAAGTACTTGTTACGTATCATTTTTTGCCGGTACGGATCCAATACCAAAATGATCCGTATCAAGATCTACATATCGTAAAATTAACATCTAAAATCTCGCTAGTTGCTCTAGACGCCTTTTATAAAAGCAAGGAAAAAAGACTCGTAGGTCAATGTTGTTCGGGCCTTTATTAAATGTGAACAAATCAAGCGTTTCATCATACACGATACCAACTTCCAACACAGTGATCTCCCCTTATCGCTACAATGGAGAGATAAGGGAGATTACTGTGGGGAGTTTGACGCTGGCTACCAATGGCCTCGTAGTGGAAGCGGAAACCAGAACCGCGCACAAAAATGTCAACGAAATAATGTGAGTTTCTCTCCCTTGGACCATGGGCAAAAAAAACAGACCCCCTTTCCACAAGTAACATTATATCAGGCATATTTTATGGCATAACAAAATACGTTGGTGAAAAAGCGTCCAGGCATACAGATGGACTACGTACTGTGTGTTTTTCGGCCTTGAGGCAATTCGTACCAAACATAAATATTAAAAAAAAAACGTTTGCATGGCTTTCAGACCAGACTTTCCCATCAACAGTTTTATTAAATTTCAACACGCATGATAGAAAATAACTGAATGTGTGAGATGGGAATAAACAGAATTGTATCATAAAGTAGATCTTTTGGAATATTCCTCCATGGTTCATTTGTTCTAAAGATGCCTTGATAAGGTTGTATTGTGCCAATTATTTTTTATTTCTGACCAAAAACGTTTTGTATATAACAACCTATTAGAATCGTCTACCCAATACACTTCTAAAAAGTAGTCAAGCATAGCTGGTTTTCAACCTTTATTTCATAAATAAGACCTAACTTAAAATAGTCTTCTCTATGCAGTTAGTTTCACCCTTACCTCCAAGAATATCCATTTGGAGCTCCACCAACTATGCATTCTTAATGAAGTTTATTTTTAAGTATTGGCACATATACAGTATGTATTTGTCTTATCTTTGGTACAAGAGAAATGTCATACATGTAATATGTCATAAATAGAGTAGATCCTGATATGGCTGCTCCAGGATATGCCTTATCTGAGTCTACACTGTTTGTATAGGTGATGAAATGTTTATGTATGGATGAAAGGGTTAAATATAATATATAAGTAATATATAATTGGATTTTGGCCATAAATTGATGATACATAGGTTTTAGAATCAGATACACCATAGTCTATTATCTCTAAGCAAACACAATAGGCTGAGTCAAATGGCACAGCTCCCGTTCTGCAATGTGACCCCTAAATTTAACCCTGTACTTTATGAGTATGCATATGATCTGAATGAAACTTCATTAGGCACTATTGGTTATTTCTATTCAGTAATCGGGCCCGGAATACTGGTTACATGTACTGGCGGGAAATATCCTGTACTGATGAAGTTCAATTTGGATCAGTACCGTGATAGCCAAAAATTATCTGGAGCACTGCAGATTAATGCTGGGGAAAAAGCTTAAACACACACTACAAACAAACAAGAGGCCCATGATGGCCCTGAAATCGCTCACCAGAGGGAAATATTTTTAAAGTTATCTCTACATGTATGTTTCTAAACAAAACTGGACACCTGTTTTGTGGGGTGTTATTTGACCCTTTCTCTGTATAATTATAATGGCAAGCTTTCTGGGATGATTTGCTTTATTATAAATATTTTCTAAGTCCAATACCGAACATTTACCGACCGTTAACTTGGAAAGCATATATCGCACAAAAAATATGTGGAAAAGTTTCATTTTCCATTAGATATTACTACGCATAACCTAACAACTCCTTGATATATTGCGTATTTAGAAACGAACGACAACTCTTGTAGAGCACGTTTGGTAACAAAACTAGTTCACACCTGAACGTTTCAAACCCCTTCAGAATTAGAGTACTGATGATTGTTTCAATGCAGAAATTGTATAAAAATCGCGATTTCAACAATTTATACAAACGGAATTGTTACATATGGAAATGGAAAATTAAAACTTGTTAAGAATAACTGGTGATAATAACCATTGTGATAAATAGAGCATTTGCATTAGTGATAAATAGAGCATTTGCTCCATAAGAGTAAATGCACTATTTATCACAATGGTTTCAAATCTACTCGATTCCGAAATTTTCCTTTTCTCTAATTAACCCTTTTCCTCATATAAACATGTTTTCACGCATTTGCAAACAGAGTAGACCCAGATTTACCTCTTTGAATAAGCAGACAACATTTCTAACATATGACAACCCTATCACAGCTTAGCAGGACTTAACCAAAATTAGCACACAGTTTGAACTCAGATCTGACACATACCAGCATGTAACTTTATATGTGGTTTGTATATGAGTTAATTTACTCCTATGGAGCAAATGCTCTATTTATCACAATGGTTTGAAATCTACACAATTCTGAAATTTTCATCTTCTCTAATTAATGCTCCTTATCAGTAGATTTATTCAAAGAGGTAGAATCTGAAAAAAGCCTTTGTGATAAATAGAGCATTTGCTAACCATTGTGATAAATAGAGCAAAAGCTCCATAGGAGTAAATGCTCTATTTATCACAAAAGTTTCAAATCTACACAATTCTGAAATTTTCCTTTTCTATAATTAATGCTCCTTATCAGTAGATTTATTCAAAGCGGTAGGATCTGAAAAAAGCCGTTGTGATAAATAGAGCATTTGCGCCATAGGAGTAAATGCTCTATTTATCACAATGGTTTCAAATCTACACAATTCTGAAATTTTCCTTTTTTCTAATTAATGCTCCTTATCAGTAGATTTATTCAAAGAGGTATAATAGTCACTTTATGAAACCATTGTGATAAATAGAGCATTTGCCTTTGTGATAAATAGAGCATTTGCTCCATAGGAGTAAATGCACTATTTATCACAATGGTTTCAAATCTAAACAATTCTGAAATTTTCCTTTTCTCTAATGAACCCTTTTCCTCATATAAACATGTTTTCACGCATTTGCAAATAAGAGTAGACCCAGATTTACCTCTTTGAATAAGCAGACAACATTTCTAACAGATGACAACCCTATCACTGCTTAGAATGACTTGACCAAAATTAGCACGCAGTTTGGATTCTGATCTGACACAGACCGGTATGTAACTTTATATGTGGTTTGTATATGAGTTAATTTACTCCTATAGAGCAAATGCTCTATTTATCACAATGGTTTGAAATCTATACAATTCTGAAATTTTCCTTATCAGTAGATTTATTCAAAGAGGTAGGATCTGAAAAAAGCCTTTGTGATAAATAGAGCATTTGCCAACCATTGTGATAAATAGAGCAAAAGCTCCATAGGAGTAAATGTTCTATTTGTCACAATGGTGTCAAATCTACACAATTCTGAAATTTTCCTTTTCTATAATTAATGCTCCTTATCAGTAGATTTATTCAAAGAGGTAGGATCTGAAAAAAGCCTTTGTGATAAATAGAGCATTTGCTCCATAGGCGTAAATGCTCTATTTATCACCATGGTTTCAAATCTACACAATTCTGAAATTTTCCTTTTCTCTAATTAATGCTCCTTATCAGTAGATTTATTCAAAGAGGTAAAATAGTCACTTTATGAAACCATTGTGATAATTAGAGCATTTTCTCCATAGCATTCTGCTACTTGTACAGAAAACAACAGTCAGCTAGAAAAAACTGGTCACCCCTGTGGCCGTGGCGGGGCCAATTTTGACCCCAGGGGCATTATTTATATAACTTTTGTAGAGGACCTATAGGTGATGCTATGTGCCAAAGATAAAAGCTGAGAACCCTGTAGATTCAGAGGAGAAGACTTTTAAAGTTCAAATTGTTGACGCGGGACGATGGACGACGGACATCAGGCGATCACAAAAGCTCACCCTGAGCACTTTGTGCTCTGGTGAGCTAAAAATTGTCAAGAATTATATACGTTCAGCATATGTTATAATTAACATTATGTAACACATACAATACAATAAGTCCACTTTATCTTTTTTATAACTACTAACTCTCTATAATTGGAGTAGTTATCCATAAATGCTTACAACCTGGTACCAAGTCTCCTAAGACATAACACACATTATAAACATGGATCTTATAGAACTGAAAAGTCTATGATCAATGTTTACGATGCTTGTCACACATGATGTAAAAATATAATTATGATCTTCCAAACTCAATATAAATACTTCTGATGCATTCAGAATACAGATTGCTTTTGAGCTCAAGGTTATCCATATATCTCCGGAACGTTTCACTACAGTCCGTGCTCCTTCGTGCAGAAGGGTCGGTGACGAATATTATGATTTTTTTTAGCTTTCTTCAACTTCAACTATAACTACAGTAAATTAAATTAAATCATAACAAATTTATTTATTATTTTATTTTATTTATTTTTTAATTTATTTTTATTATAATAATAAATTAATAGTAATAAAAATAATAATAAATAAATTAAATTATTAAATTTTATTTATTTATTAAATAAATTACAGTAAATTAAATAATAATTTATTTATTTTATATAAAAAAAATTTTATTTTACTTGTCATGGCGAGCGGACGAGTAGAATTTTCCAGGCTGTTACTACTTATTATGTACTGAATATTAAATTTACGTATTTCAAATAACAAATATGGACAATATTAGCCAAGAAGCTCGATAAAAGGTTTTTCTAATAAGAAAAATAATGCTTAAATTGTGGCCGATTTTAGGCTGCGAAATTCATATCCGCGGATATGAGTCATACCCGTCATAACGGGTGTTTATACTGTATCCTGCAATTTCCAGTCGTTATCTTCATTCCCATAGTTTGTGTGTAATATGTAGAGATTGATGATGATCTGACCATTATTCATTACTGTTTTCTCCGTAACGTTGTCTGTACCAATCCGACAAATTCAAGAAATGCTTGTAGATTTCAAAATATACGCCCGACTTTCATAAGTCGATTACTTTCTGGGCCATTTTTACCGGCGCTCTGTGGTATATATTATTTATCATATAACGTAGCGTTTTGCACGGCAAAATTATTGGTAATAGAAACAGTTGCATCCGCATTTTAATAATTGACACAAATACCAAATGAAGAATTATCGGTATCGTTTATCAAATGCATTGCACTTGGAACTATATTTTTGTCTAGGGTGTTAACAAAATCACATTTTTGGCAAAATGAAAGTAGAAATACGGGTGAAATACACCCGTAGATAACTAAATCGCTTAATCGGCGCTACGTGATAAACATTCTGTCAACGTTAAACCATTCAAAATGTCTGCATTTGGGTTAATGAACGTATGCATTGTAAGCATAAATTGATATTTCGTAGTATAACAGTGGTCTGATTGCGCATTATGGGATATGAATTTATTTATAAATTTGCTTGAGGTATGCCATGGGGATGCTTAAAATAGCCAGCTAAAAATGGACACTGCTCTCCAAGATGCAATAGAACACTTGAATTTGTATTAAGCTGAACTTCACAGCAGATACAGTTATGGGATATATATTGATAGCTGGCAGCTTAATGCAGGGCATAGATATGGAAAAAAGCTTTAAGAGCTTTCTGCATTTTGAGTATTATCCACAAAGTTTTCTCAATCTAAAATGAGTGTGTGTAATTTGTCTAAACACAATTTCTACTCTACTGATCAGGCTAAGGGTGATTACCAATACACTCTGGCCAGCGAGTCCTATCTCTCTGAATATTAGGAAAACTTTAACCTGTAGAACCTTTAGACTGTAGATGTGAAAAAGTATAATTATATACACAGGGCAGGGCCAATTTCAACCTCAGAACTATGATATTAACAAAACTCATAAAGGCATGCTAAGTTAATCTATACAACAAATATCTAAGCTCTGGGACATGTAGTTTTGACAAGAAGAGTTTCAAAGTATTTCCTATGCATATATAGTGATCCCATGGGCTGTTTATGCAGTCAGCTAAAAAAAAAAAGTCAATCCCTGGGGTGGGGCCAATTTTGACCCTAGGGGCATAATTTATATAACTTTTGTAGAAGACCTGAAGTTGAAGCTATGTGCCAAATATGAAAGCTGAGAACCTTCTAGTTTGAGAGGAGAAGAATTTCAAAGTTTTCACTATATGTTTCTATTGAAAACTGAAAACCCCTGGGGCAGGGCCAATTTTGACCCCAGGGGCATACTTTTGTAGAGGACCTACAGATGATGCTATGTACCAAAGATGAAAGCTGAGAACCCTGTAGATTCAGAGGAGAAGATTTTTAAAGGTTGAAATTGTTGACGCCCGACGACGGACGACGCAGGACGACGGACATCAGGCGATCACAAAAGCTCACCCTGAGCACAAAAGTGCTCTGGTGAGCTAATAAAAAAAGATTGAGTCCTAGCCCATATTCATTACTGCAGGGATAGTGACTATGGCAGTGTTTCCGCGAGAGTGCGTTTTCTGCGTTTTTGACACACTTTTTTCGGCCTTGACACAATGAAATTCGGATTGTGCGTTTTCCTTTACGCAGGAATTTTTCGTCGCCGAATTATTCAAAGTCACGAATTCCGTGTCCAATTGTACCGGGTTTTAGTCGTGCCCAACCCGATCCGGGTCAGTAGACGATTATTCATTATCAAAGACATATAAGCGCCTAGGCGAGTGTGTTGATACAGTCATATTCCGCGAAAAGAAATACACACAATATCTGCTCCTTGACAGCCTTCTTTCGGGAAGAATCATCTTGTCACATAGACAATTATTGTGATAAAAGAGATGATTTACGCGCTAAAATGGGGGGCTAGTTCCCTGACCAAATCTACTTCAACTGATAATTTGCCGAGTTCGGCGAGTGAAAAGTCGGTGAGTGAAAAGTCTGTCACCATGTCTGAAAAAGCAACCCTAATTTGTCTAAACGGGAAATTCACCAGGAATGGCTGAATGAATAATCATGGCTTTCTTACGACTGTAATAATATTGACTTGTAAGGTATGCACCAATGAGGGGAAAGACAATCCATTAACAATATGGCTGCACCAACTTTCACCACTCAACTCTTTGTTTGACATTTATTATTTAGCCTCAAATCAACATAGGGCAGCTGTGGAGGCCACTACTTTAAGGAACAGTATATTAAAAAACACTTCAAACATCATTTCATAAATCATAAATGTCAATGTTTAATTTTAAGGTATGACCCACCAAAATTTCAAATGACCCCTAGATTTTTAAACATGGGGTCAAGCATGACCCCCAAAATATCGGAGCTGGCAGAAACACTGCTATGGACTTGAATATCTGAACAGATGGTGCTATGTAAGCTACCTCTAGCAGAAGGTTCCATTGTGGGATGATTCGACAATAGAATGAATATATGTTATGGCTATATCACAATCAGTGGTCCACAAATGTTTCATTTTTGAAGAAAAATGAACTTCAATAAACACTTCCCATTTATATTCTAAATTTAGTAATAGGGCCTCCATAATCATAATCCAAAATTCTAGATATACAACTGTCATGGGGTTTTTTCCAGTGAACATTCAAATACAGTGAAACCTCGGAAATCCGAACCCCTTCCGGACCAAATGAAAAGTTCGCATTTCTGAGGATTTCGGATTTCTGAGGTTTCTCATATAGTTACATGTTTCGACCACAATTATGCTCTCTAAGTAAGGTTGATGTGATCAAAATGTTGATTGCTGATATTGCATGACATTTAGATCAATTCTGGTGCTCTGGAAAATTAAAGATCCCATTTTTATGCTAAAAAGCTCTCGGCTTAGAATTTATGACGATTAAATTGATTTTAAAATGAAAATAAATAAACGCTGACAAACCTAAAGGGTTGGTTTTGGAACTTTTTCAGATTCTTTCAATAACTGAACTTTAATGTCAAGGGTTAAGTCAACCCGTCTACGCTTACTCGGCGGTTCAGACATGATCGTGATCTTAACTAGAACTTTTCTTTACGATGTAGAATATAGCCTAGAATGAGCGAGAATGGTGAACAATTTGAGAAACTGCATCATTTATTACATTTGGAACAATTAGGGATTACTCGCGACCTTAGTTTGCAAAATTACCAAACGAGATTAACGATCTTTTTTTGTCAGTCAGCCCACCGTGTGTAAAACAAAAGTCGCCGCACAAAAGAGACCGCTCTTTATTCCACAAAATTAGGACATAATTTGGACATCAAAGAGGTCTTACTGCAGTCAACAGCCACAGCCCGTCTTTTAATCCATTTAAATTAACAGCCGCATCAAACACCTAATGATTCTTCGAAGATAATTGAGGCTTAAACAAACACCAGTTGACACGACTACCGCACACGCTTTATCGTGTGTATGTACCGTGTAGAGTTGTGGTAACATAGCCCAGTGATCATTTTACCTGTGCGTCCCGCGTCCCTGACGCACATAATCTATTGTGGACGCATTGCTTTTAATTATGTGCATCCATATGGACGCAAAGATTTTACACCATGTTTTACTTTGACGTAAATTCCGCGATCAGCTGAAAGTTAGAATTTCGCATGACGGGCCCGACATTCGATCTTTGTCGGTGGCGAAAATCCGACACCCCTCAATTTCTCTGACATGTGAAAATTCTCGAGCCGACGCACTCTCAAACGTGTTTGTTTATATGTCATTTTAAGCGACAAGTATACACACAGACTTTCCCTGGTGTTGCAATGTCTCAAGCTATCAGCCAACACCCGCAGTGCGTGCCGTAGGCATGGATGATTGCATGTCGCGTGTAAACAATTAACCGCTGAAGCAGTACAGAGGTGCGATACGGTTAAACCAACAAACAATTCAGCCCATTGAGAAGAACGTTCCAGAAAGTCAAACCAACAAATGTCGGGAGCGGACACGAAATCGGGGAAAAAACATTCGCTGGCTCACGGAAAGTTCAAAGCGTAAGTTTGTCGCATATAGACTACCGATTTTAATAACTATAATTGGACTATTAACGTGGACTCCACTTGAATTTGTTCTGCATACTCGATTTATATCGGAACAAAGAACTTCCATTCCTTGTACGAGTATGATTAAATAAAGTTCCTTCTTTATTTGTAAAGGCCGAATGTGCGTTAGCATGATGTTTGAAACAACTACGACCTGGACTGGCAAAACTACCGATAATTCGACAAGATTCATCAATATTTAGAAAAAAATTCACAATCTGTTTAATTTGTCAAATAATATTGATAAAATACTTGAATATTAAATAATGACTGTTGGAACTGAAGTTCGATGCGAGCGTCCCAGGGACACGTCGTCCCGACCGATTTCAATGTCAATTAAATTTGTTACACGATGTTATGCGCATACTGAGTGAATACTGACTATCCAGTATCCATAGATACATCTTTGCAAACAGAGTAGATCCAGATTAGACGACTTCTATAGGAACAGACTGGTAAGTATCTACACTCTTTCTACCAAACAATAGTTTAGATCCTGGTTTTAAGCTTCTGACCATATATTATGCAAAATTGTCTAGAATAAAGGTATTGAATTTGTTGTTTTTAGTGTTTTATTATTATTTTATTTTTATTTTTTTTTGGGGGGGGGGGGGTGTAAATCTATCTAATATTGGTTTTGATGGTAGTTTCATGTTACTTCCATGGTACATAGACTCTTTTCACAAGCTTCACTTTTTTTCAGACTTTGAGAGATGATTCTCTGAACTGAAACGTTAAAGGACCAGTGTCACATACATCAACCTCCAATCCCTTCTGACGACTTTCACACAAGGTCCTCTAACATTGGAATTTCCATACCAAGAGGCTGTGAAAATGTGGACAGCAACCAAGCACAGGCCTTTCAGCGTGATGAGTGAATTTCCAAATATTGAAACTACATGTAGTTCAGACCAGAAGTTTTAAGCAATTAAGACTATATATACAGTGTCTGATCTACTTGCAAAACAAGATGTGTTTGTGAAACACTATGCCCCCTCAATATGATATTTGACCCTGAAGGATGACCTTGATCTTGACACGTCACTCCTCAAACTGTGCAGCTTCATGAGGTACACATGCATACCAAATATCAAGTCTGAATCTCTAATGGTTCAAAAGTTATGGCCAATGTTAAAAGTTGGTGACCTTTGACCATGAAGGATGACCTTGACCTTGACATGTCACCCCTCAAACTGTGCGGATTCATAAGATACACATGCATACCAGTACCAAGGCTGTATATCTACTGGTTCAAACGTTATGGCCCATGTTAATGACCTTTGACCTTCAAAGATGACCTTGATCTTGACATGTCACCCCTGAAACTGTGCAGCCAAATGAGAAACAAATATATACAAACTATCAAGTCTGTATCTCTACTGATTCAAAAGTTATGGCCAATGTTAAAGTATGTGACCTTTGACCCTGACAATGACCTTGACCTTGACATGCCACCCCACAAAATGTGCAGCTTTATGAGATACACATGCATACCAAATATCAAGACTCTATCTCTATTGGTTCAAAAGTTATGGCCAATTTGAAGTTGGTGACCTTTGACCTTGAAAGATGACCTTGACATGTCAACCCTCAAACTGTGCAGCTTCATGAGATACAAAAGTATGCCAAATATCAAGTCGCTATCTGTACTGGTTCAAAAGTTATGGCCAATGTTAAAGTCGGTGATTTGACCCATATGTTTGACCTCTGACCTTGAAGGATGACCTTGACCTTGACATATTACCACTCAAAATGTGCGGCTTCATGAGATACATATGCATGCCAAATATCAAATCTCTATCTGTACTGAGTCAAAAGTTATGACCAATGTTAAAGTTACAGACAAAGAAACAGACAATTTGACCTTTGACCCTGAAGGATGACCTTGACCTTGACATGTCACCCATCAAAACGTAAAGCTTCATGAGATACACAAGCATGCCAAATATCAAGACTCTATCTTTTCTGGTCCAAAAGTTATGGCCAATGTTAAAGTCGGTGATTTGACCCATATATTTGACCTCTGACCTTGAAGGATGACCTTGACCTTAACATATTACCACTCAAAATGTGCGGCTTCATGAGATACATATGCATGCCAAATATCAAATCTCTATCTGTACTGAGTCAAAAGTTATGACCAATGTTAAGGTTACGTTAAAGTTACAGCCAAAAAACATAATTTGACCTTTGACCCTGAAGGATGACCTTGACCTTGACATGCCACCCTCGAAATGTGCAGCTTCATGAGATACACAAGCATGCCAAATATCAAGTCTCTATCTCGACTGGTCCAAAAGTTATGGCCAATGTTAAAGTCAGTGATTTGACCCTCATATTTGACCTCTGACCTTGAAGGATGACCTTGACCTTGACATGTCACCCCTCAAAATGTGCGGCTTTATGAGATACATATGCATACCAAATATCAAGTCTCTATCTGTACTGGCTCAAAAGTTATGACCAATGTTAAAGTTGCTGACAAACAGACAAACAGACAAACAAACAGACAGGGCAAAAACAATATGCCCCCCAGATTTGATCTGGGGGGCATAAAAATTCATCTTTGTGAATTTGCAAAAGAACACGTTTTAAAGTTTCGTGCAAGGAAGGTGGTGCTGCGGTTGCAGTTATGCCTAATGTATATTCTGTTGTTTGTTTTGTACAAACATGTGCAATAAAAAAGTTATAACTTTCAAGAGCCCTACTTATTTATATAATAGCTTTTACTTTATGTCAGAAAATGCAAAATATTCACCATGATAACCTCATTTTTTTCACAATTTTCGCCGCGGCAATAGGCAGGAGGGGAACCCCTTCTGCACCCACCCCCTAGGACTAAAAAATGACATGGCTTCCTAAAATCCTGGGGAAAGCCCTTAACTATATATTTATTACTGTGCTAACCACTTTTTTTGCGTTTGTTTTTGTTAAAATTGTTGGGACTCATTGTTATCAGTCAGGACCCATTGTTTGAAATGTTGTGCATCCTATTGGACTCATAAATGTCAAAGGTAAAATGATCACTGATAGCCGCTAAAAATAGACGCGCGTGCCAGCCCAAACATTCTCAGGTACAATAAGCGTTCGGAATTCTGGGTTACATTTAAGCGCAATTGAACAATTTCGGACGAAAAATTTGTTCGGAATTCGGAATTCTGAGTTTCCGGATTTCTGAAACTTTCCCGTAGTTAAAATAAGAATTCCGAGGTTTCACTGTATACTGGGTAACAGGCCGTCACAGACACTACAAGACTGCTGAGATGTTTCTGATATACATTTGACTGGACCAAAATCAACAGAACAGAGATATAATGGTTTAACATGCTTTTAATCTGAACATAGACTTTAAGCTGTCTATGATATGGATTTTACAAAATGGAATTAAATAAAAATTATTGAACTCTGTTTGCAACTGGTTGAGGCAGGAATAAAAAAGTGCAGCTTTGATAAAGGTGAGTGTATTTGTTTGATAAAATGTTTTTTAATGTTAAGTACCGCGATATCAGCGAGGACCAGGCTACAACCGACCAACCGACTCCATATAAAGATGTTTGTATCTTGTTAACTCATCTTCCAGAATCAATTTTCGGTTCATGTTTATGTTTTTACACGTATTTTCGATGTAATTATCATCAACCATTGCACCATAATTGTTTTTTATTGATTTTAACAGAAGTTTTCAAAGTGCTGTCAATGTTTCTGTTATTGTTTACAGTGCTCCAGTTAATTATTGGCTACCATCAGTACGGTACTGATCCAAATTGAACTTCATCAGTACAGGCTATGTCCTACCAGTACATATGTATCCAGTATTCCGGGCCCGATTACTGAATAGAAGTAATCAATACTTTGTGATGAAATTTCATTCAGATCACATGCATATCCATGAAGTAAAGGGTTGAAATGAGGGGTCACATTGCAGATCAGGACCTGAGTCATTTGACTCAGTCTGTTCTGTTTGCTTAGAGATGGAGAATATGGTGTATTTGGTCTATGCATCAATTTATGGCCAAAATCCCATTATATATTACTAATATGTTATATTTAACCTTTCCATCCATATATAATAACTTAGCATTAAAGCCATTTCTGTTTTCATCACCTATGCAAACAGACTGGACTCAGATAAGGCAGATCCTGTAGCTGCCTCATCAAGATCTATTCTGTTTATGCCTTATGACATATAACATGTCTGCCATTTCTCTTGTACCAAAGGTAAGTCAAATACTTACATTGTATTTTATGTGCCAATGGATGCTA
This sequence comes from Azorinus chamasolen, assembly GCA_963576725.1. NCBI lineage: Eukaryota > Metazoa > Mollusca > Bivalvia > Cardiida > Solecurtidae > Azorinus > Azorinus chamasolen. Next base: position 44,849,905 of record OY755250.1, on the reverse strand, counting down.
AAATATAAACTTCATTAAGAATGCATAGTTGGCGGAGTTCCACGTGAATATTCTCGGGAGAAATGGTTAAACTAACTGCATAGTCAAGGCAAGTTAAGTTAGGTCTTATTCATGAAGTAAATGTTTAAAACCAACTATGCTTGACAACTTTTAGAAGTGTATTGGCTAGACGATTGTAATAGTTGGTTTTAAAAAAAAAAAAATAGCCATGGAGGAATATTCCAAAAGATCTAATTTATAATACAACTGTTTATTCCCATCTCACGCATTCTACCATACGTGTTGGAATCTAGTAAAAATATTGATGAAAAAGTATATCCGGTCCGAAAGCCATGCAAATTTCAGCAAAAGTTTTTTTTTTAATATTGGTGTTTGGTACAAAGTGCCTCAAGGCCGCAAATCATACTTTAGCACGTAAACTACGCTTTGTCACCAATGTTTTTGGTTATGCCATAAAATATGCCTGATGCAGTGAAATTACTTGTGGAAGTGGGGGCTTTTTTTTCGCCCATGACCCAGGTGAGAGAAAATCACATTTTTGACATTTTTTGCGCGGTTCTGGTATCCATTTCCACTACGAGGCCGTTGGTACCCGCTGATCTTTATCATCCTCCAACGCAGTGATCTCCCCTTATCGCTACCATAAGGGAGATCACTGGGAGGAGTTTGTTATCGTGTATGATGAAACACTTGATTTGTTCACATTTAATAAGCGCCCAAGCAACCTTGACTTACAAGTCCTTTTCCCTACTTTATATAAAAGGCGTCTAGAGCAACTGGTGATATTTTAGAATTTAATTTTCCGATGTGTAGGTCTTGTATACGGATCGTTTTGGTATTGGATCCGTACGGGCAAAAAATGATACGTACATGGTACGTATAGATTCGAATTTCTATCAGTACCGGCAAAATATTTGTCCGTACAATACGGATGTACGGATACTATCTGGAGCACTGGTTTACATATCAGCTGTCAGTCTTTTTGCCCACCAAGCTTTTCTCGGCTAAGATAACAGGTGCGCGTGACGTCACGGCGATTCACCCTACTGGTGTGACCCCGGTGAGCAATTGCTTCCGGAGGTCGTAGTACAGTAAGAAGTAGTTCTTTAGAAATGCAGTGCTTTAAATATGAGCTAATAAGTGTCTCTTAAGAACTTGACAGGCTGAATAATTGCATATTTTCAAGTTATTGTGTGTATTCTCTGCCCATTGGGGTCATTTTTTGTGACTCTCTTGCAGGACTACTTCCTCTTGTGGATGTTGGGAAATATGTGTGTGGAGCGTCAGAATGGCCAACATTTAAAGCGAAAATAGACGGTGTGTACATGCTTTTGTGTGTAGCGAAAAAAGTCAACGTTCTTGACCTTGTTTTCTGGTGATCTAGAGACTGTGTTTGGACTATATATGAATGTGTTAAGAGGGTATAACCCAAATCTATGCATGGAAGTAGCTAGGGGATACAGAAAATGCCTGTTTTTACATAGAATAAAGAAGGGCAAAAGTGACCGGGCTCACACCTATAACAGAAACTGTTAAAATGGAATATCTTCAAAACGGTAAGGGTTACTGCCCTGAAATTTCACATGTAGGTAATTTATGACTAAAGAAGCTTGCACATGAGAGTTTTCAACAGATCTCAGTAAATTTGAAGAAATTGAGATTTTTTTAAAAAAATGTGTTAAACGGTTCAGTATAAAGACCTCTCCTGCAATTATATCAGACTATTTGGCCTTCATAGGCTCTGTGATCTGGATCTAAACAGCATAGAACAACCCGGTTAATTATATTTTTGTTGAATTTCAAGCATTTTTTATTAAATTGCAATTTTGGCAAATGACGGGCAACTTAGAAGTGTCAGTATCGCCCGAAAGCCTTTCCAAAATTGCCTTTGGCTACTTTTTGACATCTCCCTGCTGGAGAAATATTTTTTTCTGGAATCAAAGGTCCCTCATATGTATCAAATTGGGCAAAGTAAAGTATTTCGTGGAAGTTCGGACAGATTCCAGCATTTAGAATCTCATAAATTTAGCTTGAAGCGCATAAATCGCAGTTATTTAATTGGATCTAGCCGCGCGACCGATTCTGTCGGTGCTTCCTGTCATTTTTTTTGGCTCTTCCAATGTGTTTTCTTACATAGTTTCCAAGATCTAATATTCATCTCAATCAAATTTGCATTTTCAGAGTGCCTCTGTCTAGTTTTATTGCATTTTTTCTATATTTAATAACTTTAATAGTGCAGAGCTCTACATAAATTGCAACCGCTAAAGAGTGTCAGTGTTCCCGTTTACGTGGTAATCATATCTAAATACGCACCAAAAATCGTTGGAACGCAAAATAGTCAAGTACATTGCGTCCATGGGACGCAAGATCAATGATCAAAATTTTACCGATTTAAAAGAATCCAGGTAAATTAACAACTGAAACTCACTCTAACATCAATCTGGATCAATAAACAAAGTGAATCTCACTCCGTTTTCTTTGACATTTTTTTCTGAAATTGCAACGCATCTATTAATATCGAGTCCTGGGTTATTCCAGGTACGTAGGAGGGCACCTGCATTGACTGGTTATGATTTCCACCCTAATGTCAGCATCTAAAATTATGTAATTCTACGAAAACCAATCTGTCGCGTAGTAATGACATATGGGTGCTGAAAAAAAGATAGCGTCTGCTAGTAAAAAGTTGAACACGCCAGGAACTTTAAAGCGTTTTGGGTGCAAGACCAAGAGTTTAAAGACTTGTAAGTAAATGATGTTAGCCCTGAAACCAATAGCATCACCATGTGATGCTTTGTATGCACTGAAAATGAAGTGAAAACCGCTTTTACGTACCCGCGGATACAGTGATGTTCAGCTCAGTTCACTCAAACGATGCTCATCGTCTTGCACTGCAAAACAAAGCATCAAGAAATACTTTATTACAATACTTATCTTTTTGATGTTAAATGATACATCCAGTGTAAGTCTTAAATAGTTTTACCCCTTTACATTTAATGGTGCAAAAATCTCCATTACAAAAGCAGGAGTGAAATTATCTTGGACTCAGTTGTATTTGCTTTGGACGCAACTTTTTCTGATGTCCTGGGTCCCAGGGACTCGGTAAAATTCAATCCTAATGAGAACATTGATTGTTTATCAAGCATGCAAAGCGGGCGACTCTTAACCCTTATTTGTAGCTTCAGACAGACGTGACTGTAATTTCTGTGGCTGCTAAACAAGGGAAAAGAGTGCTATTTCTATTTCTGAAATCTATTTGTATCTACTGGCCTTGAGTTTTGAAGTTTGAGTGCCCTCTGTTATGGGTTTCTTTGAATACGGTGCAGCTAAGTTGGTCAGATGACTTTAAAAAGGTAATAAAGCATTGTTTTTATTGTGAATTTCTCATAACTTGACAGTTTCACTAAAGAAATAACAATATTTAGCTTAAATCATAACATAAACACTCAAATTAGAGTTCTGAACACGTATCTTAAACCATTTTTCAAGGATTTTTGTATATTTTATGTGGTTTCCCTGTTTTCAGGCCTTGGCGGCACATCAGGAAGGACACATTTTTTCCATGATTGGGCTTTGTGTGGCAGATCCTTTGAGCCGGTACTTTGCACTGGGGTAGAAACCATGTACAACACCACTGAGCATGACAGGAAATACCAGCCGGTCTTGGGTGAAAAGACTTTTGCGGCTACTCGGTGCTGCTTCCGCCGAAGCCGGCTACATGCGGCCGAGATCTTTGATTAATGCTGCCAGTGACTGAAGGTATGCAAACCTTAGGAAGCAATGTCCTTTTATGCTAAAGTTCTCCCTGCACTGTTGAGTGAAATCTGATTGAGCAGTCTTTTTCTGCTTCTTGAGCTTGAAATACCCTTCTGGAAAGGAGAGGTGCCTGTCGCGGGGGCATGAATGCCGACTCATACCGTACATCTTCTTTAGGGCACTGATCACAAGCGACAATCATTTGAACCCGATTTGGCATTTCGAACTTGCTTGTCCATGCTAAAATAAGGATCTGGATCCAAACTCAGTATAAGATCTTCATGATTAGGCCAGTTTATAGATAATTTTAGTGTTAAACTGAAGAATTTCAGCCAAATTTTACATCAGATATCACTAAAATATCCAGTTTAAGGGTATTTTTTGTGAATCAGAGTTAACAATTTGGCTGTATTCTAACAGATCACTGCCTGAAAGATGTTCTGCCTTTTATTTCATCAAGATCAAATGAAAACTTTTCAAGAAATTAGGATTTTAGTTTTCGCCTACATCGCCATCTAACAGCTTATTCCGCATAGCCAATTTAGCCGACAGTGATGGACTTTTCGAAAGCTCCCAGATCACTCAAATATAGTCAGATCAGCTTGCTTTTTGTTGTTTTTCAGTCTAAATAATCTAAATACTTCTAAAGACTAATTTGAAAAATACTGTTCCAATAAGATTGGGGGCATACTCTGGTGTGACCCCGGTGAGCAATTGCTTCCGGAGGTCGTAGTACAGTAACAGCAATTTATTTCCCTATATAACTGGTGCCGTAAAGCGGACCCTGTCACAATTTGAAACGGACCTTCACAATTTACAAGCAGGGTCCGTCGGACACATTCACAAAGCTGTTGAATTATTTCACAATAGGCCTTTTACTTTGTACTTACACCGAATTTTTGACCAATATTTACATCGCTATATTCCCCTTTGCAAAGTTTTGTACATTTTATCTCAAACGGTTTCTCGGGATAAGGTCCGAATTTTGTATCGCTTTTCTTTGCACGTCTCAGACGCTTTTACAGGAATATGAACAAGAGATGTCACAGTCACGTGACAAATGCCCCCAAAAATTGTACCCTGTGACGTTGACCTTTGACCTATGGACCAGGGAGTTGACACATCGTCTTTGTGTGGTGAACATTAAAATTTTGTGCCAGATTCCTTTGAAATCCATTCACAGATAAACAAGTAATTGTACCATGTGACCTTGACCTTTGACATATGGACCAGGGAGCTGAACGCGACACATCGTCTTTGTCTGTTGAACATCTGTGCCAAGTTATATTGAAATCCATTGATAGATAAAGATGTTACAGACCGGACACCAAATTTGTGACAAAGTAATTGTACCCTGTGACCTTGACCTTTGACCCATGGACCAAGGAGTTGAAAGGGACACATCATCTTCGTCTGGTGAACATTTGTGCCAGATCATATTGAAATCCATTGATACATAAAGAAGTAACAGACTGGACACGAAATTTGTGACAAAGTAATTGTACCCTGTGACATTGACCTTTGACCCATGGACCTGGGAGTTGAACGTGACACATCGTCTCTGCCTGGTGAACATCTGTGTGAAGTTATATTGAAATCCATTGATAGATGAAGAAGTTACAGACCGGACACGAAATTTGTGACAAAATAATTGTACCCTGTGACCTTGACCCATGGACCAGGGAGTTGAACGCGACACATCAACTGTGTGTGTTGAATATTTGCGGCAAGTTATATTGAAATCCATTGATAGATGAAGAAAATACCGACCGGACACGAAATTTGTGACAAAGTAATTGTACCCTGTGCCCTGACCTTTGACCCATGGACCAGGGAGTTGAACCTGACACATCGTCTCTGCCAGGTGAACATTTGTGTGAAGTTATATTGAAATCCATTGATAGATGAAGAAGTTACAGACCGGACACGAAATTTGTGTCAAAGTAATTGTACCCTGTGACCTTGACCTTTGACCTATGGACCAGGGAGTTGAACGCGACACATCGACTCTGTGTGTTGAACATTTGTGGCAAGTTATATTGAAATCCATTGATAGATGAAGAAAATACCGATCGGACACGAAATTTGTAACAAAGTAATTGTACCCTGTGCCCTTGACCTTTGACCCATGGACCTGAGAGTTGAACGTGACACATCATCTCTGTCTGGTGAACATTTGTGTCAAGTTATATTGAAATCCATCCATAGATGAAGAAGTTACAGACCGGACACGAAATTTGTAACAAAGTAATTGTACCCTGTGACCTTGACCTTTGACCCATGGACCTGGGAGTTGAACGAGACACATCGTCTCTGTCCGGTGAACATTTGTGTGAAGTTATATTAAAATCCATTGATAGATGAAGAAGTTACAGACCGGACACAAAATTTGTGACAAAGTAATTGTACCCTGTGACCTTGACCTTTGACCCATGGACCAGGGAGTTGAACGCGACACATCGTCTCTGTCTGGTGAACATTTGTGGCAAGTTATATTGAAATCCATTGATTGATGAAGAAGTTACAGACCGGACACGAATTTGGGACGGACGGAAGGACAGACGGACGGACAGACGGACAATGCGACTACTATATGCCCATCGTTGGGGGCATAATAAAACATAATGCGTCTCGGTCCGCAAATTTATATTCGGACGAAAATTCTTTCAAAAGGTGATTCACAATTTTTGTAAAAACACTGATACTTTTTATCACAATTTTTGCCAAAACGACGCTAATTTTTCATAATTAAAGGGGTACCGGACCCATTCACAATCCCAGGAAAAAAATCGCTGAGTAAGAAGTAGTTCTTTAGAAATGCAGTGCTTTAAATATGAGCTAATAAGTGTCTCTTAAGAACTTGACAGGCTGAATAATTGCATATTTTCAAGTTATTGTGTGTATTCTCTGCCCATTGGGGTCATTTTTTGTGACTCTCTTGCAGGACTACTTCCTCATGTGGATGTTGGGAAATATGTGTGTGGAGCGTCAGAATGGCCAACATTTAAAGCGAAAATAGACGGTGTGTACATACTTTTGTTTGTAGCGAAAAAAGTCAACGTTCTTGACCTTGTTTTCTGGTGATCTAGAGACTGTGTTTGGACTAAATATGAATGTGTTAAGAGGGTATAACCCAAATCTATGCATGGAAGTAGCTAGGGGATACAGAAAATGCCTGTTTTTACATAGAACAAGGGCATGTTGTATTGCTATGCAAGACATGAGTCCCCCACCTGACTGAAAAAAACCTCCACTCTCCCCACCCCACCAACCCATGGTGTGGTTGACCATGGTATATACATGACCACCTGAATGGTATTAGTACCTTCTTTCATACATTGAATCAGTAAATAAAAAGTTATTGTCCCGAAAAAAAATTATGAAAAAGGGGAGTAACTCCAAAAATATTGATGCTAGAGTTATTGCCCTTGTGCATGACACTACATCTCATCATGCTTGTTCCATATGAGAAGTTTCAAATAAATTGAACCAGTACATAAAGAGTTATTAACTGGACAAGAAAATATGAAAAGGGGAATAACTCCAACAATATAGATGCTAGAGTTATGGCCCTTGTGCATGACACTTCCCCTCATCATATGTGTTCCATATGTGAAGTTTCAAATCAATTGAACCAGTAGAGAAAGAGTTATTGTCCGGACAAAAAAGAATGAAAAAGGGGAATAACTCCAAAAATATTGATGCTAGAATTATGGCCCTTGTGCATGACACTACTCCTGATCATGCTTCTTCAATGTGTGAAGTTATAATGAATTTGGCCTAACTTTGTAGGAGATATTGCCCGGACACGAAGTGTGACAGACGGACTGACAGGAAAATATGAAAAAGGGGAACAACTCCAAAAATATTGATGCTAGAGTTATGGCCCTTGTGTATGACACTACCCCTCATCATGATTGTTCCATATGTGAAGTTTCAAATTAATTGAACCTGTAGATAAAGAGTTATTGTCCGGACAAAAAAATATGTTAAAGGGGAATAACTCCAAAAATATTGATGCTAGAGTTATGACCCTTGTGAATGACACTAGCCCTCATCATGATTCTTCAATGTGTGAAGTTATAATGAATTTGGCATAACTTTGTAGGAGATATGGCCCAGACACGAAGCGTGACAGACGGACAGACGGACGGACGGACAGACGGACAGACAGACAGACAGACAGACGGAATCGAGCAAACCTATAGTCCCCCAACCGGTAACCGGTGGGGGACTAATAAAGAAGGGCAAAAGTGACCGGGCTCACACCTACTAGGAACAGATAAAAAATCTTGAAACTTCTAAAACAACATCAGAAAAAAACATGTTGAAAACATGTGGTTCAGTTTTTGCAATGAACATTCATTTAGAAACACGAGAAAAGATAGATCTACTGTGTGTTTCACCCAGCTCTGTCAATCGAGATTTTTTTTTATTCCGCTACACATTGAAATTAAATATATATCATTCGATCGCATCATTTTTATGAACTCTCACCTTGAATTTCCCACTGATCTATGCTATAACAAGGAAGAAAACAACAACAAGAGGGCCATTGGCCCTATATCGCTCACCTGAGTTACAGTAATACATGTATATTGACATGTTAATTTTTCAGTGGACAACATTTCTAGCAGATGAAATAAGCTTAGTGCACTGCTTTCACCCTTTCACTGCTGAATAAACTTGAACTGAATTCAGAACTAATACCAAGTGACTGGTTGACCAAGACCTAAACTGTTTACAACTTGTGTCATTTTTGCCTTAGCTCAAAATGCCTAAAACTGGTCTTTGAGAAATTCAAATGACTTCAATAAAGCTATCCAATTATACCTTGACCCAGGTATATAGGCAAATAGAGTGCTAGGCAGTACATAATGCCAGTTTTTGTGTGAAATGACCAATAAGAATATCTTTAAAAATCGTTTAACCCTTTCCCTCATATAAAGCTGTTTTTATGCATTAGCAAACAGAGAAGACTCAGATCAGACGACTCCTACGGAAGCTGTCTGATCTGGGTCTTCTCTGTTTCTTTTGACACAATATAGATCGGATTCTACAGTTTTTGTCAAAACAAAAACTTCTCTTCAGAGAAATAATGTGTTTTACACATTAAAAATAAGAGTAGACTAGATCAGACGGCTGCTATAGAAGCTGTCTGATCAGGGTCTGCTCTTTTTACATTTGACAAGATATAGATTTGATTTAACAGTTTTTTTCAAAGCTAAAACTTCTATTTATGGCATTAACAATTTTTTTAAGCATTAGCAAACAAGAGTAGTCCCAGATCAATTTTTGTCAAAGCAAACAGGTTAAGGGTTAATAGGTGTTTAGAAATAAGTCTAGCTCTAGGTGTGAATATCTGATGATAATTCAATTAAACGGGTCATTAGTAGTTTTAACAATTGAAATTTAGAAGAGTTACGTCTACTGTTATAATTAAGTTATATTTACTCAGTTATTTCATTAATATCATACAAGATTCAGACATTTTAGGAATTTTTAATGTGTCGTCATCAAATTTTATAAAAAAAAGTTATATTTAAGATGCTTTTTGGGGCAGCAGACTTAATTCACAGTAGTAAGTTTAACACCTATCATTGTTAGGGGGAGGGGGGGGGGGGGATTATCATGTTTTTTTTAAGAATTACCATGACTTATATCAGTTGGGCCATTGCATAATCATGTTTTCACAGTTTTCTTAAACATTACCATGACTTACATCAGTTGGGTTTGGACCCAGATCAAAAGTCTAGATGGTGATCAATTTCCTTGATTGCCTGAATTGTTACTTTCCTATATCTCTCACATCTAATTTGAGAGACATTGGAAGACACCATGTAACATCACTCACACTACACACTGGGGTGAATGGGTCAAAATGCCTTTAATGTTTTGTCTGCAACAAAAAGTTATTGTCATCTGCTTCAATTCTTAAAATAAACTTACTTTCATTTTTTTGCAAAAATATGATTAAGATGACAAACAGTTTGGATCCTGATGAGATGCCGCAGTATGCAGCCTCTCATCTGGATCCAAACTGTTTGCATAGGTAATCACAGTTTCACCACTAGCATGCAAAGAGTTAAGAGTCATGCATTGACCTGGAGAGATTCTGGGCAGCTGTAATCTTTGAACTGCTGCTGGTCTGCAGTTTAGGATCTGGAGTTGATATTTAACCCTTAATTTCTCTCATATAAACTTGTTTTCATGCATCTGCAAACAGAGTAGACCCAGATAAGGTGGCTCCTATAGGATCAAGGTCTGTTATTTGCTAATGGAATTTGATAGATGTTTCTATGCCTTCTAAAACAGCTACACTGATTCACCTTCAACATTTTACTATAAATAGTTATAAATAGAATGATACTAGCACTCCAATGCAGTTATCTCCCTTTGTCCCTTATGGCTATGCTGATGGGACAAGGGAAATAACTGTGAGGAAATTACCTTTTAAGTGTTACAGATTCTGATGTTAAGTAGCATAAAACCCCAGGGTGAGACCATTTATGGCCCAGGGGTCATTATTTGAACACACCTGGTAGTGGTATATTAGGTGATGCTTCATACCAAATATCTTAGCTCTAGATTATGTGGTTTCAGACAAAAAGATTTTTAAAGGTTTCCCTATATAAGTCTATGTAAAAACTACAAGCCCCAGGGCAGGGCCATTTTTGGCCCGGGGGTCATCATTTTAACAAACTTGGTAAAGGACCATTAGATGATGCTATATACCAAATATCAAAGCTCTAGAAATTGTGGTTTCAGAGAAGAAGATTTTTAAAGATTTAAAAAAAAAACCTGTAAAAGTAGTGGGGCGGGGCCATTTTTTGCCCGGGGATCATGATTTTAACAAAACTGATAGAGGACATCCTAAGGTACATTTCTGTAAAATTTGGTTGAAATCCTCCCAGTGGTTTAGGAGAAGAAGTCATTTGAAATAAAAGTGAACGGACAGACGGACGGACAGACGGACGACGGACGACAGGCGGTCACAATAGCTCACCTTGAGCCTTTGGCTCAGGTGAGCTAAAAATACATTTTCTACATGCTAATTCGATCAGCTGTTTCTTTGCTAATGGCCGCCGTATGACGTTGTGCGCATGTACGTAAATAACCATGGAGCGTACCATTTTCCAACAGGGGCGACAGGTAATAATTAATTGAAAACGTTATCAATGTAAAAGATCTTGGTAATTTTTAATACTTTGTGGTGTATATAATGTTGCATTGCAGTCATATTATCTTTTATTCAGTACCTAAGAGAAAATAAAAGCCAAATGAATACAACTTTACAGTGTTCGTATTTATCATATATGGAAAAATAGTCAAACAGGGAGAGCCACACACGGAATGACACCGCATCAAACACCATCTAACAAGAAACGGTAAAGCCACAAGACAAAACATAACAGGACGCATATCAAGATGAAACACATTAAACATTAAGCATATTAAACAACAAAATTGACCGTAGGCTGAAAGCAGGAGTGCCGCCTTGGAACGGCCAGTAGCCAATTTTTAAGCAATTAAAAATGGGGCTACTGGGGGACTTAAACCTGGTTTACGGGTACCCAACCTCGTCCTTATCCCACTTTCACCAAAGTCAAAATGTAAATAAAATTCCCCCTCCAGACAACACCACGACAATACCAGTTATAAATGACCAAATGACTGCAATATGACGTCAAAAGGGGAATATTAAAACGCACCTGCGCGGCTATTTTCAAATTTTCGATTATCGTTCTCTCAGATCTAACAGTATTTTATATATCTTATACAATTCAGCAAAAAAAATGAATGCCGACAAAGATGAAAATAGAATAACACCTGAAGTAATAAAATGTGTATTAAATTTATCAAAATGTTTTCAACAGGAGCTGAAGCAGGGCCGGAACACCAGTTTATATGCCTATGATTTTGAAGAGTTTCAATTGCTAATTGACAGTTGAATTTGCAGACAGTGTATCGCATTTTGCACCCATCAGAAGAAATGCAAAGAAAAAGTTTCTCTTCCAAAGCAGAGTGTGATTTGTGCGAATGCTTGACACATACATTTGGAGTGTTTGATTTGAAATTAATAGAAAGGTCTAAATGTTTTTCATGTAAGCTGTGTGAGTCTGTATTGAAGAGAACGCTGTAGATCTGGAGAGAGAGAGAGACAGACAGACAGACAGAGAGAGAGACACACACACACACGGAGACAGACAGACAGACACACAGAGAGAGGGAGAGAGAGAGAGAGATGGGAATATTCATCATAGTTTATTATGTTTTGTTTTGTTTCATATGCTTATTGTTTATATTTACTGCAAACTATCTACATATATATTTTTATAAAATGCTCGCTTGTATAACTAAACAAAGATTGAAAATGAACCATCTGAGCAAAAACAATATATTCACGATCTATTTGAATTAGCAAGCATTTATATTTTTGTTTGTTTCCATTACATCCCTTTTCCCCATAATTATATGGATTGATTACGTTCATTACCAGTTATTATATACAGTTATAGTCTTATATGTCCCGAGTTAGCAGGGCTCGACAGTAACGGTAGTCCGACTGCCCGGGACAATCAAAATTTAGGTCCGGACAATAAAAACCTGTATCTAGCAGTCCGACGTGGCAAGTAGATCTCAAACCAATTTTCTGTAAAGTCTTATCATCATTAGTTCGGTATTAAACATGAAAATCGTTTACCGGTGAAATGGATTTTGCCGAAACGTCAAACAGCCCAGTTTGTTTACAAGGAAGTACCGAGATAACCAACCGCGCATGCGTGAGACCATTCAGCACACCTCGTCCATTATCGGCTAGAATAGATTTGTAGACTGGTAATAGTACATCATAATAAGGTAAAGCACGCTGCCAATAAAAAAAGTTGGAACCTGTTGAGTTTTTCTGCTTCTTGTTTCCCGTAATTATTTGCATACATGTACGACATTTCACAGATATAAGTTGCGATTTTTTAACACAGCAAGGTTAGTTATCTACATCCATATTTATGCCCGTAAACATTTTTGACTCAATGGATTAGAATTAGAAGTTTATTGAACTTTGTTTTAAAGTAAAAGTTAACGACATCGTCCATCGACTAGTGTTTGTTTACTTTATTCACGGTTGAATGGCACGCGATTCGTAATGTCGCTTTCCAAGTTTGGATGTACGGGTTCGAAAAAGGACAGTACCGAGTCTACTGACAGTAGCAATAAACCCAATTAAAGGAAGAAATGCTACTTAAAAGGAGTATAAAAAAGAGAAAGTGTATATTTGTTTCCAAGTGGCTGGAAGAGTATGACTGGGTTGTTTTAATACAACGAGTCTAAAGAAGTGATGTTTTGCGAACCGTGTCAGAAATATGCAAAATTAAGCGGCTTCAGCTTTGTAACAGGTTGTAGTTCTTTCCGAAGACAGTCAGATTTTTTAGTTGATACAGTCATATTAAGAAATGGAAGTTTTTTTGTTTGTAAACAGAGCTCCAGATAAAAGAGGTATTTAAAAAAACTAAAAATTCTGTCTCTGGATTAAACCCTATATTGGTGTCATTACTCATAAGGATAGTCTCTTAGAGACACTTCTGAGTTGTAACATCATAGGACTTTATGCTGAAATGTGTGAGAAAATGTGGAAATTGTGTGGCTTACTCTTTTTCTCTCTCTTATCCAGAGCCCTGTTTACAGCCCATGAATTGAGTCTGTCTGTTGAAACTTAAAAGGGTTAAGTCATAACCAAGCCATTGAAAGATGTTTCGTTTTATTTTCGCATCTAAAATTACAAACCAAATAAATGCAAAGTTTATTGAGTTAAATTTTAACAGTAGATATTTCTATCAAGTCATGACGAGTGTCTTTCTGGTCAGGACAAGTAGACCTAGCAGTTACTAGCCCGACTGGACAAGTGGTTCCAAAAGTTACTGTTGAGCCTTGGTTAGGTACAATCAATCTGTATATCGCAACACTTTCGCTATTAATGTTTGGTGTGCTAGATTCAATTTCGAATTGGAAGGATCTAGATCTACTATCCCCGTATTACGTGTCAAATGGCGTTGATCCTGTGACATATCAAGTTACTCGGTATCGCATCGTGATCCAAACTGTCTGCAAATGTTATCATGGACTGAAATACCCAAACAGATTAATGGACTTACTAGGAAAACATGACGTAAAATTTACCGTCATTATTGGGTGTAAAATTACGTCATACTGAAATTTTAGTTGAAAAATGCTGAAGGGTTTGTCGATTATCATGTTTAAGCATTCTCCCACATTTTATTTATTTATTTCAATAAAACAGAATAAAATTTAATGCACCATGTATAGAATGCAATGACAGTGTTTGAAAGTTTTAAGCAACATACCCACTACTAGAACCTTGCCTAAACCAATTACTTGTTTGAACACTAGATCTCCCTACATTATTTACACATGGACTATTCCAGAAAAATTACGTCTATCGGCGGCCATTTTAACTGTCAAAATGACTAATGCTACAAGGTGAAAAATGATTTTTTGCCGATTGTCACGTCAGATTAGCAGGGATCACTTTTATTCAGGATCTGACTACATAAAAAATAAATACATTGATTGAGGTAAGTTTAAAAACAGAAAAATATGGAATAAAAAAAATCTCTATTGAAATCGATTGACAGAGCTGTGTGAAACCAAAGACCTATGATAATAGGTCTTTGGTGAAACACACAGTAGATATCGTAACATAAGAGTAGAATCTAGATCTGCTAAGATGGATAGATCTAGATATAGTAGATCATAAACAAGTCAATGTTTCCAACCTTAAACGCACTTGTAAAGCTTTCTACAGTCGACAAAATGCTGGTTTCCAGGACAAGGCTTGGAACATAATTGCCACAAGTTAACGTCTGCTTCCGGGTTGCTTCCTATAATCACGCGCTCATGTATCTCACGTCATTTCCGGTATGGTATAAATAATAGACATAGCCGATGGACATTGTATGTGGCTTGCTTGACTTTACTACTTTTTCATTTACATGTCTGTCTGTCTGTCTCTTTCTCTCTCTTCCTCTCTAATTTTCTCTTTTGACTAATATTGTGATTTATCGACTTGGGAAATATGATATCATATCCCTTATATCGACCTTACCAAAGGGCAGTAATTGTACAATATTTTCTCACACACACACACACACACACTTTCACCCTCTCTCTCAACATTTCTCACTCTGCATTTCTCTCCATTGTTCTCTCTCCTTCTCTCCCTGTCTCCCCAGCGTTACGTTTTATATCTATGTCTCACTGTTGTCATATCTTTCTCTCTTCCACTCTCTCCAACTTCTCGCTCCGTTTCTCTTTGTCTCAGCTATGCTGAACCAATTGGGCTGGAGATCTCTAGAACAACGACGGGCTGATGCTAGATTATCTATGTTACATAAAATCTATCATGGCCACGTTGCTATGGATATCCCAGCATATTTCCAACAACCCACCAGAGTGACTAGAAACCTTAATCCCTACCCTCTGAGACAAATACACACAAGCATCAATATATTCAAATACTCATTCTTTCCCCTCGTGGTTGTGCAGTGGAACAGACTCCCACCCAGTGTTGCCATGATTTCCGACTTCAATATGTTCCGGTCGGAGATCCAAATCAAAGTACTGACAGTACTGAAGGTTTCGGACATAATATATATTATATTGATTATTTGCTGTGGATTTTTCTGAAAATCATGTCAGTAGTTTGGAAGACATTTAAAGAATAGTTTTATGAACATGTCACACACAGGACGATTCCAATAGCTCAACTTGCCACTTTGTGCCAATAGAGCCAACATTGATGTTAATGTAGTATAGAGCCATCACTCCACTATTTGAAAGTAAGGGTCATACTTCTGCTACTATCTTGTGGACCATAACAGTAATTAGCATGCATCATTCACTTATCCATATATACATTTCCACCAATTTTAAACATATATTTCCTTGTGATTCTAAATACCCTACAAAAAATTGCTAAATATACTGTGGGGTGATATTAACAATATGACAAATTATAAAGTAACAAATATATTTAAACTTAGCATGGCGGGATACAACAGGAAAAATAAAATTAACTAGAATAATTGTTTCCAAGTCACTGATGCACCCCTCCCGCTAACAATAGTGCCTCTATATCAAGCACTTTTGGCTATGTGTTATAGTGAATTGAAATACAGTGAAGAAAATTTCAGAGTCCCATAACTCTGGTAAAATGATCAGAGCATAAATTACATTCTTTAAGAAAATCTTCACATCAAGGTTGACAGATTATCATGGGTGAAATTTTGAAGTAAAACCTCCTATTGGTATATGGGTTGTTAGACACATAATATTGTTTCACTTTATTTTATATAGTGAAGACGATTTCAGGGTTCCATATCGGGTACAATTGGTTTGAGCAAAAATAAGCCTATCTATGCTTTTCAAACAGAAAAGACCCTGAAACTCATAGAATAGTTTATCTATGCCTATACTTTGTCTTTGCGTGTGATTGCATTGTATTTTCTTACTTTTGCCTGAGGAGACTGCGAGTGTGAGTCTGTTCAGGGCCAATTTGTGAGTCTGTGTTGCAAACAATACATACGCCGATCAGTTACCACAACTGGCCAGGGTCTTAGCTATTTGCAGCATCATACATGTAACAAGTATATATCAATAAATGATATAATTAAAAATAAATTATAGTCATACATGCAAATAGCAGGTAGTGTTGTAGTAAACACTACAGACCCTGATCAGTAACCGGCGTCATAGAAATAAATGATATGAATAAGAAATAAATTACATACATTACTATAAGATACTATACGACACTATAAGATACTATACGCCTGACACGTAAATCAATAAATGATGAAATGTATATAAATTAAAAGATAAGAAAGTGCTTTGTCTCATTTTGTTAAAGTCCATTTATTTATATAACCCTTTGAGATAAAGCTCTTAACTTAGAATACTTGTTCACCGTCACAACCTTCACCCTGTTTGGATTCAGATCTAATACCAAGTAACTGTTTGACCTAAGTCTAAACTGTTTACAACTTGTGACAATTTTGTCTTAGGTCAAAATGCCTAAATCTGATCTTTTAGAAATTCAAATAATGACAAACCTGAAACAGACAGATATCTACAGCTTACATAATCCTTACAATGCTGAGTGATTTTTCGTTTGCAACAATTGCCGTCTGCTTCAATTCTTCAATAAACTTTCTTTCATTTTATGCAAAAATATGATCAAGATGACAAACAGTTTGGATCCTGATGAGACGCAGAAATATGTGACCTCTCATCTGGATCCAAACTGTTTGCAAAGGTAATCACAGTTTCGCCGCTAGCGTGCAAAGAGTTAAGCGTATGACCTCGAGCGAATTTAGCATGATGTAACAGTTGCCCTGCACTACTGACCACCAGTGCTCTAACCTTTATACTGTAGCTTTTGAAGTGAAGAACAGAAGAAGTCTATTTAACCCTTATTTTCCCTCTTATAAACTTGTTTTCATGCCTCTGCAAACAGATTCGACCCAAATAAGACAGCTCGCTCCCATATGATCAGGGTCTGCTCTGTTTGCTAATGGATCCATTCCATATCTCATTATAAATATTTGGTAAGATTCCTTTCAATCAACTAGCTCTAGCGACCACAGTGTACTGTCTTTACTTAGTAATGCCCATAATCTTTCACTAGTTCATTACAATGTTCAAAGTTTACTACCGAAATTAGATCTTGTGAATACGGAACTCCATGGTTTTGACGTTGTTGCCTGTACTGAAACCTGGTTGAGTCAATCTGTTCAACCAGCTGATCTGTTGATACCTTCATTCCACCCACCCGAACGTAAAGACCGTAACCACAACAACCACGGTGGTGTCATAATGTATGTCAAAGACGATATTAAGTACTCTCGCCGTATGGATATTGAAGTAATAGGGTTAGAGTGTATTTGGGTAGATCTCCTCATAGATCACAAACATGTGCTAATTGGTGTATTTTATAGACCCCCAAACTCCAATTCTGATTACTACTCACTGATAGAACATTCCTTCCACTTGGCAGTAGATACGGGTATAGATGATATTATAGTCACTGGAGACTTTAACTACAATATGCTACATCCACCCAGTGCACGTAAAATAGATCACTTTTGTCAACAATTCGGATTCTCTCAAGTCATTAAAGAACCTACTCATTTCACCGAACATTCATCTTCAATAATTGATATTTTACTCGTGAGCAATAGAAATAACTTGTCCTTAAGTGGTGTAGGTGAACCTTTTCTCCTACAAGACCAGCGATATCATTGACCAATATATGGTTTATTCAAATACTCAAAGCCTAAATTTAAGTCATACATCAGGAAAATCTGGAAATATGAACTAGGGGATTATGACAAGTTAAGAGAAAAAGCACGACTGACAAACTGGACTGACCTTAAAGACGATGACTTAGATACTTATACTAGAAATGTCACAGATAAACTTTTACACTTATCAGAAGAATGCATCCCTAATAAAATTATTAGAATTAGGCCCTACGAACCGCCCTGGATGAATTCAACAATCAAAAGTAAAATAAGAAAAAGGAAAAGAGCATATAAAAAAGCAAAAGTCACCAATACAAATAGTAACTGGGTCCGTTTTAGATCTCTCAGAAATGAAGTTGTCAATCTAATTCGTAACTCAAAGAAATTATACTTTGAAAATTTGTCCATAAAACTGCACAATAACAATATCTCTCCCAAAGACTGGTGGAGAATTCTCAAGACGTTTATAACATCTAAAAACAGGAACTCTATTCCTCCTCTGACTAATAATGATGAAGTTGTCGTTGAAAACATCGATAAGGCAAACTTACTTAATACTTACATTACAGGTCAAACTGTTCTTGGTGAATGTAATGCAACGCCTCCTCGTGTCACACGCGCCGATCACACGATGCCTTTCTTTCAACTTTTTCCTTACGACGTTAAGTCGGTACTCGCCTGTCTTCCCCTAGGTAAAGCAGCTGGACCTGATAATGTTAACAATCGCATCCTCCGCGAACTGGCTGAAGAGATCTCCCATCCTCTTTGTGATATATATAATACATCCCTCTCTAAAGGTACAGTGCCTCAGAGTTGGAAAGAAGCTCATGTATGTGCTATTTTTAAGAAAGGTGATCCATCATACGTGGGTAACTATCGTCCTATTTCCCTTCTTAGTAACTTGAACAAAGTACTGGAACGACTCGTGTTTAAGCATGTCTTTAACTACTTACGTGATATTAAGTATATTTCCTCTTTTCAGTCAGGTTTTATTCCAGGGGACTCAACCGTCAACCAGTTAACGTTTCTGTATAATGCTTTCTGTAAAGCGTTAGATGATGGAAAAGAAATCAGAGCCGTCTTTTTTGATATTAGCAAAGCCTTTGATCGGGTATGGCACGCGGGACTCTTGGTCAAACTCAAAGTGACTGGTATATCAG
Organism: Azorinus chamasolen; assembly: GCA_963576725.1. NCBI lineage: Eukaryota > Metazoa > Mollusca > Bivalvia > Cardiida > Solecurtidae > Azorinus > Azorinus chamasolen. Next base: position 44,830,674 of record OY755250.1, on the reverse strand, counting down.
ACCGTCTTTGTACATGGTTCTCTAACTACTTATATCAACGTCGACAATGTTTTGTAATTCCGGGTGCCAAGTCTGATTTTCTACCTGTAAATGCTGGGGTACCACAGGGTTCTATACTTGGACCACTCTTATTCTTGATATACATTAATGACATAGTAACAGATATACATTCTAATATTCGCCTTTTTGCTGATGACACAAGTCTTTATTTAATCGTAGAACATGCAGATACTGCTGCAAGTACCTTGAATAGCGATATCAGTAAAATAACAGATTGGGCAAAATCTTGGCTTGTTGCGTTTAATCCAACTAAAACCGAATCACTGAAAATTTCTAGAAAATCCATTAAGCCTGTACATCCTCCTTTATCAATGTTAAACAAAGAAATTACTGAGGTTGACATGCATAAGCATCTCGGAATCCACTTATCACACGATGGATCATGGCATTCTCATATCGATTATATAAAATCTAAACCCTGGGAAAGAATTAACATCATGCGTAAATTAAAATATGTCTTGGATAGAAAAGCACTCGAAACAATATACTTAAGTCTTATTAGACCATTGCTGGAATATGCAGATGTCGTATGGGATAATTGCACAAACAATGAGAAGTATGAACTTGAAAAGATCCAATACGAGGCTGCAAGAATCGCCACAGGAGCAACTAAGCTTATATCCATTCGGAATCTTGAACAAGAAGTAGGATGGGAATCTCTCGAGCGTAGAAGGCGAAAACACAAACTACTTCTCTTTTACAAAATGATTCATAAAGAAACACCTGATTTCCTATCCTCACTAGTTCCCCCACTTGTTGGCGACCAGAGTCATTATCCTTTAAGAAACCAAAACAATGTGCAGACTGTGCAATCCAAGACTAAACTGTATTCGGATTCTTTCTTACCCTCTGTTGTTCGTGAATGGAACTCCCTCCCCTTAGAAGTCAGACGCTCTGTTTCAAAGTCATCCTTCAAATCTGCGATTGACCACAATGACATCACCCCTGTTCCCTTATACTTCTATGCTGGTACAAGACAGGGTCAAATACTCCATACCCGGTTGAGAACAAATTGTAGCGCACTAAACCTTCCATTGTTTCAGAAAAACATTGTTGCCTCTCCGCTATGCTCTTGTGGTGATATCGAAAGTACTGAACACTTTTGTCTTATATGCCCCCTATACCATGCCCAGCGTACCCATTTAAAACATACAATTAGCTATTTACGACCTGTTACAGTGAAACTCCTTCTTTACGGTGATCCATCACTTGATACATATAGTAACACTATCATATTTCAAGCGGTGCAGAAGTTCATTTTAGAAACTAAAAGATTCGGTTAAGTTCCATTATTTGACTTGTTTTAAGTAGGGTGACCATAGTCATATGCACCCCTTGTCTCACCGGCCCTTGGCCTCCATCATGTTGACCACCATTATTTCCATTCTCTTTATTTTCTTTCCAGCTGTTTCTATGATATTGGTCATGAATGATGTTCTACGTCCATTATGTTCTTCAAACGTACATGTAACAGAAGTACCATCCAATATATAACAGTCCCTTCTGTAACTCTACCAAGACACTGTTATGTCGTAGACACATTCATGTACCGTTTTCTTACGTTTTTCTCCTAGTTATTTGAGTTGTACTCACCGACATAGTTGTTTCATGATATGTTAAACAATGTCCACCAGTGTAGTTATAATGCGTCAAGGAGAGGATCCCAATAAGCATGTTGCTTCCGATCCAATCCTTAATATATATCTAGTGATATGTGGATTTTATGTACATTAATGAAATAAAATATGTTTAAACTAAGATTCCGGAACCGGATTGTAAGCCATGCACTGCACATGCGCGTATTCTCTTAGGGGGATTCCCGCTAGGTAGAGCTCGTGCAATAGGGTTTTCCGCCATAGTTTGATTCGCAATCTATTTTATAAGGATTTCGGCAAAAGCCGAAACCCTAAAAATCCACCACCCGATGCCCTAGGCAAACAACGCTGCTTTTAACCTACTTTTATATTCACTTATTGTCTATAACACTATCACACTTTTATATACTCTTTGTATGATACATCTTTCTGTCCCTTCTATCTTACTTTGCCTTTTTCAGCGGCTAGCTGTCCTCACTTTTGTTCTAGTTTTCCACCAATGAGAAACTGTTACATTGTAATTTGCATATGACCTAGTAGTAAACTGTATTTTCATTAGTGAATACCTTGACTAGAATACAACCTTTTCATATGCCTCTACACATTCCGAAACTATGTAAAATTCTGATATACAGTCTACTAACGTGTCGAATTTCCTGGGGTAATTATTACGATATTGCAGTTATTTCAAACACCATGTTTTATGATAATTAGCTGCTTCGGCCTCGCAAATTGAATTCATTGCAATAATTAACATAATCACAACAAATGTAAGGCACCATGTTGCACAGACATGTTCTATAAACTTCTTAGAGTTCAGTCAAAACGCCATATAGTACAGAAAGTAATTATTTACGCAGACATTTAGCATTGGACCGAAGACTGTCGACTGTCGAAAGTTCTGTTCTTAAAATAGATTTTTAAGACCTGGAAATTCCCATAAAATCAAAATACTGATGTACTGATATTTATCACCTCATGGTAATGGTTGCTGAGCAATATTACCAGTTTGTCGAAACCTCTATTAAACTTTCAAACCTTTACTATCATTTTGCTATCAATTAATACAACATTTGATCATAAGTCCACTTTGACGAACAGGTACTTTGCCGAAACCACCATAATTTACAGGCAGTGCTATAGGAAATAAAGAAGAATGGTTGTTTAGTATATTAGAGTAGTGGTATTAATAGTATAAATTACTATCCCCGACCAAAGCACCGAGACTCTGGTTGTTGGCTCTCTTTGATATAAGCTACTTACTGAAAGCTATAACTATGGCTCTATCACATGGGGCTTGGGCTCACAGAGTAGGTTATATTGTTTTAAAAATACATGTAGATTCAGTTAATGATGTCATTAATGATGATGCACACTTGTTGTAAGTCGATTAAAGCGTTGATCTAGGCTAAATAAATACAGTTCTTTATGGAATTACAGACTCTGCACAAACAAAAACTTTATGCTTTCAAGTGCATTCAATTTCTGATCTTCATATCAATACAAATATAAGAGCTTTCATGTACATTTATAAAACGTAAAATAAAGAACTAACTAGATAGTTTGAAAACATTACTTTGACATCGTACATTTTAAAAGTGATTTCCTATAAAAGCAACTTGAAATATTTCAATAAATGCTTCTTCTACTCCAATTCATTTTCATTGCATGCTTCTCTGCTAGTATAATAACATGCAACCCTTCATAGATCTAGTTCTCTGTACTAGTAGAATCTCCAAACATTGAAATAAATATTGCAGAGATTGTTTTGTACATTGTGCCAATATTTGAATGCCGCGGAATATCTTTTTAATAGATATTTCTTGTTTCTTTTTAACAAGCACTGACGCGCAGCTGCACGTAATCTCCGCGAGGGGGTGATGCAGGATATATAGATAGATAGATAGTATATCTCTCTCCACCTGCCTCTTTGATACTATATCGTTCTCTGTCTTTTTGTCTGCCCCTTTGTCTCTATCTCCTCTCTCTATCTGTTATGTCTGTTAATACTTTCCCTCATATAAACGCAAATCGAGTAGACATGTAGGAGACGTGTGAACAGGGTCTGCTCTGTTTGCCAACTGAATTTGATAATTCGGTTTCTTTACTTTCTAAAATGGCTATATGGCTCTATGAGCCGTCTGACCAGGGTCTGCTCTGTTTGCCAACAGAATTTGATAATTCGGTTTCTTTACTTTCTAAAATGGCTATATGGCTCTATGAGCCGTCTGATCAGGGTCTGCTCTGTTTGCCAACTGAATTTGATAATTCGGTTTCTTTACTTTCTAAAATGGCTATATGGCTCTATGAGCCGTGTGAACAGGGTCTGCTCTGTTTGCCAACTGAATTTGATAATTCGGTTTCTTTACTTTCTAAAATGGCTATATGGCTCTATGAGCCGTGTGAACAGGGTCTGCTCTGTTTGCCAACTGAATTTGATAATTCGGTTTCTTCACTTTCTAAAATGGCTATATGGCTCTATGAGCCGTGTGAACAGGGTCTGCTCTATTTGCCAACATAATTTGATAATTCGGTTTCTTTACTTTCTAAAATGGCTATATCTAACCAGGGTCTGCTCGGTTCGCTAATATAATTTGTTTCTTTACTTTCTAAAATGGCTTTATAGCTCTATGAGCCGTCTGATCAGGGTCTGCTCGGTTCGCTAATATAATTTGTGTCTTTACTTTCTAAAATGGCTATATGGCTCTATGAGCCGTCTGATCAGGGTCTGCACGGTTCGCTAATATAATTTGTTTCTTTACTTTCTAAAATGGCTACAGCGCTCTACCTTCCATACTTCGTTATGACTATGTTTGCTATCCATATTCAGTAGGTATTGCAATTTAGAATAAACATATAACAGGGAATGGGTTAAACAATGATCTTATCCTGTCCGAGCTGAGTCTTTAATACTGATGAAGACATGGAATGTGTTAAAGTCTAGATTAATCATTAAACCCGAACGATCTCATGTTTATAGTTATTATAAATAATCTTACAACCACCGAATCCGGGAACATCAAGATAAATGATGAATGTATTTACAAAGAATGTCGACTCCTATCTAGGAGGAGACAACGGAAGGGTCCGACGATTACTGATTTACCTTTCACATGTTTTGAATGAAATATATCATGTAACAATTATAGACCTGTCAATTTTGAAAACACGTACGTGAAATATCTAATCAATTGATCTCGAGTCATACATGACTACATATGTGTTATGTTTCTTTGACAGCACTTAAGCGAAGTTAGAACTTTATAATGCTATGGACGAAAATGTTGTTAACAATTTAAATTTGGATCGAAACACAACACTTGCAATTCTAAGTGAGAGCTCTTTAACAATGAAACTAGATTATTTTGTATATGGATAATGATAAACAAGACAAGTGAAGCAAACGACATGTTGGCACAATTTAGTCAGTATACTTAAGGTTCACCGACACACACATGTTGAATACGTAAAATATCGAACTAAAGAAAATATGCTATTTTGGGACAGCCCCCGTATATTTTCAACGATTGGAATAATTAAACCATAAATGGATTGCAAACATTCGTTAAATTGTTTTTGGTCTAAAATAGGTTTAACCTTTAGGCTGCTGAGCAAAGTTTGTTTGTAGAAAATGTCATCGAGTTCAGTTGTCACTGTTTATTCTTTCTCTTAAGACACTCTATACAGGTTTGACTCTTGCTCTATGGACAATGTATACATGTTTCAATCCTTCTTTATAGACATTTCCTCCAGGTTTCACACTTACTCAATGGACACAATATTTAGGTTTCACTCTTAATCTAGCGTTTCATTCTTACTCAATGGACACATTATATCGGTTTTCTTATCAATCTAGACATCACTCTTAATCAATGGACACTTTATAGAGGCCTGATTCTTAGTCTAGGTTTCACTCTTACTCTATGCTTCACTCTTACACTAGGTTTCACGCTTACTCTATGTTTCATTCTCAATCTAGGTTTCATCAATTACTCTATGTTTCATTCTTACTCTATGTTTCACTATTACTCTAGGTCTCATTTTTACTCTAGGTTTCACTCTTACTCTAGGTTTCATTCTTACTCTAGGTTTCACTCTTACTCAATGATCACTTTATATAGGTTTCACTCTTACTCTAGGTTTCACTCTTACTATAGGTGTTCACTCTTACTCTAGGTTTCTTTCTTACTTCAGGTTTCACTCTTACTCTAGGTTTCACTCTTACTCTAGGTGTTCACTCTTACTATAGGTTTCACTCTTACTATAGGTTTCACTCTTACTCTAGATTTCACTCTTACTCAATGGACATTTTATAGAGGCTTGATTCGTACTGTAGGGACATTTTAAGCATACAGTAGAACCCCTCTATTGTGACCACTAAATGAATAAACATGAGTGTCGTTATAAGCAGGTGGCTGCTTAATGCAGGACAAATGTAATGCAGAAACCTCCTCCAGGAACTTTCTGCATTACTTTTGTCCTGCATTAAGCTTCCGCCTACCTCTGCCACCCAGAATTATACCTATTCTAGATGGTCACATATAGAGAGGTTTTACTGTATTTCATTCTTTCTTTAAAAATACTTTATATTGGTTTCACATTTATTCTATGGTCACTCTATGAACACATTCTACAGGTTTCACTCTTACTCTATTGACTCTCCATACAGGTTTCATTCCTACGCAATGGGTACGTTACACAGGGCTGATTCTTTATCTATAGACACTTTATGTAGAGGCTTCTCTTAATATCTGTTGTCCTTTCAAGAAAGATTTCATTCCAACTAGATCTATATGGTCATTTTAGGAAGAATTCATCTCTTTGGATATTTAAACATTTAGTCTATGTTACATAGAGCTTTGAATATGTGCATAAATTAGAGCAGTTGACGTATTAGAGAGCTAAATAGACAAAATGTTGCGTCCATTCTTTCTCAGCGTGCTAAAGGTTCACTGTATAATGATTGGGTTTACCGTGTTTAAAAGTCGATAAATGCAACAGGCGTGTATACCCCTTTATTCACCAAACATATTTGTAATTCAATATTTTATAACTCTTTGTTCGCAATAGTCGTATCTGCGTATCTAAGTGTTTAAAACATCTAGCGTTTTGATTCAACCATTTACTCCATAAATACACATTTCTACGCCTTTGTAAACAGAGTAGACCCAGATCTAATAGGAGTCGTCAGATCAGGGTCTGGTCTCAATTCTACGAGTCTGTAAGTATATAAATCCCTGATTCATTGCGCCATTATAAAACATAAACCATCTCGGAGCCGACTGATCTGAGTCAACTCTGTTTACAAAGGCATGAACATGCGTTTATATAAGGGAAAGGGTTAAAATTAAGTACCGAAGACACGAATGAGTCAATTCTCTTAAATACAGTAGAACCTGTCTTAAGCGGCTATTCATATCATTATCATAATAAACTCGTTTCATAATAACAATTTGTAATGGACACCCAAGTAAGATCCTTTATGGACTCTCAATACAGGTTTCATTCCTAGGCTATGGGCACTTTACACATTTCATTCGAACTAGATCTATATGGTCATCTTAGGAATAATTCATCTATTTGGATATTTAAACATTTAGTCTATGTTATAGAGCTTCGAATACGTGGATAAATTAGAGCAGTTGACGTATTAGAGAGCTAAAGAGACCAACAATTAACTGTTGAGTCCATTCTTTCTCAGCGTGCTAAATGATTGGGTTTACCGTGTTTAAAAGTGGATAAATGCAACAGTAAACCCCTTTATTCACCAAACGTTTTTGTAATTCAATATTTTATAACTCTTTGTTCGCCATAGACATATCATCCTAGGAGACTGGCATCATGCCATGTCACAACATTCAACTACCGGCATTGCTCGCATGTACATCATCCTGACACTGGTTTTGTACCAATGCACACATCCTGAATCCTGATATAAAACCATTTCACATCATCCTGACACCAGTATCACACCCACTTACGCCACCCAGGCAATGTCATTACGCCCTTTCAAATTATGTTGATATTAGCATGAAACCCATTCAAACCATACTAACACTGATGCTACACCTAGGAATATCATCACGACACTAGAGTTACATCAATCCATATTATCATGACATCGGTATTATAACATGGTGAAAAAGTTGTGACTCGACTGGGACTCGAACCCAGGGCCCCTGGCTTACCATGCCAACACTCTACCGACTGAGCTACCAAGCCACACAGTAAAGCCTATCACATATTTCACCATAATCTCTTCCCGGCTACAGGTATCACCTCCATTCACATCATCTGGACATTGGCCTAACACTATTCACATCATATTGACATTGCCATTGCATTATCCGGACACTGGTTTTAAACCCAGACACATCATGGGGCTTACATTTTCCAAACACCGTCCTTCGAAACGGTCACATTATACCTTTGTGGACCTTATAATAAGTCATATCATCCGGACAACGGCCTTACATCCATTTACAAATCATCCTGACACTGACATTACATAAAATTACACCACATCCTAACACCATCATTACACACACTTACATATCATCCTGACACTAGCATCATAGGCATTCACACATCATCCGATATTACAGATATTACGACCGTTCATATCATTCTGACACTAGCATCATAGACATCCACACATCATCCGATGTTACATATATAACGACCGTTCATATCATCCAGACACTGTCATTACACATACCTGCACACCACCATGCCACTGAAATTATATTATACACATTCACAAATAATCCTGACACTGGCATTATATTATATACATTCACACATCATCCTGGCACTGTCAGTACACATATCCGCTCATCATCCTGACACTGTCAGTACACATATCCGCACATCATCCTGACACTGTCAGTACACATATCCGCGCATCATCCTGACACTGACAATATATTATACTCATTCACACATACTTCTGACTCTGGCATTCTATTTTACACATCAACACATTATCCTGACCGCCTTGGAAAGGTCAGTGACAAATGTCACTGGGGTTTAAACCGGTTTAGGGGCGCCGTACCTACACTTATTCCATCCCCACCCTAAAAGACAAACAGTGTAAAGAGACGCATCCCCTCTCCGACTAATTTACAACAACCTCGAAGACAAATACAGTGGTAAATTGTATGTAAAACGAAAACATATTTAAGTGAAGCAAACTATCCGCCTACCGCTAGTGTACTCAATGATTTAGCTGCAACAAGAGTAACTGTAGAAAAGTTATAGTGTTTAACCTACTTTTTGGGCCAATCACAATGCTGGAAATTTTGAATTTCTCCAAGATTAATTTCATATAGTCAGGCACTATTAGCTGACTTAGCGATTAAATCGGCTGTCCCAAGCGCATGCGCGAGTACATCCTGTGACGTACAGTGCTTAGCTCGTCCCACCAAGTAACAGCGCGAGCGTCAAATACACATGTGTATACATGTACATGTTCTGTGTAGAATACCAAGCTGAGACTAAGAAATGAGGTAAATTGATGCAACTCAAACATTTTATTGGTAGATCTACATGTACTGAGATTCGAAAAAAAAAGAAAAAAACAAAGCATTAAAAAACACCAAAAAAGAAGACCCTAGATCTATTTAGTTATTAGAGAAGTGAATGCTAAATGCAGGACAAATGTAGATCTAATGTAGAATGCTCCCCCGAGGCGTTCTGAACTACCTTTGTCTGTATTAAGCAGCCACCTGTCTATAGAGATTTCATTGTTTTGCCGTTGAATGGCTATTGTACAACGGTTTACTGTTAAACATTATATATGGTAATTCCTGTCTTTTATGTAATTGGTCTCTTGTCCAGGCCCTGAAATTATAAAATATGATAAAATTACCAGCTGTCAGTTAGATCTAACCCTTTCCTCCATAGTTTGTTTCAGTATTAAAGCAGACTTTAGGAGTATTCTGCTTTAATTTCAGCCTGCTTTAAGCAACCGTCAGCTAGGATAGGGGAAATATTTCTTACGATGCCTACCCATGACGGTATTATCTATAAAGTGAAACTAATTTCTAGAGTGGAAGAATAATTAAAGGCGTTAAAATAAGTACCTATTGCGTAAAGGGTTAAATAGCATGTGTAGTCTGTCTGCATTTAAAACTGAATTTTATTTTTAAAGCATTTTGTTGCATTTGCTTTCTGTTTTTAGAGCACAGCGCTTGAAACATCGACTCAATGAAATATCTTACCTAATTCGGGGTTTGACAACTTTTGTGTCTGCACATTTAACAATTGTGTTAGACAGCTATCTTGAAATGCATCGTCCGTAAAATTTAACGTCATGGTCCCCAAGTAGATGCGATATCGTAGCTGTAAGACTGATAATGACTAGCGTCTATTTAGGAATAGAGCTACGTTATCGTATCTAGGTCCCCAAGAAGGTCGAGCGTCGACTTCATTTCTGCCATCCTTTCTGAACGACTGACACATTTGTTCAACACACGGTCTCGGCTGTTGCCCATAGCAACACATGCGACCAAGTCCAGCTTCACTCCGCCCACTTTTAATCCTGTCCAAAAACTAGGTTAAACACTATATCAGTTAGTGTCTATTAAGTGCGAATTTAATGACTTTAAATGCCTTGCTCGCTCGCTAACGCTCGCTGCGCTTCGGCATTTAAAATCATTAAATCCACACTTAATAGACACTAACTAATACATAGTGTTTAACCTACTTTTTGGGCCAATCACAATGCTGGAAATTTTGAATTTCTCCACGATTAATTTCTTATAGTCAGGCACTAATCGCTGACTTAGCGACTAAGTCGGCTGTCCCCAGCGCATGCGCGAGTACATCCTGTGACGTACAGTGCTTAGCTCGTCCCACCAAGTAACAGCGCGAGCGTCAAATACACATGTGTATACATGTTCTGTGTAGAATACCAAGCTGGGACTAAGAAATGAGGTAAATTGATGCAACTCAAACATTTTATTAGTAGATCTACATGTACTGAGATTCGAAATAAAAAAGAAAAAATCAAAGCATTAAAAACACCAAAAAAGAAGACCCTAGATCTATTTAGTTATTAGACAAGTGAATGCTAAATGCAGGACAAATGTAATGTAGAATGCTCCCTCGAGACGTTCTGAACTACCTTTGTCTGTATTAAGCAGCCACCTGTCTATAGAGATTTCATTGTTTTGCCGTTGAATGGCTATTGTACAACGGTTTACTGTTAAAAATTATATATGGTAATTCCTGTCTTTTATGTAACTGGTCTCTTGTCCAGGCCCTGAAATTATAAAATATGATAAAATCACCAGCTGTCAGTTAGATCTAACCCTTTCCTCCATAGTTTGTTTCAGTATTAAAGCAGACTTTAGGAGTATTCTGCTTTAATTTCAGCCTGCTTTAAGCAACCGTCAGCTAGGATATGGGAAATATTTCTTACGATGCCTACCCATGACGGTATAAAGTGAAACTAATTTCTAGAGTGGAAGAATAATTAAAGGCGTTAAAATAAGTACCTATTGCGTAAAGGGTTAAATAGCATGTGTAGTCTGTCTGCATTTAAAACTGAATTTTATTTTTAAAGCATTTTGTTGCATTTGCTTTCTGTTTTTAGAGCACAGCGCTTGAAACATCGACTCAATGAAATATCTTACCTAATTCGGGTTTTGACAACTTTTGTGTCTGCACATTTAACAATTGTATTAGACAGCTATCTTGAAATGCATCGTCCGTAAAATTTAACGTCATGGTCCCCAAGTAGATGCGATATCGTAGCTGTAAGACTGATAATGACTAGCGTCTATTTAGGAATAGAGCTACGTTATCGTATCTAAGTCCCCAAGAAGGTCGAGCGTCGGCTTCATTTCTGCCATCCTTTCTGAACGACTGACACATTTGTTCAACACACGGTCCAGCTTCACTCCGCCCACTTTTAATCCTGTCCAAAAACTAGGTTAAACACTATATCAGTTAGTGTCTATTAAGTGCGAATTTAATGACTTTAAATGCCTTGCTCGCTCGCTAACGCTCGCTGCGCTTCGGCATTTAAAATCATTAAATCCACACTTAATAGACACTAACTAATACATAAAGCGTGCGACAAAAAACGAAATAGTACAAAGATCCAACGTCCTCCTTCCGCTTCCGGATCTAAAAGGTTGTCTTCATAGAGTACAAAAAAGGAAAGAGGGCAGCGTGATTGCTAACTGTAAAAGGGTTGACAACCAGACATGCAATATGTTATAGTACTATAGGATTATGTCCCTTTTTAATGAATTTTCTAACATATTTGAGAGTGAGAAGTGAGAAAATGGGTATGTCCAATTACAAAGTTTTCTTAGTTTATGACATTTGTATCCATGCTTAATCAGCTTTTCAGTTAAAAATGATAATTCGACTGTTAAACCCGCCAATTTATCGTTAATTGAGTTGGCTATGCTATACAGTATTAAAAAAAGACGGTCAAGTTCAACTGTTCTAGTATCATTATTCATAATCTCGTTGAGTTACTTGTAACTTGAAAACAGTGTGAACCCAGATTTATGATGACAAGATTGGGACTATTTAATAGGATCTGCACTGCAATTAAAGGTCTACCTACGAGGATCGTATCGTGTTATATCGAGTAGGTTTATCATTCAAATAGTAAATAATGCAATAAAAGGCTTAATCATAAGATCTAAACTTGTGATTATTGTGTGCAGTCGTTCGTCAAAAACACACTTGAAGTTAGGAATAAAGAATACATGGACGAAATATGACTTACAGCTTGTGACGAACATAAGTCAAGATGAAAGCACTTGTAATTTTACATGAGAGCTGGAGGCTCAATTGGATCTTAGTCTGAGTGAGGAAACCAAACAGAAAAGAAGCTAACGACATTTTAGGACATTGTGAAACATTCAGCTGCACGCTAAATATCTGAAACCTTTCCTCTATAAGCTATTTTTGGATCCAACCTCTTTGAATGAATCTATCGAAAAGGAGCATTTGCTAGAGAAAAGGAAAATGTTATAATCATGTAGTTAAGAAACCACTACGATAAATAGAGCATTTGCTCCTATGGAGCAAATGCTCTATTTATCACAATGGTTTCAAGAAGTGACTATTACAGAGGCGTGGAAAGGTGTATTTACGGAGGAAAGGGTGAAACCTTTCAGTCTGTTGGACATATTTTCGTCTGCTTCGTTTTAGGGAATTTGATTGCTCTATTTCTTTATAAAACCTAAATAAAATCAATAAACATTATACCATACAGTTTGGATCCTTATGATACGCCCAGTTACTCAGAGTCTCATCTGGATCCAAACTGTTTGCATATGGTATCATAGACACGTCATCACTGAATCACGTGGCATTGAATGGGTTAAAGTACCGCATAATTAAAATGCACACTCCTACCTTCAGATATATGACATAATCTTTATTATATATACAAACTTTACTATGAACCTGATAAATAATTTTGTCATTCATATCCGAAAACACGTGCATACCTATAACAAGTTTGTACTTAACAGAAATTGTAAACAATTTTTGCAAATTTGAAATCACTGTATATTGCATACATGTATGTAAATCCTTTGAATGCGGAACAAATACAGTAAAACTCCGCTAATGCGACCACTTAATGAATAAACGTGGGTGTCTGTATAAGCAGGTGGTTGCTTAATGCAGGACAATAGTAATGCAGAAAGCTCTTGTAGGAGTTTCTGCATTACTTTTGTCCTGCATTAAGCTACCACATGCGTCTTCCACTCAGAATTATACCTCTTTTAGGTGGTCGCATTAGCGGTTTTTTTACTGTATAATACACCGTAGACTTACTGCAATTTTCTCTTTTCACATTGCTACTTTTGCTTTAGAAGGATCTCCAACTTTCAGGATATATTTACATCAATGCGTTTCTCAGTTGCACAATTGATCACATCTTGTATGGTTTACCATTAAAACAATTATTTCTCAATAAAAGTTCATGGGTTCATAACGAATCTAATCAACCATTATAATCAATAATGGGCGTTCGTACATTCACAACCATATAATTTGCACAACATAACAGCATAAAGTTAAAGTCCTATAATTGGTCTTCATTTGGGATGTTTCTTCATAAAGATCTTCTGAATTTTGCCCTGTATTAAGCTACAATTTATCTGCATGTATCTGATATCCTTACAAACGGAGCGTCCGCTTTAGAAATATCTAACCTGTATTCTATGGTCACTAACCACATGCTTCACTTTAACTGTATGACGAACTTAGATATATTTAACCCTATGGCAACTGTATATTTAGAAGTTTATACTGTCTGGCATCCACTACAGCGCCGAAGCCTTGCTGAAAGGTTACAGCATACATTTTGCTCGTTTCAGGAACCATTCGGAATCATCGGGGTTATTTGGCATGCATTCTGCATGCATTCGGGAGTGGCCTACGAAGCGTTGCGGAACAGACTCCGAAGTGACGCAGAAACATGACGAAATCTTGAGACTTACCTCAGGAATGCTTCCCGAATGGTTTCCGGTCGTGCGGAAAGATTGCAGAAATGTCGCAGAAAGTGCCAATGAAGTCCATGCTTATAAAACGTTTAGTTGAGTCTGAGTTCGTTCTCAAGTTTTTGATTGGTCAGAATTGAGCCTTTGGCTCAAATCTGACTAATCAAAAGCTTGAGAACTCAAATCTGACCAATCAAGAGCTTGAGAACGAAACTCAGACTAAACTAAAAGCTTTATAAGCATGGACCCTGGCAAATCAGATACTTGAGAATGATCCCAGCTTCTGTCTCAGAAGTTTTGAGTTATTCGACATGCAAGACGCCGAATTATTCGATATATAAGGCACTAAATAATTCGACATGCAAGAGGTCGAGTTATTGTAAGACGCCGAGTTAATAGATATGTAAGACGCCGAGTTATTCAGTATGTAAGACGCCGTGTTATTTGATATGTAAGACACCGAGGTATTCGATATATGTAAGACACCGAGGTATTCGATATGTAAAACACCGAGTTATTCGATATGTAAGACGCCGAGTTATTCAACATATAAGACGCCGAGTAAATAGACATGTAAGACGCCGAGTTATTTGATATATAAGACGCTGAGTTATTCGACATATAAGACGTCGAACTATTCGGTATGTAAGACGCCACGTTATTCGATATGTTAAACGACCTGTAAGGCGCATCGAGTTATTCGATATTTAAGACGCCGAGTTATTTGATATGTAAGACAACGAGTTATTCAACATGTAAGACGCGTCGAGTTATTCGATATTTAAGACGTCGAGTTATTCGATATGTAAGACGCCGAGTTATTTGATATGTAAGACGCCAAGTTATTCTACATGTAATACGCCGAGCTTTTCTATATATAAGACGCCGAATTATTCGATATGTAAGACGCGCCGAGTTATGCGATATGTGAGACGCCGAGTTAATCGATATGTAAGTCGCGCCGAGTTATTCGATATGTAAGACGACGAGTTATTTTGATATGTAAGACCCCGAGTTATTCGACATGTAAGACGCCGAGTTATTCTACATGTAATACGCCGAACTTTTTTATATATAAGACGCCGAGTTATTCGATATTTAAGATGCTGAGTTATTCGACATATAAGACGCCGAGTAATTTTATACGTAAGACGCCGAGCTTTTCGATATGTCAGGCGCCGATTTATTCGATATGTAAGCTTCCCCTGTTACAGCAAGCACTATGAGTCGTTTTCCGGCAAGAGGTAATGGAGGAATTCACTTCTATCTGTATTGGACTCTCATTTAACCATTTCCCTGATGAATATTGATGTTTGAAATAATGACGTCATGACTATTAATGAAACTATTTTTATAATGGTATATGAAGAGAGGACATTTCTGGTTCAGGCAGAAGCTGTAGAATCAGATGTATATTACACCATAAGCAAACAGAGTAGACCTATAGTAACCGTCTGATCTGGGTCTACTCTGTTTGTAGATAAGTCAAAATGCGCTAACATAGGGGAAAGGGATAAACGACTTTTGGCAGCATTGCAAATAGAGTAGACCCAGATCATACAGCTTATGCTCTGTTTGTTTATGAAATGATACAGATCCGACTCTGTAGCGTCTGTCTCAGGCAAAAAACGTCCGTATCAAAATGAGGTTAATAACACTCATGCAGAACTAATTTGGGTGTGTTATAATGTCTGTACCATCTCATTTCATCCGAAAGATAAATGGAAAGATAAAACCCAGTCTCTCGAGGCAGAAATGGTTCAACCATTTACTCCATAAATACACATGTTACGCCTTTGTAAACAGAGTAGACCCAGATCTGATTAGGGTCTGGTCTGTTTATAGATATAGATACAATTCTACGATTCTGTCAGTATATAAATACCTTATTCATTGCGCCATTATAAAACATAAAACATTATAAAACCTCTAGGAGCCGACTGATCTGAGTCATCTCTGTTTGCAAAGGCATGGACATGCGTTTAAATCAGGGAAAGTGTTAAAATTAAGCATTCGAGAGTACCGAAGACACGAATGTGTCAATTCTCTTAAATACACTAGAACCTGTCTTAACCCTTTCCCTCATATAAACGTGTTTTCACGCATTTACAAACAGAGTAGACCCAGATCAGACGGCTCCTAGAGGAGCCGTCCGATCAGGGTCTACTCTGTTTGCTAATAGAATTTAATAGATATGTTTCTTTGCTTTCAAAAATGTCTACAATGGTCCACATTGAATATTTCTTTATAACTGTTTTGTTAATGAATATTCATTAGGTATCGAAATTTGAAATAAATATTGAACAGGTAAAGGGTTAAACGGATATTCATATCATTATCATAATAAACTCGTTTCATAATAACAATTTGTAATGGACACTCATATAAGATACTCTATATACCAACTTAAGAGTTTAAAAAAAGCGATATTCTGGAAGAACAAGTTAGTTGGGAATGATTTTATAATAGAATTCTTAAATAGTATATTAATACAAACACACCTATGTTTTTTATCTTCAGTGTATGACTTTTATTTAACTATGTAGCTAGACCAATAATTAAAGTGCTTAACTGTTCAACCGTTATTCCGTCTGTAAGCCCTACTACCACGCGGACATAACAGGTATGGTCAGTAAATTCCGGTCGGATGAAGAGATAAGTATGGACCAATACACAGGAGGCCATTTCGTGGTTCTACATGGTCTAAGAGGTCAAACAAATTGATTTGGTCGATTTAGTGTTATGTTAATATAACACTAAATCGACCCAATCAATTATTTTGACCTTTAGACCTGTAGACCCACGAAATGGCCCCCCTGTAAACCAATACATTTTCAAAACTGACTGTTGGACTATTTAGCTGTAAAATGAGTTTCGAGCATTTATGCCCAGTGTCCCTTATATAGGAGACAGATAAACAGTGCAGACCCAGATCTTGAAGGAACCTACAGAGACCTAAAAGAGCAGACCCAGATCAGAGGGCTCCTATAGAAGCCGTCTGATCAGGGTCTTCTCTGTTTGCTTCTAGAATAATATAGATCTGATTATTTATTTCCTACTTTGGCAAAAACATGTTTTAATATGTCACTTTAATAATTTATCTAATTAATATTCATGATGTCATTATTTTTTACATGGACATTCATGGATATTCGTGTAAGAAATAATGACACATTTGATATTGATTAGATTAAACTTTATAATAGTATATGGATACAGGGCATTTTGACCATGACAAAAACTGCAGAACCATATATATAGTATTTTATAAGCAAACAGAGGCGACCCTGATCAGACAGCTTTCACAGGAATCGTCTGATCTAGATCTACTCTATTTGCCAAGGTATAGGAAGGCGTATTTATGGAGAAGAGGTTCCCAAACTGGAAAATGATGTCTGCTCACTTTCTTACTTGCTGAAATAAGTTTTGCTGACGACTTCGGAGATCGTTCCATTCTTTAAAGAACTGTTAACCGAGTCTCAAACAGCCTGGATTCTGATCAGACCCCGAGTAAGTTGGCGCCTCATCTTGACCTAAGCTATTTGAAAATGTCAGCCTCCGTGCCGTGCGTGGGAAGGGCTCGTCCGAATTCGGGTTGACATTATAACAGTGATTATGTTATAAAATATACTTAGTTACAGTCTACTTTCAGTCCGAATGACCGCTCAGTCGATTTCACATTTACTCAACTGGTCATACCGCATGATGCGCTTTTGGAAAGTTATGAACCGTTTCGTACGCCATAGCTAACATGCAGCCGCAGTACGGCTAATGACCCCCACAGGTACCAATTTTAACCCCTTGGTGGAGAGGAAGCAACATCGTGCGGTCGGGAGACACTAAAAGCCGTCTCTGAAGGGGCCAGGATTTGAACTCCGGACCTCCCGATTGGAAGTCAAGCGCGTTACCACTAGCCCACGTAACCACCACGGCACCACTTGCTGAAAGGTGTTGCTTTCGCTTAAACATCGTGTTTTCTACATTTACACGTGTAATGAAATGAATCGTAGAACCTGACATAAGTGATCATTCATCAAGTGAACATACTAGTCTTAAAAACCACCGCACTGCTAGGAAAAGGGCATGAAACGTGTTTCTGGTTGGAAGAGTGCATTGGCCTCCGTAATGGATAGCAACGTATCTTCTCGAGAGCTCGTACCCATATACTAAAGGTACATGTATGAGTCATGCAGGAAACACCACATATAAAACACAAAACCGCACAAACAGCACCACGACGACAAACAGCTAATGTACATGTATATAAAAGACACAAAGAGACGCACAGACATAAGAAAACAAACAAGAGGGTGAAGATGGAAGTACCGCCTTTGAACGGTCAGTGACAAATGTCACCGTGGGTTACTAAAATCGTCATTTCTCCATCCAACCCTATACTGTGACCACCCTGTAGAATCATCTCGAAGGGAGACGATTCTAAGGAAAGGTCACATACATGTAATTGGTTTAAGTTGAGAAATAAAGGAGGTCTTCTTGAAACTGTTTAAATTCACGCATCTTATCTGTATTCATGCTTATAAAACTTTTAGTTGAGTCTGAGTTCATTCCCAAGATTTTGATTGGTCAGATTTGAGCCTTTGGCTCAAATTTGGCAATCAAAAGCTTGAGAACTCAAATCTGACCAATCAAAAGAGTGCTTATATTTGGGAAGAGAACTCTGGTCTCCATTATGGAATGCAAACTACCTATCTTTTCTGTAAAACGTTCGGGTTCCTCTTCAGGTATGTTTCCTTTTCTCTCCTAAATGCTCTTTTCGGTAGATTCATTCAAAGAGGTTGGGACTAAAAATAGCCCTCAGAGAAATCAGTTGCGTAGTTTTGAAACCATTGTGATTAAAGGAGTATTTGCTCCATAGACTTCTAAAATGCGTCAGTAGGAGGTATTTGGTTGACCATTTTACCAAATATAACACATTTTGAGGTACAATAAAAAAAACCTTAATGCAACCACCTAAAAGAGGTATACTTCTAAATGGTAGAGGCAAGTGGTAGCTTAATGTAGGACAAAAGTAATGCAGAAAGCTCCTATAGGAGCTTTCTGCATTACTTTTGTCCTGCATTAAGCAGACACCTGCTTATTAAGACACACATATTTATTCAGTAAGTGGTCGCATTAGAGGGGTTCTACTGTATTTACAAATATAGTAGACCAAGATCAGATGTGTCCTATAGGGGCCGTCTGACCAGGGTCTGATCAGGACCCAAACTGTTCTGCGTTCGTTTAGTAATTGAAAAGGCTTGAACTAATCATTAGTCAATAAAGCTTTCAGCAGGTCAGCAATAACATACAATGGTAATGTTTACTAGGGTCGATCTTATCAAACCCCTTCAGATCAAACAGCTGCCATTCCGTCGTGCGATATAGTACAGTTCACTGACATGCATTCAATGGATACGAACGACGTTTGATAACATGGCATCCCGAGAAAATCAAGATATACTAATTCTAACATGAAAAAGACTCTGTAAAGTTAGCTTTGGCTTAGTGTGTGCAAAATATCAACAGAATATAACATTGTTTAAGAAAAGCGCAAGCCTATACACATATCAGCCACGTGACGAAATCACGTGAACATAATATGAATGAAAGTATTCTCCCAGTGGCACTTCCTGGGGGGGGGGGGGGACCAAAGTGTCTGTTCAGTGGCAACAATATCATTCACCTACCACAAAAGTTCACGAAAAGAATGCCATCTGTAACGCTTAGAATTCAGTTTGCGCTGGTTCCTTAAATTAACCATTATGTGCCCAAAGTTGTGTGTCATTTGTAACTCATTAGTGTGCAGTGTCCCTTATAAAGAACATAGGCAAAACGTGTAGATCCGAATCAGAGTACTTCTGAAGAATCCCTCTGATCAGGGTCTGCACTGCTTGCTAAATCCATCGGTGTCAACGACTTATACAATCAATGTATTGATCGCTGTGTCCCCTTAACCCTTTACCCCATAGGCTAGTTTTAGATACAACCTCTTTGAATAAATCTACCGAAAAGGAGCATTAACTAGGGAAAAGGAAAATGTTAGAATTTTGAAGTTGAAACCATTGTGATAAATAGAGCATTCGAGAAATGTTAACATGAGCATGGATGGTTACCAGAATAAGATCTTGACGGGTGTTTTTAAATAATACGGGGACAAATGGGCCAACCGCTTTTTGCAATCATAATTTGTTACGCAAGTCTTTTCATGCTAAGCGCGCCTTATCTGGAATTTACATACAATAGGATCCAGCTGAGATTACTAGTTTCTCTGTGTGTCTTTATCATGGATCCAGCTGGGATGAGTAGTTTCTCTGTGCCTTTAGCATGGATCCAGCTGCGATGAGTAGTTTCTCTGTGTCTTTAGCATAGATCCAGCTGGGATGAGTAGTTTCTCTGTGTCTTTAGCATGGATCCAGCTGCGATGAGTAGTTTCTCTGTGTCTTTAGCATAGATCCAGCTGGGATGAGTAGTTTCTCTGTGTCTTTAGCATGGATCCAGATGGAATGAGTAGTTTCACTATGTTTCTTTTAGCATAGACCCATCTGAGATGGCTAGTTTCTCTGTGTCTCTTTAGCATGGACCCAGCTGAGATGACGAGTTTCTCTGTGTCTCTTAATCATGGATCCAGCTGGGATGACTAGTTTCTCTGTGTCTCTTTAGCTTAGATCCAGCTGAAGTGACTAGTTTATCTGTGTTTCTTAACATAGATCCAGCTTGGATGACTAGTTTCTCTGTGTCTCTTCAGCATAGATCCAGCTGGGATGACTAGTTTCTCTGTGTCTTTAGCATAGACCCAGCTGGGATGACTAGTTTCTCTGTGTCTCTTCAGCATAGACCCAGCTGGGATGACTAGTTTCTCTGTGTTTCTTTTAGCATAGACCCATCTGAGATGGCTAGTTTCTCTGTGTCTCTTTAGCATGGATCCAGCTGGGATGACTAGTTTCTCTGTGTTTCTTTTAGCATAGACCCATCTGAGATGGCTAGTTTCTCTGTGTCTCTTTAGCATGGATCCAGCTGGGATGACTAGTTTCATTGTGTCTCTTTAGCTTAGATCCAGCTGAAGTGACTAGTTGATCTGTGTTTCTTAACATAGATCCAGCTTAGATGACTAGTTTCCCTGTGTCTCTTTAGCATAGATCCAGCTGGGATGACTAGTTTCTCTGTGTCTCTTCAGCATAGACCCAGCTGGGATGGCTAGTTTCTCTGTGTCTCGTTAGCATAGACCCAGCTGAGATGACACTAACTTCTCTGTGTCTCTTTAGTATAGATCCACCTGGGACGACTAGTTTCTCTGTGTCTCTTTCGCATGGACCCAGCTGGGATGACTAGTTTCTCTGTGTTTCTTTAGCATGGCTCCATCTGAGATGGATAGTTTCTCTGTGACTCTTTAGCATGGACCCAGCTGGGATGACTAGTTTCTCTGTGTCTCTTTAGCATGGCTCCATCTGGGATGAATAGTTTCTCTGTGTCTCTTTAGTATAGATCCAGCTGGGATGAGTAGTTTATCTGTGTCTCTTACGCATTGATCCAGCTGGGATGACTAGTTTCTCTGTTATTCTTTAGCATGGATCCAGCTAAGATGACTAGTTTCTCTGTGTCTCTTTAGCATAGATCCAATAGTGTCTCTTTAGCATGGACCCAGATGGGATGACTGGTTTCTCTGTGTCTCTTTAGCATTGATCCAGCTAAGATGACTAGCTTCTCTGTGTTTCTTTAGCATGGATCCAGCTCAGATGACTAGTTTCATTGTGTCTCTTTAGCTTAGATCCAGCTGAAGTGACTAGTTGATCTGTGTTTCTTAACATAGATCCAGCTTAGATGACTAGTTTCCCTGTGTCTCTTTAGCATAGATCCAGCTGGGATGACTAGTTTCTCTGTGTCTCTTCAGCATAGACCCAGCTGGGATGACTAGTTTCTCTGTGTCTCGTTAGCATAGACCCAGCTGAGATGACACTAACTTCTCTGTGTCTCTTTAGTATAGATCCACCTGGGACGACTAGTTTCTCTGTGTCTCTTTCGCATGGACCCAGCTGGGATGACTAGTTTCTCTGTGTTTCTTTAGCATGGCTCCATCTGAGATGGATAGTTTCTCTGTGTCTCTTTAGCATGGACCCAGCTGGGATGACTAGTTTCTCTGTGTTTCTTTAGCATGGCTCCATCTGGGATGAATAGTTTCTCTGTGTCTCTTTAGTATAGATCCAGCTGGGATGAGTAGTTTATCTGTGTCTCTTACGCATTGATCCAGCTGGGATGACTAGTTTCTCTGTTATTCTTTAGCATGGATCCAGCTAAGATGACTAGTTTCTCTGTGTCTCTTTAGCATAGATCCAATAGTGTCTCTTTAGCATGGACCCAGATGGGATGACTGGTTTCTCTGTGTCTCTTTAGCATTGATCCAGCTAAGATGACTAGCTTCTCTGTGTTTCTTTAGCATGGATCCAGCTCAGATGACTAGTTTCATTGTGTCTCTTTAGCATTGATCCAGCTAAGATGACTAGTTTGTCTGTGTCTCTTAAGCATAGATCCAGCTTGGATGACTAGTTTCTCTGTGTCTCTTTAGCATGTATCCAGCTAAGATGACTAGTTTCTCTGTGTCTCTTAAGCATAGATCCACCTTGGATGACTAGTTTCTCTGTGTCTCTTTAGCATAGACCCAGCTAGGATGACAATTTTCTCTGTTTCTCTTTAGCACAGATCCAGCTGAGGTGACTAGTTTATCTGTGTTTCTTTAGCATGGATCCAGCTGAGGTGACTAGTTTATCTGTGTTTCTTTAGCATAGATCCAGCTTGGATGACTAGTTTCTTTGTTTCTCTTTAGCACAGATCCAGCTGAGGTGACTAGTTTATCTGTGTTTCTTTAGCATGGATCCAGCTAAGATGACTAGTTTCTCTGTGTCTCTTTAGCATAGTGTCAGGACGGGCCAGAGTGTGGACAAAAAGATTTGTATTCTTTGCGAAGCAATAGAATACAAAGGTGGCGTTCCACAGCCAAACCATGGTACCCTCGCCGGCCTGACAAAATAGTGCAAATTACTGACATGCATTGGATGATACAAAGGGTGTTTAATGACATGGCATCCGGAACCAATCGTGGTATACTGTATCTGACATGAAAAAGCTCCGTAACATAAGCTTCGGCTTAGTATGTGCAAAAATCAACAAAACCAACTAAATATAGCAATGTGTAAGAAGGGCGCACGGATATACAAATATCAGTCACATGAAGAAATCACGTGACCATAACATGAATGCAAATACTCAATGAATAAAGAAGCGCGAGTCGGATGACCTTATGCAAGCGATTAGGTAATCACGCCTACAACTACGAGTGGTCAGTGTGATAATAAGCATAGTGGGAAACGGCTGAAGTGTCAGCTGTAACTGTATCATCAACTGGATAGAGTGTTAATGCCTTCCCTTATAGATACGCAACTCCATGCCAAAGGGAACTTATTCGATACCAGATTGATACCATGCAAAGAATACTGCAGCGTCTACAACGCTTTGATTATTTTCTTCTATTATCATCATTCCACATTAAATATTAAGAACATTTCAATATAGCTCTATATTTATATCTAAATAAATATAGATCTATACATTTATAAAAATCAATACCTTTCCACCAGAATTCATCTTTAAATAACAGTTTTCAAAGTTTGTGAACCTTTCCAAAGTTTGTGAACCTTTTCAAAAGCAATTATCATTCTAACGGACCGTTCGAAATTCGGCCGATTTATTTGGAAAGCGCGGACCGAAGAATAGATTGAAATCTCCGGTTGCTAAGCATCTCAGAGGCTTCAAAGTGAAAATATTCATTAGCCAATCAGAGACAAGATAACAAATAATTCCACTTCCGCTTCAATCCGTCGATTGAAAGTTGTGTTTGTTGAGAGATACAAATTCATGAATATTTACAAATTCAAAGACAATTATGACGAATAAGAAGTATAGATCGATTGTTCAACTTGTATGTGAAAGGATCATATAGACCGTAGACATTGTCATGCGGGATTAAAGAAATACGAGGTAAAAATGTATGAAATTGACTTGCTGACACAATCGGTTTTCGTGCATACAGCAGGTGACATCATAACAATAGATCCAGCTGAGGTGACTAGTTTATTTGTGTTTCTTTAGCATAGATCCAGTTAAGATGACTAGTTCCTCTATGTCTCTTAAGCATGGATCCAGCTTGGATGACTAGTTTCTCTGTGTCTTTTTAGCATAGATCCAGCTGAGGTGACTAGTTTCTCTGTGTTTCTTTAGCATACAAATCGTTTCACACTCGCTCAAAAGTGTCCAAATCGGAAGTCAGTAAAACATATCAGCAAATCAGAGACCGAGCTTACATTAGTTTTGTTTCCTTCATAGGTCTAGCTATGATGCGTAAATCAAACCATTTTCAAGAATGCCTTTTTATTTATCTACCAAACTCTATGTTATGTCCATTCTTTAGAAGATGATTCTACAGAATGGATACAGAATAAGGATTGGTGGAGAAATGACGATTTTAGTATCTGAGTATGCACAGTTATCTGTTGCTCTGGTTCCGATATGATCTGTTACTAAGTTTTACTTGCGTCCGATTTTACTCAGTAAATCTTGTCCATACCGACCACCTAAAACAATCATGATCCGTAGTCTTTATCCAATTTCTTCATATTTAACCAATTTTCTCATACTTAACCCCATTTCTTCATATTTGACCCATTCTCTTATACTGGCATATTTTGATGCTACTGTAAATGTCACTTTTTGAAACCATAGTAAAAAATAGAGCATTTGGTCACATGGGGAAATACTCTATTTATCACAATTGTTTTATAATTACACAATTTTGAAATTTTCCTTTTTGCTAGTAAATACTCCTTTTCGGTAGATTTATTCACAGAGGCTGGGTCTTAATTTAGGATATGAGGTAATGGTTTAAGCAAGGCTGTAACTTAACGCGGTGCGGAAATAATTCAGGCAACTCTCTAGGAATGTTAAGCATTACATTAGGGATGCATTAAACCTTTAGTACACGAATATTCACGAAAGAAATAATGGTTTGTAGTTGGATTATTTCTTAAAATGAATTATTAACCCTTCTCTTGCTGAATTTTAAAATAATTTCTCCTTCCAAAATCCTGTTGTATAATTACATATATCTTCACCGTCTGCGAATTATTTCGCACTGGTTGAACAATCAACGTGTTAATAGTGCAGACCCTGATGAGACAGCTCCTGCAGGAGCTGTCTCATCTGGGTCTTCACTATTTACAGGTAGGTATATCTATATTGTAGTGAATACCAAGCGAAAGGTTAAAACATGGAAATGTTGCTGAGACGGAATCTGTAGAGTCAGACCTATATTCCACAAGCAAGCATTGTAGAACCTGATCAGACGGCTCCCACACTACAGGAGCAATCTGATCCTGGTCTGTTCTGTTCGTAAAAAACGATCAAAGGCGTACAAACGTTTATCAAGACGTACAAAGGCGTACAAACGTTTTTCAAGGCGTACAAACGTTTATCAAGGCGTACAAACGTTTATCAAGGCGTACAAACGTTTTTCAAGGCGTACACATGTTTATTATGCAGCATCACCGAATACAGTCACTTCCTACTAGCATAATAATTTCCACGTCGACGCTGTATTTTGTGAGGTATAGTGCATGTGTACTGACCTGACTGGAATGCAAGTTTGATTCAGCCAATAGGAGGAAAACAGAAGGACGAAAAAGGCATGATTAAACATAAACATCAAATTAACACATTTTCTCACCTTTGTCTCAACTATCTGTCAATATAAAAGGATTAAATCAAGTTTGTTTATGTTGTAAAAATCGATGAAGTCACAGCATGCCAATATGACGTCACGTAATTCGTACTTGCATGTATTTTCATCCAGGGAACGAAACTGCTTTAGCAATCTTTGTTTTTCTTCATTTGCTCCATTTTTCTTGGAGTTGCATGATAAAAGAATTAAGTACTACGCCAAGGCTCGCATTTAACAACTTTTCTAACTCGCCAAAATACAGCTGAACGTCAAAGCTACTAGCATAGTAATTCTTATTTATCAAGGCGCACAAGTCGTACAAAGGTTTATCAAGGCGTACAAGTCGTGCAAAGGTTTATCAAGGCGTACAAGTCATACAAAGGTTTATCAAGGCGTACATGTCGTACAAAGGTTTATCAATGCGTACAAGTCGTACAAAGGTTTACAGAGGTTTATAAAGGCGTACAGATGCGTACAGAGGCGTACAGAGGCGTAGAAAGTCTTATCAAGGGTATGTCTAAACACCGGATATGACGGATATGACTCTCATATCCGCGGATATGAGATTCGCAGACTAAAATCGGCTACAAAAGCATTATTTTTTATTAGAAAAACATTTTATTGAGCCGAATGACTAATATTATACATATTTATTAATTGAAATACTTAAAATTTAATATACGGTGCGTAATAGGTAGTTATAATCGAATTTATCTCCATCGGATATGACAGTCATATTCGTTGTGAGGGATAAACACCGGATATGACTTTTAAACTCCTAATGTCTCTCAATAACTTAAGGTTTTCGTCAGGGAATGGCTACCTTATAACACTTATGACTCTATACAGGAATTTTGATCACGTTTCAACTTAATAGAGGGTACAAAATGCATAATATTCGGCATGTACCGGGTAGGAAAGTCATATTCGTTGTAAGAGAGTTTTAAAAGTACAAAAAATGAGTCATGCAGGAAATACCACATACAGAACAAACACTCGCCCGAACAGCAACACAAGGAAACAGCAAATGTACATGGGTAGAAAAAACAACAAGAGACGCACAAAGACAATTCAAACATACAGTAGGGGGAAGGTGGAAGTACCGCCTTGGAACGGTCAGTGACAAAAGTCACCCGGGGTTTAAACCGGTTTATGGGCGCCCAACCTCACCCTTATTCCATCCCCATCCTAAAAGACAAACAGTTTAAATAAACGTATCCCCTCTCCGACTAATCTACAACAACCGCGACAGCAAATACAGTGGTAAAGTGCATGTATAACAAAAAAAACCCATTTAATTGAACATACTGTATCCACCTATCGCTAGTGTACTCAGTGATTGAGCTGCAAACAGAGTAACTGTAGAAAAGTAATAAAGGGTACGACAAAAATGAAATAGTACAGATATCCGACGTTCTCCTTCCATTTCTGGATTTAAGAGGTCGCCTTCATAGAGTACTAAACCTTTCTTGTCGGCGTGCATGCAAAGAGGCCAGCGTGATTGCCAACTGTAAAAGGGTTCATAACCAAACATGCAGTATGTTGTAATAATACAGGATCATATCCCTTTTTAATGAATTGTTTTATATATTTGATGAACAAAGTGAGAAAATGGGTATGTCCAATAATTCTACGAAGTTTGTAAATCACATCACCATAAAATTCAGGCTGTGAAATACCGTGTCGCAAAAGTACATTGAGATTACATTTGTACTTGCCAATAAGCAAAGTCATATCCAGTGTTTCTTCCTCACAACGTTTGCATCACGTTGTCTCTAGGTTGTCACTACGTTCTTGCTACCTCCATCGGGTTCTCACTACGACACTTCCACGCTAGTGTTGCGACAATGATACGTCCCTACTACGTTTCAAAAGACCGCATTAGGTTCTTAGTACGTTCTATCGGTGCTTATCACGTCTAAGGTACGTTTGCAGCAGGCTCTAGCCACGACCATGCCACGTCCTGGTGGTCGAGTATAAAAATTGGATTCATTTCACTTTCACTTCCATTTCAATATAGAATAACGCTACACACATCTGATTCGGCTCCGCTTTCTGTTGTTTCAGTGGGCCCACTGTTACAGATAGGTTCTGGTTTAGGAACAACCTTCAACCCATCACTCGCTGGTGATGGAGTTCTCGGTTTTGCTTTCGTGGCTGCTTTGCAGCCCGCTATCTTCTCGGCATATTTTCTGATATAACATACTTTACTTTTGCTCAGAAGAAAGTCGCAGAATGAATGATCAGATCGAGCCGAATCGCAGAATTTTATATGCAGACATAGAACGCGGTGAGAACGTGATGAGCGCGCGGTGTGCCTAAAATAAGCAAAGACGGGTTATGACCAGTTATGACGGGTTATGACGGGTTATGACGGTTTGTGGCCAGTACTGGCGAGTAATAACGGCATATAAGGATCAATTTAGTTATATTGTAACCTTTTACACTGAAAATATAAAAAAAATCGAGTTTATACCTTATGTTTTTTTGTTTTTGATCGATAAATCCAATCCGGACATTAGCCCCCTCCCGATCCGGACATTAGCCCCTCCCTTCATCTGAAAGTAAAGATACTGTTTTTTTCTCCCCTAGAGCATGTCTCCTGAAAATATTTCGTGGAATTGATGCTCTGTTACTATCTCACCTGTTGTTTAAAGAAATGGAAGTTTATTATTATTATTTAATCGTATTTTGTTGGTTTTTATTTGTAGATCGGCCTTCCGTCGTCGAGGCCCCTGCCCCTATCCGAAAGTAAATATGCTGTAAAAACAATATAGGTCTTTAATTATAATATTCCTTATGCAAATCAGTTCTATAAATATTTTTGATGATCTCTACGACCAAATACCATATCCTATTCCATGTGTTTTAATAATATTGTTGTTGATAAAGTGTCGGTCGTGTGAAAATAATCCCGGTAAAGACGGCTTGCCGGCTATCGCCACGCACCTCCCGGCTATCGCATCGGACAATATTAAGACCTCTTACCTACAGTGGAATATCTATCTTAAGCTAGATCACGTTGCATGAAATGCTGGAATTCACTATCCAAACATGGGTCTGGTAATAAATGTACATACATGTAATGTATATCATAAATTACCTTTGTGTGAGTATGTAATATTCCAAATAGTATGAAACACAAACTGCTTGTTGCACATTCTGCCATAGCTAACCCGAATCCAAGTCCACCTGTTCTAAGGTATTTCACTTACATAGTAGATCAATTAAATCCAAAAGTTTGTGTGTCAAACAATATAATGTAGCAAACTGGCAGAAACTGCGACAAATAGCTTATTAATCTGCAAAATTGGTGATAAATGACACAATGTACTTCAGGATACAAGGAAAGGAGACGGAACAGACAGGCGAACATGGAGACGTGTAGATCTATCTATATCTATAGTGGTTAGTTATTAATAGTACATTTTACAAGAAGTATAACTTCAAAGTTGATAATCTCAATTTAGAATATAAATTTAGTTTGTATCCTATTTGTATTTAGTTAGTTACTTGAGAATTATTCAAGTAAACATGGTAAATAGTCTGGACTCAGTAGGACGCCAAGTATTTGGACGTCTTTGTAGGATCTAGCCTGTTTAGCATGCTGACATTGATATTGAAGAGGAAATTATCTGATATGCTTGAGAAGTGTAGATATAAGTTGATAAATCTGTTCATCCTGGTCCATATTATTTTACACTTACACAGTCTGGATTTAGACTAGATGAACCTTTTGTCTGCAAAAGTTGTCTGCACAAATTCCTATTATAAAGTGTCCGTTTATTTATTGTTTTCAAAATTAAAAGTATAGAAAAAGAGCAGCGCCAATCTTTTAATCTGAAAACATGCCCATGTATATCATTATATAAATACACGCGCGGAAGCATTCAAGGACGCACGCAAACTATAAGATTCTAGGGTTGTCTGTAGAGAGACAGACAGCCGTAATCGTAAACAGGTGGGAGAGAGGGATTGAAAGAGATAAATGGAGAGAGAGGGATAGAAAGATGGAGAGAGAGAAGAAGAACGGAGAGAAATAGAGAGCGCGTTGGAGAGGGAGACATCCACAGACAGAAAGAGAAAGGAAGAGAGAGAGAGAAAGAGAGAGATAACTCCCCTCTGTTCAGGGTCTGCACAGTTTGCCGACGGAACTTAATAGAGGTCTTTAGGTAATGAATTTTGGATTTGACATAGACAAGTTTTGCATGCGTTTCAGGTAACTGTACATATCTTACCACTTAAGAAAAATACTACTGAAACTCTGATCTGTGGCATGTTTAGCTTACTTCCGATTCGTAAAAGGGTTTGACACTTTGGACCGAGTGACCAACAGCTGAGAAAATTGATGAGATACCGAGATGTCTCGTATAAATCCAAGTTATATCGCCAATTCGCATCAGGTCCCGCTTAGCAAGATAAAGGTCAATACACATTTGTTAAAAGACTTCCTGCTGAGATTGATAGTTGAGCTGCAGTTCTCTTATCACGGACTACCGTAGTGAAATATGGTATTGTTTAGACCTGGTCGGTAACACTCCGGTGACTGACTGACTGACTAACTGACCAATTAAACAAATGTAGGTAAAAATGCCACAGGTAAAGATGCCATTGGTAAAATTGCCACAGGTAAAAATGCCACAGGTAAAGTGGTAAAAATGCCTTAGGTAATAAAACCTTAGGTAGAAATGTCATAGGTAAAAATGGCACAGGTATAAAAAAAAATAAAATATATTTTTCAATTTATTAAATGTTTCATTATTGTTTCAAAATATAGTATTATGTATTGCAACATACTGCATATAAAAAAGACTCACAAGTAATGCAAAACAGAGTAGACCCAGATTAGAAGGCTCCTATAGGAGCCGTCTGATCAGGATCTGCTCTGTTTGTTACTCGAATTTGACAGATCTGTTTCATTGTTGTTTCGACAGATAGTATTATGTATTGCTACATTCTAAAGTTAAAAAGATAATGCAAATCAAAAGTAATGCAGAAACAGAATAGACCAAGATTATATAGGAGCCATCTGATCAGGATCTGCTCTTTTTGTAACTGGAATTTGATAGATATTGAAATCTTACCTACCTGTTTCTTATGGGTTTTCCTACATTTATTTAAACAGAGAGACCCAGAAACCCACCAAAATTGATTATGAAAGGATATTATAACATATATTTTCAAATTATACAGTTTTCCTTTTATAAATTCAAAAATATGTTATTGTTTATCTTTTTTATACTGTGGCATTTTTACCTACGGCATTTTTATCTAACATGACAGCATGTGTATCTATCAGCTAAATGTTTATGTACATTGCAAACTTTTCGAGGAATTGCTTTTTTTCCTTGGCAAACACTGT
The DNA here is from genome assembly GCA_963576725.1 of Azorinus chamasolen. Lineage (NCBI taxonomy): Eukaryota > Metazoa > Mollusca > Bivalvia > Cardiida > Solecurtidae > Azorinus > Azorinus chamasolen. The sequence goes on along the minus strand of OY755250.1, from coordinate 44,799,414 downwards.
AGAATCTAATCATGATCAGACGGCTCCTGATCTCGGTCTACACCAATTCACCATAAATACGTCTTTCGACGCCTTTGAAAACAGTGTTCATCCAAGTCATATGGCTCCTGTATACAGGAAAATTTCGATAATTCCAGTACATATCATTATCAAATTGTAAGACAGGCGACAGCTTAACGTATGGTGAAAGTCATGCAAAAAGCTCCTTTGTGTGCTTTCTGCGTGACTTCAGTACCCTGCATTAAGCAGCCACCTTCCTCGAAGGTCTTGATTATTCCATGTGAACTCTCGATTTATCGAAATTTTATTGTCATAAGATTTTACGATGTCATTATATTTCATGTTTGGACAAGAGTTATTCTTTTCACCATCGGGCGGCGAAACGAAGATTGATAACACAATTATTGTTCGAAAAAACATTTATTGCCAATCCGCTTTAAATTATCTCAACATACACATAAGATGGTATCTTTTCTACAAGTGCAAAATTCAGCTGATTATTGTAAAGGAAATGTCAAGTTTAATTTCAGTATTTTTCTTTTCGCCGTTGTACTCGGCCGCGAAAAGAAGATTGTGTAACCAATACTTGTTTGCAAATCATTATAAATCTTTACCATCTTGGTTATGCATAAAAGGTGGTATATTTTTGAAGCATACAGATTTCAGCTGAACAGAATAAGTATTTTGAAAGAGAGCTTATATTTGATTACCGATATCTTCTTTTCGCACTTGAATTCGGGAAAAGCAAGAGCTTATGGTATTATTATTTCTTCACCAACTCGTTTTAAATTCACACCTTACATAAGGGTTATAAGGCATTTCGAAAGGAATGTTGACCCATTAATCTCATGTTGTGTATTGTGAGTGCTTATGGTGTCACACTGGGGATTTCACAGCTGGATATAAATACATGTAACAAATATGTAGCAGAATTATTGATAAAATATCTACAGGTAAAATAAATAGTTTCCGTTATTCATCTTTGAATTTTATATTATGATGTGTTTGTGTCTGCATTCAATTATATGATATTAAAAGTATTTAGTATCAATATTATAATTTATTTTGATTATTTTTTATAATGGGATTCTAGTTATATGGTCTTGATTGTTTGCATTTAGTTGAACTTTAGGTGTTTTATAAAGAATTTTCGTATTGCTATTAATTGTATTTATTTCATTTTGGTTTCGAAAATAAAGAATGATTTTAGTTTATCACAACTATTATCTTTAAACTCTTTCCTTCATATATGTTCTATGCATTAATTAGCATACAGAGTAGACCCAGATCAAACGGTTCATACAGAAGCCATCTGTCAAAGCAAAAACTTATCTATATTGAATTAACGTGTTTTCAAGCATTAGCAATCAGAGTAGACCCTGATTAGACGACTCCTATAGAAGCCTTCTGGTCAGGGTCTGCTTTGTTTGCTTTGACACGATAATGTCGCGCGTAAAGGTATACCGTCCACCTAATAAACAAGCTGGTTAAACATAGGTCTACGTAGACAACCTGTGTAGATCTGGATCAGCGGCGTCCATTGTGTACATCGATTAGGATTAGGGTGTACACTATTACCATATAAAACATTCCATATCTGTATGGCATGGTTTCACATGACAGGACAAACAATGTAGACCCGGGTCATATACTTAAGAGATAATATCCACGATGCCATTATTTCTTACATGAATATAGGTCGAACAATTTGAACTGACCCGGACCTACCTTATTTGCATAAATAAAAAATCGTAACATTGCACAGGTTTATCCTCGGCACTTGTCCCGGTAAGCAACTATGCATGGACACACTTTACATATGCACGGGCTTATTTCAGCGAGAATAGACTTATACAGCGTCATCTCTCTCACTATTTATTCTGCATAAAGGTGAGGGTCCTGGTCAAATTGTTCGAGCTATACTGACCAGTTAAAGGGTCGATCTTTAATAGGTCAAGGTAGTACAAACTTCAGACCATATAATGCGCATAAAGCTCAGTATTTGTTCTGGGTCTACACTGTGGACTATCTTCAGACCAACATTTTCTTATGATGTTTTGCAAAAACAATATAAACCAGATATACGCATATCCCCCCGCCCCCCCCCCCCTCTCGCGCGCTCTCTCTCTCTCTCTCTTTCTCTCTCTCTCTCTCTCTCTCTTTCTCTCTCTCTATCTCTCTCTCTCTGTTACTGTTACTTTTTTTTATTGTAATAAAAAATATCGAAAATATCATTTAAGAAAAATGCAGCTTTGAAGAGGCGCATGTACTGTAGGTCCATGTAGATCCTGACCATATGCATGTCCGGATCTACCATGCTTGTGTAAATGAAACCCGCATGGTCCATCAATGTTTCACAGTACATAACAGACCATATACTGCGCTTAAAGCTCAGTGATTGATCTGGGTCTACACAGTGAACTATCTTCAAACCAACATTTTCTTATGATGTTTCGTAAAAACAATATAAACTGGATTTACGCATATATTACCTATTAACGCCCCCCTTCTCTGTCTGTCTGCCTCTCTGTCTGTCTGTCTGTCTGTGTCTGTCTGCCTCTCTGTCTGTCTGTCTGTCTGTCTCTCTCTCTCCCTCTCTCTCTATCTATCTCTCTCTCCCTCTCTCTCTCTCTCTTTCTCTCACTCTCTCTCTCTGTTACTTTTTATTACTATTTTACAAAATGCACATTGACTGTAGGTCCATGTAGACCCTGACTATATGCATGTCCGTATCTACTATACTTGTGTAATTGAAACCTGCATTGCCAATCAATATTTCACAGGTTTTGCTATTATGGTATAGCTAGCTGAACATTAGGTTATTTGGATCCTGCTTTGGTGCGAGTAAATCATCATGTCACCTGATTTCAGTTATTGTCAGATTCACCAGCTACATTCGCTATAACTGAACTTTAGTTTTATAAAGATCGGTAATTACTAAAGAGACAATCGGTGGCCATGAAACTCGTAACGATAAATATAGGGAAAGAACTACATTTCTTTCATTTTTTTTTTTTTAAATCACCACAACAGACACAGCTGAACTGTTCTGAACTTTATTACATCTCAGGCACGAAGTGCAACAAGAGGAAATGCAATACACACATTAATCATACACTATGACAAAGAACAATCGTGACAATTAATAAGGTTATTCATAAGGTTACTGGTGGTTGGAGACATAAACTACTAGATATACATGTATATATGCTTAAACACTGAAAGAAAGATAGAAAAGAAAGAAAGCAACTAAGTAGGGAAGGAAAGAGAGATATCGAAATAGGGGGAAAGCCAATATATTCATTGAATGGTGACTCGACAAGCAAACAGATTTTACGGATGTATTTTTTCTTAAATATGTAATCAACATAGCTATAGCTGAATGAACCCCGCTCGCATGCTAAGCAGTCGTTCATCCAGTCAAACGTTAGGTCACGCCCCTATGGATTTAATTGGTCAATTATTAGAGCGTCAATATACATGTCTAGAATACCATATATCACGGTTGTAAAGCCGCACGAAAAGCAGCGGGGTACCATTTTATTGATATAAGTATGCAAATACACGAAACTGCTGCGGTTTGTAATTTATAAATAATATACAGATTTAAAGTGCAGAAATTCATATAAAGATTGAGAAGACGTTTCGCTTAACCCTTTCCCACATAGAAACACATTTTGCAAACAGAGTAGACCCATATTTAAAAGCTCATAGATCAGGGTACGATCTAAAATGGCAACAATAATCAACATTCAATATTTCATTAAACTATTTTGTTCAGGAAATTTAGAGATTTTTGAATAAACATGGAACAGAAGAGAAAGTAACAGGGAGAGGTATTTTTTTTAACTACAATGTATTTCACGAATGTTCATTATGGAAAGTGCTCGAGCGAGCACTGCAGGAATCATAAATCCGGCGTGCCTAATATTATGATTTTTTAGCTTTCTTAAGTTCAGGACTGAGCAAAAAACTTTCAGTGAACCATACTGCGATTAGGCGGCCATTCCATAACTTTAACCTGAAGTGAATCTGAGATACTAGGAGATTTGAAGTCATATCCGGTGTTTCTCCCTCACAACGAATATGACTTTCGGTGGAGATAAATTCGATTATAACTACTTACTAAGCACTGTAAATTAATTTATAAGCATTGCAACACACTAGACTGTATAACTATTCAGAATATAGATTGCCTCTGAGGCTCTTGATTATCCATATATATCCGAGACGTTTCTCTCCGGTCTGTGCCCCTGCGTACCGAATATTATGATTTTTTAAATTTTCATTCAGTTGTGGCCTCATCAAAAGTATCAGTGAAGAGCCTAACTATGAAAAGGGAGGTATTCCATAACTTTAACCTTAAGTTATTGACAGATCTTGGGAGATTTAAAGTCATATCTGGTGTTTCTCCCTCACAACTAATATGACTTTCATATCCGATGGAGATACATTTGATTATAACTACTTTATTACGCACTGTAATTTAATTTATAAGCACTGCAAAAAAAAACTGTATAACTGCATGCATTCATAATACCGAATGCTATTGAGGCTCTTGATTATCCATATAACTCCCGGCTCCGGGGCGTTTCTCTGCGGTCCGTGCTTCTTCGTGACCCCCGAATATTAGTTGAAGCATGAGCAGAAATTTCAGCGAAGATTCAAAATGTGATAAGGTAGCCATTCCCCAAATTAAATATTAATTAATTACGAGTTATTACGAGTTTTAAAGTCATATCCGGTGTTTCTCTCACACAACGGATATGACTTTAATATCCGGTACATTCCGAATGTTATGAATTTTTTTAAATCTCTATTTAGTTGACACGTGAGCAAACTTCCAGTATATACACAGTATCCAGCTGTGCAGATTATTGATTATTGTTTCCCTGGAGTGCTCCTGCAGTGTCCAGTCAGGGTCAATGAACATAATTATGAGATAAAGGTGTGCAATTATACCTTGATCCAGGTAGATAAGCAAAGTATGTGGTAGGCAGTACATAATTTTTACGCATTAGCTAACAGAGTAGATCCAGATCAAAGACGCTGTTTGACCAGGATCTAGTATGTTAGCTTTTGACACGATATAGAAAAACTCCCCTTTACGGAAATAACATGTTCTAACACATTAGCAAACAGAGTAGACCCAGATAGAAGTCGATGGTCATGGTCTTCTCTGTTTGCTTTTGACACGATATAGATCCGATTCTACAGTTTTTGTCAAAGCAAAAACTTCTCTTCATAGAAATAGCAAACAAAGTAGACTCAGGGTAGACTGCTCCTATAGAAGCCGTCTGATCAGGGTCTGCTCTATTTTCTAGTGGAGTTTGCCAAATCTGTTTCTTTACTTTCTAAAATGTCTTCAATGTTCCACCTTCCATATTTCATTATAACTATTTTGTCCATTAATATTAATTAGGTATTATGTGCTTTTGACGCGATATATTTTGTCAAAGCAAAAACTTCTCTTCATGTAGAAACGTATTTTTATGCATTAGCAAATAGAGTAGATCCAGATCAGACGACTCTTACAGAAACCGTCTGATTAGTGTCTGATCTGTTTGCTTTTGACACGATATATATCTGATTCTAAAGTTTTTGTCAAAGCAAACAGGGAAACGCTTCTTACTATATCTACACCTTTTTTCATAAAACACAAATTGCTTCTCTTGTGCTATAACACAGTACAAAAATTATTAATTATCAATAATTTTAATAAATTAAAATCATTATTTGTTTTCAACATCAAATTGAAATAAATACAATTAATAGCTATAAGAAAAGTCTTTATCAATCGCCTAAATTTCAACTAAATGCAAACAATAAATACCATTTTACATGACGCGCATAATAAAAATTATTAAAATAATTATGATAATAATGCTATTAAATACTTTTTTTTCAATCACATAAATTAACTGCTGAAACAAACATATTGTTTATTGAGAAATTAATGATAAATAACACAAAATAAAACTATCATTTCAATTACCTGTAGATATTTTATCAATATTTCTGCTGCATAAACCTTATAACCTGAGAATTGACTATCGATATCCAGCAGTGAAATTCCCAGAGTGGCACCATAAAGTACCCAAAATACACAGCATGGGGTTGATGGGTCAACATTCCTTCCGGATGAAATGTTGCGGGTTTTTTGTTTATTCGTTGAAACTGTCCCACTGTATTTGTTTAATTATTTAAATTTTTATAAATATGTTACTGCCTTATAACTGTCGCACCTTATTTCCATTAAATTCTGTTTTCGTTAGCTCTTAAAAATGAAAGATCACGATCATATTACACACCCGGGTCTTCCCGCGGTAGAGCATCATAATGCTGCATGATTGTGTTTCAGCAAACTGTCCCACTATATTTGTTTTATTCTTTAAATTTGTATAAATATGTAACTGCTTTGTAAACTGTCGCACCTAAGTTCCATTGAATTCTGTTTTAATTAGCTCTTAGAAATGAAAGTCTATTAAAGATCATGATTGTGTTACACGCCCAGGTCTTCCCGCGGTAGAGCATCATAATGCTGCATGATTGTGTATTCTTTAAATATGTATAAGTATGTAACTGTTTTGTTAATGTCGCAACCTAAATTCCATTGAATTCTGTTTAAATTAGCTCTTAGAAATGAAAGTCTATTATAGATCACGATTGTGTTACATGCCCGGGTCTTCCCGCGGTAGAGCATCATAATGCTGCATGATTGTGTTTCTCTGCAAACTGTCCCACTGTATTTGTTTAATTATTTAATTTTGTATAAATATGTAACTGCCTTATAAACTGTCGCACCTTATATCCATTAAATTCTGTCCCACCTTTTAAATTCTGTTTTAATTAGCTCTAGAAATTTAAGTCTGTTATAGATCACGATTGTGTTACATGCCCGGGTCTTCCCGCGGTAGAGCATCATAATGCTGCATGATTGTGTATTCTTTAAATTTGTTTAAATTTGTAACTGCTTCTTAAATTGTTGCAACCTTAGTTCCATTAAATTTTTTATTGCTCTTAGAAATGAAAGTCTATTATAGATCACAATCATGTTACACGCCCGGATCTGCCTGCGGTAGAGCATCAAAGATGATGCTGTGTGAGAAATATAGAGCGGACAGGTGAGATGGAAGGAGAGAGGGTAGACAGGGTAGACAGAGAAATGGACTTGGGGCTGGGGGAGGGGAAGGAGCAAGTGGGTGAGAGATGTTGACTGATTGAGAAACGCTGATAGAAGGATAGACAGATAGAGGGGTGGTGGGAGCGGGAATAGCAGCGTGAGGAAGATAGGGGAGGGTGTTAGTGGAGAGACTGGAAGAGTGATGAAAAAGAGTGAGATACGGGGAAGGCGAGATAGAGGCAGACAAAAGATGGAGAGAAAGAGATGAGAAAGAAAGAGAGGGGACGGGGGATGGTGAGAGTGACAGAAGAGAGAAGAAGCGCTGGGGAGATAGGGGAAATAATGTAGGGGATAGACGGATGGATGGTGAGATAGAGGAAAGCTAGAGAATTGGTGAAATGTTGGGAGAGAAGGGGGTGGAGAGAAAGATAGAGTAGAGGGGGGATTGATGGAGAGAGAAATGGGCGAAAGTTTGAAGATGGTGAGAGAGGGAGGAGGGGAGGGACAGATACGCTGTTGATTGTTTGAGAGAAAAGTGGGCATATGGCTGGAGGGGTGTGAGAGAGTGATTGTTGGGAGGGGGAGATTTGGGACATATAAGCTTGAGAGAAGAGCGAGGGAGATTGAGGGAGAGACAGATGGATGATGAGAGGGCTTGAAAGAGCGGTGCAAAGAGTGGAACAGTGAGAGAGTGACACGGGTGGATGTGAGATAGAGTGAAGGAGGCAGAAAAGCTGGAAGAGAGAAATATAGATGAGGAGAAGTGTGTGTGTGTGGGGGAGATTTGGGGTGGTGAGAGGGAGAATGGAACGAAAGAAGAATGGAGGGGAGATAATGTGGGATAGTGAAAGGGACGAAAGAAGAGGGGATTGGGACGGGGAGAGAGAATGCTGGGTGGTGAGAGGGAGAAAGGGCTGATGAGGGGCTATATAGAGAAATGGAGGACTGGTTTGGGGTTTTTGTTTTTGTTTTTTTATTTGGTGAATTTTATATATCCAGATACGACTGGATGGGGGCGAGTGACGGATGTTTGGTGAGATAGAGGAAGAGAAGAAGGATCATAAGGGAGACAGAATAGGTCGGGAGAGAGGATGGGTGGAGATAGAGAGAGGAAAATAGGATAGAGTTAGGGAGAGACGGGTGATATAGAGGGGTGAAAGATAGAAGATGCGGCAAGGGAGAGAGGTGGACTGTTGGGGGAGAGATCGACAGACAGCAAGTGACTGGGGAGAAATTGAGGTAGAGGGAAGAGAGGGAAGACTGTAAATGGAGGAGAGGGATGGAAAGAATGTGAGAGGGAGCAAGAGGGTGGTGGTGCGGAGAGAAAAAAGAAGACAGTGAGAGACGGAACGAGGGTGGATGGTAGTACATGTATGAAGGAGGGATTGAGAGAAATGGTAGCAAAGCGAGAGAGATGATAGAGGGATGGATGGGACTGTAGCAGGAAAGGACATACTGAAATGGATGAAGGACGAAGGGAAAGATGTGAGAGAGACGGAGAGAAGAGGAGGGGGTATTGGGGGAGAGGGATGGAGACACTAAAACTAAAAACAGCACCTTAAATTGCTAACTATCTTAATTCCGGTTTAGATTGGCTTGATTGTACTTACCAAACAACAAATATACTATAGAACACTCCTTTACTGAACACGAGAGTATTAAAAAGCAATGCAAAAATAATACAGAAGGCCCAAAGTTCAAGTCCACCTCTTTTGCATGGCCTCTAAAATAGGTTCTACTGTATTTTATAGATAAAACTGGATCTAAAAAGTCAGTGGTGGGATATATCAAACAAATTGCACGGGTTAATCACGTTTGAATAGGAGCCCGAGCATCTAGAATCTGCTATGAATTTAGATGTTACATACAGAAGTTTATCTCATATTTGGTAGATTAATGAGTTGTTTGTCGCAGTTTCTATCAGTTTGCTACATTACATTGTTTGACACAAACTTTTGGATTTAATTGATCTACTATGTAAGTGAAATACCTTAGAACAAGTGGACTTGAATTCGGGTTAGCCATGACAGAATGTGCAACACGCAGTTGGTGTTTTATTCTATTTGGAATATTACATTCTCACACAAAGGTAATTATGATATACATTACATGTATGTACATCTATTACCATCCTCATGTTTGGATAGTGAATTTCAGCATTTCATGCAACGTGTTCTATCTTAAGATAGATAAGAGGTCTTAATATTGTCCGATGCGATAGCCGAGCAGGTGCGTGGCGATAGCTGGCAAGCCGTCTTTACCGAGGTATATTCACACGACCGACGCTTTATCAACAACAATATTATTAAAACACATGGAATAGGATATGGTTTTTGGTCGTAGAGATCATCAAAAAATATTTATAGAACTGATTTGCATAAGGAATAGTATAATTAAAGACCTATATTGTTTTTACAGCATATTTATTTTCGGATAGGGGCAGGAGCCTCGACGACGGAATGCCGATCTACAAATAAAAAACAACAAAATACGATTAAATAATAATAAGAAACTTCCATTTCTTTAAACAACAGGTGAGATAGTAACAGAGCATCAATTCCGCGAAATATTTTCAGGAGACATGCTCTAGGGGAGAAAAAAACAGTATCTATACTTTCAGATGAAGGGAGGGGCTAATGTCCGGATTGGATTTATCGATCAAAAACAAAAAAACATAAGGTATAAACTCGATTTTTTTTATATTTTCAGTGTAAAAGGTTACAATATAACTAAATTGATCCTTATATGCCGTTATTACTCGCTAGTACTGACCACAAACCGTCATAACCCGTCATAACTGGTCATAACCCGTCTTTGCTTATTTTAGGCACACCCATGAGCGCGTGGTAAGAACGCAGTGCTATCTTGGCGGTCGTAGTCGGGACCTAGTACGAGCGTAGTTAAAGCATAGCAAGAACGTGTTGGACGTGGTACCCGCCTGAATACATGCGTAGTTAGAACATAGTGGGAACGTGTTGGACGCAGTAAGAACCTAGCGCAAACGTGGTATGAGCGTAGCAGGAACTTGAGAAATGTATTTTTTACAATTTTAACACCGTCCTCGCTGAAGCATGAGCAGAAATGTCAGTGAAGAGTAAAACTGTGATAGGATAGCCATTCCCCAAATTAAAAATTAATTTATTACCAGTTATTATGAGTTTTAAAGTCATATCCGGTGTTTCTCTCACACAACGGATATGACTTTAATATCCGGTACATGCCGAATATTATGAATTTTTTAATCTCTATTTAGTTTACACGTGAGCAAAATTCCAGTATAGAGTCATACTGTGATTAGGTAGCCATTCCTGAACTAAAATCTTAAGTTATTATGAGATATGAGTTTTAAAGTCACATCCGATGTTTCTCCCTCACAACGAATTTTACTCACATCCGAAGCATGCCGAATATTATGAATATTTTCAGCTTTATTTAGTTGAAGTATGAGCAAATATTTCAGTGAAGAGTCATGCTGTGATTCGGCAGCCATTCTATAACTTTAACTTTAGGTCATTATGAGATATTAGGAGTTTTAAGGTCATGTCCGGTGTGTCTCCCTCAAGGCGTTTCTCTGCGGTCCATGCTTCTTCGTGACCCCCGAATATTATGATTTGTTTGGCTTTCTTTGGTTGAAACGTGAGCAAAATTTTAGTGAAGAGTCATAGTGTGATTAGATAGCCATTCCACAAACTAAAAATTAATTTATTACTACTTAGTATAAGTTTTTAAGTCATATCCGGTGTTTTTCTCACACAACGAATATGACTTTCATATCCGGTACATGCCGAATATTATGAATTTTGTAACCTCTTTTAAGTCGAAACGTGATCAAAATTCCAGTATAGAGTCATACTGTAATTAGGTAGCCATTCCCTAACTAAAACCTTAAGTTATTATGAGCTATTAGGAGTTTTAAAGTCATATCCGGTGTTTCTCCCTCACAACGAATATGGCTGTCATATGGTTTATAGTGAATTCGCCTAATGACCAACTCGCCTACAATTAGATATATAGTAACACGAATGGTGAATTCGCCTAGAAAGCAATTATATAGTGATTGTAATATAAGGTGTGAAATACAATCGCTATATTATTGCTTTCTAGGCGAATTCACCATTTGGGTTACTATATATCTAATTGTAGGCGAGTTGGTCATTAGGCGAATTCACCAGCACCCCTGTCATATCCGGTGGATATAAATTCTATTACGCACTGTATATTAAATTTTAAGTATTTCAAATAATAAATATATATAATATTAGTAATTCAGCTCGATAAAATATTTTTCTAAGAACAAATAATGCTTTTGTGGCCAATTTTAGGCTGCGAATCTCATATCCGCGGATATCAGAGTCATATCCGTCATATCCGGTGTTTAGTCATACCGCTTCTCGGGGTTATATAGTCGTCTTAATTCCCCATCAACAGGAAAATATTGAAATTACTCCTTACATGAGGAGAAAAACTAGGATATTCATAATCTCTGAACATTAATCGTGTACGTTCAACGTATCATATTTAATATTTTTCTCAGTCCGTAGAATACGAATATAAAAACCAACCAATCAGAAAACGAAGAATCGGCAAAATAGAAAGATGGCGTGTACACTTACTTTCACCTTGTCCCTTTTGTGTATTTTGTTCTTTTTCACCTTTCCACTGCTCATAAAATGTGAAAAAAGTAATTCGGGAAATAAAAAAGAAAAAGCCCCAAAGGATTGGAAGAAAAAAAAACATCAGAGACTATACTGAAGCAGACATGGAGCGCCTATTGGATCAGTGGGAGGTTTGTAGCGGTGGTTAAGATTACCTCCCTTTGATGGATTGAAAGATTTAAATGATAAATCAGATGAGTTAGTAGTCTCGTCGGTGAAACATTGTATCTTTCTTGTTCCTAGTATGTTTTGCAATATCCTGGAATAGCCCGTACCGCCTTTATTGCAACATACTTAAGTGAGTGTACCTTCTTGTTAAACTCAGGAAGCAGTTTAAGTTAACCCTTTCCCTGTTGCTTAATCATTCAGATTAAGTTAAAGGATATGACTCCAATACTGGAGTGTAGGGCTGAAATATTAGTCCTAGCTGAAACATGTACCTGGGGTTTTGGTAGAAATTGGCGGGTCCCTGGGTACCAAATCACTACCCACTTCCTGATATCTAAGGAAGAATCTTGTCAATTTTTGTAAGTTTTGTTTATGAGCAAATAAAGCTTGAATATGCAAGTAAACATAAAAACAGAATTGTAACATACCTCCGTAAAATCATCATTTGTTCGTATTCAACTTTCATATGAGCATTCATAACTACTCGTCATATTCCGTCAGGATTTGGAATATAGAAATAGCTAAAGAGGTTCGATAGGTAAATTTGTCAACTGTTCCTTCGTCCAATCAGAGACATATAATTATGTTATTTATGTATTCGTCTCTGGTCCAATGTTGCTCTACAGAGAATCAACTAATCAAATAAGCCATGACTTTTGTTACACTAACTTTCTCAATGGAAAACATCAATATGTAAGGTGTACATGTAATATTCTACGGACATTACCTCAATCTTAAATCAGTTATCTACATGTATTTATACCTGATTTATGTAATGGGGCAAAGTAAAAATGATGGAATATAGCCTACGCTTCCGCCAGTTACAACACACTTTGCTTTCAAAATAGTTTTAAGCAAACAATAAAACTTTCCTCTTAACATGTTTATGCATGATCCAGCACATGACTAAATGTTACAGGTATACGTCATGTTGCTGTTTTTTTTCACACGAAAGTCAAGCAATGTTTCACATTTCATTTAAGAAACCAATAATTACCAAGGGAGGATACTACAGTAGGTACTTACCATACGTCTATACTCTGCAGTTATCGGTCATTTGGGTACCCGTGGGTAATTGCAGAACAGGTTCCCGGGTAGAAAATTTGTACCCGTTTCAGCCCTACTGGAGTGTACATTTTCTTGTATCACATAACTAAAAGAAATTAGATACACACTTTTTAAAACTAGAAATCTTCTTACACTAACAAATAATTATGTTCTCAATATTTTGCATGAATTTTCCGTAACTGCACCAAGCCACGCTTACCTATTTCCCCCAAAAGGTCGTCAATATCACAAGTATCACAGGCCTAGTGTAAACTACAGGTCTTATGACTACAGGCAGTTGTATAGAGTTTACATGTTAAGTCACATTATAAAATTCACCAGAAAGACCTAGTTAGTAAATTTAAAAGTAGAAAAATCTAATCTGATCAAAGTTGGCAATGCCACGCTTAAACAAAGGTCAACGCCAAGAAGCTATTCAGATGCTGATGAATGAAAGTTCGTAGTGTAACGTTGCAAATCATCTTAGAATTCACAAAAGCACTGTCTCTATGCTGTTTGATTGCATGCTGGTGCAACGAAAGACCGTCCTTGACCGGGATAGATTTGAGTAACATCACTGTCACGTCGTGATGATGCTTTTATAAAGTTGACACATATATGTCACAGGTTCTAGACACCCCAGAAGAAACTGCCAGGAATTTAAGAGTACCCAATAACAACAAACCATGAGCACGAACTGTGTCAAACATGCCACGGAATGCTGGAATTAGAACAAGAAAACCATACGTAGGTTTGCCATTAACAAGACTTCGACGTCAACGTCGCATGAATTGGCAGCAGCTATATTGTCAGGAATTGTTTTCCATGCATCGTTGAAGGAGGATGTTGCTCTAGGACGAGTCTAGCTTTCTGTTGTTCCATTCCGATAAGTGGCAGCGCGTGTATCGCCATAGAGGGGTACGCTACGTAGACACATGCGTAAGGGAAGTTGACCGTTTTGGAGGCGGAGGAATTATGGTATGGGCCGGTATAGCTGTTCGACAAAAAACGGAATTGGCTTTCATCAAAGGAGCATTGAATGTGAAGAGATACTGTGAGTGTCCGTGACACCATAATTCATCGAGTCATTGATCCGTTTTTTTTTCTGACACTCAGAATCCAGGTCCTCAAGGGCTGTGAGATTGGCAGCATCCTTTTTTCTACAGATGATTTTGTAGAAAAGGGTGTCAATTATTGCAGAAATATTACTTAGATGAACTTTAACCCATTACCTCATAGGCTATTTTTAGAACCAACCTCTTTGAATAAATCTACAGAAAAGGATTTTTTACTAGAGAATTGTGTAGTAGTGAAACCATTGTTGGAACAAATGCTCTATTTATCACAATGGTTTCAAAATGTGACTTTTGCAGAGGCGTCAAAAGGTGTCAATATGAGAGAATGGGTTAACCAAATTGTATATCATCATGATTTGCTAATCGTTTACTCTTTAATAAATGCACCTTTCTTGGTCTTTGCAAACAGAGAAGACCCAGATCAGATGTCTCTTGTTTGATTATGATATAAATATAGAAATGATCCTACAGGTTCTGCTGTAGACAAAATTCATTTTTTGCATGTGCTATTATTTAATAACAATTAATTTAATTAATATTCATGATGTCATTATTTCATTCATGAATATTCATGGAGTTAAGGGATAAAAGATGGCCAAGGAGGGCTAATATGGCCACATCAGAGAGAAGTTGAGAGGAATTCAGGAAGAAGTTTCAGTTCTGAATTTGTATCACCCAATATGTTCTATATATTTAGATTTCTCCCTCAGCCTCAAAACAAGGAGAATTCAGCAGGGATAAAGACTTTATCTCAAAATTGCCCTCTAGCTCGAGCCCTGGGTTATGGTGAAAATATTAAAAATAAAACACTTAATGTTAATAATATTTTGCAGGAATGTTCCTTACATTTACCAAAATTGTTAAAGCCATGATTGTTAATTAACCCTTTCCTCCATAAATAGACCTTTATACGCCTCTGTAAAAATAACCTGTTGAAACCATTGTGATAAATAAAGCATTTGCTCCTATAGGAGTAAATGCTTTATTTATCACAATGGTTTAAATCTACAAAATTCTAAAAAAAATCCTTTTCTCTAGTTAATGCTCCTTTTCGGTAGATTTATTCAGAGTGGTTAGATCTAAAAATAGCCTATGAGGGAATGGGTTAAAATCTTGGCCATCACATGTGAATTTTGTAGGAATATTCCTTTGCTTAGAGTGCTAAAATTATTGTACAGTAAAACTCCGATAATGCGATCACATAAAAGAGGTATCATTCTGGGTGCTAGATGCAGGTGGTAGCTTACTTCAGGACAAGAGTAATGCTGAAAGCACCTAGAGGAGCTTTCTGCATTACTTTTGCCCTGCATTAAGCAACCACCTGCTTATAAAGACAAGCATGTGCGTTTGTTTAGTGGTCGCATTAGAGGGCAATATAGATAAAACAATTGGATACCAAGTGGTTAGCTTGTTGCTTTATTCCCTTTCTGTGAGTGTCATATAAACACCTTTTCATGCATTGACAAACCCAGTTTACCCAGATCAGAAGCCTTCTGTATATAGGAGCTGTCTGCTCAAGGTCTGCTCTGTTTGCCCATGGAACTTGTTTCTTTACTTTCTAAAATGGCTAGAATGTTTCATCTTCCATAGTTCATTATATCTATTTTGTCCATGAATATTCAGTGAATATTAAAACACGGAACAATGAAAGGGTTTAACTCTTCGCTTGCTATTCACGTCAATATACCTACCTGCAAATAGTGAAAACCCAGATGAGACAGCTCCCGCAGGAGCTGTCTCATCAGGGTTTGCACTATTTACAAGTTGATTGTGCAACCAGTACACTCCACAGCAGTGACTGTACAGCTAAATACTTGTACACAGTGAAGATATATGTAATTATACCACAGGGCATGGGTAAAGAAGGAGAAATGTATTTTAAAATTCAGCAAGCGAAGGGTTTAATAATCAGAGCAGCACTCTTATACACCGTAGAGCACAAACTTTTATTCAGGTGAGCAATACAAGGCCATTATGGCCCTCTTATTATATTATTGTGTCACCAGCCGAGAGGCAGTGTGTCACATACGGATCACTTTTCGGTCATCTGTCTGTCCATCTGTCTGTCTGTTTGTCACACATTGAAAGGTTGAGATTTTAGTCCAGCCTTTGCAAACAGAGTTACTGAGTAGACCCAAATCAGACGGCTGCTAATTAATATTCATGGTGTTTATTTTTTTGCATACATGAATATTCATGGTGTACTGGATAAAAGAAAGGTTTTTGCTCTATTACAATTATGGCGGAAAACGTGTTTCCATTCTGTATTTGCTTGGATTAACAGCATGCTGACGACCACTGCCAAATGATGAGCTTCCTGAATGGAAGCGAGAACAACCAAAGATTGACATTTCCAAAATAGATACCCGTGATCCAGAGGGTGTGCTCAAAATGACCAAGAAGGGAAAGACGCTCATGCTGTTTGCATCCGTTTCAGGTCAGAATTCAGAGGTCTAGCTAAGATGCATAAATTCAAATATTTTCAGTCAATAAAATCTTTCTTGTTAATATTCATGATGTCATTATTTCTTACATGAAATGTTCATGGGGGAAAGGGTTAAAGATGACATATCGAAGTGTTTGCTTCTATCGTTATAGGCAACCCATCAGAGCAGGAGACGGAGCAGATTACTAAGCTGTGGCAGGGGAGTTTATTTAATGCCAACTTAGAAACACAAAGGTAGGTATATCTCTAAACTTGCTTCAAAGCTCAAAGAAGATAAGCAATTAGGTCTAAATGTTATTGGGTTTTTTTATGTGTTACTTCATAGCCCATTCCCTCATATTGATGCATTTTGATGCTTCCATAAAAACCACTTCTTGAAACCATTGTGATAAATAGAGCATTTGCTCCAATGGTTTCAAAACTACACTGTTCTAAAAAAAATCCTTTTCTGTAGTAAATGCAACTTTTCTGCAGATTGATTCAAAGAGGTTCGGTCTTAAAATAGCCTGAGAGGTAATGGGATAGGAATGCCTTTTGGCACGTTTAAAAAACAAAGCTGACCCAGACTAGATGGCTCTGTTGGCTCTGGTCAGGGTCTGCTCTCTTGCTTTTAACCCTTCTCTTGCTGAATTTTCTCCTTCTTTACCCATGCCCTGTTGTATAATTACATATATCTTCATTGTGTGCACATAGTTCGCTGTGCAATCACTGCTGTGTAGTGCACTGGTTGCACAATCAACTTGTAAATAGTGCAGACCCTGATGAGACAGCTCCTGCAGGAGCTGTCTCATCTTGGTCTTCTCTATTTACAGGTACGTATATTGACGTGAATAGCAAGCGAAGGGTTAAAATAACTTCAATCTACCTGTACACTTTTTGCCATGATGAAAATGTGGTCTGTCACATATAGACATCTCTTGAACCAGATCATTCATTCCCTCATATTGACGCCTCTGTAAAAGTCTCTTTTGGAAACCATTTTGATAGATAGAGCATTTGCTCCACAATTCTACACATTTCCTTTTCTCTGGTAAACGTTCCTTTTCAGCAGATTTATTCATCAAATAAGTTCAATCTAAAAATAGCTAATAGGTTAATTGGGAATGATGAACTGTAGCATTTTGATGCTTCCGTAAAAACGACTTCTTGAAATAATTGTGATAAATAGAGCATTTGCTCCATAGTTCACGCAGTCCACAAACAATGTAGACTGTGATCAGTGTAGACTGTGATAAGAGGCCTCCTATAGGAGCTGTCTGATCACAGTCTGCTGTTTGCTTATGGAATAATTTAGATTCTGCCATTGTGAAAAATCCTTTTGTGCGTAATGCCATTATAAAATTCCAGCTCATTAATATTCATTAAGTTAGTATTTAACCCATTCCCTCATAGGCTATTTTTAGATCCAACCACTTTAAAAAAATCTACCCAAAAGGAGCATTAGCTAGAGAAAAGAAAAAATGTTAGAATTGTGTAGTATTGAAACCATTGCTCTATTTATCACAATGGTTTCAAGAAGTGACTATTACAGAGGGATAGAAAGGCATACTTATGGAGGAAAGGGGTAAATGAATTTTCATGACGTAATGCTTATCTGGATTTATTTTTTAACCCTTTCCCTCATATATATATATGTGTTTTCACACATTTGCAAACAGAGTAGACCGAGATCAGAAGCCGTCTGATCAGGGTCTGCTCTGTTTGCTTATAAAATTTGAAAGATCTGTGTCTTTAGTTTCTCAAATGGCTAAAATATCCCACCTTCCATATTTGGTTATACCGTAACTATTTTGTCCATGAATATTCAGTAGGTAATGAAATTTGGAATAAACAATGTACAGGAAAAGGGTTAACACCTTTATTGGATGATCTCACCTCGTTACATTTTTGCAATAAGAGTAGTTCTTTATCAGATAACTCCCGTAGGATAATAAGTTTATGATGTTTTATTTCATATTAACAGATATATTGTTGGACAGAACCGTGCAATATTTATGGTGGCTGATGGTGCACATGGATGGGATGTAAAAAATTACCTCATCCAGCAAGACCGCTGTTCAGAGGTTACTTTAGATGGGAAAAGTTATCCAGGAAAGGTAAAAAAAGAAAATGGATTTAACCCTTTCCCTCATATAAATGTGTTTTCACGCATCTGCAAACAGAGTAGACCCAGATCAGACGGGTCCTGGAGGAGCCCTCTGATCAGGGTCTGCTCTGTTTGCTAATGGAATTTGATAGAACTGTTCCTTTACTTTCCTAAATGGCTACAATGCTCCACCTTCCATATTATATTATAACAATTTTGTCCATGAATATTCAGTAGGTATTGAATTGGAATAAACGTTGAACAGGGAAAGGGTTAACCCTTACTGTGCATATCCAGACTAAGTTACATGCTTTCTTATGTTTGTGTCTGTAACTCTAGCATGTATGCATGAATCTTGGAATAACTTGGCACAAATGTTCACCACACTGAGATGACATTTCACAATCTAGACCTACATTTGTCTTTCAAAGGTCAAGGTCACATTTTGGGGTCAAATGTGATTACTCCCAATTTTCAGGTCTGCTCTGTAACTCTGACTTGCATGTATAGTCTAGATTTTAGAAATAACCTGGCATGAATTTTTGCAGTACCAAGATAATGTGTACCGTACCTTACCCATATCTGTCTCTCAAAGTTCAAGATTATATTTAGGGGTCAAATGTCATAGTTCTCCTTCCCACTACTTGGCTTATCTGATGTTTATTTCCTTTGCTAAATCACCAAGGAATACCAAATTTGTGTTTGGTTGATGCATCCTGGGATAGCAGAGTGTCACATACCAGTTTGAGTGGGACTCATTTTGATTTTGATCTATGACCTCAAGTTAAGAAGATAGATTGTCCGGATTGTCTACATGCCCTGTCGTTTTTCTGTAGTAGACCCTTACTATATCAACATTCAGGGAACATGTGTCCGTTTACAGAAATAGTGCTTGTTTTTCATGTAATTTTGACATATTTTAAATTTCCAGGGTGCCAAAGAAGATCCTTCTGCCAAGAATTCACAAGATAAAGGCAAAACATCACAGACAGATAAAAGTGACACAAATAACAAGACCAAGAAAGATGGTAACAAAACTAAAAAGCCCTCTAAAACAGATGACAGCAACAAGACAGACAGAAAACAAGATAAGAAGAAAAAAACAGAATTATGATGCCCATGTGAAGTAAATCTGATTTAACACGAAAATCTTAACCCTTCACTCCATGTATATTCATATAGACGAAATAATGAATATCCATTAGATGACATCATTGTTATAGAATTAATAAGAGCTACAAATAAGACTGCATACCCAAATACTAAAATCGTCATTTCTCCACAAAACCCTATGTTGTTACCACTCTTTAGAATTATCTCTAAGAGACGATTCTAAAGAGTGGTCACAGTATAGTGTTTGGTGGAGAAATAAAGGAGTTATTCTAAAAAAATGTTTTAATTCACACATCTTATCTGGACATTTGATTAACTCTATTTTTCGGCTTTGATCAGGTTAGAAACTATAGCTTTAGATCTCTATTATTCTATAAGCAAACAGAGCAGACCTTGATCAGACTGCTTTTACATATCTGGGCCTACACTGTTTGTCAAGATTTGAACCCATAACTTCATAAATACTCCTTTCCATGGCTTTGCAAACAGAGTATACCCAGATCAGATAGATGACTCCTATAGGAGGCATCCCATCAGGGTCTGCTTTGTTTGCTTTTGGAATTAAAATTGGTCTGATTCTACATTTTCTTCTTTGGCAAACTTTTCCTGTGTTAATATGTCTTTTTAAGAATTAATCTAATTAATATTCATGATGTACTTATTTCTTACATGAATATTCATGGATTAAAAGGTTAAGGATCAGAGTCCATCAAAAAAAATCTGGGTCCATGCTTATAAAGCTTTTAGTTGAGTCTGAACTTCGTTATCAAGCTTTTGATTGGTCATATTTGAGTTCTCAAGCTTTTGATTGGTCAGATTTGAGCCAAAGGCTCATATCTGACCAATCAAAAACTTGAAAACGAACTCAGACTCAACTAAAAGTTTTACAAGCATGGACCCTGATTCACGAAGAGTCCCTCCAGTATGAAACAGTTTAATTTACAAGAGGATTTTAAATGACAAACAGTGCAGACCTCTGACCTCTAACCTTGGTCTACACTGTAAACGAATGTCAGTACACATATTTGCCATATTCAAAAGAACAAATAGTTGTAACCCTTTCCCTGTTCTGTGTTCATTCCAAATTTCAATACCTGCTGAATATTCATAGATAACATGATTATAACGAAATATGGAAGATGGAAAATTGGAGCCATTTTAGAAAGTAAAGACACAGATCTTTGCAATTCTTTAAGCAAACAGGGTAGATCTGGCGTGAAAATACGTTTATATGAGGGAAAGGGGTAATTAATGAAATATGGTAGGTAGAATATTGTAGTCATTTTAGAAAGTGAAGAAATAGACCTTTCAAATTCTACTAGCAAGCAGAGCAGACCCTGTTCAGACAGCTGCTATAGGAGCTGTCTGATCTGGGTCGACTTTGTTTGCAAATTCGTGAAAACACGTTTGTATGAAGGAAAGGGTTAAAAAGCAGATGGTTGTTTTATGCATGGCCAAAGTAATGCAGCATGCTCCAATAGGATCTTTCTGCATTACTTTTGGCCTGCAATAAGCTACCGCCTGTATTAAGGGCCTGTATGTAGACCTTTTTAATGGTTGCTTAATACATGTTCTTTTGTACTTACTGATACATTTTATATATCAACCACACTAAACAAAGAATGGACTTGCTTCAAACATTAATTTGGTCAGTGTTTTCAGACATGAATGGGTCAATATTATTATCTTGACTTGAGAATCAATAATATTCTCAAACAAGTTTGCTCTCAGCTTCAAACATTCTTGATGGAAAGGGAAACCAAGCAAATATGTTTGAGAATTTTTATTGAGTTTTGAGTCTAAGAATGTGTTGAGAGTTTGATGTAATAGTCTTGGGCTTCCATATCCTTGACCTGTTACTTCATTAATACGCCTTTCTATTTTACAAACAGAGTAGACCCATATCAGGTGGCTCCTAAAGCAACGATCTAATCAGGGTCTGCTCTTTTACTTATGATATGATATATCAGATAAATATGATTCTACAGCCTCTCCCATGGCCAAAAAATTATGTATCTATGCTATTATTACAATTAATCTTAACCCTTCTCTTGCTGAATTTCAATATACATTTCTCCTTCTTTACCCGTGCCCTGTTGTATAATTACATATATCTTCACTGTGTGCAAGTAGTTCGCTGTGCAATCACTGCTGTGGAGTGCATTGGTTGCACAATCAACTTGTAAATAGTGCAGACCCTGATGAGACAGCTCCTGTAGGACTTAGTTAATATTAATTATGGAAGAGGTAAATGGTTGTATTTGAGCTACTTATATCTAAATTGGCCATAGTAACATGCTCAACTAAGATTTTAACACAAATAGGTTATACATCATTCAATGAAATGTTTTTCCCTTTTGGCTTGTCTGCACTACAATTTTCTCCCGGATGTGGGCCCGGATCCCCTTCTCTCAGAACTGGGAAAAAAATCCTGCAGCTTTTTACAACTCATTGTTTATTTCAAAACAAACAAAGGATGATGTAACCCTTTACTCCTTGAATATTCATGACCAATCTGAGTCCATGCTTATAAAACGTTTAGCTGAGTCTGAGTTTGTTCTCAATAGGCTCAAATCTGACCAATCAAAAGCTTGAGAACTCAAATCTGACCAATCAAAAGCTTGAGAACGAAACTCAGACTCAACTAAAAGCTTTATAAGCTTGGACCCAGATACTTGAGAATGTTCTCAGACTCAGAAGTTTTATTACCTTAAACCCAGAGCTACAGATAAATGTGTGTACTCAAATTCTAAATTTGTCATTTTTCCACCAAACCCTTTGATGTGACCACTCTTCGAGACCATTTTAAGAAGTGGTCATAACATAGGGTTTGGTGGAGAAATAAAGACATAAGTTTTGAAAATGTTTAATTTATCTTATCTGGGCCTTTGATTGACAGAGTGTCAAATAGCTTTGATCTTAATAAGATGCTGAATGTGTACATGTTAATGCTAGTCTTGTTGGGATTAGCTGGTGGTAGGGTATCAACAAGACTTTTTTTTAAAGCACCTAGTGTAGAAATGACCCTTGTGTGACCTTTAAAGTCACAGTTAAAGGGGAGAGGTGTAAATATTGGAAACATCATTTTCTCCACCAAACCATATGTTATTACTATAGAAAGCTCAATAAGGAAATTCGTACTTTTGCTCTGCATTAACCGATTCCCTGTTGAATATTCATGTAAAGAAATAATGACATCATTTAAATTTATTTGTTTATTTCAAAATGGTATATGAACAAATGACATTTTTGCTCAGGCAGAAATTGTAGAATCAGATCTATATCATA
This sequence comes from Azorinus chamasolen, assembly GCA_963576725.1. Lineage (NCBI taxonomy): Eukaryota > Metazoa > Mollusca > Bivalvia > Cardiida > Solecurtidae > Azorinus > Azorinus chamasolen. The sequence continues at coordinate 44,776,412 of OY755250.1, read as the reverse complement.
CCATAAGCAAACAGAGAAGACCCATATCTGGGTATACTCTGCAAATTCCAGAAAAAGCATTAATATGAGTGAAAGGGTTAAATAGTCTCCTGCTATTAAAGACCCCATGTCTTGAAGAGACGTTTCTATAGAATGGTCAGAACATAAGGTTTGGTGTAGAAATAAAGGAGTTAGTCTTGGAAAAAAAGAGTTTTCCTCTTATATCCAATACATCTGGTGTTAACCTTTCGCTTGCTATTCACGTCAATATACCTACCTGTAAATAGTGAAGACCCAGATGAGACAGCTCCTGCAGGAGCTGTCTCATCAGGGTCTGCACTATTTACAAATTGATTGTGCAACCGGTGCACTCCACAGCAGTGATTGCACAGAGAGATAATTGTAGACAGTGAAGATATATGTAATTATACAACAGGGCATGGGTAAAGAAGAAGAAATGCATTTTAAAATTCAGCAAGAGAAGGGTTAAAAATAAACTTACAAAACCAATGCCTGGAAAATACATTTTCACATGTGTGTTACATATATGCTAAATCACGCACTCTAGAATCTCATTTTAAACTTAAGACTCAGTGTTTAACCCATTCCCACTTTAATTATTCAAGATTTAATGAGATTGTGAATATTATAAATCATAGACAGAACCTTGTAATGAATTACGGACAAGGAGATTCTGTTTTGGCTCAAAGAAGGCTTTGTAGAAACATACCCTTCAAATAGAATTAGCAAACAGAGTAGACCCTGATCAGACAGCTCCCATAGGAGCTGTCTGATCTGGTTCTGCTGTGTTTGCAGAGACATCTATAAGTGGGAATAGGGTAATATTAATTGCTTGATATTTTTGTGACTCTAACCTTGATAGGTTGTTAATTGTACATGTATATGTAAATAATGATGTCATGGATATATTAATTATACTGCTCCGTTTACTTAATATGGTATAATATAGATCTGATTATACAGTTTTTGGCATGGCTAAAATGTCCTGTGTTCATATACCATTATAAGAAAAAGAATATTCATGATATCATTTCTTACTTGAATATGCAACAGTGAAAGGGTTAACAAGGTAATTCTTTATCCTGGGTCCATGCTTATATAGCTTTTTAGTTGAGTCTGAGTTTGTTCTCAAGCTTTTGATTGGTCAGAGTTGAGCCAAAGGCTCAAATCTGACCAATCAAATACTTGAGAACGAACTCAGACTCAACAAAAAAAATGTTTAAACTTGGATACTGGCTGAGACTGAAGAAACATATCTATATTATTTCGTTATCAAATAGAACAGGCCCTGATCATCCAGGAGCTATCTGATCTGGGTCTACTTTGCAAAGACAGACTTTTCCTGGTAATTTTGGGAAAATGCATTTTAGAAATGGGATTTTTTTCACATGTAGAACTCAAAGATTCGGAAAGCAATTTTGGCCCTATTTTGCATCTTTGTTAGCATTTAAATCAAATTTTGGTTTATATTGAGATTTCCTTTTGAAAATAGGGGAAAATGTGAGCTATTTTGTATTGAGAATGGACCTTTTAACATACTTGTGTAGACACCAGTAAAAGGTCTGAAAGACATAAAAAAAAGTGTTTATACGAAGTTAATCATTAATACAAGTTAAGTTTTTACCTCATAAATATATTGTATGTCTTTAAACACATTTGCAAACAGGGTATACCCAGATCAGACAGCTCATGAAGGATTTGTCTGATCAGGGTCTGCTCTGTATGCTTATGATAAAATGTAGATATACTTCTACAGATTCTGCCATGGCCAAACATTCATTTGCTATTACAGTAAAACCCCTCTAATGCGACCACTTAATGAATAAACATGGGTGTCTTTATAAGCAGGTGGTTGATTAATGCAGGACAAAAGAAATGCAGAAAGCTCCTCTGGGGTCTACTGTTTGCTTATGGTGTAATATAGGTTGCTTATGGTGTACTATAGATCTGATTTTACAGCAGCTTCTGCCTGAGCCAAAATGTCCTGTGTCCATATGCCATTCTAAAAAATAATCTTATTGTTCATGACATCATTATTTCCTACATGGATATTCGTTAGGGAAAGGGTTAAAACAGGTTATTGTAGTAATTTTGTATGTAATCATTTTTCCATTTTTTACACGTTACATATATAGACTACATAACATTTCTCATTAAACAGAAATAATTTTATATGAATAAATTAATATTATTATATAAGAATAATTTGAATGTTTTTTTGTTACCCACTGTCAAAAGCAGACGGATATAGTTTTGAGTCCACCATTGTGTCCATCTTACCATAGTCATATCACGTGAAAGGAGTTTCTGTCTTCATTCTGTATATCCATCTTTCCATTCACACAGAATCATACTCAGAAATGATTTAGAGTACTGAACTCACTCTCCTACTGACGCCTTTTGGAGCAAATGCTCTATTTATTACAATGGTTTCAAAACTACGCAATTCTAAAAATCTCCTTTTCTATAGTTAATGCTCCTTTTCAGTAAATTTATTCAAAGAGGTTTAGTCTAAAATAGTTTTGGAGGGAATGGGTTTTAAATGAAACTGTGTAAAGGTTATGTATCATTAGGAAATACATCTGTGCAAGAATCTCTCACATTGACCCAGAGTTATGGCCCTTTGTTTGCTAAAATATATTTACTGTTGTCAATCTGGAGCCAGGAACGGATTGGAGTATTTAAATGAGTTTATAAATGAAACTGTGTAAACATAGGTGTCGTTAGGAAATGCAGCTGTATGTAGGAATCGCTCACACTTACCTAGGAACACCGGAGCTATGGCCCTTTGCTAAAAAACAGTTAATGTGTTAGCTCGGCTGGAGTTGCATTTCCCATTAGGAGTTATGTATTTACTAAATCATTGTCAGTCGTCCGTTGGCGTGCGTCGTGTGTCGTCCCACGTCAACACTTTGAACATTTTATCCTCTGAAATTACAGGGTTTTCAACCTTCATATTTGGCACATAGCATCATATGTAGGTCCTCTACTAAAGTTATATAAATTATGCCCCTGGGGTCAAAATTGGCCACGTCCCAGAGGTGCATTGTTTTCTATAGAAACATATAGTGAAACTTAGAAAATATTCTCCTCTGAAACTCTGAAAGTTCTCAGCTTTCATATTTGGCACATAGCATCATATTCAGGTCCTATACAAAAGTTATACTCCCTTTCAGAATTTATATAAATTATGCCCCTTGGGTCAAAAATTGGCCCGCCCCAGGGGTGGCCAGTTTTCTATAGCAGATTGCAGTTTCATTGCGTAGTCAATTCAAACTGACCCTTATTTACTGGGGAGACTACATTCCAGATTTACACACTAGAAAAATGCAGCTGCAATATTTTTCACTATGCTCACTCAGCCTCACTAAGCCCAAGAACTCTTTAATGTTTGATGTGTTGTTAACAGTGTGCAGGTCATTATGGAGGTCATTTGCTGTCCAACATAATGTACTCCAAAACCCTCTGCACTCTGAGCAATTAATGTCTGCAAATAATGTTGTCTGCTGCAAAAATTGTTTTCTTGCATATCTTTTCAAAAACATATGTCAGAGTGAAAATAGTTTGGACCCCGATAAGGTGCCAAGTTATTTTGTATCTCATCTGGATCCAGACTGTATGCAAAGGTTATTATAAATGCAAAAAAACACAAAGCAAGCTGGAACAAAACTGATACCTGTTCAGAGGAACAGTTGCTTATTTGAGAGGTCAATTGATCGTCTTAAGTCAGAACTTGTATGTCCAATTCCCTGGGTTCAAATGAGGCCTGCCCAAAGGGTGGCCAGTTTTCTATAGAACTATAGTGAAAACTGAAACTCTTCTCCTGGTTGTCTGGTGAGCGATATCCGAGCCATCATGACGCTCTTGTTTGAATATTATCTTCATTATAAGTTAAACGTCATGTAGAAACACCACGGCGTCATGTAGAAACACCACGTCATGTAGAAACACCACGGCGTCATGTAGAAATACCACGGCGTCATGTAGAAACACCACGGCAAACACCACGGCGTCATGTAGAAACACCACGGCGTCATGTAGAAACACCACGGCGTCATGTAGAAACACCACGGCGTCATGTAGAAACACCACGGCGTCATGTAGAAACACCATGGCGTCATGTAGAAACACCACGGCGTCATGTAGAAACACCACGGCGTCATGTAGAAATATACATGTAGGAGCTGTCAAAAACGCCGTTTTTTGTCGAAACAAGCTCTATAATAAAAGGTATAGATGCTTGTAGTCATTTTGTACAAACTGATATCAAACTCGTCGTGGAATATGTTATTCAGTCTGCCAGAGGATCGCTTAATGACATTTTTACAAGACTCATTTAATATGGATTTGTACAAAATTACTGCTCGCAATATATCGTACGTTTATGGCTATTATAGCTATTATATTTTCATAAATGTTTTATTTCTTGCATGGAAAGTCAATAGGTAAGGGTTAAACCTTTCACCACCAATTTCACAAAAATGCACCACGACAAATAGTACAGTCCCAGATCTGACACCGCCTTTTCAAGGCGACGTCTGATCAGGGACTTCACTTTTTGTCTCAAACTTTTATGTCTATATCCGTGCTTTATTCCTTTGAAATTTGCATTTATTTATCTCATTTCCTTATTTTACCGAATGTTTTAACAAAATTGGTTTGCAGACGAAAAATAGCAATTTGACGCCGCAATGGTTAATTCTTTATCTGGTGAATGTGTGTTTCATCTCGTTTTGTTTTGTAATTTTGTTGTTTCCCGTTTGATAATATCTGCACAGGGGGCCAACTACGTATTATTATCAAATGTTTTGCTACGACAATTTATATGGGTATTATAATAGATTTGTTCCCTACTAAGCCAGTGTATCAATTGGGAAATGTTTTCAGGACTACGAAAACAAAGTTGTCATTGTAGGAAAACAAATCTATTATAGTACTCATATAAATTGTCGAAGCAATACACGTTAATAATAATACGTAGTTGGCCCCCAGTGATATCTGGGCGCCGTGTCCTTTTGTGTGTAGTGCTCCATGTGGGACTCCCCCACCCACACACTTTTTCATGTACAGTAAAACCCGTCTAAACCGGACGTTAAATTTGGTATGAATATCTGTCATGGAGACAGGTGGCAGCTTCATGCAGGGAGAAAGTCATGCAGAAAGTTCCTCTAGGAGCTTTCTGCATGACTTTCACCCTGCATGAAGCAGCCACCTGTCTAAAAGTATCTAAATTCTTTTCTACTAGAATTCCGGTTTAGAGAGGTTTTGCTGTAGTTGATATCGAAGGTCCTGATGTTATTCGCCCATGTATTGTTATTTATTAGTTTTACATTTTAGTTTCGTAACTATTCGAAAAAGGCTGATATTTTGTTGTAAAACAACAAATAGAACAAAATTTATTATTATCGATGAAAACGGTTTATTTGTATCACAGGGGCATTTTTATGCCCCCACAAAGTGGTGGCATATAGGGTTGCTCTTGTCCGTGCGTCCTTCTGTACGTCCGTCCGTACGCACATCTAAAAGAATTTGTACGGGCTCTTGCTTGGAAAGTATTTGTCCTATCCACACCAAACGTTACACATATGTTTATGGCCATGATATCTAGGTCAAGTTCAATAGCCATGTAAATCGCTTCAGTCATTCAGGAGTTGTGGCCCTATAGTTGCAAAAATTATTTAAAAAAAGCATTTATGCCCTCACAAAGTGGTGGCATATAGGGTTGCTTTTGTCCGTACGTCCATCCGTCCGTACGCACATCTAGAAGAATTTATCCGGGCTCTTTCTTGGAAAGTATTTGTCCAATCCACACCAAACTTTACACACATGTTTGTGGTATTACTATCTAGGTCAAGTTTGATAGCCATGTACATCGCTTTAGTCATTCAGGAGTTGCAGCCCTTTATTTGAAACAAAAAAATGGCTTTAAAAATATGTTGTCCGGACTCTTTCTTTGAAAGTATTTGTCAAATCCTCATCAAACTTTACACACATGTTTATGGCCTTTATATCCTGTTCAAATTCGATAGCCATGTGAATTGCTTCAGTCGTTTAGGAGTTGTGGCCCTTTATTTGCACAAAGGACTTTAAAAATATCTTGTCCAGACCCTTTATTAGAAAGTATTTGTCCAATCCTTACCAAACTTTATACACATGTTTGTGGCCATTATATCTTGGTCAAGTTCGATGACCATGAAAATTGCTTTTGGAGTTGCAGCCCTTTATTTGCAAAAAAATGGCATAAATCGCTTCAGTCACTGCGTACATGATTATGGCCCTTACTGTCTGTGACAAAAAAAATCTGAAATGGGGGCATCAGTGTCCTATGGACACATTTCTAGTTTCGATATAAGTTCAAATTGACAATCTGCACAAGACTGATTGAACAAAACCAAGTCCCCGTTTTATTATTTTATTTAAAATACGTTTTTATTGTGTATTTAATAGACACCTCTGTATTTCATTTCTGCATTGTCTGATGTATCCATGATAGGTATGACGTAACTCTGGTGTACACCCCCGGGCTCATGCTGTCGCCACACCCATCTCCCCAACTTACCACGCCCGCTATCACCCACAATCCGTTCTTCTTACACGCCAACGGTCCTCCAGAGTCGCCCTTGAAAATAATACTTATCCTTATCCCCCATTTCTTCTGAGTCTAAGATCATTCTCATGCATCTGATTGGTCAGATTCTGAGCTTGCTCAGAATCTGACCAATCAGATGTTGGGAATGATCTCAGACTCAATCCAAACGTTTCATGAACTCGGGACCTGAATCGTATTTGTAATCAGCTTGAGTCCAGATGCGACGCCGAGTAGATTGGTGTCTTATCAGGATTATTGCTATTCAATCCTTGCTCAATGAATATTTACGCGAGAATAATGACATCATGAATATTAATTAGAGTCATTGTTATAATAGCACATGGACATAAGGATTTTTGGCCATAGCAGAAACTGTAGAATCATATCTATATTATTTTATAAGCAAACAGTGCAGACCCTGATCAGACTACAAAGGCGTACAGAGGCGTACAAAGGTGTATTTATGGAGTAAAGGGTTAACACCTGGTCAATAGTTTTAAAAAAAAGAACGAATCAGAACTATTCAATATTATACGTACTTGGCACGAGTCTTTGCCGCCGCCCTGTATTGCGCCTGCGCACAGATTGGAGTTGTAGATGCTGTTCCAGCCCATTAGCATACGACAGCGGTAGTTGGTTATTGTATCCAAGTTCACATAATACAGGTGTTCTGTACCGGGGGCGTCCCCGTTCTCATCTGAAGGTCGAGAGTTACACACATTTGTCATACAAATATGCAGCTAATCTATAAAGCATAGTACACGGAGGTCTAGATAAGATGCGTAAATTACAACATTTTCGAGAATAAATGTTTTCTTTTTGCACCAAACCCTATGTTGTGGCCACTCTTTAGAATCGTCTCTTCGAGAAATAGGGTTTTATGGAGAAAAGATGATTGCAGTATTTGAGGACGTACTGTTATCTGCTGCTTTGTTGGTCACAACATAGGGTTGGTTGGACAAATGATGATTTTAGTATTTGAGTAAGACGTTTATTAGTTGTTCTGGTACATCAGCTATTATGTTTGATTAATCTTGTATCCGGGTTCGCTAAGAAGGCGTCGTTTGAAAAAGGAGGCCTTACTAAAGATCACACGACAACACTTACCGTAAGTCGCTATTTACGACAATCATTTACCGTAAGTCGCTATTTACGACAATCATTTACCGTAAGTCGTTATTTATGACAATCGCTAATATTCGCAATTAGTTTTTTCAGAGGTTAGTAGCCTATACTTGTAGAACACCCCTCAAAACCAAATACGATTCATTAAAATAAAAAAGTTGGACGAGTTCACTAGTGAATGCGAACTAAAATGGGTTATACTAAACAGGGGAATGTGCTTGAGGATGACACCTACTTGACGAAATAAAGTTTACTGCTTTTCGTTTCCTGGTCCTTACCGTATCTTGTCGCGCCCCATCCGGATACAGAGCACGTGTCAGAGTCGAACGAATCTTGGGAGTGAGGCAGGCAGGCGGGGCGGATATACCTTAATTACAGCATGAAACATGAGTATGTTGGTGACTTTGTAAACAGTATAGAATCAGACCCAACCTCGATATTATAAAGTCAATTCTAAAACCTATTAACTCTTTCGCTGTCATTTCAAAAGTTAAAAAATGAAATGTGTAAATGATAAATAAATAAAAATGTATGTATATGTATGCAATGTATATTTACACTTTACTCCATAAATATTCATATAAGAAATAACGACGTCATGTTGACCATGACAGAAACATGAATCCATAAGCAAACGTGGTAGACTGATCTGACGGCTCCTACAGGAGCCATCTGATCTAGGTCTACTCTGTTGGGTAATGTGTAGAAACATGTGGTGTAAAAGGTGAAGGAAGAACCAGTAAGATACAGTCAGACTTCGATATCTCGAACTCGGATAACTCGAACATCGGGATTACTCGAACTAAAAGTTCGGTCCTTCCACAATTTACAATAAATTGGTCTAAAATGTATCGCTACATATATCTAGAAATGCACGTGACGGCTTAAAGGTGGACGTCCCTACATTCGATGCGCTTCAAAACTACGTAAAATATACAAAATTCATTTGTTTATATGCCGAAAAGTAGTATATCACAAGTAAATCTATTCAATAAATGTTGAAAATGGCAAAACATCCATGTGTTTGATATCGACGATCCCGATTTTATTCCCCGATGTTTCAGTTTTATACGGGTTGGGGTTTAGTTTCGTATCTATTCGCGCCTCTCCGACCACGTCCGAGAATAGCTGTTACGTTAACAATGGAGGGATCGGGTGATCATGGGCAAAACGCGGAAAATTTAAACGGAAAAGGCCGATACACTGACACTTGATCGAAAAAGACTACATTGTACAGTTTATTATAGCAACTAGTGCATTAATACACTACAGTGGGCCGATAATACTTAGTTGCAGAACAAACATTATAAATATTCATGGAATCGGTTTAGTTTGTATCACAGGGGCATTTTTCAATATAAATTCAAACTGATAATCATAATAATGATCGAGCATAACAAATACCAAGTTTTATGATACATTCTGAATTACATGTATAAAATATATGTGTTCATTGTAGAGACTCCCTCTTTAATGCAGGTCGAAAGTAACACTGAAAGCTCCAATAGGAACTTTCAGATCTACGTTCAACCTGCATTAAGCTGCTAACTTGAGATATTTGTTAGATTAGAAATCGGATGACTCGAACCTCTGTTATCTCGAACTGATTTGTAGGGTCGTTTAAAGTTCAACTGTACTTCGACAGGACCTCAGACTCAAAATCAGAACGTTTATACCCACTGGGTCAGATTCTGTGTATACACTTCAAAAAAGTATTAAGCACTACTTTTGCATTTCATAATCTGACATACATTAGAGAGGGATGGAGTGGTAAAAGAAGAAAAACAAGAGAAAGCGAGTGAAAGAGCATGCAATTTGGAAAACTGGAGAAGGACAAAAAATAAGAAAAGAAACAGATGCGGTTACAACAAACAATAGTTGGCACTTAACTTTTTATAGAGAATATTTGTGCAAGAATTAATTACTTCATGAATCTGTATAAGTATATTTCAGTACATAGCCAGTTTTTTAGGCTTTAGCAGAATCTTTAGAATCCAGTTCATATTACAATAAACCTCTCTATAACGGCCACTAAAGTGTGTTAATTAGTTGGTATTTAGGGCAGTATAGGTGTGTTCTGTTTTACTTTCCCCTGCTTGAAGCAGCCATATGGCATTAACACAAAATACTTGATGTGATTTAGTGGCCGTTATAGAGAGGTTTTACTGTATTTCATATGCAAACAGAGCAGAACCTGCTCAGATGGCTCCTACAGGAGCCGTCTGATGTGGGGCTACTGTTTTGCGTGTTTATTGCGGGGAATATTAAAACACACAAACTGCAACAACATATACGGCATCGAAACAAAAACACTTACTTTCCTGTAATATCAACAGGTTTGGAAAGTTTAATCAGAGCGATGTCATTCTGTTCGTGCTTGTCATCGTAGTGTTCATTGGCATAAACATGACTCACGTGGACTACATTATTTTCGTAGGCGTTATGCACTCTGTCTAGTCCCACCCCTATCGTCCACTGATAGGCCGATGTGCCTAAACTGTAAATAAAACGGGCGGAGTAAATTCTATTTATAGCAACAAATGTATTTTATTTTCTAGGTCTTTGGGACAAAATAAAATAAAATATATCTTAAACACACATCCCGATAAATACTCATGTAAGAAAAAATGACATTGTTAAAATTCATTAGCTGCATTGTTTGATAGTATGTGAACGCGTGAATGTTCTACCATAGCAAAAACTATCTATAGACGCTTCTGTATACACAGAAAAACCCTTCTAATTATAGTAGAAAAAAATTAGAAACTTTTAGGTAGATGGCTGCTTAATGCAGGGAGAAAGTCATGCAGAAAGCTCCTCCAGGAGCTTTCTGCATGACTTTCGCCCTGCATTAAGCTGCAACCTGTCTCCAAGACCGATATTTAAACTCATTTAAATGTCTGGGTTTAGAGAGGTTTTACTGTAATTATATATGCAAACGTAGCAGGTCAGCATTGGTCATAGGTAACTTGGTGTTAACCCTTTACCCCGTGTATACACCTTTGTAAGCAGAATGGACACATATCAGACGCTTCCTGTAGGAGTTGTCTGACCAATGTCTGCTCCGTTTGCTTATACACCCGTGAAAAAGGACACAGTGTTAGTAAACAGAGTAGCTCTTCAGTGCGATGGCGTTTGATTTTGGTCTGCACAATTTAATTTACAGTTGAACAACTGTAAAACGACTACAAAAATAGGATTTATTCGGAGTTTAACCCTTTAATCCATAAATACGCCTTTCTTTGCCTCTGTAATAGTCACTTTTTGAAATCATTGTGATATGCTCTATTTATCACAATTGTTTCAAACTACAAAAGCCTAGTTAATGCTCCTTTTCGGTCGATTTATTCAAAGAGGTTGGATCTACAAATAGCCTATGAGGTATTGGGTTAAATGTACGTGGTAGCTTAAAATACCAGTCCAAAGTTATATATAAAACTCCCTTTGGGGTATCTGCATCACTTTTTTCCTTCATTAAATCACTACATTAAACCCTTAATTTTAGTGGAGAATAAATTGATTTAAGCAGGAAGCTGCTTAATGCAGAGTGAAAGTCACATACATATAGACTATTTTAAAGACGTCTGGTTTATAACGGTATACTGTGTATACATGCTTTTTAAAGACGCTCGTGCTTGTTGATTAATTCTGAAAATGGGTTATCCTTCGCAAGTAAAAGTAGAAATGCAAAAAGAGAAAATTGCAGACTCGGTTTTATTGAGTTTGTTCATAAGTAGTAATTAAAACAGCAACACCACTCACGCCCCCTAGCACCGGCTTAAGCAGTATTCAATTTTCAAAACTAATAATATCAAAACTAACGATCCCGAAGGACCAGAAACTATAACAACACTGAGAATTAAGTACGGGGCGACTTTTCACGACCACCACACAAGCACTTAACACTTAAAGAGGAAGTCCCTACAATGATCGCATATTTTCAATAATATCATAAAACTTGGTATTTGTTATAAACAATGAGTTTTGTACATTTTAAGTGTTTATGAAACGCGTCAAATGTAGGGACACCCCCTTTAAAATGGGCGATCCTTCGAAAGCAAACGTAGAAGCAAAAATACCCTTATCCCTTAACCCTTGTCCAATTAAAAGCGACTTGATTCGCATTTTCAATCATTTTCGATCCTGATGAGACACTGAGTAACACGGTGTCTCATCTGGATCAAAACTGATTAAGGCCCAGATTGGATTACAAATTAAAACATTTTCAATTGCTTTTTTCTGAACCAAACCTTATGTTGGGATCACTCTGACTAGTAGTTCGAGACGACTCTAAATAGAGAATAGACTCTTCTAGACGACTTTAACCCTTTCGGTGGCAAATTTCTAATTGTCGTCTGCAATCGAATATTGTTAAATCATGTGGTAAAATAAGGAAGTAAGATAAATAAATGCAAATTTCAATGGAATAAAGCCCATATATGTGGAAATAGAGACCGAGACAAAAAGTGAAGTCCCTGATCAGACGCCGACTTGAAAAGGAAGCGTCTGATCTGGGACTGCACTATTTGTCGTGGTGCATTTTTGCGACTTCGGCGGTAAAAGGGTTAAAGGGAGGTCATAACATAGGGTTGGTGGAGCAATTAATTACTATTTTAATATTTGAATACGCGCCTTTTTTCACTCACTGCGGAGTAAGGATTGGCTGACCGCTTTACACTGGTTCATTAAACATTACAACGTCGAGTTTTCAAGTGAACTCTTCCAAAATTCAAACAGGTTAAGCTTATGGTGAATATTTAGGGATTTTTCTAAAGAAAAGTTTTAACATGACAAACAGTGCAGACCCTGATGGGAGGGCTCCTCTAGGAGCCATCTCATCTGGGTATACACTGTTTGCAAATTTCATTAGCGACACATGGTCTCCCGTACTGTTAACGACTCTGTGCTAGTGACGTAAGCACAGCTAACCACCTGATCAAATGCCAGGTAGAAAGTACAGTAGAATATGTTCTAAACGGCAATTCTTTTAATTAATATTGAACATAGGAGTCGTAAAACACAGATGGTTGATTAATGCCGGTCAAAAGTAATGCAGAAAGCTCCTATAAGCGCTTTCTGTAGTTTCTTTTGACCTGCATTAAGCTACCATCTGCTAATGATAAATAAATAAAAATAAAATAATAAAAAATATATAAATAAATATATTATACATACTCGCCGAAACAGTGAGCTGCAGTCAGGACCCACTGTGGGTCAATTAGAGTGCCTCCACAGATATGCTCGCCAAAATAACGGAGTGAGACCTAAAGAATAAAAGATAGAGAAACACCAAGAACTACTGTGGGTAAAGTTGAGTGTCTCCATAGATATGCTGGCCAAAAATAATGGAGTGAGACCTAAAGAATGAAAATGAAAACCATAAGGACCCACCGTGGGTCAATTAGAACGCCTCCACGTATATGTTCGTCAAAATAACGGAGTGAAACCTGAAGAATAACAAATGAGAAACATCAGGAACTACTGTGGGTCAATGAGATTGCCTCCACAGATTCCGTAGAGTGAAACCTGAATAATGAAAATGAGAACCACCGGGATCCACTGTGGGTCAATCAGAGTTCCTGAATAAGCACTCTATGCGCACTTAATCCAGCACATCTATCCGCCTTCCTACATTCAGTGGTTTACATTTCAATCATTTTCAAGTCTTAAGCTCAAATCTTAATCAATAACTCTGCGTTTGGTTTGGCCCTAATCCCACCCTTTTCTTTTAAGAACAACGACTCATAATGCCACTTGTAATTCTTATTTCAGCCCATTTAAGTTACTTTACTCCGCCTCTCTCTATTTTAGTCTAAATCCACCCTTTCATCTCGAGAACAAGACGGCCTACCTGCCAAGGAAACTGCCCATGCTTGGCCTGTGTACCGCCTACAATCTTAGTTGATGTTCCATACATTGTAGTTCCACAGGGAGCTGATTAAAATAATATAAACAATCCATCTGCTGTTGTCAGTTCTATTGGTCGTCAGACATATAAACATATAACTGAATGGCAATCTTCTCAACAATAACAACAACGACAACAGCAAAAACAACCTTTAGAAATTCATTTAAAAGACATTTTTAAATAGAAGATCTGTTTGGTTTTGGTTTGCATCGGGTTGTACGTCGTTTTAACCCTTCGCTTGCTATTCACGTCAATATACCTACCTGTAAATAGTGAAGACCCAGATGAGACAGCTCCTGCAGGAGCTGTCTCATCAGGGTCTGCACTATTTACAGGTTGATTGTGCAACCAGTGCACTCCACAGCAGTGATTGCACAGCGAAATACATGTACACAGTGAAGACATATGTAATTATACAACAGGGCATGAGTAAAGAAGGAGAAATGTATTTTAAAACTCAGCAAGGGAAGGGTTAACAGTAGTTCGGTCATATCACAACGTGCAGCTAATTACAGGTGGAGGAAGACCCCAGACGTTCTTCTGTGCACGGAATGAATTACACTGTTTCGTGCACAGAAAAACATCCTGGTAGAACCACTGACCTATCGCAACTGGAATTAATCTTTTAGAATATCAGTTTTTGGTTTTTAGAATGAGCGTACAATTCATTTGTTCTTCTGTATCCATGCTTATAAAACTTTTTTGGTGAGCCTGAGTTCGTTCTCAAGTTTTTGATTCGTCAGATTTGAGTCAAATCTGACCAATCAAAAGCTTGGGAACAAACTCAGACTCAACTAAAAACCTTTAAAAGCATGGACCCTGGTGTGGCCGTGGACTTTCATGTGTCATTTCCTTATTTCCTACTTGACTTATGTTCTATTTCTTTTCTTTCAACCCTTTCCCTCATGTAAACGTGCGTTCACGTATATGCAAAGAGAGTAGATCCAGTTCAGACGGCTCCTAGAGGAGCCGTCTTATCAGGGTCTGCTCTGTTTGCTAATGGAATTTGAACGATCTGTTTCTTTAGTTTCTAAACAGACTACAATGTTCCACCTTCCATATTTCATTATAACTAGCAGGTATTGAAACTTAGAATAGACACAGAGCAAGGAAAGAGTTAAAAATACACACAAGGTGCCAAGACGGCTTGTGTCGTGCATGGATCCAAACGGTCATCGTGAATTCGACCATTCGGTGGTCAGATATTTGCAAATACTTACCATTCCCCTGTTCTCTGTTTATTCCAAATTGCAAAACCTATTGAATATTCATGGAAATATAGAAGGTGGAACATTGTAGCCATTTCAGAAAGTAAAGAAACATATCTTTCAAATTCCATTAGTAAATTGAGCAGACCCTGATCAGACGACTTCTATAGGAGTCGCCTGGTCTGGGTCTAATTTGTTTGCAAATGCGTGAAAACACGTTTATATGAGTGAAAGTGTTAACTTACACGCAGGGCAATCCTGCTGGTGACAGGACTGCGTTTGGGTAGATGGGCCAATACACGAGTCCCCTCCATGCGATGGTGCCGGGTTCGAGCAGCTGCGGTGACGGGACTGAGTGGCCGAGCCACATGTCTGGCTACACTGGCCGTATGCTGACCATGTGCTCCAACCTCCATCAACTGTAAACGAGTTAAATTTTACCCTTTACTTCATGAATATTCAGGCCAGGAATGAAGACATCATGATGATTAATTGAATGAATCAAAATAATGGCACTATGAGCATCATGCATATGAAATGCATCGTTATAATGGCACTATGAAGATAAATAATTTTCTATCACGACAGAAGTTGTAGAAGCAGCTCTACGTTAAATCATATGCAAACAGAACAGATCCTATAGGAGCCGTCTGGTCTGGGTCTACTGTGTTTGCAAATGCGTATAAAAGCGTATTTATGGAGTTAATGTTTAACCCTTTCACCGCCATTGTCGCAAAAATACACCACGACAAATAGTGCAGTGCCAGATCAGACGCCGCCTTTTCAAGGCGGCGTCTGATCAGGAACTCCACTTTTTGTCTCAAACTCTACTTCTATATCTGTGTTTTATTCCTTTGAAGTTTGCATTTATTTATCTCATTTTCTTATTTTACCGAATGATTGAACACAATTAGTTTGCAGATGACAATTAGAAATGTGGCACCGAAAGGGTTAACGACAACTATGAATATTCTGTTGCCTGTAATTCTTTGGGATTTTTTAAAAATCATAAACCGACTCCCCTTTGCAAACAACTGATATCCAGCTCAGACAGGAAACAAGTAACAAGTATGATCAGGACTCAACTTGGCTCTTACGCGGGTCAATAATTTGGTTCAAAAACTGATTCAACAAGACTATATATCGCTATTTCGTTAATACAATTCGGACGGTGTTTAACCATTTTATTCGTATTAACGCCTTTTCACGAGTAGACACATGACATGCTGTCTGTGCTTATGATACTATAGTGTATATAGATCTAGTTTCACGAGTAGACACATGACCTGCTGTCTGTGCGTATGATACTATATTGTATATAGATCTAGTTTCACGAGTAGACACAGGACCTGCTGTCTGTGCGTATGATACTATAGTGTATATAGATCTAGTTTCACGAGTAGACACACGACCTGCTGTCTGTGCTTATGATACTATAGTGTATATAGATCTAGTTTCATGAGTAGACACATGACCTGCTGTCTGTGCTTATGATACTATAGTGTATATAGATCTAGTTTCACGAGTAGACACAGGACCTGCTGTCTGTGCGTATGATACTATATTGTATATAGATCTAGTTTCACGAGTAGACACAGGACCTGCTGTCTGTGCTTATGATACTATAGTGTATATAGATCTAGTTCTGCAGTTTTTGCCTTAGCCAAAAACTTCCCCTTTTGAATTTGTAAATTATTAAACTTAAGCTATTGCATGTTTATGACGTGATCAATTCATGCATATTGTTAAGTCGGGAAAGAGTTATCAGTAAAGTAAATGACATACCAAGAGAAAGGTTTAGAGCCGAGAAGAGTGTACTGCTGAGAATGGCTTAGTGTTGAGAAGGGCTTAGTGTTGAGAAGGGTTTAGTGCTGAGAAGGGCTTAGTGTTGAGAAAGGTTTAGTGTTGAGAAGGATTTAGTGTTGAGAAGGATTTAGTGTTGAGAAGGATTTAGTGTTGAGAAGGGATTAGTGTTGAGACGGATTTAGTGCTGAGAAGGGTTTAGTGTTGAGACGGGCTTAGTGTTGTGAAGGGTTTAGCACTGAAAAGGATTAAGCGTTGAGAAGGTTTAGTGCTTAGAATAGTTAAATGCTCAGAAGGGTTTAATGCTGAGACAGGTTTAATGCTGAGAAAGGTTTAGTGCTTAGAAGGGCTTAGAACTTTAGAGTTTGGTTTAGAGTTATGTTTAGTGTTGAGAAGAGTTTAGTGCTGAAAAGGATTTGATGCTGAGAAGAGTTTAGTGCTGAGAAAGGTTTGGTGCTGAGAAGGGTTTAGTGCTGAGAAGAGTTTGGTGCCGAGGAGAGTTTAGGGCTGAGAAGGGTTTGGTGCTGAGAAGGATTAAATGATGAGAAGGGTTTAGTGTTGAAACCCTTTAGGGTTTGGTGCTGAATTTAGTGTTGAGAAAGGTTAAGTGCTGAGAAGGGTTAAATGATAAGCAGTTAGAGCTTTAGAGTTAGGTTGAGAGTTAGATTTAGTACTGAGAAAGGTTTACTGCTAAGAAGTGTTTAGTGCTGATGGGGATTTAGTACAGCAAAATATAGAGATACCTGGTGATGGCCCACTACAGGACTGTACAAAACACGTTTGCGTGTCTGTCTCACTACCAACGCAAGGTTGCCCACCGTGACTCGGTCTCGGGTTATTGCAATAGTGCCACCTGGTTCTGCTTCCGGTGCCACATGAGTGAGAGCACGATGAGAACGGAAGCCAATTACCCCAACCACCGTTAACTGAAAACAGGACAATAACTATGCTAATTGTAGCACATTGAATGCGAGAAAGGAGTTTGCTGGCATTGGCAAACAGTGTAGACCCATACCAGAGAGCTCCAAGAGGAACCCTCTGATCAGGATCTGCACTGTTTGTTATTCAAAATCTGCTCAAAAGTCATACAATCCTTTCATATTAAAAGAAATCTACTTTTTAACCCATTGCCTCATATTGACGACTTTTGACGACTCTGTAAAAGTCACTTTGTGAAACCATTGTCATAAATAGAACATTTGCCCCTATAGGAGCAATTGCTCTACTTATTACAATGGTTTCAAACTACAAAATTCTAAAATTTTCCTTTTCTCTAGTTAATGCTCCTTTTTGGTATATTTATTCAAAGAAGTTGTATCTAAAAATAGCCTCTGAGGTAATAGATCTAAAAATAGCCTATGATGTAATGGGTCTAAAATAGCGTATGAGTGGAAAAGTAGTAAAGTCAAGCAGGTAATGGGTTGAACAGTAATGGACTATTCCACTTTGAAGTAATCTAAAAATGGTTAGAGGTACAAAGTAGTCTAAATCTATTTCCTCATAGGCTATTTTTAGATACAATCTCTTCGAATAAATCTACCGAAAGGAGCATTAACTAGAGAAAAGGATTTTTTTTAGAATTTTGTAGTTTGAACTCATTTATCACAATGGTTTCACAAAGTGACTTTTACAGAGTCGTCAAAAGTCGTCAACATGAGGGAATGGGTTAATGCATGCAATATAGATTACCAACATTAAAACGACGACCACATAATAGAACACACAATAAAGTGCTGTATAATTCAAACATTATTTCAACACATTTGTAGTGACAAGTTCTATACACATTCATTCAAATCGAATGGCCTTTATGTATATATTTGATCTTCGATATCTTGAACTCGTATAATTCGAACTTCGCCATAACTCGAACTAAAAGGTCGATCCTTCCAATGGTGTTATTTCGAAGCAATTTGAATCGTCCCTTGAAGTTCGAGATTCGACTTTCAACTGCATATTTAAACCATTTCACTTTGAAAATTCAGTATTCAAGAGTTACAAGCTTTTCTTTGGTACCTTCTGTATAGCCGACCATACATTTTGTAATTATACTTATGCCACAGTTCTTATTATCAGACTATGCCTACAGGAGCCAACTGATCTGGATCAACTCTGTTTGAAAAAACTGTCACTATCAGGCAAACGGTTAAACTTCCACATGACTGACGAAAGTCGTGTAATCTCGTATAATCTCGGATATATTCGTAATGGATGAAGATAGTCGTATCACCTCAAATGCACCTTTGCACTACTAGCATTGAACTGCACCATTTTTAAAGTGACTATATTTGCTTAATGTATGCTAATTTACATTAAATTTTAGTGCTGATTGCACTACTAAATTAAAAATGGCGCTATTCAGTGTTTTAATGCTAGTAGTGCAAACATGCACTTAGCAATAAGCATTTCGCATTTGTTATTTGCACCCATCATTTGGAACATTTCTAGCAATTTACACAATTGGCAAAAAGCATTTCGCATATAGCATTTCAGGACCGTACCCAGAATTTTTTGTCTGGGGGGGGGGGGGGCGAGTTGGGGAGGGTACGGGAGGGGTGTCCCCTCCCGGTAGCCGAAATGTTTTTGGTATGCCGCATTGAATGGTGCAATTTCCTGCTATCTGGATCACTCTATCAATATATAATTTTATGTTATAATATAGGAAATCGGCTCCTTTTACACCTGGGTTTAGGTGCAGAGACTTAATACATGATGAATGATCACCAATGTTTCAATGTATGGACTTTGTACAAATCACCCTAACACAAAAGTTGTGATCAAGGCTAAAGTTTTTTTGCCATTGACAGACAGACAGACGGACATGTGATCATGCCTTTTTTCCATTGGCAGGCGTGATCTTGGTTAAAGGTTTTTGCCATTGACAGACAGACAGACGGACATATGATCATGCATTTTTTCCATTGGCAGACGTGATCTTGGTTAAAGTTTTTTGCCATTGACAGACTGACTAAAGACTTTTGCCATTGACAGACAGGCAGACAGACATATGATTAAAGTTTTGCCTTTGACAAACAGACAGACATTTGATCATGATTTTTAAAAAAATGCTATGGACAGACTCGGCATTATTAATCTCAGAACTAACGTCTGCTTATGTCTTTATTTAAGGACATGCATGTTGATCTACCAAGATTGGCAAGAACACAATTAAAAGTAATAAAGAAAACATTTTTTTGAAAATCATCTCCATTTATTTATTAAAATAAGAAAACATAAGTATATCAGTTGTCTATATAAATATATTTACTTTTAAAAGAAAATGACCATTCTTTTATTCATTGATCATAATGAAAATCCTTTTGAATTTTCAAAATTAATTGATTTTATGCAATATGGCTAAAAACTATTATTTTCAAGATTGGTTAAAGAAAAAAAAAAGATTGTCTGTAAGTATAAATAACTGAAATGTAAATACATAGATTATTTTGTTTTTTTTTCTGAACATTACCAAATTATATAAAAAAGCAAAATATCCAAGTAAATATACACTCAACGAACCATAGCATCACACTAGTTCTTTCTTCTAAATGTGAAAACAACCCTGATCAAAACTACAAACATTAAATGTAACAGTTTAACACGAGGATCATGATGGCCCTTAATCGCTCACCTGGTTATAACAGAAATATGTATACATGTACAATGAAAAAGATATTCCATTTTTATCTTATTTTACAATAAAAGTTTCAGGGTTTTTTATTTGGCTATATTCCCAATGGCAAAAGGTGTGTTTTTCACCTATTTTTTTAGGACAATCTCAATTTACAAAAATTAATTCATACTTTTTTATCATTCGGAATGTTCGGAGTTATTCTTTCATTACTAGTTATTGATCAATACAGTAAAACGTTTATCGGTCGAAGTACACACTGCTTAGCGTCTTGATATGTCACCCCGTCCCCTAGTTTTGCGACATTGTCTCCACGCTTGAGTAATTTACATGCCACATGTAGTATTTGTGGACAACGTAGCAATTTGCATTTTGTCACGACTGGTTCCTGAACAATTTATTTGCTAAACTCAAGTATAGCGAAAACCGGAACCAACTCGTGATTGCGTAATTCGGGTGTTCTCCGCTGGGGATTACCCTGATTGGTCCATACCAAAATAGTCCAAGCGTGTATCACAGCATGACAGCGTGATAAAGATGGTCTGTCTATGTGTAGAGAACTAACAGATAATCTCCCACAGGGAGGAAAATATCGGTCACTAAAAAAATTGCTATGGTAGTTTCAAAACGGTAGGGAAAACTAAAAAGGGCCCATTAATAAAAATGGTATCTTGGCAGCCAGCTGGGGGGGGGGGGACCGAGCCCCCCCCCCCCCCCACCTGGGTACGTGCTTAGCATTTAGCAAATAGCACGGCAGAATGACGCTCCATAGACTAGGGACGTTTGTCTAACCTGGACAGGAACTTCCGGTGCATGGACACGCCTCGCTATGACACGTGACAGTCTGAGACTGGTCTCCAGCACAATACTGGCCATTTGCGCTGGGAGCCGGATGGTTGCAGTAACGATACCTGGTCATGGTCCCAGATCAACACGATTTGGTACAAGTTGAATACGAGCTCCAGTGACCCCATCCGCCATTGACAACTAAAGTAGCAAAACAATGGGACACTTAAAACAACAAAATCAGTTAGGGGCGTTTATTTAGTTTGCTGTTGCAGCAGAACCTGTCTAAATTAGTTTATTGAAAAACAGATGCTTGCTTAAGCCTTCGCTTGCTATTCACGTCAATATACCTACCTGTAAATAGTGAAGACCCAGATGAGACAGCTCCTGCAGGAGCTGTCTCATCAGGGTCTGCACTCTTTACAAGTTGATTGTGCAATCAGTGCACTCCACAGCAGTGATTGCACAGCGAAATACTTGTACACAGTGAAGATATATGTAATAATACAACAGGGCATGGGTAAATAAGGAGAAATGTATTTTAAGATTCATCAAGAGAAGGGTTAATACAGAGTAAAAGTGGTAGAAAAGCTTCTATAGGAGCTTCCTGTATCACTTGTATCCTGCACTAAGCTTACACTTGTTTTACCAAACCGGATTTAGAATTTTTCACATATTAGGCCTACATTTCCAAAATTCAAGCTCTAATCAATGTGTCTACCAAACTTCAATCAAGGTGTCAAACAGTTTGGATCATGATGAGACGCCGAGTTACTCGACGGGTCATCAGGATCCAAACTGTGTGTTACTATGATATCTGGATCCAAACTGTTTACAAAGGTATTCACCCATCCGCCCATAGCAGGCTAAATGTTAAAGAACGTGCTATACTGTGTCCGTATAAGACCGTTGCAACATACTGTTGTTAGCTCGCCTGTTTGTTTCCATCCAAAATTAAAGTTTCTTTTCCGCAAGGGCCATGTATCTAGCCCTTTACTGCACAAATTTATACGCCTTTCTAAGCCCTTGTATACAGAGTAGACCAATACCAAACAACTCCTATAGGAGCCGTCTGGTATCTGGGTCTGCTGTGTTTGCATATGCGTGAAAACACGTTTATATGAAGGAAAGGGTTACGAATTCTGTCTGGGACCTGCAACTGCAGCTATGCATTGGGAAAAACTCCTTTCCTATTATTTGTATCAGAGACCTATGGTAACATAGATAAGGAACTACTGTATAACGCCAGGATACCTTGATTTTGAAAACTTTTTTTCTATTTGTGAACAGATTTTAACAATCAATGTACCATATTGTAGCTGAATAATTGATCTACACAATGACATGCTTATATTTCCTTAGTTTTTCTTACCATCCAAGATAGTTATAAAAGTGAGTTTGTTTGATTTGGTACATGCTAAAAATCATACAAACTAAGGTAATTTTTATCAAAATAAGTATATTGCAAGTCACACAGCTGGCTCGGTCTTTGCGCAACTGATTTTGTTTATTGAATTTTTTTTAACAATCGATGTACCATATTGTAGCTGATTAAATGCTCTACACAATGATATGCTTATTATTCCTGAGCTTTTCTTACAACCAGAGCTATTTGAAAACGTGACTTTGCATGATTTGGTACATTGGCCGCGAGATGTTGCGTGATTTCTCTAAGTTCCTTATCTATGTTATCACTTCTAGGCGTTTTACTATATCTGCCTTGTGTATTCGCATTACTTTTTTGCATTGCTATATTTGCATTGCTTTAGTGTTGTATTACTTTATTTGTATTACTTTTATTGAACTAGGCTAAAGTACGGTACCTGATCCAGATGTGTGCCCGGCACATGTGACGTAACACGAGTGTCGTTCGTATTCATCACCCAAGCAGTTTTTCCCGCCATGTGCCGGATGCGGATGGTTACAGTAGCGGTATTTGGTCTGGTACCCCGTGCCACACGTGGCCGAGCATGAAGTATAAGAAGTCCAGGCACCCCATCCACCGTTAACTTAAAAATATCAATTGAATATTTAGTCCACTCCAACACAATATAGAGTATGTATTTGTTATGTTTTGTGAAGGGAAATTCGTGTTTAGAATATGAAAGTACAAATATGTCATGCAGTAAACACAACATACAGAACAAGCAGCCACCCGAACAGCAACACAAGAAATCACAGCAAATGTACATAACTACCAAAACATAAAGAGACGCACAAAGACAAAACAAACACACAACAGGGGGGAAGATGGAAGTACCGCATTGGAACGGTCAATGACAAAAGTCACTGGGAGTTTATACCGGTTTAGGGGCGCGCAACCTCACACTTATTCCATTCCCACAAACAGTATAAATACAAGTATCCCCTCTCAGACTAAACTACAACAACCGTGATGGCAAATACAGTGGTAAAGTGTAGGTAGTAAAGTGCATTTATAACATAACACGTGGCTTCAGCGTGACGTAACACTATCATTTATTTTTTGATAATCATGGGCATATAATCACTAGTGAATAACATTCGAACGACCGAATGACATTCGAACGATTCATACGCGCTGTCAAAACAAACAAACTGGCGGACGGTGGTCGACCTACCTGTCCACGATTGAGTCACGATAGATGACAAAGGATTGTTGGCACTTGCGCCTTAATTTCGATAAAATAATACAAATTGTAATCGCTGTCAGGAATCATATAATCTACAAAATGTATGCCAAAAAAGACCTACCAGCTACTCTGACCCATACAATCAATTCTACATTTAAATTAAAATGCCTCCTCAACTTTGCATTTTCTTCACCGCATGTCCTTTTGTTTATGCAGATTTCTACTCAATGAGTCTTTTTAAAACGATAAAAAACGAGCTTTAGCGAGTTTTTTTTATCGTTTTAAAAAGACGAATTTAATAAATCCAATAATCATGAACACGAATGCAAGATCCTATTTATAACATAACACACACAAATGTTATTTGCAGCCAATATTTCAGCAGTAACGTGGATTGTTATAAATTCTCCTTACATATAGAAATGATGAATGAAAGGTGTTATTAGGTTCGCTAGGTAACTGGGACAAAGTAGGTCCAAATTTTCCAACTTTATTTTTTACTTACTGTCATATCAACCAGGATCTAATTCAGACCTCTCTGGTATTCAATCTAACTGTGATAGTTTATGATACAAAAACATACAGAAACACGTCAAAATAATTTTTGAGTTACAGTTTTGACATGCATAGTTACAAACACGTCACATTATGACGTCATTGTACACAACATGTGTCTATGTAAAGCGCGCCATTTACATGAAGACCTACATACAGTCCCAACACGTCCGACACTCACTGTCAATGGGATTCGAAATGCGCCTTCGTTTTGGTATATTAAGCCCTTCATTAGTGTTGTATGTATACACATGGACATGGACATTTCCACCGAGAAAAAAAATCTCGATTCAAGTTCAGTGAAAATGTTTGAAATGGACAAAAGATTCAGTACGAACTGCTGCATAAAATGTGTTGGAACAGGAGGAAGATTTTCGCGATCAGCTGAGTTAGTGAGTATAGCATATTTGAAATGTGTTTGTGCTGTGCTGGATTCAGATGACTATTGTTGTTGATTGATGAGATATTTGTATGAGTAGAAATCTGCATAAACAAAAGGACATGCGGTGAAGAAAATGCAAAGTTGAGGAGGCATTTTAATTTAAATGTAGAATTGATTGTATGGGTCAGAGTAGCTGGTAGGTCTTTTTTGGCATACATTTTGTAGATTATATGATTCCTGACAGCGATTACAATTTGTATTATTTTATCGAAATTAAGGCGCAAGTGCCAACAATCCTTTGTCATCTATCGTGACTCAATCGTGGACAGGTAGGTCGACCACCGTCCGCCAGTTTGTTTGTTTTGACAGCGCGTATGAATCGTTCGAATGTCATTCGGTCGTTCGAATGTTATTCACTAGTGATTATATGCCCATGATTATCAAAAAATAAATGATAGTGTTACGTCACGCTGAAGCCACGTGTTATGTTATAATTACATATACATATATCTTCACTGTGTACAAGTATTGCGCTGTGCAATCACTGCTGTGGAGTGCACTGGTTGCACAATCAACTTGTAAATAGTGCAGACCCTGATGCAGGAGCTGTCTCATCTGGGTCTTCACTATTTACAGGTATGTATATTGACGTGAATAGCAAACGAAGGGTTAACACATGCAGTTGCATTTTGACCGAAAAATTATACTACTGAAGGTTAATCTTACCTTGACAGTTCGACGAAAAACAGGGACAACTATCCGTATTGCATTGTTGTGTTATGATGTCACTTCCGGTGCAGTTGGCGCCCCATCCAGATGGGCGTGGATTGTTACAGTATCTTCATATACAAGTACATATATGTATTTTTTATTTGAATTAGTATATATGAATTTGCAAACAGGGTATACGATCATAATGGTTTCTTTTTAATGATAATAGTTGTTGGATCTTTATGCATTTAAAATATTTACCGAATATTGTACATGCTTGAAGATGTAAGAAACTTTATTTATAGTCGGGTGTTACAGAAAAAAATAATTAAACATTAGCTAGAAGCTATTTACCGACTAAAACAATTGTTTATTAACAAAATACACGAACCCATTAGGGTCTGTTCTGTTTGCTTATAGAATGGATTTTAACTCTTAATTCTGTTATTTTAAACTTATAGGTCTGTTCTTGTAAACTCACATAATGGATTTTAATTTTTCTCTCTGTTCTGTTATCAATTTCTAATCCTGCACTTGTAAATTCGACGAATGTAATTAATTTCGTTGTTCTGCTCTTGTAAATTTAACCTTTAGCCTTGCTCTTGTAAACTAACAGAATGGAATTTTACTTTAAGATCTGCTCATGTTGCTGTTCACGTCAATATACCTACCTGTAAACAGTGAAGACCATATAGAAGCTGTCTCGTATGGGGTATGCACTATTATCAAGTTGATTGTGCAAACAGTCCATTCCACGGCAGTGATTGCAGAGAGAAATATTTATAGACAGTGCAGACACATGTAATTATACAACAGGCAATAGGCAAAGAATGAGACATGTATTTTAAAATTCAGCAAGAGTAGGGTTAATGTCTGCTCTTTTTGCTGCGGACTGTTGTATGCCATTTCCTGTCATTTTTTCATTTTTGTTTTTTACACAGCTGAATTGAAGTGAAAAATGCTCTTTCGAGTTAAAATTATGCTCTTGTAAACTGGGACGCTATTAGACCAACCTGTGTTTGTAGCTATTAGACCAACCTGTGCTTGTAAACTGGGCCGCTAATAGACCAACCTGTGTTTGTAGCTATTAGACCAACCTGTGCTTGTAAACTGGGCCACTATTAGATCAACCTGTGCTTGTAAACTGGGCCGCTATTAGACCAACCTGTGTTTGTAAACTGGGCCATTAGACCAACCTGTGCTTGTAAACTGGGCCGCTATTAGACCAACCTGTGTTTGTAAACTGGACCGCTATTAGACCAACCTGTGCTTGTAAACTGGGCCACTATTAGACCAACCTGTGTTTGTAGCTATTAGACCAACCTGTGTTTGTAAACTGGGCCACTATTAGACCAACCTGTGTTTGTAGCTATTAGACCAACCTGTGCTTGTAAACTGGGCCGCTAATAGACCAACCTGTGCTTGTAAACTGGGCCGCTATTAGACCAACCTGTGTGTGTAAACTGGGCCGCTATTAGACCAACCTGTGTTTGTAAACTGGGCCGCTATTAGACCAAACTGTGTTTGTAAACTGGGCCGCTATTAGACCAACCTGTGTGTGTAAACTGGGCCGCTATTAGACCAACCTGTGTTTGTAAACTGGGCCGCTATTAGACCAACCTGTGTTTGTAAACTGGGCCGCTATTAGACCAACCTGTGCTTGTAAACTGGGCCGCTATTAGACCAACCTGTGTTTGTAAACTGGGCCGCTATTAGACCAACCTGTGTTTGTAAACTGGGCCGCTATTAGACCAACCTGTGTTTACTCTGGGTGCCTCCTCCACAAGTATGCGTGCAGGATGAAAACGTCCCCCAGTTGCTCCAACCTCCGTCTTGGACTGTACACGGATGAGAGAAGTATACAGTTGAACTTCGATATCTCGAATTTCAAGGGACCATAGAAATTACTTAAGTTCACAGCTTTACTTTTGAAATGCATTACGCTGTTACACGTGTTTCTAGATATACGTAGTGATACATTTTAGAACAATTTTGTTTTGTAAATTTTTAAAACTTTTACTTTCCGTTATATCGAAGTTCGAGTTATTCGAGTTCGAGATATCGAAGATCAAGGTCCATGCTTATTAAACTTTTAGTTGAGTCTGAGTTCGTTCTCAAGCTTTTGGTTGGTCAAATTTAAGTCAAAGGCTCAAATCTGACCAATCAAAAACTTGAGAACGAACTCAGACTCAACTAAATGTTTTATAAGCATGGATACACCTGTATACTCAAATTGTGATTTACCCTAAATTCCATTGCATGTGAATTTACTAATACATCACCTACTGCATTGGCTAATTATAATACATCACATACTGCAATGGCTAATTATAATACATCACATAATTCATTGGCTAATTATAATACATCACATAATTCATTGGCTAATTATAATACATCACATACTGCATTGGCTAATTATAAATATACCACATACTGCATTGGCTAATTATAATACATCATATACTGCATTGGCTAATTATAATACATCACATACTGCATTGGCTAATTATAATACATCACCTACTGCATTGGAAAATTATAATACATCACATAATTCATTGGCTAATTATAATACATCACATAATTCATTGGCTAATTATAATACATCATATACTGCATTGGCTAATTATAATACATCATATACTGCATTGGCTAATTATAATACACCACCTACTGCATTGGCTAATTATAATACACCACAGTCATACTGCATTGGCTAAGACTTATACATATTTTGGATTTAACACAGCATTTGAACAATTCCTCCGACGTGTCAGCTCAGGGTGCATCATCGTGAATACTAAAGCATTGAACTAGCGAGTATTCATATAAGAAATAATAACATCGTCATTATTGATTTATCAATAGTATTTTAGTTGGATTTTACGGCACTGCATTATTTATTTATCAATAGTGTTTGTAGTTGGATTTTACGGCACTGCGACACTAAATAGGTTATATAGCACCAATGACGAAGTTATGATGAAACAATGAAATTCAATAAGCACGAGTGTAAATCATAGAAAAAAGTATTTGAAAAAAAAAATGAAAAATTAATACAGAATGAACCTGCTAAATGATTTATATTTTAGAATACAGACCAATCTCTTTAACACAATGTTCTCATACGGAAAGAGTAAAGGGTGAAGAGTCAGTTATTGATATACATGTAGAGTTTAGATAAGATGCGTAAATGAAAGTATTTTCAAGAATAGATCTAGTAAGTATTTCAAAGATTTTGTTTAATTTCTCCACCAAACCGTATGGTATGATCACTCTTTAGGATCGTCTCGAAGAGTGGTCACAGCATAGAGTTTTGTGGGAAAATGACGATTTTAGTGCCTGCGTATACATGCGTATTTATCTTTTGCTGTGTATAGATAATTATAAAGTCTTAAGATTTGTAATACAATTTAAAGTGGTAAAAATCACGGTTTAGCATATTAATGCCTATAGTTCTTATAATTTATAGAGTATGTTGAAACATTATGCATAATGTCCGTTATTAACCTTCTGCATTCCGAGCAACTGTCGCTTGCAAATATTGTTGTCTGGTTAAATTAAAAAACTACATATTTCCTAAATTTCTTTTCAAAAACAGTGTCAGAGTGACAAACGGTTTGGATCCAGATGAGACGCCGAGTTACTTGGCGTTTCATCTGGATCCAAGCTGTTTGCAAACGATATCACAAAGTCGCCAGTAGAGTTAAAAAATAATGACGTAATGGAAAAAATAATGACGTCATGAATATCAATTAGATGAATTTGTTATAATAGCACATGGACATATACATTTTTTGGTCAATGCAGAAACTGAAGAATCATATTGATATTATATCTTAAGCAAACAGAGCAGACCCTGATCAGACGGCTCCTTGTGAAAACGTCTGATATGGGTCTACTCTGTTTTGCAAAGGCGTATGTATATATAGACGGGTGTATTTATGGAGGAAATGGTTTAAAAGTCACTGTTGTACATGTACAATGTACTTTGATAGCTACTCAAGGTAAAGCTCAACGCTTCATAGGATGGGTTTTGATATACTTTTATCTGATAAATATTCATGTTTACAAGACATGTTAACATGATTTACATCCTGAATATTATTGAGATTATTTGTTATAATAATGAATAGACGTAGTAGGCAGTTTTAAATAGCCAAGGCCAGAACTTCCCGGTGTTCATGTGCCATAATAAGAAATTATTCAAATTAATATTCATGATACCATTATGTCAGACATGAATATTCATGGGGTAGCGGTCTATACCGATTACAACTCCGGTCTGTCCCGGACACGCTGTCTTGTAGCACGTATGTTTCTGGTAATCCTCGCCTGGGCATGCCTTTCCCCCATCGGTCGGATGTGGCGAGTTGCAGTACCGGAACCGGGTCTGAGTCCCTGTCCCACAAGTGACAGAGCAGGGCTGGTAACCCGTCCAGGATCCCCAAACACCATCAACTGTAGATGAAGTCCAATGTTATCAAAGTATCGTGTTGAAAATGTAGAATAAGACATGAGTTCAATCCACAGTAACTGCTAGAAATTAAATTTAAAGACCGAAATATTGCGAGAAATAAAAAAAGTTATTATTACTATTATACCACATTTATATAGCGCTCTTTTCACACAGGATATGTGCGTTCAAAAGGGCTTCACATGAACAAATTGCATGTATAGAACTGCGTATATATAATGCGTATAGAATATTTAAAACCAATGAAATTTAAGATGAAATATCGATAAAAATATTAAAAATGGAATCAATTTAAGAATCATAGATAAGACAAAATCATGATTTTCTGTAAGTTTTTATGTCCGTGAATCAAGAGGAATGAAATAGACGCATACTGTGACTATATTGTGTCAGCCCACTCATGTCACCAATGTATGTACAGTGTCAGTACGTCATACAGTTACGGTATGGCATCCACTATACATATATTGCCTTACATATGTAGGACAATGGATTAACAGAATAGGCCAATTTTGTAACTAATGCATATAAACTACACAATGCAATACAAAAATTACAAACAAACCACCAATATATACACCCAGTATGCAAAAATAGCGAAGTCATGAGTATCGTTATATCAGATCAACTGACAACGAATGAGACACACAATGCTGTTCCAAGCCGCAATCCGGGTGGTTTCAAGTAATCCCAATATTTTGGTCTTAACATCTGCATACAACTGTAACCGTTACTGTGAAGTGAACCCAGGTTAACATTTAAAGCATACCCCTTTATCTGTGAGTGGACTTAAGAGTGTAATACTGATAGGATATTGCACTCTGAAATTTCAGAATGGTTGAAAGGACGGTTACTTTTCTGAACCAACCGCATTTCAATCCCCCTAGAAGGAATCTTGATGGTTGATCAGTAACAAATATGTATAAATACGATAGGACCTGTCCTATATAGCAATTCAATCGTTGAACACAGGAACCTAAAAACAGGTGGTTGCTTAATACAGGGCAACTGTAAATCAGAAAGCTTTCTGTATAAACGTTTGACCTGCATTAAGCTACCACCTGCCTTACAGATCCATAATTAGACCTCTTTTGATGGCCGCTTAACACATTCCCTCATATTGACGCCTTTTGACGCCTCTGCAAAAGTCACCTGTTGAAACCATTGTGATAAATAGAGCATTTGATCCTATAGGAGCAAATGCTCTATTTATCACAATGGTTTCAAACTACAAAATACTGAATGTTTCCTTTTCTCTAGTTAATGTCCATTTTTGGTAGATTTATTCAAGAAGTTGAATCTAAAAATAGCATATGAGGTCATGGGTTAAGTCAGGTTCTACTGTATGTAACAAGGGGGTTGCAGTTATTGAACATAGTAATATAGAGCTAATACAAACGAGCAGTCGAATATACTTGTATGATTAACCCGTTATTGTCTTTGAATGATGACTTGTCCTTCAATGTTTAACTAGTGATTTACTTTAATCATATCTATTTGTCAATAACTGTAGTTATAATCAAATGTCACCGTGTAATTATTTGCAAACAACTGACGTACCAATAACTGTAGTTATAATAAAATGTTTTGTGTAATTACTTAACCAATATCTGTAGTTATAATCAAACGTCATTTTGTGTTTTTTGCCGATTGCCGATACGTGTAGTAACAGTCAAATGCCATTATGTAATTATTTACCAATAACTGTGGTTATAATCACATTTCTTTATCAATATCTGTAGTTACATTCAAATGCCATTGTGTAATTATTTACCAATAATCACATTTCTTTATCAATATCTGTAGTTACATTCAAATGCCATTGTGTAATTATTTACCAATAACTGTGGTTATAATCACATTTCTTTATCAATTACTGTAGTTACATTCAAATGCCATTGTGTAATTATTTACCAATAACTGTGGTTAAAATCACATTTCTATATCAATGTCTGTAGTTACATTCAATTGTGTAATCACTTTACCAATAATTGTATTAATAATCAAATGCCATTGTGTAATTACTTATATTTGCAGTTTTAATCCAGTATCATTGTGCAAATATCTATAGTTACATGTATATAAAAAGGCCCGAAGTACCGCTAAGCCCACTGTACATTTACTGGTAATTGGCCTACAATATTGAGCACTGCTAACATATGGCGCAATCATGCAGCCGCAGTACCGACTAGTGACCCTCACACTTACCCATTTTAACCCCTGGGTGATGAGGAGGTGCGGGTGGGAGACACGAAAATGCGTCTCTGAAATTTCCGGGAGGGACCGGGATTTGAACCACGGATTGGTAGTCAAGTGCGTTACCACTAGACCACCACACACCACCATTTATAATCAAATGTCACTGTGTAATTATTTATCAACAATTCATTACAATAACTGATTATAATAAATGCTCTTGTATTATAACTTTTCCAATAACTATAGGTATAATCAAATGCCTTTACCAATAATTGTAGTTATACTCAAAATGTCACTGTTTACTTACTATGTCGATGACTTTAAATATAAATACAGAGCCGGTGTATTACTTTAACTATAAGTGTAGTTGTAATGAAAGGTCCAGATGTACAACCTGGACATGCTTTGATGTGGCATGGGCGAGACTCATGATGGTTTCCACTGCACATCGCCCCGCCACCAGAGGGCGATGGTTGGTTGCAATACCGGAAGCGGTGTATAGTCCCGTATCCGCATGAATGCGAGCATGCGCTGTAATCAGTCCACTGTCCCCATTGGCCGTCAACTTTATAAGACAAAGTGAATTTTTTTTTCAATAACATATAAATTTATCACTTACATAGCTTAACTGCATGTTTAACCCATTACCTCATTGGCTATTTTTAGATACAGCATATTTGAATAAATCTACAGAAAAGGATCATTAACTAGAGAAAAGAAAATAATTAGAATTGTGTAGTTTGAAACCATTGTGATAAAGTGACTTTTACAGAGTTGTCAAAAGTCGTCAATATGGGGGAATGGATTAAATATGAGGGAATGGGTTAACACACTGTCTTTACTGGCAAACACTGGCCTAGTTGCAAACAGAGGTCTTTATGCGTTGTGTTTGTAAACTCCCATATATGAATACCTTATTAGCTCTAATAAATGTTCCTTGGGTGATCTAGTTTTAAAAAGGACTTGCATTTTGTACACTACTGCTTGCTTAACCCTTTCCTGTTCCACATTTAGTCCACATTTCAGTACCTACTGAATATTCATGGACAAAATAGTTATATAATGAAATATGGCAGGTGGAACATTATAGCCATTTTAGAAATTAAAGAAAGAAATATGTCAATTTCCATTAGCAAACAGAGCAGATCCTGATCAAAACGGCTCCTATTGGAGCCGTCTGATATGGGTCAAATTTTTTTGCAAATCTGGGAAAATGTGTTTAGATGAAGGAAAGAGATTAATATAATTTTTAATTGGGCTTTAGTTGTTTTATTGATTGTTAGTCTCCGTCCTTCACAGAAAAAAATTGGTGTTTATTAGTGTAGGGCGTTAGGGGGGGATATGATATAAATAGTACGTACCACGGGCAGAGCCTCGTCCGAATAGGAGGACCAGTAGAAAAATCAGACCTAAGTGTTGAAGAAAAACCCAGAATATATTCCCATTTACAGGTACACAGTTATATGCCTTAAGATTACTTCTGAGCAAGTGTATATGTGTGCGCCCGCGCGTGCGTGCGTGCATGTATAGGGGTAATAAAATGCAGATATCCGCTAAAACTTTTAAGTGAAGTATAAGTGGTTAAATGTGTTAAAGAGGTATTATCACGTGACGGTTATAGACACTAATATTATCACGTGACGGTTATAGACACTAATATTATCACGTGACAGTTATAGACACTAATATTATCACGTGACGGTTATAGACACTAATATTATCACGTGACGGTTATAGACACTAATATTATCACGTGACGGTTATAGACACTAATATTATCACGTGACGGTTATAGACACTAATATTATCACGTGACGGTTATAGACACTAATATTATCACGTGACGGTTATAGACACTAATATTATCACGTGACGGTTATAGACACTAATTAGAGTTCCATACAGAAACTGTATAATACATTCTTCCATGAGCAAACATAGTAAACGGCTCCTACAAGTCTACTCTGTTCGCTAATGCCCCGTATTCGTGCAGTAAAGGGTTAAGCATTTATAACTGCATGCGTATGGTATAATTAACTCATTCTCTCCCAGACTATTTTTAGACCCAACCTTTTCAATTAATCTACCGAAAAGTAGCATTAACTAGAGAAAAGGAAAATTTTAGAATTTTGTAGTTTGAAACCATTGTGACAAATGGAGCATTTGCTCCTATAGGAGCAAATGCTCTATTTATCACAATGGTTTCACAATGTGAATTTTATAGAGGCGCACACACGCGTCACTAGGGGGTAATGTGTTAACAATTAAGACTGTGACAGAAACTTCGGAATCAGATCTGTATTATTCCATAGACAAACAGAGCAGACCATGATCAGAAAGCTCCTACATGTGCTGTCTGATCTGGGTCTACTTCTTCATTTCTCCATCAAACCCTATGTTGTGATCACTTTTTAGATTCGTCTGGAAGAGAACATAAGGTTTGGTGGAGAAATGACGATTTTAGCATTTGAGTACGCACAGTTATCTCTGGTTCCAAAGGCATTAATCTAGACTGTGATTGGCTGTAAACTTTTGAATACGGTACACTAATACACTGTCATTTGCAAACAGTGTAGACCCAGATCAGATAGCTCATAGAGGATCCCTCTGATCAGGGTCTACACAGTTTAACTCATCTCACACATTTTACCCTTTCATACTGTATGGACTTTTCCAATAAACAACGATGGGTTTTTCCACAATTCCACTATAAACTACGATGGGTTATTCCACAATTCCACTATAAACTACGATGGGTTATTCCACAATTCCACTATAAACTACGATGAGTTATTCCACTTTAAACAACGATGGGTTATTCAACTATAAACAACGATTGGTTATTCCACTATAAACTACGATGAGTTATTCAACTATAAACTACGATGGGTTATTCAACTATAAACAACGATTGGTTATACCATTATAAACAACGATTAGTTATTCAACTATAAACAACGATTGGTTTTTCCACTATAAACTACGATGAGTTATTCCACAATTCCACTTTAAACAACGATGGGTTATTCCACAATTCCACTTTAAACTACGATGGGTTATTCCACTATAAACAATGATGGGTTATTCCACTATAAACTACGATGGGTTATTCACTTATAAACAATGATGGGTTATTCCACTATAAACTACGATGGGTTATTCACTTATAAACAATGATGGGTTATTCCACTATAAACAATGATGGGTTATTCCACTATAAACTACGATGGACTATTCCACTTTAAACAACGATGGGTTATTCCATTATAAACAACGATGGGTTATTCCACTATAAACAACGATGGGTTATTCCATTATAAACTACGATGGGTTATTCCACTATAAACTACGATGGGTTATTCCACTATAAACTACGATGGGTTATTCCACTATAAACAACGATTGGTTATTCCACTATAAACAACGATGGGTTATTCCACTATAAACAACGATGGGTTATTCCACTATAAACTACGATGGGTTATTCCACTATAAACTACGATGGGTTATTCAACTATAAGCAACGATGGGTAATTCCACTATAAACAACGATGGGTTATTCCACTATAAACAACGATTGGTTATTCCACTATAAACTACGATGGGTTATTCCACTATAAACTACGATGGGTTATTCCACTATAAACTACGATGGGTTATTCCACTATAAACAACGATTGGTTATTCCACTATAAACAACGATGGGTTATTCCATTATAAACAACGATGGGTTATTCCACTATAAACAACGATGGGTTATACCATTATAAACAACGATTGGTTATTCACTTATAAACAATGATGGGTTATTCACTTATAAACTACGATGGGTTATTCAACTATAAACAACGATGGATTATTCCATTATAAACTACGATGGGTTATTCACTTATAAACTACGATGGGTAATTCCACTATAAACAACGATGGGTTATTCCACTATAAACAACGATTGGTTATTCCACTATAAACTACGATGGGTTATTCCACTATAAACTACGATGGGTTATTCCACTATAAACTACGATGGGTTATTCCACTATAAACAACGATTGGTTATTCCACTATAAACAACGATGGGTTATTCCACTATAGACTACGATGGGTTATTCAACTATAAACAACGATGGGTAATTCCACTATAAACAACGATGGGTTATTCCACTATAAACAACGATTGGTTATTCCACTATAAACTACGATGGGTTATTCCACTATAAACTACGATGGGTTATTCCACTATAAACTACGATGGGTTATTCCACTATAAACAACGATTGGTTATTCCACTATAAACAACGATGGGTTATTCCATTATAAACAACGATTGGTTATTCCACTATAAACAACGATGGGTTATACCATTATAAACAACGATTGGTTATTCACTTATAAACAATGATGGGTTATTCACTTATAAACTACGATGGGTTATTCAACTATAAACAACGATGGATTATTCCATTATAAACTACGATGGGTTATTCACTTATAAACTACGATGGGTTATTCAGCTATTCCACTTCAGCGTTTCAAGGGTTCAGTCTTATCTTTAACAAGATATATAAATGGACTGTATTAAGAAATCCTCTATAACATACTACATACGAGCCATGTGTAGATAACGATAACCAAATCTAGTTGAATTCAGATGAGACTTTTATAAACCTATGTCCAATGTATCAGCGCTTTACACTAGACATCCAAATATAGGCAAGACTGCATTATGACACGTCTTTATGAAACAGACTGCCAATGACAAGTCTGAAAAATTTACATTATAAAAAAACCTCAGCCAATAAATATTAATGATATCAGTATTGTTTATATGAATATCGAACAGGGAAAGGGTTAAGTAACAATGGGAATATGTTTAGCATGGGGAAAATAATAACACAAATTCTGAAAGTAGGAGAGATTCTTCGAATGCAAATGTAGCAATGTCAAAGAGAAAATCGCAGACTCGGTTTTATTGAGTTTGTTGACTACTCACGTCTAAACAGTACCGGCCTAAGCGATATTCAAATTTCAAAACCAAAATCATTGGAACTAATGCTCCCAAAGGACCAGAAAATATAACCACACTGAGAATGAAGAACGGGTCGACCTTCTACGGCCGCCACACAAGCACTAACACCTGCCGTTGTGAAGTACATAAATCATGAAAGAAGTAGGAGATCCCTCGAAAGCAAATGTAGCACAGCTGTCACCTACCTTGCAGTCCAATCATGGCGTCTCCGAAGGAAAAGGAATTGTAAGTGTCACGTGATAAGAAGTTCATTTCATATAGTACAGCGTTGTCAGTCAATAGGTCATACGTGTATTATACACAAGACATAGTCATTATTGATAAGGCTCGTGACAATATACAGTTGAACTTCGATATCTCGAACTCGGATAACTCGAACTTCGGGATAACTCGAAAAAAAGTTCAGTCTCTGCAAAACTTACAATACAGAATTGCTCTAAAATGTATCGCTACAGGTATCTAGAAACACATATGACAGCTTAATACGGGTCTAAAGTTATGTTGAAAGCTCCCACAGGAGCTTTCAGCATTACTTTAGACCTGTATTAATCTGTGGCATTGAGAAAACGTTCAGATTAGAAATCGGATAAATCGAACTTGTCTTATCTCGAACTAATTTGTACGGTCACTTGAAGTTCGAGTTATCCAGGCCGTTGGATATACGGTAAACCACCTCTAATGTGTTCAATAAAAACCCCGGGACTTAGAGGCAAGTCCAGTAAAACCTGTTTCAAGCAGCCATTCCTTTATTGAAAATAGGAGTCTTAAAACGCAAGTGGTGGCTTGATACAGGGCAAAAGTAATGCAGAAAGCTCTTATAGGAGCTTTCGGCATTACTTTTGACCCGCATTAACCATTTCCTTCATAAAAAAAGTATTTTAACACATTTGCAGAGTAGATCCAGATCAGACGGGTATACTCTGTTTGAAAACGGAAATGGATGGGTCTATTTCTTTAGTTTCTGAAATTGCTACAATGTTCCACCTTCCATATTTTAGTAAAACCTTTTTTTCTCTATGAATATTCGGAACGAATATACTTTGCCGGTCCCCACAAAAAGTACGGGAAATATAGGTATTTTACTCTGGGGCATGGGAAAAAGTACTAAAAGGTAAGTTTCACTTCCTCCAATCGAATTCTGTGAACGTGTATGACATGTATGTATAGATTCTTATTATATAAAAAACCAACAATCGAGACTTTCTGAATTATTTTTAGCCTACATTAACCCCTTATGAGCTTTCTGCATTACTTTTACTCTGTATTAACCCATTTGCACCTAGTGGATTCTTTTATGTTTATATATTGGATTGACTAGTCTATTTTTAGCTCGCCTATTCGAAGAATAGGGGACATATGGAATCACCCCGGCGTCGGCGTCTGCTTTTGGTTAAAGTTTTGGGGTAAGTTTGAAATGCACTAATACTACATGAAATATTTGCCTTAGGGAGCTAATACTTGAATTGGAGGTTCCGTGTGTGTTGATCATTGATATAGTGTAGTTAAAATTTAAAATAAAACTGAATTTTAGTCAAAATTTCACCTGTTTTGGACTTAGCTTTTTGGGCTGAAATTTCAAGGTTAAAGTTTTGGGGTAAGTGTTGAAATGCACTAATACTATATGTAATATTTGCCGTAGGAAGCTGATACTTGAAATTGAGGTTCCCGGTGTGTTGAACATTGATGTAGTGTAGTTAAAATTTAAAATAAAACTGAATTTTAGTCAAAATTTCACCTGTTTTGGACTTAGCTTTTTGGGCTGAAATAGGAAGGTTGAAGTTTTGGGGTAAGTGTTGAAATACACTAATACTATATGTAATATTTGCCGTAGGAAGCTGATACTTGAAATTGAGGTTCCCGGTGTGTTGAACATTGTTGTAGTGTAGTTAAAATCTAAAATAAATCTGAATTTTAGTCAAAATTTCACCTGTTTTGGACTTAGCTTTTTGGGCTGAAATAGGAAGGTTGAAGTTTTGGGGTAAGTGTGGAAATGCACTAATACTACATGAATTATTTGCCCTAGAAAGCTGATATTTGGAATGGAGGTTCCGTGTGTGTTGAACATTGATGTAGTGTAGTTAAAAATTTAAAATAACATTGAATTTTAGTCCAAATTTTACCTGTTTTGGACTTAGCTTTTTGGGCTGAAATCTCAAGGTTAAAGTTTTGAGGTAAGTGTTAAGATGCACTAATACATGAAATACTTGCCATAGGTAGCTGGTATTTCGAATAGTGTTTGCCAGTAGGTTTAACATTGATGTAGTTCAGTTAAAATAGAAAAAATATTTTGGACTTCATCTTTGTAGACAAGGTCTACAATAGGCGAGCTTCGCTGTCCTGCGTGTCTAG
The DNA here is from genome assembly GCA_963576725.1 of Azorinus chamasolen. Lineage (NCBI taxonomy): Eukaryota > Metazoa > Mollusca > Bivalvia > Cardiida > Solecurtidae > Azorinus > Azorinus chamasolen. The sequence goes on along the minus strand of OY755250.1, from coordinate 44,737,045 downwards.
TTATATAAGGGGTACCTGGCCTACAATTTCAATTTCGTTTTGTTTTATATTGAAATTCCTATCAGCAAATAGTGTAGACTCTGATCAGACGCCGCATTATGCGGCGTCTGATCTGAGTCTACACTGTTTGCCTACATCCCATATATGGGATCGTGGGAACAAATGGGTTAAAGAACCACTGACTTTTTAAGACTCCAATGTTCAATAAAGTAATCGCCGCTTAGGACAGGTTCTACTGTTGCGCACGTCCTACACAATGATGCAGCTCGTACTACACAATGATGCATCTAGTCCTACACAATGATGCATCTAGTACTACACAATGATGCATCTAGTCCTACACAATGATGCAGCTCGTACTACACAATGATGCATTTAGTCCTACACAATGATGCATCTAGTACTACACAATGATGCATTTAGTACTACACAATGATGCATCCAGTACTACACAATGATGCATCTAGTCCTACACAATGATGCATCTTGTACTACACAATGATGCATCCAGTACTACACAATGATGCATCTAGTACTACACAATGATGCATCTAGTACTACACAATGATGCATCTAGTACTACACAATGATGCATCTAGTACTACACAATGATGCATCTAGTACTACACAATGATGCATCTAGTACTACACAATGATGCATCTAGTACTACACAATGATGTATATAGTACTACACAATGATGCATCTAGTACTACACAATGATGCATCTAGTACACACAATGATGCATCTAGTACTACACAATGATGTATCTAGTCCTACACAATGATGCATCTAGTACGCTTTTTTATAAAAAAATATTGCTTATCTTAGACTCCATTTTAGAATTTTGTCCAAAATCAGGCCGCTTCTATAATTGAACATCTCGATTGTTTTTGTGTTTTTATTTCAAACTGGGGTAAACAATGGTATAAGGTTTAAAAAACACATGTATTAGTGTCATACCAGGAAATGAAGTTGAGATGTTAATTTTGCATAAAGAACTGAATTTCATTATTCATTTTTATATTGTAAACCATAGTAACTTAATCGCCACTGTTAACGCTCTCCATCATATAAACGCTATTTCATGTCATACGCAAACAGAGTAGATCAAGATCAGACGGATCTTGTAGGAGGGGTCTGATCTGTTTGCTTATGACATGATATAGATCTGATTCAACAGAGTTGTCAAGGCAAACAATTCCTCTTAAACATTTACAATTCACAAATTCAGCTAATAAATATTCATAATGTAATTATCATTTATATGAACACCTGAAGTGATGTAATTATTATTTATATGAACACCTGAAGTGATGTAATTATCATTTATATAAACACCTGAAGTGATGTAATTATTATTTATATGAACACCTGAAGTGATGTAATTATTATTTATACGAATATTGAACAAGTAAAGTGTTTAAAATATCTAATGAACCATTATTAATATTTATTCGTTATCTGGTGTCGAATAATGTTTTTATCGACACTATTGCACTAGCGAGCAAACCTTTTGTTTCAAAATATTCAAAGTGTTTGTTTACTTTAACAATCAACTGCCCCCTCCCGGCCCCCTTGTTTCTAAATACATGTATGAATTAAGCAACAGCTTGTATCAAACTTTATCACTGAATAAAATGGGTTTTATTATCAACAGTGCAGGATCTGATAAATAGGGACCCTTTAACCCTTTCGCTGCCAAACTCTGTCGTCTGCTAATTTTGTCGTCTGCTACAAATTTGTTATTCTTTTGATTTTCTTCATTTTTGTTTCGAAAACATAGTAACAGTAACAAACAGTTTGGATCCTGATGAGACGCCGAGTTACTCGGCGTCTCATCTTGATCCAAACAGTTTGCAAAGGTTATCACAGATCCGGCATTGGCAGCGAAAGGGTTAATATGGGTCTACAATATTTACAATTGTCTTACTACAGTCTGTACCCGGCCTTTAACCCTTTTCCTGTTCTATATTTATTCCAAATTTCAATACCTAATGAATATTCACGGACAAAATTGTTACAACGAAATATGCAAGGTAGAACATTGTAGGCATTTTAGAAAGTAAAGAAACATATCTTTCAAATATCATAAGAAAACAGAGGAGACCCTGACTCAGCGTTTTACATGGCTATTATATCGAACTTTGCCAATATCTAATGGACACAAACATGTGTGTAAAGTTTGTTGTGGATTGAAAAAATACTTTACAAGAAAGAGCCCGGGCAATTTTTTCTAGATGTGCGTACGGACGGACGGACGGACGGACGCACATACAAGGGCAACTCTATATCCCACCACTTTGTGGGGGCATAAAAGGTTACTTTAGTTAAATGCTGGTAACATACAACATGAACTGAGAGTTGTATAGTGGTAACATACACCATGAACTGAGAGTTGTATAGTGGTAACATACACCATGAACTGAGAGATGTATAGTGGTAACATACACCATGAACTGAGAGTTGTATAGTGGTAACATACACCATGAACTGAGAGTTGTATAGTGGTAACATACACCATGACCTGAGAGTTGTATAGTGGTAACATACACCATGAACTGAGAGTTGTATAGTGGTAACATACACCATGAACTGAGAGTTGTATAGTGGTAACATACACCATGACCTGAGAGCTGTATAGTGGTAACATACACCATGAACTGAGAGTTGTATAGTGGTAACATGCGCCATGAACTGAGAGTTGTATAGTGGTAACATACACCATGAACTGAGTTATATAGTGGTAACATACACCATGAACTGAGAGATGTATAATGACAGCATGCGCCATGCATTGGGAGCTATATACTGACTGGTAAACTAACCATGTATTTGGAGCTCTATACTGGTAACATGCAACACGCATATTTCTCTTCTCTACATATACCACGGGGGCCAGAAAGGGTTACCGTGCACCCCCCGTCTGACTTTTTTTCATGGGTACCAGGGTGTTTGGTAGGGTCTGCTGAATGGAAATCAAAATTGTACCCAAGAAAAAACTCATTCCTGCTATGGGTTTTTCTACCGTTTCCATGGCAACCAGTGGTCTTGACAACGGCGGTGGGTAAATGCTATAATGTAGTATATCTATGCTATTCGGGGCACTAAGAGTTTGAAACTGGTGCCAAACTAAAGGTAAGACATTGGTCTTTAATTAAGAATATGTTTTTGTTAATTATCTCATTTGCATAATCATGAATATTAATGAGAAACCCGAAAAATGAAGGAAAAAAGACTAGAAGATGGTAACAACTAGATCTGAAATCAACTGTGATGGTCCAAATGCACCCAAATATGTTTTTAAACATAAAACACCCCCAAGGAGTGTATTATTTAAACCAAATTGTGTCTCTGTGGCTTATTTGCATTTTTATTGCGTTTTGAGTATCCATAGCAGAGGTACGTCCGGGTAGCATAAGGGCATAGAGAAGATAGCATTATATCTCAAGGCCTTCGAGAGCTGGTAGCTAACAATATCAACTTGTTACCAAACATAAAATAAATACACTGGTATTTGATTTAAGATATATTGTAGTTAATAAGTTCATTAACATATTCATGAATATTAATGAGAGACCCCTAAAATTAGAGAAAAAGACAGGGAAATGGTGAAAACTAGAACTGAAATCACCTGTAATGCTCCAAATCGATGGAGATATGTTCTTATACATAAAACCATCTCATTGAGAGTAATCTAGCTGATGCTATGTAAAAAGGTGTGTCTCTATGGGTCATCTGCATTTTAGAGTTTCCATAGCAAATGTACGTCCGGATAGCGTCAACGCATAGAGAATGTAAAAACGTTATATCACAGGGCCTTGGGCAGCTGGGAGCTAACATTATCAACATGTTACCAAATATAAATTTAAGAAATACAACGGTCCTCTGATTTAGAATATCATGTTGCTAATCAGTTCATTAGCATATTCATGAATATTAATGAAAAAGAAAGAAAATTATAATAAGTGTAGAAATGAAATTCTTAAAGATCCGTTATGCTCCATGTACACCAAAACAAGTAAGAGATACATCAAAATATTTTTAACAATTTTGTGCATTTAGCAGGTATTATATTAAAAGATGATGTCTTTATCCGGTATTTGCTTTTTCGTATGCGGGTGCGAGTGTGAACCCTTCTGGTATGAAAACAAATTAACAATTAAAATACAAAAAACAGACTGTTTCAATTTCCAAGTATAATATGGAAATTTAAACCACGTTCAAATAAAAAAAAACTTGAAGGATTAAGATTTATCTTAATCGTTCTGTTTACTTGCTTATTCATAAATAATGATTTGGGTATCACAAACGGCCATGAAATGATTTGAAATGATTTAGGCTGTATTATGACTTGACCAAAGAACAAAATATTGAATCAAGAATTTAAACATATTAACTAAACTAATATTACCATGGGTAGGCTTGTGTCTCGGCTCATATGAATTGTATACATATTTCGTTTACGTTATCCTCATCAGTACATCACAGTTATGGTGAGTGAAAAAGATATTTCTATCCAAAGTATCAACTTTTGAGGAGATGCTTATCTAATGGCTTGTACACTACAATCTACCAGCAGAAAATGCAATGAAACGAGGTCTGTAAAGTTGAATTAGAATAGACAGTAACAGAGAGAAATCATGGCTTATTGGTGTTTAACTGGTGACATACAATTACATTCGAACTAATCGAAGCATGTATTATTCGGCATATTTACAAAGCATTATATCATTGTCGTCTTAGTATGTGTACAAAACATTATGTCCATGAATACTGTAAAGAACGTCTCAACCGGTTTACAGAAAAAGACATTTCTGTGTGATACACAAATTTATCACCATATCTGTATGCATTATAATGCAAGTTTAGTCCCAATGATAACCAGTGTCTTCAAAGATCCCCATTTTTCATCTTCTCTATATGTGCTTCAAATTACAGAATGTCTACCATGACTTGTGGAGGCAAGTACTCGCATACTCATAATGGAATGGTCCAAGATCCACATTGACATGGCTCCAGTCATGTGCTTCTGAGGCTGGGGTATTACTGGCTAGGCTATATGTGAGCTCGTCCAAATTCGCACCTGATTGATGACCCATTAAATGTGTCGGACTAAGCAAATCTACGTGGTGGAAAAGATCCCATGTCAATGTTATGCAAATCATTAATCGGCTTATCTTCGCGCGTCTCCTTAGCAGCAGTTTCAATTCAGCGTGCATTGTGGATGTGAACGAGTCTTATTCACCAATTAGATCAGCTTAAACATCCCAAGTTTACAAAACTTACTAGTGGAGTTACGAATCTCGGTCTCTTTCCAGTTGTTATTTGGTGATACATATCCTTTTTCCTTAAATGTACTTGTAGACTCACTTGTAAGCATGAAGACCCAACATAGCATCCTCACATTAGAAGCTGTCAGCGTAATCAAACAGTATGAAAATGTTGTTGGCTGGCGTTCTTACTTTAACAGTCGTGCAGTCTTGTTCTCTGGCTAAAACCTGATATCAGTTTCTTCTTGTGCCGACTTCAAAACAGTTTTACTTTATGCTTTACAAATTACTTGTGTGGTTTGGTGGTATAGTGGTAACGCACTTGACTGCCGGTCCGCAGGTCCGAGGTTCAAATCCCTGTCCCACCCGGAAATTTCAGAGACGCTTTTCAGTGTCTCCCACCCGCACCTCCTCTCCACCCGGGGATTAAAGTGGGTACCTGTGAGGATCACTAGCCGGTATGATTGCGCCATATGTTAGCAATGCTCAATATTGTAGGCGAATGACTCAATGACCAGGGGAGTACATGTACAGTCGACTGAGCGGTCTTTTGGAATGAAAGTAGACTATAACTAGGTACTTTACTTCTTGTTGTTTTATTTGAACACGTTGCCTCATGTTGTCATCGTTCATCAAAAAACCTACCAGTCAGCAGGTTTCTTTGTATCCTCCCCTTACACTAGCAGCTTTTCTGAACCCCCATTTCCTCATTCTCTCCATATGTTTGTAAGTTTTCCTGATACATATCTTACATGAATACTTTCAGGCGTCATGTTGAAAAGTCTTTCAGATATTTGTTTGAAGATGCATGGAATGTCTCGCACTGAATGAAATAAAACATTTATGATTTCTTTTACAATGTGTTTCTCATCTTGTGTTTGTCATGTCTACCTCTTCTATTAGGTATTCAGCTACTTTGACTTATAGCATTTTGCTAAACAGCCTCCAGCATTACCAATGCTGAACGAAACTGGTGTTTCATGAGATCCCGAAGATCGATATCCACATATGACCCTTATGACTGATTGAGTAATTGCACTCAACTATGTCCGTGCTGCCAGTATACTAACACCGAACCTGCCATTGTCTTCAAATCAGTCTTTAACAACTCGAGGAATCGTGCGTGGGTTTCCAGCCTGTTGTTTATAAAAGCTTCTTTAGCGACTTTATCTCTTACATCTGCCCTGAGAAAGTCATCTTCATTTCGAACAGATTCTTGGACACATAATACAAACGATATTGAGCGCGAGGTTGACATCGATCATTGCCACCTTGTAGAAAGTTGGTTGCGTTGATTAACGCCCATTACAACTTTAGGCTAATTTGATACCCCAGAAAGAGGTCAGTGGATACAGAGAAAACCGGGTGCGATGACCTACTACTTTCTCTGGTTCAATAATGGATTGAGGATGAATTGTGGAAGCATTCTGGAGAAGGCTCTTGAAGCAGATGAAGAATATGAAGAAGTGAATGGGGGCTCTTTGAGGATTATTATTCGATCTAAACTTACATTACGATTAATACAGATGTGATGATAGTTAAATATATCACACAGAAAGGTCTACTGCTTAAACACGTAGAAACATTCTTAACATTGAGGAGCAGAATCGAAATGAGGGATGGGTTTTGCGTTTCTAGTGTTATCATCAGTATTTATTGAATTTGACATGATAATGTTTCATGCATGTTTTGCCATGTATCTTATTTTAGTAATGTGAAATGTATTGCTTCTAAAAATCTAGCTATGCATCTACAGCATGCACTGACGTTTTGTACATGTGCTGAAAACAACACTGATATAATGGTTTGTAAATACATGTATGCTTTTGTTTGTAAATACATGTATGCATCAAAAGCATTAGCCACTTGTATGTTACGAAATACACCATTTAAGAAGCCTTGTTTCATTTCTACTTTACAAATCATGTTAAATTACTTTTAGATGTCCTCATCAATACTGGTAATTTACACGTCATTACAAAGGCCGAGACATCAGCCTACACATACTCCGTTTAGTTCACTTAATAAGTTTAAATTTTGGAGTCAATTATCTTAATATATTCAGACATTGGGTAAATTATTTCACGTTGTGTGATACCCTACTCATTTTTATGAATATAAAAGTAAGCAGATTTTATGAAAGGTGTACAATCATGCCCGTACAAAGAAAATAACGGATACAGACACCATCGTTTGATATAAAACCATAATTAAATCATAATTAATTTGAAAGCGGTTGGATCATTTCGGTATACTTTGACCAAACCGGATGGTTTAAAATTCGTTCTACCATTTTTAAATAATGTCCCTTCTTTTTGTTTGATTTAAGCATTAATATTCATGAATATGCTAATGAACTGATTAACAACATGATATTCTTAATCAAAGACCATTGTATTTCTTATAATTATATTTGGTAACATGTTGACAAGGCCCTGTGATATAACGTTTTTACTTTCTCTATGCGCCGACGCTGTCGGGACGTACATTTGCTATGGAAACTCTAAAATGCAGATGACCCATAGAGACACGTTTTTACATAGAATCAGCTAGATTACTCTCAATGAGATGGTTTTATGTATAAGAACATATCTCCATCGATTTGTAGAATTACAGGTGATTTCAGTTCTAGTTTTCACCATTTCCCTGTCTTTTCTCTAATTTTAGGGGTCTCTCATTAATATTCATGAATATGCTAATGAACTTATTAACTACAATATATCTTAAATCATTTACCAGTGTATTTATTCTATGTTTGGTAACAAGTTGATATTGTTAGCTACCAGCTCTCGAAGGCCTTGAGATATAATGCTATCTTCTCTATGCCCTTATGCTACCCGGACGTACCTCTGCTATGCATACTCAAAAACGCAATAAAAATGCAAATAAGCCACAGAGACACGATTTTGTTTTAAATAATACACTCCTTGGGGGTGTTTTATGTATAAAAACATATTTGGTTGTATTTTGACCATCACATGTAATTTCAGATCTAGTTGTTACCATCTTCTAGTCTTTTTTCCTTCATTTTTCGGATTTCTCATTAATATTCATGATTATGCAAATGAGATAATTAACAAAAACATATTCTTAATTAAAGACCAATGTCTTACCTTTAGTTTGGCACCAGTTTCAAACTCTTAGCGCCCCGAATAGCATAGATATACTACATTATAGCATTTACCCACCGCCGTTGTCAAGACCACTGGTTGCCATGGAAACGGTAGAAAAACCCATAGCAGGAATGAGTTTTTTCTTGGGTACAATTTTGATTTCCATTCAGCAGACCCTACCAAACACCCTGGTACCCATGAAAAAAAGTCAGACGGGGGGTGCACGGTAACCCTTTCTGGCCCCCGGGGTATATGCTGAGAAACCTGTAAAAACCCTCGAGAGCGACCATCAACATACGGTCTAACTCTGGATCTTAGAGGCAGGGTTAGCTTAATGCTGTAAAAACCCTCGAGAGCGACCATCAACATATGGTCTAACTCTGGATCTTAGAGGCAGGGTTAGCTTAATGCTGTAAAAACCCTCGAGAGCGACCATCAACATATGGTCTAACTCTGGATCTTAGAGGAAGGGTTAGCTTAATGCAATTTTCAGAAAGCTCCTTCGTTCCGCATTAAGCTACCGCTTGCAATTAAATACCTCTGTTTGTTCATAAAGTGGTCTCTTTAGCGAGGTTGTATTTCAGATAAGTTTAATATATCCTATAATTTGAAACAAATGACGGAAAAAATGACGGAATATTGGCGTTCCTCAGCGTCTCATCTGGGTCTAAACTATTTTCAAACACGAATCAGGTCTCGCATAGCGTGATCAGAGTTAAAATATTCAGCTTTACAAGGAAGAGGAAATTATGTGTGAAATTTAACTTTAGCACGATACTCCATGAAAGTGTCGCGTTCGTTTTTTCATAGGCTTTTCCGCGCACAGAACAAGTGGAGGAAGATCCCAGAGGCTTTTGCGTGCACAGAACAAGTGGAGGAAGACCCCAGACGCTCTTCTGAGCAGAGAACAAATGGTATAGCTTCGTGCACAGGAAATCCGGTAAGAGCCTCCAACTCCCGCAATGCAGATGGAATACTTCTCATATGAAGCAATCAAATGGCCAGACCGAGATTCGAAAGCGTAATGACGTATGTAAACAGTTTGGAACCAGCTACGCTGCCGAGTAACTCGGTGTTCCAAATTCCAAACTCCCTGACATTCTCGTTGCATATTGGATGAGAGATTTATATACATGTACAATACAACTCCTGTAATGCGACCACTTAATGAATAAACATTTCTGCCTTTATAAGCAGGTGGCTGCTTAATGCAGGACGAAAGTTATGCAGAAAACTCCTATAAGAGCTGTCTGAATAACTTTCGTCCTGCATTAAGCTACCACTTTGGTGGTGGTATAGTGTTTTCTATGTCGTTTTTTTTTAAAATTTAAAATGAAGAAAGGCACAATGCCGAGTTGTAAATGTCCATCCGTTCATCGTCAGAGTGTAAAATTAGTTCTTTGATTAGAGGGAAAACTTGAAACCGCTATATAGCAGTAACACACGTGCAAATATAACACATAATCAGTGTTTACCCGTTATTCCATGAATATCCATGTCAGAAATTACGATATCATGAATATTAAAACTGGCGTATGTACACAGGACATTATGGCTCAGACAGATCCTGCAGAATTAGATCTAGATCTACCAAACAAACAGCAGAGTCTGATCAGTCATATCCTGCAGAAAAAGATCTAGATCTACCAAACAAACAGCAGAATCTGATCAGACAGATCCTGCAGAATTAGATCTAGATCTACCAAACAAACAGCAGACTCTGATCAGACAGATCCTGCAGAATTAGATCTAGATCTACCAAACAAACAGCAGACTCTGATCAGTCAGATCCTGCAGAATTAGATCTATGATAAACAAACAGAAGACTCGGGTCAGACAGATCCTATAGAATTAGATCTACATCTACCATAAACAAACAGCAGACTCTGGCCAGACAGCTCCTGTAGAATTAGATCTATATATACCATGAACAAACATCAGACAGCTCCTGTAGAAATCGCCTGTTCTGGGTTTACTGTTTGCAAAGTCGTAATCATGGAACAAAGGCTTAAACAGTGTGGATCCTGATGAAACGCTGATATACTCCAGGTCTTATCTCAATAAAACTTTGAAATGTCACCACAAATACACTTATGGCGGCAAAAGAGTTAAGAACTTAATATATAATAAAAGTAATGAAACAAGAAACCAGATCGGTGTAATGTTTCTACTACTTGTCTTGCAAACCGAGGATTAAACATTTAACCCATTACCTCATAGGCTATTTTAGATACAACCTTTTTAAATAAAACTACCGAAAAGGCGCATTAACTAGAGAAAAGGAAAGTTTTAGATTTTTGTAATTTGAAACCATTGTGATAAATAGAGCATTTTTTCCTATAGGAGCAAATGCTCTATTCATCACAATGGTTTCACAATGTGACTTCTACGTCAAAACAGTGCTCCCTCTCTACAACGACACCCTTTGGGATACGAAGATTGTATGTGTTGTTCAGAGGGAGGGAAAATCAAACATAATTAGCTTGTTTGCAGATCCCCAGATAAGGTTATTTCGAGAACTAAAACCGTTATGCCTCAATCAAACCCTATGTTGTGACCACTCTTTAGAATCGTCACAAAGTGACGATTCATTCTAAAGAGTGGTCACAACATAGGGTTTGATGGAGGCATAAATTACGATGGAAACAAGTTGTTTCTGGAGCCGTGTTGTTTCGGAAACAGTGACATGCGTTGTTGTAAGTCGGGAATCGTTATTGAGAGGGCCGTTGTAGGGAGGGAGCACTGTATCAGGGAATGGGTTAAGGGGTCGCTGTAGAGTTGGTTTACTATGGACAAAAGTCAACGTATTTATTGAAATTGGCCGTGAATAGTAATAAAATGACCTAAATACATGTAATTTCGGCATTTTAAATCGTGTTTAAGCATTTCAGTCGAATTAACATAATAGTGTCCAGTGCCTTGTCTGTTGACCAACAAAACAGTATAGATGCTGTGGAATGTGAAGACATCACTTGTGGCTAAATGACGGACACAGGGCGATTCCTAAAACTCGCTGTGGCACTTTTGTGTCATGCGAGCTAATTTGGCATAACAAAAGAAAGACGAGAAAGGTTTTACAATTTATTTTCTTGAACCACAATTTGAGAAAAGTACAACAGACTCTCTATAGTGACCGCTTAATAAGCACCAGTGTGATAGCTTTATTCCTTTTTCCGACATTATTCTTCTCAGTCACCGGATTGGTCGGATATTGAGAATAACCTCTGGTTCTGGATGAGAGATTTCAGAAAGCTTCCCACCTGCATAAAGCTGACACTGGCTTGACGATGAAACACACTTTCTCCCGAGTTTTATTGTAAATGTTTAACTCACTGGACAGGAAATTACCTACTAAGAAAACAAATTCTCACAGTTGGGTATTTGTCCGATTATTGCGAGTTTTACGGCTGACAAAAGTAGATTTAGTTCACAATGGAATGATTCCATGTAGCCTATCACTCAGAGATTAAAAAGTATTTTTTTCTGAATTACGAAATAAAACTTGTATAATCCGATAGGAAATGATCCAACTAAGAAAACAAATACTCACAGTTGTGTGTTTGGCCAATTATTTCGAGTTTAACGGCTGAAAATAATACTTTCACAATGGAATGGTCCCAAGTATCACCCAGAAAGATGAAAAACTATTTTTTGCTGAATTTTTATTTAAAACTTGTATAATCCGATCGGAAATGGTCCAACTAAGAAAACAAATACTCATAGTTTGGTGTTTGACCGATTATTTCGAGTTTTACAGATGAAAATAGTATTTTCACAATGGAAGAATTCCACTTATACCACCCAGAGAGATGAAAAAGTAATTATTTCTGAATTTTGATTTAAAACTTGTTTAATCTGACTGGAAATGGTCCAACTTAGAAAACAAATACAAAAAGTTGGGCGTTTGACCGATTATTACGAGTTTTACGGCTGAAAAACAAACATTTTCACAATGGAATTATCGCACGTGCGAACGCAGAGAGATGAAAAAGTATTTTTTTCTGAATTTTAATTTAAAACTTATATAATCCGACTGGAAATGTTCTAACTAAGACAATGAATGGTCACAGTTGTATGTTTGATTAATTCTAAGTTGTTTAAAACATGATAAAAGGCAGCTGAGAGATGAAAAATAACTTTTTTCTGAAGTTCGAGAAACTTGTCTCATCAGATACGAAACGTTTTACACAGTAAAATGGATGATGACAAGTTTTGTGTTTGACGAAACATTTCACTTTATTGTTTGTTTGTGTGGAAGAATATCCTCCATGTGTTGTCACTGTCATAGTACTGGTAGAGTGTCACTGTCAGACCGGGACAACCACGGAGGAAAGTCTCCAGGTCTACACGGTCCTCTCTCTCCTCTCTAACTGTTACCGAGACTAGTTGTACGTCTACGTAACGTTTTGTCTGTGAAATCCTCCGTGCAAACTCACACAGAGCCGCCATTGGTAAAGTAACAAACCACAGGCGAACCCGCTCCATACATTGTGTCACGGTCGGTAGATTATCTACACACATGTACTGCAGTCCAAGTGTCTGTAACTGTGTCATAGTAGACATGTCTATACGAGGTCTACACTCTGTGAGGCCATGGTCTGTACAGAGTAACCCCAGGTCTAAATGCCTAATGGTGTGTGACTGTGATAACCCGTTCAACAGTTTTACTTTATCTACATGAGTCAGTCTAACCCTGTACAGCCTAAGCGCCATTAAACACTCGCTGCTACTGTGACATATTGAAGTCACTTCACTCTCTGTTAGTGTCACTCTACTGACCAATTCTATACACGTTAACGTGTTACTGCAGTTGTGTAAGAATGTTGTCAGCGTCTTTCTGGTAATACGTGAAGGCTCGTAGGGGTCACGCAGGTACAGTTTCTGCACTGCCTGGCTGTGCAGTAAGAGACCAGTTATACGTGTGGACTGGTCAACTGTCATGTCTATGTACATGGACTTTATACATGACGTCACGTTGCCTGGCAACGCACGTTCTGCATGGCTAATAGTACGGCAGTAGATAGTCTCTATCCCAGACACTATGTTGCCTGGCAACGCACGTTCTACAAGGCTAAAAGTGTGTTTGTCAATATAAACGTCCTCTAAACCGATTTTATCGTATTTGTAGCCATTATTTTCACCTTCAGTTAAACAGTCAGCCACAAATGTCTGTATGTCTCGTATCAAACCTTCACCACCTAAACTCTGTCTGTACTTTTGTATTTGTTTGTCAGTGTCAGCAGTGATAACATCATTGAAATGTTTCAGCAACTGTCTCCCTATGTCAGGACTCATCCCACACACAAACAGCCAAACCTGAGACATTTCTAAACAATCTTTCAATGTGCCACAGAAATCTATTAGACGTTTGGCAACACCTTGTACATCATCACTGTTTGATATATACACAGACGCAAGGAATTCTTGAAACTTTTTGTGCAAAAATGAGAATTTTTTCTCACTTACGGCACATTTGTCAAACATTTTGCTTTGTGAAAGAATACCATATTCTAAACACATGTTTACTGATTCTTCATCTACACCATAGATCTCCATTTGTGAACTTTCAAACACTAACTGGTTTTCTTTAGTTTTGTCAACTAATGCCTCAAATGCCATTTTAGACAAGCAGTGTATCAGCTGTTGATGGTTTTGACAATATGGGTGGTTCATAAAGCATTTGTGTAAGGACACTTCTGAAGGTTCACTCCTTGGAGTTATTTTGGTTTGTCTAGTCACTTTTGTTTGGGCTTTTTTCAGAAGCAAATTCAACATAGCACAGTATAGCTGCACCTGAGACTGACAGAGCTCCTGATCATCAAACCAGAGGCAAATAAGCTGAATGAGAATGACAGGTATAGTTTTGAAGTGACCAAGGCCTTTCTGTTTAAGTGTCCTAAAGAATTCTTTTTTCTTTTTCCTTTGAGTTTTGCTCTTATTCAGTAATTTAATGATTTTAGAACAGAATTGTGAAGCAGACAGCTTTTCTATTCCACAAAGCTCAGCATGTTTGTCAACGTCTGAATCATTCAATTCCAGTACATCAAATTTCCAGGGCCTGGTTGTGGTCAAAAACACATTATTTTTGTTCAATGTGATCCTGCCTGGGATCCCAGAATTAACAAAATGAGGGACAGATCTACCTTTTGGACACACCCATTCATCAAGACCATCAACAATGACAAGACAACATTCTTTTTTTAGTACATCAGAGGCTTGAACACGTTTAATATCGTAGTATTGTAATAGTCGAGACTGGATCATGTCAGATATTTCATATTCTAATTGACAATCTCTCAGTGTTATATAAAACAAAAACTTGAACTGAGACAGTATATGTTTGTTCTCTTCTCTCCTGTCTTTTCTATCTTTCTGTCTCATTGTCCTTGCTTTCTTTTTCTCTTTTTTTCGCCAGTTTTCCTCCCCAGTGTCCGTATCACTTTCGTCAGACTCAACAGACACACAATCACCATGTGCCTCACACCACAGTTCCACAAGGTGCTTACACAGCATACTCTTGCCTAACCCAGCGTCTCCAGTGATGTATATCTGCCTTGCCCTGTAGTTGTCAGTATAGAATATCTTCCTACAGGACAGACCTTCTGCATTGTCTTTAACATTGTTTAATCCATCTCGTCCTTTACTCTCTCGTAAGATCCGAACTGCTGGCTCAACATACATGTACTCCATACCTATACTCGTGTTGTTTACTGGATTCTGGACCAACAGGCATTTGTCCCTGTAGTGCTGCATTAGTATGGCCTGCAATTCTGCAAATAGATGGAGTGTCGGTTGTACAGTGCAACAGAACCAATACTAGAACTATCACTAAAGGTATCAAATGCCCTCCCATGTCATTCTTGATGCAAACCCAAGGGCGGACAACTCATGTATGTTAAATACTTAGAAACGCTATGTGATGTATAATTTCACCCCATAGACAATATTGGCTAGACACACATATAGTACAAGTCAAGGGACAGATAACTCCAGTATTAACTGTTAAAAGACTGAACAAAAATTATGTTATGCACATCTGAACAAGGATTTTGGAAAAACTGCGCCAACAAATTTTTCCATATAAATATTTCAAAGTCCCATAACTCTAATCCTATGTTGATGAATCCTATGAAGTTTCGTGAAAACCTGATCAAAGGTTTTGGAGAAATCGCACGGACAAAATTTTCTATGTAAAATTTCAAAGTCCCATAACAAGTCCCATAACTCTGCAGAAAATCATTAAACCGGAACAGGAATAAGATATGCACAACTAGACAGAGTACTTACTATATTGTATTGCATATAAGTTGATTAATAAAACGGATAGTATGACATAACTAAGCAGATCCCGGTGCGAGGGCTTTTTATCCAAAACCCTCACATCCAGTCTTCTCTGTTTACCGAATCTCTCTTATTAATCTAACTTATTAAACTTTAGCAACACGTCCAATATAAATAATTACCTCCCCTTAATTATTCAACAACTTTAAGGAAATCTATACAGTTACTGTCTATAAAGAAGGTGTCCCAGCTGCCAAAACTGTTGGCTTCAGGAACCATTTCAATTATAGCACCTCTACATTTCTCCTCATACTCTCCCCACTCACACTCTGCGTCAGAATCGTATTGTTGTATTTTCTCATATATATATACATTTTATGATTTCAACAATATTTTATTCAATGAAGAAAAGGATTGGACAACAGGCATAGCCTATATAAGTCCTCTCCAGTGGTACAAGGTAATCACATGTCGTACATGCAAGAAATATATAAATACATGCAATACTTAACATGTAAAGTAACTAATCGTTCATGCATATTCAATAACGTTATGAAGTAAGGATTAATCGGCATGACCTGGACCCGACTGCACAATCAACAACCAGACCTAGTCCAGATCAGTGACCGTGAAATCGGGGTCCGATAGTACAGATTAAGGAAAATATGTGAAAATAGTGAGATATGTTTCAATGTAAAACATTTGGTTTGTGATTAATAGGCCTATATATCTGGTCCCGGGTCAACTCGGCCCTGAGTCAAGTCGGCCTCGGGTCAAGTCGGCCGGGTCAACTCGGCCTGGGTCAAGTCGGCCAGCAAATATTATTTCAGAATTATTTTTATGGTATATTTTTAATAAACAACAATAATCAGAAAAAAGAAGCACTTTATAGATGCATGATACAAATACAATGCCAAAAACGATACCCAAATATGGTGATATCTTTGCAAACAGTTTGGATCCCGATTAAATTCCTTGTAACTCGGTCCCATAAATCGTTCTTAATTACAGACAATCAATGAAACAGATAAGCCATTAATTATACTTAATTTCACTTCAAAAGTATTGATGCCGCTCATTTTCACACCTGTTTGTTTTGACTTATCAGTTTTATCTAATTAACCTGGTTACTAAATGTCAACTGTTTTATTCGTTATAATCTCATGCAACATACTTATCACCTTTGTTCTCGTCCGCTAAATTTAATGGGTTATTACTGTCAAAAAGATGTGCAAACTTTGTCTGAATTCTTCAAGGAGTCCACCGATCAGGATCTTCAATTTTTGCTGCATTTTATAAACTTTAATTGGTGGTCGGGAAAAGGCCTAGTTGACCCGACTGAGACGGGCCGAGTTGACCCACCCCAAAACAGGCCGAGTTGACCGGACCGACTTGACCCAGGCCGAGTTGACCCGAGGCCGACTTGACCCGGATTCATATATCTTAAAGTTTCCTTATCAATAATAATAATAATAAAATAAAATAAAAAAAAACAAAAAACATTTTTCTTTTTAACAACTATCCGTCAATCAATCAGTCAAATTCCTCAATCAAATCTCCTGATATAGGTGTGCACTATATCAATAAGTGCTTCTACAGATCCCCTACTCAGACCACTGTCTCCGAATAACAGTGTGTTTAGAGTTACTTCCCCTAAGTCGGGTATTCTCCTTAATGCTGTCAGCATGTTTCGTCTGTGTATATTGAATGATGAACAAACAAAGAAGAAGTGGTGATTATCTTCGAGGGAGTCAGCACAGTTTGGACAAGATGGCGATTCTGATAAAAAATGATTAAACAGGTGCGTATTAAGGGAACTAGCATTGTTACGCAGTTGACAAAGAAGAATATGTTCACGTCGCATGCCTAGACTGTAATAGATAGGAGGTTTTGTTTTGCTTTGAAATGACGATAGCTTAGTTTTGAACTGGTTAATGGAAGTAGCAGATTTAACTGTGTCTGGTAGAGCATTCCACGCTTTTATCGTGCAAGGTAAGAAACTATTTTGATAGGAAGATGTTCTGCAACGAGGAATTTGAAGAGTTTGGCCACGAGATCGGAGGTTATATTCTGTTTCTACGGGTAAGAAGGGTGACATAAGATCCGTTAAATACTGGGGACATATACCATTTAGGATTTTGTACATAATTGCGAGCTTGTGGTTTTCTCGTCTTTCAAACAGAGTATCTATACCTAATTCTGCGTAAAAACAAGATCTGGAAGAGTTTCGACGCAAGTCGGTAATAATGCGAGCTGCTTCAACCTGGACACTTTCTAATAAATCTGATTCGAGCTGGGTGCAATTTGTCCAGACCGAATTTGCGTACTCCAGCACAGGTCGAATGAACGCGAGATAAATATTTAGAAGAGAAGGACGACTAACAGAGTATTTCAGCATGCGAAGGATGTTTAGTCTGCTACATGCTTTATTATAGATAGTGTTAATATGAACATGTATGTTAATACATTTTATATGTAATGAGAAATAAAAAGTGATAGTTGTAGTTGTTGTATCAATTCTAAGAAGTTTCATGAAATCTGAAGTGGTATTTTGGAGAAATCGTGTGGACAAAATATTTCCATATAAAAATTTCAAAGTCCCCTAACTTCTGCATGTATTTACTTCGTGATTAAACCGAAACAGGAATACGATATGCACAACTAGGCATGTTGGGGATTAATCCTATGAAGTTTCATGAAAATGCGACTCAAGGTTTTGGAGAAACTATTTTTTCATGTATAAATTTCAAAGTCCCATCACCCGCAGAAAAGCATCGAACCGGAACAGGAATACGATTTGCACAACTAGGCATGGTTGATGAATAAATTGAAAAAAATGTCGAATAAATTTACGAAGTTGTAAATCATAACACCATAAAATTCCGAATGCAAGATACCGTGTCGCAGGAGTGCCTTAAGATTGCACTTATACTTTTCAATAAGAGAGAAGTTTCGATGGAAAAGTTTAGAGTTTTCTCAGTTTATGGTATCTACATGTATATCCTTGTTTAAGCAGCTTTTAAGTTAAAACAAGCAAATTCATAGAATTGATATCCCCTGCCAAAGTATTACAATGGCAAACAATGGGGGGATTTTTAGATAATCAATTTAAAACATGAGGGCTATGACAGTCCTGGATCGCTCAACCAGATTTTTACATACCTTAAATAGATATTTTGACCAACTTTATGAATAGAGCACCAAATTACTGCTTTCTATGGCAATCTTTAATAATAGTGAACATGCTTTGATACTGAATGAGCCACAGCATGGGGAAATGTGCCTTATTGTATTACAAAAAGTATAGACCTAGACTGGCTACCGCGTCTCCGCTATGGCATCTGATCCAGTCTACTACTTTTAGCATTAGTTGTAATTGCTGATCTGTTTCTGAACTGTTGGAATCATAAGGTTTATTTCATCTTGACACTGCATGAATATGAAAGCCGTATAAAGCATATTCAATTACGTAATGCAAAACAGTATTGAACAGTATCCCTTTGTTTTCAGCAAAGGGATAAGGGCAATAAATATATGTTTGTGTATCAAAGGGGAACTAGAATTGTTTTTATACAAAACTGATGTCTCCCCAAGCATGTGGACAGAATTTCCCAAAGTCTCATAACTCTGTAGAAAATCATCTAATCGGAAAAGGAATAAACTATGCACAACTAGGCATGATGCTGATCAATCCTATGAAATTCTGCTTTCTGCACCTCGCCTGGTTACAGAGAACATTTGTGCCACAGCATTTTGAAATCATTCCAAGGGTTTAAGAGATTTGGAGCGGACACGAATGGTGTGGCTAAAAATATTTGGCCTTGGGCTGTGACCTTGACCTTTGACCCACGTACTTGAATCAAACGCTCTGCACATCGTTCTGTTGAGTCGAACATTTGTGCCAAAGCATTTTGAAATCCTTCCATATTTATGAGAGATATGGAGCGGACACGAGTGTGACAGACAGACAGACAGACAGACGGACAACTCGACCAAAAACAATGTCTCCCCATTATAAATGGGGGAGACATAATAACTCCTAAAAGCAGCACACCATCTGAAAATGTACTACATGCGAACGATGCTATGGCAATAACAAATATTCATGTTGAGTTTCATGGAATGCTGTCAATCCATTAACACAGATATAGCATTGAACGGAAAAAAATACGATTTTTGAGAATCTAAGGGCAATAACTTCCAAACATTACAAGTGACCTTTAAAAGTAATACGTGGGAACGATGCCCTAGTGATAACAAATATTCATGTCATGTTTCATTGAATTATGTCAATCTGTCAGATATATGGCATCCAACGGGAAAAATGCCATCTTTGTGTATAAAAGAGCAATAACTCATAAAATGCTGCAAGCGATCTGGAAAAGTAATACATGAGAATGATGCCCCAGTTAAAATAAATATTCATCATGAGTTTCATTGAATTATATCAATCCGTTACACAGATATGGCATCAGATGGGAAAAAAAGTCATTTTTGCATATAAAAGGGCAGTAACTCCTTAATGGCACAAGTGATCTGAAAATGTAATACATGGGAACACTGTATACAAGAGGGCCGGAATGGCCCTGAAGCGCTCACCAGACAATCAGAGGAGAAGATATTCAAAATTTTCACTATATGTTTCTGTTGAAAACTGGCTACCCCTGGGATGGGGCCAATTTTGACCCCAGGGCCATAATTTATATAACTTTTGTAGAGGCCCTGAACATGATGCTATGTGCCAAATATGAAAGCTGAGAACCACCCAGTTTCAGAGAAGAAGATATTCAAAGATTTCACTATTTGTTTCTATTGAAAACTGCCCACCCCTGGGGTGGGGCCAATTTTTACCCCAGGGCCATAATTTATATAAATATGTAGCAGACCTGAACATGATGCTCTGTGCCAAATATGAAAGCTGAGAGCCTTCCATTTTCAGAGGAAAAGATTTTCAAAGATTCCACTATTTGTTTCTATTGAAAACTGCTCAACCCCTGGGGCGGGCCAATTTTGACCCCAGGGCCATAATTTATATCACTTGTGTAGAGGACCTGAACATGATGCTCTATGCCAAATATGAAAGCTAAGAGCCTTCCAGCTTAAGAGGAGAAGATTTTCAAAGATTTCACTATTTGTTTCTATTGAAAACTGCCCAACCATTGGAGCGGGCCAATTTTGACCCCAGGGCCATAATTTATATAACTTTTGTAGAGCACCTAAACAAGATGCTATGTGCCAAATATGAAAGCTGAGAGCCTTCCAGTTTTAGAGAAGAAGATTTTCAAAGATTTCACTATTTTTTTCTTTTGAAAACTGCCCAACCCCTGGGGCAGGGCCAATTTTGACCCCAGGGCCATAATTTATATAACTTTTGTAGAGGACCTGAACATGATGCTCGGTGCCAGATATGAAAGCTGAGAGCCTTCCAGTTTCAGAGGAGAAGGTTTTCAAAGATTTCACTATTTGTTTCTATTGAAAACTGCCCAACCCCTGGGGCGGGGCCAATTTTGACCCCAGGGCCATAATTTATATAACTTTTGTAGAGGACCTGAACATGATGCTCTGTGCCAGATATGAAAGCTGAGAGACTTCCAGTTTCAGAGAAGAAGATTTTCAAAAATTTCACTATTTGTTTCTATTGAAAACTGCCCACCCCTGGGACGGGGTTAATTTTGACCCCAGGGACATAATTTATATAACTTTTGTAGAGGACCTGAACAAGATTATATGTGCCAAATATGAAAGCTGAGAGCCTTCCAGTTTCAGAGGAGAAGATTTTCAAAGATTTCACTATTTGTTTCTATTGATAACTGCCCACCCCTGAGGCGGGGCCAATTTTTACCCAAGGGCCATAATGTATATAACTTTTGTAGAGGACCTGAGCATGATGCTATCTGCCAAATATGAAAGCTGAGAGCCTTCCAGTTTCAGAGGAGAAGATTTTCAAAGATTTCACTATTTGTTTCTACTCAAAACTGCCCACCCCTGGGGCGGGGCCAATTTTGACCCCAGGGCCATAATTTATATAACTTTTGTAGAGGACCTGAACATAATGCTCTGTGCCAAATATGAAAGCTAAGAGCCTTCCAGTTTCAGAGGAGAAGATCTTCAAAGTTTTCACTATTTGCTTCCACTGAAAAATGCCCACCCCTGGGGCGGGGCCAATATTGACCCCAGGGCCATAATTTATATAACTTTTGTAGAGGACCTGAGCATGATGCTATATGCCAAATATGAAAGCTGAGAGCCTTCCAGTTTCAGAGAAGAAGATTTTCAAAGATTTCACTATTTGTTTCTACTGAAAACTACCCACCCCTGGGGCGGGGCCAATTTTGACCCCAGGGCCATAATTTATATAACTTTTGTAGAGGACCTGAACATAATGCCCTGTGCCAAATATGAAAGCTGAGAGCCTTCCAGATTCAGAGGAGAAGATTTTCAAAGTTTTACTATATGTTTCTATTGAAAACTTCCCACCCCTGGGGAGGGGCCAATTTTGACCCCAGGGGCATAATTTATATAACTTTTGTAGAGGACCTAAGGATGATGCTATGTGCCAAAGATGAAAGCTGAGAACCCTGTAGATTCAGAGGAGAAGATTTTTAAAGGTTCAAATTGTTGACGACGAACGACGGACGACGGACGACGGACGACGCACGCCGACGGACGACGGACATCAGGCGATCACAAAAGCTCACCCTGAGCACTTTGTGCTCTGGTGAGCTAATAAAAGGGCAACAACTCCTAAATGCAGCAAGCAGTCTGGAAAAGTAGTACATGGGAACGATGCCCCAGTGATAACAACTATTCATGTCGAGTTACATTGAATTCTGTCTATCCGTCTAACATAGATATGGTATCAGATGGAAACCGGACAGACGGACGGACAATCCCAAAACAATATAGCTCTGCCTTTGGCAGGGGATAAAAAAACACTCCAAATATGAATTTCCGTGGCCGAGTGGTCTTCAACTGACAAACACTTAACCCTGCAACAATGACTATAAAAAGTGTGTTCATTGAAATCTGTTTTAACTGATGTGACTAGCATATGCATACCACCAATCAAAACCATTCATGATTTGTATATCTGTGGTGGATGACTATCTAAGCAAAATTCTTGTGAAGTCTGGCTTATATAAATGGCTTCTTGGAAATACAAAGGCCATCTTCTATATTTAAGGCAAATAATTGTATTTAATATGCATCATTTGCATTACCAAACATAGATCCAACAAACAATTCCTTAGTATGACTGTAGACAGTACAAAAGTCTATAAATGGCTATTGAAAGTAACAAAGAATCATATGATCTCTGCTACAAATAGGTTCGCTTAATAATCTTTTCAAAGACAAGTTTAATATCAACTCAGTCAATTATTTGGCTGAAAAATGCCATTTGTGTCATTTCCTACATGTTATGTGATGTATTTATTTATCACAATAGTGTGTGACGTAAATTAAATATGTGTAACATAGAGAAATATGCAATGGCTATATTAAATCCAATACGGGGGAAATTATGTAATAAATGCATATATTTCCGTGTAGTGTCAAGCAAGTTTAACCATTGAATACGTAGATCTATACTGCTTTAGACGGACAAAATTCCTATTTATACAATATCAGCCTGTAATAAGAGCCTAAATAATTCAGCCTACAAGTTTACAAGGGGCCATATCTTAATCACTAACAGAGTGAAAGTAACGATATGCTGAGTTTACTATTTGCCTAATCATTCATTCATTCATACCAAGTTTCAATGAAATTTGACGATTCAGTCCCAAGTTATTGCACTTGAGGCACAACGTCATATGTAAAGGCCTATTTGAAAGTAGCAAAATGTTGCTTCTGTACTGCTATTTGTTGGACTGCATCGGCATTACATGTGTATCATTCACTTATCCATATACAGACTTATGTATGTAGAAAACCCAAAGGCTCATTTTTACCGAGTCTTTCAAAAAACCCAAAAAAGAAAGACTACATAATATATAGATTTACTATGACTTATAAATTCTAAAGAGAGGTGATAACAATTGAAACAGTTCCGTTTTGATACATAGGCAGCTAACGTTTAAGCTTACCTGGCAACACATACTCGCGTAGATCATTACTATACCTACCATTGCACTGCTCCTCCCAGCTGCCAACATCTCTGTCAGCAGTAGCGTCTCTTGTGTTCTGGAATTTAAATGGATTGTAATAGGTGACATATTTGCCATGCGTGACTTTTCTATTTTTGTAGTCAGTCCACATACACTACATTCAGACCGAGCCATTTAAGGTTCCATCAACAGTAAGTGATGGAGACACCTGCTGGAGACATTCCATCACCTGATGGAGACACCTTTGGACACAGAGATAGAGCTGCCTGATCAGTCTATTTTCTGTTTCCCAATGGAATTATAAACATCCATATATTTCTAAATACTGAAAATTGGTGACCCTTTGAAAGCAAAAGTAGAAATTCAAACAGAGAAAATTGCAGACTCGGTTTTATTGAGTCTGTTCATGAGCAGTAATTAAGAGAGCAACACTACCCACGCTCCCTAGCACTGACGACATGCAAAATTGATGTGTTGTTCAAACAGGCTACATACCAAGTATCACTTCAATATCTGTAAGCGTTTAGAAAAAATGTCTAGAAAACCGAAGTCTGACTGACAGACCGACAGAGTGCGAACCTATAGCCCCCTTCGACTAAAAATTGCAAATGATTCATAAGCAGCTTTGGTCCGGACTAGACACGGGATCACCTAGCATCTTATCAGGAACCATGCTGCCTCGATATGCCCTATTGACATATGATTTACATTTATAAGTACTTACTGAATCTGTTGTAATAAGTTTGTATTATGGAATTATACTGTATAAATGAATTCCATGCTTAAATACTCTAGTTTGGTCTTTTTTCTCTCTTATACATATGATTATGGATGGTAAATCTGTTGTAGAGACCTTTTACCTATGTCAGCATTATCTCCCTTGATCTAGTAATATGACACCTTAGAACATGCTTTAATAATTTTACAGACAATATTGTCTTAGATATAAAAATTTATAGGAATCTTTTCCTAATACAAATAGTAACAACTATTTATATTAAACTTGAGAGTTTAAACATATCTATACATGTATATCTTATATGTATGTTTTCGATATGCTTAACTTTATTCTATATTTGCAGGCTGTTTGTTTTAAAGCATTACCGTTTTATGTTACATGTACTATAGTCGGCAAATAACTTCTGATATAGCTAATGTTTTGTTATAAACCAGACTGGAAATAAAGCTTCTTGTATTTTGTATCTTAAGACGTCCGAACTGGGTCTACTGTGTTCACAAATGCGTAGAAAGGCTAATTTGTAGTACAGGGTTAAGCAATTATTACATATAATATTAAGCTTGGTCTTTAGAAAAGTGGCAGGTTAATGCAGGAAAAACATAAATCAAACAGGCTGAACAGCTACCAAGAGAGGTTTCTGCATAATTTATGATCTACATTATGCAATCACTTAAATATACATGTAGATCTTTAAGATTTCTGTGCGTAATCAGTAATTGATTATTTAAAGCACACAGACATATTAGAATAGTTCATTGTTATTAAAATTAGCTCTAAAGCATTTTTAACCCCTTTTCACATGAACATTTATGTAAGAATTTATGATTTCATGAATATTGATTATAATAATATTAATCCGGCATATGAACACTTCACAATGGGACCACTTTATAAACAAGGGCATGTTATATAGCTATGCAAGACATGAGTCCCCCACCGGATTGAAAAAACAAGAGGGCCATGATGGCCCTTCATCGCTCACCTGTTCGTAACAGATTAATGATTTCAATGACAGATTGCATAATTTGAAAAATCTTGGTAGAAAACCATCAGATGATGCTACATACTAAATATAAAGAGTCTAGACCTTACAGATTTGGAGGAGGAGATATTTTAAAGATTTTCCTATGAAAAACTGTTAAGCCCCAGGGCGGGGTCAATTTGGTTCATAATTTGAAAATCTTGGTAGAGGACTATTAGATAATGCAACATACCAAATATCTAAGGTCTATGCCTTACAAGTTCAGAGAAGACTTTTAAAGACTTTCCTATAAAAAACTGATATGCCCCTGGGCGGGGAAGTTTTCAACCTAGGGGACATAATTTGAACAATCTTGGTAGAAAACTATTAGATAGCGCTACATACCAAATATTAAAGGTCTCTGCCTTACAGTTTTGGAGAAGAAGATTCTTAAAGCTTTTCATATGAAAAACTGATAAGCCCCAGGGGGGGGCCATTTTTGACCCAGGGGTAATAATTTGAATAATCGTGGCAGAAAATCATTAGATGATGCTACATACCAAATATCAAGGGCCTAGACCTTACAGTTCTGGAGGAGAAGATTTTTTTTATGAAAAACTGATAAGCCCTTGGGCGGGGCCATTTTTGGTCCCGGGGTCATATTTTGATTAATCTTAGTAGAGGACGATTAAATAATGCTACATACAAAATACCAAAGGTCTATACCTTATAATTTTAGAGAAGAATATATTTAAAGATTTTCCTATGAAAAACTGATAAGCCCCGGGGAGGGGCCATATTTGGCCCAGGGGTCATAATTTGAACAATCTTAGTAGAGGACCATTAGATCATGCTACATACCAAATATCAAAGGTCTATGCCTTACAGTTTCAGAGAAGAAGATTTTTAAAGATTTTCCTATGAAAAACTGATAAGCCCTGGGGCTGGGCCATTTTCGTCCTGGGGGTCATAATTTGAACAATCTTAGTAGAGGACCATTAGATGATGCTACATACCAAATACAAAAGGTCTATGCCTTACATTTTCAGAGAAGAAGATTTTTAAAGATTTTCCTATGAAAAACTGATAAGCCCTGGGGCGGGGCCATTTTTAGCCCAGGGGTCATAATTTGAACAATCTTAGTAGAGGACCATAAGATAATGCTACATACCAAATTGCTACATACCAAATACCAAATGTCTATGCCTGACAGTTTCAGAGAAGAAGATTTTTAAAGATTTTCCTATGAAAAACTGATAAGTCCTGGGGCGGGGCCATTTTTGGCTCAGGGGTCATAATTTGAACAATCTTAGTAGAAGACCATTAGATGATGCTACATACCAAATATCAAAGGTCTATGCCTTACAGTTTCAGAGAACAAGATTTTTAAAGGTTTTCCTATGAAAAACTGATAAGCCCTGGGACGGGGCCATTTTTGGCCCGGGGGACATAATTTCAACAATCTTTGTAGAGGACCATTACATCATACTACATACCAAATATCAAAGCTCTTGGCTTTGTAGTTCCAGAGAAGAAGATGTTTAAGTAAATTGTTGATGCCCGCATGTACGCACAACGCACATACGCACAATGCCGGACATAAGATCATCCCAATAGCTCACCTTGGCACTTTGTGCCAGGTGAGCTAAAAACCTCCACTCTCCCCACCCCTTCCACCCATGGTGTGGTTGACCATGGTATATACATGACCACCTGAATGGTATTAGTACCTACTTTCCCGACAAGAAAATATGAAAAAGGGGAGTAACTCCAAAAATATTGATGCTAGAGTTATTGCCCTTGTGCATAACACTACACCTCATCATGCTTGTTCCATATGAGAAGTTTCAAATCAATTGAACCAGTACATAGAGTTATTAACTGGACAAGAAAATATGAAAATGGGAATAACTCCAAAAATATAGATGCTAGAGTTCTGGCCCTTATGCATGACACTACGCCTCATCATGCTTGTTCCATATGTGAAGTTTAAAATCAATTGAACCAGTAGATAAAGGGTTATTGTCCGGACAAAAAAATATGTAAAAGGGGAATAACTCCAAAAATATTGATGCTAGAGTTATGGCCCTTGTGCATGACACTGCCCCTCATCATGCTTCTTCAATGTGTGAAGTTATAATTTGGCATAACTTTGTAGTAGATATGGCCCGGACACGAAGCGTGACAGACGGAATCGAGCAAACCTATAGTACCCCAACCGGTAACCGGAGAGGGACTAATAAACCTAAGTGACTTTAAAAAGCAAATACAACAATGTACATGTATTTGCTATTTATTAAAATACAGGGCAAAAATAATGCAGAAAGATCCTGCATTAAGCTACCACCTGCCTTTAAGACCCAGAATGAGAGCTATTTTGGCGGTCGCTTTAGAGAGGTTTTACTGTATTGTCAAGAGGTAAAGGCTAATACGGTTAATTTGTTTATACCCTTTCTAAATTTATTCATGTTGTACAGTAGCACTGGAGTGTAAAGGTAAGAAAGCTCACTTATCCTGCCAGTGGCCAGGGTTGATTATTTACAACCTCATCGGTATATGAAATGACTATTATTATTCCTTACAAAGTCTGGAATAATATTTTTTGAAGCAATTAATTTACACAATATAGTCAACTATTTTGCATCCTACCGATTATCGTTGAAATTTAGATATGTTTACAGCAAACAGAGACTCATTTTATAGGATAAGGGTCATACTCATTTATGAATTATTGCTCATATGGCTATCAAGTGTCAAAATTTGTTTTCTAATGGTAGATTTCATTGGGTTTAGTTTCCAGGTGTATACTAACCTTCATGCGTTCTTCCACTATGGAAAGTCTCTGGTCTAGTCTTTGACCCTGCTGATCCATCTTTTGAGCCTGCTGACCTAGTCTTTCATTAAGTCGTTCGTCCTGCTGACCTAGTCTTTCGTTAAGTCTTTCGTCCTGCTGACCTAGTCTTTCGTCCTGCTGACCTAGTCTTTCATTAAGTCTTTCATCCTGCTGATCTATTCTTGCATCCTGAAGATCGAATCTATGACCATGCTCAGCTAACGTTTTGGATAGTTTAGCAACATCACAATCAAGATCATTCTTTTGTAGAAAATTTTCAAAACTGTCCCTCGCTTTGTTCAACTGCAAATACATACAAATAATCACTTCATACTACATGTACATCATTCAATACAATAGTATTTTCAACAAGCAGGTATCGACAAGCAATCCAATGTCCCCCACCAGAGACTGCTGCTAGCATTTCTATGGTCATTACTATCGAGTTGTGAGTGGACTAATAAGGAGTATTTATTTAATTGTGAATATACAGTGAAGTCAGATCAATTCATTTAATTTGAAGATGGCTGCTGGTTAAAAATAAAGAATCGGTTAAATGTCCAGAGCCATACAAATATATACATGTACTTATATTGCAAAAACGGAAAATTTAAATCAATTTACTAAAATATTAGGACTGAATGATCTATTATAACTTCACACCCAAACAAAGCATAACTTGAGGTTTTTTGTCTCCCCTCTAATAAAAACAATATGTAAAGGGAAATCACTAAAAATGTTATAGTCTTGATGAATGATACTTCCCCTCATTATGCGTTTTCCACACTACATTTTTCAAGAAGAAAATGATAGCAGCTAATAACTCTACTGATACCAGATTTATGGCCCTTGTGCATGACACTTACTTTCATCATGCTCTTTCCAAAAATAAAATGTCATTCCAATAGCATCAGTCGAACAGGAGTTATTGATCGGCCAAAAAATGTAACAAAGGGCAATAACTCCAAAAGTATTGAAGCCAGAATTATGGCCCTTGTTCATGACACTTTCTCTCATCATGCTCTTTCCATGTATGAAGTTTCAATACGATGGCAAGAGCCATGTAGGAGTTATCGTCCGGACAAGAAAGAATTAAACAAATGTACAAGGGGCAATAACTCTAAATTTATTGAAGCTCGAGTTAAGGATCTTATGCATGACACTTTCTCTTATTATGATCGTTCCATGTATGAAGTTTCACTCCAATGGCATGTGTCACATAGGAGTAATCATCTGGACAAAAAATTGTGATTGTTTTTACAAAGGGCATTAACTCCAATATTAGTGAAGCCAGAGTTATGGACCTTGTGCATGACACTTCCTCTCGTTATGATCTTTCCATATATGAAGTTTCAATCCAATGGCATGAGCCATATAGAAGTTATCGTCTGGACAGAAAAGTGTGATTTTTTTACAAAGGGCAATAACTCCTATATCAGTGAAGCCAGAGTTATGTACCTTCTGCATGACACTTCCTCTCATTATGATCTTTCCATATATGAAGTTTCAATCCAATGGCATCAGGCATATTGAAGTTATTGTCCGGACAAAAAATTATGATATTTTTTACAAAGGGCAATAACTCCAATATTAGTGAAGCCAGAGTTATGTACCTTCTGCATGACACTTCCACTCATTATGATCTTTCCATATATGAAGTTTCAATCAACTGGCATCAGGCATATTGAAGTTATTGTCCGGACAAAAAATTATGATATTTTTTACAAAGGGCAATAACTCCAATATTAGTGAAGCCAGAGTTATGGACCTTGTGTATGACACTTCCTCTCGTCATGATCTTTCCATATATGAAGTTTCAATCCAATGGCATGAGCCATATAGGAGTTATCGTCCGGACAAAAAAGTGTGATTTTTTTTACAAAGGGCAATAACTCCAATATTAGTGAAGCCAGAGTTATGGACCTTGTGCATGACACTTCCTCTCATTATGATCTTTCCATATATGAAGTTTCAATCCAATGGCATCAGGCATATTGAAGTTATTGTCCGGACAAAAAATTATGATATTTTTTACAAAGGGCAATAACTCCAATATTAGTGAAGCCAGAGTTATGTACCTTCTGCATGACACTTCCACTTATTATGATCTTTCCATATATGAAGTTTCAATCAACTGGCATCAGGCATATTGAAGTTATTGTCCGGACAAAAAATTATGATATTTTTTACAAAGGGCAATAACTCCAATATTAGTGAAGCCAGAGTTATGGACCTTGTGTATGACACTTCCTCTCGTCATGATCTTTCCATATATGAAGTTTCAATCCAATGGCATGAGCCATATAGGAGTTATCGTCCGGACAAAAAAGTGTGATTTTTTTTTACAAAGGGCAATAACTCCAATATTAGTGAAGCCAGAGTTATGGACCTTGTGCATGACACTTCCTCTCATTATGATCTTTCCATATATGAAGTTTCAATCAACTGGCATCAGGCATATTGAAGTTATCGTCCGGACAAAAAGTGTGACAGACAGACGGACAGACAGACAACTCTCACGAAAACAATATGTCTCCCCCATATAAATATGAAAGCTGAGAGCGTTCCAGTTTCAGAGAAGAAGATTTTCAAAGTTTCACTATTTGTTTCTATTGAAAACTGTCCAAACCTGGGGCGGGGCCAAATTTGACCCCAGGGGCATAATTTATATAACTTTTGTAGAGGACCTGATCATAATGCTCTGTGCAAAATATGAAAGCTATGAGCCTTCCAGTTTCAGAGTAGAAGATTTTCAAAGATTTCACAATTGGTTTCTTTTGAAAACTGCCCACCCCTGGGGCGGGGCCAATTTTAACCCCAGGGCCATAATTTATATAACTTTTGTAGAGGACCTAAACATGATGCTATGTGCCAAATATGAAAGCTAAGAGCCTTCCAGTTTCAGAGGAGAAGATTTTCAAAGTTTTACTAAATGTTTCTATTGAAAACTTCCCACCCCTGGGGCAGGGCCAATTTTGACCCCAGGGGCATAATTTATATCACTTTTGTAGAGGAACTGAACATGATGCTATGAGCAAAAGATGAAAGCTGAGAACCCTGTAGATTCAGAGGAGAAGATTTTTAAAGGTTCAAATTGTTGACGACGAACGACAGACGACGACGGACATCAGGCGATCCCAAAAGCTCATCCTGAGCACTTTGTGCTCAGGTGAGCTAACAAGGTACCCCAGCGTCAATTTTGACACCAGGGTCATAATTTGTATAGCTTTGTAAAATATCTGAAGTTGATACTACATGTTTGTGCCAAATATGAAAACTGAGAACCTTCCAGTTTCAGAAGAGAAGAGTTTCAAAGTGTTTACTATATGTTTCTATAGCAAATTGGCCAGCCCTGGGGCGGGGCTACATTTGACCCCTGGCGCATAATTTATACAATTATTGTAGAGGACCTACAGATGATGCTATGTGTCTAATATCAAAGCTGAGAAGCTACTATATGTTTGTACAGAATACAGTGACACCCCTGGGGTATGGCCAGTTTTACCCCAGTGACATAATTTACATAACTTGCCAGTTTTACCCCAGTGACATAATTTACATAACTTTTGTAGAGGACTTACAGATGATACTACGTGCCAAAGATGAAACTGAGAACCCTATTGTTTTTTAGGAAACAAGTCTTATTCATTAATACAATTCTGGTAATTCATTTTTATTCATAATGATTTCTTTTAGATAAAGGCTTACATGAATAATACCATGTCAAAAATATTCTGAAAATGGGTGATCCTTCTAAAGCAAAAGTAGAAATGTAAAAGAGAAAATTGCAGATTCGGTTTTATTGAGTCTGTTCATGAGTAGTAATTAAAAGTGCAACACTACTCACGCCCCCTAGCACTGGCTTAAGCAGTATTCAATTTTTGAAACCAATAACATGAAAACTAATGATCCCGAAGGACCAGAAAATATAACAACACTGAGAATGAAGTATGGGGCGACTTTTTACGACCGCCGCACAAGCACTTAACACCTGCTGTTGTGAAGTACATATATTCTGAAAATGGGTGATCCTTCGAAAGCAAAAGTAGAAATGCAAAAGAGAAATTGCAGACTTGGTTTTATTGAGTCTGTTCATGAGTAGTAATTAAAAGTGCAACACTACTCACGCCCCCTAGCACCGGCTTAAGCAGTATTTAATTTTTAAAACTAATAACATGAAAACTAATGATCCCGAAGGACCAGAAAATATAACAACATTGAGAATGAAGTATGGGGCAAATTTTTACGACCGCCACACAAGCACTTAACATCTGCTTTTGTGAAGTACATATATTCTGAAAATGGGTGTTCCTTCGAAAGCAAAAGTAGAAATGCAAAAGAGAAAATTGCAGACTCAGTTTTATTGAGTCTGTTCATGAGTAGTAATTAAAAGTGCAACACTACTCACGGCCCCTACAGGGTTGCCACAAACCAGAGGAACCAAAATTCCCTGACAATTCCCTGACATAATTTCGAATTTCCCTGACACATTTCATCGCGAAATTTGGGTCTTTCTGTCATAATTTCTGTAATACGCAATGGATTTTTAAAATATATAACATTCATTCTCATGTTTTCAAAATTCCCTGACAATTCCCTGACATTTGCCTATATTTTCAAAATTACCTGACAGTTCTCAAAATTCCCTGACAATTCCCTGACCTTGAATTTCTTTAATTTTCCCTGACTTTTCCCTGACGCGTGGCAACCCTGCCCTAGCACCGGTTTAAGCAGTATTCAATTTTCAAAACTAATAACATGAAAACTAATGATCCCGAAGGACAAGAAAATATAACAAAACTGAGAATGAAGTACGTGAAGCTTGTGGTATATTGGGAATAACTAAATGACAACTGCTGGATGTAAAGATCTTAATCACATGTCGCCTGAGTCTAGCATTAGGTTGACTAAAACGTTAAAATCATGTGGAAGATTATAAGAAATACCATCGCACTAATGAACAGGTATATTCATTGATGTATACATACATGTATATGTACATTTATAACATAACTCGTGGCTTCAGGGTGACGTAACACTATCATTTTTGATATTCACGGGCATATATTCACTAGTGAATAACATTCGAACGACCTAACTGTAGTCATACGCGCTGTCGAAACAAACAAACGAGTGGACACAGACCTATCTGTCAATGATTGAGTCAGGATAGATGGCAAAGGACTGTTGGCACTTGCGCTTAATTTCGATAAAATAATAAACATTATAATCGCTGTCAGTAAATATCTACAAAATGTATGCAAAAAAAGACATACCAGCTACTCTGACCCAAACCATCCATTCTACACAAAAAATTGCCTCCACAACATTTTCTTCAACGCATGTCCTTTTGTTTATGCAGATTTCTACTCATAAAGATATCTCGTCAATCAACAACTATAGTCATCTGAACCCAGCACAGCACAAACATAAATTCAAATATGTTATATACTCCAAAACAACTGATTGCAAAAATCTTCCTCCTGTTCCAACAGTTTTATGCAGCAGTTCGTATCCCTGAATCTTTTGTCCATTTCAATAAACTTTTTCACTGAATTTAAATCGAAATCCTTTTTCTCGGTGGAAATGTCCATGTCCGTGTGTATAGAATACTGATGAAGGATGCTTATTTTGAATCTCATTGACAGTGAGTGTTAGACGTGTAGGCGAACTGTAACATGTTTTCTGTAGGTTTTTGTTATCATAAACTATTGCAGTTGAATGGAATACAAGAGGTGTCTAAATTAGATCCTGGTTGATATGACAGTAAGTCAAGAAAACAGTTGGAAAATTTGGACCTACTTTGTTCCATTTACTAGCGAACCTAATAATTCATCATTTCTATATGTAAGGAGAATTTATAATAATCCACGCTACTGCTGAAAACTTGGCTGCAAAAACATTGGTGTTTGTTATATTATAAATAGAATCTTGCATTCGTGTTCTTGATTATTGGATTTATTAAATAAGTATTTTTAAAACGACAAACAAGAGGGCCATGATGGCCATGATAGCCTTAAATCGCTCACCTGGTTACTATAGACATATGCATACACTGTAAACTAAGTAAGCTTCAGATTAGGGCCAATATG
Source organism: Azorinus chamasolen (assembly GCA_963576725.1). Classification (NCBI taxonomy): domain Eukaryota; kingdom Metazoa; phylum Mollusca; class Bivalvia; order Cardiida; family Solecurtidae; genus Azorinus; species Azorinus chamasolen. Next base: position 44,702,645 of record OY755250.1, on the reverse strand, counting down.
AAACCATGGGCCATAACTTTAGGCCTGGATTTTCAAATTTGATCAATCTAAATAAAGGAACATTAGATGATGCTTCATATAAGTTTCAAAGTTCCGGGCTTTACAATTTCAAAGGAGATTTTAAAGATTTTCCTATGAAAAACTGATAAGCCAGGGGCGGGGCGATTTTGGTCTAGGGGTCATAATTTGAACAACCTTGGTAGAAAACCATTAGATGATAATGCATACTAAATTTCAAAGTTCTAGGCCTTACAGTTTAGGAGAAGAAGATTTTCAAAGATTTTCCTATGAACAACTGATAAGCCCCGGACCGGGATAATTTTTGGTCCGATGGTCATAGTTTGAACAATCATTGTAGAAGACCATTAGATGATGCTACATACCAAATATTAAATGGCTAGGCCTTACGGTTTCAGAAGAAGATTTTTTAAAGAGTTTCCTATGATAAACTGATTAACCCCGGGGCGGGGCCATGTTTGGTCCAGGGGTCATAATTTGAACAATCTTTGTAGAGGACCATTAGATAATGCTACATACCAAATATCAATGGTCTACTCTAGGCCTTACGGTTGCAGAGAAGAAGATTTTTAAAGATTTTCCTATGACAAGAGGGCCATGAGGTCCTGAAGCGCTCACCAGAGATAACCCCAGGGGCGGGGCCATTTTTGACCACAAGAAATCATGTGTACATCCTTGGTAGAGAACCACAAGGCAGAGCATTATGCCATTAATTAAAGGTCTAAGCCTTATGGTTTCATAAAAAAATAAAATTTATATTTTCCCATAAAAAACTGATAAGCCCTGAGGCAGGGCCAAGTGTCGCCCAGTGGTCAGGGTCGTAAGTTAAACATTCTTGGCAGAGGACCACAAGCCACAGCTACATATTTGTAGAGGACCATAAGATCATGTTACATGCCAAATATCAAAGTTCTAGGCCTTACAAATTGAGCAGATTTTTAAAGATTTTCTTATGAAAAACTGATAAGCCCTTGGGCGGGGCCATTTTTGGCCCAGTGGTCAAAATTTGAACAATATTTGTAGAGGACTATAAGATCATGCTACATACTAAATATCCAAGGTCTAGGCCTTACAGTTTCAGAGAAGATTTTTAAAGCTTTTCCTATGAAAAACTGATAAGCCCTTGGGCGGGGTCATTTTTGGCCCGATGGTCAGAATTTGAACAAAATTTGTAGAGGATCATAAGATCATGCTACATACGAAATATTCAAGGTCTAGGCTTTAAAGTTTCAGAGATGAAGATTTTTAAAGCTTTTCCTATGAAAAACTGATAAGCCCTTGGGTGGGGCCACTTTTGGGATGGGGATCATAATTTGAACAACTTTAGTACAGGACCATAAGATCATGCAACATACCAATTATCAAAGGTCTAGGCCTTCAGTTTCCGAGAAGAAGATTTTTAAAGATTTTCCTATGACAAACTGATACGCCCTTGGGCGGGGTCATTTTTTGGTCCAGGTGTCATAATTTGAACAATCTTTGTAGAGGACCATAAGATCATACTACATACCAAATATCAATGGTCTAGGACATATGGTTTCAGAGAAGATTTTTTTTTAAAGATTTTCATATATTACCATATATGGAAAAAATGACCACGCCCTCTGGCGGCCATGTTTTTGCCGGATCAATTTTTTTTAACATTTTTAAGTCTATCAACTGAGAAACATTTTGGCGAAAACTATATTCAAATCGAACAAGTCATTCTCGAGCAGAAGAGTTTTCTAGATATTGCGTACAGTTGCCATGGCAACAAGACCAATGGCCCCGCCCACTATCTTTTAACAACTTTTAAAGCAAACACCCCTAGTATGTATCTGACCAAGTTTGGTTACAATTGGGCAGTCGGTTTCAGAGAAGAAGTCGTTTGAAATTGTTGACGGACAGACAGACGGACAGAGTATCACAATAGCTCACCTTGAGCACTTTGTGCTCTTGTGGGCTAAAAAAGTGATAAACCCCAGGGCGGGGCCATTTTTGGTCAAATGTTCATAATTTGAAAATCTTTGTAGAGGACCAATAGATGCTGCTACATACCAAATATCAAATGTCTAGGACTTACGGTTTCAGAGAAGAAGAATTTTAAAGATTTTCCTATGAAAAACTGATAAGCCCCGGGGCGGGGCCATATTTGGTCAAGGCGTCATAATTTGAACAATCTTTGTAGAGGACCATTAGATAATGCTACATACCAAATACCAAAGGTCTAGTCCTTACGGTTTCAGAGGAGAAGATTTTTAAAGATTTTCCTATGAAAAACTGATAAGCACCAGGGCGGGGCCATTTTTGGTCCAGGGGTCATAATTTGAAAATCTTTGTAGAGGACCATTAGATGATTCAACATACGAAATATCAAAGCTCTAGGCTTTGTGGTTTCAGAGAAGAAGATGTTTCAGTAAATTGTTGACGACGCACGACGTACATACGCACGAGGCTGGACGCCAGAGCCAGAGCCAGCCCACTCACAATACCTCACCTGGCACAAAGTGCCAAACGAGCTTTAGCGAGTTTTATCGTTTTAAAAAGACTCATTTAATAAATCCAATAATCAAGAACACTCATGTAAGATCCTCTATGTATTGTACCTTTGCATAAGAAGACATACCCTCTTCTGTAATGGTAAAAGTCATTATAGGAACATTTTGAACACAACATTACTCCCACTCCCAGCATCAGACATGGTCTTTGTATCAAGATATTACTGTACATCGTATCGGAAGACGACTGTATATCATATAAATGCATATATTATACCAAGAGGGCCTGAATGGCCCTGACATCGCTCACCAGACAATAAGGAAAGAAGATTTTCAAAGATTTCACTATATGTTTCTAGAAAACTAGCCGGCCATGGGGTGGGGCAAATTTTAATTCAGAAAGAATAAATTAATCTATACTTATGTTCAAAATTTCTGATATTTTCATGACATTTTCATGAGTTTATATTATTATTCATATCTTAAGATTGATGTACTTTTAACCCTTCCCCTGTTCTATGTTTATTCAAAATTTCAATACCTAGTGAATATTCATGGACAAAATAGTTGTAATGAAATATGGAAAGTGGGACAGTATAGCCATTTTAGAAAGTAAAGAAACATATTTCAAATTCCATTGACAAACAGATCAGACCCTGATCAGACAGCTGCTATAGGAGCCGTCTGATTTGGGTCTTATCTGTTTGCAAATGCATGAAAAGTCATTTATATGAGGGAAAGGCTTAAGTAAACATATTATAACTTATAAGTACATGTATATTGTACACAAAATAAAAATAATTTAATGCAATTTGCACTATATTATATCATAAGCAAATACAGCAGATTGATCAGATGACTACTACATGAGCCATCTGATTTGGGTCTACTCTGTTTGCAAAGGTGTATAAATGCATATTTATGGAGTAAAGGGTTAATTGTTCTATTTACAGGTCAGATCTAATTTGCAACTGCCATTATCAAGAAGGAAGGCAATCCAGTTGTAATAAAAAGTGTGAAAGGGAAATAACCTACCTATTTTGTATGCTTAAAATAGCCAGCTAAAAATAGACACTGCTCTCCAAGATGCAATAGAACACTTGAATTTGTATTAAGCTGAACTAAGTTATAGGATCTATAATGATAACTGGCAGCTAGCTTAATGCAGGGCATAGATATGGAAAACAAGAGGGCCATGAGGCCCTGAAGCGCTCACCAGACATAACCCCAGGGGCGGGCCATATTTGACCACAAGAAATCATGTGTACACCCTTGGTAGAGAACCACAAGGCAAAGCAATATGCCATTAATTAAAGGTCTAAGCCTTATGGTTTCAGAGAAAGATAATATTTATATTTTCCCATAAAAAACTGATAAGCCCTGAGGCAGGGCCAAGTGTCGCCCAGTGGTCAGGGTCGTAAGTTAAACATTCTTGGCAGAGGACCACAAGCCACAGCTACATATTTGTAGAGGATCATTAGATCATGTTACATACCAAATATCAAAGGTCTAGGCATTACAGTTTCAGTAGATTTTTAAAGATTTTCCTATGAAAAACTGATAAGCCCTTGGGCGGGGCCATTTTTGGCTTTGGGGTCATAATTTGAACAATATTTGTAGAGGACCATAAGATCATGCTACATACTAAATATCAAAGGTCTAGGCCTTACAGTTTCAGAGAAGAAGATTTTTAAAGATTTTCCTATGAAAAACTGATAAGCCCTTGGGCGGGGCCATTTTTGGCCCGAGGATCATAATTTGAACAACTTTTGTAGAGGACCATGAGATCATGCTACATACCAAATAACAAAAGTCTAGGCCTTACAGTTTCCGAGAAGAAGATTTTTAAAGCTTTTCCTATGAAAAACTGATAAGCCCTTGGGCGGGGCCAAGTTTTGGCCCGGGGGTCATAACTTGAACAATATTTGTAGAGGATCATAAGATCATGCTACATACGAGATATCAAAGGTCTAGGCCTTCCAGTTTCAGAAAAGAAGATTTTTAAAGATTTTCCTATGAAAAACTGATAAGCCCTTGGGCGGGGCCATTTTTGGCCCAGGGTTAATTATTTGAACATTCTTTGTAGAGGACCATAAGATCATGCTACATACCAAATATCAAAGTTCTAGGCCTTACAGTTTCAGAGAAGAAGAATTTTAAAGATTTTCCAATGAAAAACTGATAAGCCCTTGGGCGGGGCCAATTTTTGCCCGGGGGTCATAATTTGAACAATCTTTGTAGAGGACCATAAGATCATGCTACATACCAAATATCAATGGTCTAGGACAGAATGGTCTCAGAGAAGAAGATTTTTAAAGATTTTCATATATTACCATATATAGAAAAAATGACGAGGCCCTCTGGCGGCCATGTTTTTTGCCGGATCAAAATTCTTTTAACAACTTTTAAAGTCTATCAACTGAGAAACATTTTGGTGAAAACTATATTCTATTTTTTCTAGATATTGTGTACGGTTGCCATGGCAACAAGACGGATGGCCCCGCCCACTATCTTTTAACAACTTTTGAAGCACCTACCCACATTATGTATCTGACCAAGTTTGGTTACAATTGGGCAGTCGGTTTCAGAGAAGAAGTCGTTTGAAATTGTTGACGGACAGACAGACGGACAGACGGACGCCGGAGGGGTATCACAATAGCTCACCTTGAGCACTTTGTGCTCTGGTGAGCTAAAAAGCTTTAAGAGCTGTAATTGTCTAAACACAATTTCTACTCTACTGATCGGGCTAAGGGTGATTACCAATACTCTCCCATTGACCAGCTAGTCCTATCAGAGCACTGGCTTATCTGAGGAAAACTTTAACCTGTAGAACCTTTAGACTGTAATTTCTGATGTGAAAAAATATATACACAGGGCAGGGTCAATTTTAAACTCAGAACTATGATATTAACAAAACTCATAAGGGTATGCGAAGTTAATCTATACAACAAATATCTAAGCTCTGGGACATGTAGTTTTGACAAGAAGAGTTTCAAAGATTTTCCTAGGCATATATACTATAGTGATCCCATGGGCTGTTTGTCCCCCTAGGGGCATAATTTATATAACTTTTGTAGAAGACCTGAAGTTGAAGCTATGTGCCAAATATGAAAGCTGAGAACCTTCTAGTTTGAGAGGAGAAGAATTTCAAAGTTTTCACCATATGTTTCTATTGAAAACTGAAAACCCCTGGGACAGGGCCAATTCTGACCACAGGAGCATAATCTATATAACTTTTGTAGAGGACCTACAGATGATGATATGTACCACAGATGAAAGCTGAGCACCCTGTAGATTCAGAGGAGAAGATTTTTAAAGGTTGAAATTGTTGACGTCCGACGACGGACGACGCACGCCAACGGACATCAGGCGATCACAAAAGCTCACACTGAGCACAAAAGTGCTCTGGTGAGATAAAAAGTGTACATGGTGTGAATCTTGTTAAACCATTTTTAAGTCCGAGTTATCTCGAACTCAGATAACCCGAACTTCGGGATAACTCGAACACAAAGTCCAATTCCTTCTAAAACTAACATTACAGAATTGCTTGCTCTAAAACGTATCGCTACAGAAATCTAGAAACACATGTGACAGATTAATACAGGTCTAAAATAATTCTGAAAGCTCCTCCTGCTGGAACATGTTTCTATGTGCCAAATATGAAAGCTGAAAACCTTGCAGTTTCAGGAGAAGCTCTTCAAAGTTTTCACTATAGTATATGTTTCTATACAAAACTGGTCACCCCTGGGGCAAGGTAATATTGACATAAGATTTACTTAACTTTTTTAGAGTACCTATAGGTGAGCCTAATTACAAAGATGAGAACCTTCCAGTTTCGGAGAAGATTTTCAAAGGTTTTACTGCATGTTTGTGTAGAAAACGAGACATCCCTGGGGGAGGGCTAATTTGACATCAGGGACAAAATTAATAATTTAAGTTCACTATATTTTTATAGAAAACTGGCCGGCCCTGGGGCGGGCCTCATTTTTGTAGAGGACTTCCAAGATAATGTTATGTGCCAAATATGATAGCTGAGAACTTCCTAGATTTAGAGGAGAAGATTTTCATAATTTGCACGATAGGTTTCTATATAAAACAAGATGGCCAGAATGGCCCTGAAGCGCCCACCAGACAATCAGAGTAGAAGATTTTCAAAGTTTTCACTATATGTTTCTATAGAAAACTAGCCGGTCCTGAGGCTGGACAGTTTTGACCCCAGGGGCATAATTTAGGAAACTTTTGTAGAGGTTCTGAACATGATGCTATGAGCCAAATATGAAAGCTAAGAATCTTTTCAGTTTCAGAGAAGAAGATTTTCAAAGATTTCACTATTTGTTTCCATTGAAAACTGCCCACCCCTGGGACAGGGCCAATTTTGACCCAAGGGCCATACTTTATACAAATTTTGTACAGGACATGAACATGATGCTCTGTGAACCTTCCAGTTTCAAAGGAGAAGATTTTCAAGGATTTCACTATTTGTTTCTATTCAAAACTGCCCACCCCTGGGGCGGGGCCAATTTTGACCCCAGGGCCATAATTTATATAACTTTCGTAGAGGACCTGAACATAATGCTCTGTGCCAAATATGAAAGCTGTGAGCCTTCCAGTTTAAGAGGGGAAGATTTTCAAAGATTTCAATATTTGTTTCTATTGAAAACTGCCCAACCCTGGGGCGGGGCCAATTTTAACCCCAGAGCCATAATTTATATATCTTTTGTAGAGGACTTGAACATGATGCTATATGCCAAATATAAAAGCTGAGAACCTTTCAGTTTCAGAGAAGAAGATTTTCAAAGTTTTCACTATTGGTTTCTATTGAAAAATGCCAACCCCTGGGCGGGGCCAATTTTGACCCCAGGGCCATTATTTATGTAACTTTTGTAGAGGAACTGAACATAATGCTCCGTGCCAAATATGAAAGCTGAGAGCGTTCCAGTTTCAGAGAAGAAGATTTTCAAAGTTTCACAATTTGTTTCTATTGAAAACTGCCCAACCCTGGGACGGGGCCAAATTTGACCCCAGGGGCATAATTTATATAACTTTTGTAGAGGACCTGATCATAATGCTCTGTGCAAAATATGAAAGCTGAGCACCTTCTAGTTTCAGGGAAGAAGATTTTCAAAGTTTTCACTATTTGTTTCTATTGAAAACTGCCCACCCCTTGGGCGGGGCCAATTTTGACCCCAGGGCCATAATTTTTATAACTTTTGTAGAGGACCTAAACATGATGCTATGTGCCAAATATGAAAGCTGAGAGCCTTCCAGTTTCAGAGGAGAAGATTTTCAAACTTTTACTAAATGTTTCTATTGAAAACTTCCCACCCCTGGGGCGGGGCCAATTTTGACCCCAGGGGCATAATTTATATAACTTTTGTAGAGGACCTAAGGGTGATGCTATGTGCAAAAGATGAAAGCTGAGAACCCTGTAGATTCAGAGGAGAAGATTTTTAAAGGTTCAAATTGTTGACGACGAACGACAGACGACGACGGACGACGGACATCAGGCGATCCCAAAAGCTCATCCTGAGCACTTTGTGCTCAGGTGAGCTAACAAGGTACCCCTGCGGCATGGTCAATTTTGACACCAGGGTCATAATTTGTATAGCTTTGTAAAATATCTGAAGTTGATGCTACATGTATGTGCCAAATATGAAAACTGAGAACCTTCCAGTTTCAGAAGAGAAGAGTTTCAAAGTGTTTACTATATGTTTCTATAGCAAATTGGCCAGCCCTGGGGCGGGGCTACATTTGACCCCTGGCGCATAATTTATACAATTATTGTAGAGGACCTACAGATGATGCTATGTGTCTAATATCAAAGCTGAGAAGCTACTATATGTTTGTACAGAATACAGTGACACCCCTGGGGTATGGCCAGTTTTACCCCAGTGACATAATTTACATAACTTTTGTAGAGGACTTACAGATGATACTACGTGCCAAAGATGAAACTGAGAACCCTATTGTTTTTTAGGAAACAAGTCTTATTCATTATTACAATTCTGGTAATTCATTTTTATTCATTATGATTTCTTTTAGATAAAGGCTTACATGAATAATACCATGTCAAAAATATTCTGAAAATGGGTGATCCTTCTAAAGCAAAAGTAGAAATGTAAAGAGAAAATTGCAGATTCGGTTTTATTGAGTCTGTTCATGAGTAGTAATTAAAAGTGCAACACTACTCACGCCCCCTAGTACCGGCTTAAGCAGTATTCAATTTTTGAAACCAATAACATGAAAACTAATGATCCCGAAGGACCAGAAAATATAACAACACTGAGAATGAAGTATTGGGCGACTTTTTACGACCGCCACACAAGCACTTAACACCTGCTGTTGTGAAGTACATATATTCTGAAAATGGGTGATCCTTCGAAAGCAAAAGTGGAAATGCAAAAGAGAAATTGCAGACTTGGTTTTATTGAGTCTGTTCATGAGTAGTAATTAAAAGTGCAACACTACTCACGCCCCCTAGCACCGCCTTAAGCAGTATTTAATTTTTAAAACTAATAACATGAAAACTAATGATCCCGAAGGACCAGAAAATATAACAACATTGAGAATGAAGTATGGGGCAAATTTTTACGACCGCCACACAAGCATTTAACATCTGCTTTTGTGAAGTCCATATATTCTGAAAATGGGTGTTCCTTCGAAAGCAAAAGTAGAAATGCAAAAGAGAAAATTGCAGACTCAGTTTTATTGAGTCTGTTCATGAGTAGTAATTAAAAGTGCAACACTACTCACGCCCCCTAGCACCGGTTTAAGCAGTATTCAATTTTCAAAACTAATAACATGAAAACTAATGATCCCGAAGGACCAGAAAATATAACAAAACTGAGAATGAAGTACGTGAAGCTTGTGGTATATTGGGAATAACTAAATGACAACTACTGGATGTAAAGATCTTAATCACATGTCGCCTGAGTCTAGCATTAGGTTGACTAAAACGTTAAAATCATGTGGAAGATTATAAGAAATACCATCGCACTAATGAACAGGTATATTCATTGATGTATACATACATGTATATGTACATTTATAACATAACTCGTGGCTTCAGGGTGACGTAACACTATCATTTTTGGTATTCACGGGCATATATTCACTAGTGAATAACATTCGAACGACCTAACTGTAGTCATACGCGCTGTCGAAACAAACAAACGAGTGGACACAGACCTATCTGTCAACGATTGAGTCAGGATAGATGGCAAAAGACTGTTGGCACTTGCGCTTAATTTCGATAAAATAATAAACCTTATAATCGCTGTCAGTAAATATCTACAAAATGTATGCAAAAAAAGACATACCAGCTACTCTGACCCAAACCATCCATTCTACACAAAAAATTGCCTCCACAACATTTTCTTCAACGCATGTCCTTTTGTTTATGCAGATTTCTACTCATAAAGATATATCGTCAATCAACAACTATAGTCATCTGAACCCAGCACAGCACAAACATAAATTCAAATATGTTATATACTCCAAAACAACTGATTGCAAAAATCTTCCTCCTGTTCCAACAGTTTTATGCAGCAGTTCGTATCCCTGAATCTTTTGTCCATTTCAATAAAATTTGTAGAGGATCATAAGATCATGCTACATACCAAATATCCAAGGTCTAGGCTTTAAAGTTTCAGAGATGAAGATTTTTAAAGCTTTTCCTATGAAAAACTGATAAGCCCTTGGGCGGGGCCATTTTTGGGATGGGGATCATAATTTGAACAACTTTAGTACAGGACCATAAGATCATGCAAAATACCATTTATCAAAGGTGATCCTTCGAAAGCAAAAGTGGAAATGCAAAAGAGAAATTGCAGACTTGGTTTTATTGAGTCTGTTCATGAGTAGTAATTAAAAGTGCAACACTACTCACGCCCCCTAGCACCGCCTTAAGCAGTATTTAATTTTTAAAACTAATAACATGAAAACTAATGATCCCGAAGGACCAGAAAATATAACAACATTGAGAATGAAGTATGGGGCAAATTTTTACGACCGCCACACAAGCATTTAACATCTGCTTTTGTGAAGTCCATATATTCTGAAAATGGGTGTTCCTTCGAAAGCAAAAGTAGAAATGCAAAAGAGAAAATTGCAGACTCAGTTTTATTGAGTCTGTTCATGAGTAGTAATTAAAAGTGCAACACTACTCACGCCCCCTAGCACCGGTTTAAGCAGTATTCAATTTTCAAAACTAATAACATGAAAACTAATGATCCCGAAGGACCAGAAAATATAACAAAACTGAGAATGAAGTACGTGAAGCTTGTGGTATATTGGGAATAACTAAATGACAACTACTGGATGTAAAGATCTTAATCACATGTCGCCTGAGTCTAGCATTAGGTTGACTAAAACGTTAAAATCATGTGGAAGATTATAAGAAATACCATCGCACTAATGAACAGGTATATTCATTGATGTATACATACATGTATATGTACATTTATAACATAACTCGTGGCTTCAGGGTGACGTAACACTATCATTTTTGGTATTCACGGGCATATATTCACTAGTGAATAACATTCGAACGACCTAACTGTAGTCATACGCGCTGTCGAAACAAACAAACGAGTGGACACAGACCTATCTGTCAACGATTGAGTCAGGATAGATGGCAAAAGACTGTTGGCACTTGCGCTTAATTTCGATAAAATAATAAACCTTATAATCGCTGTCAGTAAATATCTACAAAATGTATGCAAAAAAAGACATACCAGCTACTCTGACCCAAACCATCCATTCTACACAAAAAATTGCCTCCACAACATTTTCTTCAACGCATGTCCTTTTGTTTATGCAGATTTCTACTCATAAAGATATATCGTCAATCAACAACTATAGTCATCTGAACCCAGCACAGCACAAACATAAATTCAAATATGTTATATACTCCAAAACAACTGATTGCAAAAATCTTCCTCCTGTTCCAACAGTTTTATGCAGCAGTTCGTATCCCTGAATCTTTTGTCCATTTCAATAAAATTTGTAGAGGATCATAAGATCATGCTACATACCAAATATCCAAGGTCTAGGCTTTAAAGTTTCAGAGATGAAGATTTTTAAAGCTTTTCCTATGAAAAACTGATAAGCCCTTGGGCGGGGCCATTTTTGGGATGGGGATCATAATTTGAACAACTTTAGTACAGGACCATAAGATCATGCAAAATACCATTTATCAAAGGTCTAGGCCTTCAGTTTCCGAGAAGAAGATTTTTAAAGATTTTCCTATGACAAACTGATACGCCCTTTGGCCCGGATGTCATAATTTGAACAATCTTTGTAGAGACCATAAGATCATACTACATACCAAATATCAATGGTCTAGGACATATGGTTTCAGAGAAGATTTTTTTTAAAGATTTTCATATATTACCATATATGGAAAAAATGACCACGCCCTCTGGCGGCCATGTTTTTTGCCGGATCAATTTTTTTTAACAGTTTTAAGTCTATCAACTGAGAAACATTTTGGCGAAAACTATATTCAAATCGAACAAGTCATTCTCGAGAAGAAGAGTTTTCTAGATATTGCGTACAGTTGCCATGGCAACAAGACCAATGGCCCCGCCCACTATCTTTTAACAACCTTTAAAGCAAACACCCCTAGTATGTATCTGACGAAGTTTGGTTACAATTGGGCAGTCGGTTTCAGAGAAGAAGTCGTTTGAAATTGTTGACGGACAGACAGACGGACAGAGTATCACAATAGCTCACCTTGAGCACTTTGTGCTCTTGTGGGCTAAAAAATTGATAAACCCCGGGGCGGGGCCATTTTTGGTCAAAGGTTCATAATTTGAAAATCTTTGTAGAGGACCAATAGATGCTGCTAAATACCAAATATCAAATGTCTAGGACTTACGGTTTCAGAGAAGAAGAATTTTAAAGATTTTCCTATGAAAAACTGATAAGCCCCGGGGCGGGGCCATATTTGGTCAAGGCGTCATAATTTGAACAATCTTTGTAGAGGACCATTAGATAATGCTACATACCAAATACCAAAGGTCTAGGCCTTACGGTTTCAGAGGAGAAGATTTTTAAAGATTTTCCTATGAAAAACTGATAAGCACCAGGGCGGGGCCATTTTTGGTCCAGGGGTCATGATTTGAAAATGTTTGTAGAGGACCATTAGATGATTCAACATACGAAATATCAAAGCTCTAGGCTTTGTGGTTTCAGAGAAGAAGATGTTTCAGTAAATTGTTGAGGACGCACGACGTACATACGCAAGAGGCTGGACGCCAGAGCCAGCCCACTCACAAAACCTCACCTGGCACTTTGTGCCAGGTGAGCTAAAAACGAGCTTTAGCGAGTTTTATCGTTTTAAAAAGACTCATTTAATAAATCCAATAATCAAAAACACTTAAGTAAGATCCTCTATGTATTGTACCTTTGCACATACGCTCTCTGTAATGGTAAAAGTCATTATAGGAACATTTTGAACACAACATTACTCCCACTCCCAGCATCAGACATGGTCTTTGTATCAAGATATTACTGTACATCGTATCGGAAGACGACTGTATATCATATAAATGCATATATTATACCAAGAGGGCCTGAATGGCCCTGACATCGCTCACCAGACAATAAGGAAAGAAGATTTTTCAAAGATTTCACTATATGTTTCTAGAAAACTAGCCGGCCATGGGGTGGGGCAAATTTTAATTCAGAAAGAATAAATTAATCTATACTTATGTTCAAAATTTCAGATATTTTCATTACATTTTCATGAGTTTATATTATTATTCATATCTTAAGATTGATGTACTTTTAACCCTTCCCCTGTTCTATGTTTATTCAAAATTTCAATACCTAGTGAATATTCATGGACAAAATAGTTGTAATGAAATATGGAAAGTGGGACAGTATAGCCATTTTAGAAAGTAAAGAAACATATTTCAAATTCCATTGACAAACAGATCAGACCCTGATCAGACAGCTGCTATAGGAGCCGTCTGATTTGGGTCTTATCTGTTTGCAAATGCATGAAAAGTCATTTATATGAGGGAAAGGCTTAAGTAAACATATTATAACTTATAAGTACATGTATATTGTACACAAAATAAAAAATAATTTAATGCAATTTGCACTATATTATATAATAAGCAAATACAGCAGATTGATCAGATGACTACTACATGAGCCATCTGATTTGGGTCTACTCTGTTTGCAAAGGTGTATAAATGCATATTTATGGAGTAAAGGGTTAATTGTTCTATTTACAGGTCAGATCTAATTTGCAACTGCCATTATCAAGAAGGAAGGCAATCCAGTTGTAATAAAAAGTGTGAAAGGGAAATAACCTACCTATTTTGTATGCTTAAAATAGCCAGCTAAAAATAGACACTGCTCTCCAAGATGCAATAGAACACTTGAATTTGTATTAAGCTGAACTAAGTTATAGGATCTATAATGATAGCTGGCAGCTAGCTTAATGCAGGGCATAGATATGGAAAACAAGAGGGCCATGAGGCCCTGAAGCGCTCACCAGACATAACCCCAGGGGCGGGCCATATTTGACCACAAGAAATCATGTGTACATCCTTGGTAGAGAACCACAAGGCAAAGCAATATGCCATTAATAAAAGGTCTAAGCCTTATGGTTTCAGAGAAAGATAATATTTATATTTTTCCCATGAAAAACTGATAAGCCCTGAGGCAGGGCCAAGTTTCGCCCAGTGGTCAGGGTCGTAAGTTAAACATTCTTGGCAGAGGACCACAAGCCACAGCTACATATTCATAGAGGATCATTAGATCATGTTACATACCAAATATCAAAGATCTAGGCATTACAGTTTCAGTAGATTTTTAAAGATTTTCCTATGAAAAACTGATAAGCCCTTGGGCGGGGCCATTTTTGGCTTTGGGGTAATAATTTGAACAATATTTGTAGAGGACCATAAGATCATGCTACATACTAAATATCAAAGGTCTAGGCCTTACAGTTTCAGAGAAGAAGATTTTTAAAGATTTTCCTATGAAAAACTGATAAGCCCTTGGGCGGGGCCATTTTTGGCCCGAGGATCATAATTTGAACAACTTTTGTAGAGGACCATGAGATCATGCTACATACCAAATAACAAAAGTCTAGGCCTTACAGTTTCCGAGAAGAATATTTTTAAAGCTTTTCCTATGAAAAACTGATAAGCCCTTGGGCGGGGCCAAGTTTTGGCCCGGGGTCATAATTTGAACAATATTTGTAGAGGATCATAAGATCATGCTACATACGAGATATCAAAGGTCTAGGCCTTACAGTTTCAGAAAAGAAGATTTTTAAAGATTTTCCTATGAAAAACTGATAAGCCCTTGGGCGGGGCCATTTTTGGCCCAGGGTTCATTATTTGAACACTCTTTGTAGAGGACCATAAGATCATGCTACATACCAAATATCAAAGTTCTAGGCCTTACAGTTTCAGAGAAGAAGAATTTTAAAGATTTTCCAATGAAAAACTGATAAGCCCTTGGGCGGGGCCAATTTTTGCCCGGGGGTCATAATTTGAACAATCTTTGTAGAGGACTATAAGATCATGCTACATACCAAATATCAATGGTCTAGTACAGAATGGTTTCAGAGAAGAAGATTTTTAAAGATTTTCATATATTACCATATATGGAAAAAATGACCACGCCCTCTGGCGGCCATGTTTTTTGCCGGATCAAAATTCTTTTTACAACTTTTAAAGTCTATCAACTGAGAAACATTTTGGTGAAAACTATATTCAAATCGGACAAGTCATTCTGGAGAAGAAGATTTTTCTAGATATTGTGTACGGTTGCCATGGCAACAAGACGGATGGCCTCGCCCACTATCTTTTAACAACTTTTGAAGCACCTACCCACAGTATGTATCTGACCAAATTTGGTTACAATTGGGCAGTCGGTTTCAGAGAAGAAGTCGTTTGAAATTGTTGACGGACAGACAGACGGACAGACGGACGCCGGACGCCGGAGGGGTATCACAATAGCTCACCTTGAGCACTTTGTGCTCTGGTGAGCTAAAAAGCTTTAAGAGCTGTAATTGTCTAAACACAATTTCTACTCTACTGATCGGGCTAAGGGTGATTACCAATACTCTCCCATTGACCAGCTAGTCCTATCAGAGCACTGGCTTATCTGAGGAAAACTTTAACCTGTAGAACCTTTAGACTGTAATTTCTGATGTGAAAAAATATATACACAGGACAGGGTCAATTTTAAACTCAGAACTATGATATTAACAAAACTCATAAAGGTATGCGAAGTTAATCTATACAACAAATATCTAAGCTCTGGGACATGTAGTTTTGACAAGAAGAGTTTCAAAGTTTTTCCTATGCATATATACTATAGTGATCCCATGGGCTGTTTGTCCCCCTAGGGGCATAATTTATATAACTTTTGTAGAAGACCTGAAGTTGAAGCTATGTGCCAAATATGAAAGCTGAGAACCTTCTAGTTTGAGAGGAGAAGAATTTCAAAGTTTTCACCATATGTTTCTATTGAAAACTGAAAACCCCTGGGACAGGGCCAATTCTTACCCCAGGAGCATAATTTATATAACTTTTGTAGAGGACCTACAGATGATGATATGTACCACAGATGAAAGCTGAGTACCCTGTAGATTCAGAGGAGAAGATTTTTAAAGGTTGAAATTGTTGACGTCCGACGACGGACGACGCACGCCAACGGACATCAGGCGATCACAAAAGCTCACACTGAGCACAAAAGTGCTCTGGTGAGATAAAAAGTGTACATGGTGTAAATCTTGTTAAACCATTTTTAAGTCCGAGTTTGCACTGAGATTTATATATCATGTTTTTGTTTATTGTTGACAACAGTAGCTATAGGGTTCGATATTAGTATCAAAATTTAAATACAAAATGTGTGATTACTTTAATAGAGCATCATTTTGCATTGTCTGCCAAGCAATAACAAACATTTATACTGATTAGGTTTCTAGAAATATCGGATAAACTGGAGAAAAGGTGTCTATTGAACTTGTTTTTTCCGTAACAGATGTGAACATGCAGCTTTAAAATATCTTTAAAACGTTGATGATTTTTGTACCTGATCAATCTCTGCCTCAAGCGATTGTAAATCTCCTGTTGTTTAGTAAGGTCATTGCATCTATCCTGAAGAATGGCTAGGTCTCCCTCTACAGCATTCATTCTCGATGTCAATACAATGACTTCATTGTTGGTGGTGATGTCCAGTGTTTTGTCCCTCAACTGCAATAATATGCAAATGTTAGGAGTAAATCAAATGCCTAGTGCAAAAATAATGAAACCTTGTAAATTTACACTGCACTTTAAACAAGATGACCAGAATGGCCCTGAAGCGCTCACCAGACAATCAGAGGAGAAGATTTTCAAAGTTTTCACAATAGGTTTCTATTGAAAGCTGGCTACTCCTGGGACAGGGCCAATTTTGACCACAGGGGCATAATGTATATAACAATTCAGGAACTGAACATCATGTGCCAAATATGAAAGTTATGAACCTTCCAGTTTCAGAGAAGATTTTCAATGCTTTTACTATATATTTTTATTGAAAGCTGACCAACCCTGGGGTAGGGCCAATTTTAACCCCAGGGGCATAATTTAAACAAGGCCGTACAAAGTTCTGACTAAAGGCGATCAACTGTTCTTCTGAACGGGTAAGTGTACCCTAGCATTCCACTCTGATTTTTTGCATTCGAATATTATTATAAATCATTACAAATTAATTTCATATTCATAAGTTTAACTTAATAGTTTCAAGTAATACAATTTCATGTTAAAAAATATTTCATAATTTATTTAAAATCTTTAATTTGTGGCATTCTAGACTAGAGTCTTTACATGATTTATCCTTCGTCTGAACTGCAGGGTAGGTAATAATGATATCATAATGCCAATTACTATTATTAATTAACCCTTCCCTCATATAAAGGTTTGAAAACAGAGTAGACCCACATCATATAGGAGCCATAGGCAAAGGGTTAAAGAACCCACTAACACTGGCTCCAGCACCAGATACAGGTGCACTAAAAATAGCCACTGGTCATCTCTCTCTACTGCCTGACTGGATGACCTCTTTATCAGCAAAGAGAAAATGCTTCAAAACGCAGTCAGCTATAGATTTGCTAGAAAACTGGCCACCCTGGGGTGTAGCCAATTTTGACCACAGGAACATAATTTATATAACTTTTGTAGATGACCTGAACATGATGCTATGTGCCAAATATGAAAGATGAGAACCTTCCAGTTTCAGAAGAGATGATATTCAAAGTTTTCACTATATGGTTCTATAGAAAACAATGCACCCCTGGGGCGGGGCCAATTTTGACAGCAGGGACATAATTTATATAACTTTTGTAGAGGACCTACAGATGATGCTATGTGCCAAAGATGAAAGCTGAGACCCCTGTAGATTCAGAGGAGAAGTTTAAAGGTTCAAATTGTTGACGACGGACGACGCACACCGACGGACGACGGACATCAGGCGATCACAAAAGCTCACCCTGAGCACTTTGTGCTCTGGTGAGCTAAAAACTGTTTGGATCTAAATTATAAGGTCACAAGTATATAGGCTATTCACTAGGTTAGAAACCTTTTCATATAATGCATCGTTTTTCTTATAGTAATGTAAGGAAACATCAACTTAGTCCTGCCCTTTGTAACCATGTTTTTTCATGATCTCAGGAACATCTTTTCACGTCTTTGAAAACAGAGTAGACCAAGATCAGATAGCTCCTGGAGTCTGCTCTGCATGCATAGGAAATCATGATAGAGTTGGCTCCACAGTTTCTACCAAAACCAAACAAGAGGGCCAGAATGGCCCTAAAGCGCTCATCAGACAATCAGAGGAGAAGGTTTTCAAAGTGTCCACTGTATGTTTCTATAGGGCGAATATCTGTTTGTAAACAAACCCGTCGATTTCGCGCATGCGCAGTTAACTGGTGGGCAAAACCACCAATATCGACCTATATATAATATCCCTATTAAAAGGTTAGGCAACAGTAAGTCTACACATCATTTAACAACCGTGTTGGTTTAAAATTGTTGATTTCTTTACATTTACTATATCCTCTGACAATTATGACAATTATGTTTTAGTTCCTAAGGATTGATACAAGAAGAATCTTGAATCAATCGGCCCTACAAACTACCAGCTGAACTTTGAAATAAAAAACACAAAAATCCCTTGATCTGGCCTTTCTTTGAAATGGGAGACATTATTATTTATTTGTTGGACATGCCTGATATGTCAAATAATTTAAATCAACAGTATTTAAAATTTTAATTCTCGTTTTATTTTAATAAGATCTAGATATTAAGATGTATATAATCTCATGTCGTTCATTCGTGTGTTGTAAAATGTCTTTCTGGCTACTGTACAGTACCGTAGCAGATCTAGTAAAAGTATTTTAGAATAGATCTAGATCATATCAATCTATATTATCTTTAGAACTATATTTCACAATAAACCATCTTTTTCAATATACTTGTATCTAAATCGTTGGGGTTTAATTATGCTTAGCCATAGATCTAATCAGTCAAAACATAGTTATCTTCTATTGTTCGGGAAGCTGTTTAACAAATCATAACTTGGCACATTGTTTGGTAGTTGTCACAATAGAAGCATTCCTGTTACGTAATAGTTCATAACTTTGAATTGTTGATAAGACAGTGTGTGATAGATGGCAGTTCCGTGATCGCTGGCCCTTGTCCCCTGCTGAGAAATTAGGGGATTTACTGACCATCTGGCACCTTTGATCGCTACTTTTTCGTTATATCGGCTGAGTAAGTAATGTAATAATCTAGTCTCCAACTGTCTAACACAATTCATTTTTAGTATTCAAAACAAATAGTGTGTATTGTTAGAATCTTTGAATGCGGTGAATAAAAGTACTGACATTTGCAAAATGTAGACCCAGACAATATATATACATGTAGCTAAACAAGCAACCCTCTGACCAGGGCCTTCACTGTTTATTATTCAAAATCATATAGCAAATTTAAGTATTATTATATAATGATAATGAATGGGATCTACAGTTAAACAATGACCGGTCATTCCACCTTAACATTTAAGCATTCACAATGTAACCCTTTCTCTAATATAAACGTGTGTTCGTGTATTTGCAGACAGCGTAGACCCAGGCCATACTGGGTCTGCTCTATTTATTTTAGAAATTGTAATAGGTCCGACTCTACAGTTTCTACCAACAAAACAATCCTGTCTACAAATGTCATTAGAAACATTAGCCTATAGATATTCAATTACGATGTCAACTCTTAATTCTTGGTGAAATTTCACACCTTATAATTTTATATAAATTTGCAACAAATAACGTTTTTGTCATGATTGGCATGATAGTATCATGTGATAGGAACTTTGTGGCACATCTTTCGAAATACATGTACTTTTGTAATCAATTATACCCTTTAGACATGGCCCTTTATCAAATACAGTTAATACTTGTGTATTTTACCAATATTTAACTTTTTTTTTATTATAATTTTGTACTGTGCATTACCCATGCTTTGAAAAGCTTATATCTTTCAATTCCACAGGTTGTCATGTTAAACTGTTGTTATTTTTGTTACAGAGTCGGCAAATAGTTTATTGTAGATCTGTCGTGTTATTTGTTGTACAACCGACTCCAAATAAAGATGTTTGTATCGTGTGAATTCATCTTCCAGAATCAATCTTCGGTTCATGTTTATGTTTTTACACGCACTATCGATGTAATTATCATCAACGATTGCACCATAATCGTTTTTATTAATTTTAACAGAAGTTTTCAAAGTGCTGTCAATGTTTCTGTTATTGTTTACATATCAGCTGTCAGTCTTTTTTCCCACCAAGCTTTTCTCGGCTAAGATAACAGCTGCGCTTGACGTCACGGCGATTCGCCCTATAGAAAATTCGCTGGCCCTTGGGCGGGGCCAATTTTGACCCAAAGGGCACAATTTATATAACTTTTGTAGGGGACCTGAACATGATGCTATCTGCCAAATACGAAAGCTGAGAACTCTATAGATTCGGAGGAGAAGATTATCAAAGTTTACACTATATATGCTTCTATTGAAAACTGGCTACCCCTGGGGCGGGGCCAATTTTGACCCCAGGGACATAATTTATATAACTGTTGAAGAGGACCTGGACATGATGCCATGTGCCAAATATGGAAGCCGACAACCTTCTAGTTTCAATCGAGACGACTTTCAAAGTTTTCACAATATGTTTCTATTGAAAACTGTCCATCGCTGGGGCGGGGCCAATTTTGACCCCAGGAGCATAATTTATAAAACTTTTGTAGAGGACCTGTTGAACATGATATATGCCAAATATGAAAGCTGAGAATCTCCCAGTTTCAGAGGAGAGGTTTTTCAATGTTTTCACTATACGCTTCTATGGAACACTGGCTAACCCTTGGGTGGGGCTTATTTTGACCAAAGGGGCATAATTTATATAAATTTTGAAGGGAGGTGATCCCCCGAGAGCAAAAATTGCAACACAAAAAGAGAAAATTGCAGACTCGGTTTTATTGAGAAGCGGTATTCAATTTTCAGAACAAGCAGTACTGAAATTCATGATCTCGAAGGATCAGAAGGTATGACAACACTGAGAATGAGGTACGGGGCGACGTTTTACGGCCGCCACACAAACACTTTGTAGAGGACCTGAACATGATGCTATGAGCCAAATATGAAAGCTGAGAACCTTCCAGTTTCAGAGGAGAAGATTTTAAAAGTTTTAGTATACATTTCTATAGAAAACAATGCACCCCTGGGGTTGGGCCAATTTTGACCACAGGGTCATAATTTATATAACTTTTGTAGAGGACCTGAACATGATGCTATGTGCCAAATATGAAAGCTGAGAACCTTCCAGTTTCAGAGGAGAAAATTTTAAAAAAATTCACTATATGTTTCTATTGAAACTGACCAACCCTGGGGCGGGGCCATTTCTGACACCAGGGGCATAATTTATATAACTTATGTAATGAATGTGAATATGATGCTATGTGACAAATATGAAAGCTGAGAACCTTCCACTTTCAGAGGAGAAGATTTTCAAAGATTTCACTATATGCTTCTATTGAATACTGAACACCCCTGGGGCGGCGCCAATTTTGATCCTATGGGGGTAACTTATACAACTTTTGTAGAGGACCTAAAGATGATGCTATGTGCCAAATATGAAAGCTGAGGACCTTCCAGTTTCAGAGGAGAAGATTTTCAAAGTGTTCACTATATGTTTCTATTGAAAACTGACCAACCCTGGGGTGGGATCAATTTTGACGCCAGGGACATAATTTATATAACTTTTGGTACAGGACCTAAAGATGATCTTATGTGCCAAATATGAAAGCTGAGAACCTTCCATTTTCAGAGGAGAAGATTTTCAAACTCGTATTTCCATAAAAAACAAGGCACCCCTGGGGCGGGGCCAATTTTGTCCCCAGGAGTATAATTTATATAAATTTTTAGAGGTCCTGCAGATGATGCTATGTGCCAAAGATGAAAGCTGAGAACCCTGTAGATTCAGAGGAGAATATTTTTAAAGGTTCAAATTGTTGACGCGGGACGACGGACATCAGACGATCACAAAAGCTCACCCTGAGCACTTTGTGCTCTGGTGAGCTAAAATGGGGTTTCTCTATAGTCATATCTCTGCTTGGCGGCCATGTTATTTAAAATATATCAACATGGTTTTGTGAACTTTGAGAAAGTTTTCCCTATAGTTATATAAAATAGATTTAGTTAGGCCCCACCACGGCCAGTGTATTGTTATGAGGAATATGTACTTCCATAGAATTTGTACTCCCCAGTCCATTTTCTACGACCAAAGGGATACATATTCGTCAACGAATAAGTACTCCCCAAGCAATGGACCCGTAATATTATGACTCCCCTCACATAGAATATGTACTCCTGTAGAAAAATGACTCCCCTTTAAAGTTATACCCAAAAAGCTTTGTTTCGCGGGTTTCAACTTATCAGTCGATTGGTCGGCTGTTTGGCCGATTAGTTGGTCGGTCCGCATAATATTGTTGCGTGAACTACTAATACAGTTTTTAATGTACTTCATTGAATCTTTATTCACATCATAGTCTTTAAATGTTCTTGCTCAAGACATACACTTTGCCTCAGATTCGCCATTGCTGAGTTACAGTCCTTAGAAAAGGGCAAACTAGAGAAAAACGTTTGTCTGCGAGCTTTTTATATAGTTTTAAAAAGATTTAAATGAAACTTCATATACATAGTCACTATCAGGTGTACTTATGCATCATGCACCTTTTGAATGGGTTGGAATCTTAACTGCAGAGTTATGACCCTTTGATCCAATATGCATTGTTGCCGACTTGTAAATCTGTTAAAATGCTTTATTTTATATCAATGTGGTTTCGGGGGCATTTTGTCTCATTAGTGACTTCTCTAGATAACACTTAACATTCCATAAAAATATGCATCATGTTTAAAGCTTCACACATTGGTTTGATTTCTCATAGACATGCTGAATGAGTGTCAAACAGTTTTTATCTGGATGAGACACCGAGTTGTCTCAGCGTCTTATCCCAATACATGATGTTGGAGCAAGTAAACCACCAGTCATCATAGCCTATGAGTCGCTGCGTGAAAGGTAGAAATGGTTTCCCTCCTTGGCGCTCAGGATTTAAGGGGTAGTATTACGACTGGTTCGTCAGTGTCAATATGAAGTGAACGACTGGGTAAGTCCCTGGTGTACCTCAAAAGTCAAAGGGAGATCTGAAGTCAGATATGTTGAGCCGTAGCGGCGCTCTCCAGCCAAAAGCACATCACCATGCATAACAAAAAATGAGTCGTAAAAGAACATGCAAACAACTTGAATCCGGATTAGATGTTGAATTACTCGGCGTCTTAACTTGATCCCAGATGTTTGATCAAACAATGCATTACATTCGAATTCGACAAGCTTAGGGTATAAGTTTGAGCTGAGTGAAGCATTCGGTTATTTCGCAGAAAACAATGGTTGAAGGACTTCCGCGTCCAAGCGGTTATGGTCTCCGGGTGGGAATCACATAGCCCCTCACACCATCTGTAATATCATTTGGCACCCCACCCATGCTGCCCGCAAGCCCTAGGTCGAGGTCAAATGACTTGGAAATTTTACGTGCAGTTGGTTGTCACATTTATGTGCAGTTTTTTGTCACAGTTTTTTCTTTTTTTCTATATCTCTCTAACAACTGTAGTTATTGCCATGGAATTGCATATACACATTAAACACCATCCATACTTTCATTGCACACCAAACCCATTCTGCACGCAAGCCCAAGGTCAAGGTCAAATGACTTAGGAATTTTACGTGCAGTTGGTTGTCAATTTTTTCATCATCTTATATGCATATATGGCATGGAATTGCATATACACATTCAACACCATCCATACTTTCATTACGTACCCGGCCCATGCTGCCCGCAAGGTCAAGTTTAAATGACTTAGGAAGTTTACGTGTAGCTGGGCAAGCACCCACACGGGGGCATCACTGTGTCTAACAGACATAATTTTCTAGTTTAAAGTTTCTCTTGTTTCCCCTATCATTCTTCAACCACGCAGTTATTGATCAGAAACCATTTCAAAAGTTAAGATCATGGGGACCTTGACCTTTGACCTAGTGACCC
The DNA here is from genome assembly GCA_963576725.1 of Azorinus chamasolen. NCBI lineage: Eukaryota > Metazoa > Mollusca > Bivalvia > Cardiida > Solecurtidae > Azorinus > Azorinus chamasolen. The sequence goes on along the minus strand of OY755250.1, from coordinate 44,678,498 downwards.
CAAAAACAACAGATGTCTTCTAGTGGCCATGGCCAAGCACCACAGTAAGTGTGAATATCCTACGTCAAGCAATTTATCAGATAGGAAACAGTTCGATCTACCGACCGACCGACAGACCGACCCACATGTGCAGAACAATATATCCCCATTTTTTCAAAAAAGGGCTATAATAACTTTAATACTGAAGGAGATGTTTGCAACACCAACTACAAATGCAGATAGCCGGGCCGCATGACTGCCAAATTGGATGATTCCAGTACACTCCCACAAACAATTAGAACAATCACTAAACGTGACGAATAACCCCGCACAGTAGCCTAGATTGTAAATTTACTAAATAGGTGGGATAATTGTGCTTTGCACATGTACTATTTGTGTTTATGTATACCAAAAATAATTTCAATAACTTTAAAACTGAAGGAGGAGTTTGCTTCACCAGCTGAACTCCCCTTGTTTCATGCCAAATTTACAAAAACCTAGTCAAATTTAGTTAGCGGGGATATAATTATCTCTGGTTCAGTCACAACAACTTTCAAATGCATATGTCTATACAAGAGGGCCAAGATGACCCTGTACCGCTCAACTGGTTTGCTATGTTTTCTATATCAAAGCTCGTATTAATTACAGAGAATGTGTTTATAGATTTCACAATATAACTCTATGTAAACTGACAACTAAAAGGGCACGGCCACTTTTACCCTAGGGCAAACTTTGATTAGTCTTTGAGGAGGTCTACTAGATAATACTTACAGCACAAATATCACATATCTAAGCCTTTGGGTTTCAGACAAGTTTTGTTCTCTTCAAAATAATCATAAGTAAAACTTGTGACCTCCGTGGCATAGCCAGTTTGACCCCAGGGACAAAATTTGAACAATCTTAGTAGAGGTCCATCAGATGATGCTACATACTAAATAGCACAGCTCTAAGCTTTTCGGTTTTGGACAAGAATAATCTAAAAGTCCTTACTATATGATGCAACGTAAAACTTGTGACCCCCGATGTCGCCTTACAGTATTCAGAGTTTTTCTCAGATTTAGGGGAAGGGGCTAGCCTTTCTTGAGGGGAAAAAATAAGCCCGAAAAGCATGTTTTAGTGGAAAATAAAAGCGCGACATAGATGTTTTTAGGGAAGATAATGAAATAGAAACTTTAATATTATAATGATAAACAGGGGACATTGCAAATGAACAGAGTACTAAATGCAGCTCTTATAGAGTAATATAATTATTGAAATTACTTTACAACTGAATAGCCTGTGGTTTTTCAGCCTTGAATAGGTCGACTATGCCCTCAGGTTTGGTCTGTGAGAGCATAGTTGCTCGGGTGTATGTTGCTTTGATCGATTACAGCTCCCCACACCCACCCATCCAATGTCCTTTAACACCATCCAAATATCATAACTTTTTATTGAATTCATTTTCATTAACCAGCAAACGTTTCCTAAGTAATTTACTCTCCATCGTTTTGTACAGAAAACACACATCCCTCTCTATTTCCATTACATTAATCTAACCATTTCCCATCGATTTTAACAAAATAGTTACTGACTTTTAGAGAAATGAATACTTGTTACGGGAATACCTTTGCCATTTCAATACTTTCCAAATCGCATGAAATATTAAACCTCACACAGACATCAACTGATTTTCGGAAGAGATCCGATTTGCACAGTTTCGGTAAATCTTTCACGGATAAAACACAGCTAAAACCCGATGAACACACACATTCCAGCAACTGACATCTCAATTCTATAAATTGTCGTCACAATCCACGCTCAATGTCTGAATAAATCTTTTAAGTGAAACGAACCTTTTTCTGAGCGATATTTGATTTCGTCAAGCAGCGCACATTTTGGTTCTATCGGGATAAACCGAGAATTTTGTAACACGACGCCTCATTGGTCTACGGCGGAGGTGTGTCTCAGCCTGGCTAATTCATGAGGCGTCGTATGTATAGAGAAATGCGGTCGGCGTTTTAGCCTATTAATCGGTGTCGATATAAAAACTGCCCTTCCATTGCTATCGGCGGAGAAGAAATTGATCTAGTTTTATCTGTCTGTTACATTCTGCCACGCGCCCTAATTGGGAATTTCGGACATTGATGGAGAAAATGTTTCTAAAGGGGATTTTTCTTCCCTGGGGGAAAAATAGACAAGCTAGGGGAAAAAAGTCCGAGGGGAAGACGCATTTATGTCTGTTATATAAAGGAAACAAACCCTAGTATTTGTTTAAAGTTTTTATTTCTTTTTGGATGGAATCAATTCATTGAATAGCTTTGGAATAGGTTGACCCAAGAAACATTCCTGTCAAGTTTGGTAAAAATCCAGCAAGTGGTTTAGGAGGAAATGTCATTTTAGGAAACAAGAGGACCTTGATGGCCCTGACATCGCTCACCAGACAATCAGAGGAGAAGATTTTCAGTTTCTATAGAAATTGGCCACCCTTTGGTGAAAATCCAGCAAGTAGTTTAGGAGGAAATGTCATTTTAAGAAAAAAAGTTGACGACGGACAACTGAAGATGCACGACAAACAAAGTGTGATCACAATAGCTCATCTTGGCACATCGTGCCATGTGAACTAAAATGTCAACAGTTTTGAAAGAAAGGATTGATCTGGATTCAAACTGATTAAAATGCAATCAAGGATTTATCTATATAGCAAAAATATGCTTAAGCATTTCAGAGCAATACACGTGTGACTAATGACCTTTGAGGAAATATGTCACTTTTTAAGTCAAATCAGGGGCCATAACTCTTTGGCGAAATTTTTCGGAGAAAATTGTGCTATGCAGATTTACGCTTCAAAATTAATACATACCGTATGCAAAAATTCTGAAAGGAGGTGATAAAGTTTGATGTAAATCGGTAAAGAAATGAAGAAGTAGTTTGTGTGACAAGATTTGAGCCAGGTTGTGCCACGGACAGACCACCGACCAAACACACTGACTCCTATATACCCCCTCTAAACTTTGTTTGTGTGGGTATAATTATGCGGTGAACATTCACCTTAAAATGAAACGATCCAAACGTTGCAACTTCATGAGATACTTAACTATGTTAAATATGATGCCCGTACTTCTAAGATTTGTTTTTGCATTCCTCTGTTATGGAATGAAAACGAAATCCCTGTTCAAGGTTAGAGTGACCTTGAACTTCATCCACATTGCCTCAATTTCAAAACATTAGGGGTCATTTATTTAATATCATGTTCAACATCACTACCAAGTATCAGGATTTTGATTTAAAGCCTTCTTTAGCTATTGATCGAAAACCATGTTCGACCTTGCTCTTTGATTCAATTGGGCCTTTCTTTCAAAATTGATGTTACATTTTTGAGGAAGTTTAAGATATATGGCATCCAATTTCGTTTTCTTCAAAACTATTTCACATTTGTCTATACATACAAATTTCCATGACAGTTCTAAAAATTCCCGGACAATTCCCGGACCTTGAAAACACTTCCAGACTTTTCCCTAACGCGTGACAACCCTAATTCATCGAGATTGTCTTATTTACCATTGTTTATTATTTATAGAAATCAATTAAATAATACCTTGCTGATGTTGTGGATTGTTTTTTTAGCACTGTCGCTGTCTTCTTGTGACATGTTTACCAGACTGATTAACAACTTAATTATTTTGTCTGTGTCACGCTGCAATTGGTCATCGCTGGTGGTCATGCTATTTGAATGCATTAGTCTATGACGCACTTCTAACACCTGTAAAGGTAAAGAATTTCATGTAAAGGCAGATAAGTTTGATGTTGCAAAATTACTAAATTAACTAGAAAGCTGACCCTGAGAGGGTCCTGCAGTGATCTTGTGTTCAAGGTAATAATATTTATCCTATTCACTGTCCGACTACAAATGTAGTAACATTGACACACAGTTTGGAACCACATGTGATGCTTAGTACTTCTGCGTCGCGTCTGGATCCAAGCCATTTGACAATCTGTTAATAGTTTGACCAAATGTCTAGGTAGTATGTTAAGACTTGTGTTGAAGTAGACAACACATTTTGCATGCAAAAAACTGGCCTGACAGTGAAGGAGTTAATACATGATGTTGGAAACATATAAACAGCTGTAGTATACTTTTTGGCAATGATTGTGATGCAGTTAAAATGGCAGTTATTAAGATGTATAAGTACTGCAATAGAGACTCATGTATAATTACCAGTAATATGTGAAATATTGTTTGAATTATCGCATCTGATCAAAAGTGTTGACGGACGGATGTCCGTGCGATTGAAAAGTGAATGAGGACCTTTTCAGCGGTTGACATGTATACTAGGGGCCATTTTACAACAAGGGGACATACCCTATTGTTTTATCGTCTTAACCCTTTCCTTCATAAAAACGTGTTTTTACGCATTTGCAAATACAGAGAAGACCCAGACCATATGGCTGATATATGAGTCGTCTGATCAGGGTCAGGGCCTGCTCTGTTTCCTAATGTATTGTAATTTGATAGATCTGTTTCTATACTTTCTAAAATGACTACAATGTTCCACCTTCCATATTTCAAGATAACTATTTTGTCCATGAATATGCAGTGGGTATTGAAATTTGGATTAAGCATACAACATGAAAAGGGTTAAACGTATCAGGGGGTCAGGGGGTATTAAAACAAGAGGGCCTGAAAGGCCCCGACATCGCTCACCAGACAATCAGAGGAGAAGATTGTCAAGGTTTTCACTATATGTTTCTATTGAAAACTGAACAGTCACCCCAGGGATGGTGCCAATTTTGACCCCAGGGACACAATTTATGTAACTTTTGTAGAGGACCTGAATATGATGCTGAAAGAATGTAGTGAAAGAATGGGTAGAGCATAGACCACTGGACCTTTATTAATTCTTTGGATGCTAGAGGCGGATTCTCCCACCACTAATGACCTATGCAAACAGCTTGGATCCGATGTCCAAACTGTTTGTCAATGAGACTGAACTTCTGAAAAACTTAGAAAGAAAGTGTGTAGTGGGATTCTCCCACCACTAATGACCCATATACAGTGCTCCCTCCCTACAACGACCCTCCCAATAACGATTCCCTCCTTACAACATCGCATGTCACTGTTTCCGAAACAACAAGGCTCCAGAAACAACTTTTTTCCATCGTATGTTCTTTATGCCTCCACCAAACCCTATGTTGTGACCACTTTTTTAGAATTGTCACATTGTGACGATTCTAAAGAGTGGTCACAACATAGGGTTTGATAGAGGCGTAACGGTTTTAGTTCTCGAAATAACCTTATCTGGGGATCTGCAAACAGGCTAATTGTGTTTAATTTTCCCTCCCTATAACAACTCCCTCTGAACAACACATACAATCTTCGTATCCCAAAGGCTGCCGTTGTAGAGAGGGAGCACTGTAGATGCAAACAGTTTAGATCCAGATCAGGCCCCACATTATTTGGATCAAGATCAGGCCCTACATAATGTGGGGCTTGATCTGATATCAAAACTGTTTGTCAATGAGACCGAACTTCTGAAAAACTTAGAAAGAAAGTGTGTAGTTAGGTAAACTTATGAATATGCTGCAGACAACAATTTAGCAGATGACAAAATTACACAGCATGCAAAGAGTTAAAAGCTGAAATTCACAACAGATACGCTCTGTATTGATGCTAGCAGCTTTATGCAGGGCATAGGTATGAAAAAAAGCTGTAAGAATTTTCTGCATTTTGAGAATTATCCACAGTTTTCTCAATCTAAAATGAGTGTGTGTTATTTGTCTAAAAACAATTTATACTCTACTGATCAGGCTAAGGGTGATTACATCAGCACTCACTAGCTGGTCTCAGGCTGATATTAAGGAGAAACCTTTAGACTGTAGTTTCTGATGTAAAGAAGTCTATACACACAGGGCAGGGCCAATTTTAACCCCAGAACTATGATACTTATAAAACTCATAAAGGTATTCTAAGTAAATCTATACACCAAATATCCAAGCTCTGGGACATGTAGTTTCTGACAAGAAGATTTTTTTAAAGTTTTTCCTATGCATAACTAGTGATCCCTTGGGTTGTTTAAGCAGTCAGCTACAAAACAATGGTAACCCCTGGGGTGGGACCAATTTTGACCGTAGGGGCAGCATTTATAAAACTTTTGTAGAAGTCCTGAAGTTGAAGCTATGTGCCAAATATGAAAGCTGAGAACCTTCTAGTTGTAGAGATGTTCACTATATGTTTCTAGTGAAAACTGAAAAACCCTGGGGTGGGGCCAATTTTGACCCCATGAGTATAATTTACATGTATATAACTTTTGTAGATGACCTACAGATGATGCTATGTATCAAAGATGACAGCTGAGAACCCTGTAGATTCAGAGGAGAAGATTTTTAAAGGTTGAAATTGTTGACGACCTACAACGGACGACGCACGACGACGGACATCAGGTGATCACAAAAGCTCACCCTGAGCACAAAAGTGCTCTGGTGAGCTGAAAATATATTACAGAAATGCTCCCTAAAAACCTGTCCAATCTTTGGTGTCATGGACGTCCAGTGCAAAAATGGTCATTTTAAGTCTGACACCTGTACAATAGGAGGTGGGCATATCGGACATACAGTGGCTCTTTAATTTGGACAAATGGCCCTTTTGTATGGCCCCTGATTTCAAAGGAACCCAGTCTCGTTTCGGTCGTCCAGACAGACAGGCAGATGGATGAACGGACATACATAAAGACACTGTGATTCCTATAGGGTTCCTGTATTTTCAATGCAGGACCCTAATAATATTTAGAAGTAACTGTACATTAAAACATGACTATTACCACTTTATATGTGATTATAAATTGTCAAAATGTAAACAATTACAGCGGTTTTTTTTCACCCAATTGGGAACGGGTCCGGTACCCTTCGGATTTGGAATTGTAAACCCTTGACAATATATGTAGATCTATTATCACTGAACGTAAACCAGTCTCAATGAAGGGGCATGTATAGATCTTTGTCAGGACCATTTCCGAAATGCAACCGTATTCAGTTGTATGGTTTTATACATACCCCAAACATGTAAGTACAGTTACGTACCTTTGTTCACGTTCATTGCAGACCTACATTATGGCAAAAGATAAGTTTGAATTTGGATAGTTTTGTATGAATTAAGAGAAAAATGATTTGACATGATGGGAAATGTGTTTATTTTGATTGGGAACGGATCCGTTCCCCGGTACCGTTCAAAGAAAGAAAATAACGCTAAATTATTATACATACACCTATTAGATTCCTTAGTTCTTATCTCAGCTAAATGCTCTATTGGGAGAGATCTGGCAGTAAACTGTCTGAAGGACTACATATTTGTTTTATGGCTGAGGTCAAAACTAAACATACCACTATTGATATGAATATCAGTTTAAACAAGAAGACCATGATGGCCTTGTAACTAGTCTAATTAACAGATCTCATGTGATCAACTTATGCAAGAGACAGGAAGGATTTATACAAACCTGTATATATAGTGAACACTTTGAAAATCCTCTTCTCTGAAACTCGAAGGTTCTTAGCTTTTATATTTAGCATATAGCGTGATTAGCATCATATTCATGTCCTCTATGTTTCTACTGAAAATGGCCTCCCCTGGGGCGCGGCCAATTTTCACACAAGGTGCATAATTTATATTATTTTTGTAGAGGACCTGAACATGATTCTATGTGCCAAATATGAAAGCTAAGAACCTTCCAGTTTCAGAGAAGATTTTCAAAGTTTTCACTATAGGTTTGTATTGAAAACCACAGGGTCATAATTCATATAACTTTAGTAGTGGGCCTACAGATTATGCTTAGCTATGTACCAAATATGAAAACTGAGAACCCTGTATATTTACTGATTCAGAGGAGAAGATTTGTGAAGTTTCAAATTGTTGACGATGACGACTCACACCGACGCACGGCGGACATCAGGCAATCACAAAAGCTCACCATGAGCACTGGTGAGATAAAATACTAAAAGTTCAAAGGGACATATTTCTCAGGGTTGGGCGGTAAATACCGGGAGCGGTAAATACCGCTAATAAATACCGGTATTTAGCGGTCCGGTAAATACTCCCAAAATGGTAAATACAGGCATTTACTGGCAAATACTCCAGAAAAGGTGGAATATATATTATTTCTTTGAAGTTTATTGTTTTTATAAAGGTTGTTTTAAATTGTTGGTAGGTGGAATATTGATAAGTTTATTTATTGATTTCTAACCATCATTTTACTGAGGGTTTAAACTGTTTCATGCCTGCCAATGGTACTCATCAGATGGCTTATATATCTTATCTAGGAGTTTCATCTGGTTTACAGAAAAATCCTGTATAGCTCTAAATTTGAATAGTGGCATGATTCTGCTGGTATAATGTGTTAAAATCATCAGTACAACAGACCAACTCCTTTGTCTGATACTGCAGTTTTTTTGGTTTAATCTGAATCATTGCCCCCTCCAATTTGTCTATACTGTGTTTGACACTTCATGGTTCATTGTGTGTATCTCTTAAATGAAAAGTGTGTATGTTTTTACAACAATTACCATAGTGGCCAGTAGAGGTGTCAAAACTTAACTGTTGTTTTGAGAGCTGATCTGACAGTAATTTGCAATGGGTTAGGTGGCCAGTATTATTTCTCTTATCTGTTACTCAGTTTTCTACAACTGACTGCCAGTCTTTTGATTTTCATGAAACTTGGTTCACTCAAAATTCAGCTTAAACTAGAAAACTGACTCAGTCACACAGAGAGAGCGCGTGCTATGTAATCAAGGGCAGATAACTCTATACATAGTTATCAGATTCAACCCAAAAACTATACGCGTCTTCCTCTGATGATACCAAGTATATGGTATACTCTTAAACTTGGATACAGGAGGAGCTTACCGGACTCATGTATTATTTTTTCCCTGTCGTGCCCTTAACGGCTTACCTGCAGGTGCTCTGACTTCAGCAAAGTCCTTGAGTACATATTTGACGGATTGTCACGGTTATTATGCTATGTTTTACATGTTGTCCTGTGTTCACCGTCGTCTATGTTGTGGGTAAGTCCAGCGGGGATACCTTTATTTACAATATTTGTAAAGCTAGGGTGACTTTGAGAGAAGTGCTAGGTTAGGACGTCTGTAAACCGATTTAAACCCCCAGTGGTGTTTTTGCTGCTGACCGTGCCAAGGCGGTACTCTCTTTGTCACCCTTCCTTTTGTTTGCCTTGCGTCTTCGTGCTTGTGGTTTGTTCATGTTGTGTAACGTTTGTCCCTGGTTCTTGTGTCTCTTTTGGTGTTTTCTGTGTTCATTTCGTGTGTGTGTGTGCGTGCGTTTGGGTGTGTGGTTGTGTGTGTGTGTGTCATGCTGTCTATCGGTGTTTTGGTGGTGGTTGCGTCTTGCATGTGGCCTTGCCTGCTTGACATTACTACTTTTCCATTAATATGAAACCAAAATGTGAAGTACTGTTTGTGTTATCATGTCACATCAAAAGTGTTAACGGGTGGACAGAAATTATAATTCCTATAGGGCTCCTGCATTTCCAAACAGGGGTCTAATTACACCTTTTATTTTATTTTTTGGGTTGTTTACACTGCAAATAAATAAGGCAAAACTTGTATATATGATTAGAGAACTAATCAAGCACATTGGGATGGTTTAAATATGTGCTAAGCCTCTGGACAATTCACAATACCAGTAAATGCCAGTAAGTGACAGTACATGCCAGTAAATCCCGGTATTTACCGCCGGCACGGTAAATACTCATAAATGCCGGCATTTTGCCAACCCTGATATTTCTGCAATGATCTGCAGTAAACACAGGCACATCTGCTATTCTTGGTTATAATATTAACCAAGAATATCTTTAAAACTAATGGTGTTCGCAACCCTAACCTTCCCGTTTCAGTAGATTTTCAAAATATTTACTTTATATTTCTATTGATTCATGACCATCCCTGCGACTGGGCCGATTTTGACCCTAGGGGAATAATCTATATAACCTTTGTAGAGGAGATTTCAAAGTTTTCACCATGTTTCTATAGAAAAAAAGGCATCCACCGGTTTGGTCAATTTTAAATTCAAGGACATAATGTACATGTATATAGCTTTTGTAGAGGACCTGCAGATAATGCTATGTGCCAAAGAGGAAAGCTAAGAACCCTGTTGATTCAGAGGAGAACATTTTAAAATTTCAAGTTGTTGACGAGGGATGACGCACGACGACAGACATGATGCGATCACAAAAGTTCACTCTGAACACTCTGTGCTCTGGTAAGCTAAAAGGAATATACACTCACCTCCTGCACTAAGCTACGGTCTATGAATGTATACATGAACAAACACGATCTCATTAGCTTCAACACTGCTGCTACATCAGCATCCTTTGCAGATTTTACATTCTCACTGCCACAGGGTAGGAAACACTTGGCAATTTCCCATGGCTGAGTTGGCCAAAGCTGTGGCTTCAAGTTGGTGCGTGCTAAGCTAGCATTTTTTCCATCTGCATGAAATCTCAGGATCTGTTTGAGCCATGTATTGCATGTTTTAGATGAACACTTGACCCTCCAGGTGGTGTTGTGTCGTTGTACTTCATTAAAAGTACAAGCATTGCACAATGCTGCTTGTTGATAACCAGGCTGTTGAGACACAATTTCTTGCAAACGCTCGTGTAAATCTATCACTCTCTTGTTGGTAAAGGATTCAATGCCTTCTTTAAGAAATAGCAGCGACAGACTCCCACGCAGCCAGTTTAGGTAATTTTCATCGTTAAGTCTTGAACCTGGTGTTGCCATCCTGGAAATAGAGAAAACCGTGTTAATAAATGTACAGGTACTGACTATGACTAATCTAGTTTACAAGCATGCATGGTCAGACTGGGATAAGACATATATATCTCTACGACTGAAAGACAAGTGGGGCATTTTAAAACAAGATGACATCTGGTTAAATGCATATGCAATCTTTTATGTACCCAATTGATTCAGGCCGCTGTATATTACTGAAAACACAACGTTCACATTTATCTCAATTGGTCCCAATTAATGATACTTCAGTCATATTTAAGATGATGATTCATTTATTGCTATACTTCGGCCTAAGCAAGATTCAATAGTAACGGAATCCAAACGAAGCAGACAACAGGTATTGATGAGCAAAATATCACCGGGTTACCATGGCAATAAGAACATTTAAATTCAAGCCATTAAGTTCGGAGTACCCAAATACCCCTACTTTCCAATTTACAGCAAAAACGAATATCTAAAGTTTTATTAATTAGAGGCAACTTTTTCACCCTATTTCCATAATAACTAACTCTTTCGAAACCCATACAATTGAGTTTGGGGTACCTACATATCCCAACATATCTGTTTTCGGCAAAATTGAATATTATTATAATTTATATAAATTTCATCCAATACATACCAAACATTCCTTTGGTTAAAAAGATAATAAACTTGTCAAATCAAATGGTAACAAGATCTGTTTGTGAAACATTATGCCCCCGATATGACCTCTGATCATGATGAATGACACTGACCTTAAACGTATTTGCCTCTATTTGCACATGCATACAAAGTTTGAAGGATGCAGGTTGAATGGCGAACAAATTATCTAAATTTGACCTGTAATTTGACCTTTGACCTTAATGTATGGTCTTGCCCTTAATAAGTCAGCCCTAATAATTTTCAGTAACAAACTAACCAATCATCCAACAAACCAAACAAGAGGGCCTGAAAGGCCCTGACATCACTCACCAGACAATCAGAGGAAAAGATTTTCGAAGTTTTCACTATGTGTTTCTATAGAAAACTAGTCAGCCCTCATGCCCCTGGCGAGGGCCAATTTTGACCCAGGGGGCCATAATTTATGTAACTTTTGTAGAGGACCTCAAGTGAAGAAAATTTAAGGAAATGTTAATGAAAACATATAACAATGTAAATCTAAGGAAGGGCATGTACAAACGTATGTATACCCTTTCCCTGGGCAAATTGGTTGAATTTTAGAAAGAATAAATTAATCGATACATGTACTTATAAATAATATTCAAAATTTCAGATATTTTCATTACACCTTCATGAGTTATTATTATTCATATCTTAATTTATTTTCAACCATTCCCCTGTTCTATGTTTATTCAAAATTTAAACACCTACTGAATATTCACAGACAAAATATAGGAGCCGTCTGATCTGGGTCTGTTCTGTTTGCAAAGGTGTGAAAAGGTGTTAACATAAGGGAAAGGGTTAGCAAATATATTATAAATATATTGTACACAAAATGAAAATAATGCAATGCAATTTGCACTATATTATATTATAAGCAAACAGCAGACTGATCTGATGACTACTACCTGAGCTAACTGACCTGGGTCTTCTCTGTTTGCAAAGGTGTAGAAAGGCATATTTATGGAGTAAAGGGTTAATTGTCTGATTTACTGTGCAACCAGTCAGATCTAACTATAAGAATTTTCTTTGTTTGGGTCTGCAATATTACTGCAGAGTTACTACCAACAAGGGCGACAATCCAGTTGTTATAAAAAAGGGCAAAGGGAGATAATCTCCCTTTAAATGTATGCTAGAAATAGACACCAGCAAATGTTTATAAATAGCCACTTATAAATCAGCTTTGAAAAACTTGCTACCCTGGGGTGGGGCCAATTTTAATCATGGGTGCATGATTTATATATATTTTGTATAAGACTTGAACATGATGCTATGTGCAAAATATGAAAGCTATGAAGCATTTCAGTTTCAAAGGAGATGATTTCAAAGTTCACTATATGTTTCTATTAAAACTGTCCATTCCCTGGGGCGGGCCAATTTTGATCCCAGGGCCATAATTTATATAACTTTTGTAGAGGACCTGTACATGATGCTATGTGCCAAATATGAAAGCTGAGAGAGTTTCAGAGAAGATTTACTACATGTTTCTATTGAAAACAAGACACTCCTGGGGCGGGGCCAATTTTGACCCCAGGGCAATAATTTATATAACTTTTGTAGAGGACCTAAAGATGATGCTATGTGCCAAAGATGAAAGTTGAGAACCTTGTAGATTCAGAGGAGAAGATTTTCAAATTGTTGATGACTGACGGTGCACGCCGACGGTTGACAGACATCAGGTGATCACAAAAGCTCACCCTGAGCATTTCATGCTCTGGTGCTAAAAACCAACAGACAGCAAAAACAATATGCCCCTGGGAACATAAAAAGCAGTGCTACAACCCAGGTTCATATAAGATATGCTCTATGCTTTATAAAGATATGGGCTGCTATAAGTTAAGATCTAGTGCAAACATAGGTTAAATATCAATAAATAAACTATTTAACTATCAAAGATTGCGGTATGTATTCTGGACTAAAATGTAACTGTGGGCCCAATACTCAGCCACACCGGGGGCCGAGAAATGTAATATAGCTTAGCTCTTGATTCTAAAGGGTCCGTGATCCAGGCTTATAATCAGACTTTATATTTACATAGATCAGGATTTGCAAAAATTAAAAAAACAAAATCATGGTTTTAACTATTTGAACAAACAACAAGCAAAAAATACGGAAACCGCATTGAAGCCGGATTTTTCAACTAAAAGAACTTCACCTACTTGCTATCTGTATACCAAATATAAATTGGCTAGCATATGTAGTTCAGAAGTTATAACAAACATTTAATGACATCCAAGTTTTCAAATTAGTGACCTTGACCATGTTCTGATTTTAGGTATCAATAATTCAAACTTCTTATTAATACTTATTGATTCTCTGTGCAGACCCTGATAAAAGTTTCGTTATTATATTATTTATAATTCCTGTGTCATTTCCTTTTGCAAAGTGTAAGTTCTACCAAGCAGATGTGTTCAGTGATCATATGCAAAGCCCCTGATCCAGCTACAGTCAGTGAACCAGTTTCGGCTAATGACCAGTTCCGGTTCACTAAATTATATTTTAATAAAAAATTTCGATTTTATGTAGAAAATGTGGACAAAAAATGGCTTGGTCGTGTAGTATAAACATATTTATTTGAATCAACCGATTTCCGAAATATTATTTACTTCCTAATAAAGAGGCACTTGAATATCATTCAAGCATTTCCACGATCGGCAGAAAACGAGTAATGCCTACTAGAAGCCGCCACTTCAATCGCGAAAAATAATTTTTATTCTAGGAAACAAACACATTTTTTCATTTTAATAGATGCATTTTTAAATCTTTTATGAAAAGTGACCATTGCCATACACGATAGTATTGAGAAATATACAGGCTACAGATTCTTAATTAAATAGCGCTAAAAAGAGCATTTCTGGTACACTGAATTTACACAAGAGGGGTCATTTCAAAACATCAAAGATGTACTGAAATATAAAAATTAAACATGTATTATTAGTTTTATATTCAAAATAGATCAATGAAAGTAGTTTTAAAGCATTTTACACATAACCCGCTAAATAAACTCTAATTGCTCCTCCTTTTATGAATATAAATCAGGTAAATTTTCATACAGATTGTGAGCAGCCATTTATACGATGGCAAATAGCATATAGTGTGTGAATATGAAGATTTCTATGGCAAACAATGTAGACCCATATGAGAGAGCTCCCATCTGGTTCTACACTGTTTGCAGGTGCAAATGAAAGTACAAAAATGAGTCATGCAGGAAACACCACATACAGAACAAACAATCGGCCGAACTATAATGTTTCCATAGGCAAACATAGACTATTAGTAGACCCTGATATGGGTCTACTCTGTTTGCAGAGATTTTAAAAGGCATATCTTTTAGGAAAGGGTTAAAAGGAGACTTACCAACGAAATAGTTATTTGTCTATTTACTGAGGGTCGCTAAGAAGAAATGAAACACCTTCTGTAAAAATGCTCATTAGGAATAAATCAATTGGTATATATTACTATTTTGGACCTCTTGTCTTAGTAATGCTCAGCTAGTAATTAATAGAACACTGAGGGGGAAAGTATTTTTGAACAAGTCAGTCATTAAAGGTTATCATGTGTTTAAGATTAAACCTCCAATGATATCCCATTACTCAAGGTGGACCGTGAATACGGAATCATCCATAACCAAAATGCATGTTTAGTGTAGCTACCAGATCTAAATGAATACCTTAGTGAAATCCACAATATTGTAACAGAGGTGGCTGTCAAAACTGTCTGATATTGCTGGATTGCCTATAGGGAATGTACCAAGATGTCTTTGTGGGTCTTTCCGTAAACTAATGGAAAATGATAAGTGTCTAAGGAGTGATAGGAGTGTCACAGTCAACTTTCTCCCCTTAGCCTGCACCTAGTGAGCATGGTGGTGTGTCTGTGACTCCATGAAATTACATTATTAAGTGTAAAAATGTTCATAAGACCGTTGCTTTGCTTGAGACTGTTTTAAAAGACATGGATGAGAGGACTGTGATGACATTCACTCATTATAAACTGTTTACCTGTTTAGTATTTAGTCCATCATCTATTAATAACCATGCCTATTATTATACTTTTACAATACAATACCATTTACACCTGAATATTTAAGTCTGGTAGAAAGTACATTATTTGATGTATGAAATTTCCTAAAGGAGCTGTCCGATCAGGGTCTTCTCTGTTTGCGGTTGCGGGAAAACACGTATATATGAGGGAAAGGGTTAAATTCACTAAACATGTGTCCGTACATCAAAAGTCCATATTGACATCTGTAAATACAACATACATCTTAAATTTAGTGAAACAAATAATAGATCTACAATGCTTATTTTAAGAAATTCTTCCCCACTCGTAATTATATAAGAAATGAATCTCAGGAGCCTGTACATGAATATTCGTTTTACCTACACAGTTGAGAGTCTAAAAGCATTTTGAGATTGCCCCCGGTTTGAAATTAGCTCATAGGTGGCGCTGTGTCGGAACTGTTTGAAAGGTCACGGAAATGGTCCACTCATGCAGGTTATGCTAACGTAACATTTTGGTCCTTGCAGTCGGTGTATTGAACCAGAATAAGTTGTAAAGTGGAGCAGAATAATTTGTCTTCTACACAATAGTATCAAACCCAATTAATCCTTGCTATATGTATGCTGCAATGGGAGTATCCCGGTAGATCTAGATGAAATCACATAGCCGCAGCCACAGGCTTTAGGCTCATGAAATATGTCTACAATAAGTCCCTAAATGTCCCTAAATTAACGTTTTATAACATTTGGGGCCGAACAAAAAGCTTGGGGCGTTTTGAGACAAAGCTGAAATTTCATATATTCTATATAAGAGAAAGGCAAATAACTCTCGGGCCATCCGATCCTCGGGTGCTCCGCTTCAACTGCAATTATTTTCGACCGAAGGGGAATTTTCCCACAAAACAAAGATAATATAGAAAGAAAGGTGTTTTATCTACACGCTGGTACCAAATATCCCATACTTTGTCTCCGTTTTAGCGAGTACAAGGGGCAAATACCTTCAGAAAACCGTGTTTTTTATTTAGTCGGAAACTATATAGGTGGCAAAAAGGTGCTCGATTTCACTAAAATCCCTATTTGGGAGCAAATCTGACGCTCTTTTTTGGTAGATCCTGATGAGAAATGATGAAACATGTTCAAAAAGAATTTCACGTACCGGTGACAATGCATTCTACTGCCACAGATCCGATTGTATCTTTTCCAACACTTCAACGCTAACAGACTGCACCATTTTGCCCAGCAAGCTTTTATTCGAATTGATTTAAACGACTTGTCAATTATGTTAACATTCAAATTATGGAATCCTGCTTTCTTCGTGATGGTGCACGGAGAAGTGGGGAACCAGTATGTATTCTTCTGAGCGCTTGACACGTTAAAAATGAAAGTAGCCGTTTCAGGTCATTGGAATTGTCCGAAAATATTTAATCGGATCTGTGGCAATAAAATGCGATGTCACCAGTATGTAATATTCCGATTGAAAATATTTCATCATTTCATCTCTCCCGAATATGGATTTTTTTTAAATGAAGCACATGTTCGCCAACTATATCGTTTTATATAGAATATACGAAATTTCAACCTTGACTCAAAACGACCCAAGCTTCATTTTTGCGGCGCCACATGTTACAAAACGTCAATTTATGGACATTTTAACTTATTTTAGACATATTTCATGAGCCTAAGGCCCGTGGTCGCGGCATAGGTGTGAACACATAATCCCTGTCTAATGATAAGGTCGACGAAACGACTTTAGGTCTACTATATAAAATAAGGTCGACGAACGGTTAAGTCGACGAAACGACCATAAATACAGGGAGTCCCACACAGAAGATATTAAGTTCAGTTTCTGCAATGAGCATTCATTTAGAAACACGAGAAGATAGATAACATAACTTAAGAGTAGAATCTAGATCTGCTAAGACGGATAGATTTAGAGTAACTTCGGGTATATTCGACACCTTAAGCTTTAATAATTTGTAAAAATATGCCTGTCGAAGTTAGCCGACAAATTGCTTTAAAATGGTATATAACGGTAAGTTCCAAACATTTTCGAGTGATATGAATGTATAACACACCGCCCGTTGCCTAGTGATGGGTAGCGGTTGTACATACTGTACTGCGGGTAATTTCGACACTGTTCGGCCAATTTCGACACTTGTCAAATAACTCGTCCAGACAGGATTTATTAAACAAATTAAGGTCTCCTTATTTATATTTTACTTATCACTATCCGCATATCTGTGTAAACACTTTGGTTTTGAGGCGAGGTCTTGTCGCCAAAAACTTGTAGCATTTGTTCACTAGAATTTATTACGTGGCATTACCCGAGACGAAGACATGCTCAAAATCACAATTTTTCGTTACGAATGAATATGTAAAAAAATTGAGTTAGTATCGGAAGTGCTAAGCAGAAGTATTAGTAAGTAGTATAATACATATTAGTAGTAGTAGTAGTAATACATAGTAGTTGTTGGTAGTAGTAGATTCTAGAAGTAGTACTTAGAAGTAATAGTAGCAGTAGTAGTAGTACTTAGAAGTAGTAGTAGACTCGTAGTACTAAGCAGTAGTAGGTAGTAGCAGGTAGTACTTAGTAGTAGACTAATAGGTGGTAGGTGGTGGTAGATGGTAGGTTAGTAGGTGGTAGTAGGTGGGTTGGTAGTGGGTGGTTGTTAATGGGTTGGTTGTTAGAGGGTGGGTAAGTAGTAGGTTGGTTAGTAGTAGGTGGGTTGGTAGTGGGGGGGTTGTAAGTGGTGGGTTGTTAGTGGGTGGGTAAGTAGTAGGTTGGTTGGTAGTAGGTGGGTTGGTAGTGGGTGGGTAAGTAGTAGGTTGGTTAGTAGTAGGTGGGTTGGTAGTGGGTGGGTTGTTAGTGGTGGGTAAGTAGTAGGTTGGTTAGTAGTAGGTAGGTTGGTAGTTGGTATGTTGTTAGTGGGTGGGTAAGTAGTAGGTTGGTTAGTAGTAGGTGGGTTGGTAGTTGGTGGGTTGTTAGTGGGTGGGTAAGTAGTAGGTTGGTTGGTAGTAGGTGGGTTGGTAGTGGGTGGGTTGTTAGTGGGTGGGTAAGTAGTAGGTTGGTTAGTAATACTTAGTAGTAGTAGGTGGGTTAGTAGTATTAGTACATGTAGTTAGTAGTGATAGTAATTAATAGTAGTAGTTAATATAGTGATAGTAATTAGTAGTAGTAGTTAGTATAGTGATAGTAGTTAGTTGTAGATCTAGTATAGTAGTGATAATAGTAGTTAGTAGTGGTAGTTAGTAGTAAATCTAGATCTAGTAGAAGTAAGTAGTCAATAGTAGTTAGTAGTACTAAGTTGTCAGTACAGTAGTAGTAGTAGTAGTAGTAGTAGTAGTAGTAGTAGTAGTAGAGTCTAGTAGTAGTTAGTTGCGGTAGTATAGAAGGTGTAGTAGGTTGTAGGTTACTTCTAATAAGCTTTAATTGTGTTTATTAGAAAAAATTAAATTACCACATAGATGTCTAAAAAGTGGATGTGTACTGCTTGACGGAATTACCCGCTTATGCAATATTATGTCAGCTAAATTTGACACCCCTCTGATCGTAGCTTGGAAATGCTTACTCGTTGAAAATCAAGGTCATACAGATAAAAACAATGTCTACGTGAAATTTAACTTGTGAAAAAATGACAAAGAACAGTGAACAGTTAAAGATAGAGCAGTCCTGACATACTGTCCCTTCTTATGAAATCTTATAACGTCATCTAAAAAATAGCATAACGTCACTAGGTCAATATTTACATGAATCTACTTTCTTCAAAAGAAACCCGCAAGAGAGACAATGACGTTCTTATGATGTCATGGAATGTTATTACTGGTATCGTAGACTAACCTTCTATCGAACATCACCTGTTTATCGAACAATTCACTTTTTTGTGTTTTACGCATGCACAAGTGCATACTGTGTCATATTATCATGAGTACGGTTGCCTTGTCTGTAAACAACGCCTCGTAGCTTTAAAAACGACATATACATCATAAACAGGTCAATACAGTTTATTTTCTTTTCAACTATGTTAAACATGAGAAAACTGATGAAATCACGTGACTATGAGTATTATGTTACAGTAAACACTAAACAGTTTCTAAAAAAAGGGTTCGATACGCAGTTGATATTTTTCTGGCAGCCATTTTTGAATTTTGCTATGCGGGTTGTAGGGAACACTGGATTGTTTGGGGATTAATAGATGAGAATAAGATTATTTAATTGTTTCAAGGTATGTATAAAAGATTCGTTTGAACTGCTGATTTATTGTATTCTTCAATATTCAAAGAAAACGTTTTCTGTTCCTGGTCAAAGGTTAAGAGGTTCGATAGACGGTGAGACCATGCTACGTCATATTTTTTGCACACAGGGAAATGATCAGCCTAATTATAATGAAACATGAATGGATAACAAAGTATCGTAGACTCACCTTCTATCGAACATCACCTGTTTATCGAACCTTTCTTTTTTTTAGCATGTACAAGTTCATACTACATCATAAAATCATGAGTACCGCTGTTTTGTCTGTAAACAATGACTCGTAGCTTTAAAAACGGACTATACGTCATAAACAGGTCAATAGAGTTTTTTTCCTTCAACTGTGCTAAACATGAGAAAACTCTTAATACATTATAGAATATCAACATAAATTGAAAGGGGTACCACATTAAAAATGTTTGACAGCTCTGACCCCTTCAGCTTATGCAAAGGTCGCGTGCCCATGATGAAATCACGTGATTATGAGTATTATGTTACAGTCAGTAAACAGTTTCTAAAATAAAGGTTCGATAAGCAGGTGATATTTTTCTGGCAGCCATTTTTGTTTTTGTTATGTGGGTGGTGGGGAACACTGGATTGTTTGAGGATAAATAGATCTAGATGAGAATAAAATTACTTATTTTTTCAAGGTATGTATAAAAGATTATTTTGAACTGCTGATTTATTTTTTTCTTCAATATTCACGGTAAACGTTTTCTGTTCCTGGTAAAAGATTAAGAGGTTGTATAGACGTTGAGACCATGCTATGTGCCAAAATTACCCCACTGTCGAATTTACCCGAAGTTACTCTAGATTTAGTAGCGCATAAACAAGTCAGAATGTTTCAAACCTTAAACACACTTGTAAAGCTTTCTACAGTCGAACAAATGCTGGTTTCCAGGGCAAGGCTTGGAACATAATCGCAAATTTTTAACGTTTGCTTCCGGGTTGCTTCCTGATTGCGGGATATGCTAGAGAGTACCCAGCCAGACAAGCATCCTGTAGGCTGAGGGGCGGAGTAATGAACTGCTCCGCCTTCTTTTTAAGCTGTTTAAGTGGATTTTGCTTTTGGTGGTTACATCTGAATTAATAGAACGAAAGGACCATAGTTTTGTATGTTAAGAGAACGGCAATTAACAGCAAAGACCTATGATAACATATCATAGGTCTTTGTTAACTGTCAATAGTATTTTGGATTTCTTTTGCCAAAACTGTTGTTCAGCATAAAACTACTATCTAGAATTTAGATCTATTCACGAAGTACAATAGATACTTGAACCCTCAACACAAACTTTATTTAAAGTCGGTATATGTATAACAGTGTAACATTAGATATATATTCCTCAATTTATCCTAAAGAACTCAAATTGAATATAGCTAATCAGTCCGACAATTATGCAGCTTTTCTTGATCTAGACCTTAAGATTGATAATGGAATTATTTCTTCTAAAATATATGACAAAAGAGATGATTTTGATTTTAATATTGTAAATTTCCCTCATCTTGATGGAGATGTTCCCCGTGCCCCATCTTACGGGGTTTATATATCTCAACTTATTCGTTTTGCTAGAGCTTGTTCATCTATTGACGATTTTAACAGTCGAAATCTCATTTTAACTGAAAAGCTGCTTAAGCAAGGATAAAGATAGATCTACCATAAATTAAGAAAGACTTTCTCTAAATTTTACTATCGAAATCTTTAGAGAAAGTCTTTCTTAGTTTATGGTAGATCGTTAAAATCGGTCCACAAAAAAAATAATATGCAAAGACCCAACCCACCTGTCTGAATTGCAATCTACTTATTTTGATGAAAATTACCTTAGTTAGCAATTAAAAATAAATATTTCTCAATATTTGCATACTTTCTTCAAAATAATATGGTATATTTTAATTGGAAAATGATTAGAAATACTATAAATACAATTTTTATCACAGATAAAACTTTTGTTTTTCAGTAGTTTATAAAATATAAGACTTTGCCACGTGCTGAAATAAGGTATGATTTTAGCGTGTACAAAATCAAACAAAGTACAAAAATGAGTCATGCAGGAAATACCACATACAGAACAAACACTCGCCCGAACAGCATCACAAGGAAACAGCAAATGTACATGGGTAGAAAAAACAACAAGAGACGCACAAAGACAAAACAAACATACAATAGGAGGAAAATGGAAGTACCGCTTTGGAACGGTCAGTGACAAAAGTCACCGGGGGTTTAAACCGGTTTATGGGCGCCCAACCTCACCCTTATTCCATCCCCATCCTAAAAGACAAACAGTGTAAATAAACGTATCCCCTCTCCGACTAATCTACAACAACCGCGACAGCAAATACAGTGGTAAAGTGCATGTATAACAAAAAAACATTTAATTGAACATACTGTATCCACCTATCGCTAGTGTACTCAATGATTGAGCTGCAAACAGAGTAACTGTAGAAAAGTAATAAAGGGTACGACAAAAATGAAATAGTACAGATATCCGACGTTCTCCTTCCATTTCTGGATTTAAGAGGTCGCCTTCATAGAGTACTAAACCTTTCTTGTCGGCGTACATGCAAAGAGGCCAGCGTGATTGCCAACTGTAAAAGGGTTCACAACCAAACATGCAGTATGTTGTTATAATACAGGATCATATCCCTTTTTAATGAATTGTTTTATATATTTGATGAACAAAGTGAGAAAATGGGTATGTCCAATAATTCTACGAAGTTTGTAAATCACATCACCATAAAATTCAAGATGTGAAATACCGTGTCGCAAAAGTACCTTGAGATTACATTTGTACTTGCCAATAAGCGAGAGATTTCGATAGTAAAATTTAGAGAAAGTTTTTCTTAGTTTATGGTATCTATATCCTTGTTTAAGCAGCTTTTCAGTTAAAATGAGATTACGACTGTTAAAATCGTCAATCACGTTTGCAAATATCTCGGATGGTAAGAATAACTCGGGAATTATAAGCATATCATTGTATAGTGCAACTATAAAGCTACAATATGATACCTGGATTGTTAAAATCTGTTCACAAACAAAAAAAAACGTTTTATGCAAAGACCCAAACCACCTATCAGAATAAAGTTCTCCTAACGCTATACAGTAGTTTCTTATCTTTGTGTTATCATAGGTCTTTGTTGGCTAGTACCAATGTAATCTCAAGGCATTTCTGCGACACGGTTTTTCACATCTTGAGTTTTATGGTGATGTGATTTACAAACTTCGTAAAATCATTGGACATACCCATTTTCTCACTTTGTTAATCAAATATGTTAAAAAAATCATTAAAAAGGGATATGATCCTATAGTATTTCAACATACTGCATGTGTAGTTGTCAACCCTTTTACAGTTGGCAATCACGCTGGCCTCTTTGCATGTACGCCTACAAGAAAGGTTTAATACTCTATGAAGGCGACCTCTTAAATCCAGAAACGGAAGGAGGACGTCAGATATCTGTACTATTTCGTTTTTGTCGTATCCTTTATTACTTTTCTACAGTTACTCTGTTTGCGGCTCAATCATTGGGTACACTAGCGATAGGTGGATACACTTTGTTCACTTAAATGTTTTCGTTATACATGCACTTTACCACTGTATTTGCCATCGCGGTTGTTGTAGTTTGTCGGAGAGGTGATACGTTTATTACACTGTTTGGTTTTTAGGATTGGGGATAGAATAAGGGTGAGGTTGGGCGCCCATAAACCGGTGCCCCCCCCCCAGTGACTTTTGTCACTGACCGTTCCAAGGGGGTACTTCCATCTTCCTCCTATTGTATTTTGTTTGTCTTTGTGCGTCTCTTGATGTTTTTGTAGTTATGTACATTTGCTGTTTCCTTGTGTTGCTGTTCGGGCGACGGTTTGTTATCTATGTGGTGTTTCCTGCATGACTCATTTGTGTACTTTGATCTATTTAACGACATAAGATCACAGTATAATACATGACATACAAGCAAACATCAGAACAATACACCAATGACCACTGATAACTGATTATATAAGTTTCAGCATTACAATTACAAAACACGCACCTGGTTTCCATCTTTAGAAAACAGATGCTTGTATTGCCTATGGTTAAAACTAGAATATAAAGAGTTGAATATTATATTTAGAGTGCGCCAATATCACATAAGACATAAAACAGTACTTTTTAGCACCTCGCTTCAGTGGATGTTGTAATGTTCGTGTACAAACTATCACCATTTAAGGTAGTTCAAATGAACGACATACACCATGTAAGGTTAATATACTTTATTCTTACAGCTATGTACACTTCGACTGACTAACTATATCTACCAAGATATATCTAACATTCTAGTATTAAAGAGGATCATCAGTTAAGTATCACAAGTGCACGTTGCTACTAAAACATACACTTCAACTCCTCTTCTTTTTAGACACAAATCAACATAACTAAAATAATTATGATGATGCACAACCAATAATAATTCTATAATATCAATGGAAAAGTAGTAAAGTAAAACAGGCAAAGCCACATGCAAGACGCAACCACCACCAAAACACCGATAGACAGCATGACACACACACACACACACAACCACACACCCAAACGCACACACACACACGAAATGAATACAGAAAACACCAAAAGACACACAAAAACAGAGACAAACGTTACACACATGAACAATTCACAAGCACAAAGACGCAAGGCAAACAAAAGGAAGTGTGACAAAGAGAGTACCGCCTTGGCACGATCAGTAGCAAAAACACCACTGGGGGTTTAAACCGGTTTACGGACGTCCTAACCTCACACTTCTCTCAAAGTCACCCTAGCTTTACAAATATTGTAAATAAAGGTATTCCCGCTGGACTTACCCACAACATAGACGGCGGTAAACCATATTTCAATCAATAACATATTAAAGATAACACTGGTATATACAACTGACCACTTTCACAGACCTGACTCGCTCTGATATTCCCCAGATATACGGTACTGACACTTCTAATAATAACAGGTAATCGTCTCTTGGCTTAATAGTTTAACCTGATATGCTTGCTCAATTAAACGTAGGCAATTATCTTTATGAGTTCTTGCTTGAAACAAACATTCAGATTTGCTTATAATAACAAAACAGCATCTCTATTCTCTGTTTACGTGAATAGCCTGTCACTTAACACTTCTGATAAAGTCTCATTGTTTCAGTGTCTTGTTAATTTGAAGCACCATACAAACTATCCCATCGGGGCATGTAGAATCATTTAAGACATTACAGAGTCATCAAACCTTTCTGGCGGCTTTCTCTCTCACACTGGCCTTTGACTAACATTTTGATCCAGATCTATTTTTTCTGTCACAGTTTCTCTCTCCATTCTCTCATCATTATTATAATGTATTGGTTCTGAGCATGTCTGAGGAAGGCTACGGTCTTCATACCATTTTACATGGGTTATGTTTCGTCTGTACTCGATACCGTCAGCTCCTGATCTAATGAATACGCTATTCCCATTTTTGTTCATTACTGTGAACGGATTCGGGTTGAAATGTGTTTCTAATTATTTTTGCAATCTTATTTCAATAAAAAATTGTCACATTCTATGATACAATTTTCCTTTTCCCTTTTTTTCGGAGTCACGGTCGTGAATTTCATTATCATTTCTCTTAAAGTTTTCGATTTTAAGTACGCGCGTTCTTATTTTTCTCCCGAAAAACATGTTTGCTGGAGAATGCCTGTAACCGAATGCGGTGTACTCCTGTACATCATAATATACTCATCTTAATCTTATCCCCAGTTTCCTTTTTGACTCTGTGAAATACGCAGTCGATTAAGAATTGACCTATTTTGACTTTCAACTTAGCCATTCGCCTGCGTCCATAACAGTGTATTGCGTATATGTTCAATATCTTGACATTCTAGGAAATTGACAAAACAGTCGCCCACAAATGATTGCGCATTGTCTGACAGTGGCAGTCCATATATAAGAAACCATGTTTTCAAGATTGTGATAAGCTTTTCTGACGCAATTGATCTTGTGACTTTTAATTCAAAGTGTCTACTGTAGTAGTCAATGCAAACTATTATGTAGTCCCCAGACGGTAATGGACCCAACTATTAACTGCTAAGTCTTGCCACGGCGCTTTTGGCAATTCAGTCCTGGCCATTGACTCTGGACGCTTTTGCTGGCTTACTAATTGACAAACATGACATGTTTTGCAATACTGCTTAACCTCTTTATCAATACCAAGCCACCAAACCTTTGACCTAAAATGACTTTTCATTGAAACAATTCCAGGATGACCCATGTGACCTAGCTCTATTACACGTTCGCGCAGTGCATACGGAATCAAAATTCTTGTACTTCAAAGTACTAAATACCTTATAGTACACAACTCATCATTGATTGCCAGAAACTGTTTCTGCACAACCTTGTCCAATCGACCATTTCTAATGCTCTCCCTTAACCTGCTGATTTCAGGATCGCTGAAAGAAGCTTCTTCGATTCCTCGCGTTGTCATCGCCGAAGGTGTTGCTAGTCTTGCGACAAATTTGACATATTCATGAGCATCAACTGAGTCTATTGTTTGAGAGCTTTTCTGCGATAATCGAGATAACGCATCAGCGATATTGTTCATCCACATTGTAAAAATGTCAAGAACACCTAGTCGTGTTGCTGTTTCACATTCCAATAAAGACCGGTCTTTCCCCTCAATAACGATAAATGCCGTCATCTAAAACTATATTTCTGTATTGTACAGAAACCCAAAAGATTCCATCTACCTGTAATGATTCCTTTGGGTTATATGCGAATATTTTCTTCTTCCGTGGCTGGTTGTTACACTTGATTCCTCTTTTCTTTAGATACTCCAACTTTGATTTGTCTATAATGTTGCAGCTGGACCCAGAATCGATAATGAATTTGGTTTGAATGCCCTCAATTTTGGCCAGAATTGATGTCGCTGTAGGATACGTTTCATGAATATTATATTGAATATCATAGCCATGTCAGATGCTGACTCACTGTCAGAATTGATATTTCTAATCCGGTTAGACTTGGTTCTCCTCTAGACATTGATCTGTGTTGTTTCGTCGTTTGACTAGACTTTACGTTTCTTCTAAAAATGGCATTGTTTACCACATCTCCTGCACTGTCTTTTGCAGGGCAATTTCTGTCCTTTGCAATTTGGCATTTTCTTCCGCATTTGTAGCACTAAATTTCTCTAAAAATGGATTTCCTTTGGAACGAAAGTTTGTTTACAGATTCAAAAATTCCCTCAATTGATTTCGCTTGCTTTGTAGCATCTTCCAAAGTTATGACAATACCACGAAGCTCTTCTAATGTCAGATTTCTTCCTTTCTCAATGAGTTTTCGTCGTAGCTCATTTTAATGAATTTTTTTATCTATTTGATCTCGTATGTCTTCATCTAGATTGTTACATTCACAGGTTTCTGTTTTCTGGTGTTGTCTCACTATGTAGTGTTCAATTGTCCAGTTGCTTCCTGCGTAATACTCCTGACACTGTGTCTTTCAAATGGCACATTTGACTGTGGAGCGAAATATTGTTGTAGAGAACTCACTGCTTTTGCATAAACATTGTCCCCTCTACCCTCTGGTAATGTGCACATCTATTCCTGTCAAATGTAGTTGCAGTGCCCTTTTCCCGTCGTTTTCTTTGATATTCTTGCTAAATGCATAGAGCTCGAGCTCTCTGTGCCACCTCCATTTGGCTGAATGTCCTGACGGGTATAAACATCAACTCTAGGCAATGCACTGATATCCGAGTCACTATTCATACATTACATCAACAAAGTTCTCCAAAATGGCTTTTAAGTTTATCCTCGTCGCCAATTGTAGTGTTCGTGTTCACAATTTAAGGTAGTTCCAATGAATGATATACACCATTTAATGCTAATATACTTTATTCTTACAGCTATGTACACTTCGTAATCGACTGTCTTACTATAACTATCAAGATATATCTAACATTCTAGTAATAAAGAGGTTCATCAGTTAAGGGCATGTGGTTACAAGGGCACGTGGTTACTTAAACATATACTACATATGTAATTCTTCTTTTTGCCTCTCGTCTCAGAGGATGTGTGTTCTTATCAAAGGATATATATCCACTGAGGCGAGGTGCTTAAAAGAACAAACGTCCTCTAAGACCAGGAGCTAATTTACATCCACTGAGACGAGGGGCTATAATGGAATTACATCCATTGAGAAGATGGCCTTAATAGTATATACATCCACTGAGGCGAGTAGCTAAAAAGAACAAACAACTTATGAGACGAGGGGCTAATAACTACATACATCTACTGAGGCCAAGAGCTAATAACTACATGTACATACATCAACTGAGGCGAGGAGCTGAATAACTACATACGCCCACTGAGTCGAGGGGCTACAAGGGTATTACATCCACTGAGACGTGGGTCATAAACATTTTATACACCCACTGAGGCGATGTGCTAAAATGAACAAACATCCTCTAAGACGAGGGGCTAATTTACATCCACTGAGACGAGGGCCTTAAAAGTATATATATCCACTAAGGCAAGGTGCTAAAAAGAACAAACATCCTCTAAGACGATTGGCTAATTTACATCCACTGAGACGATGGGCTAAAAGGGACTTAGGTACACTGAGAAGAGGGCCTTAAAAGCATATACATCCACTGAGACGATCTGCTAAAAGAACAATACATCTGAGACGAGGGGCTAATAACTACATACATACACTGAGGCGATGAGCTAATAACTACATTCCAGATAGCAAGCCGGCGTTGCCACAACACTGGAAATTGGCTGCATATTAGCTTACGATTAGCGTTGTCTGTCCGACGTTGGTCCAACATTGGACTAACGCTGTATGGAATGCCACTCAAGGAAGACATAATGTATATACTGGGCCAAAATTGGCCAAACGTAACTGTTCATTTATATTAGATATACTAGTTCTGAAAAGATATATGCATTAGCCCAACACAGAATATGGGTCAGAATGTTGAATGTAAATAAGCCTGGGTCGTAACTGTGCATGTGTAATTCCTTACATGTCTGCTGTGATTGTTTAAACTTCACCGAATGGCTTCATTTTATTAGACAGCTTGAAGAAGTTTTAAATTTACTTGTTTTGCCACGTGGTACGGGTTAATACATTAAACAATTTTAATCAACCTAACTGTATGAGAAAACTACATAATAGTGTGATTTAAGCAATAGTGTTAATGCAATTGCCTAGATCCCAACCACATGTTCGTTATGTACAGACTGGCATGCAGTACATAACCTTGCATTGACCAATTTGAAAGTGTTTTTAATACAATTTCACAAGAATTACAATAATTTTTCAAGATATAGTTGCTTTTACTTGAGAAATATTTATGTATGATCTTAGAGTGAAATGAACACATCTTTAATATAACACATTCCATCGGTTGAATGTCCAAGGAAAACTTAATAAGCTCATTAGAGGTAATTAAATGCATGAAATAGCATTGTACACCAAATGAAAACAAAAATACTGCCAATGCTAAACTGTACATCCAAATCAGTAAAAATTCTGTAAGCAAATAGAGTAGACCCTGATTAGGTGCTGCGTTATATAGGTCTTCTCTGTTTGCATGGGTGTTAAACGGCATATGTATGATGTATAAAGGGTTAAATTCTGTTCAGCAGATCAGTACAAACTGATCGGTTGCTACTGGTAATTTGGATTAAATCTTCTAATCTACTTCAAAATGCTCCATTATTGAAGCTGGTCAGCTACTAATGGGCTTATGCAGGTGCCTAGATAGCATCTATGGATAACAGGGGCACACGATAATTAGCCCTAGTAGGGTCAGTTGCCATGGGGTTTCTTCGGAAGGAGGCACTTCTTTTCATTGTTTAATTGTTTGCATAATACTAATGCTATTATGATTTTATTGGTGCTTGTTGATTAAATAGTCACATTTGCAAACATTTTAGGCCCTATAGGAGCTTTCTCTGGGTCTGCACTGTTTGCCATAGAAAATCAATGACTGCATGGCCTCCGTTTTGCCATGGAAATTCATTTCAACACATCCTGTATATTTTTGTAAAGATTTGTCTATAATTGATATTAAAAGAAGATTGGGTGATAAAACATATGCAACGGGCTAACGGTTAAGGTTTGAAAATAAAGGAGGAATGATCTGCATGAATTCGTGTTTACAAATAGCACATGCGTTACTTAATCATTATCATTTATTTTTACATACATTTGATTCAGTGTACTTAAATGACCTATCCAATCACCAGTTTTTGCTGCTCTGATAAACTAGCAGAAAAACTATCTCAATATATTGCATCCATAAAGAGGATATTTCTCGCTAGTTTGTTCTTCATGTCTTCGAGCGTTTGTAGAACTGCTACAAATGGAAAAGTAGTAAAGTCAAGCAGGCAAAGCTACATGCAAGACGCAACCACCACCAAAACACCGAAAGACAGCATGACACACATACACACACACACACACACACACACACAACAACACACACAAACGCACACACACACACGAAATGAACACTGAAAACACCAAAAGACACACAAGAAACAGGGACAAACGTTCCACAACATGAACAAATCACAGTCACTATTTTTGCAGACAACATTTCTGTTTTTTTCTTTCTGCAATATTTTCGTATAAGTCTGACACCTTGTTGAACATATCAGATTTTCCAGATGGTAGAAGTGCAGTATCTATTATCTGCTTGGCATTGTTATTAAAATCTAGGCATTCTCCTCCCTGGTTTTCACAAGGCTGTTGTTCTTCATCTATTATTTCAACTACTGTTTGCTCCTCAACTTGGTTTGTATATTGATATCAAATGCTTTGTGTATAAAGAGCTGTGTCAACTAGAAAAATACCTCTACCAGCCCCTGTCACAGCGTTTCCAGTCATCATGTGACTAACTGCATTTGAAGCATGTACATTTTAAAGTACATCTTCTAGTCTTGAACCTGACATCAAGTGACCTATGCATCCAAGAAAACTCATCTCTGTATGAAATCCAACTAGGCGAATTACAACACTTTTATAACGGGTCATCTTGACAACAGTTATTCACAACGTGGACTGCTTTCTGGATTAGTGGCTGGTCAAATGTAAGTACAGGTGTGACAGTGTATTTCTTTGACTGTTCGGAAACGAAGTGGAAAGTTGAGAAGATGCATGAATGATCAGATGGGTTTATGTCGATCATAGGCAGCAATGCGACAGTAGACATATCTTAGTGTTGTTCTCTGTCAGAACTGTCATACAGCTGCATAAATCCTGACCAGCTAAGTCTTGATTATCAAAGTGGCCAAACAATTTTATAAAAAGAATCAAAGTGCCCTGGGTTAAGCCTTTCTCCTCACAACATTCATTTAATCTGGAAGTGTCCTTATAGTACATGTCATAAGATGACCCATGTTCAGGTGGCTTGAAGTATTTTATATCAATCTTAACTTTTGAAGCAAGATCATCAACAGATGCGTCGTTCCTAGGCATCGGCAGACTTACATTAGAGCCTGGTGTCGAACAGGCGATAATTCCCATTCCGTGAAATGTGTTATGGCCATCAACTGTCCTTGTGTTATGGTCAGCATTATCTGCAACGAACTGCAGAATCTTACCAGGAAAGAACCCCGGTATACTTGTCTGGAGAGCATGTACTGCATTGGTCACAAACTTCAGAACTTCAGAATATGAAGCTATAAACCCAAGATTGCTCTGTAATTCTATCAAAAACCGTGACCCAAAATGATGATGAAGTTGAACGACTAATCCAATTTGCAGAGAGGTTATAACAACTTTTGGTCTACATGCTTGAACGAAGGCTTGCCCAATTGAAGCTTGTTTAATATCTGTTTCCTTACCACTTAAACATGTTGCAAGAAGCATCTGCAAAATTTAAGGGAGGAATTGCTTGTTTTAGCTGCTGACGCAACATCAGTAAAAGCAAGGTAAAATGTTTTATCTGTTTGCATCATAGCAATGTCGTTTTTAATCAGTTTGCCTGTTGCTTTTATAATTTATAGCTTCTGTTTCGCCTGTGAAATGTTACAGTTGTTTTTGCAAAGTTTTGTATACTTACAGATGCAGTTTGTTTCAAACCTACATGGTCTTCCTTTCCCATTACAGTTCTTATTGAAATCATGTCACCAAACTGGTCTAATAGTTTCTGTTTCAGGTATATATTACTACAGGCTATTTCAACACATTTATCTTTCATTATTTTAGCAAGTTCATTCATTGATATAACAGTCCATGCAGTGTCTTCTAAGAAATCAACGGCACACATAAATACTTCTGATGTATCATCATTGTCTGGCCAATCTTAACATTTCTTCTGTGTAACTATGTCACCATCCATAAAACATTTTGAAACAGATCTGTTTGTTCTAAAATTTACACTTCAAGCTTGGTGATAGACAGATTCAGCAGCAGGTGAATCAATGACTAAAGACAGTCTGCTAAGAATTTTTTGAGCCCAGTAATCTTCCCTCTCTACACATTTCTCTTTAATGTTCTTTTCGAAGTCTAATTTACGAACAGAAAACAGCTCAGGACCTCCGGTTAGACAATTTAGCAGTTTTACCACAAAACACACAATTATTCTTAAAATCAAAACATGCATCGTTACATCTTGTAGATACAGTAAAACCTCTCTTAACCGGCCGTTAAATTTGATATGAATATCGGTCTTGGAGACAGGTGGCAGCTTAATGCAGGGTGAAAGTCATGCAGAAAGCTCCTAGAGGAGCTTTCTGAATGACTTTCACCCTGCATTAAGCAGCCACCTGCCTAAAAGTATCTAAATTATTATCTAGTAGAATTCCGGTTAAGAGAGGTTATACTGTAGTAAACTTGTAGAAGATGTTTCATTGTCTACACCTGAAATACTATGCATGGGATCAATAAAGTCTCTTCTACACTTGGTGTGGATTGCTTGCCCTGTAACAACCTAGATGACATATTGTCTTATGCTGCATGCTCGTTTAATGCCTGCAACACCTTATCTGTCAGTTTTACGTACGGTGAGACACCAGTCAATGGCTTGTCGCATATTAGACAGTATTCCATCTGAAATAATAGCATTTGCTAGTGCACATGCTTTTATTGATCCCTATGTAACGGTAAGTAGAACTTGCAAACAACCTGGATCAATAAAAGAAGTATAACTTATTGCCTATCCATATTCAAACATCTTTTAAATATAAAATGTAAAATCTGACTTAGTGGTTGGGAGAGACTCTACAAATTATATGGATCTATTTAGTAGCAAAATGCACCGATATGCTTATAGATCCAAAGACACAGTATTTAATTCAGTGTAAAATTGCTTGGAATCATGAAATGTGAATCTTTTTTTATGAAATATGCAGTTATAAGTGTGTAAATCTGACAATGTACACATTTTACTATCCACATTAATGATATTATGCTCTCATAGGTGTATTATCTTTCAAAGTATTTAGAAGTTTCAATCATGAGCACCACTAGATTTCCAACCATAAGCCCATTCAAGCAGCGATAATCAGTCCGCTCAGACCAATATCAGTCTCTTTGTCTTCGAGATTTCACTGTTTGATATTCTTCAGAAAAGGAAATTATTTTGAGATAAACATCTAACAAGATAAATAGAATGAATTAGTTGAACGTAGGAAAGAAACATGACCATTCGTCCCACATTTAACAGTGTCTTAAGGTTGGAAATTTATAGCGGTACTAAAATATACATACTTTTGTCTAAAGATTTTTCTCATTGCTTGACATGTCTCCATTCCTCCCTTCTATAATTCATGGTCTGAAAAATAAAGTAGCATGCTCCTGCTTGAATCTAGTTTAGTTATCAAATTATGTCTGAACTAATTATACGTTTGTATGATTACACGCTATGTGTTGATGCAGTGTGATGTGTTGTCAATATAGCTTCTTGTTACGACTCATATTTGATACGGAAGAGGGACATTTATTACAGGTAAGGTTAGAGCAAATCAATTGTATTTACAATCTTTAAAAGCAGCATGTGCGAGGTTTTTACCATGTTATGCCTATGTTGCAATGGAGCCACTAGTTAAACGCCCACCTAATAAAGGTGGTCGTATATTGTCGTGGCCCTGTCCGTCCGTCCGTTCGTTCGTGCGTCGTTCGTCCGTCAACATTTTGTTTATCCGCTGTTTTCTGGGAAAACTATTTGACAGATATTAATGAAACTTCACACAATGTTTAATGCATCAAGATCTGAAGCTGAGTCGATTCTGAGGTTCATTTGATTTGTCGTTTCGGAGTTATGGCCCTTTTACTTAAAAAATAACGCAAATACATGCAAATAGTTTGTCCGCTGTTTTCTGGGAAAACTATTTGAGAGATATTAATGAAACTTCACACAAATGTTTAATGCATCAAGATCTGAAACTGAGTTGATTCTGAGGTTCATTTGATTACAGAGTTATGGCCCTTGTCCTTACAAATATGTAAATAGTTTGTCCGCTGTTTTCTGGGAAAACTATTTGAGAGATATTAATGAAGTTTTACACAAATTTTTAATGCATCAAGATCTGAAGCTGAGTCAATTCTAAAGTTCATTTGATTTGTGATTTCGGAGTTATGGCCCTTGTATTTAAAAAATAATGCAAATACATGCGAATAGTTTGTCCGCTGTTTTCTGGGAAAACTGTTTGAGAAATATTAATGAAACTTCACCCAAATGTTTAATGCATCAAGATCTGAAATTGAATTGATTTTTAGGATCTTTGGATTTTTCGTTTCAGAGTTATGGTCCTTGTCCTTAAAAAATAATGCAAATACATGCAAATAGTTTGTCCTCTGTTTTCTGGAAAACTATTTAACGTATATATTAAACTTCACACACATGTTAAATGCACCAAAATCTGAAGCTGAGTCAATTCTAAGGTTCATTTGATTTGTCGTTGCGGAGTTATGGCCCTTGTCCTTAGAAAATAATGCAAATACATGCAAATAGTTTGTCCGCTGTTTTCTGGAAAAACTATTTGACAGATATTAATGAAACTTTACAAAAATGTTTTATGCATCAATATCTGATGCTGAGTTGATTTTGAGGTTTAATTGATTTGTCGTTTCGGAGTTATGGCCCTTTTACATAAAACATAATGCAAATATATGCATATAGTTTGTCCGCTGTTTTCTGGCAAAACTGTTTGACATATATTAATGAAACTTCATACAAATGTTTAATGCATCAAGACCTGAAGCTAAGTCGATACTGAGGATCATTTGATTTGTCGTTTCGGAGTTATGGTCCTTGCACTTAAAACATTATTAAAATCTATGCAAATATGAGGATGGCCATAACTTTTTCATTTGAAATGATATTTACTTTTAAGACTTAAGTTATACATCACATATATACAAACATAGATATAAAGGAGAGAAAATATAAAACATATAAGAAAAAGCTAAGAGTTTCAGTAACAGTTAAGAAGTTGTTATATAGTAATTTTTAAAAAAATGCAGAGTCTGATTAAAATCTACACGCTATTTAAAACAATGAATACATGTTCAAGGTATTACAAATTAAAAATTTAAACAAAATTTCGGGACAAAAAAGGCATTTGAAAGCATACATATTTCAAACACAAAACAAAAGCGTTTTTATCACATTTCAGGCATATGACGCAAGTTATCACATTCATACATAATGACGATCATTGGGAGACAACTCATGCAAAATCAAATACAGAAAAATGCATAAATTACCTCCCTTGACTAAGCTACAATATACAGATTCGTAAAAAAAGAATAACAATGTACTCACTTGTAAAAGCTATCGAGATCATTTTAAACTATGGATAAAATGACTATGAATGCCAACACTCCACCGACTAAGCTACCAAACCACAAAGTAAAGCCCATCAACTGATTCACCACAATCTCCAAACGTGTAAACAGAGTAGACCCAGATCAGACGGTTCCTATAAGAACCTTCTGTTCAGGGTATACTCTGTTTGCTTTTGACATATGCATATAAATATATATTTTGTGTCAAAGTAAAAACAAATCATTTGAAAATTCTATATAAAAAAGTCCGCTAATAAATATTCTTGATAGTATTATTTCTTACTTGAATATGAAACAGGGAAATGGCTATATAATAAGTAGATCTGTATACATACTTTAGGATCAGGGTTAATAGGTGAATAATATATTTACATAACTAGATATTCATTTATTGAGCATGTCAGATTATCAAAATTGTGTTTAAAGATTAAGTCTGTTTTCTGTGTGTGTGTGTGTGGGGGGGGACTTTCGCTATATCCAAACATTGCACCAAAGATATATTGCCCGGGCAGTCATTCAACTAAAATATGGGAGGGGCAAAGACAGGTCCGCCCCTCACCTCATCGGATGTTTGCAAATTCCTCGCCTCACTGGATATTCATTAACACACCCAATTGCGCACGCGCCGATGTATCTGTCGTCATTTCCGGTATGGTATAAATAATGAACATAGCCGATAAATATAGCTGCTATTCGTTCAGTTGAGGTATCGGCATTTAACCGGTTGCAACCAGGTCTTTGCCACTATGTATAGCCTACTAGCATATATGATATGTTTTATCACATATATGTGTATGGAACGCAATACACTCTTATGCCATTTTTATTAGTCTTGTAGCTAGTCTACAATTGAAAAAAGTAGCAACGTCAAGCAGGAAAAGCCACCCTGAATCGGTATTGTATACGGCTTTCTTACTTCAAAACCACAGCCGGATATTTACATGGTGGCGTTAAGTAGATGACTTGTGCAAACCAACCTGTCATGTTTCTAATTGCCAAAAGAGTACACTGTCAAGCTAGTTCAGCGTTTTCCTGAAGACTTATGTATGAATTAAGCTGTTAACCTCTGTTGTTTGACACAGTTCTGAATATTTTCATAAAGAAGAAATAGAGTTTTACTGTTAGATTAAAGTTCACTGTTTACGTCCGTAAACAGGTTTACACCCCCAGTGGCGATTATGCTGCTGACCGTTCCATGGCGGTAATGTCTTTGTCACCCTTACTTTTGTTTGTCTTGTTACTTTGTACTTGCGCTTTTGTTCATGTTGGGTATGTTTGTCTCTGGTGCTTATGTTTGTTGGTGTTTTCTGTGTTCATCTCGTGTGTGTACACGTGTGTTTGAGTGTGTGGTTCTGTGTGTGTTACATGATGTCTATCGATGTGTTGTTGCTGGTTGCGTCTTGTATGTGGCTTTGCCTGCTTGACTTTACTACCTTTTCATTTACATTTGATTTGATCGTTTTTTGAAAACAAATCAAAAGCTGAGTTATTTAATGCTTGGCGGTTTCCTATCTGTACTAGCACTGGCTTCTATTACTCGACTGTAAAATCATTCCTTTCCGTCTGTCTGTATCCGTCTCTCTGTTTCTGTCCCTGTCTATCTGTCTATCTCTTTCTCTCTCTCCCTCTCTGATTTTCTCTTTTGACCAATATGATGATTTATCGACTGTGGAAATATGATATTGCATTCCTTATATCGGCCTTGCCAACTTCTCTCTCCTTTTCTCTTTGTCTATCTCTCTCCATCTGCCTCTTTGATACTATGTCGTTCTCTGTTTTTTTATGTCTCTTTGTCCCTATTTCCTCTCTCTATCTGTTGTGTTTGTCTGTCTCTCTCAGTCTGTCTTTGTCTCAGTGTCTCACTCCGATCTCACCACTGCGTTTCCTTTCTCTCATTTCACGTCTCTCTTTCTCGCTCTCTCTCTCTCTTTCTATTTTCGTCTCTTTATATTTCTTCCATCCTTCTCCTACATGTCTCTTTTATTTCCTTCTCTTTTTCCCCTCTCTCCGTATCTGTATGTCTGTCTCTCCCTCTGTTTCTCCCGTTTTCTCTTTTTACCAATATGCGGATTTATCGACTTGGGATATGAGATACAATATTACTTATATCGACCTCACCAAAGGTCAATAAACGTATAATATTCCTTCTCACACTCTCCATTTCAATCGCCCTACAATCTGTCGAGAATTCATATAATAATATATAGAATTTCTGAATTTGATAAGAACTAATGATAGCGATAAGGCCACGGAGAGTGCGTAAGATAAAATATGCATTTTGGTTTAAAGTTATAGAAAGTGAATTGTTCATACATATAATCAGATTTTAGCCGTACTAGATTTTATCATGCATTATAGCACACTTCACACTGTACGTGATTATAACAAGTAACCTGTTATTAAACACTGTTGTAAGGTGGAATGACACTGTTGTGAATGACACTGTTGTAAGGTGGAATGACACTGATTATAGGTAGAATGACATACACTTGAGACATTGTAACTCCTATATGACCTTTTGTAAATGGAATGAAAGTATTGTAAGGCGATTTGACAGTGATTATAGGTAGAATGTCATACTTTTTAGACATTTTAGTCCCTATTTGATCTTTTAAAACTGTTGTAAATTAGAATGACGTTTGAGATATTGAGACTATAACTAGGTACTTTACTTTGTACAGCAGGCCATATATCATGTGTACAAAATACAGGGGCGCTGGACTTTGGAAGACAATTTTGCACAGTAAATCTACGCTGGGTTGATTTGGAGCCATATTAATATTTGTCTGCAAAAACTGTCTTCTGCTTTAAGTTACATAATTGACTTTCTTTCAATTTCTTTTCTTCTAAAACGTAAAAGGTGTGTCATGCAGTTTGTAACCTGGCCCCGAGAGGTTATAAAACGTTTTGAGTCTGAGACCATTCTCAAACATCTGATTGGTCAGTTTCTGAACTTGGTCAGAATCTGACCGATCAAACACTTTATAATGATCTCAGACTCAGCCTCAGAAGTTTTGTAATCTTGGGCCCAGATGAGACATCGCGTTATTCGATACATAATACGCCGAGTCATTCGATATACAATACGTCATTCGATATATAATACGCCGAGTTATTCGATATATAATACGCCGAGTTATTCGGTATATAATACGCCGAGTTATTCGATATATAATACGCCGAGTCATTCGATATATGATACGCCGAGTTATTCGATATATGATACGTCGAGTCATTCGATATATATTACGCCGAGTCATTCGATATATAATACAACGAGTCATTCGATATATAAAACGCCGAGTCATTCGATATATAATTCGCCGAGTCATTCGATATGTACGTAGCCGAGTTTTTCGACATGTAAGAGGCCGAGTTATTCACCGAGTTATTCGATATGTCATACGCCGAGTTACTCATCGCGTTTTTCGACATGT
Organism: Azorinus chamasolen; assembly: GCA_963576725.1. Lineage (NCBI taxonomy): Eukaryota > Metazoa > Mollusca > Bivalvia > Cardiida > Solecurtidae > Azorinus > Azorinus chamasolen. The sequence continues at coordinate 44,639,633 of OY755250.1, read as the reverse complement.
TTCCACGAGTTATTTGATATGTAAGCTTCATCTATTGCAGCAAGCCCTGTGAGCACACATTGTATAATGGAATATGAACTCAGACGTGTTTCGTCTTGGTAGAAACAATAGAACCAGGTGTTTTATAATTTCATGAGCAAACAGAGCGGATCCTGATCAGACAGCTCTTCTAGGAGCCATCTGATCTGGGTCTACTCTGTTTGCAAAGGTATGACAATTCGTTTATATTAGGGAAAGAGTTAAAATTAAGCATTCGAAAGTACCGAATGGACTCTATATAGTTAGACACTAATGAGTCATTTCTCTTGAATACAGTAGAACCTGTCTTAAGCGGCCACTCATATTAATGTTTTTATAGTAACTCATTTCATAACAACAATTTGTAATAAACACCCATTGATTGATTTACCGGAAGAACAAGTTTGTCTGGAATCATTTATGTACCATAATTCTTAACTAGGATATTACTAAAAGCACAACTTTGTATTTATTTCATTGTATGTCTCGCATGCGAATTTGATACAAACTAGGTATGGTCGGAAAATTCCGGTCGGATGAAGTATAAAATCTGAACCAATACATTTTCAAAACTGACTATTGGCCGTTTTTGCGGTAAAATGAGTTTCTTACATTTGTGCCCAGGTAAGCAGTGTGACCCAGATCTTGAAGGAACCTTCTGATCAGATACTCATTGGAAGGGCTCCAAAATTAGATTTGAACGGGTTTACATTAACTCTTTACTCCATGGACGGGTTCCAAAGTTAGATCTGGACGGGTTTATGTTAACACTTTGCTCCATGGACGGGTTCCAAAGTTAGATCTGGACGGCTTTACGTTAACACTTTACTCCATGGACGGGTTCCAAAGTTAGATCTGGACGGCTTTACGTTAACACTTTACTCCATGGACGGGTTCCAAAGTAAGATCTGGACGGGTTTACCTTAAATCTTTACTCCATGGACGGGTTCCAAAGTTAGATGTAGACGGGTTTACCTTAACTGTTTACTCCATTGACAAATTCCAAAGTAAGATCAGGGAGTGTTTACCTTAACCAGTTACTCCGTTAACGATATCCAAAGTAAGATCTAGACGGGTTTACCTTAACTCTTTACTCCATGGACGGGTTCCAAAGTTAGATCTGGACGGGTTTATGTTACCCCTTTACTCAATGGACGGGTTCAAAAGTTAGATCTGGACGGGTTTATGTTTACCTTTTACTCCATGGACGGGTTCCAAAGTAGATCTGGACGGGTTTATGTTACCCCTTTACTCCATGGACGGGTTCCAAAGTAAGATCTGGACGAGTTTTTGTTAACACGTTTCTCCATGGACGGGTTCCAAAGTTAGATCTGGACGGGTTTATGTTACCCTTTACTCAATGGACGGGTTCCAAAGTTAGATCTGGACGGGTTTATGTTAACTCTTTACTCCATGGACGGGCTCCAAAGTTAGATCTGGACGGGTTTATGTTAACCCTTTACTCCATGAACATTTATGTAAGAAATAATCTAATCATGAATATTAATTCATTTTTATAATGTCACATGAACACAGGAAAATCTGACCATAGCAGAAACTGTTATATCATAGTTGTATTTTTATTGTAAGTAAACATAGCAGTCCTATAGACTCCTGTTTGAGCCTCTGATCTGGGTCTACACTTTTTGCAAAGGCGTAAAATGTAAATATATGGAGTAAAGGGTTAACAAATACGGAAATAAATGGGTTAGTCGTTGACTAAACGTACACATTTGATTTATCGCCATGGTAATGTTTTCTTATACGGCTGGTTGCAGATATATACACAATACAGTTAAATCCCCTCACAACCGTTCTAAATTTAAACCAAGGTCGGACTTTTAATACATGTGGTAGCTCAACCTTTTCCTACATCTATACGACTTTCTACGCCTTTGCAAAAAGAGTAGACCCTGATCAGACGACTTCTATAGGAGCCGTCTGATCAAGATCTGCTCTGTTTGCTTATAGAACAATATAGATCTGATTCTATACTTCCCACTTAATTTACGCATCTAACCTGGACCTCTGTTAAGGGCCCAGTCCTACTAGACCTTACTTAAGACCTGTTTAAAATTGGTAGCGAACTCTGGTCTCCGATATTCGAACGAAGGTCACAGGATAAATCACTGATAATCCCCGTTGGTTTTCAGTAATCGTTGGTTATCGTTTCCAGTCGTGTGACCAATTTCAATCGTAGAGAGGTTGTGGATCATGCACCTCCTTAGGTTCGAACTCGTCGCCGTTGATCTTGCCTATAATCGTATGACCGTCAGCGGCCATTCTATAATTACCTACAACTGTCATGCGACCACCAACGACTGTTTAAAGAGTACTTGCGACTAGTCATGGACCACGTGACCATACCACAGTTCGGAAGTGATTGTGGTCCCTTCGTACGAATACCTATGACTTGGCGCACGATCGTCAGCAACATGTCATGCGATGTCATGTATCTACAGTGTGACTGCGAAGCAGTTTTTATATTTAGTTGTACATTTACCCTTTCCTGCTGTATGTCACAGCCGAACAACGTCGTTGTTAACCCTTTCCTTCATATAAACAAATTATCACGCATTTGTAAACAGAGTTATAGGAGCCGTCTGATATTGGTATGCTCTGTTTGATAATGTAATTTGATAGACCAGTTTATTTACTTTATAAAATGGCCACAGTTTTCTATCTTCAATATTTTATAATAACTATGTTGTGCTATTACAAATATCAAATCCATAAATACTGATGCAGTAATAAATATGGGTGTACATGTAGTTCCTAAACCCATGTTCCATCTCAATTCATCTGAAAGAAAAATGGAAGTTTGGAGGAATAAACAGATGCTATCAGATAAATTATATATCATAAACTATACTAGGTAAAACTGGGCAAAAAAGATGACAAAGGAAGACTGTCAAACTCAGCCTGTACTTAACACTTTCCTCCATCAATACACCTTTCTATGCCTCTGTAAAAGTCACTCTTTTTGAAACCATTGTGATAAACAGAGCATTTGCTCCAATGGTTTCAATATCAAACAATTTTAAATTTCCCCTTCTCTTTAGTAAATGCTCCATTTCGGTAGACTTATTCAAAAGGGTTGGGTCTATATAGCCTATGTGGGAATGGGTTAACTGCTTGACTGCGGGTACAAATGCACTGACATATGAAGATGGCTTAGACACAGTTTGAATTGTTTGTTAATCAAAATATTATTTAAAACAAAAAATCAATTAAGCATTCTGAATGTTGAATAGTGTATATAGTTAGCCATTTATTGGTTGTTCTTCTCGAATGCAGTAGGACATGCTCTAAGCGGCTTTTCCGTTACTGAAAATGTGAGTTTTAAAAAGTATGGCAAATAAATACAGAAAGTTTTCTGTATAACCTTTGCCTGCATTTAGTCACCACCTGTCTTACATAATCAGATGCTTAACCCTTTCCTTGTTCAGTATTTTATGTAGGAAATGATAAAATCGCGAATCTTTATAAGCTGATTGTTTGTAATGTACATTTTCAAGGACTTTTTGCTTATAAAAAGCCCTGTAGAATCATATTTATTGTCAGCGGACCCTGATCAGACGGGTCCTAAAAGAGCCATTTGATATGAATCTACTCAGTTTGCAAATGCGTGAAAATGAGTTTAACAGCAGGTGTTAAGTGCTTGTGTGGCGGCCGTAAAACGTCGCCCCGTACTTCATTCTCAGTGTTGTTATACCTTCTGATCCTTTGAGATCATGTGTTTCAGTACTTCTTGTTCTGAAAATTGAATACCGCTTAAGCCGGTGCTAGGGGGTGTGAGCAGTGTTGCACTTTCAATTACTGTTCATGAACAGACTCAATAAAACCGAGTCTACAATTTTCTCTTTTTGTGTTGCAAGTTTTGCTCTCAGGGGATCACCTCCCTTCAAAATTTAAAATCTTCACAACAGCAGGTGTTAAGTGCTTGTGTGGCGGCCGTAAAACGTCGCCCCGTACTTCATTCTCAGTGTTGTTATACCTTCTGATCCTTTGAGATCATGTGTTTCAGTACTTCTTGTTCTGAAAATTGAATACCGCTTAAGCCGGTGCTAGGGGGCGTGAGCAGTGTTGCACTTTCAATTACTGTTCATGAACAGACTCAATAAAACCGAGTCTGCAATTTTCTCTTTTTGTGCTGCAAGTTTTGCTCTCAGGGGATCACCTCCCTTCAAAATTTATATAAGGGAAACAGTTAATACCGACCGTACTTTATCTAGCACCTAAAGGGTTGATTGTCAGGGCCCACGCTCACAGGTATCAATGGATGCTGTTGCTCATATCCCCAATCTTAGTTAAGTTTTATTAACCTGTGGTTATATAACAAAACCACGTGTGTGAAGTTGTTCTATAATGTACTGGCTTGATCCTTTGTTCCATGAACTTTCATGTAAAAATTACGGACACATTGAATGTTGATAAGATTAATTTTTATAATGGCATATGGACACAAGACATTCTGGTCATGACAAAAACTGTATAATCCTATCTATAGTATTCTATAAGCAAACAGAGTAGACGCTGATCAGACGGCTCCTGCTGGTTATAGTCTATTTGCCATTGTATAGAAAGGCGTATTTATGGAGTAAAATGTTCTCAAGCTGAAAAACTAATTTCTGCTCACTTCCCTACTTGCTGAAATAAGTTTCGCCTACTTCATCTCGGACTCGTTCCATCCTTTAAGAAACTAGGGATCTAGTGTCAAAGTGATCTAGGGATCTAGTGATCCGAGTTAGTTGGCGTCTCATCTGGATTTAAGTTATTTGAAACAGCCAGCCGTCGTAACTCAAAGAAATCAAACCCTATGTTGTGACCACTCTTTAGAATTGTCTGGAGAAATGACGATTTTAGTATTTGGGTACGCACAGTTATCCGTTGCTCTGGTTTCCTTCATGAGAAGGGTTCCAATAAGGTATATCACAAGCATAGTTCGTAATCTTTAACCCATTCCCTCATATTAAAACCATTTCTTCATATCTAGGCGTACAAATGCTTATAAAGGCGTATAAGGCGCACAAAGGCTTATCAAGGCGTATATAGGCGTACAAATGCTTATAAAAGCGTATAATGCGTACAAAGGCGTACATAGGCTTATCTAAGAGTACATAGGCATACAAAGGCCTAACAAGATTAATATGCGTACAAAGGTTTATAAGGCTTATAATGGCGTACACACGCGTGCAAAGGCTTATCAAGAAGTACATAGGCATACAAATGCTTTTGGAGGCGTACAGAGCACACATAGGCGAACAAAGACGTACTGACCTATTCTTATATTTCCCCGTGTGTATTCACTATATTGTTGTTATAGATCAGGGTTTGCACTATTAACAAGTTTAGTGTAAAACCAATGCACTCCACAGCAGTGAGCATGAGTGATTGCTCAGAGAAATATGTGTAGAAAGTGGAGATATATGTAATTATACAAGATGACATGGGTAAAGCAGGAGAAATGTGTTTTAAAAATTAGCAAGAGAAGGGTTAAAATCTTATTCGAATTGGAATTGGTCAAAAATGCTCCAGATCAAAGTTTGAGAAGACTCTTGTTTTTCAAAGCCAGTTAAGGTTTAACCCTTTACTCCTTGAATACTCATGACCCATAGGTTGACCTCCTTTTGTTGGCGGCTTAAGATAGGTCCTATTGAATGTGCTTTGATAAATTCTTTCCGATTGAATCACGTTATATCTTGTTGGCACCAGGAGACAGGAATTGATGGCTATCGCAGACGCTTAAAAATCATAAATATATTACCCCATTAATGCGACCACACAATGAACAAACATGGCTGTTTTCATAAGCAATTGGTTGCTTAATACAGGGCAAAAGTTATGCAGAAAGTTCCTATAGGAGATTTCCTCATAAATTTCGTTCTTCATTAAGCTACCATCTGCCTTTGCCACTGTGATTTATGCCCCTTTTAACTGTATGTATATATATTGGTCAAAATTGCTCCCGATCAAACTTTGACCAGACTCTTGTTTTTCAAAGCCAGGTAAGGATTATCCCTTTACTCCATGAATATTCATGTCGGAAACTATGTCATCGTGAATATTGATTATATTTAATTGTTATAACAGAACATGGGCACAGGAGCTTTAGCAATGACAGAAACTTCAGAATCATATACATATATCATATCATAAGAAAACAGTGCAGATCCAAATCAGACGGCTCCTACAGGAGTACAGGAGCCGTCTGAGCTGGGTCTACTCTGTTTGTAAAGACGTAGAAAGGCGTATTTATGACGTGAAGTAATAATCAAGGCTACAGGTGAATCTACAGTATTTTTGTCTTTCGAAACAATATTGATCCAAATTGGGCGGAAGTAAGTGGTGGCTTAATGCAGGTCTGACGTAACACATGACACTCCTATAACATATGCATGCATTACATTTGGTTTTTGAAAGAGTGATGATCCAAATGAGGTGTTCGAAACACTTTGTCACTTGGAGTTTGTGTTTGAACACAAATGCTTAATGTAACATTTGATGACTTAAGTAAACATTTTCTACCGAACAAACTAATGGTGAAAGGTGCCATCGGTTGGTAAATAATATAGACCTCCGTACCATGCGTATAAGCTCTACGGTAGAGCCTGTCTTAAGCGGTTATACATTTATTGGATATGTGCATGTTAAGAAGCAGGTGGTTGCTTCATGCAGGATGAAGGTAATGCATAGGAACTTTCTGTATTACATTTGACCCGAATTAAGCTACCATCTGCTTTACCGACCCATAAGTAGACATCCTTTTGTTGGCCGCTAACATAGGTTCTACTGAATGTACTTTGCTAAATTATTACCGGTTGAAGCACGTTATATCTTTATGAACGTTACCGTTTACCTGATGAATATTCATGTAAGAAATTATGACGTCATGAATATTTATTATCTGAATTTGGCACCAGGAGACAGGATATGATGGCTATCGCAGACACGTAAAAGGCAGACCCTGACCAGACGGCTCCTGCAAAAGCTTCTAGAATCGTTTCTTGTGGACAGTTTCCTCATATAAACGTGTATTTTGCATTTGCAAACAGAGTATACCCAGATCAGACGTCTCCAATAGTTTCTATTTACATGAATGTTCGCTCAATTCAAACCATAAAACGTTTAGTTTTCTAAAATAAACAGTCGTTCCATTTAATAAATGCGTTATGCGACCACATTTATAAGGCACGTAAGTTATAATCATCAGAAATAATATCACAATACCTTTCGCGGACATTTCAAAACCCCGCCGGTAGTTACCATCAATGGTTTTGGAAATGAACGTTTTGGGTGTTGAGAGAGAGAAAGAGAAGAGAGAGAGAGACAGAGAGAGAGAGAGAGAGAGAGAGAGAGAGAGAGAGAGAGAGAGAGAAGAGAAGATAGAGAGAGACAGAGAGAGAGAGAGAGAGAGAGAGAGAGAAAGAGAGAGAGAGAGAGAGAGAGAGAGAGAGAGAGAGAGAGAGAGAGAGAGAGAGAGAGAGAGAGAGAGAGAGAGAGAGAAAGAGAGAGAGAGAGAGAGAGAGAGAGAACATACATACATACATACATACATACATACATACATACATACATACATACATACATACATACATACATACATACATACATACATACATACATACATACATACATACATACATACATACATACATACATACATACATACATACATACATACATACATACATACATACATACATACATACATACATACATACATACATACATACATACATACATACATACATACATACATACATACATACATACATACATACATACATACACACACACACACACACACACACACACACACACACACACACACATACCAACCAATACCGGAAACTCACTACAATGTGTTTAACACCTGAAAGTCACTACACCTACTTCTAAAACAGATATAGTAAAACTGATTCCATAAAACAGTATAAAACAGCCTTAATAGCATGCCGTGCGGTTCAAATGTTGAAAATTCCTAAAAATAAGAATGTGTTTTTAACCGGGAGAGTCACTACATTTGTCACGTGACCATATTGACGCACCCCGGAGACCCACTACAGCTGTAACACACATGCAACCCACTACATTTACAAACACACATGCAACCCACTACACTTACAAACACACATGCAACCCACTACATTAACAAACACACATGCAACCCACTACAGTTATAAACACACATGCAACCCGCTACATTTACAAACACACATGCAACCCACTACAGCTATAAATACACATGCAACCCGCTACAGTTAGAAACACACATGCAACCCACTACAGCTATAACACACACATGCAACCCGCTACAGTTATAAAAACACATGCAACCTGCTACGTTTACAAACACACATGCAACCCGCTACAGTTATAAACACACACGCAGCCCGCTACAGATATAAAAACACATGCTACCCGCTACAGTAATATACAAACACACATGCATCCCGCTACCGTTATAAACATACACGCAACCCGCTACTGTTTTATATAAACACACATGCAACTCGCTACAGTTTTAAATAAGCTCACATTTCTTGTTTGACTGAGCTATTACGTGAAACTGGTACTGTTTCCGACCGTTCGCGAACAGGTGCACCAAGGGTGACGTCTGTACGCCAAGACAAATTTAATTTGACAACGTCACCTCTGGGACAGCCAAATGAACGCGCAAACCACAACAAATATGCTCGTGGTAATAGAGGGTTACATATCTGTGACAGAACAGTTTGTAATCGATTGGAGGAAAGTAGAATTTTCTGTCGACGTCTCTACGTCGGACCAATGTTAACCCAGCAGCACCGCCGTCTCCGTCAACAACTGGCGGTCGCTAATGTTGGTAGACATTGGCAGAATGATGCATTTTCAGATGAGTCTCAGCTTCACCTTTCTGATCATGATGGGGGGGGGGGGGTTAGAACGAACGGTATTGCGACTGTAACCCTGTAAAACGTGACCGCTTTGGTTGCGAAAGCGTTTGTATTCGGACACAGTCAGTCACAATTTAAGGTCACCGCTAGTCATAGTTGAAGGTAATGTCAATGCCCATCGGTATGTAAATCAAGTCCTACCTCTTGTTGTACTATCCATGATGCGACGTCACCGATGCCTAACGTGCTCGCCCACATACATCTCAGCTCATTGTGACGTCTATGCAATATTATAAGATCAATTCAGCTCACTGGCCCCAAGATCTGCCGACTTAAAACCCATAGAAAACATGTGCATGGTCTGGGACGAGCTCAGTACTGGCCGCGAAACGTAGTTCTGTTTAAATAATCCATATGTGAGAAGTTTATATCTTCCTCTCCCATTAATGACACCTATTCTGTTAAACGATGCCTTAGCCTTGAACTCAAACATTGTATGTAGTTTGACATCCGTAATAATGCTTATGTTAACATCAATGTTACAAAAGTGTTTATCTTTAAATCAGAAAACTTATATTTAACATTATAGAACTTTATTTACATGATACTAAAGATTTGGACACACGTACACAAGTTATACCGCCTACGCTCTTTGCACTTAAATGCATGTATGAATTGAAAACCACTAGCCCATTTGAATCAGACCAGCCACCGTGTTGTCTACTCTGTTAGCAACATGTAGCAGGCGCTGATGAATGGCAGCGTAGAGTCTGATCAACGAGGAGGCGACTCTGGGTTAACACTTCTTACACTTTATGAGGTACTTTACAAACGGGTAGGTATTCTGACATTGCAAATAAAAATACCGAGATAACTGGCAAGTTTAAAACTCTACACTGTTTTTATCTGCGACAAATTCATTTTTATCTGTCATCACAAATAGTGTAGCCTCGGATCAGACTTCGGGTTTCAAAAGAGGCAGCTGGTCGAGACCCATACTGCATTATCCATTTTACTATTTTAGCACGGTCAATTTTTGACGAGGCCCCGATTCTACCAAGATACTCATTTTATGTTTGGGTCGATACTATATTTCTCCTATAATACTCTTCTGAATTGGGTCGGCACTGTCTGCAAAGGACTTATATATACCAATGTATTGCTACTAGTAACTGAGAAATTTGTAGAACAAGTTTGTATGACAGACTGGCATACGGACAACAATACATACGCATGCCTTTTTGACTATGATCTCAGGCACTCGGGTAGAATAGAAGACATAATCGTCAACTCGTAAACGGTTAAGATCTATGACAATCCATACTACTGAAAACATGTGGACCGATGCCTTTAGTTCAATCAGTGTACATCTCGATCAGTAGTTAATGGAGTCTAAACATTTTCTCGTTCTGTAGCCGATATAAACACAGAACATAGCAGTCACGGGGTACCAATAGTTAGGATAAACAAATCCATTAAACGATAATGATTTAATTGTTAAATTAAATGTTCAAGACACAATAAGAAAGAAGTAAATATTAACACAAACGATCCATATTTACAGTGATAGTCTTCTGACACGGACACATTTACAGGCTTACAACTTAAGAAATATCTCTAAACTATTCTAATCTAATAATCTCTAATGTTTGGCTCCAATCTTCAACCTTCATGAACACAAATCTGCATTTTTTCGAGAAAAATATAACATTCTGATTTTGAAAACCGACGATTTCCAGAATGTCGCCAATTTTAAAACCATATTCTATTTTGATCGCGTACCCCAGCATCACTTCAACTTTCTGTTTAATTTTTGTTTCAATTACAAAGACCAAAGTATGTTTCTATTCTCTAACACATGTAATGAAGCAATGTTGCACTCTCACAAACCCCAGATTTTCAAGTTTTGCTATTGTTAGTGACAGAGAACTTGACCTGAGTGACCCTAACCTTTTTCTCCATGCAAGGTTTTATAAGGATAATTCAACCCAGCCAGAAACTGTAAGTGTGATGCCCGCCATTCAGCAGTCAAAACCCTGGACATAAAACTGTTTAACAAGATATGTGTTGTGAAATATTATGCCATCGTATACTTTGATCTTGAAATGTGACCTTGATCATATTGTTAGACACGACACACCTTCTCATGGTACTTTGCAATTCTGTGAAGTTTTATCAAAGCCCATTCAATAGTAAAGAAGTTGTGGCTGAGACACGACGTGGGGCGGACGGTTGAAGGGCTGGAGTGACGAACGGACAGTGCAATCACTTTATGCAGCTCAACATCGGGGGTGGGGGACCATAAAAATACAAAGTGCATAACGTAGAGTAAAACCTCTGTTAAGCGACCATTCAATGCAGTGGATATCTCTAAAGACAGCTTGCATAAAGAAAGTAAAGCTAGCAGACGTTTGTCCTGCATTAAGCAGCAACTTGTTTAGGAATCTCTATGATTCTCAAATGAATAGCCGCTCAACGTTAGTTTTACTGTAATTGGTTAATTATAAAATATATTCCCACTTATGAGAAAATTCAAAATTAATGTCAACTTATTAATCAACATCCCTACAAAATTTACATGATACAAAATATATAAATTTGCAAAAAAATGTATTATTTGGATGGATAACCAATAATAGTAGACCTCCTCTAATTCGGGAGCAGCTAAAAAATCCGGTTTATAGGCATTTACATGGCTCTTTTGGTATACAATTAGTTCAAATTGGTCAAATTTCAACAAACTGTAAGTTTCTCTAGACCGGAAATTTTAGTTGTCCAAAACTTGACCGGTTTCAGAGTTCTACTGTTTATGTAAAACTACAATTTCTGCAATTAACCAGCACTTAAAACACATTAATTGCAAACTGGTATGACATAATACAGCTTTAAATAAGATAAGTGTGCATTACCATGAGCAATATTACTAAACAGTATTGACTTTTTTCTGCATTACCCTTGGCAATATAGTGAACATTAGATACTGATCAGAGGGCTACTCCCCAATATATCGGGGATGCTACTCCCCAAGAGTAGAAACAAACTTTTTTAAAAACATGGAAAAGCCCATTTCAAAATTCAGTTTTCAAAGGGTTTAAGACAAACAAATGTTTATTCATCTTCTAACAACTGTGTCACCGATACAAAGTGACTATTTCTAACTAGATGTCAACCAATCATAACAATTTCTAAAACCTTTCAAGAAGAAACGTATCAAGAACAAGAGCTTATATTACATAAGTATCCTTCTTTGAATGTTTGTCAACATTCTGACGCATTCCATTTTTATTTTATTTTTTTTGTATATCAAACATATTTTATACAATTTATCAAACATATTTTATACAATTCTCAATAACATGAGGAACTATTTTGCTTTAACTTCACTAAATTTACCTACAAATCATGTAGCTCTTAAATTTAAAGGCAGCTCAACTTTTCATTGAACATTATTCCAGTTAAATAAGCATTAACCTTACATTTAATATTTATGTAACAAGTCGGTCGATTTTGACCTTCAGCCTGTTATGGGTGGATGAGTGAATACCTATTCAAAATGTTGGGATCCAGATGAGACGCCGAGTAACTCGGCGTCTCATCGGGATTAAAACTGTTTTACACGTTGATTGCATTTTGAAAATGTAAAAGGTGAACAATTCTGTATAGATAATTTGCTAATGGTTAAGCATCTGAATTTGTTATAATACGACATTATTGACATTTTTAAACTATTATAACATCTGAATCCAAAAACAACTGAATCAATTGGACTCTCTGTCCTTTCTGAACAAAACCCTTATAACACTGTGACTCTGTCCCATCTGGATCCAAATCTTATAACACTTGGACTCTATGTCCCATCTGGATCTAAACCTTATAACACTTGGATTTTCTGTCCCATCTGGATCTAAACCTAATAAAACTTGGACGCTCTGGATCCAAACCTCATAACACTTGGACTCTCTGTCATATCTGGAGCCAAACCTTATAACACTTGGATTCTCTGTCCCACCTGGATCTAAATCTTATAACCCTTGGACTCTATGTCCCATCTGGATCTAAACCTTATAACACTTGGATTTTCTGTCCCATCTGGAGCTGAACCTTATAACACTTGGACGCTCTGGATCCAAACCTTATAACACTTGGATTCTCTGTCCCACCTGGATCCAAACCTTATAACACTTAAGACTCTCTGTCCCATCTGGATCTAAACCTTATAGCACTTGGACGCTCTGGATCCATATCTTATAAAACTTGGACTCTCTGTCCCATCTGGATCTAAACCTTATAACACTTGGACTCTCTGTCCCATCTGGATCTAAATATTATAACACTTGGACTCTCTGTCATCTAAAACTTATAACACTTGGACTCTCTGGGTCTGAATCTTATAACACTTGGACTCTCTGTCCCATCTGGATCTAAACCTTATAACACTTGGACGCTCTGGATCCAAATTTTATAACACTTTGACTCTCTGTCATATCTGGATCCAAACCTTATAACACTTGGATTCTCTGTCCCATCTGGATCTAAATCTTATAACACTTTGACTCTCTGTCATCTAAACCTTATAACACTTGGACGCTCTGGATCTAAACCTTATAACACTTGGACTTTCAGTCATCTAAACATTATAGCACTTGGACGCTCTTGATCCATATCTTATAACACTTGGTCTCTCTGTCCCATCTGGATCTAAACCTTATAACACTTGGACTCTCTGTCCCATCTGGATATAAATCTTATAACACTTGGACGCTCTGGGTCTAAATCTTATAAAATTTATAACACTTGGACTCTCTGTCATATCTGGATCCAAACCTTATAACACTTGGATTCTCTGTCCAATTTGGATCTAAATCTTATAACACTTGGGCTCTCTGTCATCTAAACCTTATAACACTTGGACGCTCTGGATCTAAACCTTATAACACTTGGACTCTATGTCCCATCTGGATCTAAACCTTATAACACTTGGACTCTCTGTCCCATCTGGATCTAAATATTATAACACTTGGACTCTCTGTCATATCTGGATCCAATCCACTTGAACGCTCTGGATCCAAACCTTATAACACTTGGACCTTATAACACTTGGGCGCTCTGGATCCAAACCTTATAACACTTGGAATCTCTGTCCAATCTGGATCTAAATCTTATAAAACTTGGACTCTCTGTCCCATCTGGATCTAAACCTTTTAACACTTGAACTCTCTGTCCCATCTGGATCTAAACCTTATAACACTCGGACACTCTGGATCCAAACCTTATAACACTTGGACTCTCTGTCATATCTGTATCCAAATCTTATAACACTTGGATTCTCTGTCCCATCTGGATCTAAATCTTATAAAACTGGGACCCTCTGTCCCATCTGGATCTAAACCTTATAACACTTGGTCTTTCTGTCCCATCTGGATCTAAACCTTATAACACTAAGGCGCTCTTGATCCAAACCTTATAACACTTGGACTCTCTGTCATACCTTATAACACTTGGATTCTCTGTCCCACCTGGATCCAAACCTTATAACACTTGGACTCTCTGTACCATCTGGATCCAAGCCTTATAACATTTAGACTCTTCGTCTACAAACATATGATATTTTGGCAAATCAGAAGGCATTTTTCAGCAGACGACACATTGTTCTAGCCCTCTTTGTTCTCTGACAACTTTTTGTTTTGTATTAGCCCGTTTAACAATATTGACATTTGCTAAGACACTCGAGTCAGATGGTCACAAGAAAACATGGACCCAGAACAATGTTTTTCAGCAGGTTACAAATGTTAGGAGCCACGATATTCTAAATATCATTTGTGTAAGTTTTGAGCTTTTTGGCATGAATCATGTTGTGAACGGCATATTTAATTTTAGTCCAAGGATATCTTGAAAAGGTTGGATTTTTCTGCACAAAATTAACAGCATCAAATTTTCCTGGAACCTTTTCAAGTTTTATATGCTTCTTGAAGGCTGTTTCCAGAGTTTTCCTCTCTGCTGGTGTAAAATATGTCCTCTGTTTGACATCTGAAGTATATACAGTATTTTCAATCAATGTTTAATACACTTACAATATTTTAGATCAAGCTTCAGAAATTGTTTAGCTATCTCAAGCTACAGAAAATCCTTAGGGTAACTCAAATTTCTCCCAACATACAGACAGAGGGACGGACGACCTCTCCAGTATTACCCCCCCCCCTCTTCAATCTCTCCCCCCCCCAAAAAAAAAAACAACAACAACAAACAAACAAACAAAAACATTCGCTGCGGGGGTATAATTAGTCTAGACAATACACCCATTCCCCTTTCGTACAAAATCGAGCACCTGCTAACACTCCCACTGGCAGCTACCTTTTCATGCATTTCAACAGGACTATTGAGTCCTATCAAACGCCATTCAAATTGAGCCGCTGTTTTTGAAAATATTTTTACCAAGATTTTGGCCTTGAATTGCTTGCCAAGCCGAATGCCATAGTAGACATAGTAGCCATGCCAAAATTTCAACCCCTACCCACACATTTCCAAACTCAGAAAAGCGAGGAAAAGTGCGATTTACCGCTTGCACAATATGCCAATACGCTTAAGCAAATAGATCGGTGAAGTTCGAATTTGTTTAGGTTTCAACATTTAAAGTTTGTTAACATTAACCAATACAGTAGTGTTGCACTTTAAATTACTACTCATGAACAGACTCAATACAACAGAGTCTGCAATTTCTCTTTTTACATTTCTACTTTCGAAGGATCACCCAATTTCAGAATATATGTACTTCACAACAGCAGGTGTCAAGTGCTTGTGTGGCGGCCGTAAAAAGTCGCCCCGTACTTTATTCTCATTGTTGTTATATTCTCTGGTCCTTCGGGATCATCAGTTTTCATGTAATTAGTTTTGAAAATTGAAAACTGACTAAGCCGGCGCTAGGGGGCGTGAGTAGTATTGCATTTTTAATTACTACTCATGAACAGACTCAATAAAACCGAGTCTGCAATTTTCTCTTCTTGCATTTCTACTTTTGCTTTCGAAGGATCGCTCATTTTCAGAATATATGTATTGGTAGAAATGCGATTTTAAGAGTTGAAAAACAATGAGTGGGAGTTTGGCATGCAAATGCATTATATCATATCTACAGATTTCTACGTACAGCATAGTGCACAAATATAATGCGAAATTGTGCGGAAAAGTCCGATTACTTACGGAAAAGCTTGGTTGAATTGAACCGAAATGTATGGAAGGCAATAGATAACGGTAAAGTCTATTCTATTCGGGTACCTTTAACACCCCCCCCCATCCCTGGATATTTTAGAGCCAACTTCTGTCAAGAAAACCTGTAGCATATCGCTAGGTAAGCGATTAGATGTATCTCTGTATATACAGGATTATCTCCCTTTTTGACTGTTAGTAATAATTCGTTGTGTATCAAAGTTTTTTCATTTTAAACTACATTTTGTTTGTTTAATACCTTATTAAAATTAGTCCTTTGTATATATTCAAATGTGTGAGGCGGTTGGTCAATCGAAATATTTAATATGAATAAAAAACTTTTAATATGCTAATTTACTGAACATACGCAGATTAATGGAAACTGTATACAAATACATAGACTGGAGCAATCATCAACGACTACTGCTGGTTACTGTATTTTAGAAGGTTTTAAGCTGAGTCATGTTACTGGGGCATCACCAGGCATCCTGATAACATTTTAGAATTAATCTATCAAAAGGAGTAGTAACTATAGAAAAAGCAGAATTTTAGAATTGTGTGTCAGTAGGAGAGAATTGATTAATTAAAACAAAGGAATTGCCGAACAAGTGTACATGTATATGTTAGAACGTCAGTCTGATTTTACTTTGTCCACGCTTTGGCAAGACTTTCATCGAAACTTTATAGGATTGATCAGCACCATGCCCAGTTGTGCATATCTTATTCCTGTTCCAGTATGAATTTTTTACATGAACAATGTTGGTCATATTTACATGAAACTTCAAAATATTGATTAGCATCATGCCTAGTTGTGCATATCTTTTTTCTGCCAGGGTTCAATGATTTTCTTCAGAGTTATGGGACTTTGAATTGTTTACTGGTTTTGGAGAAGATATTTTATGATTTTTAAGCTGGTGAGCATATAGTTGCCACTTTGTCGGTCTTTCCGTTTTTCAGTTCCGTCATAACTTTGTCCGTATAGCTTACCATAAAACTGTATTAGATATCAACATAAAACTTCATAGGCAGATTGATGAGGAGAATGTGTACTAGAACCATTACTCTATTTTGCATAATTCAGGAGTTATTGCCCTTTTCTATTTTTCATACTTAAATTTTGTCCCGAGCATAACACAAAAGCTACATGTATCAACATGAAACTTTATAGGTAGATAGATCTCAATGAGGAGAAATGCAGAGCACAATACTCATTACTCTCTTTGGCATAATTTAGGAGTAATTGCCCTTTGTTACTTTTCATACTTAAATTTTGTTGCTGCCTTTTGCCATACATATTTTTTCCTTTGTAATATTGTATAATGATTTTTTAAACAGACATATTATATAATTTTTGATCTAGCATTTATTTTGGGAGCATCCATCGGTTCTACCTAATCTCTTCTTTTGATTGTCATAGCAACCAGAGTTCAACATGGATCCAGAATTTTTAGAAATTTTGATAGAGCATTATAAAAATGTTTGGTTACATTTCTGCCTTGTGATTTCAGAGATGATTAAAACAGTTGTTGACGGACAGACACCAGCAATCACAAAAGCCCACCTGAGCATATTCTGGTGAGGTAAAAATGTTTGGACGGGGTCTAGGTTAACCATAGACAGAAACATGAGAAAATAATTTAAGGCTGATTAGATTATTGCAGACATACAGCATAATGAATCTGATTCACTGGGCACTTAGAAACATGCACACACATTTTGCTTTAATACTCTTGCTGGGACTTCAACCCAGACCTCTTGCCATCACTACGATGGTAAGCGTTCTATGCATTGAACTACAAGAAGTGTCTGAAAAGCAAATTTATGCATGTACATGTATAAAATCTTATGTTCTAAAATCTCTACTTGATGTATTTATGCACAAACACCTCCTCAAGATTTCTTAAATGAATATTTATTAGAATATTAATTTAATAGGATTAATACATTAATGCTGATATAAAGAATTATTCAAGTGTGTGTTGGGGGGGGGGGGGCTGTTAACAATTAAACAATGCTACAAAAACATGCATTTCCTGATCTGATCAGAGAGGAAATATAGAGTGACAGCAATATTAATATCAACCATAACAATCACAACAAATTGTTAACTACAATGATTTACATTAATTCAGAGATCTACCTAGTATTCCCTATTGAAGGAGGTATGCTCCGGACAAACTACGCAAACACAATGCACCAAAAAACTAGCTTAGGGGGCATAAAAAACTATGTCTAAGTAATTTTGAAAAATAAACATACATAATTTCTAACTCTATCCCTGTTCATGATCTCATGAATATTCACAGAACTTTTATTTTTGTATATATTGCAAAATAAAGGTTGGGTCAGAACAAAGGAACTGTGTGTATTGATCTATAAAACTTCAAAAGCAAAGAGAGCAAACCAAGACAAGACTGCAGCTATAGGAGCTATCTGGTCTGGCTTTTCTTTGTTTGCCAGTGCCTGAAAATGCAAGATAGTGAAAGGAAATCCAGTGAAAGAAGGAAATACTTTTTTAACACATTTGGAATCAGCAAGAGGTATAATTACCATAAACCATTTATCTGGCGCTCCCTGGCATAAACCGATCTATTAAGAATGATCATCAAAACTATACTTCTTAGCTATATTCTGGAAAAAGGTATTTCAACAGCTTGCTTAAACCGATGAGCAGTTAAAATGAAGAAACTCCATGTAACACTTTCCTCTATAGATACAGGACAAACCTAGATCAGACGGCTCTGTTTATATATGAAATTCAGAGGATCCTTGTATACCTGCAAGTAGGGAATCGCTCAAGGGAAGAACTGTTAGAAGAGGAAATTATGTAACTGCAATGTACTGCCCATTGAGTGTTGACAAAATAATCCTGAGACAACTAAAACAATATTTACTTTGCCCGGGTCTCCTTCTTCCTCAGGACTTCAGGAATCCCCTAACTGAAATTAGAAGTGTCATTGACATATTAATACGATATTGATACAGGTTTAAAAATATCGATACAAATGGAGGGCAAATAAACACCTTTCCACTGGCTATATTTCTTACAGGTTGACAACTAAATAATACTGGTACTTGCAGTGAAAGTCTTCTGAAGAATTTCCACGCATACTCTCATTTACACCATTTTCTAGTATTTACTTGATGGGTTAGGCTTAATTCTGAGCGACATTGTCAAATGTCAAAAAAAAACTTGAAACCTTTTACTGTTAATTTATGAATATAACTGTACTTTTGACCCATTTACACTCAGAGGAGCATGAAACATGTTAGTGTATAGAAATCGATATATCGTCGACATTTAGCCATCGATATATTGATACAGAAACTCTAACGGAAATTAAATCTAAAGCACAGGTATGGCTATTATTTAGCTAAATCATATTACAGTAAAGATTTCATAGAAAGTTCTTGGTTAATACGTTTCCTTGATAGAAAGTTCTTGGTTAATACGTTTCCTTTGATATAACGTTTAGATTGGTGAGTCCAGGCCAAATGCCTTCTTTATCTACGGTATATTGTAAAAGATCAGATACAACGTTCTTGTTTTAAACATTTTTCCTGTTTTGAACGCTTGAGAAAGTTTGTCCGAAACTGCTAATAGCTGTAATTTTGACGTTTTCCTGTAGTGTATCGATGACAACGGTCATGCGTGGGAATTGATTAACAGTGAAAATCGCCACTACTTGACACCTAATTGTATGGCATATTTTGTTTAATATTGAGTAAATACGATTTTCAAAGTTTGCACAATATGATTCTATTGAAAACTGTCCACCCCTGGGGTGGGGCTAATTTTGACCCAAGGGGCATAATTTATATAACCCTTGTAGAGTACCTGGACATGATGATATGTGCCAAATATGAGAGCTGAGAACCTATTGACCTAAAACAATAGGGGTCATTTAGTGTTCATGACTAATCACCACAGCAAATTTGAAGATCCTAAGCCAAACCCTTGAGCTGGTATTGATCCGAATTCATTTCACCAGTTAAGGTCATGGTGACCTTGACCTTTGATCTAGTGACCTCAAAAACAATAAGGGTCATCTAGTGGTCATGACTAATTATCACAGCAAGTTTTAAGCTCCTAAGCCAAACCCTAGAGCAGTTATTGAAGTTATGGAACCCATTTCACAGTTAAGGTCATAGTGAACTTGACCTTTGACCTTGTGACCTAAAATACAATAGTGGACATCTAGTGGTCATGACTAATCACCACAGCAAGTTTGAATATCCTAAGCCAAACCCTTCATCAGTTTTATTGATCTGAAACCAAAGAAAACCAGTAAAGGTTATGGCGGCCTTGACCTTTGACCTAGTGACCTAAAAAACAATAGGATTATCTAGTGGTCATGACTAATAACCGCAGCAAGTTTGAAGATCCTAAGCCGAACCATTGAGAAGTAATTCATCGGAAACCATTTCACCAGTTAAGGTCAAGGTGACCCAGTCCTTTGATCTAGTGACCTCAACAACAATAGGGGTCATTTAGTGGTCATGACTAATCACCACAGCAAGTTTGAAGATCCTAAGCCAAACCTTTGAGCAGTTATTGATCCAAAACCATTTCACCAGTTAAAGTCATGGTGACCTTGACCTTTGATAAAGTGACCTAAAAACCAACAGAGTTCATTTAGTGGTCATGACTAATCACCACAGCAAGTAAGAAGATCCTTAGCCAAACCCTTGAGCAGTTATTAATCGAAACCATTTTACCAGTTAAGGTCATGGTGGCGCTGACCTTTGACCTTTTTTTTGTAGAATTTTGTAGTTTGGAAACCATTGTGATAATGCTCTATTTATCACAATGGTTTCAAAAGTGACTTTTACAGACGCATAGAAAGGCATATTTTTGGAGGAAAGGGTTAATAAGGAAATGTAGCTCCACCTTGGAGGCCATGAATTTTGAGATATCAACATTGATTTAGCATTTTGATAAAGGTTACCAGGCAATTTTTCCTACCAAATTCCATTCAAATTGGACCACCAGTTTTGGAAAAGAAGGTTTTTAAAAGATTTTCTATATAGTTATTTTTCCCTGGATTCCCCAGATATTTTTAGTAATTTTGATAGAGCATCATAAAAAATAATTGGTTCAATTTCTGCTTTGTGGTTTGTGAGATGTTTAAAGCAGTTGTTGACGGACAGACAGACACCAGCAACCACAAAAGCTCATCTGAGCATATTCTGGTGAGCTAAAAAGAAATGGAATGTTTGGATGGGGTCCAGGTTTACTGTAGAGAGAACCATGAGAAATGATTGTCAGTTTTGTTAATTTACAGCTGACTAGATTATTGCAGACAGATAGAGTATGAATCTGATTCACTTGGCACACGAACATGCACACACATTTTGCTTTAATACTCTTGCTGGGACTTTAACCCAGACCTCTTGCCATCACTGGGATGGTAAGTGTTCTATGCATTGAACTACAAGAAGTGTCTGAAAAGCAAATTCATGCATACATGTACATGTATAAAATCTTATGTTGTTCTTAAATCTCTACTTGATCTATTTATGCACAACCGACACTACTAATCAATATTGATATCAACCATAACAATTAAAACAAATTGTTAATTACAATTATATACATGTAATTCATAGATCTACCTAATTTTTTAATTTTTTCGCAATATCTTTAGAATATGATTCTCAAAACTAAACGAAGATATCCTAACATTGCACAAGAACTAGAAGCTGTACCAAGTCAAACAAGATGTGTTTGTGAAACACTATGCCCGACCTTTGAACCTGAAGGATAACCATAACCTTTGACCAATGGACCAGGGAGTTGAATGTGACACATCATCTTTGTGCGGTGAACATTTGTGTCAGGTTATTTTGAAATCCATTCAGTTAAAACAGTTATAGAAGGGACATGAAATTTGGGATGGACTGACGAAACAAGTATTTCATCAGCTTGCTGAAACCAATGAGCAGTTAAAATGAAGAAAGTCCACTTAACACTTTCCTCCATAGATACAGGACAGACCTAGATCAGACAGCTCTGTTTACACATGAAATTATAAGATCCTTATATACCTGTACATCCGTGGGAACCGATCAAGGGAGGTGTTGTTAGAAGAGGAAATACTTTAACTGCAATGTTCTGCTCAATGTGTATTGACAAAATAACC
The DNA here is from genome assembly GCA_963576725.1 of Azorinus chamasolen. Lineage (NCBI taxonomy): Eukaryota > Metazoa > Mollusca > Bivalvia > Cardiida > Solecurtidae > Azorinus > Azorinus chamasolen. Next base: position 44,617,393 of record OY755250.1, on the reverse strand, counting down.
CAAACAACCAAAACAATATTTACTTTGTCCCTCTCCTTCTTCCTCAGGATTTCCCTCAACTGAAATTTAATTTAAAGCACATATGACTTTAATTACTTTAACTGCCATTATGTACAACTGCCATTATTTAAAATTAAGTTAATAAATATAAATGATGTCATTATTTCTTACATGAATAATAAATTTTTAACAGGGAAAGTGCCCCAGTCCCAAAGTTGGCCAGCAAAGAAACTGCAGAATCATATCTATATTTTTTAAAACAAGCAGAGCAGACCCCACAGGAGCTGTCTGATCTGGGTCTTCTCTGTATGCAAAGGTGTAGAACAGCATATTTATCTAATAAAGGTTTAACCCCAAGTAAAGGATTAACCCATTACTTCGTAAATACTCCTTTCAACTCCTGTGCAAACACATTAAAGTAAAGTAAAGTACCTAGTTATAGTCTACTTTCAGTCCGGATGACCGCTCAGCCGACTGTACATTTACTCCCCTGGTTATTGAGTCATTGGCCTACAGTATTGAGCACTGCTAACATATGGCGCAATCATGCAGCCGCAGTACCGGCGAGTGACCCTCACAGGTACCCATTTTAACCCCTGGGTGGAGAAGATGTGCGGGTGGGAGACACGGAAAAGCGTCTCTGAAATTTCCGGGTTTGACCGGGATTTGAACCCCGGACCTCCGAACTGATAGTCAAGCGTGTTACCACTAGACCACCGCCACCCACACATTAGACCCAGATCTGACAGCTTCTGTATGTAGGAGCTGCCTGATCAGGGTCTATCCTGTTTGCTTATGATATAATATAGATCTGATTCTGGATCTCATCATCAACATCATTTGAAAACACAATTTATATATTCTATTTTCTGGCTTAAAGTTAAAAAAAAACCTACCTTCTTTGTATTTCTAATTTAAGTGATATATAAATGTGATTACGGGGCGTATATAACAATTTTTTCTAACAGACTGATTTGTTTTAAACTTTGCACATATGAAGTTTATGGTTTACTAATTGAAATGCCACTAAACTAAAGATCACCGTGCTTTTTCCCAAGATATGATCCTTTGAACATGGCCACTAATGGTCCTTTTAATGGATGGTTGTGTCTAAATACCTGTTTTTCTAAACAACATGGGAGAATAAACAAATATGTAAGAATCATATGCAAACTATATATAATTTGATTTGAAAGACATCCATGTAATTTAAGTCTTACAAGTAGAACAAGTTCATGTTGTATAGCTATATATGCAATACACAAGTCCCCACCAGATTAAAAAAAACCAACCTCCTTTGAAACATCCACCCAGTCCATGGTGTAGTTGACCATGGTATATACATGACCAACCTGAATGGTATTTGTAAAAATCATAAGTAAAACAATATGAAAATGGGGAATAACTCCAAAATATTGACGCTAGATTTATGGCCATTGTGCATGACACTTTCTCTCATCATGCCTGTTCCATATGTTAAATTTCAAATCAACTGAACCATTAGATAAAGTGTTATTGTCATGACAAGAAAATATGAAAAAGGGGAATACATGTAACTCCAAAAATATTGATGCTAGAGTTATGGTCTTTGTGCATGATACTTTCTGTATAAAGTATCAAATCAATTGAACCAGTAGATAAAGAGTTATTGTCCGGACAAGTAATAGGGGAATAACTCCAACAAGAGGGCCTGAATCACCAGACAATCAGAGAAGATTTTCAAAGTTTTCACGATATGATTCTATAGAAAACTAGCTGGCCCTGGGGCGGAGTCAATTTTGACCCCAGAGGCATACTTTATATAACTTTTTTGTAGAGGTCCTGAGCATGATGACATGTGCCAAATATGAAAGCTGAGAACCTGCCAGTTACAGAAGAAGAAGATTTTCAAAGTTTTCCTATATGTTTCTATAGACAAGTGTGTTCAGAGGAACACGTGTGTCAACTGCTCGCGGCTGACAAAAACTTATTGTTAATATGACAAAGGGGAATAACTCAAAATATATTGATGCTACAGTTGTGGCCCTTGTGCATGACACTTCCTCTAATCATGCTTGTTCCATGTGTGAAATTTGAAAGCTCTATAACGATTAGTTTAGAAATGACAGCCCAAAAAAGAAAGTGTGACGGACAGACAGACGGAGGAAAAGTCAGGGCCTCCGCTGGCGGTAATATTCATAATCTGGCGATAAAAAATTAAATTTGGCGAATGTTGTGGCGAATATAATTTTGCAAATTATGCCGAGAAATACAGACCCAATTTAAAGTGATCTCTAAGTGACAAACTGCCTCTAGGTAGGTGACACAAAAACTAGAACTACCACTAAAGTCTAAAAGGTGATGAATACTCCCACTAGTACAGTTGACACAGAGATGGGGGTTATAGAAATAAATCACTACAATATCTGCTACAGTTAAGAAAAAACTGCAGAAAACCCGAAAAAACTGCGGAAAACCCGAAATTTCCTAAGTCAAATTGCTGTAATTCCGTTAAAAATCAATGTAGTGTAACAAAATTCAAACTTGATATGTAACTCATTATTTTAAAGCTACATACCAAATATCACATCAATATATGCAAGGGTTTAGAAAATAACTCCGGAAAACCTGAATTTCCCGAAATTTTCTTTAAGTAAAATCACTGTTTTTGTGAAAAATCAATGAAGCGCCATGAAATTCAAACTTCATCTGTAACTCATTATTATAAAGCCACATACCACATATTATTCAATATCTGTAAAGGTTTAGAAAAAAAATCCAGAAAACTGAAAAATAACAAAGGGTAATAACTCCAAAAATACTGAAGACAGAGTTACAAACCTTGTGCACTGCACTTGCTGTCAATGTGATCAATCTATATATGAAGTTTGAAATCAATAGCTTTTATACTATATATAAGTAGTCTTGGTCAGTTTGGAAAGTCACTACACCAAAAAACGTAGTGACTTGCCAAAACGTAGTGACTTGTTAGGTGTGCGATAACATGGCCGTAGTGACTTTCCAGGTTATGCACACACACACACACACACACACACACACACACACACACAATAAGCCGATAGATGGTGATGTAGGCGAAAACTAAAATCCTAATTTCTTGAAAAAGTTTTCATTTGATCTTAATGAAATAAAAGGCATAGCATCTCTCAGGTAGTGATCTGTTAGAAACCAGCCAAATTGTTAACTCTGATTCACAAAAAATACCCTTAAACTGGATATTTTAGTGATAACTGATGTAAAATTTGGCTGAAATTCTTGAGTTTACGACTAAAATTGTCTATAAACTGGCCTAATCATGAAGATCTTAGACTGAGTTTGGATCCAGATCCTTATTTTAGCATAGACAAGCAAGTACGAAATGCTAAATCGGGTTGAAATGGTTGTCGCTTGTGATCAGTACCCTAAAGAAGATGTACGGTATGAGTCGGCATTCATGCCCCCGCGACAGGCACCTCTCCTTTCCAGAAGGGTATTTCAAGCACAAGAAGCAGAAAAAGACTACCCAATCAGATTTCACTCAACAGTGCAGGGTGAATTTTAGCATAAAAGGACATTGTTTCCTATGGTTAGCATACCTTCATTAACTGTCAGCATTAATCAAAGATCTCAGCCGCATGTAGTCGGCTTCGGCGGAAGCAGCACCGAGTAGCCGCAAAAGTCTTTTCACCCAAGACCGGATGGTATTTCCTGTCATGCTCAGTGGTGTTGTACATGGTTCCTACCCCAGTGCAAAGTACCGGCTCAAAGAATATGCCACACAAAGCCCAACAATGGAAAAAATGTGTCCTTCCTGATGTGCCTCCAAGGCCTGAAAAACAGGGAAACCACATAAAATATACAAAAATCCTTGAAAAATGCTTTAAGATACATGTTCAGAACACTAATTTGAGTGTTTATGTTATGATTTAGCTAAATATTGTTGTTTCTTAAATAATGAAACTGTCAAGTTATGAGAAATTCACAATAAAAACAATGCTTTGTTGCCTTTTCAAAGTCATCTGACCAACTTAGCTGCACCATATTCAAGGAAACCCATAAGAGAGGGCACTCAAACTTCAAAACTTAAGGCCAGCAGATACAAATAGATTTCAGAAATAGAAATAGCACTCTTTTTCCTTGCTTAGCAGCCACAGAAATTACAGTCGCGTCTGTCTGAAGCTACAAATAAGGGTTAAGAGTCGCCCGCTTTGCATGCTTGATGAACAATTTTTAATTAGCGGTTGCAATTTATGTAGAGCTCTGCACTATTAAAGTTATTAAATGCAGAAAAAATGCAATAAATCTAGAAAGAGACACTCTGAAAATGCAAATTTGATTGAGATGAATATTAGATCTTGGAAATTATGTAAGAAAATACATTGGAAGAGCCAAAAAAAATGACAGGAAGCACTGAAAGAGTAGGTCGCGCGGCTAGATCCAATGAAAAACTGTGATTCATGCACTTCAAGCTAAATTTATGAGATGCTAAATGCTGGAATCTGTCCAAAATTCTACGAAATACTTTACTTTACCAAATTTGATACATATGTTGGACCTTTGATTCCAGAAAAAAGATATTTCTCCAGCAGGAAGATGTCAAGTAGCCAAAGGCAATTTTAGGAAGGCTTTCGGACGATACCGACGCTTCTAAGTTGCCCGTCATTAGCCAAAATTTCTCAATTTAATAAAAAATGCTTGAAATTCAACAAAAATATAATCAACCGGGTTGTTCTATGCTGTTTAGATCCAGATCAAAGAGCCTATGAAGGTCAAATAGTCTGACAGAGCCTATGAAGGCCAAATAGTCTGATATAAGTGCAAGAGTGGTCTTTATACTGAACCGTTTAACACACTTTTTTAAAAAATCTCAATTTCTTCAAATTTACTCAGATCTGTTAAAAACTGTCTCATGTAAAAGCTACTAATTTAGTCATAAATTACCTACATCTGAAATTTCAGGGCAGTAATCCTTACCGTTTTGAAGATATTCCATTTTAACAGTTTCTGTTATAGGTGTGAGCCCGGTCACTTTTGCCCTTCTTTATTCCATGTAAAAACAGGCATTTTCTGCATCCCCTAGCTACTTCCAGGCTTAGACTTGGGTTATACCCTCTTAACACATTCATATTTAGTCCAAGCACAGTCTCTAGATCACCAGAAAACAAGGTCAAGAACGTTGACTTTTTTCACTACACACAAAAGTATGTACACACCGTCTATTTTCACTTTAAATTTGGGCCATTCTGACGCTACACACACATATTTCCCAACATCCACCAGAGGAAGAAGTCCTGCAAGAGAGTCACAAAAAATGACCCCAATGGGCAGAGAGTACACACAATAACTTGAAAATATGCAATTTTCAGCCTGTCAAGTTCTTAAGAGACACTTATTAGCTCATATTTAAAGCACTGCATTTCTAAATACGTTGTGTCTCTATATGGCTGTTTTCCATGGAATTTATACTAGAGAAAATAGTGCAGCCAATGACTTGGGTCTACAATGATAACAAGAGCACCGCGAGACGGGGCAATATACGCCCGAAGGCTGTTCTATTTACACAATGTGTGAACTTTCAGAAGTTGCGCATATGAGGTCTATTAGGGCTAAGGCAATAGCAAGGAGAGTAAAACTGCTTATTGTAATACTAATCTTTTATTTGTCTTTGGGCCTACTGAAAGCTGAAAAAGGAGCATTTATTTTGAAAAAAAGGAGGAATTAGTTGCACAAGAAATCGCTACCCGAAACTATCAAAGGGCAATAACTCCAGAATGAAAAATGATATGAGAGTTATCTCATTGATATGCACAACTACACATCAGTATCTATCATTCCTGAAAGTTTGAAGAAATTATGTTGAAAAATAAAGGAGGAGTTAGTTGCACAAGAAATTGCTACCCCAAACTATCAAAGGGCAATAACTCCAGAATGAACAAGGCAGTCCAAAGGACAGCTATATCCCCCACCACCGCCATCCTAAATTAAGACATTGACCTGGGTTTTAACGTGGTTGACATTCAACCTTCCAGTTGTTAAGAAAATAGGACGCGGAAACAAATTTAATGGAAACTGAAGGTAAGAACACGACTTTCAAATGTGACCTTGACCTTGAGCCGACATGACTGCCACATGTGTTCTGCACATCATCTCAATTCGGTTAATATTTGACTCAAGTTTTATGAAAATCCTTCAAATGGTTTAGAAGATATGGAGCGGACACGAAATGTAATGGAAATTGAAGATTAAATCACTTGGCCTTCAAATGTGACCTTGACCTTGAGCCGACATGACTGCCACATATGTTCTGCACATTGTCTCAACGTGGTTAACATTTGAGGCAAGTTTCTTGAAAATCCTTCAAGGGGTATAGGAGATAACGAAACAATAATGGAAATTGATGGTAAGAACACTTGATCTTCAAATGTGACCTTGACCTTGAGCCGACATGACAGGCACATGTGTTCTGCACATCGTCTCAATTTAGCTAACATTTAACTAAACTTTTATGAAAATCCTTCAAAGGCTTTAGAAGATATGGAGTGGACACGAAAATGTAACGGAAATTAAAGGTTAGAACACTTGACCTTCAAACGTGACCTTGACCTTGAGCCAACATGACTGCCGCATGGGTTCTGCACATCGTCTCAATTCATTTAATATTTCATTCAAGTTTTATGAGATTCCTTCAAAGGGTTTAGAAGATATGGAGCGGACACGAAACTGTAATGGCAACTGAAGATTTAAACACTTGACCTTCAAATGTGACCTTGAACTTGAGCCGACATGACTGCCACATGTGTTCTGCACATCGTCTTAATTTGGTTAACATTTGACTCAAGTTTTATGAAAATCCTTCAAAGGGTTTAGAAGATATGGAGCGGACACAAAAATGCAATGGAAATTGAAGGTTAAAACCCTTGACCTTCAAATGTGACATTGACCTTGAGCCAACATATCTGCCACATATGTTCTGCACATCGTCTCAACTTAGTTAACATTTGAGGCAAGTTTCTTGAAAATCCTTCAAGGGGTATAGGAGATATGGAGCGGACACGAAATTGTTACGGACAGACGGACGGACATACTAACAAATGGGTAGTTGTGTGACTTTTTCCTTTGATCTTTTCTTGTGTGACTAGTCCCACAAGTAAAACTATTTTTGGCTCTAACTTTGGAATAGAATGATCTGGAAGCTAACCCTTACCCTAACCCTATGTCCCACAACTGGCCAGGTTAATGTCACAAGAAATGGCCAGGTTAATGTCACAAGAGATGGCCAGGTTAATGATTTTACTTGTGCGACTAGTTAGAAAAAGTCACACAACTACCCTTTGGTGAGTGCGGACGGACGGACAGACGGACGGACAGACAGACGAAGGCCATTCCTATAACCCCCCTCCGCTATGCGGTGGGGGATAAAAATGATATGAGAGTTATCTCACTGACGGATAAATGAATATTCACAAGGTCATGAAATCTTTAATAAATACTCTTAAGAGAAAAAAGGATTAATAAACACCAGTTAGCTCTGTTGACAGCGGACACCAAATTTGCTTTAAAATCAATTTCCCAATCCTTCTCGTATTTATATAAACAGCTTCACGCACGTTTGCAAATAGAGTAGATCCAGATCGGACAGTTCCTGTAAGAGCTGTCTGATCAGGTTCTGCTCTGTTGCTTATGAAATGTTTTGATCTAATCCTATAGTTTCTGTCAGAGCCAAAGATCCTTTTGAAAAAATAGCATTGTGAAAAAAGGCGTCAGATCTCCATAAATATTCATGTAAGAAATAATAATTTCACGGAGATTGAGTTTTTGTAATGATACATGAGTACAAGTTTGGCTGTGACAGTAATTGTACAGCAAACCGATAAGACCCTGATCAGTGATCAGGGATCTACAACAAAAGCTGTCTGATCTGGATCTACTCTGTTTGTAAATTTATTTCATTACATTTGATCTGGATCTACTGTGTTTGCATTGACATAAACAGGCACATGCAGTGAAGGGTTTATAGTCGTGAAGAGATTTACTCACACATAATTTTTCATTGATTACAATACCTAAAAAGATTGGCAAAGAACACATCTTGCACTTTTCTTTCGGTGATCGACCATCTAGACCCACGAAATGGCCCCCTGTGGTCTACTCTGTTTGCAAATGTGTGAAAACACATTTATATGAGGGAAAGGGTTAAAACAGAACTTCCCACTAGGTCCAAGCAAAGTGGGTATTCCCAACACACGAAAGTTCATAAAGCACAAATCTATGATCAATGAGAAAAAGGCATAAGTGGTGAAAAAATAGACATCAGACTGTAAGTAGTGGTTTAAAATAGTTTTAGGCTTCTTAGTGAGTAACCGGAGGTGGAACGATCAAATAGAATAACAAAGTCACTTTTCTATTGCTTACCTGGTATAAATTAGTTGATTCTCATCCCATAATCATATATCCACACAAAATTTCCACAAAATCCAACTTGGTGTCTGCTTATTTGGTCTCCATTTAGGGCATCGCCGTTTGTGTATTGAAAGCCTAAGGGTGAAGGTCGGTTTGTATCCGTGACTGGTGCATCTGTTAAATCTCCTCTAGAAAAAATGTCTTCTTTTAAACAGTGCTTGGATTGTTTTCAGATTTGAGTCAAATTGTAATATATTAACAAGTCCTTTTCATAGAGGCTATTGACAAAAACTAGGTCACAGAAATAAACTCTGTGTTGAAAAAAACTACGGGATTACACAATACACGAATTGATAGGGTATCACGAATCCATAGGATTCATAAGTCTCAACCCAAAACAATGGGAATTGCATTGATTAAATTTACATTTAGTACGTAAGCAATATCAACCGTGGTCTCCATTTCGGGTCTTGCGAAACATTTTCATGAAATAAGATAATGACCTCAGACGCTCAAGTCCTGGTACGTGTCGGCATGTGGGGCGCTTTGTCTCTATACTATAAATACACCTAACTCAACCTCATTGACGGAATGTAGCTTATTTTTGCTGAAGTTCATGTTCAGTATGCTCAAGACCTAGTGGGGACACGACCATTAAAGATATAAAAAAACACACTAATTTTTAAACTGAGCGAGGGAAAAAGTCCACAACGAAAGTAAAAATGAAGGATTTGCCCATGTCCGAGATATTTATAATGTAGATATATTATTTTATGTATTATCTTCACTATTTGTATTATTCAGCACTACAGAACAATCGTAATTTGCAGTAAATATGCAGTAGAACTAGATTTTTGGTAAATATAAAATAACTTACTGCCATGTCTCGTGTTATTTAGCGGCCATATTGGATCTACCGATAATGGAATTTTGTACGTAGTGCGCATGCGCTGCGCAGTGAATGGCGTCGATGTGTGCGGTTCCAATTTTTCGCACAACGACGACTGTGTTTAAAATTAGAGTGTTTCCGTGAAACTCACACCATCCGATTTTTTTCGATTTTATGACATAAAACGGCAAAATAAGTAGTTTTGGCCAGTTTGGAAAGTCACTACACCAAAAAACGTAGTGACTTGCCAAAACGTAGTGACTTGTTTGGTGTGCGATAACATGGCCGTAGTGACTTTCCAGGTTATGCAAACACACACACACACACACACACACACACACACACACACACACACACACACACACACACACACACACACACACACACACACACACACACACACACACACACACACACACACACACACACACCTACCTAGTACATACCTAGTACATACTCTACAAATTGTCATACATTATACAACTAGGTACGAATCTTATAAATCCAATACTTTTGTTCAAGTTGCCGGGGTTGAGGGATGTTTACAGACATCAAAATGGTTTCATTGGTCTTATATCAGCACTATAGTAAAACCCCACTAATGCGACCACCAAAAAGAGGCATACATCACAGTGGCAAAGGCAGGTGGTAGCTTAATGCAGGGCGACATTTATGCAGAGAGCTCCTGTAGGAGTTTTCTGTATAACTTTCGTCCTGCATTATGCAACCACCTGCTTATGTTTGTTTATTAAATGGTCGCATTAATTGGATTTTACTGCATTTTGCTTGGTTTCTAACTCGTTCTTGCCATTTTACTGTTTTCTATAAATTTACATGTACTAGATATGCGTTAATGTTTCATGAGAGAAAACTAAAATACTACATATCTATTAAGGGACAACTCGTTTACATTCATTGAAAACAGCATTGTTTGTAAACTAGACTGTTTAGATAGAGCGTTCGCATTTAAAGCGGTAGAGCAACACATTCAAACTAATACAATAACTTATGTCTTCCTCGCTCACCATTTTACGGCTAAAAGTAGTACTATCATGCATTGAAAGCTCTATACTGATAAAATGCACCATGCACTGAGAGCTCTATACCGGTAACATACACCACACATCTATCTCACTATCCATGCATTGAAAGCCATATGCTGGTAACATGCACCATGCGCTGAGAGCTCTATACTGGTAACATACACAGCGCACTAAGCGCTCTATCCTGGTAACATGCACAACGCACTGAGAGCTCTATACTGGTTACATGTAACATGCACTGAGAGCTCTGGGTTAACTGTTTGCGTATTCATGGAACAAACCGTTAAACAGTTTGGATCCTGATGAAACGCTAATTTATCCTGACCTTATCTGAATACAAATTTGAAAGTGTCACCACAAATACACCTATGGCGGCAAAAGAGTTTGGCGTAACAAAAGAAAGACGAGAAACAAGAGTTTTCAATTTATTTTCTCCAACCACAGTTTGAGAAAAGTACAATAGAGACTCTCTATAGTGACCGCTTGATAAGTACGTATGTGGTAGCTTTATCCCTGTCCCTTTTTTGCTCGAGTTCGACAATGGACATCAGTTTTCTCAATCACCGGATTTTAAGAAGAACCTCGGACACTGGATGAGATATTTCAGAAAGCATCCCATCTGCATTAAGCTGCCCCTATCTTGACGATCAAAAATACTTTATCCAGAATTTTATGGTAAACGTTGACTCACTGGACAGAAAATTACCTACTAAGAAAACAAATACTCACAGTTGGGTGTTTGACCGATTATTGCGAGTTTTACGGCTGACAACAATAGATTTAGTTCACAATGGATTAATTCCATGTAGCACTCAGAGATGAAAAAGTATTTGTTTCTGGATTTCGAATTAAAATAGCGAGATGAAACAGTATTTTAGACCCAGATCACACGGCACTTATAAAAACCGTCTACCTAAGGTCTACTCTGTTTGCTTTTGATGTCATTATCTGTTACATGCCTGTTCATGGAGTAAAGGATTAACAGCCGGTTAGGTTGTCAATTGGGTATTGAAAGTACAGTAAAAATCCATACTTAGAAAATTTAGTTATGAAGGATTGATGTCTTTGTGGACAGGTGGCTGCTTAATGCTCCTAGAATAGCTTTCTGCGTGACTTTCACTCTGCATTAATGTACTATCTGTGTTATAGATCAATTATGGTACGCATTTGAGTGTTCGTAGTATCGAGTTTTTACAGTATCGAGTTCGTAGCATCAGGTTTTTACTGTATCGACTTCATAGTATCGCGTTTTTACTGCAGTTACATAGAATAAATATATGTGCTCTGCTATGACTGACATTTAAGCGAATTATTTTAAAGATCGGTGTAGATATTGATGTATTTAATAACCCCTTTCAACCTTACTCTTGAAGTATGCATATACATATATCGTATATGCCTGCAATTCGTTTTCGGTACCGATATTATCTCCTTTGTCATGCAGCGACTTCTTATAAAGAAATTTATCAAGGATTGTATGACTAAGGCGGAAGACCATTAGTGACGAGATTCGTGATGAAAGCCCCAACGCCAGTTGACCAAGTAAACAAGCAAGCAAACAAACAAAAGCAACAAAAAAAAAACAAACAAAAAGTCTACAATCAATTTCTATATTAGCTCATGGACGCAGCAAATTTTGGGTATGGCAGAATCTGTAGACTCATATTTATTTTATTTCATAATAAAAACAGAGCAGGTCCTGATCCTAAAGGAGCCGTCTGATCTAGATCTACTGTTTGCAAATGCGTGAAAAGGCGTTTATATGAAGGATAGGGTTAACCAACACTTGACTGAGGCATATTAATCCTATGCCTGATGAATATGTTTGTAATAAATAATAAAATCATGAATATACATTAATCTGTAAGTGGGATTTTATATTGGCATACAAACACAGGTATTGTTGGCCATGGCAGAAACTGTGGAAAATGATAACAAAATTTCTGAAAGTAGGAGATCATTCGAAGACAAAAGTAGCGATGCCAAAAAAGAAAATTGCAGATTCGGTTTTATTGAGTCTGTTCATTAGCAGTGATTAAAAGTGCAGCACGGCGCACGTCCCTATCACCGGCTTAGGTGGTATCTAATTTTCATAACTAAAACATTGAAACTAATGATCTCAAAGGACGAGAAAATATAACAACACTGAGAATGAAGTACAGGACGACCTTCTACGGCCGCAACACAAGTTCTTAACACCTACTAATGTGAAGTACATAAATTCTGAAAGTAGGAGATCCCTCGGAAGCAAAAGTAGCACATCTGCCACCTACCTTGCTGTTCAATCATGGCGTCTCCGAAGGAAAAGGAACTGTAAGTGTCACGTGATAAGAAGTTCATTTCATATAGTACGGCGTTGTCAGTCAATAGGTCATATGTGTATTATACACAAGACATAGTCATTATTGATAAGGCTCGTGACAATATACAGTTGAACTTCGATATCTCGAACTTGGATAACTCGAACTTCGGGATTACTCGAACAAAAAGTTCAGTCCCTGCAAAACTTACATTACAGAATTGCTCTAAAAATGTATCGCTACACATATGACAGCTTAATACGGGTCTAAAGTTATGTTGAAAGCTCCCACAGGGGCTTTCAGCATTACTTTAAACCTGTATTAAGTTGTGGCATTAAGAAAACATTCAGATTAGAAATCGGATAAGTCGAAATTGTTTTATCTCGAACTAATTGTACGGTCCCTTGAAGTTCGAGTTATCGAAGTTCAACTGTACTTAGTATTTGCAATGGGACAATCTCTCCTTGGCAACACAGGTAGATCCAGGCCGTTGGATATACGGTAAACCACCTCTAATGTGTCCAACAAAAACCCTGGCCCTTAGAGGCAAGTGCAGTAGAACATGCTTCAAGCAGCCATTCATTTATTGAAATTAAGAGTCTTAAAACGCAGGTGGTGGCTTGATACAGGGCAAAAGTAATGCACAAAGCTCTTATAGGAGGTTACGGCATTACGTTTGATCCGCATTAACCATTTCCTTCATATAAACGCATTTTCACACATATGCAGAGTAGATCTAGATCAGACGGCTCCTATAGGAAATTGATGGATCTATTTCTTTAGTTTCTGAAATGGCTACAATGTTCCACCTTCCATATTTTAGTAAGAACATTTTCTCTATGAACATTCGGAACGAATATACTTTGCCGGTCCCCACAATAAGTACGGGAAATATAGGTGTTTTACTCTGTGGCATGGGAAAAAGTACTTAAAAGTAAGCTTCACTTCCCTCAATCGAATTCTGTGAACGTGTATGGCATGTATGTATAAATTCTTAATATATAAAAAACCAACAATTGAGACTTTCTGCATTATTTTTAGCCTACATTAACCCTTAAGGAGCTTTCTGCATTACTTTTGCTCTGCATGTTGATATATTGGATTGACCAGTCCAATTTTTTCTAAGGGGTAAGGGGAACCTGGCCTACAATTTCAATTTCGTGTTGTTTTATATTGAAAATCCTATCAGCAAACAGTGTAGACTCTGATCAGACGCCGCATTATTATCTGAGTCTACACTGTTTGCCTACATCCCATATATGGGATCTGGTCTGAGTCTAAACTGTTTGCCTACATCCCATATATGGGATCTGATCTGAGTCTACACTGTTTGCCTACATCCCATATATGGGATCTGATCTGAGTCTACACTGTTTGCCTACATCCCATATATGGGATCTGATCTGAGTCTACACTGTTTGCCTACATCCCATATATGGGATCGTGGGAACAAATGGGTTAAGGAACCACTGACTTTTTAAAACTCCAATGTTCAATAAAGTAATCGCCGCTTAGGACAGGTTCTACTGTTGTGCACGTCCTACACAATGATGCATCCAGTACTACACAATGATGCATCTAGCACTACACAATGATGCATCTAGTATTATACAATGATACATCTAGTACTACACAATGATGCATCTAGTACTACACAATGATGCATCCAGTACTACACAATGATGCATCTAGTCCTACACAATGGTACATCTAGTACTACACAATGATGCATCTAGTCCTACACAATGATGCATCCAGTACTTCACAATGATGCATCTAGTACTACACAATGATGCATCTAGTCCTACACAATGGTGCATCTAGTACTACACAATGATGTATCTAGTCCTACACAATGATTCATCTAGCCCTACACACTGATGCATCTAGTCCTACACAATGATGCATCTAGTCCTACACAGTGATGCATATAGTACTACACAATGATCCATCTAGTACTACACAATGATGCATCTAGTACTACACAATGATGCATCTAGTCTTACACAATGATGTCCATAGTACTACACAATGATACATCTAGTCCTACACAATGATGCATCTAGTAATACACAATGATGCATCTAGTACTACACAATGATGCATCTAGTACTACAAAACGATGCATCTAGTACTACACAATGATGTATCTAGTACCCTTTTTATATAAAAAAAAATATTGCTGATCTTGGACTCCGTTTTAGAATTTTGTACAAAAAGGGTCCGCTTCTATAGTTGAACATCTCGATTGTTGTGTTTTTTTTATTTCAAACAGGGGTAAACAATGGTATAAGGTTTAAACATGCATTAGTGTCATACAAGGAAATTAAGTTGAGATGTTAATTTTGCATAAAGAACTGACCTCCATTATTCATTGTTATCTTGTAACCATAGTAACTTAATCGCAACTGTTAACGTTCTCCATCATATAAATGCCATTTCATGTCAAAAGCAAACAGAGTAGATCAAGATCAGACGGATCCTGTAGGAGCCGTCTGATCAGGGTCTGCTCTGTTTGCGTATAACATGCCATAGATCTGATTCAACAGTATTGTCAGGCAAACAATTCCTCCGAAACTTTTACAATTCACAAAGTCAGCTAATAAATATTCATAATATGAAGTTGTAAAGTGATGTAATTATGATTTATATGAACATTGAACACCTAAAGTGATGTAATTATTATTTATATGAACATTGAACACCAAAAGTGATGTAATTATTATTTATATGAACATTGAACACCTAAACTGATGTAATTATTATTTATATGAATATTGAACAGGTAAAATCCAGACAGGCTGCATTGGTTAACCTTGTGCACGTTACGCTCAATTTCTATGTACGTTTACATTGATGTCACTATTCACTCATTCCCTTATAGGCTATTTTTAGACCCAATCTCTTTGAATAAATCTACCGAAAAGGAGCATTAAATATCGAAAAGGACAACTTTAGAATTGTGTAGCTGTGATAAATAGAGCATTTGCATCTTGCATTTTCCTACGGAATCCTGGATCCGTACCTGGCAGCTGTGTCAGATCAATTATGATTTCATGAGCTTCGTGCACATAACAAGTGGAGGAAGATCCCAGAGCAGAGGCTCCTTCGTGCACAGAACAAGCGGAGGAAGATCCCAGAGCAGATGCTCCTTCGTGCACAGAACAAGCGGAGGAAGAACCAAGAGCAGAGGCTCTTCCGTGCACAGAGCAAGTGAAGGGAGATCCCAGAGCAGAGGCTCTTCCGTGCACAGAACAAGTGGAGGAAGAACCAAGAGGAGATGCTATTCCGTGCACAGAACAAGTGAAGGGAGATCCCAGAGAAGAGGCTCTTTCGTGCACAGAAAAAGCGGAGGAAGATTCCAGAGGCTCCTCCATGCACAGAACAAGTGGAGATGGAGGAAGACCCCAAAGGCTTTTCCGTGCACATAACAAGTGGAGGAAGATCCCAGAGGTGAGGCTCTTCCGTGTACAGCCCAAGCAGAGGGGGATCCCAGAACAGAGGCTCTTTCGTGCACAGAACAAGCGGAGGAAGATCCCAGAGCAGAGGCTCTTTCGTGCACAGAACAAGCGGAGGAAAATCCCATAGCAGAGGCTCTTTCGAACACAGAACAAGTGGAGGAAGAACCCAGAGGAGAGGCTCATTCGTGCTGAGAACAAGTGGAGGGAGATCATAGAGCAGAGGCTATTCGTGCACAGAACAAGTGGAGGGAGATCATAGAGCTGAGGCTATTCTGTGCACAGAACAAGTGGAGGGAGATCATAGAGCTGATACTATTCCATGCACAGAACAAGTTGAGGAAGACCCCAGAGAAAAGGCTATTCCGTGCACAGAACAAGTGGAGGGAGATCCTAGAGCAGAGGCTATTCCGTGCACAGAACAAGTGGAGGAAGACCCCAGAGCAAAGGCTATCCCTTGCAGAGAACAAGTGGAGGGAGATCCTAGAGCAGAGGCTATTCCATGCACAGAACAAGTGGAGGAAGACCCCAGACGCTCATATGTGCACAGAACAAATGGTATAGCATTGAGCACAGAACATCTGGTAAGAGCCTCCTATCTCCCGCAAGGCAGATGGAATACTTCTCATATGAAACAATCAAACGGTCAGACCGAGATTCGAAAGCGTAATATTGTATGTAAACAGTTTGGAACCAGATACGCTTAATGAATAAACATTTCTACCTTTATAAGCAGGTGGCTGCTTAATGCTGCTTTCTGCATAACTTTCGTCCTGCATTAAGCTACCACCTGCTTCTGTCACCCTTTTTTGGTGGTAGCATTAGAGGGTTTTACTTTATCTTGTATTTTAAATTTAAAATGAGACAAGAAACTAGGCCGAGCTGTAAATTGTCACCCGTTCATTGTCAGAGTCTATAAAATATATCTTTGATCAGAGGGAAAACTTGGAACTGCTCTATAGCAGTACCACACGTGCAAGTATAAACACATAATCAGTGTTAACCAATTACTCCATGAATATCCATGTCAGAAATTACAATATCGTGAATATTAATTGTTTTATAATGGCGTATGAACACAGGCCATTATGGCTCAGACAGACCCTGCAGAATTAGATATATGTCTACCAAACACACAGCAGAGTCTGATCAGTCAGATCCTGCAGAATTAGATCTTTGATAAACAAACAGAAGAATCGGGTCAAACGGCTATTGTAGAATTAAAACTATATCTACCATAAACAAACAGTAGACTCGGGTCAGACGGCTCCTGTAGAATTAGATCTATATCATACCATAAAAAACAGTAGGCTCTTGTCAAACATCAGACTCTGATCAGACAACTCCTGTAGAATTAGATCTATACCATACCTTGAACATCAGATTCTGATCAGACAGTTCCTGTAGAAGTTACCTGTTCAGATTTTACTGTTTGCAAAGTCGTTATCATGGAATAAATGGTTAAACAGTTTGGATCCTGATGAAAACGCTTATATAGGCCTACTCCGGGTCTTATCTGAATGAAACTTTGAAATTGCCACCACAAATACACCTATGGCGGCAAAATAGTTAATATAGAATACAGAGTCGTCAATACAGTGCTCCCTCTCTACAACGACACCCTTTGGGATACGAAGATTGTATGTGTTGTTCAGAAGGAGTTGTTATAGGGAGGGAAAATCAAACATAATTAGCTTGTTTGCAGATCCCCAGATAAGGTGTATTTCGAGAACTAAAACCGTTATGCCTCAATCAAACCCTATGTTGTGACCACTCTTTAGAATCGTCACAAAGTGACGATTCTAAAGAGTGGTCACAACATAGGGTTTGATGGAGGCATAAAGAAAATACGATGGAAACAAGTTGTTTCTGGAGTCGTGTTGTTTCTGAAACAGTGACATGCGTTGTTGTAAGGAGGGAATCGTTATTGAGAGGGCCGTTGTAGGGAGGGAACACTGTATCAGGGAATGGGTTAAAGGGTCGCTGTAGAGTTGGTTTACTATGAACAAAAGTCAACGTATTTATTGAAATTGGCCGTGAATAGCAATCAAATGACATAAATACATGTAATTTCGGCATTTTAAGTCGTATTTAAGCATTTCAGTCGAATTAACATAATAGTGACCAGTGCCTTGTCTGTTGACCAACAAAACAGTATAGATGCTGTGGAATGTGAAGACATCACTTGTGGCTAAATGACGGACACAGGGCGATTCCTAAAACTCGCTGTGGCACTTTTGTGTCATGCGAGCTAATTTGGCATAACAAAAGAAAGACGAGAAAGATTTTACAATTTATTTTCTTCAACCACAATTTGAGAAAAGTACAACATACTCTCTATAGTGACCGCTTAATAAGCACCAGTGTGGTAGCTTTATCCCTTTTTCCGACATTTTTCTTCTCAATCACCGGATTGGTCTGATATTGAGAATACCCTCTGGCTGTGGATGAGAGATTTCAGAAAGCTTCCCACCT
The DNA here is from genome assembly GCA_963576725.1 of Azorinus chamasolen. NCBI lineage: Eukaryota > Metazoa > Mollusca > Bivalvia > Cardiida > Solecurtidae > Azorinus > Azorinus chamasolen. Next base: position 44,598,849 of record OY755250.1, on the reverse strand, counting down.
GCATAAAGCCGACACTGGCTTGACGATGAAACACACTTTCTCCCGAGTTTTATTGTAAATGTTTAACTCACTTGACAGGAAATTACCTACTAAGAAAACAAATACCCACAGTTGGGTGTTTGTCCGATTATTGCGAGTTTTACGGCTGACAAAAGTAGATTTAGTTCACAATGGAATGATTCCATGTAGCCTATCACTCAGAGATGAAAAAGTATTTTTTCTGAATTTCGAAATAAAACTTGTTTAATCCGATAGGAAATGATCCAACAAAGAAAACAAATACTCACAGTTGTGTGTTTGGCCAATTATTTCGAGTTTAACGGCTGAAAATAATATTTTCACAATGGAATGGTCCCAAGTATCACCCAGAGAGATGAAAAAGTATTTTTTGCTGAATTTTTATTTAAAACTTGTATAATCCGATCGGAAATGGTCCAACTAAGAAAACAAATACTCATAGTTTGGTGTTTGACCGATTATTTCGAGTTTTTCAGATGAAAATAGTATTTTCACAATGGAAGAATTCCACTTATGACACCCAGAGAGATGAAAAAGTAATTATTTCTGAATTTTGATTTAAAACTTGTATAATCTGACTGGAAATGGTCCAACTAAGAAATCAAATACAAAAAGTTGGGCGTTTGACCGATTATTTTACGGCTGAAAAACAAACATTTTCACAATGGAATTATCGCACGTGCGAACGCAGAGAGATGAAAAAGTATTTTTTTCTGAATTCTAATTTAAAACTTATATAATCCGACTGGAAATGTTCTAACTAAGACAATGAATGGTCATAGTTGTATGTTTGATTAATTTTAAGTTGTTTAAAACATGATAAAAGGAAGCCGAGAGATGAAAAATAACTTTTTTTCTGACGTTCGAGTTGAAACTTGTTTCATCAGACACGAAACGTTTTACACAGTAAAATGGATGATGACAAGTTTTGTGTTTGACGAAACATTTCACTTTATTGTTTGTTTGTGTGGAAGTCTATCACCCATGGGTTGTCACCGTCACAATACTTGTAGAATGTCACTGTCAGACCGGGACAACCACGGAGGAAAGTCTCCAGGTCTACACGGTCCTCTCTCTCCTCTCTAACTGTTACACAGAATAGTTTTACGTCTACGTAACGTTTTGTCTGTGAAATCCTCCGTGCAAACTCACACAGAGCCGCCATTGGTAAAGTAAGATAGGCCAGGTAAACCTGGAAAATACATTGTGTCACGGTCGGTAGATTATCTACACACACGAAGCTCAGCACAAGTGTCTGTAACTGTGTCATAGTAGACATGTCTATACGAATAACAATTCAATATGTGCGTGAAGTGTGAAGACACAATGTTAGTGTGAGGATAGTTTTTCTGCCATAAAGTTAAAATAATGAAACTGATTTAAGTAAAAAAAGGATAATCTTGTAGTGAATGTTATAGTGACACGTTTGTGAAAAAGTGATTGGAAAATATTGATTAGAAAAAGAGATATTTGGATAACTTTAGTAAACAATAGGTAAACAAAAGGAAGGATTTCACCTGGATCTACCTGGAATTTTGCTGACAGATTAGTTTTGACAGGTGAAGGGCTAAAGTGTTTTTGAGAAGACCCCTAGGTACTGTTATTAGCTCACAATGAGCCACAGGGATGTTGTAAAACCTGCAAAGATGAGTGCGTGCACAAAAGGCAGTAATACAACAAAGCCTCCACCACAAAAGAGAGCGGTTTCTGAGGTCTCGCCAAACTCAAGTGTGGAGGAAATCATGGTTATTAACCACCACCTGGATGGCCTTACAGAAGACATACAGAAAATGAGGGGTGATCTCAAACAGGTGCTAAAAAAAGAAGAGATGAAAGACTTTATTCAGAAAACAGTGATGGAGGCAATAAATGATTTAAATAGAAATATAGAAATGACAATAAGCATCCAAGTGGAAAAAATGGCGGATTCTCTCAAAGACAGAGTCAAAGGCTTAGAAGATGAGAACTCAGCCCTGAGAAAGGAAATGGAGTCTCTGAAACGGTCAGTGTCAGAGGCTGATAAGAGGTCAAAAGTAGCGCTTGCACGGGCCAACTATAACGAACAGTATTCGAGAAAGAATAATGTTAAGATAATGGACATACCAGAGAGTCAGGGGGAAAAGGAAGTGGAGTTGATGGAAAGTGTCTCGAGCATCCTGGCGAAAGAGGGGGTTAAGGTGGACAAAGCCAGAGTGGTGGCCATCCACAGGATACCTGGCAAAGAGGGCAAACCAAGACCTGTGCTTGTGAAATTCGTGAACAATACTGATAAAGCCAGTGTAATGACCCACAGAAAGGGGATGAAAGCCCGGGGTCACCGTCTTGTGGATGATGTGACAAAGATGAATGTTGAACTGATGAAGCGCCTTACTGCGAACCCTGGGATAGAATCGGCATGGTTTTTCAATGGCAGTGTTTACGGCAAAACGAAGCAGGGTGCACGCCATCGGTTTGATGTTTTTGACATAGTAAGTGATATCATAAGTGCACCGAAAGACAAGGGTACGGCCAGTGTGCATTAGAGACTGTATGTTGTTTACCGAGTATGACCTTTAGAATGCTAATTTTTCCAAACCGACTTCTTTTTACGTACAGGTAACGTTAAAATTTTGTTTGTGAGAGATTGTTGCAAGGCAGACAGTGTGAACCCCGATGAGGGTTTTATTCAAAGAGCCCTTATATGGATCTACACTGTTTGTTTTTTTATGCTTTCAGTGAACTTCCAATTTCATGCTTACTGGTCTAATTCTTCTTGTTTTTTCTAGCCTTTTAACGGTCAGAAAGGGTTGTGAAAATCCGGGATCCCTGTGACGCTGGGATTTAATGCTTGCACTGACTTTCTGTAAGACTGAGTCCTCGACCACAATTAACGTGCAGCAGTGATTGTGTTTATCAGTTTTGATTTTCATTAGATACCGCAGGCTAAAGATTGTGATACAAACTGCTGACTTGCCTCTCTGTGTTGCTGTACAGAACAAAGAAGAACAGAGCATAATCTTTATTATCAACTTGTACATAAAGTACCTCATTGCGACACACATGAATATGCAATAGTTTCATAGTATAGTATGCTGCAGTACATATTGTCATTTTTTTCTGTTTGCGGAAGTTGAGCGTAAGTGACGAACAGTTTTTTTGTCCCTCAGTTTAGGTCCCACATTTTGTGGGGCCTAATCTGGTTCAAAACGGTTTGAATAGTTCAGAAATGAAACACATCAGTCAGCTTTCATCTTGGATAAAAAAAAAGCCATTTCAGATCCTGATCAGAGCATCCCTCTAATAGCCTAAGGATCTGGGTCTGCACCGTTCTTGCAAATTCAAAAGAATGTGTTTACATGTATACTGCATATATAGGGTCTGTCCTTTTCATAGCCAAGCTATTATACTATAATGTATGTGGGAAATGTTGTCTGCTATTTTCATTGTTGGCTATATGCATCCGAAATTAATTGTCATCGGTTATTACTGGTCCTCTACTGTTTCAGTTATCGTCTGCAGAAGTTTTTGTGCATCTGAGCTTTTGGTTTAAAAATGTCAAGCCTAAATGACAACTAGGTTTGCTCCCCGGATCTGGTCCGACCTTTTGTGGGGCCTGATCTGGATCCAAGCTATTTATGTCAGTAAAAATGCGAGACCCATCGCTAGCATGCAAGGAGTTAAGAATGAAATGATTGTCAGACAATGTTAACCGTTGAGACCCGTAATATATAGACGGTGCCCCTTTGTGATGGTAATGAGTCTGATCTACTGAACACCACAGTTAAAATGTATGCAAAGGAACATACGTAAACCTTTCGGGCTTTCAGTTTAAATAAAAACAGTTCAGATCCTGATCAGAGTGTCCCTATAACAGCTTTAAGGATCTGGGTCTGCACTGTTTTTGCAAATTCAAAATAATGTGTTCATACTGAATACGGTCATTACTTTCATAGCCAAGTTATTATACTGTATGTATGATGAAAATGTTGTCTGCTATTTCTATTGTCGGCCGTATGTGTGATAAAAATGTTGTCTGCTATTTATTTTATTGTCGGTCATATGCATGCTGAATTAAATGTTTGTCATCTGCTCAGACGCCCTCTGCTGCTTAGTTACCGTTGCGTTATTTCATTTCTTTTCTTTTAGTGTTTCAAAGTTTTTGTTTGCTGATGCCGAGCCAAAGTGACAAACAGTTTTATGCCCCGTAGGTCAGGTTCTGCTTTTTGTAGGGCCTGATCTGGACGCAATCTGTTTGCATGGGTCATGAATAAGGGAAAATGTTAGACATGACATAAATGCCAAACAGTGTCAACCATATAGATTAATATTTGCAGATGTAACAGATCTACATCTAATGTTCAGCTGGTGAGCGATGTGAGCCTCTTTGATTAGCTTTCATGTGGCTTGGTGGAGATACATGGTACAAATGTATATGAATTGTGCCCCTTTGTGATATACATTGTAGATATAGTTGTCAAACAAATGAAACTTAAAATTTGCTTTGGTCAAAAGGGCGTTAACTCTTTCAGTTTTAATCAGGAACGGTAATGACCCTGATCAGAGGGTTCCTGTATGGGCCCTAAAGATCTGGGTCTGCACTGTTGTTGGTTTTTTTTTTCATACGTAAATGAGTATAATTATGTTACTACATACATGTACAATGGTTCAGATCTTAAATTATATTTACTGTATGTTTGTAATAACTGTTATCTGCCACTTCTATTGTCTTTTTTTCTTTGCATGCTATATTAACGTTGTCATCTGCTCAGGTAATTGTACTCTGCTGCTCCGTTATCATCTGCAAAATTTCCGGCGTCCGAACTTTTTTACAGAAGTCGGGCCTAAGTGGCAACCAGTTTGCCCCTCGGGTCAGGGTCCCACTTTTGTGGGGTCTGATCTAGGTGCAATCTGATTACCTTGGTCATAAATGAGAAGCCCCAATGCTAGCATGTAAAGAGTTGAAAATAGAAAAAGTGTAAGGCATTGTCAGCCCAATAGAGTCATAGAGATGGTTGCCCCCCCCCCCCCCTGCTGGAAATTCATGAACAAGATAGTTATATTGAAATATATAAGATGGGACATTGCAGCCATTTAGAACTAAAGGAACAGACCGTCAAACTAACAAAAGGAGCAGAACCTGATCAGACACCTCCTACTGGAGTCATTCAGCTTGATCTGCTCCGTTTGCAAATGCGTAAAAAGTGATTTTTGTATGAGAGAAGCAGTAAACCAGAATTTTAATAATGAATAATTTAGGTCTCTATAAGCAGGTGGCTGCTGAGTGTGGAGAGCAGGGCGGGCATGGAATTCAAAAAGGATTTTCTGCACGATTTTTTCGAACCTGCCACCTGTCTTGAATAATAACAATATATAGAGGATCTTACATGAGTGTTCATTATGCATTGTTTTTGTGGGACGAGTTTGCTACAGTAGTGTGACACGAACTTTAGCGAGTGTCATATTTCATTGTGGTAGACGAGTTTCATAGATGCGGTGTGTGGTGGGCACGAGTGTAAGATTCTTGATCACATAATCCTCAAAATGCTTTAGAAAATAAAACGGACTAGCTGACGGTTGTTTCTGCCATTGCTTTACAAACAGCGTAGTAATACAAAAGACGACCCGCATGAAATGCTATGATTGGCTAACGCTTTTTAAATGAGAGGTATGATTGGCTATCTTGCTGATTTGCATAAAAACGCACTGTGCAATTCTGCGAAATATGGCACCCTGTTACGACACTCCCACATGGTAGATTATGTGATAAACAGTGATACTAAGAAGAGTATCCAGTTTCAGAGGGTTTTTAGATATATGTCATTACTGTATATACATGTATAAGAACGGTCACTTGCTGATTATTGTTGGTGTTTCACTCTTTGTATGTAATGTAATCTTATTGTCTAGATCTGCATCTGGATCCAAGCTGCTTACATAGTTCAAAAATGACAGAAAAGAGAGTAGGAAAAAAGTGTATAGATCTGGTCCACCAAAAGAAAAAAATATATGTATGCCAAAAAAATACAGTAATCCTTTCAGTGGATATTGCTTGTACGGCATAAAAATGGCTAACCCTTTCATATTTAACCCTTCCCTTGCTGAATTTTAAAAATACATTTCTACTTCTTTACCCATGCCCTGTTGTATAATAACATATATATTTGCTGTGTGCAGGTGTTTCGCTGTGCGGTCGCTGCTGTGGAGTGCACTGGTTGCACAATCAATTTGTAAATAGTGCAGACCCTGGTGAGACATCTCATGCAGGAGTTGTCAGATCTGGGTCTTCACTATTTACAGGTACGTAAATTGACGTGAATAGCAAGCGAGGGGTTCAGCAAATTTGATTGTATATCTGTATCACAGTTGCCAAAAAAGGTATACTTTGTGAGAAAATTTGAATGGGTTGCAGTGCAACTTTCCAGGTTGACCCTTAGGGCTAGGTTACCAGGTACCAGCTGGATCTAAAATGTCTGCAAACATCTGTACTCATGATGATACAAGAAATAAGTGATTTGAATGAGGTATTGCTGTAATGTTAAATTGTTTATGTAGCTGTTAAAAAATACATGCAAATATATAATATATTATATCTGGTTCCCGAGTGTGCACGAAAGGGTTTGTATGTAATCGTTTGCTAAATATATGTACATGTATTGTAAACATGTTATACATGTATAGCCTCTGCAGCCCTAACCATTTCCCTCAAACGTTTTGTTTTGTATGCCTTTGCAAACGGTGTGATCTCGGATTAGATTGTTGTCTTATCAGGGCCTACTCGTTTTTTGCGTAAAATAGGTCTGATTTTCTAAATTTTACTGCCGGCACTGGGGTGCCTTGTGTGCATATACCATTATAGAATTTTCTGTGAGTAAATGATCATGATGTAATCATTACATGAATATTCAACAGGGAAATGGTTGACTGGTCAGTGTATAGGAAATGGCTGTTGTCTGTTTTAGTTTTGAAGTCTGCTTATTGTAGGTAACTCACAGTGACTGTCAAATTGCTTTTGGTGTAGATTTTTTGGAAGCTGAGTGTATTGGCAGCATGACACTCATCGAGTGCTAAGGAAGTACATTTTGTTGGTGTTTTTTTTTTATACTTGCATTACCGGTAATTTATACTGGACATATGGGTTAATAGAGTTTTGATGCAAAATTACAGCTGATCCTTACTCATCTTATCTAAATGTTGTATGGAAAATATAGTAACTTTAACTTTGGCAGAACATTACTATTTCTAGTGGTAAATGTTTTTGTTTAGTTGTCATTTTTACGTCTTGATAGGGGTTCTCTCAAAACTGATAAATTATATATGTAAGTATAAAATGACGATGCTAGATGGAGACTAGAATTCTTTCAGTAAATTGTCAGGGCCTGGGCTCATTAGAAAAAAGAAGAGATGTTTTTGACTACCTTAAATCAAAGAAATATAATATTTATTGCTTACAAGACGTACACTCTACAGCTAACACTGAAAATCTTATCAGAATGCAATGGGGTTGTGAAGGAATTTTTAGCTCTGGTAACTCTAAATCCAGAGGTGTGGCAATACTTTTTCAAAAGGGGACTGATTATAAGATACATGACTACATAATAGACGCAGATGGAAACTATATTGTTGCTGATATATCAGTAGATAATAACCGATTTACACTAGTGAATCTTTATGGACCGAACAATGATGTCCCAATATTTTATGAGTTAATAATGAAACAAGTTGACAGATACAATAATGAAGGGCTCATAATGTGTGGTGATTTTAACTTGGTCCAAGAGCCTGAGCTAGATTATAATAATTACAAACATATTAATAATAAGAATGCTAGATTAAAAGTTTTAGAAATCATAGAAATGTACAATTTACTTGACCCATTCAGAGAAAAGTACCCAAACTCAAGAGATTCACATGGAGAAAAAAACGCCCTTTAAAACAAGCCCGCCTAGACTTCTTTTTAATTTCTGAAAATTTATTAAGTTCAGTTGATAAATGCAACATTGAAACTAGTTATAGGTCAGATCATTCCATGATCACTTTAAATCTCATCTTCAATCCTTTTCAGAAAGGAAAGCCATTATGGAAGCACAACAATTCACTTCTTAAGGATATAAAATATATAGAAACCATAAATGAAAAAATTGAGTACATTAAACAACAATATGCAATTCCTGTTTATCATATGGATAACCTAAAAAACATACCAAATGAACAAATACAGTTCACAATAAATGATCAACTTTTTCTAGAAACATTACTAATGGAATTAAGGGGGCAAATTATATCATACTCTAGCTACAAAATAAAACAGAGAAACGCTTTGGAGAAAGAAACTGCTGAAAAAATTAAAAGCCTTGAAAGTAACCTTACATCGGACAAAATAATAGAATTAGATGAACTCAATAAACTGCTGTTAGATATAAGAAAGGAGAAAATGAAAGGTCATATCATAAGATCAAGAGTTAATATAATTGAAGATGATGAAAAACCAACTTCATACTTTTGCAAACTTGAATCTCATAATTGTGCCAGCAAATTCCTAAAATTGAAAAAGAAGATAGAACTGTGATATCAAATCAGCATGAAATATTAGAAGAAGCAAAGTCCTATTATGAGAAACTATACAGTCAAGATTTCTCTGAGGATACAGATTTAGACTTAGAAACGGAACTTCAAAATTGCACTTTCAATAAACTTAGTCAAGATGAGTCAGTTTCCCTAGATGGTTTTCTCTCATATGAAGAAATTACGAAGTCACTAAAAGGCATGTCAAATAATCGTAGTCCTGGGTCAGATGGATTCACCCCTGAATTTTTCAAAGTATTTTGGAAGAAAATAGGGCAATTTGTTTTACGATCTATAAACTATGGGTATAAAATGGGCGAATTATCTATTACACAAAGAGAGGGAATTATTACTTGCATACCAAAAGAAAATAAACCAAGACAATTCTTAAAAAACTATAGACCTATATCGTTGCTGAACTGTATATACAAGATAGCGTCTGGTGCAATTGCAAACAGACTTAAACAAGTTTTAGATAAATTAATTCATGAAGACCAAACAGGATTTATGTCAGGGAGATTCTTGGGTCAAAATACAAGGCAGGTTTATGATATTATGCAATATACAGAAGAACATAATATACCTGGATTAATTTTACTGGTAGACTTTGAGAAAGCTTTCGATTCTATATCTTGGAATTTTATACGGAATGTATTAAGGTTTTTTAACTTTGGTGACTCCTTCATTAAATGGTTTACTCTGTTGTATAAGAATGCTAGGCTATCGGTCAACCAGGGTGGTCATCTGTCAAATTTCTTCACAATCAGTCGTGGCTGCAGACAAGGGGATCCGATATCAGCTTATATATTTTTATTATGTGCAGAAATACTAGCTATTAAATTACGAAATAACACAAATATTAAAGGTATTACAATTAATGGAACAGAATACAAATTATCCCAATATGCAGATGATCTATCTGCTATATTAGATGGGTCTAGTTTGTCTCTAAATGAAACATTAAATGAATTGCACAGATTTTCAAAATATTCTGGTTTAAAAGTCAACTTTGAAAAAACACATGTAATATGGATAGGATGCAAAAAGTACAGTACTGATTCAATTAAAACAAAGTGGAAACTTTCATGGGGAGTAAATAGGTTTAAATTGTTAGGGATTATATTTGATGTGGACCTTTCAAATATGGTTATGCTCAACTATACTGAAAAAATACAAAAATTAAAAGCTCTGATATCAAATTGGAATCGACGGTATTTAACACCTATGGGGAAAATCACAGTAATTAAAACACTATTTCTTCCCCTACTAAATCACCTCATTATGTCACTTCCAAATCCTCCTAATGAAATCTTAAAGGAAATAAACTCATTGTTCTTTGACTTCATTTGGCAAGGGAGTGCGAAAATAAAAAAAGCAGTGTTAGTTAAACAATACTTTGAAGGGGGTCTTAAGATGATAAATTTAAAATATTTTATAGAAGGTTTAAAATCAACTTGGTTGAGAAGATTAATAACAAACTACGGTAAATGGAACAAAATTCTAGAATGTAATATTGATTATAGTAAAATTTTCTCTTTAGGATCTGAGTATCTACAAAAATGTGAGAAAGAAATATCAAACCAATTCTGGCAAGATGTCATTAAAGCTTTCCATAAAATACAAACATCATACACTCCTGAAAACATAGCAGAATTAATGGCTACACCATTATTCTATAACAAAGACATTCAAATAGGTAAAATGTACGTGTTTTACAAACCTTATTTTAGAAAAGGGATTTCACAAATAAATGATCTACTTACCTCTGAAGGAAACTTCTACAGTTATCAGTCTTTTTGTGAAATCTATGATATGCATATTGACTTTGTGAAATATTATGGTCTTATAGATGTTATAAAAAGATTTTTAAATAAGTTTAGCTTTACAGTAACACTGCAAAAATTGCAAAACCCATTACTCCCTTTAAATGCATTAATACTACTGAAACAGTCAAAAGGTTCAGCTCATTTATATAACATACTGAATAAAAATAATGAAAAACCTACTGCAGTGACAAGATGGAACCAAATTTTTCAGATAGACGATAATGATTGGAAAGAAATCTACAATACTATATTCAAATATAATTTCAGCACAGAAATAAGGTGGTTTCAGTATCGAATAAACCATAGAATTCTTGCAACACAAAAATACCTTTTTAACATCAAAATCTCAAACAATCCAAATTGCAGTGTTTGTGGTGAAATAGAAACAATTCAACATATGCTTTGGTCATGTCCAGAGACAGAATTATTTTTAACAAAAGTCCAGAAGTGGATGCAATTAGCAAACATTGATAATTTTATAAATGAGAAGATATATCTCTTCAATTTAAACACTTCCTATTCAATGGCTGATTTGACTATTTTGCTAGAAACAAAGTACTATATATATCTGACCAGAAAAAGAAAAGGAAAACTCTCAATAATATCATTGAGAATCAAAATAATAGCTAAATATAAAGCTCTGAGATACATAGCAGCAAGGGATAATTACCTTGAACAGTTTGATCAGACATGGTCAAAATATTGTGATCTAATTAAGGAATAGATTCATCCATATATATTACTATATCTAAAACGTCAAAAAGGCCTTGACAATTATCTTTTCCTGCGCAGATTTAAACATTGATATATGAAAAAAAAGTGAAATAGTAATACATGTATTATTGAAATGAGAGAACCCCATCAAGCATTTTTCTATTATTTTTGTTTTTTGTATTTATATCTATCAGGATAATCTAGATGTGATTTATTAAATATAATTATAATTATTGTCAATGTAATTGTTTCATTTTTTTCTTATTTGTTATCAAATTCATAGAAACTCCCCGTCAAAATGATAGTTGGATAAAATATAAATCAATAATACTTTTTGTTGAAACAGCATTGTTTAAAATTAATTACATGTACCATTGATTGTATCTGTTTTGTTAACTTATGTAACCATTATACTCATCATAAACATGAATCAATGCTACTAACCTACCAAATGATTGTAAGGTATGATGAGGGATGGTCCTCCCCGACCCTCACATACCTATGACGGGGAGAATAAAAGCATAAAACCGAAAAAAAAAAAAAAAAAAAAAAAGCCGACACTGGCTTGACGATGAAACACACTTTCTCCCGAGTTTTATTGTAAATGTTTAACTCACTTGACAGGAAATTACCTACTAAGAAAACAAATACCCACAGTTGGGTGTTTGTCCGATTATTGCGAGTTTTACGGCTGACAAAAGTAGATTTAGTTCACAATGGAATGATTCCATGTAGCCTATCACTCAGAGATGAAAAAGTATTTTTTCTGAATTTCGAAATAAAACTTGTTTAATCCGATAGGAAATGATCCAACAAAGAAAACAAATACTCACAGTTGTGTGTTTGGCCAATTATTTCGAGTTTAACGGCTGAAAATAATATTTTCACAATGGAATGGTCCCAAGTATCACCCAGAGAGATGAAAAAGTATTTTTTGCTGAATTTTTATTTAAAACTTGTATAATCCGATCGGAAATGGTCCAACTAAGAAAACAAATACTCATAGTTTGGTGTTTGACCGATTATTTCGAGTTTTTCAGATGAAAATAGTATTTTCACAATGGAAGAATTCCACTTATGACACCCAGAGAGATGAAAAAGTAATTATTTCTGAATTTTGATTTAAAACTTGTATAATCTGACTGGAAATGGTCCAACTAAGAAATCAAATACAAAAAGTTGGGCGTTTGACCGATTATTTTACGGCTGAAAAACAAACATTTTCACAATGGAATTATCGCACGTGCGAACGCAGAGAGATGAAAAAGTATTTTTTTCTGAATTCTAATTTAAAACTTATATAATCCGACTGGAAATGTTCTAACTAGGACAATGAATGGTCATAGTTGTATGTTTGATTAATTTTAAGTTGTTTAAAACATGATAAAAGGAAGCCGAGAGATGAAAAATAACTTTTTTTCTGACGTTCGAGTTGAAACTTGTTTCATCAGACACGAAACGTTTTACACAGTAAAATGGATGATGACAAGTTTTGTGTTTGACGAAACATTTCACTTTATTGTTTGTTTGTGTGGAAGTCTATCACCCATGGGTTGTCACAGTCACAATACTTGTAGAATGTCACTGTCAGACCGGGACAACCACGGAGGAAAGTCTCCAGGTCTACACGGTCCTCTCTCTCCTCTCTAACTGTTACACAGAATAGTTTTACGTCTACGTAACGTTTTGTCTGTGAAATCCTCCGTGCAAACTCACACAGAGCCGCCATTGGTAAAGTAAGATAGGCCAGGTAAACCTGGAAAATACATTGTGTCACGGTCGGTAGATTATCTACACACACGAAGCTCAGCCCAAGTGTCTGTAACTGTGTCATAGTAGACATGTCTATACGAAGTATACAATCTGAGAGGACATGGTCTGTACAGCCTAAGAACAGGTCTAAATGCCTAATGGTGTGTGACTGTGATAACCCGTTCAACAGTTTTACTGTATCTACATGAGTCAGTCTAACGTACTGCAGCCTAAGCGCCATTAAACACTCGCTGATACTGTGACATATTGAAGTTACTCCACTCTCTGTTAGTGTCACTTTACTGCACAAGTCTATACACGTCAACTTGTTACTGCAGTTGTGTAAGAATATTGTCAGCGTCTTTCTGGTAATACATGACATGTAGTGGTGCTCATTCAGGTGCAGTTTCTGCACTGCCTGGCTGTGCAGTAAGAGACCAGTTATACGTGTGGACTGGTCAACTGTAATGCCGTCAGTGTTAATGTACATGGACTTTATACATGACGTCACGTTGCCTAGCAACGCAGGTTCTACATGGCTAACAGTACGGCAGTAGATAGTCTCTCCCCCAGACACTATGTTGCCTGGCAACGCACGTTCTACATGGCTAAAAGTGTGTCTGTCAATATAAACGTCCATTAAACTGATTTTATCGTATTTGTAGCCATTATTTTCACCTTCAGTTAAACAGTCAGCCACAAATGTCTGTATGTCTCGTATGAAACCTTGACCACGTAAATTCTGTCTGTACTTTTGCATTTGTTTGTCAGTGTCAGCAGTGATAACATCAGTGAAATGTTTCAGCAAATGTCTCGCTATGTCAGGACTCATCCCACACACAAACAGCCAAACCTGAGACATTTCTAAACAATCTTTCAATGTGCCACAGAAATTTGTTAGACGTTTGGCAACATCTTGTACATCATCACTGTTTGCTATGTACACAGACGCAAGGAATTCTTGAAACTTTTTGTGCAAAAATGAGAATTTTTTCTCACTTACGGCACATTTGTCAAACATTTTGCTTTGTGATAGAATACCATATTTTAAACACATGTTTACTGATTCTTCATCTAAACCATAGATCACCATTTGTGAACTTTCAAACACTAACTGTTTTTCTTTAGTTTTGTTAACTAATGCCTCAAATGCCACTTTAGACAAGCAGTGTATCAGTTGCTGATGGTTTTGACAATATGGGTGGCTCATAAAGCATTTGTGTAAGGACACTTCTGAAGTTTCACTCCTTGGAGTTATTTTGGTTTGTCCAGTCACTTTTGTTTGGGCTCTTTTCAGAAGCAAATTCAACATAGCACAGTATAGCTGCACCTGAGACTGACAAAGTTCCTGATCATCAAACCAGAGGCAAATAAGCTGAATGAGAATGACAGGTATAGTTTTGAAGTGACCAAGGCCTTTTTGTTTAAGTGTCCTAAAGAATTCTTTTTTCTTTTTCCTTTGAGCTTTGCTCTTATTCAGTAATTTAATGATTTTAGAACAGAATTGTGAAGCAGACAGCTTTTCTAACCCACAAAGCTCAGCATGTTTGTCAACGTCTGAATCGTTCAACTCCAGTACATCAAATTTCCAGGGCCTGGTTGTGGTCAAAAACACATTATTTTTGTTCAATGTGTTCCTGCCTGGGATCCCAGGATTTACAAAATGAGGGACAGATCTACCTTTTGGACACACCCATTCATCAAGACCATCAACAATGACAAGACAACATTCTTTTTTTAGTACATCAGAGGCTTGAACATGTTTAATGTCATCATAGTGTTGTAATAGTTGAGACTGGATCATGTCAGATAGTTTATATTCTGATAGACAGTCTCTCAGTGTTATATAAAACAAAAACTTGAACTGAGACAGTATATGTTTGTTCTCTTCTCTCCTGTCTTTTCTGTCTTTCTGTCTCATTGTCCTTGCTTTATTTTTCTCTTCTTTTCGCCAGTTTTCCTCCTCAGAGTCTGTATCACTTTCGTCAGACTCAACAGACACACAATCACCATGTGCCTCACACCACAGTTCCACAAGGTGCTTACACAGCATACTCTTGCCTAACCCAGCGTCTCCAGTGATGTATATCTGCCTTGCCCTGTAGTTGTCAGTATAGAATATCTTCCTACAGGACAGACCTTCTGCATTGTCTTTAACATTGCTTAATCCATCTCGTCCTTTACTCTCTCGTAAGATCCGAACTGCTGGCTCAACATACATGTACTCCATACCTATACTCGTGTTGTTTACTGGATTCTGGACCAACAGGCAATTGTCCCTGTAGTGCTGCATTAACATGGCCTGCAATTCTGAAAATAGATGGAGTGTCGGTTGTACAGTGCAACATAACCAATACTAGAACTATCACTAAAGGTATCGAATGCCCTCCTATGTCATTCTTGATGCAAACCCAAGGGCGGACAACTCATGTATGTTAAATACTTAGACACGCTATGTGATGTATAATTTCACCCCACAGACAATATTGGCTAGAAACACATATAGTACAAGTCCAGGGACAGATAACTATAGTATTAACTGTTAAAAGACTGAACAAAAATTATGTTATGCACATCTGAACAAGGATTTTGGAAAAACCGCGCCAACAAATTTTTCCATGTAAATATTTCAAAGTCCCATAACTCTAACAAATATCATAGTACCGGAAAAGGAATATCAAGGCATGGTGTTGATGAATCCTATGAAGTTTCATGAAATTCTGATCAAAGGTTTTGGAGAAACCGCACGGACAAAATTTTCCATGTAAAATTTCAAAGTCCCATAACTCTGCAGAAAATCATCAAACCGGAACAGGAATAAGATATGCACAACTAGACAGAGTACTTACTATGTTGTATTGCGTATTCTGAAAGGGAGTGATCCCCCGAGAGCAAAAATTGCAACACAAAAAGAGAAAATTGCAGACTCGGTTTTATTGAGTCTGTTCATGAACAGTTATTGAAAGTGCAACACTGCTCACGCCCCCTAGCACCGGCTTAAGCGGTATTCAATTTTCAGAACAAGAAGTACTGACATTCATGATCTCGAAGGATCAGAAGGTATAACAACACTGAGAATGAAGTACGGGGCGACATTTTACGGCCGCCACACAAGCACTTAACACCTGCTGTTGTGAAGATTATAAATTCTGAAAGGGAGTGATTCCCCGAGTTGATTAATAAAACTGGTAGTATGACATAACAAAGCAGATCCCGGTGCGAGTGCTTTTTATCCAAAACCCTCAAATCCCGTCTTCTCTGTTTACCGAATCTCTCTCGTAACTTATTAAACTTTAGCAACACGCCCAATATAAAGAATTAACTCCCCTTAATTATTCAACAACTTTAAGGAAATCTATGCAGCTACTGTCTATAAAGAAGGTGTCCCAGCTGCCAAAACTGTTGGCTTCAGGAACCATCTTAATTATAGCACCTCTATATTTCTCCTCATACTTTCCTCACCCACACTCTGCGTCAGAATCGTATTATTGTATTTTCTCATATATACATTTTATATGTAATGAAAAATAAAAAGTGATAGTTGAAGTTGTATCAATTCTAGGAAGTTTCATGAAATCTGAAGAGGTATTTTGGAGAAATCGTGTGGACAAAATTTTTCCATATAAAAATTTCAAAGTCCCCTAACTTCTGCAGAAAATCATTAAATCGAAACAGGAATAAGATATGCACAACTAGGCATGGTGGGGATTAATCCTATGAAGTTTCATGAAAATGAGACTCAAGGTTTTGGAGAAACTTTTTTTCCATGTCTAAATTTCAAAGTCCCATAACTCTGCGGAAATTATGAAATATTGAATATGAATGCCGTATAAAGCATATTCAATTACGTAATGCAAAACAGTATTGAACAGTATCCCTTTGTTTTCAGCAAGGGATAAGGGCAATAAATATATGATGTTTGTGTATCAAAGGGGAACTAGAATTGTTTTTATACAAAAACTGATGTCTCCCCAAGCATGTGGACAGAATTTCCCAAAGTCTCATAACTCTGTAGAAAATCATCTAATCGGAAAAGGAATAAACTATGCACAACAAGGCACGATGCTGATTAATCCTATGAAGTTTGATGAAAATCCAATAGAAGGTTTTTGGGGAAATCCCGCGGACAAAATTTTCCATGTAAAACTTTTGAAGCCCATAACTCTGCAGAATAATCATCGAACCGGAACAGGAATAAGACATGCACTCCTCGGCATGATTCTAATCAATACTATGAAATTTAATGAATATCCAATTAAAGGTATTGGAGAAACCCAGCTGACAAAATTTCAATGTAAAAATTTCAAAGTCGCATAACTCTGCAGAAAATGGGAGGCAATAACTCCCAATGTTATTGAAGCCATAGTTATGATACTTGTGCATAACACTTCCTTCTAACATGCTCCTTCAATACAAGAAACGTCATTCCAATAGCATTAGCAGAGCAAGAGTTATTAATTGGACAAGAAAAAGTAACAAAGGGCAATATCTCCAAAAGTATTGCAGCCAGTTATGGCCCTTGTACATGACACATCCTCTCATCATGCTCTCTCAATGTATGAAGTTTCAATCAAATGGCATTAGCCATGTAATAGCCATGTAAGATTATCGTTCAGACAAGAAAGTGTGAATAATTGACCTTGAATTGTAACCATGACCTTGAATTGTGACCTTGACCTTTGAATAATGTGCCTAAATTCTGCTTTCTGCACATCGCCTGGTTACAGAGAACATTTGTGCCACAGCATTTTAAAATCATTCCAAGGGTTTAAGAGATTTGGAGCGGACACGAAGGGTGTGGCTAAAATATTTGGCCTTGGGTTGTGACCTTGACATTTGACCCACGTACTTGAATCAAACGCTCTGCACATCGTTCTGTTGAGTCGAACATTTGTGCCAAAGCATTTTGAAATCCTTCCATATTTATGAGAGATATGGAGCAGACACGAGTGTGACAGACAGATGGACGGACAACTCGACCAAAATGGGGTAGACATAATAACTCCTAAAAGCAACACACCATCTGAAAATGTACTACATGGGAACGATGCCATGGCAATAACAAATATTCATGTTGAGTTTCATTGAATGCTGTCAATCCGTTAACACAGATATAGCATTGAACGGAAAAAATTATGATTTTTGAGAATCTAAGGGCAATAACTTCCAAACATTACAAGTGACCTGGAAAAGTAATACATTGGAACGATGCCCCAGTGATAACAAATATTCATGTCATGTTTCATTGAATTATGTCACTCTGTCAGATATATGGCATCCAACGGGGAAAATGCCATTTTTGTGTATAAAAGAGCAATAACTCATAAAATGCTGCAAGCGATCTGGAAAAGTAATACATGAGAATGATGCCCCAGTTAAAATAAATATTTATCATGAGTTCCATTGAATTATATCAATCTGTTACAGAGATATGGCATCAGATGGGAAAAAAGTCAATTTTGCATATAAAAGGGCAGTAACTCCTAAAATGCCACAAGCGATCTGAAAATATAAAACATGGGAACACTGCCCCAGTGTTAACAAATATTCATGTCTAGTTTCATCTAATTCTGTTAATCCATTACAGAGATATGGCACCAGATGGAAAAATGTCATTGTCGCATATAAAAGGGCAATAACTCCTAAATGCAGCAAGCAGTCTCGAAAAGTAGTACATGGGAACGATGCCCCAGTGATAACTATTCATGTCGAGTTACATTGAATTCTGTCTATCCGTTACATAGATATGGTATCAGATGGAAACCGGACAGACGGACGGACAATCCCAAAACAATATAGCTCTGCCTTTGGCAGGGGATAATAAAAACACTCCAAATATGAGCCTCCGTGGCCGAGTGGTCTTCAACTGACAAACACTTAACCCTGCAACAATGACTATAAAAAGTGTGTCCATTGAAATCTATTTTAACTGCTGTGACTAGCATATGCATACCACCAATCAAAACCATTTGTATATCTGTGGTGGATGACTATCTATGCAAAATTCTTGTGAAGTCTGGTCAAAACACATTCAGTGATTCCTGAAAATATATCATTAACAAACAAATTTTGTGATGATATATGAAGATAAATCAAACTTCAATAGCAAAATTTAATGGAAATTCGTTCTATGGGATAAATGCCATTTAAGTATACTTCCCAGCACTGATGCCTTTTCACGCGCTCTGTAAATGTCACTTTTTGAAACCATTGTGATGAAAAGAACATTTGCTCAATGGGCATTCAAATTGGACCACCGGTGTTGGAGAATATGTTTTAAAGATTTTATATACATGTAGTTTTATAAGAAAGTCTAGCCACGCCCCTGGTATCTTTTAGATATCATTATCATTTTAAAAATGTTGGTAGAGGTTTAAAGGAAAACTATTCCTAGCAATTATAATTCAGTTCTGACTGGGTTTGGAAAAGAATATGTTTAAAGATTTTTGTTTTGGTTTAAAGGCGTACTTATGGAGTAAAGAGTTAAGGGAGTTTGTTTGATTTCAGATTATTGCTGGTACATGTATCTTGAAAGCTATGAATAATCTTAACTCTTTCAGGAAAATTTAAATCACTCTTCCGAAAAACACAGGATAAGAAAATACAAAATAACATTAATGTATTTATTTCATAAATCTAAAATCTTAGGAGCCTCGATGTTGGAGATGTTTGTCGGGTATGAGGTAGCAATAGGATTGATAGGGGACAATCTAATATGATGTGAGAGATTTGGAAATATGATAGTGGACATTATATCAATATAGGGATAGCAATAACGTAACCGACATAAAATGTAGCAATAAAGTAGTCAACATAAAATGTAGCAATAAAGTAGTCAACATAGAATGTAGCGATGAAGCAGTCCCCATATAAAGTAGTAATATGCACCATAAAAGTAAACATAGTCACCATAAAAAGTAGCAATAAAGTGGTCACCCTAAATAGTAGCAATAAAGTACATTATCTCAGTCTCTTAGAGTTTCATGACAATAAAGTAGTTGAATGTGTCTGGGACTGGTTTGGTAATTCCAGAGGTTCCCCTAAGGCTTATCCAGGAATCCATATTTTCTTATAAAACACAATAAATTTAAAACCACATTCTCAGGGTCAATGGAATCTGATCAATTAGTGCCTTTACGATGGAAAAGATCAACAGGTACCTAGATATGGCTAATATAAATGTCTTATTGGAAATACAAAGGCCATCTTCTATATTTAAGGCAAGTAATTGTATATAATAGGAATAATTTGCATTACCAAACATAGATCCAACAATCAATTCCTTAGTATGACTGCAGACAGTACAAAAGTCTATAAATGGCTATTGAAAGTAAAAAAGAACCATATCTCTGCTACAAATAGGTTCGCTTAATAACCTTTTCAAAGACCAGTTTAATATCAACTCAGTCAGTTATTTGGCTGAAATATGCCATTTGTGTCATTTCCTACATGTGATGTGATGTATTTATTTATCACAATAATGTGCGACGTAAATTGAATATGTGTAACATAGAGAAATATGCAATGGCTATATTAATTCCAATACGGGGGAAATTATGTAATAAATGCATATATTTCCGTGTAGTGTCAAACAAGTTTAAATATTGAATACGTAGATACTGCTTTGGATGGACAAAATTCCTATTTATACAATATCAGCCTGTAATAAGAGCCTAAATAAATCAGCCTACAAGTTTACAAGGGGCCATATCTTAATCACTAAGAGAGTGAAAGTAACGATATGTTGAGTTTACTATTTGCCTAATCATTCATTCATTCATACCAAGTTTCAACGAAATTTGACGATTCAGTCCCAAGTTATGGCACCTGAGGCACAACTTCATATGTAAAGGCCTATTTGAAAGTAGCAAAATGCTGCTTCTGTACTGCTATTTGGTGGACTGCATCGGCATTACATGTGTATCATTCACTTATCCATATACAGATTTATGTACATTGTATGTAGAAAACCCAAAGGCTAATTTTACTGAGTCTTTCAAAAAAAAAAAAAAAAAAAGAAAGACTACATAATATATAGATTTACTATGACTTATAAATTCTGAAGAGATGTGATAACATTTGAAACAGTTCCGTTTTGATACATAGGCAGCTAACGTTTAAGCTTACCTAGCAACACATACTCGTGTAGATCATTACTATACCTACCATTGCACTGCTCCTCCCAGCTGCCAACATCTCTGTCAGCAGTAGCGTCTTTTGTGTTCTGGAATTTAAATGGATTGTAATAGGTGACATATTTGCCATGCATGACTTTTCTATTTTTGTAGTCAGTCCACATACACTACTTTCAGACCAAGCCATTTAAGGTTCCATCAACAGTAAGTGATGGAGACACCTGCTGGAGACATTCCATCACCTGATGGAGACACCTTTGGACACAGAGATAGAGCTGCCTGATCAGAGATAGAGCTGCCTGATCAGTCTCTTTTTCCGTTTCCCAATGGAATTATATACATCCATATATTTCTAAATACTGAAAATTGGTGACCCTTTTTAAGCAAAAGTAGAAATTCAAAAAGAGAAAAATTGCAGACTCGGTTTTATTGAGTCTGTTCATGAGTAGTAATTAAGAGAGCAACACTACCCAAGCTCCCTAGCACTGACGACATGCAAAATCGATGTGTTGTTCAAACAGGCTACATACCAAGTCAGGGTTCCCACAAAACAGAAAAAATAAAATTCCCTGACTTTTCACTGACTTTTCCCTGACTGAATTTCAATTTTCCCTGACCCCATGTTAACAGTGGTCATCTATGAGCATGATCAATAAATGTTGGCCTCCGTCCTCCCCATCAGCCAATCCTTACCATCTCTCTCTTTATGATAACTAGAGGGTTTTGTCACAAAAACGGATGTCTCCCCTCTAATAAAAACAATATGTAAAGGGAAACACTAAAAATGTTATGGTCTTGATGAATGATACTTCCCCTCATTATGCGTTTTCCACACTACATTTTTCAAGAAGAAAATGATAACAGCTAATAACTCCAAAAATACTGATACCAGATTTATGGCCCTTGTGCATGACACTTTCTTTCAACATGCTCTTTTTTTAAAAATAAAATGTCATTCCAATAGCATCAGTCGAACAGGAGTTATTGATCGGCCAAAAAATGTAACAAAGGGCAATAACTCCAAAAGTATTGAAGCCAGAATTATGGCCCTTGTTCATGACACTTTCTCTCATCATGCCCGTTCCATGCATGAAGTTTCAATACGATGGCAAGAGCAATGTAGGAGTTATCGTCCGGACAAGAAAGAATTAAACAAATGTACAAGGGGCAATACATCTAAATTTATTGAAGCTCGAGTTAAAGATCTTATGCATGACACTTTCTCTTATCATGATCGTTCCATGTATGAAGTTTCACTCCAATGGCATGTGTCACATAGGAGTAATCATCCAGACAAAAAATAGTGATTTTTTTACAAAGGGCAATAACTCCAATATTAGTGAAGCCAGAGTTATGGACCTTGTGCATGACACTTCCTCTCGTTATGATCTTTCCATATATGAAGTTTTAATCCAATGGCATGAACCATATAGAAGTTATCGTCCGGACAAAAAAGTGTGAATTATTTACAAAGGGCAATAACTCCTATATTAGTGAAGCCAGATTTATGTCACCTTCTGCATGACACTTCCTCTCATCATGCTCTTTCCATATATGAAGTTTCAATCAACTGGCATCAGGCATATTGAAGTTATTGTCCGGACAAAAAATTATGATATTTTTTACAAAGGGCAATAACTCCAATATTAGTGAAGCCAGAGTTATGGACCTTGTGCATGACACTTCCTCTCATTATGCTCTTTCCATATATGAAGTTTCAATCAACTGGCATCAGGCATATTGAAGTTATCGTCCGGACAAAAAGTGTGACAGACAGACGGACAGACGGACGGACAGACGGACAGACAGACAACTCTCACGAAAACAATATGTCTACCCCATATAAATATGGGGGGAGACATAACTATATATACAGCAGAAGTGTTTTGATCATTTTAAAAAAAATGTTTTTGACTTTTTCATTTTTAATTGCTCAATATTGAATGTAACATGCAGGATGCCAAACAGGTCCTAATATGCACCCAAAGTATAAAGTCTCTTGAATCTTTTCTACCTCTCTTAATGCTTTCCTCAGTGAATTTTTATTAGAGACTCCATCTAATATGAATATATAATTGAGTAAACTTTTATTTTTAAGCAAAGTTATGAAATATTTCGGCAGTAGACTACAGTAAAAACTCAGATTTATGATATTTTTCTAAGCAAACAGAGTAGACCCTGATCAGGCAGCTCTTACAGGAGCTGCCTGATATGGGTCTATTGTGTTTGCAAAGGTGTATCTATGGTGGAAATGGTTAATCTTTCAGTTTTTCTGTGTCAGCTGAATTTTAAAATAGTACATACAGTGTGTAAGACACTGATATAGCATGCTATTAAAACAGGGTCTAAATTGGCCCTGCCCCAGGGCAGGCTAGTTTTCTATAGAAACACATAGTGAACACTTTGAAAATCTTCTCCTCTGATTTTCTGGTTAGTGATATCAGGGCCTTTCAGACCCTCTTGTTTTGCAATTTAATCAAAATTTTACATCCACTTTTTTTTGTTGCAAGAATAGGTCCTTTTAATGGTTCTCTGTAAATGCAATAAAAGGGTCTGCATTTTCACTGTTTTCATAATAGCAGACAAAATATTGCTGCACTAACAATTGAAGACAGTACAGTAGAATGTCCAACATCTAGCACCGCTGTCCTGCAGCCTGTCCTCACAAGTGAAGACACTACAGTAGAATGTCCAATATCTAGCATTGCTGCCCTATTCAAGCACTGCTGTCAAAATGGATGCTGGAGTCTTGCAGAGGTGCCAGAATTCTCCAATGATTTTGTTTTAACAGACTTCACGACAGATATACTATAAAATTTGGATGTGAAATAAACAAAGCTAATCAAAGATGTATAAAGATGTTAGGTTTAGTCCAAATTGAAGAAACTGCAATGGTCTTTTATTTTCATTCTTTCTCCTTTTTGAAATATTTCCCCAGCCCTCATCCTTTGGTTCCAAATTTCCCTGACTTTTCCCTGACTTTTGCCAAATTTCAAATTTCCCTGACCAATTAAAAAATTCCCTGACTTTTCCCTGACCTTGAAAAAAAATCTTTTTTCCCTGACTTTTCCCTGTCCGTGGGAACCCTGCAAGTATCACTTCAATATCTGTAAGCGTTTAGAAAAAAAGTCCAGAAAACCGAAGTCTGACTGAAAGACCGACAGAGTGCAAACCTATAGCCCCCTTCGACTAAAAATTGCACATGATTCATAAGCAGCTTTGGTCCAGACTAGACATTGGATCACCTAGCATCTTATCAGGAACCATGCTGCCTCGATATGCCCTATTGACATAATTATGATTTATATTTATAAGTACTTACTGAAACTGTGGTAATAAGTTTGCATTATGGAATTATACTGGATAAATTAATTCCATGCTTAAATACTCTAGTTTGGTCTTTTTTTTCTCTTATACATATGATTATGGATGGTAAATCTGTTGCAAAGACCTTAAACTATGTCAGCATTATCTCCCTTGATCTAGTAATATGACGTCTTAGTACATGCTTTAATAATTTTACAGACAATATTGCCTTAAAAATCAAAATTTATAGGAATCTTTTCCTAATACAAATAGTAACAACTATTTATATTAAACTTAAAAATATCTATACATGTATATCTTATATGTATGTTTTCAATATGCTTCACTTTATTTTATATTTGCAGGCTGTTTGTTTTAAAGCATTACCGTTTTATGTTACTACAGTCGGCAAATAACTTCTGATATAGCTAATGTTTTTGTTATAAACCAGACTGGAAATAAAGCTTCTTGTATTTTGTATCTTAGACGTCCGAACTGGGTCTACTGTGTTCGCAAATGCGTAGAAAGGCTAATTTGTAGTACAGGGTTAAGCAATTAATACATATAATATTAAGCTTGGTCTTTAGAAAAGTGGCAGGTTAATGCAGGAAAACATAAATCAAACAGGCTGAAGAGCAACTAAGAGAGGTTTCTGCATAACTTATGATCTACATTATGCAATCACTTAAATATAGATATTTAAAATTTCTGTGCGTAATCAGTAATTGATCATTTAAAGCACACAGACATATTAGAATAGTTCATTGTTATTAAAATTTACAGGGGCAGTCTGATCAAACAACTCCTATGTACAGGGGCCGTCTGATCAAACAACTCATATGTACAGGGGCTGTCTGATCAAACAACTATGTACAGGGGCCGTCTGATCAAACAACTCCTATGTACAGGGCCGTCTGATCAAACAACTCCAATGTACAGGGGCCGTCTGATCAAACAACTCCTATGTACAGGGGCCGTCCGATCAAACAACTCCTATGTACAGGGGTCGTCTGATCAAACAACTCCAACGTACAGGGACCGTCTGATCAAACAACTCCAATGTACAGGGGCCGTCTGATCAAACAACTCCTATGTACAGGTCAAGGGCCGTCTGATCAAACAACTCCTATGTACAGGGGCCGTCTGATCAAACAACTCCTATGTACAGGAGCCGTCTGATCAAACAACTCCAATGTACAGGGGCCGTCTGATGTGGGTCTATTCTGTATGCAAAAACACTACATGTAAATACGCTTTTAAATGAGGGATCACTTTATAAACAAGGGCATGTTGTATTGCTATGCAAGACATGAGTCCCCAACCGGACTGAAAAAAACCTCCACTCTCCCCACTCCACTCACCCATGGTGTGGTTGACCATGGTATATCAGGGCTTTTTCTCTCTTAATTGGGAAGGGACCTTAGCCTGCTGATTTTGGGAAGAATCATCGCTAAAATTGCTGATTTGGGAAACAAAAAAGCTGGTGTAATTTTGGATTTTTGGGAAAACTGCATGATTTTAAAGAAGTTTTCAATTGGGAAGGGGCCTTTTACAGGCCTCTGTTATAGAAGGTGAAAAACCCCTGTATATACATGACCACCTGAATGATATTAGTACCTACTTTTCCGACAAGAAAATATGATGCTAGAGTTATTGCCTTTGTGCATGACACGACACCTGATCATGTGTGTTCCATATGAGAAGTTTCAAATCAATTGAACCAGTACATAAAGAGTTATTAACTGGACAAGAAAATATGAAAATGGGAATAACTCCAAAAATATAGATGCTAGAGTTGTGGCCCTTATGCATGATACTACCCCTCATCATGCTTGTTCCATATGTGAAGTTTAAAATCAATTGAACCAGTAGATAAAAAGTTAATGTCCAGAAAAAAATATGAAAAAGGGGAATAACTCCAAAAATATTGATGCTAGAGTTATGGCCCTTCTGCATGACACTACTCCTCATCATGCTTCTTCAATGTGTGAAGTTATAATGATTTTGGCCTAACTTTGTAGGAGTTATGGCTCGGACACGAAGCGTGACAGACGGACTGACAATAAAATATGAAAACGGGGAAGAACTCCAATAATATTGATGCTAGAGTTATGGCCCTTGTGCATGACACTACTCCTCGTCATGATTGTTCCATATGTGAAGTTTCAAGTCAATTGAACCAGTAGATAAAAGAGGTATTGTCTGGACAAAAAAATATGTAAAAGGAAATAACTCCAAAAATATTGATGCTAGAGTTATGGCCCTTGTGCATGACATCATGCTTCTTCAATGTGTGAAGTTATAATGAATTTGGCCTAACTTTGTAGGAGATATGGCCTGGACACGAAGCGTGACAGACGGACGGACGGACAGACGGATTCGAGCAAACCTATAGTTCCCCAACCGGTAACCGGTGGGGGACTAATAAACATAAGTGACTTTAAAAGCAGGTATTTGCTTAATACAGGGCAAAACTAATGCAGAAAGATCCTGCGTTAAGCTACCACCTGCCTTTAAGACCCAGACTGAGAGCTATTTTGACAGTCGCTTTAGAGAGGTTTTACTGTATTGTCAAGAGGTAAAGGCTAATACGGTTAATTTGTTTATACCCTTTCTAAATTTATTCATGTTG
Organism: Azorinus chamasolen; assembly: GCA_963576725.1. Lineage (NCBI taxonomy): Eukaryota > Metazoa > Mollusca > Bivalvia > Cardiida > Solecurtidae > Azorinus > Azorinus chamasolen. The sequence continues at coordinate 44,571,925 of OY755250.1, read as the reverse complement.
TACAGTAGCACTGTAGTGTAAAGGTAAGAAAGCTCACTTATCCTGCCAGTGGTCAGGGTTGATTATTTACAACCTCATCGGTATATGAAATGACTATTATTATTCCTTACAAAGTCTGGAATAATATTTTTTGAAGCAATTAATTTACACAATATAGTCGACTATTTTGCATCCTGCCGATCATCGTTGAAATTTATATATGTTTACAGCAAACAGAGACTCGTTTTATAGGGTAAGGGGTCATACTCATTTATGAATTATTGCTCATATGGCTATCAAGTGTCAAAATTTGTTTTCTAATGGTAGATTTCATTGGGTTTAGTTTCCAGGTGTATACTAACCTTCGTGCGTTCTTCCACTATGGAAAGTCTCTGGTCTAGTCTTTGACCCTGTTGATCCATCTTTTGAGCCTGCTGATCTAGTCTTTCATTAAGTCTTTCATCCTGCTGATCTAGTCTTTCATCCTGCTGACCTAGTCTTTCATTAAGTCTTTCGTTCTGCTGATCTAGTCTTTCGTTAAGTCTTTCGTCCTGCTGACCTAGTCTTTCGTTAAGTCTTCCGTCCTGCTGACCTACTCTTTCATTAAGTCTTTCATCCTGCTGACCTAGTCTCTCATTAAGTCTTTTGTTCTGCTGACCTAGTATTTCATCCTGCTGATTAAGTTTTTCGTCCTGCTGACCTAGTCTTTCATTAAGTCTTTCACCCTGCTGATTAAGTCTTTCACCCTGCTGATTAAGTCTTTCGTCCTGCTGACCTAGTCTTTCGTTAAGTCTTTCGTCCTGCTGACCTAGTCTTTCGTTAAGTCTTTCATCCTGCTGACCTAGTCTTTCATTAAGTCTTTCATCCTGCTGACCTAGTCTTTCATTAAGTCTTTCGTCCTGCTGACCTAGTCTTTCATCCTGCTGATTAAGTCTTTCGTTCTGCTGACCTAGTCTTTCATTAAGTCTTTCATCCTGCTGATCTATTCTTGCATCCTGAAGATCGAATCTATGACCATGCTCAGCTAACCTTTTGGATAGTTTAGCAACATCACAATCAAGATCATTCTTTTGTAGAAAATTTTCAAAACTGTCCCTCGCTTTGTTCAACTGAAAATACATACAAACAAGGGCATGTTGTATTGCTATGCAAGACATGAGTCCCCCACCGGACTGAAAAAAACCCTCCACTCTCCCCAACCCACCCACCCATGGTGTGGTTGACCATGGTATATACATGACCACCTGAATGATATTAGTACCTACTTTCATACATTGAATCAGTAAATAAAACGTTATTGTCCCGACAAGAAAATATAAAAAGGGGAGTAACTATATACTGATGCTAGAGTTATTGCCCTTGTGCATGTCACTACATCTCATCATGCTTGTTCCATATGAGAAGTTTCAAATCAATTGAACCAGTACATAAAGAGATATTAACTGGACAAGAAAATATGAAAAGGGGAATAACTCCAACAATATAGTTGCTAGAGTTATGACCCTTGTGCATAACACTACCCCTCATCATGCGTGTTTCATATGTGAAGTTTCAAATCAATTGAACCAGTACATTAAGAGTTATTGTCTGGACAAAAAAATATGACAAGAGGGCCATGATGGCCCTTAATCGCTCACCTGTTCGTAACAGATTAATGATTTCAATGACAAATTGCATAATTTGAAAAATCTTGGTAGAAAACCATCAGATGATGCTATATACTAAATATAAAGAGTATAGACCTCAAAGATTTTTCTATGAAAAACTGTTAAGCCCCAGGGCGGGGTCAATTTTGATCCAGTATTCATAATTTGAAAATCTTGGTAGAGGACTATTAGATAATGCAACATACCAAATATCTAAGTTCTTTGCCTTACAAGTTCAGAGAAGACTTTTAAAAGATTTTTAAGAGAAGATTTTTTAAAAACTTTCCTATAAAAAACTGATGTGCCCCTGGGCGGGGAAGTTTTCAACCCAGGGGACATAATTTGAACAATCTTGGTAGAAAACTATTAGATAGCGCTACATACCAAATATTAAAGGTCTCTGCCTTACAGTTTTGGAGAAGAAGATCCTTAAAGCTTTTGATATGAAAAACTGATAAGCCCCGGGCGGGGCCATTTTTGACCCAGGGGTAATAATTTGAATAATCTTGGTAGAAAACCATTAGATAATGCTACATACCAAATATCAAGGGCCTATACCTTACAGTTCTGGAGGAGAAGATTTTTAAAGATTTTCCTATAAAAAACTGATAAGCCCTTGGGTGGGGCCATTTTTGGTCCGGGGTCATATTTTAATTAATCTTAGTAGAGGACGATTAAATAATGCTGCATACCAAATATCAAAGGTCTATACCTTATAATTTTAGAGAAGAATATATTTAAAGATTTTCCTATGAAAAACTGATAAGCCCCGGGGCGGAGCCATATTTGATCCGGGGGTCATATTTTGATTAATCTTAGTAGAGGACGATTAAATAATGCTACATACCAAATAGCAAAGGTCTATACCTTATAATTTTAAAGAAGAATATATTTAAAGATTTTCCTTTGAAAAACTGATAAGCCCCGGGGCGGGGCGGGGCCATATTTGGCCCAGGGGTCATAATTTGATCTATCTTAGTAGAGGACCATTAGATGATGCTACATACCAAATATCAAAGGTCTATGCATTACAGTTTCATAGAAGATGATTTATTCAAGATTTTCCTATGAAAAACTGATAAACCCTGAGGCGGGGCCATTTTTGTCCTGGGGGTCATAATTTGAACAATCTTAGTAAAGGACCATTAGATGATGCTACATACCAAATATCAAAGTACAAAAATGAGTCATGCAGGAAACACCACATACAGAACAAACACTCGCCCGAACAGCAACACAAGGAAACAGCAAATGTACATAAGTAGAAAAAACAACAAGAGACGCACAAAGATAAAACAAACATACAATAGGAGGAAGATGGAAGTACCGCATTGGAACGGTCAGTGACAAAAGTCACTGGGGGGTTAAACCGGTTTATGGGCGCCAAACCTCACACTTATTCCATCCCCATCCTAAAAGACAAACAGTGTAAATAAACGTATCCCCTGTCCGACTAATCTACAACAACCGCGACAGCAAATACAGTGGTAAAATGCATGTATAACGAAAAAACATTTCAGTGAACATACTGTATCCAACTATCGCTAGTGTACTCAATGATTGAGCTGCAAACAGAGTAACTGTAGTAAAGTAATAAAGGGTACGACAAAAATGAAATAGTACAGATATCCGACGTTCTCCTTCCATTAAAGGTCTATGCCTTACATTTTCAGAGAAGAAGATTTTTAAAGATTTTCCTATGAAAAACTGATAAGCCCCGGGGCGGGGACATTTTTGGCCCAGGGGTCATAATTTGAACAATCTTAGTAGAGGACCATTAGATGATGCTACATACCAAAACTCAAAGGTCTATGCCTTACAGTTTCAGAGAAGATGATTTTTAAAGATTTTCCTATGAAAAACTGATAAGCCCCGGGGCGGGGCCATTTTTGACCCAGGGGTCATAATTTGGACAATCTTTGTAGAGGACCATTAGATGATGCTACATACCAAATATAAAAGGTCTATGCCTTACAGTTTTAGAGAAGAAGATTTTTAAAGATTTTCCTATGAAAAACTGATAAGCCCTGGGGACATAATTTGAACTATCTTTGTAGAGGACCATTACATCATACTAATTACCAAATATCAAAGCTCTTGGCTTTGTAGTTCCAGAGAAGAAGATGTTTAAGTAAATTGTTGACGCCTGAACATACGCACGACGCACATCACACGACGCCGGACGTAGGATCATCCCAAAAGCTCACCTTGGTACAAAGCCAGGTCAGCTAAAAAGGGGGAATAACTCTAACAATATTGATGCTAGAATTGTGGCCCTTGTGCATGACACTACTCCTGATCATGCTTCTTCAATGTGTGAAGTTAAATTGAATTTGGCCTAACTTTGTAGGACATATTGCCCGGACACGAAGCGTGACAGACGAATGACAAGAAAATATGACAAAGGGGAAGAACTCCAAAAATGTCGATGCTAGAGTTATGGCCCTTGTGTATGACACTACCCCTCATCATGATTGTTCCATATGAGAAGTTTCAAATCAATTGAACAAGTAGATAAAGAGTTAACTAGTGTACGGACAAAAATATGTAAAAGGGGAATAACTCCAAAAATATTGATGCTAGAGTTATGACCCTTGTGCATGACACTAGCCCTCATCATGCTTCTTCAATGTGTGAAGTTATAATGAATTTGGCATAACTTTGTAGGAAATATGGCCCGGACACGAAGCGTGACGGACGGACAGACGGACGGACAGGCGGACAGAATCAAGCAAACCTATAGTCCCCCAACCGGTAACCAGTTAAAGAATCGATTAAATGTCCAGAGCCATATAAATATATACATGTACTTATATTACAAAAATGGAAAATTTAAATCAATTTACTAAAATATTAGGACTGAATGATCTATTATAACCTCACACATAAACAAAGTATAAATATACGCGCACCACATATGGGTGCCAACTTTATGTTTCTATAGAAATCTGGTCATCCATGGGGCGGACCTCATTTGATCCAAGCGACACAATTCCCAGTGATATTATAGAACTGTTGTAGAGGAATAAAAGCTGAGAACCTTCCAATTCATCAGAGAAGATTTTCAAAGTTTTCACAATATGTATATATATATATATATATATATATAACAAGGCACCCCTGGAAAAAGATCAATTTCGACCAATTTGACATAATTTGTATTTATAACATTTGTAGAAGACCTGAAATTGATGTTATGTGCCATATATGAAAGCTGAGAACCTTCCATTTTCAGAGGAGAATATTTTCAAAATGTTCACTACATGTATATGTTTCTATTTAGCAAACTGGCCAGCCCTGGGGCTGGGCAACATTTGACCCTGAGGCATATTTTATATAACTTTTTGTAGAGCACCTGGACATGATGCTATGTGCCGAGTATATATAAGCTGAGAACCTTCCAGTTTCAGAGGAGAAGCACTTTTACACTATATGTTTCTACAAAAAAACTGGCCACCGCAGGGACGGGGCAAATTTTGACCACAGGGGCATAATTTATATAACTTTTGTAGAGGACCTGCCGATAATGCTACATGCCAAATATTAAAGCAAAGAACCATCCATTTTCAGAGAAAACTTTCAAAATGTTCACTATATGTTTCTATATAAAATAAGATACACCTGTAACATGGTACATTTTGACCCCAGGGGTATATACAGATGAACTTCGTTTTCTCGAACTCAGATAACCCGAACAAAAAGACCAGTCCTTCTAAAACTAACACTACAGAATTGCTCTAAAACGTATCGCTACAGAAATCTAGAAACACATGTGGCAGCTTAATACAGGTCTAAAGTAATGCTGAAAACTCCTGTAGGAGCTTTCAGCATTACTTTAGACCTGTATTAAGCTGTGGTCTTGGCAAACTGCTCAGATTAGAAATCGGATGACTCAAACATCTTTTATCTCGAACTAATTTGTATGGTCCCTTGATGTTCGACTTATCGAAGTTCAACTGTATTTGTATAGCTTTTGTAGAAGACCTAAAGTTGATATGTGCCAATATGAAGCTGAGAACCTTTCAGATTCAGAAAAGAAGATTTTCAAGTTTTCACCATATGATATGTTAGGCACCTCTTGGGCGGGGCCACATTTGACCCAAGAGGCATAATTATATATTTTGTAGAAGACCTGAACATGATGCTATGTGCCAAATATGAAAGCTGAAAACCTTGCAGTTTCAGGAGAAGCTCTTCAAAGTTTTCACTATAGTATATGTTTCTATACAAAACTGGCCACCCCTGGGGCAGGGTAACATTGACATCAAATTTACCTATAGGTGAGCCTTATTACAAAGATGAGAACCTTCCAGTTTCGGAGAAGATTTTCAAAGGTTTTACTACATGTTTGTACAAGGCATCCCTGAGGGAGGGCTAATTTGACCTCAGGGACAAAATTAATAATTTAAGTTCACTATATGTTTTTTATAGAAAACTGGCCGTCCCTGGGGCGGGCCTCATTTTTGTAGAGGACTTCCAAGATAATGTTATGTGCCAAATATGATAGCTGAGAACTTCCCAGTTTTAGAGGAGAAGATTTTCATGACTTGCACAATAGGTTTCTATATAAAACAAGAGGGCCAGAATGGCCCTGAAGCGTTCACCAGACAATCAGAGGAGAATATTTTCAAAGTTTTCACTATATTTTTCTATTGAAAGCTGGCTACTCCTGGGGCGGGGCCAATTTTGACCACAGGGGCATAATTTATTTAACATTTGTAGAGGACCTGAACATGAAGCTATGTGCCAAATATGAAAGTTATGAACCTTCCAGTTTCCAAGACCGATATTCATACTAAATTTAACGGCCGGTTAAGAGGTTTTACTGTAATACAATTTTATGTTAAAAATTATTTCATAATTTATTTAAAATCTTTAATTTGGCATTCTTACATGATTTACCCTTCTTCTGAACTGCAGGGCAGGTTATAATAATATCATAATGCCAATCACTATTATTAATTAACCCTTCCCTCATATAAACGTGTTTTCACACATTTGAAAACAGAGTAGACCCAGATCAGATGCCTCCTATAGGAGCCATCTGATCAGGGTCTGCTCTGTTTGTTAATGGAATTTGATATATCTGTTCCTTTAGTTTCTAAAATGGCTACAATGTTCCACCTACTATATTTCATTATAACTATTTTGTCGATGAATATTCAGTAGGTTGTGAAATTTGGAAAAAGATGGCTACAATGTTCCACCTTCCATACTTCATTTTAACTATTTTGTTCATGAATATGCAGTAGGCATTCAAATTAATAATAAACATAGAACAGGCAAAGGGTTAACACTGGATACAACACCAGATACAGGTACATTAAAAATAGCCACTGGTCATCTCTCTCTACTTCTTGACCTGATGACCTCTTTATGTGCAAATAGAAGACGCTTAATTACGCAGTCAGCTATACATTTGCTAGAGAACTGGCCACCCTGGGGTGTAGCCAATTTTGACCACAGGAGCATAATTTATATAACTTTTGTAGAGGACCTGAACATGATGCTATGTGCCAAATATGAAAGCTGAAAACCTTCCAGTTTCAGAGGAGATGATATATATTCAAAGTTTTCACTATATGTTTCTATAGAAAACAATGCACCCCTGGGGAGGGGCCAATTTTGACCGCAGGGACATATTTTATACAGCTTTGTAGAGAACCTATAGGTGATGCTATGTGCCAAAGATTAAAGCTAAGACCCCTGTAGATTCAGAGGAGAAGAATTTTAAAGGTTCAAATTGTTGACGACGAACGACGCACTACGCACGCCGACGGACGACGGACATCAGGTGATCACAAAAGCTCACCCTGAGCATTTTGTGCTCTGGTGAGCTAGCAAGGTACCCCTGTGGCATGGTTAATTTTGACACCAGGGTCATAAATGGTATAGCTTTGTAAAATACCTGAAGTTGATGCTACATGTATGTGCCAAATATGAAAGCTGAGAACCTTCCAGTTTCAGAAGAGAAGAGTTTCAAAGTGTTTACTATATGTTTCCATAGCAAATTGGCTAGCCCTTGGTTGGGGCTACATTTGACCCCTGGGGCATAATTTATACAATTATTGTAAAGGACCTACAGATGATGCTATGTGTCTAATATCAAAGCTGAGAAGCTTCTAGATTCAGAGAGGAAACTTTACTATATGTTTGTACAGAAAACAGTGACACCCCTGGGGTATGGCCAGTTTTACCCCAGTGAAATAATTTATATAACTTTTGTAGAGGACTAACAGATGATACTACGCGCCAAAGATGAAACTGAGAACCCTATTGTTTTTTAGGAAACAAGTCTTATTCATTATAACAATTCTGGTAATTCATTTTTATGATGTCATTATGATTTCTTTTAGATAAAGGGTTAAATGAATAATACCATGTCACAAATATTCTGAAAATGGGTGATCCTTCGAAAGCAAAAGTAGAAATGCATAAGAAACAAGAGTGCCAGTGGACACAATATACGCCCGTCAAGGTTTTGTTCAACATAAACTGGGGTTAACGTATTTGCTAAATTCAAATTCTAAGTCCAATTTTGCGACCAAGTTTCAAGGTTGTAAATAGGCATACTTTAACAAAAAACCATAACCGAAAATTCTAAATTAAAAAGTGCCATAATTGTGTCTAAATGCTTGAGATGAAGATGAAGCTTGTGATGGTGAACAAATGTTTCAAGTTTAAAAGCTTTATCTGAAAGGATTATGTAAATAAGTGGATTTTAACCAAAAATTCCAAGCTAAAAAGCGTCATAATTATGTCAAAATGTTAGACAGCGTTATGTACTCTTGCCTACATAAAGGGTTATGTAAATAAGTGGACTTTAACCAAAACTTTAACCAAAATTTCTAAGTTAAAAGGGGGCATAATTCTGTCAAAATGTTGGACAGAGTTATGTACTCTTGCCTACAGGTAAAGCTTGTGATGGTGAACAAGTGTTCCAAGTTTCAAAGCTTTATCTCAAAGGGTTATGTAAGTAAATGGACTTTAACAAAGCCTTAACCAAAAATTCTAAGTTAAAAAGGGGCATAATTCGGTCAAAATGCTTGACAGAGTTATTTTCTCTTGCCTACAGGTGAAGGTTGTGACGGTGAACAAGTGTTCTAAGTTTAAAAGCTTTATCTCAAAGGGTTATGTAAATAAATGGACTTTAACAAAGCCTTAACCAAAAATTCTAAGTTAAAAGGGGCATAATTCGGTCAAAATGCTTGACAGAGTTATTTATTCTTGCCTACAGGTGAAGGTTGTGATGGTGAACAAGTGTTCCAAGTTTCAAAGCTTTATCACAAAGTGTTATGTAAATAAGTGGACTTGTTCCACATAAATTGAGGCTAACTTTTTTGCTTAACGCAAATGCTAAACGCAAATTCTAAGTCCAATTAAGCGACCTTGACCTTGGATAAATGAGCCGGGACTTGGCAGGCTACTGTAGCATGTCTAGATAAACGTTTTGGTTAAATTTGGGAAGGATCCACCAAGCGGAACTTCAGTTAGAGATGTTACAAACAGACAGACCGGTTAACATTTTTGCTAAACGCAAATTCTAAGTCCAATTGTGTGACCTTGACCTTGGATAAACAAATCAGGACTTGGTAGGCTACTGTAGCATGTCTAGATAAACATTGTGGCTAAATTTGAGAAGGATCCACCAAGCGGAACTTGAGTAAGAGATGTTACAGACGGACAGACAACCAGACAACCAGACGGACAGACAGCGCTATTCCATAATACGTCCCGTTTTTTCAAACGGGCGTATAAAAATTGCAGACTCGGTTTTATTGAGTCTGTTCACGAGTAGTAATTAAAAGTGCAACACTACTCACGCCCTCTAGCACCGGCTTAGGCAGTATTCAATTTTAAAACTAGTAACATGAAAACTATTGATCCCGAAAGACCAAAAAATATAACAACACTGAGAATGAAGTATGTGAAGCTTGTGGTAATGACAAATGCTGGATGTGAAGAGCTTAATCACATGTCGCCTGAGTCTAGCATTAGGTTGACTAAAACGTTCAAGCCATGTGGAAGAATTAAGAAATACCATGCCACTAATGAACAGGTATATTCATTGATGTATACATACATGTATACAGTGATTTTTTTACAAATTTTCTTACACGAGTCCTGGGACTCGATAAACTGCAAATATGCGAGTCCCCAAATTGAAATAATGAGTCTAAATATTCTATGAAAACACATTAAAGCACCCAGTCAAAGGTCATGGGTTTTTCTCAGATTTAGGGGGAGGGGCCTAGCCTTTTTTGAGGGGAAAAATAAGCTCGAAAAGCATGTTTTAGGGGAAAATATAAGCGCGACATAGATGTTTTTGGGGAAGATTATGAAATATAAACTTTAATATTATAATGATAAACAGGGGACATTGCAAATGAACAGAGTACTAAATGAAGCTCTTATAGTGTAATATAATTATTGAAATTACTTTACAACTGAATAGCCCTTGGTTTTTCAGCCTTGAATAGGTCGACTATGCTCTCAGTTTTGGTCTGTGAGAGCATAGTTGCTCGGGTGTATGCTGCTTTGATCGATTACAGCTCCCCACACCCACCCACCCAATGTCCTTAAACACCATCCAAATATCATAACTTTTTATTGAATTCATTTTCATTAACCAGCAAACGTTTCCAAAGTAATTTACTCTCCATCGTTCTGTACAGAAAACACACATCCCTCTCCATTTTCATTACATTAATCTAACAATTTCCCATCGATTTTAACAAAATAGTTACTGACTTTTAGAGAAATGAATACTTGTTACGGGAATACTATTGCCATTTCAATACTTTCCAAATCGCATGAAATATTAAACCTCACACAGCCATCAACTGATTTTCGGAAGAGATCCGATTTGCAAAGTTTCGGTAAATCTATCACGGGTAAAACACAACTAAAACCCGATGAACACACAAATTCCAGCAACTGACATCTCAGTTCTATAAATTGCCGTCACAATCCACGCTTAATGTCTGAATAAATATTTTAAATGAAACGAAACGAACCTTTCTCTGAGTGATATTTTGATTTCGTCAAGCAGCGAACATTTTGGTTCTACCGGGATAAACCGAGAATTTTGTAACACGACGCCTCATTGGTCTACGGCGGAGGTGTGTCTCGGCCCGGCTAATTCATGAGGCGTCGTATGTATAGGGAAATGCGGTCTGCGTTTTAGCCTATTAACCGGTGTCGATATAAAAACTGACCTTTCTTTGCTATCGGCGGAGAAGAAATTGATCTAGTTTTATCTGTCTGTTACATTTTGCCACGCACCCTAATGGGGAATTTCAGACATTGATGGAAAAAAAAGGTTTCTAGAGGGGATTTTCTTCCCTGGGGGAAAAATGTCCGAGGGGAAGACGCCGTTATATAGAGGAAAAAAACCCTGAAGGTATTTGTAAAACTTGCCTTTTTATACTAATAGCTGATGAAATGCTGGATATTGATTATAGTTAAGATATTAATAAACTTCAAAATTAAATTCTGTTAGAAATTTCAACACATTATTGGGACTCACATAATTTGAAACTTTGCATTCCCAGAGATTTTTGTGAGTACAGGACTTGGGACTCGCAGGTAAAAAATCACTGTGTATATGTACATTTATAACATAACTCGTGGCTTCAGGGTGACGTAACACTATCATGTATATTTTTGATATTCAAGGGCATATATTCACTAGTGAATAACATTCGAACGACCTATCTGTATTCATACGCGCTGTCGAAACAAACAAACTGGTGGACAGTGACCTATCTGTCAATGATTGAGTCAGGATAGATGGCAAAGGACTGTTGGCACTTGCGCTTAATTTCGATAAAATAATAAACATTATAATAGCTGTCAGTAAATATATACAAAATGTATGCAAAAAAGACCTACCAGTTACTCTGACCCAAACCATCCATTCTACACAAAAATTTGCCTCCACAAAATTTTCTTCAAGGCATGTCTTTTTGTTTAGGCAGATTTCTACTTATATCTCGTCAATCAACAACTATAGTCATCTGAACCCAGCACAGCACAAACATATTTCAAATTATACGTTATATACTCCAAAACAACTGATTGCAAAAATCTTCCTCCTGTTCCAACAGTTTTATGCAGCAGTTCATATCCCTGAATCTTTTGTCCATTTCAATAATTTTTTTCACTGAATTTAAATCGAAATCTTTTTTCTCAGTGGAAATGTCCATGTCCATGTGTATAGAACACTGATGAAGGATGCGCATTTTGAATCTCATTGAGAGTGAGTGTTAGACGTGTAGGCGAACTGTAACGTGTTTTCTTTCTGTAGGGTTTTATCATAAACTATCACAGTTGAATGGAACACAAGAGATGTCTAAATTAGATCCTGGTTGATATGACAGTAATTCAAGAAAACAGCTGAAACATTTGGACCTACTTTGTCCCAGTTACTTAGCGAACCTAATAATTCATAATTTCTATATGTAAGAAGAATTTATAATAATCCACGTTACTGCTGAAAAATTGGCTGCAAAAACATTTGTGTTTGTTATTTTATAAACAAGAGATGTTTGTAAAACATGTATACCCCCAGACCCCCTGACCTTTGATCTAGTGACCTCAACTATAGAGGTCATCTAGCGGTCATGACTAATCACCACAGCAACTTTGAAGATCCTAAGCCAAACCACTGATCATTTATTGATCTGAAAACATTTCACATATTAAGGTCATGGTGACCTTGACCTTTGACCTAGTGACCTCAACAACTATAGGGGTCATCTAGTGGTCACGACCAACTACCACAGCAAGTTTGAAGATCCCGACCCAAACCATCGAGCAGTTTTTAATTGGAAACCATTTCATCAGTTAAGGTCATGATGACCTTGACCTTTGATCTAGTGACCTCAAAATCAATAGGGGTCATCTAGTTGTCATGACCAACCACCTTAGCAAGTTTGAAGATTCTAAGCCAAACCCTTGAGCAGTTATTGATCGCAAACCATTTCACCAGTTAAGGTCATGGTGACCTTGACCTTTGATCTAGTGACCTAAAAATTAATAGGGGTTATCTATTGGTCATGACCAACCACCACAGCAAGTTTGAAGATCCTAAGCCATACCCTTGAGCAGTTATTAATCGCAAACCATTTCACCAGTTAAGGTCATGGTGACCTTGACCGTTGACCTAGTGACCTAAAAAACAATAGGGGTCATCCAGTTGTCATGACTAACCACCTAAGCAAATTTGAAGGTCCTAAGCCAAACCCTTGAGCAGTTATTGATCAGAAACCATTTTACCAGTTAAGGTCATGGTGACCTTGACCTTTGACCTAGTGACCTTAAAATCAATAGAGGTCATCCAGTGGGCATGACCAACTACCAGAGCAAATTTGAAGATCCTAAGTTAAACCCTTGAGCAGTTATTGATCAGAAACCATTTTACCAGTTAAGGTCATGGTGACCTTGACCTTTGACCTATAGACCTCAAATACATTAGGGGTCATCCAGTTGTCATGACCAACTACCGCAGCAATATTGAAGATTCTAAGCCAAACCCTTGAGCAGTTATTGATCGCAAACCATTTCACCAGTTAAGGTCATGGTGACCTTGACCTTTGACCTAGTTACCTAAAAAACAATAGGGGTCATCTAGTGGTCATTACCATCCACCACAGCAAATTTGAAGATCCTAGGCCAAACCTTTGAGCAGTTATTGATCGCAAACCATTTCACCCTTTAAGGTCACAGTGACCTTGACCTTTGACCTAGTGACCTAAAAAACAATAGGACTCACCTAGTTGTCATGGCAAACCACCTAAGCAAATTTGAAGGTCCTAGGCCAAACCCATGAGCAATTATTGATCAGAAACCATTTTACCAGTTAAGGTCATGGTGACCTTGACCTTTGACCTAGTGACTTCAAAATCTATAGGGGTCATCCAGTGGTCATGACCAACTTCCACAGCAAGTTTGAAGATTCTAAGCTAAATCCTTGAGCAGGTATTGATCGGAAACAATTTAACCATTTAAGGTCATGGTGACCTTGACCTTTGACCTAGTGACCTCAAAATGAATAGGGGTCATCTAGCGGTCATGACCAACCACCACAGCAAGTTTGAAGATCCCAAGCCAAACCCTTGAGCAGTTATTGATCGGAAACTATTTAACCATTTAAGGTCATGGTGACCTTGACATTTGATCTAGTGACCTCAAAAACAATAGGGGTCATCTACTTGTCATGACCAACCACCACAGCAAGTTTGAAGATTCTAGGCCAAGTCGTTTATTAGTTATCATTCGGAAACCATCGATCTACCAACCGACCGACCGACCGACATGTGCAAAGCAATATACCACCATTTTTTCAAAAGGGGGGTATAATAAGAATCTTGCATTCGTGTTCCTGATTATTGGATTTATTAAATGAGTCTTTTTAAAACGACAAACAAGAGGGCCATGATGGCCATGATAGCCTTTAATCGCTCACCTGGTTACTATAGACATATGCATACACTGTATTTCTATGTAAAAATAAGTAAGCTTCAGATTGGGGCCAATATGAAACCAAGGGTCATAGTTTTAGGCCTTGATTTTCAAATTTGAACAATCTAAATAAAGAAACATTAGATGATGCTTCATATAAGATTCAAAGTTCTGGGCCTTACAATTTCACAGGAGATTTTAAAGATTTTCCTATGAAAAACGGATAAACCCCGGGGCGGGGCCATATTTGGTCCAGGGGTCATAATTTGAACAATCTTTGTAGAGGACCATTAGATAATGCTACATACCAAATATCAATGGTCTAGGTCTTACGGTTGCAGAGAAGATTTTTTTTAAAGAGTTTCCTATGACAAGAGGGCCATGAGGCCCTGAAGCGCTCACCAGAGATAACCCAAGGGGTGGGGCCATTTTTGACCACAAGAAATCATGTTTACACCCTTGGTAGAGAACCACAAGGCGAAGCAATATGCCATTAATTAAAGGTCTAAGCCTTATGGTTTCAGAGAAAAATAATATTTATATTTTTCCCATTAAAAACTGATAAGCCCTGAGGTAGGGCCAAGTTTCGCCCAGTGGTCAGGGTCGTAAGTTAAACATTCTTGGCAGAGGACCACAAGCCACAGCTACATATTTGTAGGGGACCATTAGATCATGTTACATACCAAATATCAAAGGTCTAGGCCTTACAGTTTGAGAGAAGAAGATTTTTAAAGATTTTCCTATGAAATACTGATAAGCCCTTGGGCAGGGCCATTTTTGGCCCAGGGGTCATACTTTGAATAATCTTTGTAGAGGGCTATAAGATCATGCTACATACCAAATATCAAAGGTCTAGGCCTTACAGTTTGAGAGAAGAAGATTTTTAAAGATTTTCCTATGAAAAACTGATAAGCCCTTGGGCGGGGCCATTTTTGGCCCGGGAGTCATAATTTGAACAACATTTGTAGAGTGCCATTAGATCATGCTACGTACCAAATATCAAAGGTCTAGGCCTTACAGTTTGAGAGAAGAAGATTTTTAAAGATTTTCCTATGAAAAACTGATAAGCCCTTGGGCGGGGCCATTTTTTGCCCGGGGGTCATAATTTGAACAACCTTTGTAGAGGACCATAAGATCATGCTACATACCAAATACCAAAGTTCTAGGCCTTACAGTTTGAGTGAGGAAGATTTTTAAAGATTTTCCTATGTAAAACTGACAAGCCCTTGGGCGGGGCCATTTTTGCCCGGGGGTCATAATTTGAACAATCTTTGTAGAGGACCATAATATCATGCTACATACCAAATATTAAAGGTCTAGACTCTACAGTTTCAGAGAAGAAGATTTTTAAAGATTTTCCAATATTACCATATATGGAAACAAGAGGGCCATTGGCCCTATATCGCTCACCTGAGTTACAGTAATACATGTATATTGACATGTTAATTTTTCAGTGGACAACATTTCTAGCAGATGAAATAAGCTTAGTGCACTGCTTTCACCCTTTCACTGCTGAATAAACTTGAACTGAATTCAGAACTAATACCAAGTGACTGGTTGACCAAGATCTAAACTGTTTACAACTTGTGCCATTTTTGCCTTAGCTCAAAATGCCTAAAACTGGTCTTTGAGAAATTCAAATGACTTCAATAAAGCTATGCAATTATACCTTGACCCAGGTATATAGGCAAATAGAGTGCTAGGCAGTACATAATGCCAGTTTTTGTGTGAAATGACCAATAAGAATATCTTTAAAAATTGTTTAACCCTTTCCCTCATATAAAGCTGTCTTTATGCATTAGCAAACAGAGTAGACTCAGATCGGACGACTCCTATAGAAGCTGTCTGATCTGGGTCTTCTCTGTTTCTTTTGACACAATATAGATCGGATTCTACAGTTTTTGTCAAAGCAAAAACTTCTCTTAAGAGAAATAATGTGTTTTACACATTAAAAATAAGAGTAGACTAGATCAGACGGCTGCTATAGAAGCTGTCTGATCAGGGTCTGCTCTTTTTACATTTGACAAGATATAGATTTGATTTTACAGTTTTTTTCAAAGCTAAAACTTCTATTTATGGCAATAACAATTTTTTTAAGCATTAGCAAACAAGAGTAGTCCCAGATCAATTTTTGTCAAAGCAAACAGGTTAAGGGTTAATATGTGTTTAGAAATAACTCTAGCTCTAGGTGTGAATATCTGATGATAATTCAATTAAACGGGTCATTAGTATTTTTAACAATTGAAATTGAGAAGAGTTACGTCTACTGCTATAATTAAGTTATATTTACTCAGTTATTTCATTAATATCATACAAGATTCAGACATTTTAGGACTTTTTAATGTGTTGTCATCAAATTTTATAAAAAAAAAAGTTATATTTAAGATGCTTTTTGGGGCAGCAGACTTAATCCACAGTAGTAAGTTTAACACCTATCATTGTTGGGGGGGGGGGGGGGATTATCATGTTTTCTTAAGAATTACCATGACTTATATCAGTTGGGCCATTGCATAATCATGTTTTCACAGTTTTCTTAAACATTACCATGACTTACATCAGTTGGGTTTGGACCCAGATCAAAAGTCTAGATGGTGATCATTTTCCTTGATTGGCTGAATTGTTACTTTCCTATATCTCTCACATCTAATTTGAGAGACATTGGAAGACACCATGTAACATCATTCACACTACACACTGGGGTTAATGGGTCAAAATGCCTTTAATGTTTCGTCTGCAACAAAAAGTTATTGTCATCTGCTTCAATTCTTAAAATAAACTTACTTTCATTTTCTTGCAAAAATATGGTTAAGATGACAAACCATTTGGATCCTGATGAGACACCGCAGTATGCGGCCTCTCATCTGGATCCAAACTGTTTGCATAGGTAATCACAGTTTCATCACTAGCATGCAAAGAGTTAAGAGTCATGCATTGACCTGGAGAGATTTTACTGCCCAGCAGTTGTAACCTTTGAACTGCTGCTGTTGTTTATTTAACCCTTAATTTCTCTCATATAAACTTGTTTTCATGCATCTGCAAACAGAATAGACCCAGATAAGGTGGCTCCTATAGGATCAAGGTCTGTTATTTGCTAATTATATTTGATAGATGTTTCTATGCCTTCTAAAACAGCTACACTGATTCACCTTCAACATTTTATTATAAATAGTTATAAATAGAATGATACTAGCACTCCAATGCAGTTATCTCCCTTTGTCCCTTATGGTTATGCTGATGGGACAAGGGAAATAACTGTGAGGAAATTACCTTTTAAGTGTTACAGATTCTGATGTTAAGTAGCATAAAACCCCAGGGTGAACCCATTTATGGCCCAGGGGTCATTATTTGAACACACCTGGTAGTGGTATATTAGGTGATGCTTCATACCAAATATCTTAGCTCTAGATTATGTGGTTTCAGACAAAAAGATTTTTAAAGGTTTCCCTATATAAGTCTATGTAAAAACTACAAGCCCCAGGGCAGGGCCATTTTTGGCCCGGGTGTCATCATTTTAACAAACTAGGTAAAGGACCATTAGATGATGCTATATACCAAATATCAAAGCTCTAGAAATTGTGGTTTCAGAGAAGAAGATTTTTAAAGATTTAGAAAAAAACCTGTAAAAGTAGTTGGGCGGGGCCATTTTTTGCCCGGAGGTCATGATTTTAAAAAACTGATAGAGGACATCCTAAGGTACATTTCTGTGAAATTTGGTTGAAATCCTCCTAGTGGTTTAGGAGATGAAGTCATTTGAAATAAAAGTGAACGGACAGACGGACGGACAGACGGACGACGGACGACAGGCGGTCACAATTGCTCACCTTGAGCCTTTGGCTCAGGTGAGCTAAAAAAGACCACACCCTCTGGCGGCCATGTTTTTTGCCGGATCAAAATTCTTTTAACAACTTTTAAAGTCTATCAACTAAGAAACATTTTGGTGAAAACTATATTCAAATCGGACAAGTCATTCTGGAGAAGAAGATTTTTCTAGATATTGTGTACAGTTGCCATGGCAACAAGACCGATGGCCCCACCCACTATCTTTTAACAACTTTTGAAGCACCCACCCACAGTATGTATCTGACCAAGTTTGGTTACAATTGGGCAGTCGGTTTCAGAGAAGAAGTCGTTTGAAATTGTTGACGGACAGACAGACGGACAGACTGACAGACGGACAGACAGACAGACAGACGGACGATGGACACAGGGGTATCACAATAGCTCACCTCACCTGATAAGCCCCAGGGCGGGGCCATTTTTGGTCCGTGGGTCATGATTTGAACAATCTTTGTAGAGGACCAGTAGATCATGCTACATACCAAATATCAGGGTCTAGGCCTTACGGTTTCAGAGGAGAGGATTTTTAAAGATGTTCCTAAGAAAAACTGATAAGCCCGGAGCCGGGCTATTTTTGGTCATAATTTGAAAATCTTTGTAGAGGACCATTAGATGATTCAACATACGAAATATCAAAGCTCTAGGCTTTGTGGTTTCAGAGAAGAAGATGTTTAAGTAAATTGTTGACGACGCACGATGTACATAATCACGACGCCAGAGCCAGCCCACTCACATGGCACTTTGTGCCAGGTGAGCTAAAAACGAGCTTTAGCGAGTTTTTTTTATCTTTTTAAAAACTCATTTAATAAATCCAATAATCAAGAACACTCATGTAAGATCCTCTATGTACCTTTGCATAAGAAGACATACCCTCTTCTGTAATGGTAAAAGTCATTATAGGAACATTTTGAACACAACATTACTCCCACTCCCAGCATCAGACATGGTCTTTGTATCAAGAGATTACTGTACAGCGTATCAGGAGATGACTGTATATCATATAAATGCATATTATAAAAGTGTACATGGTGTGAATCTTGTTAAACCAATTTTAAGTCCGAGTTTGCACTGAGACTTATATATAATGTCTTTGTTTATTGTTGACAATAGTAGCTATAGGGTTCGATATTAGTAACAAAATTTAAATAGAAAATGTGTGATGACATTAATAGAGCATAATTTTGCATTGTCTGCCAAGCAACAACAAACATTTATACTGATTAAGGTTCTAGAAATATCGGATAAACTGGAGAAAAGGTGTCTATTGAACTTGTTTTTCCGTAACAGATGTGAACATGCAGCTTTAAAATATCTTTAAAAGCTTTGATGCTTTTTGTACCTGATCAATCTCTGCCTCAAGGGATTGTAAATCTCTTGTTGTTTTAGTAAGGTCATTGCATCTATCCTTAAGAATGGCTAGGTCTCCCTCTACAGCATTCATTCTTGATGTCAGTACAATGACTTCGTTGTTGGTGGTGATGTCCAGTATTTTGTCCCTCAACTGCAATAATATGCACATTTTAGGTTTAAACCAAATGCCTAGTGCAAAAATAATGAAACCTCGTATATTTACACCGCACTTAACAAAAACGGTCTGGATCTAAATAATAAGGTCACAAGTATATAGGCTATTCACTAGGTTAGAAACCTTTTCATATAATGCATCGTTTTACTTACAGTAATGTAAGGAAACATTAACTTAGTCCTGCTCTTGGTAGCCATGTTTTTTCATGATCTCAGTATGGGTTTGTGAAATTTTAGTAAAGAGCAACCAGCAAACTATTCATATGAACATCTTTTCACGTCTTTGAAAACAGATTAGTCCAAGATCAGACATCTCCTGGAGTCTGCTCTGCATGCATAGGAAATCATGACAGAGTTGGCTCCACAGTTTCTACCAACACCAAACACGAGGGCCAGAATGGCCCTGAAGCGCTCACCAGACAATCAGAGGAGAAGGTTTTCAAAGTTTCCACTGTATGTTTCTATAGAAAATAAGCTGGCCAATTTTGACCCAAAGGGCACAATTTATATAACTTTTGTAGGGGACCTGAACATGATGCCATCCGCCAAATATGAAAGCTGAGAGCCCTATAGATTCGGAGGAGAAGATTTTCAAAGTTAACAATATAATTGCTTCTATTGAAAACTGGCTACCCCTGGGGCGGGGCCAATTCTGACCCCAGGGACATAATTTATATAACTTTTGAGGAGGACCTGGACATGATGCCATGTGCCAAATATGGAAGCTGAGAACCTTCTAGTTTCAGATAAGACGATTTTCAAAGTTTTCACAATATGTTTCTATTGAAAACTGTCCATCGCTGGGGCGGGGCCAATTTTGACCCGAGGGGCATAATTTATAAAACTTTTGAAGAGGACCTAAACATGATGATATATGCCAAATATGAAAACTGAGAACCTTCCAGTTTCAGAGGAGAGGTTTTTCAATGTTTTCACTATACGTTTCTATTGAAAACTGGCTAACCCTTGGGTGGGGCTAATTTTGACCCCAGGGGCATAATTTATACAAATTCTGAAGGGAGGTGATCCCCCGAGAACAAAAATTGCAACACAAAAAGAGAAAATTGCAGACTCGGTTTTATTGAGAAGCGGTATTCAATTTTCAGAACAAGAAGTACTGAAATCCATGATCTCGAAGGATCAGAAAGTATAACACTGAAAATGAAGTACGGGGCGACGTTTTACGGCCGCCACACAAACACTTTGTAGAGGACCTGAACATGATGCTATGAGCCAAATATGAAAGCTGAGAACCTTCCAGTTTCAGAGGAGAAGATTTTCAAAGTTTTACTATCTATTTCTATAGAAAATAAGGCACCCCTGGGGTGGGGCCAATTTTAACCACAGGGTCATAATTTATGTAACTTTTGTAGAGGACCTGAACATGATGCTATGTGTCAAATATGAAAGCTAAGAACCTTCCAGTTTCAGAGGAGAAGATTTTCAAAGATTTCACTACAATCATGTTTCTATTGAAAACTGACCACCCCTGGGGCGGGGCCAATTTTGAACACAGGGGCGTAATTTATATAACTTTTGTAGAGGACCTGAAGATGATGCTATGTGCCAAATATGAAAGCTGAGGACCTTCCAGTTTCAGAGGAGAATATTTTCAAAATTTTCACTATATGTTTCTATTGAAAACTGACCACCCCTGGGACGGGGTCAATTTTGACTCCAGGGTCATAATTTGTATAACCTTTGTAGAGGACCTGAAGATGATGCTATGTGCCAAATATGAAAGCTAAGGACCTTCCAGTTTGAGAGGAGAAGATTTTCAATCTCGTATTTCCATAGAAAACAAGGCACCCCTGGGGCGGGGCCAATTTTGTCCCCAGGAGCATAATTTATATAAATTTTGTAGAGGACCTACAGATGATGCTATGTGCCAAAGATGAAAGCTGAGAACCCTGTAGATTCAGAGGAGAAGATTTTTAAAGGTTCAAATTGTTGACGCGGGACGACTGACGACGACAGACATCAGGCAATCACAAAAGCTAACCCTAAGCACTTTGTGCTCTGGTGAGCTAAAATGGGGTTTCTCTATAGTCATATCTCTGCTTGGCGGCCATGTTGTTTAAAATATATGAACATGGTTTTGTTAACTTTGAGAAAGTTTTCCCTATAGTTATATAAAAGAAATCTAGTTAGGCCCAACCACAGCCAGTGTATTGTTATGACGAATATGTACTTTCGTAGAATTTGTACTCCCCAGTCCATTTTCTACGACCAAAGGGATACTTTTTCATCAACGAATAAGTACTCCCCTGGTAATGGACCCGTAATATATTATGACTCCCCTCATATAGAATATGTACTCCTGTAGAAAAATGACTCCCCTTTATAATTATACCCAAAAAGCTTTGTTTCGCGGATTTCAACTTATCAGTCGCAGTGTTCTCATTAGGATTGAATTTTACCGAGTCCTTGGTACCCAGGGCATCAGCAAAAGTTGCGTCCCAAGCAAATACAACTGAGTCCCAGATGATTTCACTCCTGCTTTTGTAATGGAGATTTTTTGCACCATTAAATGTAAAGGGGTAAAATTATTTAAGAACTTACACTGATGTATTTAACATCAAAAAGATAAGTGACACAAGCACTGTATAATAAGGTATTTCTTGATGCTTTGATTTGAAGTGCACGACGAACTAGTGAACATAGTGAACTGAGCGAGCATAGTGAACTGAGCTGAGCATCACTGTATCCGCTGGTACGTAAAAGCGGTTTTCACTTCATTTTCAGTGCATACAAAGCATCACATGGTAATTCTATTGGTTTCAGAGCTAACATCATTTACTTACAAGTCTTTAAACTCTCGATCTTGCACCCATAACGCTTTAAAGTTCCTGGCGTGTTCAACTTTTTACTAGCAGACGCCATCTTTTTCAGCACCCAAATGTCATTACTACGTGACAGAACGTTTCTCGTAGAATTACATAATTTTAGATGTTGACATTAGGGTGGAAATCGTAACCAGTCAAATGCAGGTGCCCTCCTACATACCTGGAATAACCCTGGACTCGATATTAATAGATGTGTTGCAATTTCGGAAAAAATGTCAAGAAAACGGAGTGAGAATCACTTTGTTTATTGGTCCGGATTGATGTAAGACCGAGTTTCAGTTGTTAATTTACCTGGATTCATTTAAATCGGTAAAATTTCGATCATTGATCTTGCGTCCCATGGACACAACGTACTTGACTATTTTGCGTTCCAACGATTTTCGGTGCGTATTTAGATATGATTACGCCGTAAACGGGAACACTGAGTCGATTGGTGGGCCTTTTGGCCGATTAGTTGGTCGGTCCGCATAATATTGTTGCGTGAACTACTAATACAGTTTTTAATGTATTTTTAATGTACTTCATCGAATCTTTATTCACACTATAGTCTTTGTTCTTATGTTCTTGCGCAAAACATACACTTTGCCTCAGATTCGCCATCAATTGCTGAGTTACAGCCCTTAGAAAAGGGCAAACTAGAGAAAAACGTTTGTCAGCGAGCCTTTTATATAGTTTTAAAAAGATTTGAATGAAACTTCATATACGTAGTCACTATCAGGTGTACCTATGCATCATGCACTTTTTGAATGGGTTGGAAATGTAACTGCAGAGTTATGACCCTTTGATCCAATATCCATTGTTGCCGACTTGTAAATCTGTTAAAATGCTTTATTTTATATCAATGTGGTTTCGGGGGCATTTTGTCTCATCAGTGACTTCTCTAGATAACACTTTACATTCCATAAAAAAATCTGCATCATGTTTAAAGCTTCACACATTGGTTTGATTTCTCATAGACATGCTGAATGAGTGTCAAACAGTTTTTATCCAGATGAGACACCTAGTTGTCTCAGCGTCTTATCCCAATACATGATGTTGGAGCAAGTAAACCACCAGTCATCATAGCCTATGAGTCACTACGTGAAAGGTAGAAATAATTTCCCTCCATGGCGCTCAGGATTTAAGGGATAACATTACGACTGGTTCGTCAGTGTCAGTATGAAGTGAACGACTGGGTAAGTGCCTGTAGTACCTCAAAAGTCACAGGGAGATCTGAAGTCAGCACCATGCATAACAAAACAGGAGTCGTAAAAGAACAAGCAAACAACTTGTATCCGGATGAGATGCTGAATTATTCGGCGTCTGAACTTGATCCCAGATGTTTGACCAAACAAGGCATTACATTCGCATTCGACAAGCTTAGGGTAAAAGTTTGAGCTGAGTGAAGCAGAAAACAGAAAACAATGGTCGAAGGGCTTCCGCGTCAAGCGGTTATGGTCTCCAGGTGCGAATCTCATAGTCCCTCACCCCTGCCTTGCCAGAGGCGAATATCTTATGCGGTGAAGCCTTCCGGTTGGTTTTTGGAAGTTCGACGATTATACCCATGTGTTCGTCTGTGCTTGTGAAGTCGGATATACTCGACCATAATTAATCGAGCGTCAAGAAACAAGTGAAATACTGTTGAAGTGACAGTAAACCCAACTCAAAAACACCATTTTTGCCAACTGGGATTAACAGACTGCCTGTCGTCGGCAGTTAGATACCACTCAATTATAGTGTCCTTGAAGGATAACGGGGGAAAGGGGGGTGTGCTGTTACGCCGTTTGTTAGTTCCGACTAGAACTTAAGAGTTGCTGTCATAACAGTGTTTGCACATTTTTTTAAAAGTTTCTCTTGTTTCCCCTATCATTCTTCAACCATGCTGGACAACTGTTGTGCAGTAAACACTGCTTAATCTCATGGTAAGTTTGGGGCGCAATTATCTAGAAATGAAACTCTGGCAAGAGAATCACTGTATTAATATAGACTGGTACATGTTCATCTAATGTAACAGAACCGTTGACATCTTGGATTGCAATGCTGAATGCACCTGCCAAATCGACGAAAGAGTTTTGGGCAAATATATAAAATAAAACTGAAAGACCGACAAGCTGACACTCTTTGATTTTACGAGCAACCAAGTATAGGTTGGACAACATGGTGAAGAGAATCGGAGCCATGTTATTTAGTGAAGGGGTAGTATTTTGATAACATTTCAATACCTTGTTTGTTTGAGTTGGTTTAATGACCCACCAACACAAAATAGTTATATTGAGACGAGGACCTCGGTTTTAAGTCTCATCCGAAAGACAGTTGGAACAGGGAATCGAACCACAACCTCTGGCTTAGTAGTCTGGCGCGTTACCACTAGATCACGGGACCACTCCATATTTTCAGTACCAAAGACTTTTTGTCTACAATTGTTCTGGTCTGCTGCACATTTCAGAATGCGCATAACAGGTATGTGACATTTCATGAGATTATCTCTAAATGTAAAGAAGCTACGATCAGGATTTGTCTGCTATTTGATTGTCCGTCAAGGGGAATAATTTTGTCAAAAAAGCCATACAGTGTAATGGTCCTCTATCACAGTGTAGCCCTTGTGATGATGAACAAGTGTTTAAATTTCATTATATTAGCAGGTGTTAAGTGCTTGTACGGCGGCTGTAAAAAGTCGCCCCATACTTCATTCTCAGTGTTGATATATTTTCTCGTCCTTCGGGATCATTCGTTTTGATGTTAATAGTTTTGAAAATTGAATACTGCTTAAGCTGGTGCTAGGGGGCGTGAGTAATGTTGCACTTTTAATTACTACTCATGAACAGACTCAATAAAACCGAGTCTGCAATTTTCTCTTTTTGCATTTTTACTTTTGCTTTCGAAGGATCACCCATTTTCAGAATAATTATATTTCACAACGACAGATGCCGACGTTGTCGACAATACAGAAGAAGTAACAATACCTCAACTTCTTTTTGAAAATGAATGAGCTTTAACACTTAAGTATTTCACACTGAAAAAAATAAACCCACATTTACTAGGAGAAATATGAAAGTACCTCCTTGGAACGATCAGTGTCAAATGCCAAAGCTGGTCAAAACATCAATGTGATTCATTAGCAACTATGTTACACACTATTGATTATAAATAGAATGTGTTTATTTACATTCTATGGGAGTACAAATTTGTAATTACACTGTCCATGTCATTTCAGAAACAGCATGGTTTAGCTATTCTGATAAAGAGTAAAGTAGCAGACTATTCATATGAGCACTATTTCAAGTTTCTTTGCAAACTGAGTAGAACCAGATCAGTCAGCGCCTATGTATATACTGACTTTTATAATTCTATCGTGAATAAGGGGGGTGTTGACCATGGCATAAACTGTAGAATCAGATCTATATGTTATTTTAAGAAAAAAGTTGACATCGTACACCGCACGACGGATACAGGGCGATCAAATAGCTCACCTTGGCACGTTGTGCCAGGTGAACTAAAAGAAATAGTAGAAAGATCTGACGTCCTCCTTCCGTTTCCAGATTTTAGAGGGCGTCTTCATAGAGTACTAAGTCTTTCCTGTCGGCGTACATGAAAATAGGGCAGCGTGACAGGATAACTGTAAACGGGTTGACAACATGACATGCAGTATGTTGTAGTACTATAGAATCATATCCCTTTTTAATGATTTCTTAACATAATTATTTTATGATAAAAATAAGAAAACGTGTATGTCAAATAATTTTACAAAATTACATCACCATAATATTCACTATGTGAAATACAGTGTCGCGGGAGCACCTTAAGATTACACCTGGTTTTAAAGATTTTCCCTTTTGATGACACAGGATGGACACATTGCAATCGGATTAGATCACTTAACCCTTTTCCTCACAAAAACGTGTTTTCACGCATTCGCAAACAGAGTAGACCCAGATCAGATCAGACCCAGCTATGTTTGCTAAATAAATTTGATACACCCGTACCTAAAACAATAGGGGTCAAATGGTGGCCATGGCCAACAACCACAGCAAGTTTGAAGATCCTAAGCCAAACCCTAGAGCAGTTATTGATCAGAAACCATTTCAAAAATTAAGATCATGGGGACCTTGACCTCTGACCTAGTGACCTCAAAAACAACAGATGTCATCTAGTGGTCATGGCCAAGCACCACAGCAAGTGTGAATATCCTACGTCAAGCCATTTATCAGATAGGAAACCGTGCGATCTACCGACCGACAGACAGACCGACCCACATGTGCAGAACAATATATCCCCATTTTTTCAAAAAAGGGCTATAATAACTTTAATACTGAAGGAGATGTTTGCAACACCAACTACCCATGTTCAAATGCAGATAGCCAGACCGCCTGACTGCCAGATTGGATGATTCCAGTACACTCCCACAAACAACTAGAACAATCACTAAAGGTGACAAATAACCCCGCACAGTAGCCTAAATTGTAAATCAAAGTTTGTTACAGTACACCAACTACCAATGTAACAGAACCAAATGACAAATTACTCAAAGTTCAAGTGGAGATAATTCTGTAATGCCTGCCACTAAATAGATGGGATAATTGTGCTTTGCACATGTACTATTTGTGTTTATGTATACCAAAAATAATTTCAATAACTTTAAAACTGAAGGAGGAGTTTGCTACACCAACTGAACTCCCCTTGTTTCATGCCAAATTTACAAAAACCTAGTCAAATTTAGTTAGCGGGGATATAATTATCTCTGGTTCAGTCACTACAACTTTCAAATGCATATGTCTATACAAGAGGGCCATGATGACCCTGTACCGCTTACCTGGTGAGAATATGTTTATAGATTTCACAATATAACTCTATGTAAACTGACAACTAAAAGGGCATGGGCACTTTTACCCTAGGGCAAACTTTGATTAGTCTTTGAGGAGGTCTACTAGATAATACTTACAACACAAATATCGCATATCTAAGCCTTTGGGTTTCAGACAAGTTTTGTTCTCTTCAATATAATCATATGTAAAACTTGTGACCTCCGGGGCATAGCCAGTTTGACCACAGGGACAACATTTGAACAATCTTAGTAGATGTCCATCAGATGATGCTACATACCAAATAGCACAGCTCTAAGCTTTTCGGTTTTGGACAAGAATAATTTGAAAGTCCTTACTATATGATGCAATGTAAAACTTGTGAACCCCGTTGGCAAAAAATTTGAACAATCTAAGCAGAGGTCCACTAGATGATTATACACACCATATTTGGTAGCATTATACAGTCTAATTGCAATAACTCGGATGTTTGCCGGACCACATAATAATAAATTCCGAATTTTCAGATGTTCCGAGTTATTGTATTTTCACCTCTCAGGTCGTCAATGACTTGTCTGTCGTAATTTTCGATGGATCATAAAAAATACTCAATGTACAGTGTTAAGGGTACAACTGCATGAAGTAGTACTAGTCAAACCTTACCTGCACTTATCTTGGAACAAAATACGACATTAAACTCCTTTTTCGTTTCAGTTTCTTAACACTTACGGTGCTGACATACACAAAAATCATCTGCTCATATATTTTGAAATATTGTCCATATTTCCAAACAACCCTGGTGAATGATTGTTAAAAACCATGTGCATATTGAATAACAGTCGCCCTTGGATGATAAGGGTTAAAATAAAAGGAGTGATTTCTGATGGTTGTTAACACCCTCTCTGACCTCGAGTAACATCCTGTAAACCCTTTGCCTGTTATGAAAATTTACACATGTGAAGAATTCCGTCTGCTTCTAATGCCTTTATTAAAACTTCACAAATTCGCTTTTATTTAATGTAAAAATGTTGATTGAGTGTCAAATATCTTGGATCTGGACCAGACACCGAGTTACTCAGTCTCTCGTCCGGATTTAATATGTTTGCATACATGTCATGACGCTTGTGGATCACAGATTAAGGGTTAAAAGTGTCATTTAGCCATGGTGAAATAAACACAACACAAATGAAACAAAATCAAACATAGGACAGGCTACACCGGCTACATGTTTATAATTGTGTATGTGATGCTGGAAGTAATTACACGCACACTCACGTATGTCCACGGAATTGAGGAATATGCAACACAAAAAGTCAGTAGAATATTGGTGCAGTTCATTCTTTTTTCTTTCTTTCTTAATTTAGTAAAAATGTCTCTTCTTACTTTTGTCGTAATTCAGATCGGTCAAATATTTCTTACACCTAGTTTCACATTCGGGAAACTCGTAAGGATGAGTGAATTAAAATTGAACAGTGCACACACTTTGCTGGTTTTCTCGGCAAAATTTCAAACCTGAAAATGAACAGCTTATTGCTGACTATCTGTGTCACATTGTGTAACCACCGATAACTGTGAGAAATTAACAATAGAGCAGGAACGCTATAAAGGTGTGAAAAATACGACGTGCGAAATCTTTAGCACTGCCAATCTCACCGATCCTAGTTAATCTGACATAAACAATGGGATTTATGAAGGTAGGGGCCTGCCTACACATCCGAATTTTCGAATTTTCCGAGTTTTAAATTTCCTTATAAATGCATCATTTTTATATAGAAAACAATATAAAGGCAGTGTACTGGGACTTTGCAATACTTACGAGTTATCCCGTCATTACGAGATAACGAGATCCGAATTAATGCAATTAGACTGTACCTTAAAGTATTTGTTTAAAGTTTTCATTTCTTTTTGGATATTGGTTACCATGGCAACAAGATTTTGCATGGAATCAATTCATTGAATAGCTTTGGAATAGGTTGACCCAAGAAGCATTCCTGTCAAGTTTGGTAAAAATCCAGCAAGTGGTTTAAGAGGAAATGTCATTTTAGGAAACAAGAGGGCCTTGATGGCCCTAACATGGCTCACCAATCACAGGAGAAGATTTTCAGTTTCTATAGAAATTGGCCACCCTTTGGTAAAAATCCAGCAAGTAGTTTAGGTAGAAATGTCATTTTAAGAAAAAAAGTTGACGACGGACAAATGATGATGCACGACAGACACAGTGTGATCACAATAGCTCATCTTGGCACATCATGCCATGTGAGCTAAAAAGTCAACAGTTTTGAAAGAGAGGATTGATCTGGATTCAAACTGATTAAAATGCAATCAATGATTTATCTATATAGCAAAAATATGTTTCAGCATTTCAGAGCAATACACATGTGACTAATGACCTTTGAGGAAATATGTCCCTTTTTAAGTCAAATCAGGGGCCATAACTCTTTGGAGAAATTCTTCAGAGAAAATTATGTTATGCAAATTCACACTTCAAAATTAATACATATGCAAACATTCTAAAAGGAGGTGACAAAGTTTGATGTAAATCGGTAAAGAAATGTAGAAATGGTTTGTGTGACAAGATTTGAGCCAGGTTGTGCCACAGTAAACTTTGTTTGTGTGGGTATAATTATGCGGTGAACATTCACCTTAAAATGACACTATCCAAACGTTGCAACTTCATGAGATATTTAACTATGTTAAATATGGTGCCCGTATTTCTAAGATTTGTTTTTGCATTCCTCTGTTATGGAATGGAAACAAAATCCCTGTTCAAGGTTAGAGTGACCTTGAACTTTCATCCACATTGCCTCAATTTCAAAACATTAGAGGTCATTAACTTAATATCATGTTCAACATCACTACCAAAAGTACAACTAGAGGTTTTTGTCACAAAAACGGATGTCTCCCCTCTAATAAAAACAATATGTAAAGGGAAATCACTAAAAATGTTATGGTCTTGATGAATGATACTTCCCCTCATTATGCGTTTTCCACACTACATTTTTCAAGAAGAAAATGATAACAGCTAATAACTCCAAAAATACTGATACCAGATTTATGGCCCTTGTGCATGACACTTACTTTCATCATGCTTTTTCCAAAAATAAAATGTCATTCCAATAGAATCAGTCGAACAGGAGTTATTGCTCGGCCAAAAAATGTAACAAAGGTCAATAACTCCAAAAGTATTGAAGCCATAATTATGGCCCTTGTTCATGACACTTTCTCTCATCATGCTCTTTCCATGTATGAAGTTTCAATACGATGGCAAGAGCCATGTAGGAGTTATCGTCCGGACAAGAAAGAATTAAACAAATGTACAAGGGGCAATAACTCTAAATTTATTTAAGGATCTTATGCATGACACTTTCTCTTATCATGATCGTTCCATATTTGAAGTTTCACTCCAATGGCATGTGTCACATAGAAGTAATCATCCGGACAAAAAATTGTGTTTTTTACAAAGGGCAATAACTCCGATATTAGTGAAGCCAGAGTTATGGACCTTGTGCATGACACTTTCTCTCATTATGATCTTTCCATATATGAAGTTTCAATCCAATGGCATGAGCCATATAGAAGTAATCGTCCAGACAAAAAAGTGAATTTTTTTACAAAGGGCAATAACTCCTATATTAGTGAAGCCAGAGTTATGTACCTTCTGCCTGACACTTCCTCTCATTATGCTCTTTCAATATATGAAGTTTCAATCAACTGGCATCAGGCATATTGAAGTTATTGTCCGGACAAAAAATTGTGATATTTTTTACAAAGGGCAATAACTCAAATATTAGTGAAGCCTGAGTAATGGACCTTGTGCATGACCCTTTCTCTCATTATGCTCTTTCCATATATGAAGTTTCAATCAACTGGCATCAGGCATATTGAAGTTATCGTCTGGACAAAAAGTGTGACAGACAGACGGACAGACGGACGGACAGACAGACAACTCTCACAAAAACAATATGTGTCCCCCATATAAATATGGGGGGAGACATAAAAATGAGTCATGCAGGAAACACCACATACAGAACAAACACTCGCCCGAACAGCAACACAAGGAAACAGCAAATGTACATAACTATAAAAACAACATGAGACACACAAAGACAAACCAAATATACAATAGGAGGAAGATGGAAGTACCACCTTGGAACAGTCAGTGACAAAAGTCACTGGGGGGTTAAACAGGTTTATGGGCGCCCAACCTCACACTTATTCCATCCCCACCCTAAAAGACAAACAGTGTAAACTAGAGGTTTTTGTCAAAAAAACGGATGTCTCCCCTCTAATAAAAACAATATGTAAAGGGAAATCACTAAAAATGTTATGGTCTTCAGGGTTTGCCCTAGGATTTTGCAAATGGGAGTCCTAGGACCCTCAACCCTACCAATGTGAGAGTCCCTCTGTAGTTTATGGGGGTCCTATTATACTCCAATGCTTGTTCAATAGTTCAGCCTTACAAATCCGATAATAAGATCATTCACCGTTTCACAATATGAACAGCGCATTCCTACCTCCGCGTCAATGAACCGCAGCCATTCGAACTTGACGTTCCATTCAGGAAGAAATTTACGCCTTTGCCGATACATTTTCGTCCGTAGTTTTTGAATCCTCTGTTCTATTGTCGACAGACAATATGGGGTTTTGCACCGAATAAAGTGGTCAGTTTTGTTTGTTTTGACATTTTCTCCGCGACAGCCGTCTGCTGCGAGGAGAATTATTTCCGTTTGTCTGGTTCTCGTCGTACTATATAGATTACCAATATCATGCAGGCGCTCGCTACAAATGAAGTTTAATTAGCGACAAGCGTTTTACCGACGCAGTATGATCAGGCAGGTATAATTCCGTGACCATTTGTCACACACACTGCGGCTGTACATGCAGGTCCCGCAGACGCGGACAATTGGTCAAATACGGGTCCTCGTCACAGAAAACGAGTACCAGACGCAATAAACCTGCGTCGGGGCAAACCCTGGTCTTGATGAATGATACTTCCCCTCATTTTGCGTTTTTCACACTACATTTTTCAAGAAGAAAATGATAACAGCTAATAACTCCAAAAATACTGATACCAGATTTATGGCCCTTGTGCATGACACTTACTTTCATCATGCTCTTTCCAGAAATAAAATGTCATTCCAATAGCATCAGTCAAACAGGAGTTATTGATCGGCCAAAAAATGTAACAAAGGGCAATAACTCCAAAAGTATTGAAGCCAGAATTATGGCCCTTGTTCATGACACTTTCTCTCATCATGCTCTTTCCATGTATGAAGTTTCAATACGATGGCAAGAGCCATGTAGGAGTTATCATCCGAACAAGAAAGAATTAAACAAATGTACAAGGGGCAATAACTCTAAATTTATTGAAGCTCGAGTTAAGGATCTTATGCATGACACTTTCTCTTATCATGATCGTTCCATGTATGAAGTTTCACTCCAATGGCATGTGTCACATAGGAGTAATCATCCGGACAAAAAAGTGTGATTTTTTTTACAAAGGGCAATAACTCCAATATTAGTGAAGCCAGAGTTACGGACCTTGTGCATGACACTTCCTCTCGTTATGATCTTTCCATATATGAAGTTTCAATCCAATGGCATGAGCCATATAGAAGTTATCGTCCGGACAAAAAAGTAGTATTTTTTTTCACAAAGGGTAATAACTCCTATATTAGTGAAGCCAGAGTTATGGACCTTGTGCATGACACTTCCTCTCGTCATGATCTTTCCATATATGAAGTTTCAATCCAATGGCATGAGCCATATAGGAGTTATCGTCCGGACAAAAAAGTGTGATTTTTTTTTACAAAGGGCAATAACTCCAATATTAGTGAAGCCAGAGTTATGGACCTTGTGCATGACACTTCCTCTCATTATGCTCTTTCCATATATGAAGTTTCAATCAACTGGCATCAGGCATATTGAAGTTATCGTCCGGACAAAAAGTGTGACAGACAGACGGACAGACGGACAGACAGACGGACAGACAGACAACTCTCACGAATACAATATGTCTCCCCCATATAAATATGGGGGGAGACATAATAAACGTATCCCCTCTCCAGCTAATCTACAACAACCGCGACGGAAGTTTCAGGATTTTGATTTAAAAGCCTTCTTTAGCTATTGATCGAAAACCATTTTGTTAACAAAATTCATTGCGACCTTGCTCTTTGATTCAATTGGGCATTTCTTTCAAAATTGATGTAACATTTTTGAGGAAGTTTAAGATATATGGCATCCAATTTCGTTTTCTTCAATACTGTTTCACATTTGTCTATACGTACAAATTTCCCTGACAATTCTAAAAATTCCCAGACAATTCCCGGACCTTGAAAACAATTCCAGACTTTTCCCTAACACGTGACAACCTATATCGAGATTGTCTTATCTACCATTGTTTATTATGTCTTATCTACCATTGTTTATTATTTATAGAAGTCAATTAAATAATACCTTGCTGATGTTGTCGATTGTTTTTTGAGCAATGTCGCTTTCTTCTTGTGACAGGTCTACCAGACTGTTTAACAGCTTAATTATTTTGTCCGTGTCACGCTGCAATTGGACATCGCTGGTGGTCATGCTGTTTGAATGCATTAGTCTATGACGCACTTCTAACACCTGTAAAGGTAAAGAATGTCATATAAAGGCAGACAAGTTTGATGTTGCAAAATTACTAAATTAACTAGAAAGCTGACCCTGAGAGGGTCCTGCAGTGATCTTGTGTTCAAGGTAATAATATTTATCCTATTCACTGTCCGACCACAAATGTAGTAACATTGCCACAGTTTGGAACCACATGTGATGCTCAGTACTTGTGCGTCGCCTCTGGATCCAAGCCATTTGACACTGTCAATAGTTTGACCAAATGTCTAGGTAGTATGTTAAGACTTGTGTTGAAGTAGACAACATATTTTGAATGCAAAAAACTGGACTGCAAGTGAAGGAGTTAATACATGATGTTATGAACATATAAACAGCTGTAGTATATTTTTTGGCAATGATTGTGATGCAGTTAAAATGGCAGTTATTAAGATGTTTAAGTAATGCAATAGAGACTCATGTATAAATACCAGTAATATGTGAAATATTGTTTGAATTATCGCGTCTGATCAAAAGTGTTGACTGACGGATGTCCGTGCGATTGAAAAGTGAATGAGGACCTTTTCAGCGGTTGACATGTATACTAGGGGACATTTTACAACAAGAGGGCATACCCCATTGTTTTATCGTCTTAACCCTTTCCTTCATAACAAGAGGGCCAGAATGGCCCTGACATCGCTCACCAGGCACAGAGGAGGAGATGTTCAAAGTTTTCACTATATGTTTCTAGCGAAAACCAGCCACCCCTGGGGCGGGCCAATTTTGACCCCTGGGGCATAATTTATATAAGTTTTGTAGAGGACCTGAATATGATCCTATGTGCCAAATATGAAAGCTGAGAACTCTGTAGATTTAGCGGAGAAGATTTTCACTATATGTTTCTATTGAAAACTGGCCACCCCTGGGGCGGGGTCAATTTTGACCCCAGGGGCATAATGTATATAACTTTTGTAGAGGACCTGAACATGATGCTATGTGCCAAATATGAAAGCTGAGAACCTTCCAGGTTCAGAGGAGAAGATTGTCAAATTTCACTATATGTTTCTATTGAAAATTGACCACCCCTGGGGCGGGGCCAATTTTGACCCCAGGGGCATAATTTATATAACTTTTGTAGAGGACCTGAACATGATGCTATGTGCCAAATATGAAAGCTGAGAACCCTGTAGATTCAGAAGAAAAGCTTTTCAAAGTTGTCACTAGATGTTTCTATTCAAAACTGGCTACCCCTGGGGCGGGGCCAATTTTGACTCCAGGGGCATAATTTATTAAAAATTTGTAGAGGACCTGAACATGATGCTATGTACCAAATATAAAAGCTGAGAACCCTGTAGATTCAGAGGAGAAGATTTTCAAAGTTGTCACTACATGTTTCTAATGAAATCTGGCTACCCCTTGGGCGGGGCCAATTTTGACCCCAGGACCATAATTTATATAACTTTTGTAGAGGACCTGAACATGATGCTATGTGCCAAATATGAAAGCTGAGAACCCTGTAGATTCAGAGGAGAAGATTTTCAAAGTTGTCACTACATGTTTCTAATGAAATCTGGCTACCCCTGGGGCGGGGCCAATTTTGACCCCAGGGCCATAATTTATATAACTCTTGTAGAGGACCTGAACATGATGCTATGTGCCAAATATGAAAGCTGAGAACCCTGTAGATTCAGAGGAGAAGATTTTCAAAGTTGTCACTATATGTTTCTAATCAAAACTGGCTACCCCTGGGGCGGGGCCAATTTTGACCCAAGGGACATAATTTATATAACTTTTGTAGAGGACCTGAACATGATGCTATGTGCCCAATATGAACGCTAAGAACCCTGTAGATTCAGACGAGAAGATTTTCAAAGTTTTACTATATATTTCAATAGAAAACAAGGCACCCCTGGGGCAGGGTCAATTTCGACCCCAGGGGCAATAATTTTCAAAGTTGTCACTATATGTTTCTATTCAAAACTGGCTACCCCTGGGGCGGGGCTAATTTTGACCCAAGGGACATAATTTATATAACTTTTGTAGAGGACCTGAACATGATGCTATGTGCCAAATATGAAAGCTGAGAACCTTCCAGGTTCAGAGGAGAAGATTGTCAAAGTTTCACTATATGTTTCTATTGAAAACTGACCACCCCTGGGGCGGGGCCAATTTTGACCCCTGGGGCATAATTTATATAAGTTTTGTAGAGGACCTAAATATGATCCTATGTGCCAAATATGAAAGCTGAGAACCCTGTAGGTTTAGCGGAGAAGATTTTCACTATCTGTTTCTATTGAAAACTGGCCACCCCTGGGGCGGGGTCAATTTTGACCCCAGGGGCATAATGTATATAACTTTTGTAGAGGACCTGAACATGATGCTATGTGCCAAATATGAAAGCTGAGAACCTTCCAGGTTCAGATGAGAAGATTGTCAAAGTTTCACTATATGTTTCTATTGAAAACTGACCACCCCTGGGGCGGGGCCAATTTTGACCCCAGGGGCATAATTTATATAACTTTTGTAGAGGACCTTAACATGATGCTATGTGCCAAATATGAAAGCTGAGAACCCTGTAGATGCAGAAGAAAAGCTTTTCAGAGTTGTCACTATATGTTTCTATTCAAAACTGGCTACCCCTGGGGCGGGGCCAATTTTGACTCCAGGGGCATAATTTATATAAATTTTGTAGAGGACCTGAACATGATGCTATGTGCCAAATATGAAAGCTTAGAACCCTGTAGATTCAGAGGAGAAGATTTTCAAAGTTGTCACTACATGTTTCTAATGAAATCTGGCTACCCCTTGGGCGGGGCCAATTTTGACCCCAGGACCATAATTTATATTACTTTTGTAGAGGCCCTGAACATGATGCTATGTGCCAAATATGAAAGCTGAGAACCCTGTAGATTCAGAGGAGAAGATTTTCAAAGTTGTCACTACATGTTTCTAATGAAATCTGGCTACCCCTGGGGCGGGGCCAATTTTGACCCCAGGGCCATAATTTATATAACTCTTGTAGAGGACCTGAACATGATGCTATGTGCCAAATATGAAAGCTGAGAACCCTGTAGATTCAGAGGAGAAGATTTTTAAAGTTGTCACTATATGTTTCTATTCAAAACTGGCTACCCCTGGGGCGGGGCCAATTTTGACCCAAGGGACATAATTTATATAACTTTTGTAGAGGACCTGAACATGATGCTATGTGCCAAATATGAAAGCTAAGAACCCTGTAGATTCAGAGGAGAAGATTTTCAAAGTTTTACTATATATTTCAATAGAAAACAAGGCACCCCTGGGGCAGGGCCAATTTCGACCCCAGGGGCAATAATTTTCAAAGTTGTCACTATATGTTTCTATTCAAAACTGGCTACCCCTGGGGCGGGGCCAATTTTGACCCAAGGGGCATAATTTATATAACTTTTGTAGAGGACCTAAAGATGATGCTATGTACCAAAGATGAAAGCTGAGGACCCTGTAGATTCAGAGAAAAATTTTTAAAGTTCAAATTGTTGACGCCCGACGATGGACGACGCATGATGACGGACATAAAGTGATCACAAAAGCTCACCCTGAGCACAAAAGTGCTCTGGTGAGCTAAAAATGTGTTGTCACACATTTGCAAATACAGAAAAGACCCAGACCATATGGCTGATACAAGAGTCGTCTGATCAGGGTCAGGGCCTGCTCTGTTTGCTAATGTATTGTAATTTGATAGGATCTGTTTCTATACTTTCTAAAATGACTACAATGTTCCACATTCCATATTTCATGATAACTATTTTGTCCATGAATATTCAGTAGGTATTGAAATTTGGAATAAGCATACATGACAAGAGGGCCAGAATGGCCCTGAAGCGCTCACCAGACAATCAGAGGAGAATATTTTCAAAGTTTTAACTATATGTTTCTATAGAAAACTAGCCTGCCCTGGGGCTGGGCTAATTTTGACCCAAGAGGCACAATTTATATAAATTTTGTAGAGGACCTGGACATGATGCTATGTGCCAAATATGAAAGCTGAGAATTTTCCAGTTTCAGAAAAAAAGATTTTCAAAGTTTTCACTATATGTATCTGTTGAAAACTGCCCACCCCTGGGGCTGGCCCAATTTTGACCCCGGGGCTAATATTTATAAAAGTTTTGAAGAGGACCTGAACATGATGCTCTGTGCAAAATATCAAAGCTGAGAGCCTTCCATTTTCAGAGAAGAAGATTTTCAAAGATTTCACTATTTGTTTCTATTGAAAACTGCCCACCCCTGGGGCGGGGCCAATTTTGAACTCGAAGCCATAATTTATGCAACTTTTGTAGAAGACCTGAACATGATGCTATGTGCCAAATATGAAAGCTGAGAGCCTTCCAATTTCAGAGAAGAAGACTTTCAAAGATTTCACTATTTGTTTCTATTGAAAACTGCCCACCCCTGGGGCGGGGCCAATTTTGAACTCGAAGCCATAATTTATGCAACTTTTGTTGAAGACCTGAACATGATGCTATGTGCCAAATATGAAAGCTGAGAGCCTTCCAATTACAGAGAAGAAGACTTTCAAAGATTTCACTATTTGTTTCTATTGAAAACTGCCCACCCCTGGTGCGGGGCCAATTTTGACCCCAGGGCCATAATTTATGCAATTTTTTTAGAGGGCCTGAACATGATGCTATTTGCCAAATATAAAAGCTAACAGCCTTCCAGTTTCAGAGGAGAAGCTTTTCAAAGATTGCACTATTTGTTTCTATTGAAAACTGCCCACCCCTGGGGCGGGGCCAATTTTGACCCTAGGGCCATAATTTATATAACTTTTGTAGAGGACCTGAACATGATGATATGTTCAAAATATGAAAGCTAAGAGCCTTCCAGTTTCAGAGAAGAAGATTTTCAAAGATTTCACTATTTGTTTCTATTGAAAACTGTCCACCCCTGGGGCGGGCCAATTTTGACCCCAGGGCCATAATTTATATAACTTTTGTAGAGGACCTGAACATGATGCTATGTGCCAAATATGAAAGCTAAGAACCTTCTGGTTTCAGAGAAGAAGATTCTCAAAGTTTTACTATATGTTTCTATTGAAAACAAGGCACCCCTGGGGCGGGGCCAATTTTGACCCCAGGGCCATAATTTATATAACTTTTGTAGAGGACCTAAAGATGATGCTATGTACCAAAGATGAAAGCTGAGAACCCTGTAGATTCAGAGAAAATTTTTAAAAGTTCAAATTGTTGACGCCCGACGATGGACGACGCATGATGACGGACATAAAGTGATCACAAAAGCTCACCCTGAGCACAAAAGTGCTCTGGTGAGCTAAAAATGTGTTGTCACACATTTGCAAATACAGAAAAGACCCAGACCATATGGCTGATACAAGAGTCGTCTGATCAGGGTCAGGGCCTGCTCTGTTTGCTAATGTATTGTAATTTGATAGGATCTGTATCTATACTTTCTAAAATGACTACAATGTTCCACATTCCATATTTCATGATAACTATTTTGTCCATGAATATTCAGTAGGTATTGAAATTTGGAATAAGCATACATGACAAGAGGGCCAGAATGGCCCTGAAGCGCTCACCAGACAATCAGAGGAGAATATTTTCAAAGTTTTAACTATAAGTTTCTATAGAAAACTAGCCTGCCCTGGGGCTGGGATAATTTTGACCCAAGAGGCACAATTTATATAAATTTTGTAGAGGACCTGGACATGATGCTATGTGCCAAATATGAAAGCTGAGAATTTTCCAGTTTCAGAAAAAAAGATTTTCAAAGTTTTCACTATATGTATCTGTTGAAAACTGCCCACCCCTGGGGCTGGCCCAATTTTGACCCCGGGGCTAATATTTATAAAAGTTTTGAAGAGGACCTGAACATGATGCTCTGTGCAAAATATCAAAGCTGAGAGCCTTCCATTTTCAGAGAAGAAGATTTTCAAAGATTTCACTATTTGTTTCTATTGAAACCTGCCCACCCCTGGGGCGGGGCCAATTTTGAACTCGAAGCCATAATTTATGCAACTTTTGTAGAAGACCTGAACATGATGCTATGTGCCAAATATGAAAGCTGAGAGCCTTCCAATTTCAGAGAAGAAGACTTTCAAAGATTTCACTATTTGTTTCTATTGAAAACTGCCCACCCCTGGGGCGGGGCCAATTTTGAACTCGAAGCCATAATTTATGCAACTTTTGTTGAAGACCTGAACATGATGCTATGTGCCAAATATGAAAGCTGAGAGCCTTCCAATTACAGAGAAGAAGACTTTCAAAGATTTCACTATTTGTTTCTATTGAAAACTGCCCACCCCTGGTGCGGGGCCAATTTTGACCCCAGGGCCATAATTTATGCAAATTTTTTAGAGGGCCTGAACATGATGCTATTTGCCAAATATAAAAGCTAACAGCCTTCCAGTTTCAGAGGAGAAGCTTTTCAAAGATTGCACTATTTGTTTCTATTGAAAACTGCCCACCCCTGGGGCGGGGCCAATTTTGACCCTAGGGCCATAATTTATATAACTTTTGTAGAGGACCTGAACATGATGATATGTTCAAAATATGAAAGCTAAGAGCCTTCCAGTTTCAGAGAAGAAGATTTTCAAAGATTTCACTATTTGTTTCTATTGAAAACTGTCCACCCCTGGGGCGGGCCAATTTTGACCCCAGGGCCATAATTTATATAACTTTTGTAGAGGACCTGAACATGATGCTATGTGCCAAATATGAAAGCTAAGAACCTTCTGGTTTCAGAGAAGAAGATTCTCAAAGTTTTACTATATGTTTCTATTGAAAACAAGGCACCCCTGGGGCGGGGCCAATTTTGACCCCAGGGCCATAATTTATATAACTTTTGTAGAGGACCTAAAGATGATACTATGTGCAAAAGATGAAAGCTGAGAACCCTGTAGATTCAGAGGAGAAGATTTTTAAAGGTTCAAATTGTTGACGATGGACGACGGACGACGCACGCAGACGGACGACGGACATCAGGCAATCACAAAAGCTCACCATGAGCACTTTGTGCTCTGGTGAGCTAAAAATGGTTAAAGGTAACAGGGGGTCAGGGGGTATTGAAACAAGAAGGCCTGAAAAATCAGAGGAGAAGATTTTCAATGTTGTCACTATATGTTTCTATTGAAAACTGAACACCCCAAGGGCGGTGCCAATTTTGACCCCAGGGACACAATTCATGTTACTTTTGTAGAGGACCTGAACATGATGCTGAAAGAATGTAGTGAAAGAATGGGTAGAGCATAGACCACTGGAACTTGTATTAATTCTTTGGATGCTAGAGGCTGATTCTCCCACCACTAATGACCTATGCAAACAGCTTGGATCCGATGTCCAAACGGTTTGTCAATGAGACTGAACTTCTGAAAAACTTAGAAAGAAAGTGTGTAGTGGGATTCTCCCACCACTAATGACCTATATAGATGCAAACAGTTTGGATCCAGATCAGGCCCCACATTATTTGGATCCAGATCAGGCCCCACATAATGTGGGGCCTGATCTGATATCCAAACTGTTTGTCAATGAGACTGAACTTCTGAAAAACTTAGAAAGAAAGTGTGTAGTTAGGTTAACTTATGAATATGCTGCAGACAACAATTTAGCAGATGACAAAATTACCCAGCATGCAAAGAGTTAAAAGCTGAAATTCACAACAGATACGCTCTATATTGATAGCTAGCAGCTTTATGCAGGGCATAGGTATGAAAAAAAGCTGTGAGTTTTCTGCATTTTGAGAATTATCCAGTTTTCTCAATCTAAAATGAGTGTGCGTTATTTGTCTAAACACAATTGTACTCTACTGATCAGGCTAAGGGTGATTACATCAACACTCACTAGCTGGTCTCAAGCTGATATTAAGGCGAGACCTTTAGACTGTAGTTTCTGAAGAAGTCTATACACACAGGACAGGGCCAATTATAACCCCAGAACTATGATACTTATAAAATTCATAAAGGTATGCTAAGTAATATCTATACACCAAATAGCTAAGCTCTGGGACATGTAGTTTCTGACAAGAAGATTTTTTAAAAAAAAATTCCTATGCATAACTAGTGATCCCTTGGGCTGTTTAAGCAGTCAGCTACAAAACAATGGTAATCCCTGGGGTGGGACCAATTTTGACCCTAGGGGCATAATTTATATAACTTTTGTAGAAGTTCTGAAGTTGAAGCTATGTGCCAAATATGAAAGCTCGGCTTGGCCAAGATAAAGTGTCCTTTTTATTTTTTTCATTGTTATGCCCAGATATTTATCATGACAATAATAATTCCACTATAAAGAAAATTTGAAGAGCTTTCCGACAATATATATTTTTACATACCTACCATGGCTAATATTCAGCGTAGCGGGGAGCAAACGGCTGAAAATTGGCCTTTTTCGCTCGTTATGCTGTTGCACGAAAACAAATGCATTTTTTTACATATCATAATTTTACATTATTTGCATGAATTTTGAAGATGTCATGTCATTTCAATGCGGAAATCATCACAGATGAGCATTCTTTT
Organism: Azorinus chamasolen; assembly: GCA_963576725.1. NCBI lineage: Eukaryota > Metazoa > Mollusca > Bivalvia > Cardiida > Solecurtidae > Azorinus > Azorinus chamasolen. The sequence continues at coordinate 44,529,759 of OY755250.1, read as the reverse complement.
TACCTCATGTGATAAGAGCAAGTATTTTTCTTAATGCTGAAAAATGTTTACCTATGTTGCTGGTTTTTTTTTCAGTACTTTTTACCACCTCTCATTACTGTAGACAAAATATAGTTGTTTTTCTACTGAGAGCAAGTTAAAAGTGCTGTACATAATGTTAAGACATTATATTATACATATTTAACATTCATTGGTTGCAAATATCTCTGCGGTATATCTACAGGTCCATGCATAAAATGTCTATTTTTGTAGTGTCCGTAGCCCCATATTACACAACCTTGTAATTTTGTTATGTATCATGATATTATAATGTTATTTATTGTGTATATTTAAATGACTGTATGCAACAGCCCACAGGCATATTTGTCTCATGGTGTGAAGACAACCTTGGCTAAGGGGATTAGAATTATGCCTGTAGGCGTGTAGTGTCCGTAGCCCCCAAAAATATGGCCCAAATAAACTGAAAATATGATATCTTTCCATTGGTTGTTTCTGGAAATCTACATATTTACAATAGTTTTATTGATATACAATAGATGATAAGATTTAATTTGTTATCTTGCAGTGCTGCTACATTTTACTGATGGTTAAAGAAAAAACAAGATGTGTTTGTGAAACACTATGCCCCCTCAATATGATTTTTGACCCTGAATGATGACCTTGATCTTGACATGTCACTCCTCAAACTGTACAGCTTCATGGGGTACACATGCATACCAAATATCAAGTCTGTATCTCTAATGGTTCAAAAGTTATGGCCAATGTTAAAAGTTGTGACCTTTGACCATGAAGGATGACCTTGACCTTGACATGTCACCCCTCAAACTCTGCGGCTTCATGAGATACACATGCATACTAGTATCAAGGCTGTATATCTACTGGTTCAAACGTTATGGCCGATGTTAATGACCTTTGACCTTCAAAGATGACCTTGACCTTGACATGTCACCCCTCAAACTGTGCAGCCAAATGAGAAACACATATATACAAACTATCAAGTCTGTATCTCTACTGGTTCAAAAGTTATGGCCAATGTTACAGTCGGTGACCTTTGACCCTGAAAGATGACCTTGACCTTGACATGTCACCCAAAACTGTGCAGTTTCATGAGATACACATGCAAACCAAATGTCAAGTCTGTATCTACAGGTTCAAAAGTTATGGCCAGTGTTAAAGTCGGTGACCCTTGACCCTAAAAGATGACCTTTACCTTGACATGTTGCCCCTCAAAATGTGCAGTTTCATGAGATACACATGCATACCAAATATCAAGACCCTATCTCTATTGGTTCAAAAGTTATGGTCAATTTGAAGTTGGTGACCTTTGACCCTGAAGGATGACCTTGACATGTCACCTCTCAAACTGTTCTTTCGTGTGTGTGTGTGTGTGTGCGTTTGGGTGTGTGGTTGTGTGTGTGTGTGTGTGTGTCATACTGTCTATTGGTGTTTTGGTGGTGGTTGCATTTTGCATGTGGCTTTGCCTGCTTGACTTTACTACTTTTCCATTCATGAGATACACAAGTATGCCAATTATCAAGTCTCTGTCTGTACTGGTTCAAAAGTTATGACCAATGTTAAAGTTGGTGATTTGACCCATATGTTCGACCTCTGACCTTTAAGGGTGACCTTGACCTTTACATCGATGGCTCAGCGCAAAATTAGGCTAACTCCATTTTAGAAAATTTTACAGGAGAGCAAAAAAACTTTTTTTTCTTTTTCCTATTTGATCTCTTGTTTATATTTTTATAGTTATCTATTCCTACAAAAGTCTTTAAACTTATGATAATGTTGATTTTCTTTTAAAACCATGTTTTTGAGGTTTTTAATAACTTTTTTGAGTTAGCTATAGTTTTGCACTGAAAACTGATGTCTTTTAGTTAAAAACTCAGCGCAAAACTATACCTAAGTCAAGTTAGCTATACTTTTGCAGTGAAAATCAATGTCTTTCAGATAAAATCTCAGCGCAAAACTATACCTAAGTCAAGTTAGTCATAGTTTTGCACATAAGATATGTAGAATATTGGAGGGTATGTATATACTTGTAAAATAAGTACTAACTCAAATAGGCTTTAGTTGATTATTAATATTTTCTTACCAAATTGACAAGAGAACAAAATAAAACATTTAGAACAATACAAAATTGTAATTTTAAGTTCATATCTGCCAGTTCTTTGTATTTTTAACATCAAATGATAGATTAATGATAGACTATTTCTATAATGTAAACTTCACCAATGATTGATTTCATCAGCCCTTTGCTCAATGAATATTTATGCTTCACACTTCCTTACATGAACTGTCCCAAGATTAACAGAAATATTGTTGAACTACTGAAAAGCAGGAATAGTCTTATTCTTTAAACTATAATGACCTGTCAGTTAATCTCAAAACCCACCCATTTATATGATTTAACTTATTTAATTATACTTTCAAGTGTATGAAGATATTTTCCCCTAGCAGGCAAGGTAAAACCTTCCCCAAAAACAGATCCCATGGGGAACAGTGCAGACTCTGATCATACACTTCATGTAGCAGCTGTTTGATCAGACTGTTCAGCCAGTTTGCAAATGCATAAGAAGTGTAATGTAGAAAGAATATTTATGAATAAAATGGCAAAAAAGGCTGATTGATTAACCCTTTTGGTAGGGCTGACTATTGGGGCCAGTTTCGACTATTGCAATACTATTGCTATTGCTGAAAGTACTATTGCGATACTATTGCTATTGCTGGAAACTATTGCAATACTATTGCAATAGTTATTGCCAAGATTTGAAAACTTGCAAATGCAAATTTGCACAGTGTAAGATATAACTTTGCTGCAAATACTTACTAAAAATGTTTGTGGAAATTATTTAAAATGAATTGGGCTTTGCCACTTGTGTTTTACCACTTTGGTTTTTAACAAACTCGATCTTCGCGATGGTCGACGCCATCTTGAAAACACAATGCCAATTATATGAAAGAACTATCGAAACTATCGATAGTCAGAGCAACTATCGCAATAGTCTATCGTCAATTGGAAATAACTATCGATAGTGTAATTGGGATAGAGAACTATCACGATAGTTCGATAGTTTGATGTATTGTTACACCACTACCTTTTGGTATTGGTCTAATAATGCCAACCTTAAACTTTGGACCAGTTTATTTTATCAGTTACTTATGCAATTTTGGTATTTTAACAGAATCTGACTTCGAAATCACGAACAGTGCAGACCCTTATGAGGAGCTCTCTGATATGGGTCTATCCTGTTTGCAATGATTATTATAGCATGCTGTAGGGTTGAAGCTAAAGAAAAGTATTTCCCTTTTAATTTGATCATTATTACTCGACATGATTTTTAAAAGATAACTCCAACCTTTTAGCGTATGACTGACAGTGTCCACCAGTATTTCTAGTTGACTGTATAACCCTTTCAGTGTGGGAAGTAAGGGTGTAGGGCATTCACAAACCAAGTTAAATCTTGTAGACCCAGATTAGAGGTCTCCTGAAGGAACACTTTGATAAAGGTCTTCAATGTTTGTCATAATTCAAATTTTGTATAAATTTACTAGCCTTGTGTCCAGAGGACATGGATGCCCTCACCTTGCACTCTTGACACAAACATTTCTGAAGAATTTAACCCTTAACCCATTACCTCATTGGCTATGTTTAGACTCAACCTCTTTGAATGAATACACTGAAAAGGAGGATTTACTAGGATAATGAACATTTCAGAATGTTGTAGTTTTGAAACCGTTGTGATAAATAGAGCATTAACCCTTTCCCTGTTCTATGTTTATTGCAGATTTCAATACCTACTGAATATTCATGGACAAAAAGGTTATTATGAAATATGGAAGGTGGAACAATGTAGCCATTTTAGAAAGTAAAGACACAGATCTTTGAAATTCTGTTAGCAAACAGAGTAGACCCTGATCAGACAGCTCCTAGAGGAGCTTCTGATCTGGGTCTACTCTGTTTGCAGATCTATGCGTGAAAACAAATTTATATGAGGGAAAGGGTTAAAGCTCCTTTTGAGCAATTGTTCTATTTATCACAATGATTTCAAAAGGTGACTTACAGAGGCGTCAAAAGGCATCAATATGAGGGAATGGGTTAACCCGCTAAATAAATTCCTCCTTCTATGAATATTAATTAGGTAAATTTTCATACAAACTGAGGGTGAGCAGCAAATTATTATGCGTTGACAATAGTTTAGTTTGTGGATATGAAGATTTCCTATGGCAGACTGTGCAGACTCTGATGAGAGAGCCTACACTGTTTGCTGGTGCAACTATTGGCATGCTTAGTAAGCAGTTTAAGGGTTCAGTTAGAAAGGACCATAACTCTTGAAGTCCAATCCATGGATCCAGTCAAAAATCAAGACTGACCTCTATTTTATCAGTCATTTTCCCAAAGTGGAAGGTTAAAATTCTACATTGAAAGGATTAGCAAGATTGGTAACCAATGCATTATGCAGTTCTATGAATTAGAGAAATCCATCTCATGAGGCAGGATGGCATAATAAAAGTGAACATATAATGAGAGCTGGGTATAACACCTGACCTGCACAACGAAATGAGATCTTTGAATTTCTCAGATGTAATCTTTAGATCCTCATCATATAACTGATTGAGAACAATATCTTGTACATTCAGTTCAGTATGGTACCTTCTTAACCGTTGGGGTAAATCTAGATAGTGAACTGTGCCTGCATATATATATAATCATACTGCATCATACCTGTACTTCATTCTCAGTGTTGTTATATTTTCTGATCATTAGTTTTGATGGAATAAGTTTTGAAAACTCTTAATTCTGCTTAAGCCGGTGCTAGGGGGTGTGAGTAGTGTTGCACTTTTAATTACTACTCATGAACAGACTCAGTAAAACCGAGTCTGGGATTTTCTCTTTTGGCATTGTTAAAATTGCTTTAGAAGGATAGCCCACTTTCAGAATATTAATCAATACTTTGTTTGGATTGGTTGATTCAAGTTTAAAAGATCTCACTTCAGTCCAGCGAACTTTGTTTTTGTCTGTATCAAGATCAATGTTTTTTACCATTTTTGATACAGATCTGAAATTAGAATAAAGCTAAATCTTTTACATGATACAGATTTTTGCGATGGGCAGCTCTGATAACAGATATCCACTAGGCAGTCTTGTAGATACAAAATGACCAACTTATCCTTTCAATACATGCATGAACCAAGTCATTTTCGTTTTGTGTATGCCCCCTTTCTAGGTACTTTTGCTCCACAGACTCGAGCTCAATTTTACAAGGCATACGGACCATACATGACCACAACACTGAAACGTAATACTTGTTCTTATTTTGTCCCCCACAGTTATCTGAATATTTTTTTCTCCCCTTTTTGACCATTGAACTTAAGTATTCAAAGACACTACTGGCAATTTCACATGCTCCCCTTCCCGAAGTAGACTCATTCCATAGATAGCCATAAGCATTACTCAAGGTAGATTCAAATGCCTTAGGTGTCACTAGCACCTCTTCCAGATCAAAGCATGCTGCTGTGACTGTTGAGTCACTGTTTTCTTGTCTGTTTCTTTGTTTTCTCTGGATAACTCCTTATTTTTAATATGGCTTTCATACTTTTCTGTCATTTTTAGTTTGAGACATTTTATATGAGTTGCATCAATCACATTGATCCTTGATTGGTTAGTCAAAAGCGATATTAAAATGTGTGCTTAAAATTTGCCTGTACATGTTGAGGGAGACTGGGAGACATGATGACATTTTTTGTGCAATTCTCTAAACAGAGCCTGTACATAAGTGCAATACTAAGTTCTTGGCCCAGGTACATATTTTACCATCTTTTCTACAATAATGACTTTCAATAACAGGAAATAACTCAGTATGTGACACTGCAAAATATATTTTATCTTCTGGTATTCTGTTTGGTATAATTACTGTGACTGCCTCTATTTTCTAACTTTACAATCTGAGTAATAGTTTGGGTCACTTTAAAAGTCACTTTTTGAAACCATTGTGATAAACAGAGTTTTTGCTCCAAAGGAGCAAATGCTCTATTTATCACACTGGTTTCAAAACTTCAAAACTACAAAATTCTTAAGTTTTTCCTTCAAAAACATCATATTATAACTCAAAATATTTACAGTTTTCTGTGAATTCCGATATATCGCGATATTTCTTAGCCGATTCATATACATATGAAAATCTCAATCAATATGACACTTCTAAATATAGGTTATGAGGTAACAGGTTAATTAACCAAATTTGTATACAGGCACATGATAAATTGATGTCTCAACAAATAGTGGAAAGTCATATCTATAATGTAGAGTACTATATAATAAGCAGACCCAGACCAGACTAACTCCTGTTAGAGCTGTCTGATCTGGGTCTTCTCTATTTGCAAACGTGTGAAAAGGCATATCTATCATGAAGTAAAGGGTTTAAATATTTTTAAACATACATTTAGGACCTTCATGATAGCAATTAAGTTAAGTTATACATGTAGTTGCTTAAATTTTATTCCGCTACCAAATTATATTTTTGTTCTGACGAGGGTTTATCAACCACTCAGACCTTCAGTCCTCATGATTAATCGCCTGTATCAGAACTCAAAACCTTTGTTGATTCCCCCTATCCATAATGCTTATCCCTTTACCTGTTCTATGTTTATACCAGATTTCAATAACTTATGAATATTCATGAACAAAATAGTTATAAATAATAAAATATTGAAGGTGGAGCACTGTAGCTATTTTAGAAACTAAAGAAACATATCTTTCAAATTCCTTTAGCAAACAGCAGACACTGATCAGATGGCTACTATAGCAGCTGTCTGGTCTGGGTCTACTCTGTAAAACTTTGCAGATGCATGAAAAGGTGTGTATATGAAGGAAAGGGTTAAACAGATATGATTTCTTAAACAAACTGCTGAAAGCTGTTGAAGTCAATGTCATTTCATTTAAAACTTTTCAAAAACATTTATTAATAAGCAAATATATATATCACATTGCATAGCCTTCCTTACTTCATTTAGTAACTTTGTACACTGATATCATTTAAGCTATTGTTAAGAATTTTTTTAAAATTAATCTAATTTTAAGCAAGTTTTATATTTTACCCCACCCACTCAAAATCATACACAGTAAGTTACATGTGCTTTTTGACCTTCTCAAAATAGTTATTATTCTGTTGTCAGGAAGCTTCGTAATAATTATAAGTACATGTGCATCAAACAAGAACAAATTAGTTACAGAGCTCTGTTAATTTTCTTGTAAATTTCAAATTTTGATAGTAAACAAACTTCTGTAGTCTTGTCTGAAGGTCAAGGATGCATGTATACTTAAATAGGTCTATTTATTGGTTTACAACTATAAAATTTACAGTAACTATTTTTTTTAAGATGAAAAGCACCACTTTTTTGTTTTTTGCATAAGAAAAAAATATTAAATGAAAGAAATCAACATTTACGACTACATTTTAATCATTATTTCTCAGTGCAAAACTATGTCTAAGTCAAGTTAGTGCACCTTTTGCACCGACAATATTTTCTAATTTATCAAATTATGAGAGCAAAACATTAGCTAACTCCACTTAGACATAGTTTTGCACTGAAGAAATTACCATTTAGACTTAGCATATTTTATAAAAAATGCAATAATTTTGAAAATACAAGGAATATAAGCATAATATTTTGAGGGATGAAGGGGAATGTAAAAAGCCTTGAGAATTTTTGAAAAAAGCATTTTTGCCAAAATAGTGAGTTAGCCTAGTTTTGCGCTGAGCCATCGACATGTCACACCTCAAAATGTGCGGCTTTATGAGATACATATGCATGCCAAATATCAAGTTTCTATCTGTACTGGCTCAAAAGTTATGACCAATGTTAAAGTTGTAGACAAACAGACAATTTGACCTTTGACCCTGAAGAATGACCTTGACATGTCACCCCTCAAGATTTGGAGCTTCATGAGATACAAATGCATGCCAAATATCAAGTCTCTATCTCTACTGGTCCAAAAGTTATGGCCAATGTTAAAGTCGGTGATTTGACCCATATATTTGACCTCTGACCTTGAAGGATGGCCTTGACCTTCACATGCTACCCCTCAAAATGTGCGGCTTTATGAGATACATACGCATGCCAAATATCAAGTCACTATCTGTACTGGCTCAAAAGTAATGACCAATGTTAAAGTTACAGACAAAGAAACAGAAATTTGACCTTTGACCCTGAAGGATGACCTTGACCTTGACATGTCACTCCTCAAAATGTACAGCTTCATGAGATACACAGGCATGCCAAATATCAAGTCTCTATCTTTACTGGTCCAAAAGTTAGGGCCAATGTTAAAGTCAGTGATTTGACCCATATATTTGACCTCTGACCTTGAATGATGACCTTGACCTTGACACGTCACCCCTCAAAATGTGCCGCTTTATGAGACACATATGCAAGCCAAATATCAAGTCTCTATCTGTACTGACTCAAAAGTTATGACCAATGTTAAGGTTGCGTTAAAGTTACAGCCAAAAAAAACCCAGATAATTTGACCTTTGACCCTGAAGGATGACATTGACCTTGACATGTTACCCCTCAAAATGTGCAGCTTCATGAGATACACAAGCATGCCAAATATCAAGTCTCTATCTCTACTGGTCCAAAAGTTATGGCCAATGTTAAAGTCAGTGATTTGACCCATATGTTTGACCTCTGACCTTGAAGGATGACCTTGACCTTCACATGTCACCCCTCAACATGTGCGGCTTTATGAGATACATATGCATGCCAAATATCAAGTCTCTATCTGTACTGGCTCAAAAGTTATGACCAATGTTAAAGTTGCTGACAAACAAACAGACAGACAGGCAGGGCAAAAACAACATGCCCCCCAGATTTGATCTGGGGGGCATAAAAATCATGTTACATCGACATATTTATTAGAATTATTTCCTAGATGAAGGGCTACAGAGCATATTTATGTTTTATTAAGACTGTCCAAGTCTATCTAAATCAATAATAAGTAATTTAGTAGCTGTCATAACTCACATGTATTCGCTATACGCTATGCAGGTAACTTCACCTTGAGGGGCTACGGACTCTACAGAATAGCATAACGTTCAAAGTATTGCAACATGTATCAGTCTATTTGCAGTTAAATGTACATGTATTTTAATGTATTGCAACATGTATCAATCTATTTGCAGTTAAATGTACATGTATATTTGTTTCTGACTACTTTTTGTGTAATTCAAAGGTAATCACTTTGATTTAAACTGTGTTTTCATTAATGTTGGCAGTTAATTTTAAAGAGTTATCACAAGTTTAATATCAGTTTTGAATCTTTTTAATGTTTGCTGTTGAACTATGTTTCAGTATAAACTAAATTTATCAAAAGCAAATTTTCTTGATCCACAAAAAGTTAAAGACTTGCATCATTTTTAATAATATTTCAATGATTTGCTAGTCAAAGCTATCTGTGCCATTATGTAGTATCCGTAGGCCTTTTGGGATTTGTAAAAATAACACTTGAAACAAGTAAAGATGCTGTCCAGATGGTAGTCTTTCATATTAATATTATTTAGTAACTATTGTATTTCACAATTGAACAGTAACATAATCATTTTGACAAGTTATTGAATTTTGTTAGTGTTGTTTAAGGTGTTTAACAGTTTTCTGTTCGGAGTATTTTGAAAATAAACAAAAGGGCCATGATGGCCCTAAATAGCTCACCGTGTTACTATAGACATATGCATACATTGTATTTCTATGTAAAAAATAAGTCAGCTTCAGATAGGGGTAAATATGAAACCAAGGGCCATCATTTTAGGCTTGGAGTTTAAAATTTGAACAATCTAAATAAAGGAACATTAGAAGATACTTCATATAAGTTTCAAAGTTCCGGGCCTTACAATTTCACAGAAGATTTTAAAGATTTTCCTACGAAAAACTGATAAGCCAGGGGCGGGGCCATTTTGGTCCATGGGTCATAATTTGAACAATTTTGGTAGAAAACCATTAGATGATAATACATACCAAATTTCAAAGGTCTATGTCTAACAGTTTAGGAGAAGATGATTTTCAAAGATTTTCCTATCAAAAACTGATAAGCCCTGGGGCGGGGCCATTTTTGGTCCGGAGGTCATAGTTTGAGCAATCTTTGTAGAGGACCATTAGATGATGCTACATACCAAATATCAAATGTCTAGGCCTTACAGTTTTAGAGAAGATTTTTAAAGATTTTCTGATGAAAAACAAATAAGACCTTGGGCGGGGCCATTTTTGGTCATGGGGTCATAATTTGAACAATCTTTGTAGAGGACCATTAGAAAATGCTACATACCAAATATCAATGGTCTAGGCCTTACGGTTTCAGAGAAGAAGATTTTTAATTTTCCTATGAAAAACTGATAAGCCCCGGGGCGGGCCATCTTTGGTCCGGGGGTCATAATTTGAACAATCTTTGTAGAGAACCATTAGATGATGCTCAATACCAAAGATCTAGGCCTTACGGTTTCAGAAGAAGATTTTTAAAGATTTTCCTATGAAAAACTGATAAGCCCCAGTGCGGGGCCATTTTTGGTCCGGGGGTCATAATTTGAACAATCTTTAAAGAGGACCATTAGATGATGCTACATACCAAATATAAAAGGTCCAGGCCTTACGGTTTCAGGGGAGAAGATTTTTAAAATTTTCCTAAGAAAAACTAATAAGCCCCAGGGCGGGGCCATTTTTGGTCCAGGGGACATAATTTGAACGATATTTGTAGAGGACCATTAGATGATGCTACATACCAAATATCAAAGCTCTAGGCTTTGTGGTTTCAGAGAAGATGTTTAAGTAAATTGTTGACGACGCACATACGCACGACACCGGACGCCGGAGCCAGCCCCCTCACAATACCTCACCTGGCACTTTGTAAAAATAATAATACTTGTATTGAAAAATGTTTTAAATGGTACCTCAATGTCACTAAGCTCTGAAAGTTAATGACTTTTGCCAACTTTATGCCATATACATTCTCTCGATTGAGCTTTGTTGTAAGCTCTCAATTTGTAGTGTCCGTAGGCCTTTAACGGTCTATGCCATGCCATGTGTATTACAGACACATTCATCGAAACAATCTAATGAAACTTTTCTGTCATGAAAAGGACATTATGAACTCATTCAAGAGAATGAAAAATTAATGCTGTGGTCTTGCTTTATGGCATAATCCTAAAGGCAAATTAATGGTTCAGGTTGTATTAAACATATAACTAATTTTACACGAAGAAAGGTTTCTAATAAACTTTCTTAACTGTTCCCTGACATTGACATGTTGACACGATACACTGAAGATACTTTTTATGCACTTTGTTTGCTGTAAAGGTCAGTTTTAGATTTCAAACAAAGCATGTTATGCCCAGGCATGTAGTGTCCGTAGGTCCCTATGGGTGATGGTCTATAGTATGCTGTATTTTTTTTACTGCACATAGAAAATTCAAATTGTTTTAGCCAAGGTTGTCCAAGGTGTTCTTCTTTCGAAATAAAACATAATTTTGTACATACAAAAGAGTTGAAATTTTGACCATCGTGCAACAACTAGGGAGCATTTATCTTGGCCAAGCCGAGCTGAGAACCTTTTAGTTGTAGAGGATGTTCACTATATGTTTCTAGTGAAAACTGAAAACCCCTGGGGTGGGGCTAATTTTGACCCCATGGATATAATTTATATATAACTTTTGTAGAGGACCTACAGATGATGTTATGTACCAAAGATGACAGCTGAGAACCCTGTAGATTCAGAGGAGAAGATTTTTAAAGGTTGAATTTGTTGACGACCTACAACAGACGACGCACCACGACGGACATCAGGCAATCACAAAAGCTCACCCTGAGCACAAAAGTGCTCTGGTGAGCTAAAAATACATTACAGAAATGGTCCCTAAAACCTGTCCAAGCTTTGGTGTCATGGACGTCTAAGTGCAAAATGGTCATTTTAAGTCTGACACCTGTACAATAGGAGGGGGGCATATCGGACATACAGTGGCTCTTTAATTTGGACAAATGGCCCTTTTGTATGGCCCCTGATTTGGTTTAAACATATTTTATTTTTTTTGCGATTTACAACATGCATAAATATACACTACTCTAATTAATCTAAATAATCCCTGATTTCAAAGGCACCCAGTCTCGTTTCGGCCATCCAGACAGACGGGCAGATGGATGAACGGACATACAGATAGACACTGTGATTCCTATAGGGTTCCTGTATTTTCAATGCAGGACCCTAATAATATTTAGAAGTAACTGTAAATTAAAACATTACTATTATCACTTTATATGTGATTATAAATTGTCAAAATGTAAACAATTACAGCAGGTTTTTTTTCACCCAATTGGGAACGGGTCCGGTACCCTTCGGATTAGGAATTGTAAACTCTTGACAATATTTATAGATTTATTATCACTGAACGTAAACCAGTCTCGATGAAGGGGCATGTATAGATCTTTGTCAGGACCGTTTCCGAAATGTGAACGTATTCAGTGGTATGGTTTTATACATACCCCAAACATGTAAGTACAGTTACGTACCTTTGTTTACGTTCATTGCAGACCTACATTATGGCAAAAGATAAGTTTGAATTAGTATAGTTTGGTATAAATTAGGAGAAAAATGATTTGACATGTTGGGAAATGTGTTTATTTTGATTGGGAATGGGTCTGTTCCCCGTTACCGTTCAAAGAAGGAAAAAAACGCTGAAATTATTATACATACACATATTAGATTCCTTAGTTCTTATCTCAGCTAAATACTCTGTTGGGAGAGATCTGGCAGTAATTTGTCTGAAGGACTACATATTTGTTTTATGGCTGAGGCCAAAACTAAACATCCCACTATTGATATAAATATCAGTTTAAACAAGAAGACCATGATGGTTAACAGATCTCATGTGATCAACTTATACAAGAGACAGGAAGGACTTATACAAACCTGTATATATAGTGAAAACTTTGAAAATCTTCTCCTCTGAAACTGGAAGGTTTTTAGCTTTCATATTTAGCACATAGCATGATTAGCATCATGTTCATGTCCTCTATGTTTCTACTAAAAATGGCCACCCCTGGGGCGCGGCCAATTTTCACACAAGGTGCATAATTTATATTATTTTTGTAGAGCACCTGAACATGATTCTATGTGCCAAATATGAAAGCTAAGAACCTTCCAGTTTCAGAGAAAGTTTTCACTATAGGTTTGTATTGAAAACTGGACAATCCTGGGGCAGGGCCAATTTTGACCACAGGTCATAATTTATATAACTTTAGTAGTGGACCTACAGATTATACTAAGTTATGTACCAAATATGAAAACTGTAGATTCACTGATTCAGAGGAAAAGATTTGTAAAGTTTCAAATTGTTGACGATGATGACGTACGCCGACGGACGGCGGACATCAGGCAATCACAAAAGCTCACCATGAGCACTGGTGAGATAAAATACTAAAAGTTCAAAGGGACATATTTCTCAGGGTTGGGCGGTAAATACCGGGGCGGTAAATACCGCTGGTAAATATCGGTATTTACTGGTCTGGTAAATACTCCCAAAATGGCCAATACTGGCATTTACTGGCAAATACTCCAGAAAAGGTGGAATATATATCATTTCTTTGAAGTTTAATGTTTTTATAAAGGCTGTTTTAAATTGCTGCTTAATGGAATATCGATAAAAGTTTATTTATTGATTTCTAACCATCATTTTACTGAGGGTTTAAACTGTTTCATGCCTGCCAAGGGTACTCATCAGATGGCTTATATACAGTCTAATTGCAATAACTCGGATGCTTGCCGGACCACATATAAAATCCGAATTATCAGATGTTCCGAGTTATTGTATTTTCACCTCACATGTCGTCAATGACTTGTCTGTCGTAATTTTCGATGTATCATAAAAAATACTCAATTTACAATGTTAAGGGTACAACTGCATGAAGTAGTACTAGTCAAACCTTACCTGCACTTATCTTGGAACAAAATACGACATTAAACTCCTTTTTCATATCAGTTTCTTAACACTTACTATGCTGACACACACAAAACTCATCTGCTCATATATTTTGAAATATTGTCCAAATTTCCCACAATCCTGGTTTATGATTGTTAAAAACCATGTGCATATTGAATAACAGTCGTCCTTGGATGATAAGGGTTAAAATAAAAGGAGTGATTTCTGATGGTTGTTAAAACCCTCACTGACCTCGAGTAACATCCTGTAAACCCTTTGCCTGTTATGAAATTTGCACATGTGAAGAATTCCGTCTGCTTCTAATGCCTTTATTAAAACTTCACAAATTCGCTTTTATTTAATGTAAAAATGTTGACTGAGTGTAAAATATGTTGGATCTGGATCAGACACCCGAGTTATTCGGTCTCTCATCCGGATTTAATATGTTTGCACACATGCCATGATGCTTGTGGACCACAGATTAAGGGTTAAAAGTGTCATTTAGCCATGGTGAAATAAACACAACACAAATGAATCAAAATCAAACATAGGACAGGCTACACGTTTATAATTGTGTATGTGATGCTGGAAGTGAATTACACGCACGCTCACGTATGTCCACAGAATTGAGGAATATGCAACACAAAAAGTCAGTAGAATATTGGTGCAGTTCATTCTTTTTTCTTTCTTTCTTTATTTAGTAAAAAAGTATCCTCTTACTTTTGTCGTAATTCAGATCGGTCAATTATTTCTTACACCTAGTTTCACATTAGGAAACTCGTAAGGATGAGTGAATTAAAATTGAACAGTGCACACACTTTGCTGGTTTTCTCGGCAAAATTTCGAACCTGAAAATGAACAGCTTATTGCTGACTATCTGTGTCACATGTGTAACCACCGATAAAGGTGAGAAATTAACAATAGAGCAGGAACGCTGTATCATAAAGGTGTGAAAAATACGACGTGCGACAATCTTTAGCACTGCCAATCTCACCGACCCGAGTTAATCCGACATAAACAATGGGATTAATGAAGGTAGGGGCCTGTCTACACATCCGAATTTTCGAATTTTCCGAGTTTTACATTTCCTTATAAATGCATCATTTTTATATAGAAAACGATAGGCACTGTACTGGGACTTTACAATACTTACGAGTTATCCCGTCATTACGAGATAACGAGATCCGAATTAATGCAATTAGACTGTATATATCTTATCTAGGAGTTTCATCTGGTTTACAGAAAAGTCCTGTATAGCTCTAAATTTAAATAGTGGCATGATTCTGCTGGTATAATGTGTTAAAATCATCAGTACAACAGACAAACTCTTTTGTCTGATACTGCAGTTTGATTGGTTTAATCTGAATCATTTTCCCCTCCAATTTGTCTATATTGTGTTTGACACTTCACGGTTCATTGTGTGTATCTCTTAAATGAAAAGTGTGTATGTTTTTACAACAATTACCATAGTGGCCAGTAGAGGTGTCAAAACTGTTGTTTTGAGAGCTGATCTGACAGTAATTTGCAGTGGGTTAGGTGGCCAGTATTGTTTCTCTTATTATTTATTATTATTATTATTATTATTATTATACCACATTTATATAGCGCTCTTTTCATACAGGATTTGTGCGTTCAAAAGCGCTTCACAAAGATATATTTACTGTACAATAATGCGTAAATTACAGAACATTTAAAATAAAATATACTTATAATACTTATATATAGATAAGAATAATAATAAAATAGAATTTATTTAGGACATTGGTAAATAAGCTAATCTTTTCCGTAACTTTATCTGTCTGTGTCTTATTATGTTCTATTATAGTGTGTCAACGCACTCAGATTATAAAAAAACAAAACTTGAATGCAAAATTCTATGCGCAGTACCAGTACGTTCCATAATTTTGACCCAGACTCAACAGACTTGGGTACATTCGTTTACCATACAACACTGCACATAAAATATTGCCGGAAAATTGGGTAACAGAACAGATCAATTTGAAGTTCATGCATATAAACTAAGCAATACAAATACACAACTGTTATATACGCGCACTATGCAACCCCTCCAGTCAAACACCATTCGACCCACTATGGCAATGAGGGAGTACACAGCGTATCATATTTTAATAGAGTTGTAATTGGGTATATCCAAAGTTTAATTACAGAACAAAATGTCTTATTATGGGAACCCAAAAAGCCCAGCCAAAGTAGAGCTAAAGAAACATATTCCACCGGCTGCAATGGCAAAGGAATCACATCGGACAAATCGAGACTGACTGAGACACGCGATGCTGCATTAGACCGTACAGGCTTAATTTGCCCGCTGCCCATATATTACACGACCCAGTTCACTGGTAAGCAAAAATACGGAAACTGGGTAAGCTTAACAGGAATCCCTGGCACTGGTTAAGGGCAGGGTAGCAAGTCATGCCAGCAAGACTCCCAATGTACCAGCGCGTAATTATACCGTAGAGGGATGCCCTGTTCCACTACGGTGCTCCCTCCGGCATTGGAACTGGAGTTACCAGAGGTACCAAGCATATAGGGATGCCCCGTTTGACAACAGCACTCCCTCGGCCACCGCAACAACTGGACAGCGGAATCCCGCTGACACAACACCCGCACGTTCAACAGCAAGGGGATTCCCTAGAAGTCCATCAAAATATGGATGAGGTTTTTGTTATTCATTTATCTATTTTCTACATTTGTGGAGCATTATATTTGAAAAAAGGGGTTTAAAAGTCCACAGTCATAAAGAAGTGGCAGGATCAACACTCTGTGGCCAATGCAGCAATTATGATAACCGACGATTAGCAGGCACGTTTTCTAAACTACCCATATAATATATGTTGAAGAAATGCGTTTTCAGAGATTTTTTGAAACATGCCAGTGAGCTTGCATCTCTAATGCCTGATGGAAGAGCATTCCAGAGTTTGGGAGCTGCATGTATGAAACTTCTCTCACCGTACTTTACCTTACGACTTTTTGGTACAACCAACGACAAAGAACTACTTGCTGATCTTAATTCTCTGCGGGGCCTGTACACGTCAAGCATGTCGACAATGTACTTGGCGGATTCATTGTGCATGGCCTTATACGTAAGTGTCAGAATTTTGAATTCAATCCGATGCTGATCCGGAAGCCAGTGAAGTTCTTTCAAAACCGGCGTGATATGATTATATCGAGAAGTCCTTGTTATGATGCGGGCTGCTGTGTTTTGCACTCTTTGAAGCTTCCGCAGTGTTTTGTTTGGAATTCCATGCAGCAATGAGTTGCAGTAGTCTATCTTTGATGTAACCAGAGAGTTCACCAAAGTCTTGGTAGCAGCAGACGAGAGATACTTTCTTATATGACCTATTCGTCGGAGCTGTGCATAACTAGACCTACACACGGAATTGATGTGTGATGTCATATCCATTTGTGAATCGCGCCATGCGCCGAGATTCTTTATACACAGAGATGGCTTGATTTTAGAGGGTCCTACTTGCACATGAATATCTTCAGGTACTTCTGTGTTTTTAGTATGAAACAGTATGACCTCGGTTTTGTCAGTATTGAGCTTCAGCATGTTCTGGTGCATCCAAGACACTAGCTCCTTGAGACAGTTCTCAACTCGTGATAAAGCTTCCTGTTGACAGTAAATGTCCTTGGGCTTAAATGATAGGTATAACTGTGAGTCATCGGCATAAAAATGGTGGTTGAGCCCATGGGTTCTGCATATTGAGCCGACAGGTTTTGTGTACATGATGTAGTGCTTCGGTCCTAGGACCGATCCCTGTGGCACGCTATATCTCATGTTAACTGGAGTGGACAATTCCCCATCTATTGACACTTTTTGATAGCGGTCATTTAGATAGGAGGTCATCCACTCAAGAGGTTTCCCAATGATTCCGAAGTCTCTTTCCAGGCGTTTCAGCAACGTTTCGTGATCGATAGTATCAAATGCAGCCGATAAGTCAAGCATCACCAGAATTGTAATTTCGTTTCTATCTAGGGATTGAAGGATATCGTTTTGAACTTTCAGAAGAGCAGTCTCTGTTGAATGATGCTTTCGGTATGCTGACTGATGCTGCTCGTGTAGACTGTTTGAGGTCAGATGGGACTCAATGCGTTTGTCAACAACTTTTTCTAATACTTTGGAGACAAATGGCAGATTTGATACAGGCCTATAATTTTTAAGTTCATTTGAATCGAGATCAGGTTTCTTTAGAAGGGGTCTGACATGTGACGTCTTGAAACTTTTTGGAACGCAGGCAGTGTCTAAAGAGGAGTTAATAATGTTTGTCAAAATCGGTAGGAGTTCATCAAGGCATGCCTTTAGCAGCCATGTAGGTATTGGATCCAGTTCGCAAGACTTACAGGGGGATGCCTTAATGATCTGTTCTACTTCTTCCACTGTAGCCGCATCAAACTTTTCTAAAAAGTGTGTTGAATGCTGCATCTCAGTGGTATTCGGCACACTGGATACAGTGCCTGATGAAATATCTGCCCGTATTTTGTCCACCTTTTCAACGAAAAAGTCACTGAAGTCTTGTGCAAGTTGTTTCGAGGATGAATTCATAGGCAATGCGATATCATTAGTTGAACCTAGCAGATGCTTAGTGACTTTGAAAAGACTTTTTGAGTCTACCTGGCATGTTTCAATTTTCTCTGAGTAGAAATCAATTCTCGACTTTATCAGCAGCTTATTGACTTTGGCACACTGTTCTCTGTATAGCTGATGGTCTATTGTGAGCCTGGACTTTTTCCAGTTCCGTTCCAATTTGCGCTTTACATGTTTTGCATCGTGCAGTTCCTGGGTATACCAAGGACATGATGGTCGGAGTATTATGGTTTTAGTACACAGTGGTGCATGTTTATTGACAAGTGCTGCCAGTATGTGTGTATATGATTTAACCAGCTCATCAACATCTGCCATTTGCATACTTGTCTCGATGGGTACTGAGTCGAGGTCCCTTTTGAATGATTCGATATTAATTGCCCTAAGTTTCCGAAATGAAACAGTTTTCCTCACTGTTGGAGGTTTTGCGGCCTTTGCCGCGAAAGTCACAGAAAAATGATCTCGCGAAATTTTACCACTACTGTCGGTCAGTGTCGGACAGTCCAGGGTCCGTGACTTCAATGTTTGACACACAGTCATCACCATCTCGTGTAATAACAACATCAAGAGTATGTCCTCCTACATGAGTGGCTTCATTTACATGCTGTCGCAGTCCAAATGATTCGAGTGTACTAACAAAGTTAGCAGTGTTTCTGTTATTTGGAATGTCAAGGTGGATATTTAAATCCCCTACAATGACGACCGGTTTATCGGTGGTCACAAGTTTAGATAAAAAAATGGCCACTCACTCTCGAGGAAATATCCGGTTTTTAGACCATTACCATGAGACGGTGGTGGTCTATAAGCAACTACTAGGCGCATATTGAAATCTCGGATACTGATAGTGCAGTCCATGTACTCAAAGTTTGAGAAATTCTTATCTCTTGTCGAATTATGGAGACAAAGTCCTATTGAAGCCTTATGTATGATTGCAACCCCGCCGCCACGGTTGCCATTGCAGCGAGGGACATGTTGGATTCTGTAATGAGCAGGAACCAGTTCACTTAAGCAAGAATTGTCAACAGAACTACCGAGCCAGGTTTCAGTAATGGCTACCACATCAAAGTCATTTGAAACGATATAGTCGCAAATAGACAGAGCCTTGTTTTTGACTGGGTTCGCGTTTTACATGAACAACAGTTTTCGTTTTCTCAGAAAGGGACACTGTTGAGAATTTACTCGCGTACAGGTTAGGTTTCGAAACAACGGGGATTACCTGGGGAAACTGTTTCAAATGACTGAGATTTACGCCATCAGGTGAAACCTTACATTCTGTCGGACGGTTTCCAGAAACAATTGGAATTGACTGAGGTATTTCCCTTAATCTGTTTAAATGAACACCTTTATTTTCATCCCAAATACGCTTTGGTTTTGAGTTGCCCCCTCTGGAGCCTCTGAATTTAGCTAAGCCAAACTGACCAAAGTTTAACAGCCCTAACTCTTTCAACCTGGACAATACTAGCTTGTTGGGTTTCAAAATAGGCGATAATTGCCCTATAATGGAAAGATCGCACCTGGTATACTGTAACTGTAACTGTGGCCGTGTTGCACTAATCCGCTCTTCACCTGTATATCCTAATGCCTGAGGCACACACATTTGAATTTAAAGATCCAGTAATGCACAATTTTTTTTCATTAATTTCACTTTTTCCGTCAAATCACACAACAGAATCACTTAAAAAGTACACCAATCTATTAACACTTCCTTCTTGCACAATAGTGTCACGTTTCAGAAAGTTTTTCGAAGTATTTCCCTCTTTAAACTATGCAAAGCATCAGAGCGAAATGAATGCAGCCTTCACACTTTTGGCGCATGTCATTATATGTTACAGCGCATGTTATATATCATTTATCTGTTACTCAGTTTTCTACAACTGACTGCCAGTCTTTTGATTTTCATGAAACTTGGTTCATTCAAAATTCAGCTTAAACTAGAAAACTGACTCAGTCACAGAGAGAGAGCGTGCGCTATGTAATCAAGGGCAGATAACTCTATACATAGTTATCAGATTCAACCGAAAAACTATAGGCGTCTTCCTCTGATGATACTAAGCATATGCCTTAATATGAAACCAATATGTGAAGTACTGTTTGAGTTATCATGTCACATCAAAAGTGTTAACGGATGGACATAAATTGTGATTCCTATAGGGCTCCTGCATTTCCAAGCAGGGGTTTAATTACACCTTTTATTTTATATTTTGGGTTGTTTACACAGCAAATAAATAAGGCAAAACTTGTATATATGATTGGAGAACTAATAAAGCACATTAGGATCGTTTAAATATGTGCTAAGCCCCTAGACAATTCAAAATACCAGTAAATGCCAGTAAGTGCCAGTAAATGCCAGTAAATCCCAGTATTTACCGCCGGCACTGTAAATACTCTTTTACGACAGACCCCCAGCAAAGCTATTGAAAAAGTGTCCTGATAACGGTTGTAAGTGGACACTTTTGTACGCACGTGATTCTTGTGGTTATAACCTATCTACCTAGGATTTGAATTGGGTGCACCAAGGGGAAAACATTTTGTATTCATTTGTTAAATATTCATTTTTAATCAAAATTAAAAGTCTACAACGTACTGTTGTACAAGTAAGATACATGTACTCGTCTTACTACCAAAGTGTCTTCTTACAACCGTTATCAGGACAGTTTGTTCGCTTGACCTCAGACAAGTGTGCTCGGCTACGCCTCGGACACGTCTTCGGACTCATGCGAACAAACTGTCCTGATAACGGTTGTAAGAAGACACTTTGGTAGTAAGACTCGTACTGTATTTATTACATAAATGCCGGCATTTTGCCAACCCTGATATTTCTGCAATGATCTGCCATAAACACAGGCACATCTGCTATTCTTGGTTATAATATTAACCAAGAATATCTTTAAAACTAATGGTGTTCGCGACCCTAACCTTCCAGTTTCAGAAGATTTTCAAACTATTTACTTTATATTTCTATTGAATCATGGCCATCCCTGGGACTGGGCCGATTTTGACCCTAGAGGAATAATTTATAAAACTTTTGTAGAGGAGATTTCAAAGTTTTCACCATGTTTCTATAGAAAAAAAGGCATCCCCGGGTTTGGCCAATTTTAAATTCAAGGACATAACGTATAAAACTTTTAAAGAGGACCTGCAGATGATGTTATGTGCCAAAGAGGAAAGCTGAGAAACCTGTTGATTCAGAGGAGAACATTTTAAAATTTCAAATTGTTGACAACGGATAACGCACGACGATAGACATCAGGCGATCACAAAAGCTCTCTCTGAACACTTTGTGCTCTGGTAAGCTAACAGGAATATACACTCACCTCCTGCACTAAGCTACGGTCCAGGAATGTATACATGAACAAACACGATCTCATTAGCTTCAACACTGCTGCTACATCAGCATCCTTTGCAGATTTTACATTCTCACTGCCACATGGTAGGAAACACTTGGCAACTTCCCATGGCTGAGTTGGCCAAAGCTGTGGCTTCAAGTTGGTGCGTGCTAAGTTAGTATTTGTTCCATCTGCATGAAATCTCAGGATCTGTTTGAGCCATGTATTGCATGTTTTAGATGAACACTTGACCCTCCAGGTGGTTTTGTGTCGTTGTACTTCATTAAAAGTACAAGCATTGCACAATGCTGCTTGTTGATGACCAGGCTGTTGAGACACAATTCCTTGCAAACGCTCGTGTAAATCTATCACTCTCTTGTTGGTAAAGGATTCAATGCCTTCTTTAAGAAATAGCAGCGACAGACTCCCTCGCAGCCAGTTTAGGTAATTTTCATCGTTAAGTCTTGAACCTGGTGTTGCCATCCTGGAAATAGAAAAAACAGTGTTAATAAATGTACAGGTACTGACTATGACTAATCTAGGTTACAAGCATGCATGGTCAGACTGGGATTAGGCATATATATATATATATATATATCTACGATTGAAAGACAAGTGGGCATTTTAAAAAAGATGACATCTGGTTAACCCTATTTCCATAATAACCAACTCTTTCGAAACCCATACAATTGAGTTTGGGGTACCTAAATACCCAAACATATCTGTTTTCGGCAAAATTGAATATTATTATAATTTATATAAATTTCATCCAATACATACCAAACATTCCTTTGGTTAAAAAGATAATAAACTTGTCAAATCAAATGGAAACAAGATCAGTTTGTGAAAACATTATGCCCCCGATATGACCTCTGATCATGATGTATGACACTGACCTTAAACGTATTTGCCTCTATTTGCACATGCATGCCAAGTTTGAAGGATGCAGGTTGAATGGCGAACAAATTATCTAAATTTGACCTGTAATTTGACCTTTGACCTTAATGTATGATCTTGCCCTTAATAAGTCAGCCCTAATAACTTTCAGTAACAAACCAACCAACCATCCAACAAACCAAACAAGAGGGTCTGACATGCCCTGACATCACTCACCAGACAATCAGAGGAGAAGATTTTCAAAGTTTTCACTGTGTTTCTATAGAAAACTAGCCAGCCCTGGCGAGGGCCAATTTTGACCCTAGGGGCATTATTTATATAACTTTTGTAGAGGACCTAAAGATGATGCTATGTGCCAAAGATGAAAGATGAGAACCCTGTAGATTCAGAGGAGAAGATTTTCAAATTGTTGACGACTGACGACGGACAACGCACGCCAACGGACGACAGACATCAGGTGATCACAAAAGCTCACTCTGAGCATTGCTGTGACGCGAAAAACCAACAGACAGCAAAAACAATATGCCCCTGGGAACATAAAAAACAGTGCTACAACCCAGGTTCATATAAGATAGGCTCTATGCTTTATAAAGATATAGGCTGCTATAAGTCAAGATCTAGTGCAAACACAGGTTAAATATCAATAAATAAACTATTTAACTATCACAGATTGCGGTATGTATTCTGGACTACAATGTAACTGTGGGCCCAATACTCAGCCACATCAGGGGCCGAGAAATATAATCTAGCTTTAGCTCTTGATTCTAAAGGGTCCGTGATCCAGGCTTATAATCAGACTTTATATTTACATAGATCAGGATTTGCAAAAATTAAGAAACAAAATCATGGTTTTTAACTATTTGAACAAACAACAATAAAAAAAATACGGAAACCGCATTAAAGCCGGATTTTTCAACTGAAAGACCTTCACCTAAGCTATCTGTATACTAAATATAAATTGTCTTGCATATTTAGTTCAGAAGTTATAACAAACATTTAATGACATCCAAGTTTTCAAATTAGTGACCTTGACCATGTCCTGATTTCAGGTATCAATAATTCAAACTTCTTGTTCATACTTATTGATTCTCTGTGTAGACCCTGACAGAATTTTCGTTATTATTTTATTTATAATTCCTGTGTCATTTCTTTTTGAAAAGTGTTCTATTTATTTATTTATCTATCTATTGAACTATTTGTTTTTCTCCCCGACATGTATGCTCCAGCCGCAGCCATGTTTGGAAAAGGGTGGTAGTCAACAGATTCTAAAAACAGACCTCTGATTTCGGAAGCCAGGGCCAATCGTCAAATCAGAGGCTGTATATTCAAAACTGTTCACTACCACCCTTTTCAAAACATGGCTGTCGCCGGAGCATACATGTCGGGAGAAAAACAAATAGTCGACAACCTGGATAGATTTCGGTAATCTTTTAAAATCTTGAAGGTAGGTGTTCCCAAACACATAATAGAATTGTTTCACATGTTTTTTTTGCATGCATATCGCGTGTCAGTCGTATTTTGCACTTGTATCCAATGTAAATAGCCGGTTGCAACATCGTGTCCTAGTAGCGTTTTTCGGTCAAATTTTCGACTTTGATAAGTTCTGCATCTAAATCGGAGCTTTGTGCAATGGAAACCAATACATTTTTGGAAAGAAAAATGTAAATGCTATTGATTGGTACATAGCTTTGCTTGCTCTAGGTCAATTATTGACGATAAAATCGGGGTTTGTTTGAGGCGTGTCAAAATGAGACAGCGAATATGGCGAGCGGAGTTCCACCCCTTTTCTTATGTATATACAATGTATATGTAATCAAGGACTTCGACCAGGATGGATTTTTCACACAGGTGTGCCATTTTGAGGTCCAGGCACACTTCAGACCCCTGTGGCTAAAACCAGTAGAGTAGACCCTTAACTATATATCCATAGACAAACAGACTATCAGTAGACCCTGGCCTGATATGGGTCTACTCTGTTTGCAGAGGTTTTAAAAGGCATATCTTTTAGGAAAGGGTTAAAAGGAGACTTACCAAAGAAATAGTTATTTGCCTATTTACTGCGAGTCACGAAGAAAATATCAAACAGCTTCTGTAAAAATGCTCATTAGGAATAAATCAATTGGTATATATATCACTATTTTGGACCTCTTGTCTTAGTAATGCTCAACTAGTAATTACTAGACGGGACACTGAGAGGGCACATGAAGTGTTTTTGAACCAGTCAGTCATTAAAGGTTATCACGTGTTCAAGATTAACCCTCCAATGGTAGATGATATCCCATTACTCAAGGTGGACCGTGAATACGGCATTTATATCCATGACCAAAATGCCTGTTTAGTGTAAGTGGCTACCAGATCTAAATGAATACCTGAGTGAAATCCACAATATTGTAACAAGACGTGGCACATCAACTAAAACCGTCTGACATTGCTGGATTGCCTATAGGGCATCTTGTTTCTATTACTTCACTCCATCATTAACCCATTCCCTCATATTGACGACTATTGACGACTCTGTAAAAGTTACTTTATGAAACCATTGTCAGGGCCTCCGCTGGGATTCGCATCTGTCGCCAAATGCGATAAAAAATTCAAAGTGGCGATAAATTATTTGGTTTGGCGAAATCGGTTGCGACAAGGATTTTCGTATATTTTCATTGCT
The DNA here is from genome assembly GCA_963576725.1 of Azorinus chamasolen. Classification (NCBI taxonomy): domain Eukaryota; kingdom Metazoa; phylum Mollusca; class Bivalvia; order Cardiida; family Solecurtidae; genus Azorinus; species Azorinus chamasolen. The sequence continues at coordinate 44,504,310 of OY755250.1, read as the reverse complement.
GTAAGCACTGGAAATTTGACCTGTCACTGGTCCCCACCACTAGAGGCGCTTATGCGTGAAGTGTTTATCGGGAAGGTAAACAGCCATCAACCAGATAGAGGCACAAGTGTCAAACACGCGAGAATAATAAACTATTACATTGATAGGGCAATAATATCGGCTTAAACAAACACACAGTAATAAAGATGGCATTAATTGATGGGATTAGTGGTGGTTGTTTACGAGATGAACTGATAAATGAGAGGTAAGTCTGTAATTGCTGGCAAACTTTTTCACACTCGACGAGTGGAAGCAATTTTGATACTAATTACTACATGTGAAATAGTTCCCCAAATATAATTATAAGTGGATTAGCGATGTCTGTATTTCACACAAAGTCGGCTTATCAAAAACAGGCCTTTTAAAGAAAATAGTAAACAATGTAAGGGTTATGAAAATTAAAGGTAGAGTTTGCTGGTACAGATCATTTTTGGTTGAACAATGACAGTTGAACAATACGAAAGCGGCATTTATTTTAATTACTTTCATTAGGTTATGGGTATAAATTCTGTAGCAAATTTGAACACTTTGCCACTTGCTAAAATGCCTTCTAATAGACCTTTAGATTTGTTTGGCATGCCACCTTCTAAAAGAGTGAAAGTTCAAAATTCACCAGCTAGAAAGTTAAATGACTCCTGGAAAACTGGCAATCTTGAACAAACTTTAAAATTCAATATATGTTTTTAATCTTTCAATTCAGAGAGATCTTTACTAGAATCTACCAATAGATTTCAATGAGCTGTGACAATAAAGATTCACTATTCAGTAATATTATGTTTCAAGCAAATTTCATGATCATGTAAATTATTTTCTTGAGTGGTGGAATGAAAGTGTTTAACCCTTTCCTCCATAAATACGCCTTTGCAAACAGAGTAGACCTAGATCAGACAGCTCATATAGGAGCATTCTGATCAGGGTCTGCTCTGTTTGCTTGTGATACAATATAGATATGATTATACAGTTTCTGTTATGGCTAACATTTCCTTAGTCCATGATTGTGCTATTATAACAAATTCATCTAATTAGTATTCATGACATCATTATTTCTTACATGAATATTCATGGAGTACAGGGTTAAGAAACAATTTGAAATCACGATTGTTACTTTAACATCTTTTTTATTCTTTGTTAACAGAGCACCAACAGGCAATCAGTGCTACCAAACAGAGAATAGACATGACGGTGGCGTGCCAGAAGATTAGAATAATCTTAAGTCAGTAAGATATAGTACAGAGACTAAATATTTAAGTGTCAGAGTGAAAACAATTGTGTTACCCCAGTGTTAAATTATTTATGCAATAAAAGATATGTCTTTATTCATACACTTAAGTTTTTATTTTATGTTACAATTAAATCAGGAAATATTTAGATATTTGTGTTTAAAAATGATGTGCTTGTGTATAAAGTAATTATAGTATTATTTCATATATGATTATGAAACAGCACATCCTTGTGACAAATATCTAATTAGTCCCTGATTGATTTCTCCCATTAGGCAATCTTAACTTGAACATGCTGACACAATTTGGAAAAATCCTTTTATCCATCAGTTGACAAGTGACTACTTATCAAAAGATAGAAAACTAGTATTTTATTCAATTTGTGAAATAGGTAATCCGTCCTACAATAATATAAAAAAATATATAAGAAGCTTAATAAAAAAAAACATCAATATTTTTTCTATGGCAAAGTTTTACACATAATGGAAAAAAATGGCTCTAAAGTGGCTCCACTTTTTTGAAAATGGCTCCAACTTTTTTAAAGTGGCGAAAATGGTGGCGCAAGAAAAAAAAATAACCAGGGAAGGCCCTGCATTGTGATAAATAGAGCATTTGCTTCTTTAGGAGCAAATGCTCTTTTAATCACAATGGTTTCAAACTACAAAATTCTTACCTTTTCTCTAGTTAATGCTCCTTTTCGGTAGATATATTCAAAGAGGTTGTATCTAAAATAGCCTATGAGGTAATGGGTTAATGATGATTATGGGTGATTTCAAAAATTGCTGAATTTTAAATGATAAGATTGCACAAAATTTTTGCTTGCATCACATAGCAAAAGGGTCCAACTTTGATAAATGAGCATGGCCGTATTGACAAACGTGAACATAAATTCACAATTGAAGATTTTGTTGAAACTTTTATTGAACTTTTACAAAATAACTGTGCCAGTATGTGGCACTCAATTGAAACATATAACAACATCTAATCAATGTTTTACCATTGTGTCAACATAAACTATACATTTTTCAAAGTTTCAACACAAAAAACTACAATGTATTGTACATGTACTTCAAGAAAATGTTGAAAAATGGAGATTTTTTATGCTTCTGACCTATTATTTTCAAAGGTGCACCCCTAAATGTCTTGTTCATGTCTGTCTGAAGTAAATTAGGAAATAAAAACCTAATGTTTACTAAAATTGAGCATGTTCCTCAGATATAATGCAAAGTTTCATTACTGTATACAAAAAATTGCTGCAGATATTGCTGGTAAAAAAAGGTGCATATTCTTGAGATATTTCGTACACTTCGGACAACAGGTTGCAAGTACAATGATCCATACATTAAACACATATAAACAACTTTAACACACAGATTAAGTGTTAGTTACACTTGGCTATAAAATTATGTTACCACCTATGACAAATTTTGGTACTAGGATTATGTTAAGAAGTCTTAGAATCAATGGTAAGAGCATTACGTTTTCTTGCACTTTCAAAAAACATACAATGCCCATTTATTCCCAGAAGGTGATCATAGCAGTCAAATTTATGCATTTTAAACTAACTTGTCATTATCCATACTGTTCTAGACAAACAATTGATATGAACATGTTTTGGAAACTTAAATTATTTTTTTTATAAAACCTTCACACCATTTTTGTACACCTGGGACAATCATGGGCTGGAACAAATATCAACAGTCATAATGTACTTAATATCACAGAAAAAGTGTTTTTCCCTTTTGTGATTTTAAGAGGACACATTATGCCGTAGAATAATAATATACCAGTGATCAACTGACCTTACTCCTTTCACAATTACACAACTTTCTATTGTTTTTGGCTTAATTTAATTAGGTCACATAAGGAAGCTGTTTCATCAAAAGAGACCTGTATTTTATTAACAACCCAAAAAATATAATTGAATATTAGTAAGACGAGCCTTGAAGGACTTGTAAAACCGTACTTCATTCTCAGTGTTGTTATACCTTCTGATCCTTTGAGATCATGAATTACAGTACTTCTTGTTCTGAAATTTGAAAAACCCTTAAGCCGGTGCTAGGAGCGTGAGCAGTGTTGCACTTTCAATTACTGCTTATGAACAGACTCAATAAAACCGAGTCTGCAATTTTCTCTTTTTGTGTTGCAATTTTTGCTTTTGAGGGATCACCACCCTTCAGAATTTATAAATACTTATATGTTCAACATTTTGTACACTTGGGACATTCTATCAAACACATGCTTTCGGCAACACAGTTTTATTTCATTAACTGTCACTGAGCAAACATGGTAGATCCAGATCAGATAGATCATGTAGATCTGGGTCTACTCTGTTTGGAAATTAAAATAAGGAATTTCCTCCCATTGTGGTAATACAATGTACACTTGTATAAGGTGAGTGCTAATTACATTATTCTTACCCAATAAATCTTCATTAACTGCCAGTGAAAAACCAGGGTAGATCCAGATCAGATAAGAGTTCATTTAGATTTGGGTCTACTCTGTATAGGAATAAATAAAATAGGAGTATCCTGCCTTTGTGGACCTGTTACAGTTTTAGCTTATTTCAAATTTTCGAGAAACTTCTGACCAGGTGTCAAACAGCTTGCATTCTGATGTGACCCCCAGTTACTCGGCGTCTCATCTGGATCTTTGCATATACTAGTTAGGTTGCACTTAGCAGACAAAATGTTGAAAAGCAAAGAATTATTCATTTAAAGAGGAAGTCCCTACAATGATCGCATGTTTTCAATAATATCATAACACTTGGTATTTGTTATGCTCTATCATTATTATGAAGGTTCCCAATTGGAACTTATATCGAAAAATGCCCCTGTAATACAAATAAACTGATTTCATCAATACTGATAATTTTTGTTCTACAACACAATATTATCGGCCTTTTCCATTAAGTTCTTCCGCGTTTTGTCGATGATCACCCGATCCCTCCATTGTTTACGTAATAGCTTTCTCGGAAGTGGTCGGAGAATCGCGAATAGGGCGAACAGTTACGAAACTAAAACCCAACCCGAATAAAACTGAAACATCGGGGAGTAAAACCGGGATCGCCGATATCAAACACATGGATGTTTTGTCATTATAAACGGTAATTGGATTGGGCTTTTTTGTGATATACTACTTTTCAGCATATAAACAAATGAGTTTTGTATATTTTAAGTGTTTATGAAAAGGGTCAAATGTAGGGACATCCCCTTTAAGTTGTACAGCTACAAAAAGTTGAAATGTGGTTCAGTGTCTACTTTCCATTGGGAGAGTCTCAGAGACTACGCTATTTGTAAACATTTACATATCCAAATATTTGGAGTAAATACAATACATACAAGAGTGCTATAAATGGTCTACACAGCCTTCTGCTATATATATCAAGGGCAATTGTCCAAACGGGCAATCATCCTAAAGGGCAAGCACTAGTCTTAAGGGGAACCCGGGAAATTGTCTTACATTTAGTACAAGTGACAAACTACATATCAATTTTTAGATCGAAGACATGGGATCATCCTAAAACATGAGCTTAATTAATTAACTCTTCCTGAAATAAGATGAGGTTGTTTTAATGTCTTGACCTTGGAACACTAGAGTTGTGGCCCTTTATTTAAAAAAAAAAAATGTCTGTCCTGAGCCATTTCTTAGATAATATTCGAAAATTTTCTATGAAACTAAATGTGACAAGAAATATCTTTTAAAAAGATATTCAGCGGCTCTCAAATATTGACACAATGTACAAAACAATCTCTGCAATATTTATTTCAATGTTTGGAGATTCTGCCAGTACAGAGAACTAGATCTATGAAGGTTTGCTTGTTATTATGCTAGCAGAGAAGCATGCAATGAAAATGACTTGGAGTAGAAGAAATATTTATTGAAATATTTCAAGCTGCTTTTATAGGAAATCACTTTTAAAATGTACGAGGTCAAAGTAATGTTTTAAAACTATCTCAAGTTAGTTCTTTAGTATAAAGCATTTATTATAAAATGTTATAAATTATTATAAATATAGAGTATTTATTATAAAATATTTAGCATTTATTATAAAATGTGCATGACAGCGCTTATATTTGTATCGATATGAAGATAAGAAATTGAATACACTCACGAAGTAAATACAGATCTGTATTTACTTCGTGATATGCTTTAAATAACGTTTTTGTATGTGCAGAGTCTGTAATCCTTTAAAGAACGGTATTTATTTAGCCTAGATCAACACTTTAATCGACTTGTGTGCATCATCATCATTAATGACATCATTAACTGAATCTACATGTAGTTTTAAAACAATATAATTTATTAACCTACTCTATGAGCCCATGCCCCATGTGATAGAGCCGTAGCAGTAGCCTTCAGTAAGTAGCTTTATATCAAAGAGAGCCAACAACCAGAGCCTCGGTGCTTTGGCCGGGGACAGTAATTAATACTATTAATACCACTACTCTAATATACTAAACAACCGTTCTTCTTTATTTCCTATAGCATTGCCCGTGAATTATGGTGGTTTCGGCAAACTACCTGTTCGTCAAAGTGGACTTTATGATCAAATGTTATATTAATTGATAGCAAAATGATAGTAAAAGTTTGAAAGTTTAATAGAGGTTTCGACAAACTGGTAATATTGCTCAGCAACCATTACCATGAGGTGATAAATATCAGTACATCAGTACTTTGATTTTATGGGAACTTCCAGGTCTTAAAATCTATTTTAAGAACAGAACTTTCGACAGTCGACAGTCTTCGGTCCCATGCTAAATATCTGCGTAAATAATGATTTTCTGAACTATATGTTCTTTTGACTGAACTCTAAGAAGTTTATAGAACATGTATGTGTAACAAGGTGCCTTACATGTGTTGTGATTATGTAAATTATTGCATGGTATTCAATTTGCGAGGCCGAAGCAGCTAATTATCATAAAACATGGTGTTTGAAATAACTGCAATATCGTAATAATTACCCCAGGAAATTCGACACGTTAGCAGACTGTATATCAGAATTTTACATAGTTTGGCAATGTGTAGAGGCATATAAAAAGGTTGTATGCCAGTCAAGGTATTTCGCTAATGAAAATACAGTTTACTATAAATACTCCTAGGTCATATGCAAATTACAATGTAACATAGTTTCTCATTGGTGGAAAACTAGAACAAAAGTGAAAATAGACAGCTAGCCGCTGAAAAATGTTTAATAGCATTAGGACATGCGGCTCTGCAAGTTTCATTGATATTGAACTTGGAACATAACACTTGTCAATCCAAAGTTTCAAAATGTACACTTGGGACAACACAAGATGTGCCTTGAAAAAAAGGTACATAATATTTTGGCATTACGTTTTTATTACAACTTTTGTTAAATATCCATGGTGTGAATTTGAAAGTGTAAAACTTTGAACATTTGTTTTGAATTTTTTTTTTATCAGCCATTTATAGCAAAATGTACACTTGGGACAAATTCTGATATACAGCTTACAGCGATTTTTTTCCTGGGATTGTGAATGGGTCCGGTATCCCTTGATTTGTGAAAAATTAGCGTCGTTTTGGCAAAAATTGTGAAAAAAGTATCGGTGTTTTTACAAAAATTGTGAAAATTTGGATAGGTAGTTAAATTTAGCTGTTGAAAGAATTTTCGGCCGAATATAAATTTGCGGACCGAGACACATACATTTTATTCATATTCTTGTAAAAGCGTCCGAGACGTGCAAAGAAAAGCGATACGAAGTTTGAATACCTCGGACTTTATCCCGAGAAACGGTTTGAAATACAAAACTTTGCAAAGGAGAATATAGCGATGTAAATATTGGTCAAAAAAGGTCCGTTTCAAATTGTGACAGGGTCCGTTTTACGGTACCAGTTATATAGGGGAAAAAACCGCTGGCTTATAACAACTTACACTGACAAAGTATTATAGAAATACTTTAAAAAATATGAAGAATACACCTGTTCCTGCTAAAATAAGCAAGTTTATTTTAAATTTTCGATCACATTTGATAACGGCATCAGTATTTGTAAAACAATGATAAATATTTTGGTATGAAAATGACAAGCACCTCAATGCTTTGAACCCTTCTGACAAAAAATAATAACATCAACAAATTGTTAAATTCCATTTTTCTGAACTAATATATATTTTCCAACTTGATAAACAATGATAATATATTGTAATCATGCAACTTTTGGTGTAGTCTGGAGTTGAATATGAGGCTTAAGTGAATATGTCACGCAAAAACCGTACACTTGGGACATTTTTGGGGTGTTTTTTCAAAATATCTTTTTACTTAAGTAAGGTACCGTACTTTGGGAATAATTGGCTTCGTGATATTTTCGCCACTTTGTCTCAAAATGCCAGTGTTTTATTTTGGTCAGTTTAATTTTAGCCATTCCGGGATTAAAGGGGCCAAAAATAAACACATGTATGGATCGAACGTGGAAAAGATAATTCTACCTTTGATTGATTTCGAGTCTTCCAAGTTTTTATTGTTAAAACGGAAATACAAGGAGTACTTAGGAGATGTTGTTTCCGGCCATGTCTAATTCCAGGGATAAAACGATGAGTACCGGTATACGGTATATCAGTTAAGCTGATAATTTGGTTTGTTTCTGAGTCACGTGTTCAAACTATATTAATGTAAACTATTTGAATAAAATTAGAAAACTTAGAAACAATCAATTTTATTTTCTATGCCTTAAAAACAGTAATAAAAGAGAGAGAAACGAGAGTTGTGTACACGTTTTATATTATACAAACAAAATGTGGTCCCGTATTCCGCCGCATATTTTCAAACTTTTGCCCTTACGTCCGTTGACAATACATTATATTTCCCACGTTTAGAAGTTGATTTGTCAGAGTACACTTTGTCAAGTTTTTCGTTGCACAATGCCTACAAATGGCAATCACTGTCACCAGAATTATAAATAAAATGAAACATCATTTTCTTTCGGTTTAAATAAGATAAAATAGATTTGTTTTGGATCGTCATTGTACTTCTGTGGTGGTTCGACGTGTGTGAGCAAATGATTGGATTACACACTAAATATACAATAAGTATACAAGAAAACCGTGATAAAGCGTGATAAACGCTCAAACACTTTAATCGCTGTTGGTGTATGTCGCGCATTACGGTAGTGTTTGGGGTAGGTGTTAATATGTGTGTATACAATAGAGAAGTCACATATCGCCGACGATAAAATGTTATTTGTTTGTCACGGATATATTTTGGTATGTTAAATTTTCGCCCTTTCACACCTGGTGGCGAATTAGGCCAATTATCAGTGCCCCAGATAAGCTGCGTATCGGCGTATTTTACGCATTTAAAATGGCCAAATATGCTTTGGAAATCAATTTAATGCGTATCAAGTACGCAAAATATTAATCAAATACTCTAAACATATCACGTAAATGCGTACAACGAAAGTCGAAGTCGATTCCGCTAACAGATTCCATTTCCGACAACTTCGACAATCGTTACATCTCGGCCGACTACACATCCCTTATTCATAATGCGTAAATATGTGAGGTATTCCGATTGTGTACCAGTCCACTGCTAGACGCTTGCTGTTCTGTATTTCTATAAGCGTCTTGATATTATGACGATTTGACACTTGTTTTCGCGGTTTCAATCAAAATGTCACGTCGCGGTAGAAAAGTTGTAAAGAAAAACACTAATTCAGACCCAAGTTCATCAATTTTGTGGTTATTTTTAAATCGGAAACGGAGCTTTCAACAAGAAGAAGTATTGTAAAACCACTATTGCTTGATATAGTTAAATCTGCCGTCGATAAGTGAGTTAAAATCAGGATCCAAAAAGCATGACGCTGATCGTTTACTGTTACATGTATACATTTGAAATAACAGAGACTGAGAGTGTTTATGTCTACTATACCAGTACCACTAAAAGGGCAAGTTACAATATTCAATTACAGGTATGTCTAGAATCTATATAAGTATGTTCTGTTTAGATAATTATTACTTTAGAACACAGCAAATGTAACGTTGTAGCATTTTATTGCAGGTACATGAGTTAAACAAAATGTCAGATACTCTATTATTTTTCATTTCACTCTATTTATTTGAAAGTGGGGAGTGAAATACCCTATTTACTGATTTCTTATCTGGGGCACTGCAATTATTAATCACGGCCAATTATTCCCAAAGTACGGTATCATGACCAAATTTTGCATTCAAGTTCTCCACAAGAAAACAAATCTGCAGGACTGAAAAAGAATCCAATTAAGCCTCATGGTAGAAAAATAAATGAGTAGTTTAATTTGGCTTCATTTTTTTTTTTAAATCGCCCTTAAAATTTATGTGAAGGCGCTGGATAAAATATTGTGACTAATTTACAGTAAACTTTTTACAGTGACATGCATACAAAACAAATAAAAAAGATTGAGTCCTAGGCTAGCCCAGATTCATTACTGCAGGGATAGTCACTATGGACTTGAATATCTGAACAGATGGTGCTATGTGAGCTACCTCTAGCAGACGGTTCCACTACGGGATGATTCGACAATAGAATGAATATTAAATTGTTATGGCTATATCACAATCAGTGGTCCACAAGTGTTTCATTTTTGAAGAACAATGAACTTCAATAAACACTTCCCATTTATATTCTAAATTTAGTAATAGGACCTCCATATCATAATCCAAAATTCTAGATATACAACTGTCATGGGTATTTTTCCAGTGAACATTCAAATATACTGGATTTCTGAAACTTTCCCGTAGTTAAAATAAGAATTCCGAGGTTTCACTGTATACTGGGTAACAGGCCGTCACAGACACTACAAGTCTGCTGAGATGTTTCTGATATACATTTGACTGGACCAAAATCAACAGAACAGAGATATAATGGTTTAACATGCTTTTAATCTGAACATAGACTTTAAGCTGTCTATGATATGGGTTTTACCCAAAATTAGTGAGTAGTGACTGTAAATTGCCAAATCAAATATTTTTTTAAGTACTTGAACATGGTGCAAGGGACTTCATTTTCTTGAAGCTTAATGTATAAAAATTATGAAAGTAAAATTATTTGAACTCACATTTGCATTCTGGAGATATGCTCTGTTTTGAACGAAGCTCTGTGATAAATGTCAGACACTACAGTTTCCACAAAATATTGTTAGTCTAGGTAGTTTCATCTTGCCCTTTGATTTAGTTAAAATTTTCAACATTAAACTTCTCTTTTTATGCTGCAAATGTTAATTAAATAACAATTTAACCTAGAATTTAACTTGATTACTTAAGTTTAGTAGTAAAATCACCATATAAAGTCTTGTTACCAGCATTTTATTAAATATCCTGATGACATTTGTGAATCTGATGTAAATAAACCACTTGAATTGATCTGCAACAGACACTACACACAATAACGGTATCTCTAAATCCTTACCAATTCTGAAGTCAAAATTTCTAAGCCCACATAAGGTAATATTCCAAGGTTTGAAAATGGTATTTGTTGAATGATAATTAATCATTTGTTTCTTATTTGTGCTCCAAACATATGCTGTGGGTATGGTACTTGTTAGAACCATCTCAGAGGGGTGGTAATAGTAATTTTATTAGGGTGCTGGTGAATTCGCCTAATGACCAACTCGCCTACAATTAGATATATAGTAACCCAAATGGTGAATTCGCCTATAAAGCAATTATATAGCGATTGTATTTCGCATCTTATATATACAGGTATATCACCTTTAAATAGGCACCTGTTTGACGAACAACGTAAGAACGGTTCTCTTTAAAGCTAATTGATGCACTTAATTAATGCATCTTAACAGCCAATTTAATATGATTGAACTGACCAGTGTTCTGGTTTATTCCAATTTTCAATATCTATTGAATATTCATGGACAAAATAGTTAAAATAAAATACAGAAGGAAGATGGAATATTGTAGCCAGATTAGATTTAGTAAAGAAACAGTTCTGTCAAAGTCCATAAGCAAACAGAGTAGATCCTTATCAGACGGCTCTCATTTTAGAAGCCGTCTGATCTGGATCTAGTCTATTTGCAGATGCATGAAAATAAGTTTACAGGAAGGAAAGGGTTATTTACTTAATATTTGGTAGAGATTGAATACAGCATAGATCGATCTGCGTCTGTCATATCATTTCCAAACACAATAGTTCCGCATACAAAACAATCTGCTTTTTTATGGTGTTCGGAACGCCATATAGCAGTCGGTCTCTTTACAGCAACAAGTTCACTTGTCTAGTGAACATGTGCAAGACAAAATAGTTTTCTTCAAGTCTGCACTAGTTTGGTTGTAAAATGTTCATGTATTTCTTTACTCTTCATGTATTTAATAATAATTGGCTGTGTGGGATAATTACTGCTAATCTACACAAAGATAAACTTTTTAAAAGTATTGAATTTTAATAAACTCCAAGTACTTCGATGCTCCAGAGTGGGCCCTGTACTTTAATCGGAAGAAGAAGAAGACGCGAACGAATATTTTTACCGTAGTTTTCGCAACACATTGGCGTTCTAAAGCAGAAGGAATATAGCCGATGTTTCCGATTGCATTTTTATACACATTCATAACTGATTGGCATATAGACCTACATCTTCAGCCAATCAAACTGCCGTTTGCATCGTATTCCTTCATTTCCGCTGGACCCGTACTCAAAATTAGAAATAGGAAGTTTCATAAAGGACAAGGTCAAAGAAATCTAAAATAATCAACCAATGAAATTCGGAATTCCCATATACAGATTTATCACGCATGGAACAGCGTGTTTTGACTATGGCACCCAACCTCAATACAAGTCTTAGTCTTACAAGAAGTATCAAAGCACTGAAAGCACTGAAAGTGCTGCTAGCAAGGGGCTTTTAACAAAGACGGTTATGTATTGGTGTTACAAAGTGCTGTTTTCTTCGGAAGCATTTTTGTTGAGGGTTTGGTGCAAAAGTGATATAACTTCGCCAAGTGAAGATGTAACAATAGTTTTGCACCAAATCCGTTACGATGCGATAATGTGTATATAAAGGTTTGTTCAATTGGTTACACCATATAGATTGTTGAATTAGTTAGAGTTATTTAAAGAATAACTTGGTAAGGCATTCTTATCCTGAACTCTGAGTACAGGAATGAAATAACTACAAGCTGCATTTTGTGTAAAAGATTTATTGGAAAAGTTCAGCAATGAATTGGGAAACACCATGATAAAAGTATTTGTGCATAAAGCCCTTAGCTGCATTTGAACATGTGTATAGTGACCAGCACTGTTTGCGTTTTGACCCTTTCAACTCTAAGTAGCTATTGTGGGGTTTTATGTTGTCTTGTAGGTCTTTTTTGTCACCAAACATGAACCAGTGTACAACTGTACATGGAATTTGGGTTTTTTGCAGATACTGTTTTAAATTAGCAAACACTGCAGACTCTGATTAGAGGGTTCCTATAGGAGCCTTCTGATCTGGTTTTACACGGTTTGAAAAAGTAATGAGTATATAAAAACAGGCACATAGTGCTGAAAGAGTACATGGCAGACAAATTCAGAAATGCTAAGTTCTTGTTGACTTGTGCGTTATTCAGCATACTACATGTATGGAAACACGAACCATTCCCACATGAATATTAGTTAAAGAAATGTTTCTGTATTTATATTCTAGGACTAAGTTTACCCATACATAGTGCCACCTTTTAATGCATTTGCTCTATTTATCACAATGGTTTCAAAACTACACAATTCTAAAATTGTTCTTGCTCCTTGTCAGTAGATTTATGGTATCCAATAGGTTCCCTGTACGAAAAATCCAGATGGATTCCTGGCGGAATCCAGGCGGATTGGTGGCGGAATTGGGACGGAATTGCTTAATTCCGCCTCGACGCGAGGCGGACACGGACTTTTATACAAAATTCCGTGTGAAGATATATCCGATCCGGGCGGAATCCAGGATTTACAGAGACGGACTTAGAGACGGACAATTATTTGTTCGCCTGGACTGAATAAATGTCCGCCTGGATTTAAAGGAAAAGGCGGAAAGTTTAGACTTAGAATTTCTTTAGTGGCGGAAAATTCATACTTATAAAAATTTCAGAGGCGGATACTACAGACTGAGGCGGAATGTTTAGACTTAGAATTTCTTTAGAGGCGGAAAATTCATACTTACAAAAAATGTCAGAGGCAGAATGTTCATACTTTTGAACCCTTATCAAAACAGATTGCATGGGTAAATAGTATAGACCCAGATCCTACAGGAAATGTCTCTTCTGGGTCTACACTGCTTGTATAAGTTGTAAAATGGTTTTTAATATTTTAATATAGGTTATAACATTTGAACTGCAATTGATGCTTCATAATTGGCATGTGCATAGATCTACTGATGCTTAATATGAATCTAAAAAAAATCAGAAATGTCAGGTCATTAGTTAAGGTCACCTAAGCCAAAAGTCAAATTTAAATTTGGATATAACATTTGAACTGCAAGTAATAGTGTTTTCACATTTGGCCCTTGTATAGATCTTTTGATGCTGAATGAAAAAAGTTTTTCTATGTAATAATATAGCAAACGAAACCAAGACATTTTAAAATTACATCTAACTTATTTTTCTGCAGTACATGTATATATTTCTACAGTTCACATGCATGAATGTTTCTTTCATCTCTAGAGTGCAGTAGTTGGAAGGCTTTTAGAACATGATCTTGCTCTGATTTATATGACATTGTATCTGCAAACATGTATGGCACTAGCATAGAAAATAAAGTATTTAAAAGTATTTGCAAACCTGCAAATGCAAGTTCCTTTATTAACAACTTCAACTACAAAACAAAGACCAACGGATACTATCTGAAATCGGTATTACGAGTAGACTTCCAGATCTTTTTTACAGAGACTAACTGGCAATACAATTTATGAACTTGCAAAACTTTCTGTAACAGCTACATGTTCCATATAGTCACTGTCAACTAAGATAAAAAAAAAATCAGAATCTAACTAAGTATTTGCAACAACTGGTGCACTGCATCACCTGCCAGGTTTTGCTTTAAAATGAACAATGAAGTCAGTACAAAATGTAGAATTTGCACTTGTTCCTACATAAAATGGTGTTTCATCTTTATCTGATTGGATAATTAAAGTTTGAATATCATTTAAGATGTCCTCAGCAATATCAGGAAAGCAGTCTGGTTCAACTTGCTCAAACTCTGGGCAATTGTCAATTTCATTTTGTTCCTGATGTCCATCAACTTCATCTCCTGTAGTCACCTCTTGGAATTGGTTACATTTCCTCTACCTCCTCCTCTGCTGGTGTAAGATCTTGCAGTTGCTAGCCCTCCTTTAAAAAAAGAAAATTTATTCTATTACTGAGGTCAAAGCCACAGCAACATTAAACATGTGTGCAACACTCTGTCTTCCAAAAATGCATTTGTACACTATAGTTTGGTCATTTTAAGGAAAAGAGTATGAATGATTGGTTCCAGACAACCTTTCTGTTATCTAAGTCAAAGGTTATAGGATATGACACTCTGAAATGCTTTTTCTGTTACTGGAGGTCAAAGGTCAAGGGGTCAGTAACTGAATTCTACAGTAGAACCTGTTTTGTGAAACCATTCCTTTATAGAGGTCTTAAAAGTGCACAGGGATCTTAAAAGCAGATAGTTGCTTAATCCAGGATAAAAGTAATGTAGAAAGCTCCAATAGGAGAGAGCTTTCTGCATTACTTGTGACCTGCATGAGAATCTGCATTACTTTTGACACTGAAAGAAAACACAAGTTCTAAAGGCAATTCAGACCCACACAATACCTGTAGGAAGTGTCTCATCTGGATCCACTCTTTTATTCTCATTTATATATATCAATATCTCTCAATTCATTGTTACCATTGCCCTTGAATAACTCTTTCCTGCATATAAATATTTTCATATGCCAACACTCAGAGTTGACCAAGATCAGACAGCTCCTACAGTAATCAACAGTCCATTGTCCATTTTAAATATGTGGTGATGAATAAAAAATAATTATTTTATGTAACATTTAAGTTCTGATCTTCAACTTTAATTAAAGTAATTTTACTATTAACTGTCTAACATTTCCATTGTGTTGGGATTTTCAGATTTTCGGACTTTCCAAAATTCAGTACGACATCCATTTCAATTAATTTATACACAACAATATACATGTATATCAACATCACCTGACTATACATGTATTACCTCATTTTCATCGGATTCTCTCGTCTTTCTCATGATCTTCTCCTTTATAGTCTTTAGTTCCAAGCTATATAGGCCACTTTTACATCCCTACTGAGACATTCTTCAAATCAAGTTTTTACTAAACCCACCTGAAAAAAAATGTCATCTGTATATATAGCCAACATAATTTATGAATTTTGTACAGAGCTGTTTTATGGAGGGTTATAAATAAAATAAAATATACATGGAGCCTACAGAAAATATAAGGACATATAGCCATGCCCTCTAGACTACAGTATCAGGATTTCTGCAGCTTAATTGGCATAGGTCTATGTTTACAAAGTCCAAACGATAGATATCGCTCTCATCAATGACCTACAGTAGATCTATATAAACATCAATAGATAAATCTGTTTACAGCAGTGAAATGAATTACATACTTTTAGTGTACTAACCTGAGTATGTACGAATGTTTAGAATTTGGATCCAGTTATCAATGTAGATCAAGTTAAAGATATGTATTTTTGTTTATCTCTCAAATTGGGGAAATTCCCAGAAGCATTTTGTTGGCTCCTGGGATTGGAGTCTCTGGGGCTCACTAAGGGTGAGAGTTCTACATAAAGTTTACAGTTCAACTAAACAATGTTTTATCAGTCATTTGTAGAGGTATATTGTGGTATTTAATATTAGAATCTGTAGTTAGTAAGAATATGTAAAGCCTGGTCTTGATATAAAATGTCTGAAATCATTAAAAACAGGTATACTTACATTAATGTCTCCCCTTTGGTGCCTTATTCCCAGTTGCTGGCTCTGACCTATATGACGTAATCTGCATGAGGATTTTGGCGGATGTTGAGGAATTCAAATCTCATCTGCCTCTCCGCCATATTGCAGAATACTTGTGCTGTGGTATAACTCCATTTTTGATCACTAAATGCTGTAGAATCTAGTGCAAATATGTTTGCCTGTGTTTACTTTCCTGAGGACAATACTTAACTGTGCTAAAATAATAAATCAAGACCGTTTCTTGCGAGAAATTTGTGAAAGGGGAAGCAAGTGAAATATGCTAAAATGGAAAGGAAAACCATTCACAGGAACAATCATTTCAAATGGAGGTAAGAGAACTTGTTTTGTATATATTTGTTGTTCTGTACATATTAATATGCAGATTTACTAATTGAGAAAATAATGTGTGAATTAATATTGCAAGGGTCTCCATAAATTATGAATAGGATAGTGTTAAATAGTTGTTAACCTCTGGTGTGTTTACTGCTTATAAGGCTCTTGCTAACAGTGTGCACTGAGATTAGATAGTGCTTAAATGAGCTCCATCACCTTGGTAATATCTGTGTGTGATAATAATATTAATAATAAGTTAGAAATTTGATGGAAACTTACAGAAAATGTTAATAGATCTAGATCTAAATTCTTTCTCTAATTATAGAACAATATTTATAAATACAGCAGTGCAAGGTGGGGTTAACCCTCTCCCTTTTCTATGTTTAGAATCTATTCCAAAGTTCAATACCCACTGAATATTCATATACAAAATAGTTATAATGAAATATAGAAGGTGTAACATTGTAGCCATTTCAGAAAGTAAAGAAACAGAGCTATTACATTAGCAAACTGAACAGACCCTGATCAGAGAAATGGCTGAATGTATATAGATTTTAGATTTTTAGATTTTCTGTTTGATTTTTTTTAGAATGTTAAACTGATGGGAGTGGTGAAAGTTACCAGAAAGATTCTGAGAAGTGTCCAAAACACACAACAGACCAGGATTTACACTGATGGGAAAACTTGCTACAAGGTATTGCATATTTTTTCTCCACAGTCAAATGTTATCAACCCAAAATGGTTTTTATGTCAGGGAGGTTTGAAAATGCGACTTATATAATACCCTTAAACTGGTTCTTTGTTAATAGTGCCCATTAGTAGTCAGATTTTGAAATAGCAGACCAGTCTTAATTTCAGACCACATATCGGTTTAATCATGGTTTAAAATATTTCTTTCATTTATACAAGTGTTTCTAATTTTGGATTGATTGTCAAGCAGAACTTTACTGTAGAATAACCCTTTCCCTCATATTAAGTGCTTTCACGCATTTGCAAACAGTAGACCCAGATCAGATGGCTCAAATTGGAGCCGTCTGATCAGGGTCTGCTCTGTTTGCTAATGGAATTTGATAAAATTTGTTTCTCTTTACTTTCTAAAATGGCTACAATGTTCCACCCTCCATATTTCATTATAACTATGTATTCAGTAGGTACTGGAATATGGAATAAACATAGAACAGGGAAAAGATTAAGTGTTATTGTTTTTGTTGTGAGAATATATATATTTAGAGTGTTCGCTGCATTATGTATACAAAACCTGCTTATTTTCATTTTTGCTTTTTGTCATTTCTGAAGGTGGGTTCAACACTTTGGAGCAGGCCAACTCCGGGGGTCTCAGGATCATCAAAGCTAAACCAGGAGATACTCGACTTTTGCTTGATACAGCTAAGAGCAAGGCTTGCAAAGGTAATTTGTAACCCTTTCCTTCATGAATATTCATTGAAAACTCAACCCACAATGAATATTGAATGAAATGTTTTCAGTCAAACATTTGAAACAATTAAATTATTTAATTGCCACAGGTAGATGTGTAGAATCTAATCTTTAATATTCCTTTAACAAGATAGAGTAGACCCTGATCATGCAGCTCCTATAGCAGGTGCCTGATATGCGCCTACTGTTTGCAAAAGCGTATCTATTAAGTAACGGGTTAAATGCCACTTATTTATCTTGCTAATGAATGAATTGTTGATGTTGCTGATATTAATTTTGCTTTTGCCTTACTATAAAATGGATTGTTATTTCACACATGACTACGTAAAAACTACACAATTTAAAAAATTCCCCTTGTCTCTAGTAAATGCCCTTTTTCGGTAGATTTATTGAAGGAGGCTGGGTCTAAAAATAGCCTATGCAGTAATTGGTTAAAGCACTGTAGTGTCACCATTTCATGCATTGCTGTCAAAATTCTAAAACGACATCATTATAAAACAATAAACTGAAATGCATAGGCTCTTTCATATTTTCTGAAAAAGTCACAACAAGACAGAACAGTAGATCTCATAAGACAAGTGTCTTTTTTTTCTTTACACCTTTCTACACCTCTACAAGTGTCAAATTTTGAAACCATTGTGATAAATAGAGCATTCTCTCCAAATATAGGACCAAATGCTCCATTTATCACAATGGTTTCAAAAATGAATAGTTCCAACCTTTTTCTTTTCTCTTGTAAATGCTCCTTTTTCGTAGATTTATTCAAAGAGGTTAGGTCTAAAATAGCATATGGGGGAATGGGTTAAGCATTATACTTAAGCTCAACCCTAATTTTCATTAAAGAAAAGTTTTAAAATGTAGACCACTGATGATATCTGAAGAATGTCCCTTTTTGTTTATTTCAGATTATGTTACTGTATGGGCCAGGTCGAGAGGGATGCAGCCTGTAGCAGACAGCAAGTTAAATGATGCCATCACAGAACTGACTGCATACGCAAGGACAAAATTGAAGAGATCTACACAACAGTAGTATAATGATGTCGCAATGTGTCTGTGACGTGTTGGAAAAACAATAGATACTGTTCATTTTTTGGTTTTGATTAATACTGTACATCAAATGACAAGGACTGTCATTAGAAAATGCAGCTAGTTTAACATTATATACACCTTTTTATGCCTTTTTAAACAGTGTTTGATTTGGATAAATATTTGAGTTATGTTCGTTTATGTGAGGTGCATTATTTATACTCATTTAAGAAGACCCTTTGTTTTGTAAAATACAGTATATTAAATGGTTTTGGTATAAATTATAATAAAGTTTCAAAATTATCAATTTTTTTTTTTTTTGTTATTTGACATTGGGCTACTCCTAATTATTTTCAGTGCACAGCAATGATGATCAACCATGGACCAGTGTATTTGATACCTCTAATCTGTGTGTGTGTCTGTCCATCCAACTGTCCCCCCCCCCACCCCCCTTTGCAAACAGGAAAAATGTTCGCCTCAATCCTTTCTGTCCAGTGGGACAAATTTCGGAGGGGCATGTTTTGTCCGCCTGGACAAATGTAAATGTCCGCCTGGATAAATGTAAATGTCCGCCTGGATAAATGTAAATGTCCGCCTGGATAAATGTAAATGTCCGCCTTGATAAATGTAAATGTCCGCCTGGACAAACATAAATGTCCGCTTGGACGAATGTAAATGTCCACCAGGACATTTTACCTGTCCGCTTGGACACCCATTCGGAAGTCCGCCTGTAATATCCGCCTGGACACATCTTACATTTCCGCCAGGGAATCCA
This sequence comes from Azorinus chamasolen, assembly GCA_963576725.1. NCBI lineage: Eukaryota > Metazoa > Mollusca > Bivalvia > Cardiida > Solecurtidae > Azorinus > Azorinus chamasolen. Next base: position 44,484,553 of record OY755250.1, on the reverse strand, counting down.
GTCAAATGTCCAGGTGGATTTTTTTTTCTCCAACCGGACATTTTAGATCACATGACCCGGACTAATTTAAATATTTCGCCTCATTTTGTTACTAAAGATAGTAATCCGCCTCTATAATGTTCATCTGACTAAAACTTCCAAGTTCGCCTGGACAAAGGCTTTTTTGTCCGCCTGTAATCCGGGTGGAATCCGTCTAGGATTTTTCGTACAGGTGGGTTCAAAATAGCCTATGTGGGAATGGGTTAACATGGAATAGTAACAGCAAACCCTGAGCAGATGGCTTCTACTTAGTTGCAAATGTGTCAAAAGTTGTCATTATAAGAAAATGTGTTGATTCATAAATATTGATTTATAACATTATGAATAACAATTTGATAAAACCTTCACTGCATTAACACTCGAGTACAAAGTAGCGACACCATGAATAACTGATTTTTACGTTGGCATATTTACACATGAAGTTTGGCCTTGCTAGAAACAGTAGATTTAAACTTTTGTTATTTCATATGCAAGCAGAGCATACCCTGATTGCTGCAGGAGCCATCTGATCTCAGTCTACAAAGGCGTAGACATGCTTCTTTATAGAGTAAAGGATATATTTATATAATGGTCTGTGAGCACAGGAACATTTTTTGCAGGTACTACAAAATTAATTAAAGCTTATAATATAGGTCCTGGCCAGAAAGTTTCTACAGGAACTGTATGATCTGGGTCTACTATATTTAACCCTTTCTTCATAAAAACGTATTTTCATGAATTACGCAGAATAGACCCAGATCAGACGGTTCCTATAGATGTCTGATCAGTGTCTGCTCTGTTTGTTTTTGACATGATATACATCTGATTCTACAGTTTTTCTCAAAGCAAACAATTCCCTTGAAAAATTTACATGGTTTACATTGTCATTTTAGCATACAAACTACAGAAACAGATGTATTAAATTCCATTAGCAAACAGAGCAGATTCAGATCAGATGGCTCCTTAAGGAGCCATCTGATCTAGGTCTACTCTGTAATTGAATGAAAATGTGTTTATAAGAAGGAATTGGCAATATATTATTCCATAAGCAAATAAAAAAGACCCCGAACAAAAAGCTTCTACAGGATCTGTCTGATCTGAGTCTACTCTGTTTACCCCTTTCCCTCATATCAATGTATTTTCACACATTATGCAAATGGAGTTAACCGAGATCAGATGGCTCCTATAGAAGACGTCTGACTGATATAGATCTAATTACATGATTAAAAATATTCATAATGTCATTATTTTTTATATGAATACTGTAAAAGGCATATATACTTTTTGTATATCCAGTAATTGGCGAAAGTAAACATTATCTATGATTTATATTGTAATTTCTTTTCCATATAAGTGACACACAGTTTTGATTGAGATGAGAGTCTGTGATATTCAGTGTCTTCATTCGGAATCAATGATGTTACAGATTTATGTTGAGTCAATTAGCAAAAGAATGATAAATGTATCTGTTAGGGACAAATCCTGTATACTGGTCAATGCTGTCCAGGAAGGTGTCCCTTATCCTGTAAACACAGTAGCTTGAAATTATTCCCTGTTGTCTGCTCCCACATTGCATAGCCGGAATGCCTCATGGCTCTGTTATAGTATTCTGCTCCCATGCATGTCTGTGATATGCCTGGACCAATGCCCAAAGTTCTGGGTCAGGGCAAAGTCTATCCATTTGCTGAAATAGAAAAAGGACATGCAGTGATTATGTCCCTAAAATCAGCTACTGACTTTAACACTTCCTCTATTCAATATCCATGTAAAACTATTGATATCATAAATAGCTATTAGCTGATATTTTATAATGGCATATGCAAATTAGTTTTTCGGGTATTGGTAGAAACTATAGCCAAATCTATTATAATTTCATAAGCAAACATCAGCCCCTCGGCAGGTGACACAAAAAAGAAAAACGTGTAATTATTGGATCTATTAGTTCCGATGAAGCTTTTGTACAGTCTGATGTAGACCCAGTTTTAATCCTTCCCCGTTGTATATATTCATGTAAGAAATAATGACATCATGAATATTAATTCTTTATAATGGCATATTAACACATGGAATTTAAGCTCAGGCAGGAGCTTTAGAATCAGATCTATATTACACCATAAGCAAACAAAGCAGACCCTGATCAAACGGCTTCTAGGAGCTGGCTGATCTGGGTCTACTCTGATTGCAGATGCGAGAAAACACGTTTATATATGAGGGAAGGGATAAAAGTATAAAAAATAAATTAAGTATTTATTCTTAATCTTATATAATTGTTTATCTGTAATCTATTTATAAGCATACTATTCTTATCTTAGCTTGTTAAAAGTCATTATTTCAACATTTGCCTTGTGGACTTGAAACATATCGACTGAGTAACATTAGTCATTACTGTGTAGTGTGTACCCCTCTGGTGTCTCGAAACAAAAAAGTCGTACCTTTTGTCGAATTATGCGCGATTTACAGTTCTACTGTCCAAAAGAAATAATTAAAAGCAGAGTGAAACGGTAATTAAAATTTAAACGATTCTTACCTGGTTTATCGATCAGCCATATTTGAAAACACAGTCCGAGATCACGTGATACGTTGCAAAATTTCCCGTGACATCACAGTCTCTAAATTTCGGTATCCCTAAATAGCATCGAGAAGTGACGGGAAGCGACGAGAAGCCTCCAGAAGAAGAAAAATGTATTTTATTGTCAAAATAAATGAAAAAAATAATACCGTAATTAAATTTGTTTATGTGTCTTATTTTGATTGAATAAAATTAATCATTTCCATGCATTTATTGACCTGCTTTTCCAAAATTTCGACAGTGTCGAGAAAATTGGTTGCCTGTCATTAAGCGTCGAGAACAAACAAATACATTTATTACCAAAAATAAATGAACAAGCAATAATTTCATGTGCTTAATATCTTAATTTGATTGAATAAGTGCAAGATTATTCATTTCTATACATGTATTGCCCAACTCTATAGGTATAAAATTACTATCAATCATGTACGCGTGCAAATGTCAAGTACATGATCTGATTCTGGCATATGACTAAGGGAAACCCCCGTCGATGACTTCATAATATATTCAAAGTTAAATATCTTTGTAAAATAACTTCAGAATCAAACATACCTGCATGCGTATCACACATATTCCAATTCAAACACTTGAATTATTATCCGATATGCACATATTAGTAATATATGGCACAATTACATAACCACCGAATTTAGTTTAGTTTCTGTCCAAATTAGGCCTCCACTTTTACTAAACTAGCTATTTGAAAATTTATCATTTTGTACTCGTATGACATTAGCTGGTAAACTAATAAATTATTTCTTTTTTTCTGTGCAAATAGAATAATTGCTCGATATAAAAGTACAAAAATGAGTCATGCAGGAAACACCACATACAGAACAAACACTCGCCCGAACAGCAACTCAAATCGTTTTTACTCAAGGAAAAACTGTTTGTTCACGGCTTTAGGTTTTGGAACCAACTGCCCGGACCTATGGTTGATGCAGGCAGCCTGCACGGCTTTAAGGTCAAGTTTACCCTTTGTATGGTCTGGCGTGGGTTCGAAATTCACCTATTAACCCCCCCCCAAAGTATTTTTCTCTCGTATTTGTATAATTCTAATGGCGATATTTCCGTTATTCCATCCACATATTTGTAGAAAATTGAAATACTAGGCAGTGGTGCTTGGTCGTCTTCGTTTTATATATTTATAGTGCATGTACTATTTGATATGCACAATACATGATAGATCGACCTATTTTAAATTTAAACCTACTTTCGTCAATTTAACACGTCGAAAACTTATGTTTGAAACTTTTAAAGATCAGTTTCATTCACATGGATAGACACTCTATCTAAAACACCAAAGGGTCCTTTTTTATCTCACGTCTTCCAGGGAATTTAATGAAGTTGGCATCTCAAATAATCGTATGGCCAATTCCTATGGATTTGTAGTACCCTATCTATAAGTGCATTGAGTTATCACGTAGTTTTCTCAACCCGTGAACTTGTTTTTGTTGATAGTCTCTATGAAAATGGTGCGTTAATATGGAAAACACCTTTTCTATTGCGCAGTATAATCATAAATTTCAAAATAATCATTATTATGAATTTTTATCGGAACGAATTTAGTCCCGCAAAAAATCCCGCAACGTGAATTTTCTTGCCCGGGATGCTATTTTAATACTGACCCAATAGGAATTAGGTCAAAATCGTCGCAGCCGACTCGATAGATTTAGCAAGTAAAATTTACCGAAGTTTTATTATTTCAAGATGAATAATTTTTTTAAAATATTACTATACAACTAAAAAGGACTTAGACTGCACAACTGTCATACACATAATATAATTTAAACTATAAGGAACACGAATCGCCAGGAATAGAGCATATGGGCTATTTTTAGACTCGATTTTTGTGAATGAATCTACTGAAAGTGAAGGTCTTTCAGAACCATCACGCAGTGATCATTAGCTCAACCCGTGAACAAAAAAGCAGATTCTTCCGCAAAATTGTCCTTCCTGCAAATCTTAGAAAAACTTTTCATACAATAATCATATACTGCCACACACTATACTTTCGAAGAAACATCCACTGTGAACAAGGTCAGTAGAGTTCATATTCTGTGCGAACACAGACGATCTATTTCGTCGATGTTAATCGGTTTTCCCCTTCACTCCTCAGCATTTCCAACTTTGCCCTAACAATATCAAGGGGCAGCATCTGCCCCTTGCTAAAAACCGTAAAAACACGGTGTTCTATCGGCTTATCAAAGTAAGTATTATCCATAGAAGGTTTTCAATACATATTCAATCAAATTATATTCCAGTGTCAATAACAACTGTAAAAATAAGAGTCTCTTCTATGTATCGTGTAACCGCCGAGTCGCCGACACTTTCGTCTGCTCAAGACGTACAAGTGTCGTGTAAAAGCGAAAGTAGGTAGCAATTTGTTGAAACTTCTTTCCCAGCTTACAACTCTACTTCAGACTGTAGTTCTGAATTTGAGTTTCATCAGGTTCCAAACAAAACTACCGCAATTGTATGTACATGTATGGATCCACTTAGTAAACTACATTTATTCAAAATAAAAGAGTGCTGAACATGGAAAAATAAATGTTATGTGTAAGAATTAGTTGAACAAAAAATGTAGGATTATAGGTAGCCTTTGTATCATTTTGATGTTGTGCTTCAGTTTTTGCATCAGCTTTGGACATGAAAGCATTAATTGACCATTTACTTCATGAATATTCATATAAGATATAATGACATCATGAATATAATTAAGATATTCTTTTGCCATAGTAGAAACAAGAAGCATGTCTATATATAAACAGCAGATCATGAGATGGCTCCTTAAAGTTTTGTTGGCTTGGCTCAAACTATAATGTTGGCTATAATTTTGATCCATTGCACATCCATACTTCAAACCTGGCATGCCTATGCAACTTACAGAGGCGAACATTTTATTTTTTTTTGGGGGGGGGGGGGGGGGCTTATTAAAATCAAGGTTATATAACAGTTAAATGTCACATTACGGGTCAAATTTACATTTGTCACAGTCATGGGCATAGTGTTTCACAAAATGTGTTGTTATTAATACTGTTATCAATTCCAAGACGTTATTGTTATTAACGTGTACATCAATTTCCCCCCTTACACATAACATCCATATCAAACCCGAACGCCATTCAGGCCTTTGATTTGAGAATTACTCATATCACTATATGTATTTATAATATACAATATTTGGGGGTCAGTCATTTTTTCCGGTTTACCTGTAAACTTTTATTTATTACTACAAGCTGCTTAGCATAATTAATGTCAAACAATGTGTAGATAGTACACAGATCATCTGACAAAAATCAATAATATTTTCGACAATTCATCCCAATAATTTTATGATTTGCACAAATAACTATTAATGCCCCTCCCCTTACATGCAAAAACTCTTCCATAATGTGCTTTCAAAAGCATTTATTTATATGACGATCAGGGGCTACACTCAAAGTTCAATCTTGATAATCACTACCTGGAAACAAGTTTGATACCCTATAATAGGTGCGAAATACAATCATTATATAATTGCTTTCTAGGCGAATTCACCATTCGAGTTGCTATATATCTAATTGTAGGTGAGTTGGTCATTAGGCGAATTCACCATAAACCTTTATTAACTACAGTTACTGCTCAGTCTATATTTTGGAGCAGAAAAAAAGTTATATACTGGAGATGTCTTAAAATCACCACTTTTAACTATATAGATCTACCTATATATGTATAAGGTACGAATTTCAAGGATTTCTTAACTTGATGTGCATGAAAAAAGGAACGCAGCTCAAGAAAGTAAGAAAGCCTTAAAAATTTAATTCTCAAAAGCTTCAGTGTTCAGGAACAGCTTACTTAACATAGCAAAAACTACTACAATTAGGAACAGATAAAAAATATTGAACTTCTAAAACAACATCAGAAAAAAACATGTTGAAAACATGTAGGCCCCTAGTTCAGTTTCTGCAATGAACATTCATTAGAAACACGAGAAAAGATAGATATCGTAACATAAGAGTAGAATCTTTATCTGCTAAGATGGATAGAACAAGTCCGAATGTTTCCAACCTTAAACGCACTTGTAAAGCTTTCGACAGTCGACAAAATGCTGGTTTCCAGAACATTCTTGGAACATAATTAACACAAGTTAATACGTCTGCTTATAATCACGCGCTCGTGTATCTCTCGTCATTTCCGGTATGGTATAAATAATGGCAGTGGCTATTCGTACGGGAATACAGGTCATCTCGTTACCTTGCCATTTCGTAACCGGACAAATCTGGTCACTTCGTAACCAGTTTCCTGGTCATTTCGTAACCGGTCGGGTCATCTCGTAACCACTGTTATATATATATGAATTAATATATGTGTTATTAATATTTTCATGGTCAATACTAAAAAGATGTTGTACGTAATCTTAGGAAAAGATGACAGTAGCATATAATGGCGTCTTATGTTAATTAGCAAGCAATTATAACCAGGAATAATAATAATAAAAAAAAAGTCAAATTGTCATAAACAAATCATGTTAACTTGTTATTAATTGCGGTGGAATAAATCCTTTAATGATTTTGTTGATAAAGTACTAACACATGTATGTTAATTAAATAATTAGCAATTTTAATCCTGATTTAATTGGTATTTATAAACAGTTTTTGTTGCTACCTAAAAAACAACTTTAATTAATTAAGTACAATTAGCAGAGTTTGTTGATAGCAATTATAATCTGGAGTAATTAGAATGATACTTGTCAATAAACGAAGAGTTGCAATCGATGTCTCAGCCGAATTGAGCAGGCTCAGGGTTAAGGAAGTTAAAGATTAAAATCAACATCATACATTATTTCGATCGGGGTTCGGACTATTTGAACTCAAATAGGATCTATCTCATTTTGGTTTACACTGTTATCAAATGACTGGCTGGCTATTGGTTATTAACTGATACATGTAATTACTGTACTTTGTGCTGTTACATTTATTCATATTATTTATGTTTTGTTGCTGTGTGTAACCCGTTCCCTCAATGTCCACTTTCGACAACATTGTAAAAGTCACATTTTGAAGCCACTGTGATAAGTGAGCAGATGCTCTACTCGTTACAGTGATTTAAAAACTAGACAATTTTAATGATAAATGCTCATTTCTGCTAGCTATATTCAATGAATTAAGTTGTACCTCACGAAGTAGGCTAACATTGTAGACCCAGATGAAAGCTCCATTAGGTCTCATTTTGGTTTACACTGTAATCAAATGACTGGCTATTGGTTAGTAACTGATGTATGTGCTGTGTGCTGTTACATTTATTCATACTATTTAAAATGTGCCTGGTAAATTAGAGTTTATTTGATGTTATAAAACAATAAACATTGATTAAACTATTTGTGTTTTTGTCATTTTATATCTTTTATATCAGTTAATAACCCGTTACTCCATACATACGCCTTTTTACGCTGATGTCATTATTTCTTACATGATTATTCATGGGACAAGGTTTCACACCTCGGCGCGTGCTATTTAGCGCATTAATTGGACTTGTGCCGTGTCTACCGTTAACTGTTAACGTTTGATAAACACGACCACGTGTCTTTTTAAAACCTAATTAACGTAATTTAACCACATGTGCCACGCTTGACCATTTCATAATACTAACATCTTCCATTTCATTAAGACACCATACTCTGACAGAAAAAAGAAGTTCTAAAAATATGAATATAGATCTACAGTAAAAAATATACTTTTTTTACAAAAAAATATGTAACTACAATATAATACCATGCTAAACAAAAAGTTGCAACACTTCTGCTGCCTAAAAAGTATGATTTCTAAACGTATTTGAAAATGTTTAAATATAGAGCAGTTTTTAGGAAAATTCAATCGTTATATAACCCTTTACTCCATGAATATTTGTGAAAGAAATTATGACGTCGTGGATACTTCATTAGACACTTTGACACAGCTTTAGGCTGTAGAATTATATGCCTCCTATAGGATCAGTTAGATCTGGATCTACTCTGCAAATGTGTATAACGGCGTATTTATGAAGGAAATGATTAATATTACAACTTTGTCCATGGCATATTATTCATTCACAATTCAAGTCCTTATTCAAAGGCTATTCGCCGTAAAGGGTTAACCCTTTCCCTCAAATAAACGTGTTTTCACGCATTTGCAAACAGAGTAGACCCAGATCAGACGGCTCCTAGAAAAGCCGTCTGATCAGGGTCTGCTCTGTTTGCTAACAGAATTTGATAGATCTGTTTCTTTGCTTCCTGAAATGTCTACAATGTTCCACCTTTCATATATCTTTATAATTATTTTGTTAATGAATATATATTCAGTAGGTATTGAAATTTAAAATAAACACAAAACAGGGAAAGGGTTAACATTTACTTTTATACATGTAGAATGTCTCATATTGCCATCAGTGGTTACGAGATGACTCGACCGGTTACGAAACGACCAAGAAAATGGTTACGAAGTGACCAGATTTGGCCGGTTACGAAATGGCAAGGTAACGAGATGACCAGATCCCTATTCGTACGGTACCGTACGAATAGCCCCAGACGCTATTCGTACGGAAGTTCCGTACGAATAGAAATAAGTACCGTGTACGCTATTCGTACGGGAGTTATTCAATTGTTTTATTCTTTAATTATTTGTAATTAATTGGCTTAAAGGATAAAAACTGATTAATTACTGAATTACAATTGATGTTTTGCTTTATTCTTTGTGGACTAATTAAGTCTGTTTGCAAATGATGTCACTGATCTTAATTATGTGTAAAAGAAGTTCAAAACTACAAGTACATACTGTACTGCATGGAAAGAGAACTACAAGGTAAGCTTTTTCTCCCTCTTTATTTAACCCTTTCCCTGTTCTGTATTCAGGCCAGATTTCAATACCTACTGAATATTCATTTACAAAATAGTTATAAAGAAATATGGAAGGTGGAACATTGTAGACATTTTAGGAAGCAATGAATCAGATCTATTAAATTCTATTAGCAAACAGAGCAGACCCTGATCAGCCGGCTCCTCTAGGAGCCGTCTGATCTGGGTCTACTCTGTTTACAGCTGTAACTGTTTGCAAATGAGGTCACTGATCTACAGCCCTGCCCTTAATTATGTGTAAGCAATTAGTTTAAAGGATTAAAACGGAGAGAAAAATAGAGAAAAGTACAAGTAAATACATGGTATATAGGATCAAAACATAGTGTCATTGACTCCCGTACGAATAGCGTACACGGTACTTATTTCTATTCGTACAGAACTTCCATACGAATAGCGTCTGGAGCTATTCGTACGGTACCGTACGAATATCCACTGCCATAAATAATAGACATAGCCGATGGACATTGTATGTGGCTTGCTTGACTTTACTACTTTTTCATTTAAATGTACATTTGATTTGATTGTTTATTTGAAAACAAATCAACAGCTGACTGATTTAATGCTTTGTACAATATTTTCTCTCACACACACGCACATACACACACACTCTCTCACCCTCTCTCTCAACATTTCTCACTCTGTATTTCTCTCCATTGTTCTCTCTCTATCTCTCCCTGTCTCCCCAGCGCTACGTATTATATCTATGTCTCACTGTTGTCATATCTTTCTCTCTTTCACTCTCTCTATTTCTCTCCAACTTCTCGCCCATTTTCTCTTTGTCTATCTCTCTCCATCTGCCTCTTTGATACTATGTCGTTCTCTGTCTTTTTGTCTGCCCCTTTGTCTCTATCTCCTCTCTCTATCTGTTATGTCTGTCTGTGTCTCTGTCTCAGAGTCTCACTCCGATCTTACCACTGTCTTTCTTTCTCTCATTTCACGACTCTATTTCTCTGTCTCTCTCTCTTTCTCCCTCTCTTTCTCTCTGTATCCGTCTCTATATCTTTCTTCTATCCTTCCCTTACATGTCTCTTTCATTTCCCTCTCTTTCCTTCCCCTCTCTCCGTATCTGTATGTCTGTCTTTTCCTCTCTTTCTCCCATTTTCTCTTTTGACCAATATGAGGATTTATCGAGTTCGGAAATGAGATATCATATTCCTTATATCGACCTCACCAAAGGACAGTAAACGTATAATATTCCCCCTCACACTCTCCATTTAAATCGCACTCTCTCCATTTTCTCTCTTTATTTCTCTATCTTTTTTTTTCTCTCTCTCTCTCTCTGCCTCTGCGTCGTGTTTTATATATGTCTAACTGTTGCAATGACTCTTTGTCCCTCTGTCATTTTGCCTATCTTATTATATGTCTCTGTCATCTGTGTCTATCTGTCTGCCTGTCTCTCTATATATCTCCTTTTCGATCCATCCATCTGTCTATCTATCTATCTGTCTATCTATCTATCTATCTATCTATCTATCTATCTATCTATCTATCTATCTATCTATCTATCTATCTATCTATCTATCTATCTATCTATCTATCTATCTATCTATAGTTTATCTATCTATCTATCTATCTATCTATCTATCTATCTATCTATCTATCTATCTATCTATCTATCTATCTATCTATATCTATCTCTATCTATCTATCTATCTATCTATCTATCTATCTATCTATCTATCTATCTATCTATCTATCTATCTATCTATCTATATATATCTATATATATATATTTATTTATCTTTGTCGGCACTATATATGTCTTTTGATTTCACTTAAATGACTATCCGGAATGTTTTTTTAAACTTCGGATATGAATATGTTATTCAGATAAAACAGCAAAATATAACAGCAATAAAATAATAGAATCATTGGTTAAGAAGCTATGGAGTAGCAACAAAATACGAGTCTCCGATTTTTGAGCTGACAACAGATTCGTCCGATTGAGATTGACAATAAAATAAGGTTTTAGAAAAGGAAATTAAGAAATTAGGGCAGGTAACATTATTTGATTTTACCAGTGTTTGACATGCACATGTTTAGATCATTTCTGTATCATCGTACGCTATCACGTTGGGGTACGATCCTAACAAATTCAATTTTAAATCAAATCTGGTCGAGAAGTACCAGCATTGTTCATGGTGTTTACCTGTTTACCGTGTCTCATTAACACACATTTCGCCCTACAACAACTCATTTTCAGACCAATGTCTAGTGACCGGACGTCTGATTATTATGTAACCATCTGTTTAGTTCCTTTTACGTTAAGCATGTCTGACAATAAAAATTTAAATGGCACGACTGTGTCCGCACCCGATGCCTTTATCCGACACGATAAGGGTAATTTTCTTTCTGACCTGGAGCTAGCTCTAGATTAAACTATATTACTGGGAAAACAACATAGACTAATTGTATATCTTACCTGTCAAATGGTTAAACCAATTTTCACTGACATTTAAGAATTATTTCACATCCGTGGAACCCAGTCGTCCAGGGTTTACACTGTTAATGTTTTTGGTCCCATCCTGCTTAGAGTTTGTTTGTTGCTATAAACACAATACAGGTACTTGTGACGTAATACAGACATAACCCATCACATGACAAATTATCTATTATGCTAGAAAAAATAATCCCTATTATTTATGCAAATAACTGACAGGATAGTTCCCCACATTGACACGACTAACTTTTATGATGTCCATCAAAATTATTAACGAACAAGTCCAAACGGGAAAACGTACAGGCATATCCTAATCTATACTCTGTCGTGATCTGACCTTGACATAACAACAATCTTAAGCGACAAAACGTAAACATATTGTCATTATTTAAACTTTACGTGTAGGTTGTGTGCACAATGTCAACTCATCGGATGATCTAGTCTGTTCATTATATTTTCTCATTTTGTAAAGGAGTACAATGGACGCAATGATGCTCAGTAATGGGTCTTTATGTTAAATTCAAAATATTATTGATTATTGCGCATAAAATGTAATACTATAACATGTATATGGACATTGACTCTGTTTTAACTATTTCAACATTGAAAATATTTCGGTAACTTAAAGTGCCATATGCTTATATTCTAGGGCATATTTTCTTCCAATTCCTCAAAGTCTGTGTCAGAGTGCCAAACAGTTTGGACCTGGGTCGTTCTTAAGCTTTTGATTGGTCAGATTTGAGTTCTCAAGCTTTTAATTGGTCAGATTTGAGTTCTCAAGCTTTTGATTGGTCAGATTTGAGCCAAAGGCTTTCTAAAATGGCTACAACGTTAGATACCTTCCATACTTCGTTATGACTATTCTTTCCATGACTATTCAGTAGGTACTGAAATGTAGAATAAACATAGAACAGAGAAAGGGTTAAACAATGAGCTTATCCTGTCCAATATGAGGCTTTTATACTGATGAAGACATGAAATGTGTTGAAGTCTAGATTAATCAAGAAACACGAAATATGTCATGTTTGTAGTTATTATCAATAATCTTAAAACAAATGAATCCGGAAACATCAGGATGTATTTACAACGAGTGTAGACCCCGATCTCGGAGGAGACACCGGAGGGGTCTAACGATTACTGATATGGCTTACACATGCGTTGACACGGTCCTCTTATACTGAATAGATATATCACATAACAATTATAGACCTGTCAATTTTTGAAACACGTAGTAAAGTAGTCAGTATACGTAAGGCTCACCGACATACAAATGTTGTTTGCTTAACCCATTCCTTCATAGGCTATTTTAGATCCAACCACTTTGACTAAATCTACCGAAAAGGAGCACTAACTAGAGAAAAGGATTTTGTTTAGAATTTCGAAGTTTGAAACCATTGCTCTATTTATCACAATGGTTTCACAGAGTGACTTTAACAGATGCGTCAAAAGGCTTCAATATGCGGGAAATGGGTTAAAATATCGAACTAAAGAAAATGTATATATGCTCTTTTGGGACAGCCCTCGCATATATATTCATCGTTATAACAAAATACCAATAATGGATTGCAAACATTCATTAAATTATTTCTGATCTAAAATACTTATTAACCTTTTGCTTGTATAAAATGTCATCAATTCAAGTTATAACTGTTCAACCTTTCTCTTTAGACGCTCTATACAGGTTTCGTTCTTACTCTATGTAAGCATATTTCAATCCTTCATAGACATTTACTCGAGGTCACTTTATACTCTAGGTTTCACTCTTACTCTACGCTTCATTATTACTCTAGGTTTCACTCTTACTCTACGTTTTATTCTTATTGTAGGTTTCATTCTTACTCTAGGTTTCAGTATTACTCTACGTTTTATTCTTATTGTAGGCTTCATTCTTACTGTAGGTTTCAGTCTTACTCTACGTTTTATTCTTATTGTAGGTTTCATTTTTACTGTAGGTTTCACTCTTACCCAATGGTGACTTTATATAGGTTTCATTCTTACTCTAGGTTCCATTCTTACTCTAGGTATCACTATTGTTCAATGGTCATTTTATATAGGTATCATTCTTACTCTAGGTTTCATTCTTACTTTAGGTTCCATTCTTACTCTAGGTATCACTATTGTTCAATGGTCACTTTATATAGGTATCATTCTTACTCTAGGTTTCATTCTTACTCTAGGTTTCATTCTTACTCTAGGTTACATTCTTACTCTAGGCTGCACTTTTACTCAGTGGTCATTTTATATAGGTTTCACTTTTACTCTAGGTTTCACTCTTACTCTAGGTTTCACTCTTACGCTAGGTTTCATTCTTACGCTAGGTTTCACTGTAACTCTAGGTTTCACTCTAACTCTAGGTTTCACTCCTACTCTAGGTTTCATTCTTACTCAATGGACACTTTATACAGGTTTGATTCTTACCCTATGGACATTTTAAGCATATTTCATTCTTTCGTTAAAGACACTTTATATAGGTTTCACATTTACTCTAAGGTCACTTTAACCCTTTCCCTTATGTAAGCGCACTTTGAAGTATCTGCAAACAGAGTAGACCCAGATCAGACGGTTCCAAATATGAGCCGTTTGTTCAGGGTCTGCTCCATTTGCTTATGGTGTAATATAGATCTGATTCTACAGCTTCTGCCTGAGCCAAAAAGTCACCTGTTCATATGCCATTATAAAAAATAATCTTATTTATATATATGACGTCATTTTTTCCTATATGAATATTTATCATGGAAAGGTTTAAACAAGTTTCACTCTTACTCTATGGACTCTTCATACAGGTTTCATTCCTACGCTATGGGCACTTTACACAGAGCTGATTCTTTATCTATAGACACTTTATGCAGGTTACACTTTCTAAATGTCAACTTAAGGCAGAGACTTCTCTTAATCTCTGTTGTCTTTTCAAGAAAGATTTCATTCGAACTAGACCTATATGGTCATTTTAGGAAGAATTCATCTCTTTGGATATTTAAACATTTAGTCTATGTTATATAGAGCTTTGAATATGTGCATAAATTAGAGCAGTTGGCGTATTAGAGAGCTAAATAGACAAAATGTTGCGTCCATTCTTTCTCAGCGTGTTAAAGGTTCACTGTATAATGATTGGGTTTACCGTGTTTAAAAGTCGATAAATGCAACAGGCGTGTATACCCCTTTATTCACCAAACATATTTTTAATTCAATATGTTATAACTCTTTGTTCGCCATAGTCGTATCTGCGTATCTAAGTGTTTTAAACATCTAGCGTTTTGATTCAACCATTTACTCCATAAATACATATTTCTACGCCTTTTAAACAGAGTAGACCCAGATCTAATAGGAGTCGTCAGATCAGGGTCTGGTCTCAATTCTACGAGTCTGTCAGTATATAAATCCCTTATTCATTGTGGCATTATAAAACATAAACCATCTAGGAGCCGACTGATCTGAGTCAACTCTGTTTACAAAGGCATGAACATGCGTTTATATAAGGAAAAGGGTTAAAATTAAGTACCGAAGACAGGAATGAGTCAATTCTCTTAAATACAGTAGAACCTGTCTTAAGCGGCTATTCATATCATTATCATTATAAACTCGTTTCATAATAACAATTTGTAATGGACACCCAAGTAAGATCCTCTATGGACTCTCCATACAGGTTTCATTCCAAAGCTATGGGCACTTTACACATTTCATTCGAACTAGATCTATATGGTCATTTTAGGAAGAATTCATCTATTTGGATATTTAAACATTTAGTCTATGTTATAGAGCTTCGAATATGTGCATAAATTAGAGCAGTTGACGTATTAGAGAGTTAAAGAGACCAACAATTAAATGTTGAGTCCATTCTTTCTCAGCGTGCTAAATGATTGGGTTTACCGTGTTAAAAGTAGATAAATGCAACAGGCGTGTAAACCCTTTATTCACCAAACGTTTTTGTAATTCTATATTTTATAACTCTTTGTTCGCCATAGTTGTATCTGCGTATCTAAGTGTTTAAAACATCTAGCGTTTTTCATACTGAGACAAAAATGAAGATATGTGTACTAAGTACTATCATTGTCGTCTGATGGATACATTTTCGTCTGCTTCAAAGCAATGAAGACCATAATCAAGTCATCGTGACACTGACATGATACCCAGTAACACCATCCTGACACCGAAAACACACATTCACATTATCCCGCCACTGGCTTTACATCTAGACATATCATCCTAGGAGACTGGCATCATGCCATTTCACAACATTCAACTATCGGCATTGCTCGCATGTACATCATCCTGATACTGGTTTTGTAGCAATGCACACATCCTGAATCCTGATATAAAACCATTTCACATCATCCTGACACCGGTATCACACTCACTTACGCCACCCAGGCAATGTCATTACGCCCTTTCAAATTATGTTGATATTAGCATGAAGCCCATTCAACCCATACTAACACTGGTGATACACCTAGGAATATCATCACGACACTAGCGTTACATCAATCCATATTATCATGACATCGGTATTATAACATGGTGAAAAAGTTGTGACTCGACTTGGACTCGAACCCAGGACCCCTGGTTTACCATGCCTACACTCTACCGACTGAGCTACCAAGCCACACAGTAAAGCCTATCAACTTATTTCACCATAATCTCAACCCGGCTACAGGTATCACCTCCATTCACATCATCTGGACATTGGCCTAACACTATTCACATCATATTGACAATGCCATTGCATTATCCGGACACTGGTTTTAAACCCAGACACATCATAACACACAGACATGACACCTATCCACATCATGCTGGGGCTTACTTTTTGCCCAGAAACATCCTGAAAGAGGCCACACACTCAGTTGCACCACATTGACAGTGTCTTTACACTAAGACATACTCTGCCGCCGGCATTACAGTTAAATAAAACTTTTCCATCCAGTCACCTCATCATGGCACCGATATTACATCAAATCACTTTATCCTTCACCGGTTTTACAAACATTTCTATCACCCTGCACCGGTTTAAATCCTCTCACCGTACAGTCCCTGTACGCGGTTACATTATCCTGATATAGGTTTTACAACCACTCACATTATTCCAACATATGCCTTACACACAATCAAATTATCCTGACACATGCTTACGACCAGCCACCTTATCTAAACGCAGGCATAACAACCAGTCACATTATCCTGACAAAGACCTTATAACATGTATCTTTATCCTGACATAGCCTCTCCAACCAATAATATTATCTCGACCCAGACTTTTCAAAGGTTACAAATGAAAACAAAGTAAAGTCAAGCAGGCAAAGCCACATTCAAGACGCAACCACCACCAAAACATGGATAGATAGTATGTTACACACAAATACACATTCAAACACGCGCACATATGCTAGATGAACACAGAAAACATTAACAAACATACAAGTACTAGATATAAACGCAGACCTTATCAGTCGCATCACCCTGTCACATGTCTTAACCTTTTTCTGTTCTATGTTTATTCCGAATTTCAATACCTAATGAATATTCATGGACAAAATAGTTATAGTGAATTATGGAAGGTGGAACATTGTAGCCATTTTAGAAAGTATAGAAACAGATCTTTCAAATTCCATCAGGAAACAGAGCAGACACTGGTCAGGTGGCTCCTATAGCAGCCGTCTGATCTTGATCTACACTGTTTGTGAATGCGTGAAAATGCGTTTATATGTGGAAAAAGGTTAAATCTAGTCCCATTTTCCAGACACAGTCCTTCGAAACGGTCACATTATACCTTTGTGGACCTTACAATAAGTCATATCATCCGGACAACGGCCTTTCATCCATTCACAAATCATCCTGACACTGGTATTTTATAAAATTACACCATGTCCTAACACCATCATTACACACACTTACATATCATCCTGACACTAGCATCATAGACATTCACACATCATCTGATGTTACAGATATTACGACCGTTCATATCATCCAGACACTAGCATCATAGACATCCACACATCATCCGATGTTACATATATAACGACCGTTCATATAATCCTGACACTAGCATCATAGAGATCCACACATCATCCGATGTTACAGATATTACGACCGTTCATATCATCCAGACACTGTCATTACACATACCTGCACACCCCATGCCACTGAAATTATATTATACACATTCACAAGTAATCCTGACACTGGCATTATATTATATACATTCACACATCATCCTGGCACTGTCAGTACACATATCCGCACATCATCCCGACACTGTCATTACACATATCCGCGCATCATCCTGACACTGACAATATATTATACTCATTCACACATACTTCTGACACTGGCATTATATTATACACATCAACACATTATCCTGACGCTGGCATTATAGCCATTAACATTATTTAGCCTGTCACCCTGACATTGACATCATAGTTATACTTATTATCATACTTGTTCCATCAGGATCATATTATACTCATTCATACGTCGTCATGACACTGACATTTTATCATATCCATTTACACGTCGTCATAACACTGACATTATATTATACGATACTCATGTACACATCATCAGGACACTGGCATTACAACCAGTCACGTTATTCTGACACAGGCCATGCACCAAATCTCCTCTTTCTGATAGCAACTTCACAAGCAGCCACAGTATCACGGCGTGTATATTACATCCTGGCACATCACATATTTGACAAGGACTTTATACCCATAATTGCAATCCTACCAAAGTCCTTATATCCAGTCGCAACATCCTAATATATACCTTAACATACACATACAGTACAACCAGTCACATCATCTGACACATACAGTACAACTAGTCACATCATCTGACACATACAGTACAAACAGTCACATCATATGACACATACAGTACAACCAGTCACATCATCTGACACATACAGTACAACCAGTCACATCATCTGACACATACAATACAACCAGTCACATCATATGACACATACAGTGCAACCAGTCACATCATCTGACACATACAGTACAACCAATCACATCATCTGACACATACAGTACAACCAATCACACAATCTGGCACATACAGTACAACCAGTCACATCATCTGACACATACAGTGCAACCAGTAACATGATTCTGACACAAACTGTACAACCAGTCACATCATCTGACACATACAGTACAACCAGTAACATGATTCTGACACGAAGTGTACAACCAGTCACTTCATCTGACACATACAGTACAACCAGTCACATCATCTGGCACATACAGTACAACTAGTCACATCATCTGGCACATACAGTACAACCAGTCGCATCATCTGACACATACAGTGCAACCAGTAACATGATTCTGACACAAACTGTACAACCAGTCACATCATCTGACACATACAGTACAACCAGTCACATCATCTGGCACATACAGTACAACCAATCACACAATCTGGCACATACAGTACAACCAGTCACATCATCTGACACATACAGTGCAACCAGTAACATGATTCTGACACAAACTGTACAACCAGTCACATCATCTGACACATACAGTATAACCAGTCACATGATTCTGACACAAACTGTACAACCATTCACTTTAACATATGCCTAAAAGGCATTCACATAATCATAACATAAGCCTTACAACCAATTACAATATTGCGCACCTGCATACTTATTATCCCGCCAAAAGTAAAGTAGATGTATGAGTCATGAAGGAAACACCACATACAAAACACACAACCGCCCAAACATTACCACGACGAAATATACAGTAAATGTACATGCATATAAAATATATAACTGTAAAAGGGTTGACAACCAGACATGCAATATGTTATAGTACTATAGGATTATGTCCCTTTTTTAATTAATTTTCTAACATGTTTGATGAACAAAGTGAAAACATTGGTATGTCCAATTACAAAGTGTTCTTAGTTTATGATATCTATATACTTGCTTAAGCTGCTTTTCAGTTAAAAAATAATAATTCGACTGTTAACACCGTCAATTTATTGTCAATTGAGTAGGCTATGCTATACGGTATTCAACAAAAGACGGTCAAGTTCAACTGTTATCAGTATTCATAAACTCGTCGAGTAACTAGTAACTTGAAAACAGTGTTAACCCAGATTTATGAGGACAAGATTGGGACTATTCAATAGGATCTGCACTGTGATTAAAGGTCTACTCACACGGATCGTGTCGTGTTGTATCGAATAGGTATATTATTCAAATAGTAAATAATACAATAAAAGGCTTAATCATTAGATCTAGCCTTGTGAATATTGTGTGCAGTCGTTCGTCAAAAACACACTTGAAGTGAGAATTTAAGAATACATGGATGAAATATGACTTACAACTTGCGACGAACATAAGTCAAGATGGAAGCATTTGTAATTCTACATGAGAGCTGGTGACTCAATTTGTGGATCTTTGTTTGAGTGTGGAAACCAAACAGAAATGAAGCTAACGACATTTTAGAACATTGTAAAACATTCAGCTGCACGCTAAATATCTGAAACCTTTCAGTCTGCTGGACATATTTTCGTCTGCTTCGTGTTCTTTATAAAAACAATAAGCATAATACCATAGTTTGGATCCGAGTTACTCAGCGTCTCATCTGGATCCAAACTATTTGCATATGGTATCACAGACACGTCATCATGGCACTGAATGGGTTATTTAAAGTACCGCATAATTAAAATGCACACTCCTACCTTCAGATAAATGACATAATGTTTATTATATATACATGTATACTGCAAATATAAACTTTACCATGAACCTGATAAAGAATCAGCATAAATACTCTAATAGGTTTGTCATTCATATCCGAAAACACGTGCATACCTATAACAAGTTTGTACTTAACAGAAATTTAAAACAACTTTTGCAAATTTAAAATCACTGTATATTACATACATGTACATGTATGTAAATCCTTTGAATGCGTAAAAAATAATACATTGTATTGTTTACCATTAAAGCAATTATTTCTCAATAAAAGTTCATGGATTCATAATGAATGTAACCAGTAATCAATAATGGTTGTTCGTACATTCACAACTTGCAATTGGCGTTTGTACATTCACAACTTGCAATTGGCGTTTGTACATTCACAACTTGCAATTGGCGTTCGTACATTCACAACTTGCAATGGGCGTTCGTACATTCACAACTTGCAATGGGCGTTCGTACATTCACAACTTGCAATGGGCGTTCGTACATTCACAACTTGCAATGGGCGTTCGTACATTCACAACTTGCAATGGACGTTCGTACATTCACAACTTGCAATTGGCGTTCGTACATTCACAACTTGCAATGGGCGTTTGTACATTCACAACTAGCAATGGGCGTTTGTATATTCACAACTTGCAATGGGCGTTCGTACATTCACAACTTGCAATGGGCGTTTGTACATTCACAACTATCAATGGGCGTTTTGCAATTCAGCTACTTCATTTTGATCTAATATTCACATGAATTTGTGTTTATGCACGTTATTGCCTGTCTGTTTTCCATATAATTTGCACAACATAACAGCATAAAAGTTAAAGTCCTATAATTGGTCTTCATTTGGGATGTTTCTTCATAAACATATTCTGAATTTTGCCCTGCATTAAGCTACAATCTTTCTGCGTGCATCTGATATCCTACAAACAGCGTGTCCGCTTTAGAGATATTTAACCTGTATTCTATATGGTAACTTATCTCATGTTTCACTTTAACCATTCCCTTGCTGAATTTTAAAAATCATTTCTCCTTCTTTACCCATTCCCTGTTGTATATTTACATATATATTCACTGTGTACAAGCATTTCACTGTAAAATCACTGCTGTGGAGTGCGCTGGTTGCACAATCAACTTGTAAATAGTGCAGACCCTTATGAGACAGGTCCTGCAGGAACTGTCTCACCTGGGTCTTCACTATTTACAGGTAGGTATATTGACGCGAATAGCAAGCGAAGACTTAACTGTATGACGAACTTAGGTTAACATTATGAGAACTGTAGATATGTTGATGCTTTAGAAATGTATGCTGCCTGGCATCCACTACAGCACCGAAGCCTTGACGATGGGTTGCAGCATACATTTTACTCGTTTAGGGAACCATTCGGAATTTCGGGTTTATTTGGCATGCATTCAGCATGTATTCGGGAGTGCCTGACGAAGCAGTGCGGATCACAGTTGCCGAAGTGACACCGAAACATGCCGAAACCTTGATAATTACCCCCGAATGATTCCCGAATTGTTATAGATTTGTTTTCGATCGTGCGGAAAGGTTGTGGAAACGTCGCAGAAAATACCGAAGAGGTCGAATCGTTGCAGAAAACAAGGCGGAAGGGTTGCTGATCTGAGAGTCTGGGTTTATAACGATGCCGCATGGAATAGATTTCTCTTTGGAGTGGAACAAATCTAGACTAGATCAAAGCTATATGGAGCGGGGTTACCTCAGTCTCCCACAACCAAATGGGATGTTGACCGGGATACATGACACCATTATCATGTAATAAAGACTGACAGTCCTTTCACGTCCGGGCCAGCCCTCATTTGATTGATTTATATTCATACCATTTCTAACTCCATGTGTTACCTGATCCTTCTCCCAATGCATGATGTTTAGTTGTCGTATTATTTCAATATATGTGACTGTGGATTGCTTAAACACCTCTCATATTAAATTGAGAAATAAACATGTACATGTATTCATTTCCTCATACTAGTTCTTAATGAATCGTACCCATGTATGTCTCATCTTCATTATATCTTAATTTAACACGCACGCACGCACGCACACGCACGCACACTCACGCAAGCACGCACGCATACACATGTAGATATTCAAGACTGTTGAACTATTATACGGACAAATGAGTTTCAACCATTTGTTCCAAGTGAACCTTATAAAGTACATAGACAAACAGTGTAGAATCAGATAAAAACCAGATTACGGAAGGATCCCTCTGATCCGGTTTTACATTGCTTGCTGAAAAATTGACGGGTTCTAAGGTATGATCTTGACGGGTTTACCTCAAATAAATGGATTAATCGATAACTAAACGCATACGTTTGATTTATCGCCTTGGTGATTATTCCTTTTACCGCTGGTTGTAGATATATACAATACAGTAAAAACGTCTAAAATTAGTAACATAGCCGGTATTTAAACCTGTCCCTGATGTATATTCATGTAGGAAATAATGACACAGGACAGTTCGGCTCAGACAGAAGCTGTAGAATCATATATATATTACATCATAAGCAAACAGAGAAGACGGATCAGACTGATCATATAGGAGCCGTCTGATCTAGGGTTGCTCTGTTTGCAGATGCGTCCGAAGGTTAACCCATTCCCATGTATATATAAGAGCAAATGCTCTATTTATCACAATAGTTTCAAATCTACACAAATCTAAAATTTTCTTTTTCTCTAGTTAATGCACTTTTTTGGTAGATTTATTCAAAGAGTATGATTTAAAAAAAAAGCCTATAATGGAATGGGCTAATATATGCGGTAGCTTAATATAGGGTGAAAGTCATGCAGAAAGCTCGTGTGTGTGTTTTCTGCATGACTTCCACTCTGTGTAAAACACCCCAGCACCCATTCTTCGTTACAGGCATTTCGTTTACAGCAGACCATTATACCATGTGTATAAAATACAGGGGCGCTGGTCTATGGAAGACAATTTTGTACAATAAAACTACGTTGGGCTGGTTTGGAGCCTAACTACTATTCGTCTGCAAAAACTATCGTCTGCTTTAAGTTTCATAATTGACTTTCTTTCAGTTTCTTTTTTTCTCTAACGTAAAAGGCATGCTTAGCAGTTTGTATCCTGGCCCCGAGGTTATAAAACCTTTTGCTTGAGTCTGAGATCATTCTCAAGCATCTGGTTGGTCAGATTCTGAGCTTCCTCAAGAGTTTTGAGTCATTCGACGCCGAATTATTCGATATATAAGACTCTAAATAATTCGACATGTAAGACGCCGTTTTAATAGATATGTAAGACGCCGAGTTATTCGGTATGTAAGACGCCGCGTTATTTGATATGTAAGACACCGAGGTATTCGATATGTAAGACACCGAGGTATTCGATATGTAAGACACCAAGGTATTCGATGTGTAAGACACCGAGGTATTCGATATGTAAGACACCGGGGTTTTTGGTATGTAAAGACGCCCAGTTATTTGATATGTAAGACACTGATGTATTCGATATGTAAGACGCCGAGTCAATCAACATGTAAGAGTTATTTGATATGTAAGACGTATAATAATTAAGTTAGTTATTCAACATGTAAGACGCCGAGTTAGTCAACATGTAAGCCGCCGAGTTATTCGATATATAAGACTCTAAATAATTCGATATGTAAGACGCCGAGTTATTCGACATGTAAGACGCCGAGTTATTCTACATGTAATACGCCGAGCTTTTCTATATATAAGACGCAGAGCTATTCGATATTTAAGATGCTGAGTTATTCGACATATAAGACGCCGAGTAATGTTATATGTTAGACGCCGAGTTTTTCGATATTTAAGACGCCGAGTAATTTTATATGTAAGACGCCGAGCGTTTCGATATGTAAGGCGCCGATTTATTCGATATGTAAGCTTCCCCTGTTACAGCAAGCACTATGTGTCGCTTTCCGACAACCATGGCGACACAAGAGGTAATGGAGGAATTCATTTCTATCTGAATTGGACTCTCATTTAACCCTTTCCCTGATGAATATTGATGTTTGAAATAATGACGTCATGAATATTAATGAAACTATTTTTATAATGGTATATGAAGAGAGGACATTTTTGGTTCAGGCAGAAGCTGTAGAATCAGATGTATATTACACCATAAGCAAACAGAGTAGATATATATGAACCGTCTGATCTGGGTCTACTCTGTTTGCAGATAAGTCAAAATGCGCTAACATAGGGGAAAGGGATAAACGTCTTTTGGCAGCATTGCAAATAGAGTAGACCCAGATCATACAGCTTATGCTTTGTTTGTTTATGAAATGATACCGATCTGACTCCGTAGCGTCTGTCTCAGGCAAAAAACGTCCGTATCAAAATGAGGTTAATAACACTCATGCAGAACTAACTTTGGATGTGTTATAATGTCTGTTCCATCTCATTTCATCCGAAAGATAAATGGAAAGATAAACCCAGTCTCTCGTGGCAGAAATGATTCAACCATTTACTCCATAAATACACATTTCTACTCCCTTGTAAACAGAGTAGACCCAGATCTGATCAGGATCTGGTCTGTTTATAGATATAGATACAATTCTACGACTTTGTCAGTACGTGTATATAAATCCCTTATTCATTGCGCCATTATAAAACATAAAATATTATAAAACCTCTAGGAGCCGACTGATCTGAGTTAACTCTGTTTACAAAGGCATGAACATGCGTTTATATAAGGAAAAGGGTTAAAATTAAGCATTCGAGAGTACCGAAGACACGAATGGGTCAATTCTCTTAAATACAGTAGAACCTGTCTTAACCCTTTCCCTAATATAAACGTGTTTTCACGCATTTGCAAACAGAGTAGACCAGATCAGACGGCTCCTAGAGGAGACGTCCGATCAGGGTCTACTCTGTTTGCTATTAGAATTTAATAGATCTGTTTCTTTGCTTTCTAAAATGTCTACCATGGTCCACCTTAAATATTTCTTTATAAATATTTTGTCAATGAATATTCATTAGGTATTTAATTTTGAAATAAATATTGAACAGGTAAAGGGTTAAGCGGATATTCATATCATTATTATAATAAACTCGTTTCATAATAACAATTTGTAATAGACACTCGTGTAAGACCCTCTATATACCAACTTAAGAGTTTAAAAAGCGATTTTCTGGAAGAACAAGTGAGTTGGGAATGATTTTTATAATAGAATTCTTAAATAGTATATTAATACAAACACACCTATGTATTTATCTTCATTGTATGACTTTTATGCACAATTTCATACAAAAAAGAACACTTTCCGGAAGGACCGGAAAAAATATATATCTAACAACAGGTAGTGTAGTGGAGAGCTCTAACTATTGCCAATCGGAGCATAGCTCCGCCTCTTTATGTTAATTACCCACTGGCCCTTTCTGATAGCGTTTTAGGCTGGGGACAGTTTACTTGTAGCATTCATATAGTGTGTATTAACTATGTAGCTAGACCAATAATTAAAGTGCTTAAATGTTCAATCGTTATTCCGTCTGTAAGCCCTACTATCACGTGGACATAACAGGTAGGGCAAATATCTATTTTAATAGATCTTTGGGTAGGGTCAGTAAATTCCTGTCGGATGAAGAGATAAGTATGAACCAATACATTTTCAAAACTGGTTGTTGGACTATTTTGCGGTAAAATGAGTTTCAAGCATTGTGCCCAGTGTCCCTTATATAGGAGACAGGTAAACAGTGCAGACCCATATCTTGAAGGAACCTACTCATTATTTTATACACGGTTTGCTGAATCCCTCTGTGTGTAAATTGCACATACAAAAAAATAGTTTTGTTGTATCCATCAGCATGTAAAATGGACGGTTTTACTTTAACTTTTTACTCCATGAACAGGTTCAATAGTTCGATCTTGACGGGTTTACGGTAACTGTTTACTCCATGGACGGGTTCCAAAGTAAGTTCTAGACGGGTTTACGTTAACACGTTACTCCGTTAACGGTATAAAAAGTAAGATCTGGACGGGTTTGCGTTAACCTTTACTCCACGGACGGGTTCCAAAGTTAGATATGGGCGGGTTTACCTTTACCCTTTACTCCATGGACGGGTTCCAAAGCTAGATCTTGACGGGTTTACCTTAACTCTTTACTCATGGACGGGTTCTAAAGTTTGATCTGGACGGGTTTCTGTTACTCCATGGACAGGTTTACGTTAACCATTTACTCCAAGATCATGTATGTAAGAAATAATCTAATCATGAATATTAATTCATTTTTTTATAATGTCACATGAACACAGGAAAGTCTGGCCATAGCAGAAACTGCTGTATCATAGCTATATTTTTTTTATAAGCAAATAGAGCTTAGAAGCTTAAACTCCTCTGGTCTGGGTCTACGCTTTCCGCAAAAGCGTAAAAGGGCAATTATATGGAGTAAAGGGTTGAATAAAACGGAAATAAATAGGTTAGTCGTTGGCTAGACGCGTACATTTGTTTCATCACCATGGTGATGTTTTCTTACACGGCTGGTTGCAGATATATACAATACCGTACCATCCCCTCACAGCCGTCCTAAATTAAAACCGACGTCAGACTTCAAATACCTGTGGTAGCTTTCCTGCATAAATAAGCCATTCTACGCCTTTGCAAAAAGAGCAGACCCATATCAGACGGCTCCTATAGAAGCCGTCTGATCAGGGTCTTCTCTGTTTGCTTCTAGAATAATATAGATCTGATTCTTTATTTCCTACTTTGGCAAAAACATGTTTTAATATGTCACTTTAATAATTAATGTAATTAATATTCATGATGTCATTATTTTTTACATGGACATTCATGGATATTCATGTAAGAAATAATGACACATTTGATATTGATTAGATTAAACTTTATAATAGTATATGGATACAGGGCATTTTGACCGTGACAAAAACTGCAGAACCATATCTATAGTATTTTATAAGCAAACACAGGCGACCCTGACCAGACGGTTCTCACAGGAATCGTCTGATCTGAATCTACTCTATTTGCCAAGGTATAGGAAGGCGTATTTATGGAGAAAAGATTCCCAAACTGGAAAAATGATGTCTGCTCACTTTCTTACTTGCTGAAATAAGTTGCTGACTTGACTTCGGAGATCGTTCCATCCTTTAAGAAACTATTAACCGAGTCTCAAACAGCCTGGATTCTGATCAGACCCCGAGTTAGTTGTCGCCTCATCTTGACCTAAGCTATTTGAAAATGCCAGCCTCCGTGTCCTGCATGGGAAGGGCTCGTCCGAATTCGGGTTGACATTATAACAGTGATTATGTTATAAAATATACTTAGTTACAGTCTACTTTCAGTCCGAATGACGGCTCAGTCGATTTCACATTTACTCCAATGGTCATTAAAGAGGAGGTCCCTACAATGATCGCATATTTTCAATAATATCATAAAACTTGGTATTTGTTATGCTCTATCATTATTATGAAGGTTCCCAATTTGAACTTATATCGAAAAATGCCCATGTGATACAAATAAACCGATTTCATCAATAACTGATAATATTTGTTTTACAACACAATGTTATCGACCTTTTCCGTAAATTCTTCCGCGTTTTGCCGATGATCACCCGATCTCTCCATTGTTTACGTAATAGATTTCTCGGAAGTGGTCGGAGAATCGCGAATAGGGCGAACAGTTACGAAACTAAAACTCAACCCGAATAAAACTGAAACATCGGGGAGTAAAACCGGGATCAGCGATATCAAACACATGAATGTTTTGTCATTATAAACGGTAATTGGATGGGGCTTTTTGTGATATACTACTTTTCAGCATATAAACCAATGAGTTTTGCATATGTTAAGTGTTTATGAAACGCGTCAAAAGTAGGGACATCCCCTTTAAGCCATTCGCCTACAATATTGAGCACTGCAAACATGCAGCCGCAGTACCGGCTAGTGACCCCCACAGGTACCAATTTTAACCCCTTGGTGGAGAGGAAGCAACATCGTGCGGTCGGGAGACACTAAAAACCGTCTCTGAAGGGGCCAGGATTTGAACCCCGGACCTCCGGATTGGAAGTCAAGCGCGTTACCACTAGCCCACGTAACCACCACTGCACCACCATTTATCAAACTTGCTAAAAAGTGTTGCTTTCGCTTAAACATCGTGTTTTCTACATTTACACGTGTAATGAAATGAATCGTAGAACCTGGCATAAGTGACCATTCATCAAGTGAACATACTAGTCTTAATCAAAGCGTTGTAAACGCTGCAGTATTCTTTGCATTGTATCAATCTGATATCGAATAAGTTCGCTTTGGCGTGGAATTGCGTATCTATAAGGGAAGGCTCTATCCAGTTGATGATACAGATGCAGCTGACACTTCAGCCGTTTCCCACTATGCTTATAATTATTATCACACTGACCACTCGCAGTTGTTGGCGTGATTACCCAATCGCTTGCATAAGGTCATCCGATTCGCGCTTCTTTATTCATTGAGTATTTTCATTCATGTTATGATCACGTGATTTCTTCATGTGACTGATATTTGTATACCCGTGTACCCTTCTTACGCATTGTTATGTTTTGTTGGTTTTGTTAATTTTTGCACATACTAAGCCGAAGCTTATGTTACGAAGCATTTTCATGTCAGATATAGTATACCACGATTGGTTCAGGATGCCATGTTATTAAATACCCTTTGTATCCATTGAATG
Organism: Azorinus chamasolen; assembly: GCA_963576725.1. Lineage (NCBI taxonomy): Eukaryota > Metazoa > Mollusca > Bivalvia > Cardiida > Solecurtidae > Azorinus > Azorinus chamasolen. The sequence continues at coordinate 44,455,276 of OY755250.1, read as the reverse complement.
CAGGTCAGTAATTTGCACTATTTTGTCAGGCCGGCGAGGGTACCATGGTTTGACTGTGGAACGCCACCTTTGTATTCTATTGTTTCGCAAAGAATACAAAAACCACCGCACTACTAGGTAAAGGGCATGAAACGTGTTTCTGGTTGGAAGAGTGCATTGGCCTCCGTAATGGATAGCAACGTATCTTCTCCAGAGCTCGTACAAAGGTACATGTATTAGTCATGCAGGAAACACCACCTATACAAAACACAAAACCGCACAAACAGCACCACGACGACAAACAGCTAATGTACATGTATATAAAGGCACAAAGAAACGCACAGACATAACAAAACAAACAAGAGGGTGAAGATGGAAGTACCGCCTTGGAACGGTCAGTGACAAATGTCACTGGGGGTTACTAAAATCGTCATTTCTCCATCCAACCCTATACTGTGACCACCCTGTAGAATCATCTCGAAGAGAGACGATTCTAAGGAAAGGTCACATACATGTAATTGGTTTAAGTTGAGAAATAAAGGAGGTCTTCTTGAAACTGTTCAAATTCACGCATCGTATCTGTATTCATGCTTATAAAACTTTTAGTTGAACCTGAGTTCATTCCCAAGATTTTGATTGGTCAGATTTGAGCCTTTGGCTCAAGTCTGGCCAATCAAAAGCTTGGGAACTCAAATCTGACCAATTAAAAGCTTGCACCCAGGACCTCACGACACTACCAAATAAAAGGCATAACAGCACGTGCTACTGTTGAGAAGAGATCTCTGGTCTCCATTATGAAATGCAAACTACCTATCTTTTCTGTAAAACGTTCGGGTTCCTCTTCAAGTATGTTTCCTTTTCTCTCGTAAATGCCCTTTTCGGTAGATTTATTCAAAGAGGTTGGGACTAAAAATAGCCCTAAGAGGAATCAGTTGCGTTGTTTTGAAACCATTGTGATAAAGGAGTATTTGTTCCATATACTTCCAAAATGCGTCAGTAGGAGGTATTGGGTTGACCATTTTACCAAATATAACGCATTTTGAGGTACAGTAAAACCCCGCTAATGCGACTACCTAAAAGAGGTATACTTCTAGATGGTAGAGGCAGGTGGTAGCGTAATGCAGGACAAAAGTAACACAGAAAGCTCCTAGAGGAGTTTTCTGCATTACTTTTGTCCTGTATTAAGCAGACACCTGCTTATTAAGACACACACATTTATTCATTAAGTGGTCGCATTAGAGGGGTTCTGCTGTATTTACAAATATAGTAGACCAAGATCAGATGCTTCCTATAGGGGCCGTCTGACCAGGATCTGATCAGGATCCAAACTGTTCTGCGTTCGTTTAGTAATTGAAAGGCTTGAATTAATCATTAGTCAATAAAGATTTCAGCAGGTCAGCAATAACATACAATGGTAATGTTTACTAGGGTCGATCTAAACAAACTCTTGCAGATCAAACAACTGCCATTCCGCTGTGCGATATAGTACATTTCACTGACGTGCATTCAATGGATACGAAAGACGTTTTTATAACATGGCATCCCGAGAAAATCAAGATATACTAATTCTAACATGAAAAAGACTCTGTAAAGTTAGCTTTGGCTTAGTGTGTGCAAAACATCCACAGCATATAACATTGTTTAAGACAAACGCAAGCCTATACACATATCAGTCACGTGACGAAATCACGTGACCATAATATGAATGAAAGTATTCTCCCAGTGGAACTTTCCTGGGGGGACCAAAGTGTATGTTTAGTGGCAATAATATCATTCAACTACCACAAAAGATCACGAAAAGAATGCCATCTGTAACGCTTAGAATTCAGTTTGTGCTGGTTCCTTAAATTAACCATTATGTGCCCAAAGTTTTGTAACCCATTAGTGTGCAGTGTCCCTTATAAAGAACATAGCAAAATGTGTAGATCCGAATCAGAGTACTCCTGAAGAATCCCTCTGACCATGGTCTGCACTGCTTGCTGAATCCATCGGTGTCAACGACTTATACAAGCACTGTATTGATCGCTGTGCCCCCTTAACCCTTTCCCTCATATAAACGTGTTTTCACGCATTTGCAAACAGAGTAGACCCAGATCAGACGGCTCCTAGAGGTCTGATCAGGATGTACTATGTTTGCTAATAGAATTTGATAGATCCAGCTGGGATGAGTATATAGTTTCTCTATGTCTCTTTAGCATGGAACCAGCTGGGGTGACTAGTGTCTCTGTGTCTCTTTAGCATAGATCAAATAGTGTCTCTTAGCATAGATCAAATAGTGTATATTTAGCATGAATCCAACTCAGATGACTAGTTTCTCCGTGTGTCTTTAGTATGGATCCAGCTCAGATGACTAGTTTCTCCGTGTGTCTTTAGCATGGATCCAGCCCAGATGACTAGTTTCTCTGTGTTTCTTTAGCATGAATCCAACTCAGATGACTAGTTTCTCCGTGTGTCTTTAGTATGGATCCAGCTCAGATGACTAGTTTCTCCGTGTGTCTTTAGTATGGATCCAGCTCAGATGACTAGTTTCTCCGTGTGTCTTTAGTATGGATCCAGCTCAGATGACTAGTTTCTCCGTGTGTTTTAGCATGGATCTAGCTAAGATGACTAGTTTCTCTGTGTATCTTTAGCATGGATCCAGCTGGGATGAGTAGTTTCTCCGTATGTCTTTTTAGCATGGATCTAGCTGGGATGAGTAGTTTTTCTGTGTCTCTATAACATGGATCCAGCTGGGATGAGTAGTTTTTCTGTGTTTCTTTAGCATGGATCCAGCTGGGATGAGTAGTTTATCCGTGTCTTTTTAGCATGGATCCAGCTAAGATGACTAGTTTCTCTGTGTATCTTTAGCATGGACCCAGCTGGGATGACTAGTTTCTCTGTGTCTCTTTAGCATATATCCACTAGTGTCTCGTTAGCATAGATCCACTAGTGTCTCTTTAGCATAGATCCAATTGTGTCTCTTTAGTATGGATCCAGCTCAGATGACTAGTTTCTCTGTGTCTCTTTAGCATGGATCCAGCTCAGATGACTAGTTTCTCTGTGTCTCTTTAGCATGGATCCAGCTCAGATGACTAGTTTCTCTGTGTATCTTTAGTATGGATCCAGCTCAGATGACTAGTTTCTCCGTGTCTCTTTAGCATGGATCCAGCCCAGATGACTAGTTTCTCTGTGTTTCTTTAGCATGGATCCAGCTCAGATGACTAGTTTCTCCGTGTCTCTTTAGCATGGATCCAGCCAAGATGACTAGGTTCTCTGTGTTTCTTTAGCATGGATCCAGCTCAGATTACTAGTTTCTCTGTGAATCTTTAGTATACAAATCGTTTGACACTCGCTCAATAGTTTTCAAATGGGAAGTCAATAAAAATATCAGCAAATCAGAGACCGAGCTTACATTAGTTTTGTTTCCTTTATAGGTCTAGCTATGATGCGCAAATCAAACCATTTTCAAGAATGCCTTTTTATTTATCTACCAAACTCTATATTGTGTCCATTCTTTAGAAGACGATTCTAAAGAGTGGATACAGAATAAGGATTGGTGGAGAAATGACGATTTTAGTATCTGAGTATGCACAGTTATTTGTTGCTCTGGTTCCGATATGATCTGTTACTAAGTTTTACTTGCGTCCGATTTTACTCAGTAAATCGTGTCCATACCGACCACCTAAAACAATCATGATCCGTAGTCTTTATCCCATTTCTTCATATTTAACCAATTTTCTCATACTTAACCCCATTTCTTCATATTTGACCCATTCTCTCATACTGGCACATTTTGATGCTACTGTAAATGTCACTTTTTGAAACCATAGTAATAAATAGAGCATTTGGTCACATGGGGAAAATGGTCTATTTATCACAATTGTTTTATAATTACACAATTTTGAAATTTTCCTTTTTGCTAATAAATACTCCTTTTCGGTAGATTTATTCACAGAGACTGGGTCTCAATTTAGGATATGAGGTAATGGTTTAAGCCAGGCTGTGACTTAATGCGGTGCGGAAATAATCCAGGCAACCCCTCTAGGAATGTTAAGCATTAAAATAGGGATGCATTAAACCTTCACTACACGAATATTAATGAAAGAAATATTGATTATTGGTTGGATTATTTCTCAAAATGAATTATTAACCCTTCTCTTGCTGAATTTTAAAATACATTTCTCCTTCCCAAACTCTGTTGTATAGTTACATATATCTTCACCGTCTGCGAATTATTTCGCACTGGTTGCACAATCAACGTGTTAATAGTGCAGACCCTGATGAGACAGCTCCTGCAGGAGCTGTCTCATCTGGGTCTTCACTATTTACAGGTAGGTAGATCTATATTGACGTGAACACCAAGCGAAAGGTTAAAACATGGAAATGTTGCTGACACGGAATCTGTAGAGTCAGACCTATATTCAACAAGCAAGCATTGTAGAACCTGATCAGACGACTCCCACACTACAGGAGCAATCTGATCCTGGTCTGTTCTGTTCGTAAAAAACGATCAAAGGCGTACAAACGTTTATCAAGGCGTACAAAGGCGTACAAACGTTTTTCAAGGCGTACAAAGGTTTATCAAGGCGTACAAACGTTTATCAAGGCGTACAAACGTTTTTCAAGGCGTACACATGTTTATCATGCAACATCACCGAATACAGTTACTTCCTACTAGCATAATAATTTCCACGTCGACGCTGTATTTTGTGAGGTATAGTGCATGTGTACTGACCCGACTGGAATGCAAGTTTGATTCAGCCAATAGGAGGAAAACAAAAGGACGAAAAAGGCATGATTAAACATAAACATCAAATTAACACATTTTCTCACCTTTGTCTCTACTATCTGTCAATATAAAAGGATTAAATCAAGTTTGTTTATGTTGTAAAAATCGATGAAGTCACTGCATGTCAATATGCCGTCACGTAATTCGTACTTGCATGTATTTTCATCCAGGGAACGAAACTGCTTTAGCAATCTTTCTTTTTCTTCATTTGCTCAATTTTTCTTGGAGTTGCATGATAAAAGAATTAAGTACTACGCCAAGGCTCGCATTTAACAACTTTTCTAACTCGCCAAAATACAGCTGAACTTCAAAGCTACTAGCATAGTAATTCTTTTTTATCAAGGCGCACAAGTCGTGCAAATGTTTATCAAGGCGTACAAGTCATACAAAGGTTTATCAAGGCGTACATGTCGTACAAAGGTTTATCAATGCGTACAAGTCGTACAAAGGTTTACAGAGGTTTATAAAGGCGTATAGATGCGTACAGAGGCGTAGAAAGTCTTATCAAGGCTTAAATATGCGTACAAAGGCTAACAAAGGCTTATAAAAGCTTATAAAGACGTACATAGGCGCACAGTGGCTTTCAAAATCTGATCAAGTCGTACACAGGCGTACAAAGGCTTACAGAGGCTTATAATAGCGTACAAAGGCGTATTTATGGATTAAAGGATTAAGCTACCGCCTTTTCTTATATTTCCCAGAGTTTATTTACTGTATTGTTGTTATACCCCGTCACACTAGGCCACGTTCCCACTACGTCATCAAAAATATGCCAGGACGCATAGCGAACGTGTACAACGTAGCGAGGACGCAGTAGCCACGGCTTTGCGCGTGGTATGGTCTTCATGGACGTGAAGGACGTGGGTGAACTTTGAACATGTTCAAAACTTACGTGGCGAGGACGTGGTCAAATCAGGACGTGATAAGAACTTGGTAATGTCGTAGTAATGACGTAGCTAAAACCTAGTAAGAACCTCATTGACGCAATACACGCGTAGTGCAGACGTGGACGAGTGTGTGACGTTTGCATCACGTTGTCTCTAGGTTGTCACTACGTTCTTGCTACGTCCATCGGGTTCTCACTACGACACTACCACGCTAGTGTTGCGACAATGATACGTCCCTACTACGTTTCAAAAAACCGCATTAGGTTCTTAGTACGTTCTACCGGTGCTTATCACGTCTAAGGTACGTTTGCAGCAGGCTCTAGCCACTACCATGCCACGTCCTGGTGGTCGAGTATAAAAACTGGATTCATTTCACTTTCACTTCCATTTCAATATAGAATAACGCTAGACGCATCTGGTTCGGCTCCGCTTTCTGTTGTTTCAGTGGGCCCACTGTTACAGATAGGTTCTGGTTTAGGAACAACCTCCAACCCATCACTCGCTGGTGATGGAGTTCTCGGTTTTGCTTTCGTAGCTGCTTTGCAGCCCCCTGTCTTCTCGGCATATTTTCTGATATAACATACTTTACTTTTGCTCAGAAGAAAGTCGCAGAATGAATGATCAGATCGAGCCGAATCGCAGAATTTTATATGCAGACATAGAACGCGGTGAGAACGTGATGAGCGCGTGGTAAGAACGCAGTGCTATCTTGGCGGTCGTAGTAGGGACCTAGTACGAGCGTAGTTAAAGCATAGCAAGAACGTGTTGGACGTGGTACCCGCCTGAATACACGCGTAGTTAGAACATAGTAGGAACGTGTTGGACGCAGTAAGAACCTATCGCAAACGTGGTATGAGCGTAGCAGGAACTTGAGAAATGTATTTTTTACAATTTTAACCCCGTCCTCGCTGAAGCATGAGCAGAAATTTCAGTGAAGAATAAAACTGTGATAGGGTAGCCATTCCCCAAATTAAAAATTAATTTATTACCAGTTATTATGAGTTTTAAAGTCATATCCGGTGTTTCTCTCACACAACGGATATGACTTTAATATCCGGTACATGCCGAATATTATGAATTTTTAATCTCTATTTAGTTTACACGTGAGCAAAATTCCAGTATAGAGTCATACTGTGATTAGGTAGCCATTCCTGAACTAAAATCTTAAGTTATTATGAGATATCATGAGTTTTAAAGTCACATCCGGTGTTTCTCCCTCACAACGAATTTTACTCACATCCGAAGCATGCCGAATATTATGAATATTTTCAGCTTTATTTAGTTGATGTATGAGCAAATATTCCAGTGAAGAGTCATACTGTGATTCGGCAGCCATTCTATAACTTTAACTTTAGGTCATTATGAGATATTAGGAGTTTTAAGGTCATATCCGGTGTGTCTCCCTCAAGGCGTTTCTCTGCGGTCCATGCTTCTTCGTGACCCCCCAATATTATGATTTGTTTGGCTTTCTTTGGTTGAAACGTGAGCAAAATTTCAGTGAAGAGTCATAGTGTGATTCGACAGCCATTCCCTAAACTAAAAATTAATTTATTACTAGTTAGTATGAGTTTTAAAGTCATATCCGGTGTTTCTCTCACACAACGAATATGACTTTCATATCCGGTACATGCCGAATATTATGAATTTTGTAACCTCTTTTAAGTTGAAACGTGATCAAAATTCCAGTATAGAGTCATACTGTTATTAGGTAGCCATTCCCTAACAAAAACCTTAAGTTATTATGAGCTATTAGGAGTTTTAAAGTCATATCCCTCACAACGAATATGGCTGTCATATCCGGTGGATATAAATTCTATTACGCACCGTATATTAAATTTTAAGTATTTCAATTAATAAATATATATAATATTAGTAATTCAGCTCGATAAAATATTTTTCTAAGAAAAAATAATGCTTTTGTGGCCAATTTTAGACTGCGAATCTCATATCCGCGGATATTAGAGTCATATCCGTCATATCCGGTGTTTAGTCATACCGCTTCTCGGGGTTATATAGTCGTCTTAATTCCCCATCAAGAGAAAACTATTGATTGAAATTACTCCTTACATGAGGAGAAAAACTCGGATATTCATAATCTCTGAACATTAATCGTGTACGTTCAACGTATCATGTTTAATATTTTTCTCAATCCGTAGAATACGAATATAAAACCCAACCAATCAGAAAACGAAGAATCGGCAAAACAGGAAGATGGCGTGTACACTTACTTTCACTTTGTCCGTGTTGTGTATTTTGTTCTTTTTCACCTTTCCACTCCTCATAAAATGTGAAAAAAGTAATTCGGGAAATAAAAAAGAAAAACCCCCAAAGGATTGGAAGAAAAAAGACATCAGAGACTATATTGAAGCAGACATGGAGCGTCTATTGGATCAGTGGGAGGTTTGCAGTGGGGGTTAAGATTACCTCCCTTTGATGGATTGAACGATTTTAATGATAAATCAGATGAGTTAGTAGTCTCGTCAGTGAAACATAGTATCTTTCTTGTTCCTAGTATGTTTTGCAATATCCTGGAATAGCCCGTACCGCCTTTATTGCAACATACCGAAGTTAGTGTACTTTCTTGTTAAACTCTGGAAGCAGTTTAAGTTAACCCTTTCCCCTGTTGCTTATTCATTCAGATTAAGTTAAAGGATATGAATCCGATACTGGAGTGTAGGGCTGAAACATGTACCTGGGGATTTTGGTAGAAATTGGCGGGTCCCTGGGTATCAAATCACTACCCACTTCCTGATATCTAAAGAAGAATCTAGTTGTCAAGTTTTGTAAGTTTTGTTTATGAGTAAATAAAGCTTGAATATGCAAGTAAAGATAAAAACAGACTTGTAGCACTTTCAATTACTGTTCATGAACAGACTCAATAAAACCGAGTCTGCAATTTTCTCTTTTTGTGTTGTAATGTTTGCTCTCGGGGATCACCCCCTTTCAGAATTTGTAACAAACCTTTGTTCGTATTCAACTTTCATATGTGCATTCATAACTACTCGTCATATTCCGTCAGGATTTGGAATATAGAAATAGCTAAAGAGGTCCGATAGGTAAATGTGTCAACTGTTCCTTCGTCCAATCAGACCCGTGGGTAATTGCAGAACAGGTTCCCGGGTAGAAAATTTGTACCCGTTTCAGCCCTACTGGAGTGTACATTTTCTTGTATCACATAACTAAAAGGAATTAGATACACACTTTTTAAAACTAGAAATCTTCTTACACTAACAAATAATTATGTTCTCAATATTTTGCACGAATTTTCCGTGACTGCACCAAGCCACGCTTACATATTTTCCGAAAAAGGTCGTCAATATCAAAAGTATCACAGGCCTAGTGTAAACTACAGGTCTTATGACTACGGCAGTTGTATAGAGTTAAGTCACATTATAAAACTCACCAGAAAGACCTAGTTAGTAAATTTAAAAATAGAAAAATCTAATCTGATCAAAGTTGGCAATGCCAAGCTTAAACAAAGGTCAACGTCAAGAAGCTATTCAGATGCTGATGAATTAAAGTTCGTAGTGTAACGTTGCAAATCATCTTAGAGTTCACAAAAGCACTGTCTCTATGCTGTTTGATTGCATGCTGGTGCAACGAAAGGCCGTCCTTGGCTGGGCTAGATTTGAGTAACGTCACGTCGTGATGAAGCTTTTATAAAGTTGACACATATATGTCACAGGGTCTAGACATGTTGCTCTAGGATGAGTCTAGCTTTGAGTTTCTGTTGTTCCGTTCCGATAAGTGGCAGCGCGTGTATCGCCATAGATGGGTACGCTACGTAGACACATGCGTAAGGGAAATTGACCGTTTTGGAGGCGGAGGAATTATGGTATGGGCCGGTATAGCTGTTCGACAAAAAACGGAACTTGCTTTCATCAAAGGAGCATTGAATGTGAAGAGATATCGTGAGTGTCCGTGACACCATAATTTATCGAGTCATTGATCAGTTTTTTCTGCCACTCAGAATCCAGGTCCTCAAGGGCTGTGAGATTGACAGCATCCTCTTTTCTACAGATGATTTTGTAGATAAGGGTGTCAATTATTGCAGAAATATTACTTAGATGAACTTTAACCCATTACCTCATAGGCTATTTTTAGAACCAAACCCTTTGAATAAATCTACAGAAAACGATTTTTACTAGAGAATTGTGTAGTATTGAAACCATTGTTGGAACAAATGCTCTATTTATCACAATGGTTTCAAACAGTGACTTTTACAGAGGCGTCAAAAGGTGTCAATATGAGAGAATAGGTTAACCAAATTGTATATCATCATGATTTGCTAATCGGTTACACTTTAATAAATGCACCTTTCTTGGTCTTTGCAAACAGAAAAGACCCAGATCAGATGTCTCGTGTTTGATTATGATATAAATATAGAAATGATCCTACAGGTTCTGCTGTAGACAAAATTCATTTTTTTGCATGTGCTGTTATTTAATAACAATTAATCTAATTAATATTCATGATGTCATTATTTCATTCATGAATATTCATGGAGTCAAGGGACAAAAGATGGCCAAGGAGGGCTAATATGGCCACATCAGAGAGAAGTTGAGAGGAGTTCAGGGAGAAGTTTCATAATGAGGAGTTTGCAAACAGAGTTACTGAGTAGACCCAAATCAGACGGCTGCTATAGGAACCATCCGATCAGGGTCTGTTCTGTTTGCTCATGATATAATATAGATATAATTCTACAGGTTCTGCCATGACCAAAACATCCTGTGTCCATGTGATATTATAACAATAAACCTAATTAATATTCATGGTGTTTATTGTTTTGCATACGTGAATATTCATGGTGTACAGGATAAAAGAAAGCTTTTTGCTCTATTACAATTATGGCGGAAAACATGTTTCCATTCTGTATTTGACTGGATTTACAGGATGCTGACGAACCACTGCCAAATGATGAGCTGCCTGAATGGAAGCGAGAACAGCCAAAGATTGACATTTCCAAAATAGATACCCGTGATCCAGAGGGTGTGCTCAAAATGACCAAGAAGGGAAAGACGCTCATGCTGTTTGCATCCGTTTCAGGTCAGAATTCAGAGGTCTAGCTAAGATGCATAAATTCAGATATTTTCAGTTAATAAAATATTTCTTGTTAATATTCATGATGTCATTATTTCTTACATGAAATGTTCATGGGGGAAAGGTTAAAGATGACATATCGAAGTGTTTGTTTCTATCGTTATAGGCAACCCATCAGAGCAGGAGACGGAGCAGGTTACTAAGCTGTGGCAGGGGAGTTTATTTAATGCCAACTTAGAAACACAAAGGTAGGTATATCTCTAAACTTGCTTCAAATGTTTTTCTATGTGTTACTTCATAGCCCATTCCCTCATATTGATGCATTTTGATGCTTCCATAAAAACCACTTCTTGAAACCATTGTGATAAATAGAGCATTTGCTCCATAGGAGCAAATGCTCTATTTATCACAATGGTTTCAAAACTACACTGTTCTAAAAAGTTTCCTTTTCTGTAGTAAATGCACCTTTTCTGTAGATTTATTCAAAGAGGTTCTGTCTTAAAATAGCCTACGAGGTAATGGGATAGGGATGCCTTTTGGCATGTTAAAAAAACAAAGTTGACCCAGACTAGATGGCTCTGTTTGCTCAGGTCAGGGTCTGCTCTGTTGCTTTTAACCCTTCGCTCGCTGAATTTTAAAATACAGTTCTCTTTCTTTACCCATGCCCTGTTGTATAATTACATATATCGTCACTGTGTACAAGTATTTTGCTGTGCAATCACTGCTGTGTAGTGCACTGGTTGCACTATCAACTTGTAAATAGTGCAGACCCTGATGAGACAGCTCCTTCACTATTTACAGGTACGTATATTGACATGAATAGCAACGCGAAGGGTTAAAACAACTTTAATCTACTTGTACACTTTTTGCCATGATGAAAATGTGGTCTGTCACATATAGACATCTCTTGAACACATTCCCTCATATTAACGCCTCTGTAAAAGTCTCTTTTGGAAACCATTTTGATAGATAGAGCATTTACTCCACAATTCTACACGTTTCCTTTTCTCTAGTAAACGTTCCTTTTCAGTAGATTTATTCATCAAAGAAGTTGAATCTAAAAATAGCTAATGGGTTAATTGGGAATGATGAACTGTAGCATTTTGATGCTTCCGTAAAAAGCACTTCTTGAAATCATTGTGATAAATAGAGCATTTTCTCCTTAGTTCACACAGTCCACAAACAGTGTAGACTGTGATCAGAGGCCTCCTATAGGAGCTGTCTGATCACAGTCTGTTGTTTGCTTATGGAATAATTTAGATTTAGATTCTGCCATTGTGAAAAATCCTTTTGAGCGTAATGCCATTATAAAATTACAGCTCATTAATATTCATTAAGTTATTATTTAACCCACCCCCATAGGCTATTTTTAGATCCAACCACTTTGAAAAAATCTACCCAAAAGGAGCATTAACTATAGAAAAGGAAAATGTTAGAATTGTGTAGTATTGAAACCATTGCTCTATTTATCACAATGGTTTCAAGAAGTGACTATTACAGAGGGGTAGAAGGGCATACTTATGGAGGAAATGGGTAAATGAATCTTCATGACGTATGAAGTAAAGGGCGTTATGTAATGGATTGTAGATCTGGATTTATTTTTTAACCCTTTCCCTCATATAAATGTGTTTTCACGCATTTGCAAACAGAGTAGACCGAGATCAGACAGCTCCCAGAAGAGCCGTCTGATCAGGGACTGCTCTGTTTGCTTATAGAATTTGAAAGATCTGTGTCTTTAGTTTCTCAAATGGCTAAAATATCTCACCTTTCATATTTGGTTATACAGTAACTATTTTGTCCATGAATATTCAGTAGGTAATGAAATTTGGAATAAACAAAGTACAGGGAAAGGGTTAACACCTTTATTGGATGATCTCACCTTGTTACATTTTTGCAATAAGAGTAGTTCTTTATCAGATAACTCCTGTAGGATAATAAGTTTATGATGTTTTATTTCATATTAACAGATATATTGTTGGACAGAACCGTGCAATATTTATGGTGGCTGATGGCGCACATGGATGGGATGTAAAAAATTACCTCATCCAGCAAGACCGCTGTTCAGAGGTTACTTTAGATGGGAAAAGTTATCCAGGAAAGGTAAAAAAGAAAATGGATTTAACTCTTTCCCTCATATAAACATATTTTTATGCATTTTTCACAAGCTAGACCTAGTTTTGTCTTTCAAAGGTAAAGGTCACATTTTGGGGCCAAATGTGATAACTCCCAATTTTCATGTCTGCTCTGTAACTCTGACTTGCATGTATAGTCTAGATTTTAGAAATAACCTGGCATAAATTTTCGCAGCACCAAGATAATGTGTTTCGTACCTCACCCATATCTGTCTCTCAAAGGTCAAGATTATATTTAGGGGTCAAATGTCATAATTCTCCTTCCCACTACTTGGCTTATCTGATGTTTATTTCCTTTGCTAAATCACCAAGGAATACCAAATTTGTGTATGGTTGATGCATCCTGGGATAGCAGAGTCACATACCAGTTTGAGTGGGGCTCATTTTGATTTTGATCTTTGACCTCAAGTTAAAAAGATAGATTGTCCGGATTGTCTACATGCCCTGTCGTTTTTCTGTAGTAGACCCTCTCTATATCAACATTCAGGGGACATGTGTTCGTTTACAGAAATAGTGCTTGTTTTTCATGTAATTTTGACATATTTTAAATTTCCAGGGTGCCAAAGAAGATCCTTCTGCCAAGAATTCACAAGATAAAGGCAAAACATCAAAGACAGATAAAAGTGACAAAAATAACAAGACAAAGAAAGATGGTAACAAAACTAAAAAGCCCTCTAAAACAGATGACAGCAACAAGACAGACAGAAAACAAGATAAGAAGAAAACAGAATTATGATGCCTGTATAAAGTAAATCTGATTTAACACGAAAATCTTAACCCTTCACTCCATGAATATTCATATAGACGAAATAATGAATATCCATTAGATGACATCATTTTTATAGAATGAACAAGAGCTACAGATAAGGCTGCATACCCAAATACTAAAATCGTCATTTCTCCACCAAACCCTATACTGTTACCACTCTTTAGAATTATCTCTAAGAGACGATTCTAAAGAGTGGTCACAGTATAGTGTTTGGTGGAGAAATGAAGGAGTTATTCTAAAAAAATGTTTTAATTCACACATCTTATCTGGACATTTGATGAACTCTATTTTTTCGGCTTTGATCAGGTTAGAAACTGTAACTTTAGATCTCTATTATTCTATAAGCAAACAGAGCAGACCTTGATCAGACTGCTTTTACATATCTGGGCCTACACTATTTGCCAATATTTGAACCTGTAACTTCATAAATACTCCTTTCCATGCCTTTACAAACAGAGTATACCCTGATCAGATAGATGGCTCCTATAGGAGGCATCCCATCAGGGTCTGCTTTGTTTGCTTTTGGAATTAAAATAGGTCTGATTCCACATTTTCTTCTTTGGCAAACTTTTCCTGTGTTAAAATGTCTTTTTAAGAATTAATCTAATTAATATTCATGATGTACTTATTTCTTACATGAATATTCATGGATTAAAAGGCTAAGGATTAGAGTCCATCAAAAACAATCTGTGTCCATGCTTATAAAGCTTTTAGTTGAGTCTGAGTTTTGTTCTCAGGCTTTTGATTGGTCAGATTTGAGTTCTCAAGCCAAAGGCTCAAATCTGACCAATCAAAAACTTGAGAACGAACTCGGACTCAACTAAAAGTTTTATAAGCATGGATCCTGATTCACGAAGAGTCCCTCCAGTATGAAACAGTTTAATTTACAAGAGGATTTTAAATGACAAACAGTGCAGACCTCTGACCTTGGTCTACACTGTATGCGAATGTCAGTAAACATTTTCACATGTGTGTAACATATATGCTAAATCACGCACTCTAGAATCTCATTTTAAACTGAAGACTCAGTGTTTAACCCATTCCCACTTTAATTATTCAAGATTTCATGAGATTATGAATATTATAAATCATTGACAGAACCTTGTAATGAATTACGGACAAGGAGATTCTGTTTTGGCTCAAAGAAGGCACTGTAGAAACATACCCTTCAAATACAATTAGCAAACAGAGTAGACCCTGATCAGACAGCTCCCATAGGAGCTGTCTTATTTTGGTCTGCTGTGTTTGCAGAGACATCTATAAGTGGGAATAGGGTAATATTAATCGCTTGATATTTTTGTGACTCTAACCTTGATAGGTTGTTAATTGTACATGTGTAAATAATGATGTCATGGATATGTTAATTATACTGCTCCGTTTACTTAATATGGTATAATATAGATCTGATTATACAGTTTCTGTCATGGCTAAAATGTCCTGTATTCATATACCACTATAAAAAATAATCTAATAAATATTCATGATATTATCATTTTTACTTGAATATGCAACAGTGAAATGGCTAACAAGGTAATTCTTTATCCTGGCAGAGACTGAAGAAACATATATATATATTATTGCATAATCAAATAGAACAGACCCTGATAATACAAGAGCTGTTTGGAAAGACAGACCTATTTCTGGTAATTTTGGACAAAAGATGGGTACTTTTTCACATGTGAAACTCAAAGATTAAGAAAACAACGTTGGTCATACTTTAACCTATTTGCATTTTTTTAGCATTTAAATCAATATTTGGTCTCTATATATATTGGAATTTTCCCCTGCAAATTGGGGACATTGTGAGCTATTTTGAGCTGGGAATGGGTGCTTTTGACGGACCCGTGTAGACACCAGAAAAAGGCCTGAAAGACGTGCAAAAAAGTGTTTATACGAGGTTAATCATTAATACAAGTTAAGTTTTTACCTCATTAACATATTGTATGCCTTTTAACACATTTGCAAACAGGGTATACCCAGATCAGACAGCACCTGAAGGATGTGTCTGATCAGGGTCTGCTCTATATGATTAAGATGAAATGTAGATATACGTCTACAGATTCTGCCATGGCTAAACATTCCTTTGCTATTACAGTAAAACCCCTCTAATGCGACCACTTAATGAATAAACATGGGTGTCTCTGTAAGCAGGTTGTTGCCTAATGCAGGACAAAAGAAATGCAGAAAGCTCCTCTGGGAGCTTTTTGCATTACTTTTGTCCTGCATTAAGCTGCCACCTGCATCTAGCACCCATAATTATACCTCTTTTAGGTGGTCGCATTAGCGGAGTTTTATTATATAACATTTGATACTATAGCTTGTGCCATAAAGGGTTAATACTAAAAAGGAACAACAGGTAAATACTCGCATACTAAAATCGTCATTTTCTCCAACAAACCCTTTGAAACGATTCTAAAGAGTGGTCACAACATAGGGTTTGGTGGAGAAATAAAAGAGATATTCTTTGAAATATTTTAATATATGCATCTTATCTAGATGTCTGTAAAACATAAACTGCCATATTTCTAAAAAACAACAAACAAACAATAGACTTGTCAAACAGTTTGGATCCTGAGAGACACTGATTTAATGTCATCTGGAAACTGTTTTCAAAGGAACACGAAAAGGAAAAAGATGAAGGAATGAGCAATGCCGTAACTTTTTATATAGATATCCTACGTGGCCATTCATTAATTGAACATAGGAATGAAAAAGCCGGTGGTTGCTAATGCAGGGCAAATATTTTTGACCTACATTAAGCTAAAACCTACCTTACAGACCATATAATTACACCTCTTTAATGGTGGCTTATGACAGGTTCTGCAGCTATTTTGTATGTAATAATTTTTCCATTTTTTACATGTTACATGTATAGACTACATCACATTTCTCATTAAACAGATATAATTTTATATGAATAAATTTCTATTATTATATAAGAATAATTTGAATGTTTTTTGTTATCCACTGTCAAAAGCAGACGGATATAGTTTTGAGTCCACCATTGTGTCCATCTTACCATAGTCATATCTCATGAAAGGAGTTTCTGTCTTCATTCTGTATGTCCATCTTTCCATTCACACAGAATCATACTCAGAAATGATTTAGAGTATCGAACTCACTCCTACTGACGCCTTTTGGAGCAAATGCTCTATTTATTACAATGGTTTCAAAACTACGCAATTCTTAAAATCTCCTTTTCTATAGTTAATGCTCCTTTTCAGTACATTTATTTAAAGAGGTTTAGTCTAAAATAGTCTTGGAGGGAATTAGTTTTAAATGAAACTGTGTAAAGGTTATGTATCATTAGGAAATACACCTGTGCAAGAATCACTCACATTGACCCAGAGTTATGGCCCTTTGTTTGCTAAAATATCTTTACTGTTGTCAATCTGGAGCCAGGAACGGATTGGAGTATTTAAATGAGTTTATAAATGAAACTGTAAATATAGGTGTCGTTAGGAAGTGCAGCTGTATGTAGGAATCGCTCACACTTACCTAGGAACACCGGAGCTATGGCCCTTTGCTAAAAAAGTTAATGTGTTAGCTCGGCTGGAATTGTACTTTCCCATTTGGAGTTATGTTTTCACTGGAACAATGTTTTAACCATTTCCTTCATATAAACGCGTTTTCATGTACATGTATTTGTAAACAGAGTAGACCCAGATCACCAGAGCACAAAGTGCTCAGTGCGAGCTTTTGTGATCACCTGATGTCAGTCGTCCGTTGGCGTGCGTCGTTTGTCGGTTCTCCTCTGAAATTACAGGGTTTTCAACCTTCATATTTGGCACATAGCATCATATGTAGGTCCTCTACGAAAGTTATATAAATTATAGGCTGGGTCCTAGTAGTGGTTACCGTAGCACCCCCCCCTAGACTTTTTTTTCATGGGTACCAAATTGTTCGTTGGGGTCCTTAGAACACATTTTGAGCATGCCCCCAAAAATAAGTTTGTCCCAGCTATGTTTTATTTAACGGTTTCCATGGTAACCCGAGGTAATTTTCGAAACTACCTTGGTTCAGAAAATGCGCCATAACTTTGTTTTTAGAAGCAATAGAAGGACAAAACAAGTACCAAAGTAAAGCAGAGACATATAGCTTGAATATGATATATAATTTTATTAATATTCATAAATGCATTCTTATGAATATTAATGAGGAAGTAAAAAATGTGATTTTTTTTAGAAAAAAGGAGTTTGTTGTTTAGTCTGAGAGGCTTATTAATGCACAGAAATTATTGAATTTAAGTTTAAATTGTTCGTTGGAGTCCTCAGAACACATTTTGAGTATTTCCCCAAATAATTTTGTCCCATCTATGTTTTATTAAACGGTTTCCATGGTAACCCGAGGTAAATTCCGAAACATCCTTGGTTCAGAAAATGCGTAATAACTTTGCTTTTAGAGGTAATAGAAGGACAAAACAAGTACCAAAGTAAAGCAGAGACATATAGCTTGAATATGGTATATGATTTAATTGATATTCATAAATGCATTCTTATGAATATTCATGAGAATGTAAAAATATGCGTTTTTTAGAAAAATGAGCTTCTTGTTTAGTCTGAGATGCTTATTAATGCACACAAATTATTGAATTCAGGTTTAAATTGTTTGTTTGGGTCATCAGAACACATTTTGAGCATTCCCCCCAAAGTAATTTTGTCCCATCTATGTTTTATTGAACGGTTTCTATGGTAACGCGAGGAGGTAAATTTCGAAACGTCATTGGTTCAGAAAATGCATAATAACTTTGCTTTTAGAAGCAATAGAAGGACAAAACAAAAACCAAAGTAAAGCAGAGACATATATCTTGATTATGATATATAATTTTAATGATATTCATATATGATTGCTTATGAATATTAATGAGGAAGTATAAAAATCTGCTGTTTTAGAAAAATGAGTTTTTGTTTAGTCTTAGAGGCCTATTAATGCATAAAAATAATTGAATTCAGGTTTAAATTGTTTGTTGGCGTCCGCAGAACACCACTTGAGCATTCCCCAAAATAATTGTGTCCAAGCTATGTTTTTAACGGTTTCCATGGTAACCCGAGGTAAATTTCGAAACATCCATGGTTAAACAAATGCGTCATAACTTTGCTTTTAGAGGCCAAAGAAGGACAAAACAAGAACCTGAATAAAGCAAAGACATATAAATTGAATATGATTTGTAATTTAACTAATTTTCATAAATGTATTCTTATGAATATTAATGAGGAAGTAAAACAATCCGATTTTTGTTTAGAAAAAAGGAGTTTATTGTTTAGTCTGAGATGCCTTGTTTGAAGCGAACCCCCATCTGTTGGATGCAACTGCCGGTGCTAAAGAAGTGAATGAGAGAGAGAGAGAGAGAGAGAGAGAGAGAGAGAGAGAGAGAGAGGGGGGAGAGAGAGAGAGAGAGAGGGGGGGGGCTAATGCCCGTCCCTGGGGCTGTCGGAATCAAGTGAGGGGCTCTAATAAAACATCCCAGGTCGATTTTCATTTGAAACAGGAGGCCTAAGAGATACCCAGGGAACCCTTGTCCAGTTGCCGGGCTGGCACAAAACTCTTCGTCCAGGTCAGGCAAACGGGAAAGAAGTCCCGTGGAAGTAGAACGAGACTCCCTAGACTTAATTAGGTTAGGGAGGTCCACTTTTTCGACTGACACTAGCACGGAAGAGGATAGAGGACCCCTGTGAATAGGCTTCGGGGGTCTAGGGCAGACAGGGGGTGGGATGATTCTAAAACAATCTTCACACGCATTCTCAATAGAAAATATTGATGTTCAGAATCATCTAAAGAAAAAGAGGACTAAGTCCCGTCTAAATCTGAGTGAGAGGCTTCCACAAAGTCTGATTCCCTTAAAAATAGGACCATCCCTAGGAGCCATAATGGACAAAGTGTCTTCCTGCTCTCCCTCAGAATCCGCCCTGGTGAACGCCATGGATGGCAGAACCCGGGAAGAGTGGGACCCGCCACAGACAATGAAGTGTGGACTGTGGGTTCACGTGAGAGCTATTCTCCCTCTAGGTGAAGCTTGCTGGTTCCCAGAATGAGTGTCGGCTATCGAGAGCGACCAGCCGGCGAATCTGAGGAGGCAGAGCGATGTCTTCGCATAGAAGAGTAATGGTAAGACCTCGATCTGCGATGAGAGTAGTGCGAGTGCCGGTTCCCATTAGAAGAATAAGAAGGTTTTTACGCCTCCTACGGGGTGGGTGGGATGGGGGCTGGGGAGTCCGAAGTGTACTCAGAAGATGAAGGGTAATTGCAGGGTCTAGACGACCAAGAACGTCTAGACTTAGCCAGAGCAGCTTCCTGTTGACTTTCACCACTGTAATGCGGTGTAGAGACAGAATGCCCTGTAGAAAAGATTGGACTGGTAGATTTACCGGTCCACTTCGGTATCCTGGTCCAAAGGACCAGAACGGGCCACCGGAGGACCGTTGGAGAGCAAACTTAGGACACCGGGCCAAAGAATACACAGTGACATCTTTGGGCGGGGGCTCGGTAGACCGGTCTGCTGAAACGGAAGCACTAACGCCAGGACACCGGGACCGGGGACGGATAACTGAGCCTAGATTCAGCGGGACCAGGCAAAACTCTTCACACAACAAGCGGACCGGGAGACCTGGCAACAATAGTACCTGGGACCAGAATAAAGGGCATCATTCAAGTGGTAAACGGGGAACCCGCACCCGGGCCAGCAGTTGAATGCCGATCTGCAACTAACAACTGGGGAATCGACTGCACCACAGGGGCTGTTGACGAAAGAGATTTTAAAGAAGAAGCAGGCTTCTTCTGAGCTTTAGAGGACAGTGATTTGTCTGTTGCGAGGGAGTCGCTGACCAAAGAGAAGAATACTTCTTCCGTCGGGCAGCAAGCTCCCACGTCTCCCCTGTCCAGAGGGATGAAACTGGACAGGGAGCTGACGCGGAGCATCCGCAGCAGGCCAGACACACTTAATGAGTTGTCCAGCTTGTCGCGAAATGCTCGCAAGAAGCCTTGCGTTGCTCTGGCATGCTGTGGTAAATAATCAAACAAATGCATAAGACATCGCGAGTAAGTTAGAAGTCACGCAAGGCTAATATGGGTAAACATAAGCTGATGATTACAGTCGAGATGCTATATATTTTCTATTGCATTGAAAAACACCCATAACAGTAATATTCTTCATAAAACATGCATGAGGCTCAATTCCTCTGCTGTAATTTCTTACAAGAAATGCGTTGTTCACATACATGTATATTGCAATATAATAGAAAAACTTACTTTCCTACAACAGTTTACACAATCATTAATATTCATGATTTTGAAATAATATTCATTATCTACATATTTATATACATCAATATCGCTGTTTCAGTCAGTATCAAGCTCTATACTGGTTAACTAAAATAATCTCAGATAAAAAGAACAGCTCATTCAAGTGTGTTTATTTTACATCTCATTAATATTCATAACTATGCATTAATATTCAAGAACCCAAAGTAATGACCCTCTGCTCTTGTCAATTTTTGTTCAATATCTGGTATTTTACGTAAAATAAATAATAGAAAAGATAGTACACTCGAAACAATGCTAAATATAGGGCTTATGTTAAATTGCTTATTCATTTACGCACGTTATATGCAAATTAGCTTAAAAATACATGTTTTAGAAATATTACATGAACCAAAGATGTTTTCCTTTATTTTTTTGTTGATATTAAAACCTTTAAATCTGAATTCAATAACTATTTGTATATTATTAGGCGTCTCAGACTAAAAACAAACTCGTCAAACTAAAAACGCATTTTTACTTCCCCATTAATATTCATAAGAATGCATTATAAGAATGCATTATATGTATTAATAGAATTACATATCGTATTCAAGCTATATGTTTCTGCTTTACGTTGGTTCTTGTTTTGTCCTTCTATTGTCTCTAAAAGCAAAGTTATGAAGCATTTTCTTAATCAAGATAGTTTCGAAATTTACCTCGGGTTACCATGGAAACCGTTTAATAAAACATAGCTGGGGCACAATTATTTTGGGGAATGCTCAAAAAGTGTTCTGATGACCCCAACGAACAATTTAAACCTGAATTCAATACTTTTTGTGCATTAATATGCCTCTAAGACTAAACAAAAAACTCATTTTTCTAAAAAAAGCGGATTTTTATACTTCCTCATTAATATTCATAAGCAATCATATATGAATATTATTAAAATTATATATCATAATCAAGATATATGTCTCTGCTTTACTTTGGTTTTTGTTTTGTCCTTCTATTGCCTCTAAAAGCAAAGTTATTATGCATTTTCTGAACCAATGCTGTTTCGAAATTTACCTCCTCGCATTACCATGGAAACCGTTCAATAAAACATAGATGGGACAAAATTACTTTGGGGGAATGCTCAAAATGTGTAGTGATGACCCCATCAAACAATTTAAACCTGAATTCAATAATTTGTGTGCATTAATAAGCCTCTCAGACTAAACAACAAACTCCATTTTCTAAAAAACACATTTTTTTACATTCTCATGAATATTCATAAGGATGCATTTATGAATATTAATTAAATCATATACCATATTCAAGCTATATGTCTCTGCTTTACTTTGGTACTTGTTTTGTCCCTCTATTACCTCTAAAAGCAAAGTTATTACGCATTTTCTGAACCAAGGATGTTTCGGAATTTACCTCGGGTTACCATGGAAACCGTTTAATAAAACATAGATGGGACAAACTTAATTGGGTAAATACTCAAAATGTGTTCTGAGGACTCCAACGAACAACTTAAACCTAAATTCAATAATTTCTGTGCATTAATAAGCCTCTCAGACTAAACAACAAACTCTTTTTTTCTAAAAAAATCACATTTTTTACTTCCTCATTAATATTCATAAGAATGCATTTATGAA
This sequence comes from Azorinus chamasolen, assembly GCA_963576725.1. Taxonomy (NCBI): domain Eukaryota; kingdom Metazoa; phylum Mollusca; class Bivalvia; order Cardiida; family Solecurtidae; genus Azorinus; species Azorinus chamasolen. Next base: position 44,432,822 of record OY755250.1, on the reverse strand, counting down.
TATTAATAAAATCATATATCATATTCAAGCTATATGTCTCTGCTTTACTTTGGTACTTGTTTTGTCCTTCTATTGCTTCTAAAAACAAAGTTATGGCGCATTTTCTGAACCAAGGTAGTTTCGAAAATTACCTCGGGTTACCATGGAAACCGTTAAATAAAACATAGCTGGGACAAACTTATTTTTGGGGGCATGCTCAAAATGTGTTCTAGGGACCCCAACGAACAATTTGGTACCCATGAAAAAAAGTCTAGGGGGGGATGCTACGGTAACCACTACTAGGACCCAGCCTATTATGCCCCTGGGGTCAAAATTGGCCACGTCCCAGAGGTGCATTGTTTTCTATAGAAACATATAGTGAAACTTAGAAAATATTCTCCTCTTAAACTCTGAATGTTCTCAGCTTTCATATTTGGCACATAGCATCATGTTCAGGTCCTATACAAGTTATATAAATTATGCCCCTGGAGTCAAAAATTGGCCCCTCCCCAGGGGTGGCAAATTTTCTATAGCAGATTGCAGTTTCATTGCGTAGTCAATTCAAACTGACCATTATTTACTGGGAGACTACATTCCAGATTTACACACTAGAAAAATGCAGCGGCAATATTTTTCACTATGCTCACTCAGCCTCACTAAGCCCAAGAACTCTTTGATGTTTGATGTGTTGTTAACATTGTGCAGGTCATTATGGAGGTCATTTGCTGTCCAACATAATGTACTCCAAAACCCTCTGCACTCTGAGCAATTAATGTCTGTAAATAATGTTGTCTGCTGCAAAAATTGTTTTCTTGCATACCTTTTCAAAAACATATGTCAGAGTGAAAATAGTTTGGACCCTGATAAGGTGCCAAGTTATTTTGTATCTAATCTGGATCTAGACTGTATACAAAGGTTATTATAAATGCAAAAAACTAAAGCAAGCTGGAACAAAACTCATACCTGTTCAGAGGAACAGTTGCTTATTTGAGAGGTCAATTGATCGTCTTAAGTCAGAACTTTGTATGTCCAGTTCCCTGGGTTCAAATGAGGCGTGTCCAAAGGATGGCCAGTTTTCTATAGAAATATAGTGAAAACTGAAAATCTTCTCCTGGCTGTCTGGTGAGCGATATCAGAGCCATCATGACCCTCTTGTTTGAATATTATATTCATTAGCGTCTAAGTAGAAGTTTAACGTCATGTAGAAACACCACGGCGTCATTTAGAAATATACATGTAGGAGCTGTCAAAAACGCCGTTTTTATCGAAACAAACTCTGTTGTCAAACTTGTTGTTTTTTCTACCTATGTACATTTGCTGTTTCCTTGTGTTGCTGTTCGGGCGAGTGTTTGTTCTGTATGTGGTGTTTCCTGCATGACTCATTTTTGTACTTCTATAATTTAAAGTATAGATGCTCGTAGTCATTTTGTACAAACTGATATCAAACTCGTCGTGGAATATGTTATTCAGCCTGCCAGAGGATCGCTTAATGACATTTTTACAAGACTCATTTAATATTGATTTGTACAAAATTACTGCTCGCAATATATCGTACGTTTATGGCTATTATAGCTATTATATTTTCATAAATGTATTATTTCTTGCATGGAAATTCAATAGGTAAGGGTTAAACCTTTCACCACCAATTTCACAAAAATGCACCACGACAAATAGTACAGTCCCAGATCAGACACCACCTTTTCAAGGCGACGCCTGATCAGGGACTTCACTTTTTGTCTCAAACTTTATGTCTATATCCGTGCTTTATTCCTTTGAAATTTACATTTATTTATCTCATTTCCTTATTTTACCGAATGATTTAACAAAATTGGTTTGCAGACGACAAATAGCAATTTGACGCCGCAATGGTTAACTCTTTATCTGGTGAATGTGTGTTTCATCTCGTTTTTTGATATTATCTGCACAGGGGCCAACTACGTATTATTATCAAATGTTTTGCTACGACAATTTATATGGGTATTATAATAGATTTGTGCCCTACGAAGCCAGTGTATCAACTGGGAAATGTTTTCAGGATTACGAAAACAAAGTTGCCTTCATAGGAAAACAAATCTATTATAATACTCATATAAATTGTCGAAGCAATACATTTTGATAATAATACGTAGTTGGTCCCAGTGATATATGTGTGCCGTGTTCTTTTGTGTGTAGTGCTCCATGTAGGACTGCCCCCCACTTTTTCATGTACAGTAAAACCCCTCTAAACGCATGAATATCGGTCATGGAGACATGTGGCAGCTTCATGCAGGGTGAAGGTCATGCAGCTTTCTGCATGACTTTCACCCTGCATGAAGCAGCCACCTGCCTAAAAGTATCTAAATTCCTTTCTACTAGAATTCCGGTTTAGAGAGGTTTTGCTGTAGTTGATATCGAAGGTCCTGATGTTATTCGCCCATGTATTATTATTTATTAGTTTTACATTTTAGTTTCGCAACTATTCGAAAAAGGCTGATATTTTGTTGTAAAACAACAAATAGAACAAAATATATTGTTATCGATGAAAACGGTTTATTTGTATCACAGGGGCATTTTTATGCCACCACAAAGTGGTGGCATATAGGGGTGCTCTTGTCCGTACGTCCTTCCGTACGCACATCTAGACGAATTTATCAGGGCTCTTTCTTGGAAAGTATTTGTCCAATGCACACCAAACTTTACACGGTTTGTTTATTGCCATACTATCTAGGTCAAGTTTGATAGCCATGTGAATCGTTTTAGTCACTCAGGAGTTGTGGCCCTTTATTTGCAAAACGACTTTAAAAATATACATTTAGGCCCCCACAAAGTGGTGGCATATAGGGTTGCTTTTGTCCGTCCGTACGTCTGTACGCATATCTAGAATATTTTTTCCGGGCTCTTTCTTGGAAAGTATTTGTTCAATCCACAACAAACTTTACACACATGAGATGCGACCCTTTATTTGCAAAAATGACATTAAAATATGTTGTCCGGACTCTTTCTTGGAAAATATTTGTCAAGTCCCCATCAAACTTTACATACATGTTTATGGCCTTTATATCCTGGTAAATTTCGATAGCCATGTGAATTGCTTCAGTCGTTTAGGGGTTGTGGCCCTTTATTTGCAAAAAAGACTTAAAAATATCTTGTCCAGACCCTTTCTTAGAAAGTATTTGTCCAATCCTTACCAAACTTTACACACATGTTTGTGGTCATTATATCTTGGTCAAGTTCGATAACAATGAAAATTGCTTTACAAGTTGCAGACCTTTATTTGCAAAATGGCATAAATCTCTTCAGTCATTGCATACATGATTATGACCCTTACTTTCTGTGGCAAAAAAATCTGAAGTGGGAGCATCAGTGTCCTATAGACACATTTCTAGTTTCGATATAAGTTCAAATTGACAATCATCATAAGAATGATTGAACAAAACCAAGTCCCCGTTTTATTATTTTATTTAAAATACGTTTTTATTGTATATTTAATAGACACCTCTGTATTTCATTTCTGCATTGTCTGATGTATCCATGATAGGTATGACGTAACTCTGGTGTACACCCCCGGGCTCATGCTGTCGCCACACCCATCTCCCCAACTGACCACGCCCGCTATAACCCACAGTCCGTTCTTCTTACACGCCAACGGTCCTCCAGAGTCGCCCTTGAAAATAATACTTATCCTTATCCCCCAATTCTTCTGAGTCTAAGATCATTCTCATGCATCTGATTGGTCAGATTCTGAGCTTGCTCAGAATCTGACCAATCAGATGGTTGGGAATGATCTCAGAATCAAGCCAAAAGTTTCATGAACTCGGGACCTGACTCGTTTTTGTAAGCAGCTTGGGTCCAGATGCGACGCCGAGTAGATCGGCGTCGCATCAGGATTATGGCTATTCAATCCTTTACTCAATGAATATTTACGCGAGAATAATGACATCATGAATATTAATCAGAGTCAATCTCATTGTTATAATAGCACATGGACACAAGGATTTTTGGCCATGGCAGGAACTGTAGAATCATATGTATATTATATCATAAGCAAACAGTGCAGACCCTGATCAGACTGCAAAGGCGTACAAAGGCGTACAGGCAAAGGCGTACAAAGGCGTATTTATGGAGTAAAGGGTTAACACCTGGTCAATAGTTTCAAAAGAATGATGGAATCAGAAGTATTCAATATTATACGTACTTGGCACGAGTCTTTACCGCCGCCCTGTATTGCACCTGCGCACAGATTGGAGTTGTAGATGCTGTTCCAGCCCATTAGCATACGACAGCGGTAGTTGGTTATTGTATCCAAGTTCACATAATACAGGTGTTCTGTACCGGGGGCGTTCCCGTTCTCATCTGAAGGTTGAGAGTTACACACATTTATCATACAACTATGCAGCTAATTCATAAAGCATAATACACGGAGGTCCAGATTATAAGATGCGTAAATTAAAACATTTTCGAGAACAAATTCTTTCTTTTTGCACCAAACCCTATGTTGTGACTACTCTTTAGAATCCAACCCTATGTTGTGACCACTCTTTAGAATCGTCTCTTCGAGGTTTGATGGAGAAATGATGATTGTGGTATTTGAGGACGTACTGTATCTGCTGTTCTGTTGATCACAACATAGGGTTGGGTGGACAAATGACGTGTTTAGCGTTTTTAGTTGCGCTGGTACCTCATCTACTATGTTTGATTAAACTTGAACCCGGGTTTGCTAAGAAGGCGTCGTTTGAAAAAGGAGGCGGTACTAAAGATCGCACGACAAGACTTACCGTAAGTCGCTATTTACGACAATAATTTACCGTAAGTCGCTATTTACGACAAGTCGCTATTTACGACAATCATTTACCGTAAGTCGTTATTTACGACATTCGCATATATATTCCCAATTATTTTTTTCAGAGGTTAGTAACTTACACTTGTAGAACACCCCTCAAAACCAAATAAGATTCATTAAAATAAAAAGTTGGAATAGTTCACTAGTAAATGCGACCTAAAATGGGTCATACTAAACATGAGGATGGCACCTATTTATCGAAATAAAGTTTACTGCTTTTCCTTTGCTGGTCCTTACCGTATCTTGTCGCGCCCCATCCGGATACAGAGCACGTGTCGGAGTCGAACGAATCTTGGGAGTGAGGCAGGCAGGCGGGGCGGATATACCTTAATTACAACATGAAATATGAGTATGTTGGGGACTTTGTAAACAGTATAGAATCAGATCCAACCTCGATATTATAAAGTCAATTCTAAAATCTATTAACTCTTTCGCTGTCATTTCCGCTGTAAACTAGGTGATCACAGTTGCGACACACGCAGCAAAAAAGTTAAAAAATGAAATGTGTAAATGATAAATAAATAAAAATGTATGTATATGTATGCAATGTATATTTACACTTTACTCCATGAATATTCATATAAGAAATAACGACGCCATGTTGACCATGACAGAAACATGAATCCATAAGCAAACGTGGTAGACTGATCTGACGGCTCCTACAGGAGCCATCTGATCTAGGTCTACTCTGTTGGGTAATGTGTAGAAACGCGTTTTTATGGTGTAAAAGGTGAAGGAAGAACCAGTAAGATACAGTCAGACTTCGATATCTCGAACTCGGATAACTCGAACATCGGGATAACTCGAACTAAAAGTTCGGTCCTTCCACAATTTACAATACAGAATTGGTCTAAAATGTATAGCTACATATATCTAGAAATGCACGTGACGGCTTAAAGGGGGACGTCCCTACATTCGATGCGTTTCAAAAATACCTAAAATATACAAAACTCATTTGTTTATATGCCGAAAAGTAGTATATCACAAGTAAATCTATTCAATAAATGTTGAAAATGGCAAAACATCCATGTGTTTGATATCGACGATCCCGATTTTATTCCCCGATGTTTCAGTTTTATACGGGTTGGGGTTTAGTTTCGTATCTATTCGAGCTCTCCGACCACGTCCGAGAATAGCTGTTACGTTAACAATGGAGGGATCGGGTGATCATGGGCAAAAAACGGAAAATTTAAACGGAAAAGGCCGATACACTGACACTTCGTCTTGATCGAAAAAGACTACATTGTACAGTTTATTTATAGTAACTAGTGCATTAGTACACTACAGTGGGCCGATAATACTTAGTTGTAGAACAAACATTATAAATATTCATGGAATCGGTTTATTTTGTATCACAGGGGCAGTTTTCAATATAAATTCAAACTGACAATCATAATAATGATCGAGCATAACAAATACCAAGTTTTATGATACATTCTGAATTACATGTATAAAATATATGTGTTCATTGTAGGGTCTCCCTCTTTAATGCAGGTCGAAAGTAATACTGAAAGCTCCAATAGGAACTTTCAGATCTACGTTCAACCTGCATTAAGCTGCTAACTTGAGATATTGGTTAGATTAGAAATCGGATGACTCGAACCTCTGTTATCTCGAACTGATTTGTAGGGTCGCTTAAAGTTTGAGAGATCGAAGTTTAACTGTACTTCGACAGGACCTCAGACTCAAAATCAGAACGTTTATACCCACTGGGTCAGATTCTGTGTATACACTTCAAAAAAGTATAAAGCACTACTTTTGCATTTCATAATCTGACATACATTAGAGAGAGATGGAGTGGTCAAAGAAGAAAAACAAGAGAAAGCGAGTGAAAGAGCATGGAAAGAATACGTGCAATTTGGAAAACTGGAGAAGGACAAAAAATAAGAAAAGAAACAGATGCGGTTACAACAAACAATAGTTGGCACTTAACTTTTTATAGAGAATATTTGTGCAAGAATTAATTACTTCATGAATCTGTATGAGTATATGTCAGTACATAGCCAGTTTTTGAGGCTTTAGCAGAATCTGTAGAATCCAGTTCATATTACAATAAACCTCTCTATAACGGCCACTAAAGTGTGTTAATTAGTTGGTATTTAGGGCAGTATAGGAGTGTTCTGTTTTACTTTCCCCTGCTTGAAGCAGCCATATGGCATTAACACAAAATATTTGATGTGATTTAGTTACAGAGAGGTTTTACTGTATTACATAGGCAAACAGAGCAGAACCTGCTCAGATGGCTCCTACAGGAGCCGTCTGATGTGGGGGCTACTGATTTGCGTGTTTATTGCGGAGAATATTAAAACATACAAACTGTAACAACATCTACGGTATCGAAACAAAAACACTTACTTTCCTGTAATATCAACAGGTTTGGAAAGTTTAATCAGAGTGATGTCATTCTGTTCGTGCTTGTCATCGTAGTGTTCATTGACATAAACATGACTCACGTGAACTACATTATTTTCGTAGGCATTATGTACTCTGTCTAGTCCCACCCCTATCGTCCACTGATAGGGCGATGTGCCTAAACTGTAAATAAAATGGGCGGAGTAAATTCTATTTATAGCAACAAATGTATTTTATTTTCTAGGTCTTTAGGATAAAATAAAATAAAATATATCTTAAACCCACAGCCCGATAAATACTCATGTAAGACAAAATGACACTGTTAAAATTCATTAGCTGCATTGTTTGATAGTACGTGAACGCGTGAGTATTCTACTATAGCAAACACTATCTATAGACGCTTCTGTATACACAGAAAACCCTTCTAATTCTAGTAAAAAAAAGAAGATACTTTTAAGTAGGTGGCTGCTTAATGCAGGGTGAATGTCATGCAGAAAGCTCTTCCAAGAGCTTTCTGCATGACTTTCGCCCTGCATTAAGCTGCAACCTGCCTCCAAGACCGATATTTAAACTCATTTAAATTTCTGGGTTTAGAGAGGTTTTACTGTAATTAAATATGCAAACGTAGCAGGTCAGCATTGGTCATAGGTAACTTGGTATTAACCCTTGACCCCGTGTATACCCCTTTGTAAGCAGAATGGGCACAGATCAGACGCTTCCTGTTGGAGTCGTCTGACCAGGGTCTGCTATGTTTGCTTATACATACGTGAAAAAGGACACGGTGTTAGTAAACAGAGAAGCTCTTCAGTGCGATGACGTTTGATTTGGTCTGCACAATTTCATTTACAGTTGAACAAAAATAGGATTTATTCGGAGTTTTACCCTTTCGTCCATAAATACGCATTTCTTTGCCTCTGTAATAGTCACTTTTTGAAACCATTGTGATATATACGACATTTGCTCCTATAGGAGTAAATGCTTTATTTATCACAATTGTTTCAAAGTACAAAATTCTAAAACATTCCTTTTCTCTAGTTAATGGTCCTTTTCGGTAGATCTATTCAAAGAGGTTGGATCTAAAATATGCATATGAGGGATTGGGTTAAAGGCACGTGGTAGCTTAAAATACCAGACCAAAGTTATATAGAAAACTCCCTTTGAAGGTATCTGCATCACTTTTATCCTTCATTATATCACTACAGTAAAATCGCTCTAAACCCGTAATTTTAGTGGAGAAGAATTTAGATTGTGATTTAAGCATGTAGCTGTTTAATGCATGGTGAACGCCACATACAAAACTCCTTTTGGAAGCCTGTCATATAGACTATTTCAACCCGTTCCTCAATACATACGCGTTTCTACGCCTCTGTAAAAGTCACTTTATGAAACCATTGTGATAAATAGGAGCAAATGCTTTATTTATCACAATGGTTTCAAACTACAAAAATCTAAAAATAAATACTTTCTCTATTTAATGCTCTTTTTCGGTAGATTTATTTTAAAGTGGTTAGATCTAAAAATAGCCTATGGAGGAATTGGTTAAAGACGTCTGGATTAGAGCGGTATACTGTATACCGGTATGCTTTTTAAAGACGATCGTGTTTGTTGATTAACTCTTATCCAATTAACCGCGGCTCGATTCGCCTTTCCGATCAGTTTAGATCCTGATGAGACACTGAGTAACACTGAGTAATCAAATCTAATTGAGGCCCAGATAAGATGTATTATAAATTAAAACATTTTCAATCGCTCTTTTATTTTTAAACCAATATTATCTTGGGACTTCTCTTTAGAGTCGTCTCTTGGAGTAGTCATTAGAAAGGCATCTTCTGGGTGATTCTAAAGGGGAGTCGTAACATAGGATTGGTGGAGAAATTACTAGTCTAGCATTTGAACACACGTCTATGCTCTGATTGTTTTTCCCCACAGAGGATTAAGGATTTGGTGACTAGATAAAGAAATAAACGAAACATAAATGAATAAACGGAATGGCGTTTGTCATTTCCAAAAACAAAACAAAATAAAACAAAAAAGCACATGCCTTACAAACCACCTATAATTAGACCGCTTAAGACAGGGTATACTATATAAGCATCACTAAAGAACAATACATGTAATAAACCGTATTGTGAGTAGTTAATCTAGAGAAGGTTGAATGTAATTATATTATACATACTCGCCGAAACAGTGAGCTGCAGTCAGGACCCACTGTGGGTCAATTAGAGTGCCTCCGCAGATATGCTCGCCAAAATAACGGAGTGAGACCTAACAAATAAAAAATGAGAAACGTCAGTCACTACTGCGGGTCAATTAAAGTACCTCCATAGATATGCTCGCTAAAATAACAGAGTGAGACCTAAAAAACGAAAATGACAACCACGAGGACAATTAGAGTGCCAAAATAAGCAATCTATAAGCATTTATTCCAGCACATATACCCGCCTTCCTCCAACCAGAGGTTTATATTTCAAGTCTTAATTCCTTTCATTTAGAATTTACATAATTTACATAACCCCACCCTGCTTTAATGTGACCTCAAATACTTTCCCACATTTTTTATTTAAGAACAACTCCGTCTGGCGCCATTTGTTATTGTTACTTCCGCACATTTAAGTTACTTTACCCCGCCTCTCTCTATTTTAGTCTAAATCCACACTTTCATCTCGAGAACAAGACTGCTTACCTGCCAAGGAAACTGTCCATGTTTGGCTTGTGTACCGCCTACAATCTTGGTTGATGTTCCATACATTGTAGTTCCACAGGAAGCTGATTAAAACAATATAAACAATCTATCTGCTGTTGTCAGTTCTATTGGTCGTCAGGCATATAAACATATAACTGAATGGCAATCTTCTCAACAATAACAACAACGACAACAGCAAAAACAACCTTCAGAAATTCAGTCAACCCTTCGCTTGCTGAATTTTAAAATACATTTCTCCTTCTTTACACATGCCATGTTGTATAAATACATATACAGTGCTCCCTCTCTACAACGACACTCTTTGGGGTACGAAGATAGTATGTGTTGTTCAGAGGGAGTTGTTATAGGGAGGGAAAATCAAACATAATTAGCTTGTTAACAGATCCCCAGATAAGATGTATTTCGAGAACTAAAACCGTTATGCCTCAATCAAACCCTATATTGTGACCACTCTTTAGAATCGTCACAAAGTGACGATTCTAAAGAGTGGTCACAACATAGGGTTTGATGGAGGCATAAAGAAAATACGATGGAAAGAAGTTTTTCTGGAGCCTTGTTGTTTCGGAAACAGTGACATGCGTTGTTGTAAGGAGGGAATCGTTATTGAGAGGGCCGTTGTAGGGAGGGAGCACTGTATCTTCAATGTATACAAGTATATCGCTGTTCAATCACTGCTGTGGAGTGCATTGGTTGCTCAACCAACTTGTAAGTAGTGCAGAGCCTAATGAGACAGCTCCTGCAGGAGCTGTCTCATCTTGGTCTTCACTATTTACCGGTAGGTGTATTGACGTGAATATCAAGCGAAGGGTTAAAACACATTTTTAAATAGAAGATCTGTTTGGTTTTGGTTTGCATCGGGTTGTACGTCGTTTTAACTCTTCGCTTGCTAATCACGTCAATATACCTACCTGTAAATAATGAAGACTCAGATGAAACAGTTCCTGCAGGAGCTGTCCCATCAGGGTCTGCACTATTTACAAGTTGATTGTGCAACCAGTGCACTCCACAGCAGTGATTGCACAGCGAAATACGTGTAATTATACAACAGGGCATGGGTAAGGAAGGAGAAATGTATTTTAAAATTCAGCAAGCGAAGGGTTAACAGCAGTTCGGTCATATCACGACGTGGAGCTTATTACAGGTGGAGGAAGACCCAAGAAGTGTTTCTGTGCACGGAATGAATTACATTGTTTCGTGCACAGAAAACATCCAGGTAGATCCACTGACCTATCGCAACTGGGATTAATCTTTTAGAATATCAGTTTTTGGTTTTTAAAATGAGCGTACAATTCATCTGTGCTTCTGTATCCATGCTTATAAAACGTTTTAGTTGAGTCTGGGTTCGTTCTCAAGTTCTTGATTCGTCAGATTTGAGTCAAATCTGACCAATCAAAAGCTTGAGAACAAACTCAGACTCAACTAAAAAGCTTTAAAAGCATGGACCCTGGTGTGGCCGTGGACTTTCATGTTTCATTTCCTTATTTCCTACTTGACTTATGTTCTATTTCTTTTCTTTCAACCCTTTCCCTCGTATAAACGTGCGTTCACGTATATGCAAAGAGAGTAGACCCAGATCAGACGGCTCCTAGAGGAGCCGTCTGATCAGGGTCTGCTCTGTTTGCTAATGGAATTTGAACGATCTGTTTCTTTAGTTTCTAAACAGACTACAATGTTCCGTCTTCCATATTTCATTATAACTAGCAGGTATTGCAATTTAGAATAGACACAGAGCAATGAAAGAGTTAAAAATGCACACAAGGTGCCAAGACGGCTTGTGTCGTGCATGGATCCAAACGGTCATCGTGAATTCGAACATTAGGTGGTCAGATATTGGCAAACACTTACCCTTTCCCTGTTCTCTGTTTATTCCAAATTGCAATACATATTGAATGTTCATGGAAATATCGAAGATGGAACATTGTAGCCGTTTCAGACAGTAAAGAAACATATATTTCAAATTCGATTAGTAAATTGAGCAGACCCTGATCAGACGACTCCTATAGGAGCCGCCTGGTCTGGGTCTACTCTATTCGCAAATGCGTGAAAACACGTTTATATGAGTGAAAGTGTTAACTTACACGCAGGGCAATTCTGCTGGTGACAGGACTGCGTTTGGGTAGATGGGCCAATACACGAGTCCCCTCCATGCGATGGTGCCGGGTTCGAGCAGCTGCGGTGACGGGACTGAGTGGCTGAGCCACATGTCTGGCTACACTGGCTGTATGCTGACCATGTGCTCCAACCTCCATCAACTGTAAGCGAGTTAAATTTGACCCTTTACTTCATGAATAATCAGGGAAGAAATGATGACATCATGATGATAAATTGAATGAATCAAAATAATGGCACTAAGAGCATCATGCATATGAAATGCTTCGTTATAATGGCACTATGAACATAAATAATTTTCTATCACGACAGAAGTTGTAGAAACAGCTCTACGTTAAATCATATGCAAACAGAGCAGATCCTATAGGAGCCATCTGGTCTGGGTCTACTGTGTTTGCAAATGCGTATAAAAGCGTATTTATGGAGTTAAGGTTTAACCCTTTCACCGCCATTGTCGCAAAAATACACCACGACAAATAGTGCAGTGCCAGATCAGACGCCGCCTTTTCAAGGCGGCGTCTGATCAGGAACTCCACTTTTTGTCTCAAACTCTACTTCAATATCTGTGTTTTATTCCTTTGAAGTTTGCATTTATTTATCTCATTTTCTTATTTTACCGAATGATTGAACACAATTAGTTTGCAGATGACAATTAGAAAGTTGGCGCCGAAAGGATTAAAGACAACTATGAATATTCTGTTGCCTGTAATTCTTTGGGATTTTTTTAAAAATCATAAACCGACTCCCCTTTGCAAACAACTGATATCTAGCTCAGACAGGAAACAAGTAACAAGTTTGATCAGGACTCAACTTGGCTCTTACGCGGGTCAATAATTTGGTACAAAAACTGATTCAACAACACTATATATCGCTATTTCGTTAATACAATTCGGACGGTGTTTAACCATTTTATTCGTATTAACGCCTTTTCACGAGTAGACACATGACCTGCTGTCTGTGCTTATGATACTATAGTTTATATAGATCTAGTTTCACGAGTAGACACAGGACCTGCTGTCTGTGCGTATGATATTATATTGTATATAGATCTAGTTTCACGAGTAGACACAGGACCTGCTGTCTGTGCGTATGATACTATAGTGTATATAGATCTAGTTTCACGAGTAGACACAGGACCTGCTGTCTGTGCTTATGATACTATAGTGTATATAGATCTAGTTTCACGAGTAGACACAGGACCTGCTGTCTGTGCTTATGATACTCTAATAGTGTATATAGATCTAGTTTCACGAGTAGACACAGGACCTGCTGTCTGTGCGTATGATACTATATTGTATATAGATCTAGTTTCACGAGTAGACACAGGACCTGCTGTCTGTGCGTATGATACTATATTGTATATAGATCTAGTTCTGCAGCTTTTGCCTTAGCCAAAAACTTCCCCTTTTGAATTTGTAAATTATTAAACCTAAGTTAATGCATATTTATGACGTGATCAATTCATGCATATTGTTAAGTCGGGAAAGAGTTATCAGTAAAGTAAATGACATACCAAGAGAAAGGTTTAGAGCTGAGAAGAGTGCACTACTGAGAATGGCTTAGTGTTGAGAAGGGCTTAGTGTTGAGAAGGGTTTAGTGCTGAGAAGGGCTTAGTGTTGAGAAGGGTTTAGTGTTGAGAAGGATTTAGTGTTGAGAAGGATTTAGTGTTGAGAAGGATTTAGTGTTGAGAAGGGATTAGTGTTGAGACGGATTTAGTGCTGAGAAGGGTTTAGTGTTGAGAAGGGCTTAGTGTTGTGAAGGGTTTAGGGCTGAGGAGGGTTTAGTCCTGAAAAGGGTTTAGCGTTGAAAAGGGCTTAGCACTGAAAAGGATTAAGCGTTGAGAAGGTTTAGTGCTTAGAATAGTTAAATGCTCAAAAGGGTTTAATGCAGAGACGGGTTTAATGCTGAGAAAGGTTTAGTGCTTAGAAGGGCTTAGAACTTTAGAGTTTGGTTTAGAGTTATGTTTAGTGTTGAGAAGAGTTTAGTGCTGAAAAGGATTTGGTGCTGAGGAGAGTTTAGGGCTGAGAAGGGTTGGTGCTGAGAAGGATTAAATGATGAGGAGGGTTTAGTGTTGAAACCCTTAAGGGTTTGGTGCTGAATTTAGTGTTGAGAAAGGTTAAGTGCTGAGAAGGGTTAAATGATAAGAGCTTAGAAATTTAGAGTTAGGTTGAGAGATGGATGTAGTGCTGAGAAAGGTTTACTGCTAAGAAGTGTTTAGTGCTGATGGGGATTTAGTACAGCCAAATATAGAGATACCTGGTGATGGCCCACTACAGGACTGTACAAAACACGTTTGCGTGTCTGTCTCACTACCAACGCAAGGTTGCCCACCGTGACTCGGTCTCGGGTTATTACAATAGTGCCACCTGGTTCTGCTTCCGGTGCCACACGAGTGAGAACATGATGAGAACGGAAGCCAATTACCCCAACCACCGTTAACTGAAAACAACACAATAACTACGCTAATTGTGTCACATTGAATGCGAGAAAGGAGTTTGCTGTCATTGGCAAACAGTGTAGACCCATACCAGAGAGCTCCAATAGGAGCCCTCTGACTGACCAGGGTCTGCACTGTTTGTTATTCAAAATCTGCTCAAAAGTCATACAATCCTTTCATATTGAATGGAATCTACTTTTTAACCCATTCGCTCATATTGACGACTTTTGACCACTCTGTAAAAGTCACTTTGTGAAATCATTGTGATAAATAGAGCATTTGCTCCTATATGAGCAAATGCTCTATTTATCACAATGGTTTCGAACTACAAAATTCTATAAGTTTCCTTTTCTCTCGTTAATGCTCCTTTTTGGTAGATTTATTCAGAGGTTGTATCTAAAATAGCCTCTGAGGTAATGGATCTAAAAATAGTCTATGAGGTAATGGATCTAAAAATAGCCTATGAGGTAATGGGTCTAAAATAGCCTATGAGGTAAATGGGTCTAAAAATAGCCTTTGAGGAAATGGATCTAAAATAGTCTATGAGGTAATGAATCTAAAAATAGCCTATCAGGTAATGTGTTAAACAGTGATGCACTATTCCACTTTGAAGTAATCTAATTATGCTTAGAGGTACAAAGTAGTCTTAATGCATGCAATATAGATTACCAACATTAAAACGACGACCATATAATAGAACGCACAATAAAGTGCTGTATAATTTAAACATTATTTCAACACATTTGTAGTGAAAAGATCTATACACTTTCATTCAAATTGAATGGTCTTTAATATACTCTTTATGTATACATTTGAACTTCGATATCTTGAATTTGTATAACTCGAACTTCGTGATAACTCGAACTAAAAGGTCGATCCTTCCAATACAGAATTTTCCTAAAATGTATCATTACGAGAATCTAGAAAAACATGTAACATTTTAATGCAGGTCTAAAGTAATGCTGAAAAGCTCATACAGGATCTTTCAGCATTACTTAAGACCTTTAAGCTGTGAACTTGAGACATTGTTCGGATTAAAAATCGGATGACTCGAATCTCTGTTATTTCGAAGCAATTTGTATGGTCGATTGACGTTCGAAATCGGATTACTCGAACCTCTGTTATGGTCCCTTGATGTTTGAGATATCGACGTTCAACTGTATATTCAAGCCATTTCACTTTGACAGTTCAGTATTCAAGAGTTACAAGCTTGTCTTTGGTACCTTCTGTATAGCCGATATCAGAATAATACAATTTGTAATTATACTTATGCCACAGTTCTTATGATCAGACGGTGCCTATAGGAGTCAACTGATCTTGATCAACTCTGTTTGCAAAGGAGTGAAAAAGTGTCACAATTAGGCAAACAGTTAAACTTCCTCATGACGAAAGTCGTATAATCTCGGATATATTCGTAATGGACGAAGATAGTTGTATCATCTCGGATATATTCGTAATGGACGAAGATAGTGTATCACCTCAAATGCTTATTGCTAAATGTATGTTTGCACTGCACGTACTAGAATTGAACTGCGCCATTTTTAAAGTGACAGTACATTTGCTAAATGCATGTTTATTTACATTAAAGCTTATTGCACTACTAAATTAAAAACGGCACTGTTCAAAGATAGTAGTGCAAACATGCACTTAGCAATAAGCATTTCGCATTTGTTATTTGCATCCATCATTTGGAACACTCCGGCTCTTTCCCTAGCAAATTACACAATTGGCAAAAAGCATTTCGGATTTTACATTTAGCATTTCGCATATAGCATTCAGCAATTAGTATGGCAGAATGGTGCTCCATAGACTATGGAGGTTTGTCTAACCTGGACAGGAACTTCCTGTGCATGGACACGCCTCGCTATGACACGTGACAGTCTGAGACACAATAAAGTGCTGTATACTAGTAATTCAAACATTATTTCAACACATTTGTAGTGACAAGATCTATACACATTCATTCCAATTGAATGGTCTTTATGTATACATTTGAACTTCGATATTTTGAACTCGTATAATTCGAACTTCGCGATAACTCGAACTAAAATGTCTGTCCTTCCAATACAGAATTTTTCTAGAATGTATCAATACGAGTATCTAGAAACACATGTAACATTTCAATGCAGTTCGAAAGTAATACTGATCGCTCATACAGGATCTTTCAGCATTACTTTAGGCCTGCATTAAGCTGTGAACTTGAGACATTGTTCGGTTTAGAAATGACTCGAACCTCTGTTATTTCGAAGCAATTTGAAGTGTCCCTTGAAGTTCGAGATATCGACGTTCACATGTATATTTAAACCATTTCACTTTGAAAATTCGGTATTCAAGAGTTAAAAAAATTTCTTTGGTACCTTCTGTATAGCCGATCATACATTTTGTAATTATACTTATGCCACAGTTCTTATTATCAGACTATGCCTACAAGAGCCAACTGATCTGGATCAACTCTGTTTGAAAAAGTGTCACTATCAGGCAAACGGTTAAACTTCCACATGACTGACGAAAGTCGTATCATCTCGTATCATCTCGGATATATTCGTAATGGATGAAGATAGTCGTATCACCTCAAATGCTTATTGCTAAATGCATGTTTGCACTACTAGCATTGAACTGCACCATTTTTAAAGTGAATATATTTGCTAAATGTATGCTAATTTACATTAATTCTTATTGATTATTGCACTACTAAATTAAAATGGCGCTGTTCAGTGTTCAATGCTAGTAGTGAAAACATGCTTTAAGCAATTGGCATCCATCATTTGGAACATTCCGGTTCTTTCCCTAGCAATTTGCACAATTGGCAAAAAGCATTTCGCATATAGCATTTAGCAAATAGCATGGCAGAATGACGCTCCATAGACTAGGGACGTTTGTCTAACCTGGACAGGAACTTCCTGTGCATGGACACGCCTCACTATGACACGTAACAGTCTGAGACTGGTCTCCAGCACAATACTGGCCATTTGCGCTGGGAGCCGGATGGTTGCAGTAACGATACCTGGTCATGGTCCCAGATCCACATGATTTGGTACAAGTTGAATACGAACTCCAGTGACCCCACCCGCCATTGACAACTAAAGTAGCAAAACAATGGAACAATAATAACAACACAATGAATTAGTGGCGTCTATTTATCTTGGTATTGCTGTCTTAATATGTTTATTGAACATAGGAGTCTTGAAAAGCAGGTGCTTGCTTAACCCTTCGCTTGCTGTTCACGTCAATATACCTACATGTAAATAGTGAAGACCCAGATGAGACAGATCCTCATCAGGGTCTGCACTATTTACAAGTTGATTGTGCAACCAGTGCACTCCACAGCAGTGCTTGCACAGCGAAATACTTGTACACAGTGAAGATATATGTAATAATACAAGAGGGCATGGGTAAAGAAGGAGAAATGTATGTTAAGATTCAGCAAGCGAAGGGTTAATACAGAGTAAAAGTGGTAGAAAAGCTTCTATGGGAGCTTCCTGTATCACTTGTATCCTGCATTAAGCTTACACTTGTTTTACCAAACCGGATTTAGAATTCTTCACATACGAGGCCTACATTTCCAAAAGTCAAGGTCTAATCAATGTTTCTACCAAAATTCAATCAAGGTGTCAAACAGTTTGGATCATGATGAGACGCCGAGTTACTCGACGGGTCATCAGGATCTAAACTGTGTGTTACTATGACATCTGGATCTAACAAACTGTATACAAAGGTATTCACCCATCCGCCCATAGCAGGCTAAATGTTAAAGAACGTGCTATACTGTGTCCGTATAAGACCGTGGCAACATACTGTTGTTAGCTCGCCTGTTTGTTTCCATCTAAAATTAAAGTTTCCGCAATGGGCCGCCATGTATCTAGCCCTTTACTGCACAAATTTATACGGCTTTCTAAGTCCTTGTATACAGAGTAGACCAATACCAGACAACTCCTATAGGAGCCGTCTGGTATCTGGGTCTGCTCTGTTTGCATATGCGTGAAAACACGTTTATATGAAGGAGAGGGTTACGAATTCTGTCTGGGACCTGCAACTGCAACTATGCATTGGGAAAAACTCCTTTCCTATTATTTGAATCAGAGACCTATGGTAACATAGATAAGGAACTACTGTATAACGCCAGGATACCTTGATTCTGATAGGTGGTTAGGGTCTTTGCATAAAACTTTTTTCTATTTGTGAACAGATTTTAACAATCAATGTACCATATTGTAGCTGAATAATTGATCTACACAATGACATGCTTATATTTCCTTAGTTTTTCTTACCATCCAAGATAGTTATAAAAGTGAGTTTGTTTGATTTGGTACATGCTAAAAATTATACCAACTAAAGTAATTTTCATCAAAATAAGTATATTGCAAGTCACACAGCTGGCTCGGTCTTTGCACAACTGTTTTTGTTTATGGATTTTTTAACAATCGATGTACCATATTGTAGCTGAATAAATGCTCTACACAATGATATGCTTATTATTCCTGAGCCTTTCTTACAACCTGAGCTATTTGAAAACGTGACTTTGCGTGATTTGGTACATTAGCCGCGAGATGTTACGTGAATTCTCTAAGTTCCTTATCTATGTTATCACTTCCACAGGTGTTAGGCGTGCGGCCATTTCACAAATACTGCTTATAAATACCTTCAAATACGTTTAGACATCATAACTTGACATTATAAAAAAATGAAAAAAAAAATGATTTTTTTTTTTCGTATAGTATATTACTATATATAGTAATATACTATACGAAAAAAAAAATTTTTTTCGTTTTTTTTTTCATTTTTTTATAATGTCAAGTTATGATGTCCAAACATATTTGAAGGTATTTACAAGCAGTATTTGTGAAATGGCCACACGCCTAGCACCTGTGATCACTTCTAGGCGTTTTACTATATCTGCCTTGTGTATTCGCATTACTCTTTTGCATTGCTTTATTTGCATTGCTTTATTTGTATTACTTTATTTGCATTACCTTTATTGAACTAGGCTAAAGTACGGTACCTGATCCAGATGTGTGCCCGGCACATGTGACGTAACACGAGTGTCGTTCGTATTCATCCCCCACGCAGTTTTTCCCACCATGTGCCGGATGCGGATGGTTACAGTAGCGGTATTTGGTCTGGTACCCCGTGCCACACGTGGTCGAGCATGAAGTGTAAGAAGTCCAGGCACCCCATCCACCGTTAACTTAAAAACATCAATTGAAAAATTAGTCCACTCCAACACAATATAGAGTATGTATTTATTGTTTTGTGAAGGGAAAGGCGTGTTTAGAATATGAAAGTACAAATATGTCATGCAGGAAACACAACATACAGAACAAGCAGCCACCCGAACAGCAACACAAGAAATCACAGCAAATGTACATAACTACCAAAACATTAAGAGACGCACAAAGACAACACAAACACACAATAGGGGGAAGATCGAAGTACCGCATTGGAACGGTCAATGACAAAAGTCACTGGGGGTTTATACCGGTTTAGGGGCGCGCAACCTCACACTTATTCCATTCCCACTCTAAAAACAAACGGTATAAATACAAGTATTCCCTCTCCGACTAATCTACAACAACCGTGATGGCAAATACAGTGGTAAAGTGTAGGTAGTAAAGTGCATGTAAAACCAAAACATTTAAGTGTAACAACTGTATCCACCGATGACGTTGACAGCATTTGGTTATACAGTATAACCCTTCCTAGGCGGTCATTCATTTACTGAACATAGGAGTGTTCAGAAGAACGTGGTTACCTAGTGCAGGACAAGGGTAATGCAGTGGGCTTTCTGTATTACTTTTGGCCTGTATTAAGCTACCACCTGACTTACACACTTATATTCAAACCTCTGTTTGATGACTTTTAAGACAGGTGCTATGGTAAGCAAAGTAATGGTTTTAACTAAAGATGAAAATAAGAACCAACATCAACGTAAACTGCTAGCGATAAGCACTTACACACATGCGTACCATCAAACATTTGAAAGGTGCAAACATTATTATGGCCAAAATGGAACACAATCGAAGGCTAAAGGGGGGGGGGTACTGTCTTGTCGCTTTAACCCATTCCCTCATATTGACGCCTCTGTAATAGTCATTTGTTGAAACCACTGTAATGAATAGAACGTTTATTCCTATAGGAGCAAATGTTCTGTTTATCACAATGGTTTCAAAACTACATGTACACAATTTTAAAATGCCCTCGGACTCCTATAGCCACGGTGCGTACATTACATTTGGATTCAGCTACGCCCATGACTGGTATCAAAATCATGTTAGAGGTGGTGTTTTAAAATAGGAGAAACCAGGAAGAGAAACCCTTCGCTTGCTGAATTTTAAAATACATTTCTCCTTCTTTACCCATGCCCTGTGGTATAATTACATATATCTTCACTGTCTACAAGTATTGCGCTGTGCCATCACTGCTGTGGAGTTCACTGGTTGTACAATCAACTTGTAAATAGTGCAGAACCTGGTGAGACAGCTCCTGCAGGAGCTGTCTCATCTGGGTCTTCACTATTTACAGGTATGTATATTGACGTGAATAGCAAACGAAGGGTTAACACATGGAGTTGCATTTTGACCGAAAAATTATTCTACTGAAGGTTACTCTTACCTGGACAGTTCGTCGAAAAACAGGGACAACTATCCGTATTGCATTGCTGTGTTATGATGTCACTTCCGGTGCAGTTGACGCCCCATCCAGATGGGCGTGGATTGTTACAGTATCTTCATATACAAGTACATATATGTATTTTTTATTTGAATTATTATATATGCATTTGCAAACAGGGTATACGATCGTAATGGTTTCTTTTTAATGATAATAGTTGTTGGATCTTTATGCATTTAAAATATTTACCGAATATTGTACATGCTTGAAGATGTAAGAAACCTTATTTATAGTTGGGTGTTACAGAAAAAAAATAATTAAACATTAGCTAGAAGCTATTTACCGACTAAAACAATTGCTTATTAACAAAATACATGAACCCATTAGGGTCTGCTCTGTTTGCTTATAGAATGGATTTTAACTCTTATTTCTGTTATTTCAAACTTATAGGATGGAATTTAACTCATAGGTCTGTTCTTGTAGACTCACATAATGGATTTTAATTTTTATCTCTGTTCTGTTATCACTTTCTAATCCTGCACTTGTAAATTCGACGAATGTAATTATTTTCGTTGTTCTGCTCTTGTAAATTTAACCTTTAGCCTTGCTCTTGTAAACTAACAGAATGGAATTTTACTTTAAGATCTGCTCATGTTGCTGTTCACGTCAATATACCTTCCTGTAAATAGTGAAGACCCTATAGGAGCTGTCTCATCTGGGGTATGCACTTTTATCAAGTTGATTGTGCAAACAGTCCATTCCACGGCAGTGATTGCAGAGAGAAATATTTATAGACCAACCTGTGTTTACTCTGGGTACCTCCTCCACAAGTATGCGTGCAGGATGAAAACGTCCCCCAGTTGCTCCAACCTCCGTCTTGGACTGTATACGGATGAGAGAAGTATACAGTTGAACTTCGATATCTTGAATTTCAAGGGACCATACAAATTACTTAAGTTCACAGCTTTACTTTTGACATGCATTAAGCTGTTACACGTGTTTCTAGATATGCGTAGTGATACATTTTAGAACAATTTTGTTTTGTAAATTTTTAAAACTTTTACTTTCCGTTATCTCGAAGTTCGAGTTATTCGAGTTCAAGATATCGAAGATCAAGGTCCATGCTTATTAAACTTTTAGTTGAGTCTGAGTTCGTTCTCAAGCTTTTGATTGGTCAGATTTGAGTTCTCAATCTTTTGATTGGTCAGATTTGAGCCAAAGGTTCAAATCTGACCAATCAAAAACTTGAGAACGAACTCAAACTCAACTAAAAGTTTTTATAAGCATATGGATACACCTGTATACTCAAATTGTGATTTACTCTAAATTCCATTGCATGTGAATTTACTAATACATCATCCACTGCATTGGCTAATTATAATACATCACATACTGCATTGGCTAATTATAATACATCACATACTGCATTTGTTAATTATAATACATCACATACTGCATTGGCTAATTATAATACATCACATACTGCATTGGCTAATTATAATACATCACATACTGCATTTGTTAATTATAATACATCACATACTGCATTGGCCAATTATAATACATCACATACTGCATTGGCCAATTATAATACATCACATACTGCATTGGCTAATTATAATACATCACATACTGCATTGGCTAATTATAATACATCACAGTCATACTGCATTGGATAAGACTTATATATATATTGGGTCCATTTTAACACAGCATTTGAACAATTCCCCCGACGTGTCAGCTCAGGGTGCATCGTCGTGAATAATAAACCATTGAACTGGCGAGTATTCATATAAGAAATAATAACATCATGATTATTTATTTATCAATAGTATTTAAGTTGGATTTTACGGTACTGCGACACTAAATAGGTTATATAGCACCAATGACGAAGTTATGATGAAACAATGAAATTCAATAAGTATCGAGTGTAAATCATAGAAAAAAGTGTTTGAAAAAAAAAATGAAAAATTAGTACAGAATGAACCTGCTAAATGATTTATATTTTAGAATACAGACCAATCTCTTTAAAACAATGTTCTCCTACGGAAAGAGTAAAGGGTGAAGAGTCAGTTATTGATATACATGTAGAGTCTAGATAAGATGCGTAAATGAAAGTATTTTCAAGAATAGATCTAATAAGTAGTTCAAAGATTTTGTTTATTTCTCCATCAAACCCTATGGTATGATCACTCTTTAGGATCGTCTCGAAGAGTGGTCACAGCATAGCGTTTTGTGGGAAAATGACGATTTTAGTGCCTTTGTATGCGTATTTATCAGTTGCTGTGTATAGATAATTGCAAAGTCTTAAGATTTGTAATACAATTTAAAGTTGTAAAAATCACGGTTTAGCATATTAATGCCTATAGTTCTTATAATTTATAGAGTATGTCGAAACATTATGCATAATGTCCGTTATTAACCTTCTGCACTCTGAGCAACTGTCGCTTGCAAATATTGTTGTCTGCTTAAATTCTAAAACTACATTTTTCCTAAATTTCTTTTTATAAACAGTGTCAGAGTGACAAACAGTTACTCGGCGTCTCATCTGGATCCAAACTGTTTGCAAACGATATCACAAAGTCGCCAGTAGAGTAAAATATATGACGTAATGAAAAAATAATGACGTCATGAATATCAATTAGATGAAATTGTTATAATAGCACATGGACATACATACATTTTTGGTCAATGCAGAAACTGAAGAATCATATCTATATTATATCTTAAGCAAACAGAGCAGACCCTGATCAGACGGCTCCTTGTGCAAACGTATGATATAGGCCTACTCTGTTTGCAAAGGCGTAGATGGGTGTAGGTCTATTTATGTAGGAAAGGGTTAGGTCACTAATATACATGTACAATGTGCTTTGATAGCTTCTCAAGGTAAAGCTCAACGCTTCATATGGTGGGTTTAGATATACATGTACGTTTATCTAATAAATATTCATGCTAACATCATGAATATTATTGAGATTATTTGTTATAATAATGAATAGACGTAGGTAGTTTTAGCCAATGCGAGAAATTCTCGGTGTCCATGTGCCATAAAAAGAAATTATTCAAATTGATATTCATGGCGTCATTATTTCAGACATGAATATTCATTGAGTAGCGGTCTATACCGATTACAACTCCGGTCTGTCCCGGACACGCTGTCTTGTAGCACGTATGTTTCTGGTAATCCTCGCCTGGGCATGCCTTTCCGCCATCGGTCGGGTGTGGCGAGTTGCAGTACCGGAACCGGGTCTGAGTCCCTGTCCCACAAGTGACAGAGCAGGGCTGGTAACCCGTCCAGGATCCCCAAACACCATCAACTGTAGATGAAGTCCAATGTTATCCAAGTATCGTGTTGAAAATGTAGAATAAGACATGAGTTCAATCAACAGTAACTGCTCGAAATTAAATTTAAAGACCGAAATATTGCGAGAAATAAATAAAGTTATTATTATTATTATACCACATTTATATAGCGCTCTTTTCACACAGGATATGCGCGTTCAAAAGGGCTTCACATGAACAAATTGAATGTATAGAACTGCGTATATATAATGCGTATAGAATGTTTAAAACCAATGAAATTTAAGATGAAATATCGTTAAAAATATTAAAAATTGAATCAATTTAAGAATCATTGATAAGACAAAATCATGATTTTCTCTAAGTTTTTATGTCCGTGAATCAAGGGAAATAGACGCATACTGTGACTATATTATGTCAGCCCACTCATGTCACCAAAACTCAAATGAAACACTGTATGTACAGTGTCAGTACGTCATGCAGTTACGACACAGGGCCACCTGGATTGGGTCCACTGTATGGCAATCCACTATACATATGTTGCCTTACATATGTAGGACAACGGATTAACAGAATAGGTCAATTTTGTAACTAATGCATATAAACTAAACAATGCAATAAAAAAATTACAAACAAACCACTAATATATACACCCAGTATGCAAAAATAGCGAAGTCATGAGTATCGTAATATCAGATCAACAGACAACGAATGAGACACACAATGCTGTCCCAAGCCGCAATCCGGGTGGTTTCAAGTAATCCCAATATTTTGGTCTTAACATCTGCATACAACTGTAACCGTTACTGTGAAGTGAACCCATGTTAACATTTAAAGCATACCCCTTTATCTGTGAGTGGACTTAAGAGTGTAATACTGATATGATATTGCACTCTGAAAATTCAGAATGGTTGAAAGGGCGGTTACTTTTCTGAACCAACCGCATTTCAATCCCCCTAGAAGAATGTTGAATCAAATATGGATTGTAGTCAAGTGCGTTACCACTAGACCACCACACACCACCATTTATAATCAAATGTCACCGTGTAATTATTTATCAACAATTCATTACAATAACTGATTATAATAAATGCTCTTGTATTATAACTTTTCCAATAACTATAGGTATAATCAAATGCCTTTACCAATACTTATAGTTCTACTCAAAATGTCACTGTTTACTTACTATGTCGATGACTTTACATATAAATACAGAGCCGGTGTATTACTTTAACTATAAGTGTAGTTGTAATGAAAGGTCCAGATGTACAACCTGGACATGCTTTGATGTGGCACGGGCGAGACTCATGATGGTTTCCACTGCACATCGCCCCGCCACCAGAGGGCGATGGTTGGTTGCAATACCGGAAGCGGTGTATAGTCCCGTATCCGCATGAATGCGAGCATGCGCTGTAATCAGTCCACTGTCCCCATTGGCCGTCAACTTTATAAGACAAAGTTGTTGTTTTTTCAATAACATATACATTTATCACTTACATAGCTTAACTGCATGTTTAACCCATTACCTCATAGGCTATTTTTAGATACAGCCTCTTTGAATAAATCTACAGAAAAGGAGCATTAACTAGAAAAAAGGAAAATTTTAGAATTGTGTAGTTAGAAACCATTGTGATAAATAGAGCATTTGCTCCTATAGGAGCAAATGTTCTATTTATCACAATGGTTTCACAAAGTGACTTTTACAGAGTTGTCAAAAGTCGTCAATATGGGGGAATGGGTACAATATGAGGGAATGGGTTAAATATGAGGGAATGGGTTAAATATGAGGGAATGGTTTAACAAACTGTCTTTACTGGCAAAAGCTGGCCTAGTTTCAAACAGAGGTCTTTCAGCCTTGTGTTTGTAAACTCCCATATATGAATACCGTATTAGCTCTAATAAATGTTCTTTGGGTGATATATTTTTTAAAAAGGACTTGCATTTTGTACACTACTGGTTGCTTAACCTTTTCCCTTTTCCACATTTAGTCCACATTTCAATACCTACTGAATATTCATGGACAAAATAGTTATATAATGAAATATGGCAGGTGGAGCATTATAGCCATTTTAGAAATTAAAGAAAGAAATGTGTCAATTTCCATTAGCAAACAGAGCAGACCTTGATTAAAACGGCTCCTATAGGAGCCGTCTGATATGGGTCAAATCATTTTGCGAATCTGTGAAAATGTGTTTAGATGAAGAAAAGGGTTTAATATAAGTTTTAATAGGGCTTTAGTTGTTTTATTGATTGTTAGTCTCCGTCCTTCACAGAAATAAATTGGCGTTTGTTTGTGTAGAGCGTTAGGGGGATACGATATTAAATATTACGTACCACGGGCAGAGCCTCGTCCGAATAGGAGGACCAGTAGAAAAATCGGACCTAAGTGATGAAGAAAAAACCAAGAATATATTCGCATTTACAGGTACACAGTTATATGCCTTAACATTACTTCTGAGCAAGTGTATATGTGTTCGCGCGCGTGCGTGCGTGCGTGTGTAGGGGTAATAAAATGCAGATATCAGCTAAAACTTTTAAGTGAAGTATAAGTGGTTAAATGTGTTAAAGAGGTATTATCACGTGACGGTTATAGACACTAATATTATCACGTGACGGTTATAGACACTAATATTATCACGTGACGGTTATAGACACTAATATTATCACGTGACGGTTATAGACACTAATTAGAGTTCGATACAGAAACTGTATAATACATTCTTCAATGAGCAAACATAGTAAACGGCTCCTACAAGTCTAGTCTGTTCGCTAATGCCCCGTATTCGTGCAGTAAAGGGTTAAGCATTTATAACTGCATGCGTATGGTATAATTAACTCATTCTCTCCCAGGCTATTTTTAGACCCAACCTTTTCAATTAATCTACCGAAAAGTAGCATTAACTAGAGAAAAGGAAAATTTTAGAATTTTGTAGGATCAAATGCTCTATTTATCACAATGGTTTCACAATGTGAATTTTATAGAGGCGCACACACGCGTCACTAGCGGGTAATGTGTTAACAATTAACAAGAAAACATTTGACGGACAGAAACTTCAGATTCGGATCTGTATTATTCCATAGACAAACAGAGTAGACCATGACCAGAAAGCTCCAACAGGTGCTGCCTGATCTGGGTCTAGTATGTTTGGAAAGGAGCCAAACTTGTGTGTATGGGGGGAAGGGTGAATTCAGAATGCTTAATGTACACATCACATGGTTTTAAAACAGAGCTCCAGATAAGATGCGTAAATAAGAATATTTTCAAGACTAACTTCTTCATTTCTCCACCAAAGCCTGTGTTGTGATCACTCTTTAGATTCGTCTGGAAGAGAACATAAGGTTTGGTGGAGAAATGACGATTTTAGCATTTGAGTACGCACAGTTATCTGTAGCTCTGGTTCCAAAGGCATTAATCTTGGCTGTGATTGGCTGTAAACCTTTGAGTATGGTGAACTAATGTACTGTCATTTGCAAACAGTGTATACCCAGATCAGAGGGCTCCTAGAGGGTCCCTCTGATCAGGGTCTGCACAGTTTGTCTTTCAAAGTCATCTCACAATCATTCCCTTTTATACTGTATGCACTTTACCAATTAACAACGAAAGGCTATTCCACAGTGGCACTATTCCACTTGAGCGTTCCAAGGGTTCAGTCTTATCTTTAATATGATATATAAATGGACTGTATTAAGAAATCCTCTATAATATACTACATACGCGCCATGTGTATATAACGATAACCAAACCAAGTTGAATTCAGATGAGACTTTTATAAACCGATGTCCAATGTATCAGCGCTTTACACTAGACATCCAAATATAGGTTAGACTGCATTATGACACGTCTTCATGAAACAAACTGCCAATGACGAGTCTGAATAATTTACATTATAAAAAAATCAGCCATTAAATATTCATGGTATCAGTATTGTTTATATGAATATCGAACAGGGAAAGGGTTAAGTAACAACGGGAATATGTTAAGCATGGGGAAAATAATAACACAAATTCTGAAAGTAGGAGAGATTCTTCGAATGCAAATGTAGCAATGTCAGAGAGAAAATCGCAGACTCGGTTTTATTGAGTTTGTTGACTACTCACGCCCCTTAGCACCGGCCTCAGAAATATTCAAATTTCAAAACCAAAATCATTGGAACTAATGAAACCAAAGGACCAGAAAATATAACAACACTGAGAATGAAGTACGGGGCAACCTTCTACGACCACCACACAAGCACTTACACCTGCTGTTGTGAAGTACATAAATCCTGAAAGTAGGAGATCCCTCGAAAGCAAAAGTAGCACAGCTGTCACCTACCTTGCAGTCCAATCATGGCGTCTCCGATGGAAAAGGAACTGTGTCACGTGATAAGAAGTTCATTTCATATAGTACAGCGTTGTCAGTCAATAGGTCATATGTGTATTATACACAAGACATAGTCATTATTGATAAGGCTCGTGATAATAAACAGTTGAACTTCAATATCTCGGCTTTCACCATTACTGTAGACCTGCATTAAGCTGTGGCGTTGAGGAAACGTTCAGATTAGAAATCGGATAAGTCGAACTTGTCTTATCTCGAACTAATTTGTACGGTCCCTTGAAGTTCGAGTTATCGAAGTTCAACTGTACTTAGTATTTGCAATGGGACAATCTCTCCTTGGCAACACTGGTCGATCCAGGCCGTTGGATATACGGTAAACCACCTCTAATGAGTCCAACAAAAACCCCGGGACTTAGAGGCAAGTGCAGTAGAACCTGTTTCAAGCAGCCATTCATTTATTGAAAATAGGAGTCTTAAAATGCAATCCTATCAGCAAACAGTGTAGACTCTGATCAGACGCCGCATTATGCGGCATCTGATCTGAGTCTATACTGTTTGCCTACATCCCATATATGGGATCTGATCTGAGTCTACACTGTTTGCCTACATCCTATATATGGGATCTGATCTGAGTCTACACTGTTTGCCTACATCCTATATATGGGATCTGATCTGAGTCTACACTGTTTGCCTACATCCTATATATGGGATCTGATCTGAGTCTACACTGTTTGCCTACATCCCATATATGAGATCGTGGGAACAAATGAGTTAAGGAACCACTGACTTTTTAAAACTCCAATGTTCAATAAAGTAATCGCCGCTTAGGACAGGTTCTACTGTTGTGCACGTCCTACACAATGATCCATCTAGTCCTACACAATGATGCATCTAGTACTACACAATAATGCATCTAGTACTACACAATGATGCATCTAGTCCTACACAATGATGCATCTAGTACTACACAATGATGCATCTAGTACTACACAATGCTGCATCTAGTCCTACACAATAATGCATCTAGTACTACACAATGATGCATCTAGTCCTACACAATGATGCATCTAGTCCTACACAATGATGCATCTAGTACTGCACAATGATGCATCTAGTCCTACACAATGATGCATCTAGTCCTACACAATGATGCATCTAGTACTACACAATGATGCATCTAGTACTACACAATGATGTATCTAGTCCTACACAATGATGCATCTAGTACTACACAATGATGCATCTAGTCCTACACAATGATGCATCTAGTCCTACACAATGATGCATCTAGTACTACACAATGATGCATCTAGTACTACACAATGATGTATCTAGTCCTACACAATGATGCATCTAGTACTACACAATGATGCACCTAGTCCTACACAATGATGCATCTAGTACTACACAATGGTGCATCTAGTATTATACAATGGTGCATCTAATTCTACACAATGGTGCATCTAGTACTACACAGTGGTGCATCTAGTACTACACAATGGTGCATCTATGTGGTGGTGTCCGAGGGAGTGCTGTTGTCAAACGGGGCATCCCTATATGCTTGGTACCTCTGGTAACTCCAGTTCCAATGCCGGATGGAGCACCGTAGTGGAACAGGGCATCCCTCTACGGTGTAATTCCGCGCTGGTACATTGGGAGTCTTGCTGGCATGACTTGCTACCCTGGCCTTAACAAGTGCCAGGGATTCCTGTTAAGCTAACCCAGTTTCCGTATTTGTGCTTACCAGTGAACTGGGTCGTGTAATATATGGGCAGCGGGCAGATTAAGCCTGTACGGTCTAATGCAGCATCGCGAGTCTCAATCAGTCTCGATTTGTCAGATGTGATTCCTCTGCCATTGCAGCAGGTGGGATATGTTGCAGGAACAGTATAAGGGATACCTTCTTTAGCTCTACTTTGGCTGGGCTTTTTGGGTTCCCATAATAAGACATTTTATTCTGTAATTAAACTTTGGATATACCCAATTTCAACTCTATCAAAATATGATACGCTGTGTACTCCCTCATTGCCATAGCGGGTCGAATAATGTTTGACTGGAGGGGTTGCAAAGTGCGCGTATATAACAGTTTTGTATTTGTATTGCTTAGCTTATATGCATGAACTTCACATTAATCTGTTCTGTTACCCAATTTTCCGGCAATATTTTATGTGCAGTGTTGTATGCTAAACGAATGTAACCAAGTCTGTTGAGTCTGGGTCAAAATTATGGGCGTACTGGGATTGCGCATAGAATGTTGCATTCAAGTTTTGTTTTTTATAATCTGAGTGCGTTGACACACTATAATAGAACGCAGTACGACGCAGACAGATAAACTTACGGAAAAGATATAGCTTATTTACCAATGTCCTAAATAAATTCTATCTATTATTATTCTTATCTATATATAAGTATTAAATATATTTTATTTTAAATGTTCTATAATTTACGCATTATTGTACAGAAAATGTATCTTTGTGAAGCGCTTTTGAACGCACATATCCTGTATGAAAAGAGCGCTATATAAATGTGGTATAATAATAATGATGATAATAATAATAATCTAGTACTACACAATGGTGCATCTAGTACTACACAATGGTGCATCTAGTACTACACAATGGTGCATCTAGTGCTACACAATCGTGCATCTAGTACTACACAATGATGCATCTAGTCCTACACAATGATGCATCTAGTACTACACAATGTAGCATCTAGTGCTACACAATGGTGCATCTAGTACTACACAATGGTGCATCTAGTGCTACACAATGGTGCATCTAGTACTACACAATGATGCATCTAGTACTACACAATGATACATCTAGTACTACACAATGATGCATCTAGTACTACACGATGGTGCATCTAGTACTACACAATGATGCATCTAGAACTACACAATGATGCATCTTGTACTACACAATGATGCATCTAGTACTACACAATGATGCAGCTAGTACTACACAATGATGCATCTAGTACTACACAATGATGCATCACAATGATGCATCTAGTACTACACAATGATGCATCTAGTACTACACAATGATGCATCTAGTACGTTTTTTATTAAAAATATTGCTTATCTTGGACTCCGTTTTAGAATTTTGTCCAAAAACGGGCCGCTTCTATAGTTGAACATCTCGATTGTTGTGGGTTTTATTTCAAACTGGGGTAAACAATGGTATAAGGTTTAAAACACACATGCATTAGTGTCATACAAGGAAATGAAGTTAAAATATTAATATTTCTTTAAGAACTGAATTTCATTATTCATTGTTATCTTGTAAACCATAGTAACTTAATCGCCACCCAATCATATAAATGTCATTTCATGCATTTGCAAACAGAGTAGATCCAGATCAGAAGAATCCTGTAGGAGCCGTCTGATCAGGGTCTGATCTGTTTGCTTATGGCGTGATATAGATCTGATTCAACAGTGTTGTCAGGTAAACAATTCCTCTGAAACTTTTACAATTCACAAAGTCAGCTAATAAATATTCATAATATGAAGTTGTAAAGTGATGTAATTATTATTTATATCAATTGTGAACACCTAAAGTGATGTAATTATTATTTATATGAACATTGAACACCTAAAGTGATGTAATTATTATTTATATGAACATTGAACACCTAAAGTGATGTAATTATTATTTATATGAACATTGAACACTTAAAGTGATGTAATTACTATTTATATGAACATTGAACACCTAAAGTGATGTAATTACTATTTATATGAATATTGAACACCTAAAATGATATAATTACTATTTATATGAACATTGAACACCTAAAGTGATGTAATTATTATTTATATGAACATTGAACACCTAAAGTGATGTAATTATTATTTATATGAACATTGAACACCTAAAGTGATGTAATTATTATTTATATGAATATTGAACAGGTAAAATCCAGACAGGCTGCATTGGTTAACCTTGTGCACGTTACGCTCGATTTCTATGTACTTTTACATTGATGTCACTATTAACTCATTCCCTCATAGGCTATTTTTAGACCCAATCTCTTTGAATAAATCTACCGAAAAGGTGCATTAAATATCGAAAAGGACAAATTTAGAATTGTGTAGTTGTGATAAATAGAGCAATTGCATCTTGCATTTTCCTACAGAATCCTGGATCCGCACCTGGCAGCTGTGTCAGATCAATTATGCTTTCATAAGCAAAAATAACATACTCTGAATGGGACATCTGATCCGGGTCCATTGATATAAAACTCAGACTTAAGCAAACAGTTTTATAACCTCGGGGTCTGGGTTTACTGTTTGCAAAGGTGCGAACAAGAGTTTGTATGAAGGAATAAGTTGACAGTATTTCTGTCATATCCAGCTAATTACAGGTGGAAGATCCCAGAGGCTCTTCCGTTTACAGAACAAGTGGAAGAAAATCCCACAGCAGAGGCTCCTCCGTGCACAAAACAAGTGGAGGGAGATCCCAAAGCAGAGGCTCTTCCGTGTACAGAACAAGTGGAGGGAGATCCCAGAGCAGATGCTCTTCCATGCACAGAACAAGCGGAGGAAAATCCCAGAGCAGAGGCTCTTTCGAACACAGAACAAGCGGAGGAAGATCCCAGAGCAGAGGCTCTTCCGTACACAGAACAAGCGGAGGAAGATCCCAGAGGAGAGGCTCTTTCGTGCACAGAACAAGTGGAGGGAGATCATAGAGCAGAGGCTATTCGTGCACAGAACAAGTGGAGGAAGATCATAGAGCTGAGGCTATTCTGTGCACAGAACAAGGGGGGATCCTAGAGCAGATGCTATTCCGTGCACAGAACAAGTGGAGGAAGACCTCAGAGCAAAGGCTATTCCGTGCACAGAACAAGTGGAGGGAGATCATAGAGCTGAGGCTATTCCGTGCACAGAACAAGTGGAGGGAGATCCTAGAGCAGAGGCTATTCTGTGCACAGAACAAGTGTAGGAAGACCCCAGACGCTCTTCTGTGCACATAACAAATGGTATAGCTTTGTGCACAGAAAGAGCCTCCTATCTCCCGCAAGGCAGATGGAATACTTCTCATATGAAACAATCAAACGGTCAGACCGAGATTCGAACGCGTAATATTGTATGTAAACAGTTTGGAACCAGATACGCTTAATGAATAAACATTTCTACCTTTATAAACAGGTGGCTGCTTAATGCAGCTTTCTGCATAACTTTCGTCCTGCATTAAGCTACCACCTACTTCTGTCACCCATTTTGGTGGTAGCATTAGAGGGTTTTACTTTATCTTGTATTTTAAATTTAAAATGAGACAAGAAACTAGGCCGAGCTGTAAATTGTCACCCGTTCATTGTCAGTCTATAAAATCGATCTTTGATCAGAGGGAAAACTTTGAACTGCTCTATAGCAGTACCACACGTGCAAATATAAACACATAATCAGTGTTAGCCCATTACTCCATGAATATCCATGTCAGAAATTACAATATCGTGAATATTAATGGTTTTATAATGGCGTATGTACACAGTACATTATGGCTCAGACAGACCCTGCAGAATTAGATATATATCTACTAAACACACAGTAGAGTCTGATCAGTCAGATCCTGCAGAATTAGATAGTTGATAAACAAACAGAAGAATCGGGTCAAACGGCTCTTGTAGAATTAAAACTATATATACCATAAACAAACAGTAGACTCGGGTCAAACGGCTCCTGTAGAATTAGATCTATATCATACCATAAAAAACAGCAGGCTCTTGTCAAACATCAGACTCTGATCAGACAACTCCTGTAGAATTAGATCTATACCATACCTTGACATCAGATTCTGATCAGACAGCTCCTGTAGAAGTTGCCTGTTCAGAGTTTACTGTTTGCAAAGTCGTTATCATGGAATAAATGGTTAAAACAGTTTGGATCCTGATGAAAACGCTTATATAGGCCTACTCCGGGTCTTATCTGAATGAAACTTTGAAATTGCCACCACAAATACACCTATGGCGGCAAAATAGCTAAGAAATTAATATAGAATACAGAGTCGTCAATACAGTGCTCCCTCTCTACAACGACACCCTTTGGGATACGAAGATTGTATGTGTTGTTCAGAAGGAGTTGTTATAGGGAGGGAAAATCAAACATAATTAGCTTGTTTGCAGATCCCCAGATAAGGTGTATTTCGAGAACTAAAACCGTTATGCCTCAATCAAACCCTATGCTGTGACCACTCTTTAGAATCGTGACGATTCTAAAGAGTGGTCACAACATAGGGTTTGATTGAGGCATAAAGAAAATACGATGGAAACAAGTTGTTTCTGGAGCCGTGTTGTTTCGGAAACAGTGACATGCGTTGTTGTAAGGAGGGAATCGTTATTGAGAGGGCCGTTGTAGGGAGGGAGCACTGTATCAGGGAATGGGTTAAGGGGTCGCTGTAGAGTTGGTTTACTTTGGACAAAAGTCAACGTATTTATTGAAATTGGCCGTGAATAGTAATCAAATGACCTAAATACATGTAATTTCGGCATTTTAAATCGTGTTTAAGCATTTCAGTCGTATTAACATAATAGTGACCAGTGCCTTGTCTGTTGACCAACAAAACAGTATAGATGCTGTGGACTGTGAAGACATCACTTGTGGCTAAATGACGGACACAGGGCGATTCCTAAAACTCGCTGTGGCACTTTTGTGTCATGCGAGCTAATTTGGCATAACAAAAGACGAGAAAGGTTTTACAATTTATTTTTTATTCAACCACAATTTGAGAACAATACAACAGACTCTCTATAGTGACCGCTTAATAAGCACCAGTCTGGTAGCTTTATCCCTTTTTCCGGCATTATTCTTCTCAATCACCGGATTGGTCTGATATTGAGAATAACCTCTGGCTGTGGATGAGAGATTTCAGAAAGCTTCCCACCTGCATAAAGCTGACACTGGCTTGACGATGAAACACACTTTCTCCAGAGTTTTATTGTAAATGTTTAACTCACTGGACAGGACATTACCTACTAAGAAAACAAATACTCACAGTTGGGTGTTTGTCCGATTATTGCGAGTTTTACGGCTGACAAAAGTAGATTTAGTTCACAATGGAATGATTCCATGTAGCCTATCACTCAGAGATGAAAAAGTATTTTTTCTGAATTTCGAAATAAAACTTGTATAATCCGAATACTCACAGTTGTGTGTTTGGCCCATTATTTCGAGTTTAACGGCTGGAAATAATATTTTCACAATGGAATGGCCCCAAGTAGCACCCAGAGAGATGAAAAAGTATTTTTTCCTGAATTTATATTTAAAACTTGTATAATCCGAAATGGTCCAACTAAGGAAACAAATACTCATAGTTGGGTGTTTGACCGATTATTTCGAGTTTTACGGCCGAACATAGTATTTTCACAATGGAAGAATTCTACTTATCTCACCCAGAGAGATGAAAAAGTAATTATTTCTGAATTTTGATTTAAAACTTGTATAATCTGACAGGAAATGGTCCAACTAAGAAAACAAATACAAAAAGTTGGGTGTTTGACCGATTATTACGAGTTTTACGGCCGAAAAACAAACATCTTCACAATGGAATTATCGCACGTGCCACCGCAGAGAGATGAAAAAGTATTTTTTTCTGAATTTTAATTTAAAACTTATATAATCCGACTGGAAATGTTCTAACTAAGACAATGAATGGTCATAGTTGTATGTTTGATTAATTTTAAGTTGTTTAAAATATGATAAAAGGCAGCTGAGAAATGAAAAATAACCTTTTTTCTGAAGTTCGAGTTGAAACTTGTCTCAACAGATACGAAACGTTTTACACAGTAAAATGGATGATGACAAGTTTTGTGTTTGAAGAAACATTTCACTTTATTGTTTGTTTGTGTGGAAGTCTATAAACCATTTGTTGTAACTGTCAAAATACTGGTAGCGTGTCACTGTCAGACCGGGACAACCACGGAGGAAAGTCTCCAGGTCTACACGGTCCTCTCTCTCCTCTCTAACTGTTACCCACTGTAGTGTTACGTCTACGTAACGTTTTGTCTGTGAAATCCTCCGTGCAAACTCACACAGATCCGCCATTGGTAAAGTAACAAACCCCAGGTCAACCCGCTCCATACATTGTGTCACGGTCGGTAGATTATCTACACACATGGAGTACAGTCTAAGTGTCTGTAACTGTGTCATAGTAGACATGTCTATACGAGGTCTACACTGTCTGCCATGGTCTGTACAGTCTAACCACAGGTCTAAATGCCTAATGGTGTGTGACTGTGATAACCCATTCAACAGTTTTACTATATCTACATGAGTCAGTCTAACACTAACCAGCCTAAGCGCCATTAAACACTCGCTGCTACTGTGACATATTGAAGTCACTCCACTCTCTGTTGGTGTCACATCGTGCAAGTCTAAACACGTCAACTTGTTCCTGCAGTTGTGTAAGAATGTTGTCAGCGTCTTTCTGGTAATACGTGGAGACCAGATGGGTTCATACAGGTGCAGTTTCTGCACTGCCTGGCTGTGCAGTAAGAGACCAGTTATAAGTGTGAACTGGTCAACTGTCATGTCGTCAGTGTTAATGTACATGGACTTTATACATGACGTCACGTTGCCTAGCAGCGCACGTTCCACATGGCTAATAGTACGGCAGTAAATAGTCTCTATCCCAGACACTTTGTTGCCTGGCAACGCACGTTCTACATGGCTAAAAGTGTGTCCGTCAATACAAAGGTCCTCTAAACTGATTTTATCGTAATTGTAGCCATTATTTTCACCTTCAGTTAAACAGTCAGCCACAAATGTCTGTATGTCTCGTATCAAACCTTCACCACCTAAACTCTGTCTGTACTTTTGTATTTGTTTGTCAGTGTCAGCAGTGATAACATCAGTGAAATGTTTCAGCAAATGTCTCCCTATGTCAGGACTCATCCCACACACAAACAGCCAAACCTGAGACATTTCTAAACAATCTTTCAATGTACCACAGAAATCTGTTAGACGTTTGGCAACACCTTGTACATCATCACTGTTTGCTATATACACAGACGCAAGGAATTCTTGAAACTTTTTGTGCAAAAATGAGATTTTTTTCTCACTTACGGCACATTTGTCAAACATTTTGCTTTGTGATAGAATACCATATTTTAAACACATGTTTACTGATTCTTCATCTACACCATAGATCTCCATTTGTGAACTTTCAAACACTAACTGGTTTTCTTTAGTTTTGTCAACTAATGCCTCAAATGCCATTTTAGACAAGCAGTGTATCAGCTGTTGATGGTTTTGACAATATGGGTGGTTCATAAAGCATTTGTGTAAGGACACTTCTGAAGGTTCACTCCTTGGAGTTATTTTGGTTTGTCCAGTCACTTTTGTTTGGGCTTTTTTCAGAAGCAAATTCAACATAGCACAGTATAGCTGCACCTGAGACTGACAAAGCTCCTGATCATCAAACCAGAGGCAAATAAGCTGAATGAGAATGACAGGTATAGTTTTGAAGTGACCAAGGCCTTTCTGTTTAAGTGTCCTAAAGAATTCGTTTTTCTTTTTCCTTTGAGCTTTGCTCTTATTCAGTAATTTAATGATTTTAGAACAGAATTGTGAAGCAGACAGCTTTTCTAGTCCACAAAGCTCAGCATGTTTGTCAACGTCTGAATCATTCAACTCCAGTACATCAAATTTCCAGGGCCTGGTTGTGGTCAAAAACACATTATTTTTGTTCAATGTGATCCTGCCTGGGATCCCAGGATTAACAAAATGAGGGACAGATCTACCTTTTGGACACACCCATTCATCAAGACCATCAACAATGACAAGACAACATTCTTTTTTTAGTACATCAGAGGCTTGAACAAGTATAATATCATCGTAGTGTTGTAATAGTTGAGACTGGATCATGTCAGATATTTTATATTCTGATAGACAGTCTCTCAGTGTTATATAAAACAAAAACTTGAACTGAGATAGTATATGTTTGTTCTCTTCTCTCCTGTCTTTTCTATCTTTCTGTCTCATTGTCCTTGCTCTATTTTTCGCTTCTTTTCGCCAGTCTTCCTCCTCAGACTCAACAGACACACAATCACCATGTGCCTCACACCACAGTTCCACAAGGTGCTTACACAGCATACTCTTGCCTAACCCAGCGTCTCCAGTGATGTATATCTGTCTCGCCCTGTAGTTGTCAGTATAGAATATCTTCCTACAGGACAGACCTTCTGCATCGCCTTTAACATTGTTTAATCCATCTCGTCCTTTGCTCTCTCGTAAGATTCGAACTGCTGGCTCAACATACATGTACTCCATACCTATACTCGTGTTGTTTACTGGATTCCGGACCAACAGGCAATTGTCCCTGTAGTGCTGCATTAGCATGGCCTGCAATTCTGAAAATAGATGGAGTGTCGGTTGTACAGTGCAACAGAACCAATACTAGAACTATCACTAAAGGTATCAAATGCCCTCCCATGTCATTCTTGATGCAAACCCAAGGGCGGACAACTCATGTATGTTAAATACTTAGAAACGCTATGGGATGTATAATTTCACCCCATAGACAATATTGGCTAGAAACACATATAGTACAAGTCAAGGGACAGATAACTCCAGTATTAACTGTTAAAAGACTGAACAAAAATTATGTTATGTACATCTGAACAAGGATTTTGGAAAAACTGTGCCAACAAATTTTTCCATGTAAATATTTCAAAGTCCCATAAATCTAACAAATATCATAGTACCGGAAAAGGAATATCAAGGCATGGTGTTGATGAATCCTATGAAGTTTCATGAAAATCTGATCAAAGGTTTTGGAGAAATCGCACGGACAAAATTTTCCATGTAAAATTTCAAAGTCCCTTAACTCTGCAGAAAATCATTAAACAGGAACAGGAATAAGATATGCACAACAAGACAGAGTACTTACTATGTTGTATTGCATATAAGTTGATTAATAAAACTGGTAGTATGACATAAAGCAGATTCCGATGCGAGGGCTTTTTATCCAAAACCCTCACATCCCGTCTTCTCTGTTTACCGAATCTCTCTCGTAACTTATTAAACTTTAGCAACACGCCCAATATAAAGAATTACCTCCCCTTAATTATTCAACAACTTTAAGGAAATCTATACAGCTACTGTCTATAAAGAAGGTGTCCCAGCTGCCAAAACTGTTGGCTTCAGGAACCATTTCAATTATAGCACCTCTACATTTCTCCTCATACTCTCCCCACTCACACTCTGCGTCAGAATCGTATTATTGTATTTTCTCATATATACATTTTATATGTAATGAGAAATAAAAAGTGATAGTTGTAGTTGTTGTATCAATTCTAAGAAGTTTCATGAAATCTGAAGTGGTATTTTGGAGAAATCGTGTGGACAAAATTTGTCCATATAAAAATTTCAAAGTCCCCTAACTTCTGCAGAAAATCATTAAACCGAAACAGGAATACGATATGCACAACTAGGCATGTTGGGGATTAATCCTATGAAGTTTCATGAAAATGCGACTCAAGGTTTTGGAGAAACTATTTTTTCATGTATAAATTTCAAAGTCCCAAAACTCGCAGAAAAGCATCGAACCGGAACAGGAATACGATTTGCACAACTAGGCATGGTTGATGAATAAATTGAAAAAAATGTCGAATAAATTTACGAAGTTGTAAATCATAACACCATAAAATTCCGAATGCAAGATACCGTGTCGCAGGAGTGCCTTAAGATTGCTCTTATACTTTTCAATAAGAGAGAAGTTTCGATGGCAAAGTTTAGAGTTTTCTCAGTTTATGGTATCTACATGTATATCCTTGCTTAAGCAGCTTTTAAGTTAAAACAAGCAAAT
Source organism: Azorinus chamasolen (assembly GCA_963576725.1). Lineage (NCBI taxonomy): Eukaryota > Metazoa > Mollusca > Bivalvia > Cardiida > Solecurtidae > Azorinus > Azorinus chamasolen. The sequence goes on along the minus strand of OY755250.1, from coordinate 44,392,385 downwards.
TCATAGAATTGATATCCCCTGCCAAAGTATTACAATGGCAAACAATGGGGGGATTTTTAGATAATCAATTTAAAACATGAGGGCTATGACAGTCCTGGATCGCTCAACCAGGTTTTTACATACCTTAAATAGATATTTTGACCAACTTTATGAATAGAGCACCAAATTACTGCTTTCTATGGCAATCTTTAATAATAGTGTACATGCTTTGATACTGAATGAGCCACAGCAAGGGGAAATGTGCCTTATTGTATTACAAAAAGTATAGACCTAGACTGGCTACCGCGTCTCCGCTATGGCATCTGATCCACTCTACTACCTTTAGCATTAGTTGTAATTGCTGATCTGTTTCTGAACTGTTGGAATCATAAGGTCTATTTCATCTTGACACTGCTTGAATATGAAAGACGTATAAAGCATATTCAATTACGTAATGCAAAACAGTATCCCTTTGTTTTCAGCAAGGGATAAGGGCAATAAATATATGATGTTTGTGTATCAAAGGGGAACTAGAATTGTTTTTATACAAAAAACTGATGTCTCCCCAAGCATGTGGACAGAAGTTCCCAAAGTCTCATAACTCTGTAGAAAATCATCTAATCGGAAAAGGAATAAAATATGCACAACTAGGTATGATGCTGATTAATCCTATAAAGTTTCATGAAAATCCAATAGAAGGTTTTTGGGGAAACCCCGCGGACAAAATTTTCCATGTAAAACTTTTGAAGCCCATAACTCTGCAGAATAATCATCGAACCGGAACAGGAATAAAACATGCACACCTCAGCATGATTCTAATCATTACTATGACATTTAATGAATATCCAATTAAAGGTTTTGGAGAAACCCAGCTGACAAAATTTCCATGTAAAAATTTCAAAGTCGCATAACTCCGCAAAAAATGGGAGGCAATAACTCCCAATATTATTGAAGCCATAGTTATGATACTTGTGCATAACACTTCCTTCTAACATGCTCCTTCAATACACGAAACGTCATTCCAATAGCATCAGCAGAGCAAGAGTTATTAATTGGACAAGAAAAAGTAACAAAGGGCAATATCTCCAAAAGTATTGCAGCCAGTTATGGCCCTTATACATGACACATCCTCTCATGCTCTCTCAATGTATGAAGTTTCAATCAAATGGCATTAGCCATGTAAGATTATCGTCCAGACAAGAAAGTGTTAATAATTGACCTTGAATTGTAACCATAACCTTGAATTGTGACCTTGACCATTGAATAATGTGCCTAAATTCTGCTTTCTGCACATCGCCTGGTTACAGAGAACATTGTGCCACAGCATTTTGAAATCATTCCAAGGGTTTAAGAGATTTGGAGCGGACACGTAGGGTGTGGCTAAAAATATTTGGCCTTGGGTTGTGACCTTGACCTTTGACCCACGTACTTGAATCAAACGCTTTGCACATTGTTCTGTTGAGTCGAACATTTGTGCCAAAGCATTTTGAAATCCTTCCATATTTATGAGAGATATGGAGCGGACACGAGTGTGATAGACAGACGGACGGACAACTCGAACAAAAACAATTTATCCCCATTATAAATGGGGGAGACATAATAACTCCTAAAAGCAGCACACCATCTGAAAATGTACTTCATGGGAACGATGCCATGGCAATAACAAATATTCATGTTGAGTTTCATTGACTTCTGTCAATCCGTTACACAGATATAGCATTGAACGGAAAAATATGATTTTTGAGAATCTAAGGGCAATAATTTCCAAACTGAAACATTACAAGTGACCTGGAAAAGTAATACATGGGAACGATGCCCCAGTGATAACAAATATTCATGTCATGTTTCAATGAATTATGTCAATCTGTCAGATATATGGCATCCAGCGGGAAAAATGCCATTTTGTGTATAAAAGAGCAATAACTCATAAAATGCTGCAAGCGATCTGGAAAAGTAATACATGAGAATGATGCCCCAGTTAAAATAAATATTCATCATGAGTTTCATTGAATTATATCAATCCGTTACAGAGATATGGCATCAGATGTGAAAAAAGTCATTTTTGCATATAAAAGGGCAATAACTCCTAAAATGCCACAAGTGATCTGAAAATTTAATACATGGGGACACTGCATATAAAAGGGCAATAACTCCTAAATTCAGCAAGCAGTCTGGAACAAGAGTACCGCATACGGTACATAATACGCCCACTTGCAAACTTTCTCTGATTCAACATGCCTTATAAGTGTTGACATTTTCTAATCTGTGCTTCAGATCTTGATTTCCATATTAAGGTGATACTATTTTTTAAAAAAATGAAGTGAATATCTTATTAAATAAAAAAGTTACAGCTAATCCTCATTTTTGCAGATTTTTGTAAAGTGCAACGGCCATAACTCTGTAAAGACAAACTGAATGAACCTCAAAATAAACTCAGCTTCAAATTTTGTTGCTTAAAACTTTTGTGTGAAGTTTTATTAATATCTGTCAAATAGTTTTCCCAGAAAACAGCGGACAAACTATTTGCATGTATTTGCATTATTTTTTAAGTAAAAGGGCCATAACTCCAAAACTACAAATCAAATGAACCTCAGAATCAACTCAGCTTCAGATCTTGATGCATTTAACATTTGTGTGAAGTTTCATTAATATCTCTCAAATAGTTTTCCCAGAAAACAGCGGACAAACTATTTGCATATTTTTTAAGGACAAGGGCCATAACATTGAAATGAAAAATCAAATGAACCTCAGAATCAACTCAGCTTCAGATCTTGATGCATTTAACATTTGTGTGAAGTTTCATTAATATCTGTCAAATAGTTTTCCCAGAAAACAGCGGACAAACTATTTGCATGTATTTGTATATTTTTTAAGTAAAAGGGCCATAACTCCGAAACGATAAATCAAATGAACCTCAGAATCGACTCAGCTTCAGATCTTGATGCATTAAACATTTGTTTGAAGTTTTATTAATATCTGTCAAATAGTTATCCCAGAAAACAGCGGACAAACTATTTGCATATTTTTTAAGGACAAGGGCCATAACTCTGAAATGAAAAATCAAATGAACCTCAGAATCAACTCAGCTTCAGATCTTGATGCATTTAACATTTGTGTGAAGTTTCATTAATATCTCACAAATAGTTTTCCCAGAAAACAGCAGACAAACTATTTGCATGTATTTGCATTATTTTAAAGTAAAAGGGCCATAACTCCGAAACGACATATCAAATGAACCTCAGAATGGACTCAGCTTCAGATCTTGATGCATTAAACATTTATGTGAAGTTTCATTAATATCTCTCAAACAGTTTTCCCAGAAAACAGCGGACAAACTATTTGCATATTTTTAAGGACAAGGGCCATAACTCTGAAATGAAAAATCAAATGAACCTCAGAATCAACCCAGCTTCAGATCTTGATGCATTTAACATTTGTGTGAAGTTTCATTAATATCTGTCAAATAGTTTTCCCAGAAAACAGCGGACAAACAAAATGTTGACGGACGAACGAACGAACGAACGAACGAACGAACGAACGAACGAACGGACGGACGGACAGGGCCACGACAATATACGACCACCTTTATTAGGTGGGCGTATAAAAAGTAGTACATGGGAACGATGCCCCAGTGATAACAACTATTCATGTTGAGTTACATTGAATTCTGTCTATCCGTTACATAAATATGGTATCAGATGGAAACCGGACAGACAATCCCAAAACAATATAGCTCTAATTAGGGAATAGGGGATAATAAAAACACTCCAAATATGAGCCTCCGTGGCCGAGTGGTCTTCACCTGACAAACACTTAACCTTGCAACAATGACTATAAAAAGTGTGTTCATTGAAATCTATTTTAACTGATGTGACTAGCATATGCATACCACCAATCAAAATCATTTATATATCTGTGGTGGATGACTATCTAAGCAAAATTCTGGTGAAGTCTGGTCAAAACACATTCAGTAATTCCTGAAAATATATCATTTACAAACAAATTTTGTGATGATATATGAAGATAAATCAAACTTCAATAGCAAAATTTAATGGAAATCCGTTCTATGGGATAAATGCCATTTAAGTATACTTCCCAGCACTGATGCCTTTTCACGCGCTCTGTAAATGTCACTTTTTGAAACCATTGTGATGAAAAGAACATGTGCTCAATGGGCATTCAAATTGGATCACCGGTGTTGGAGGATATTTCTTAAGATTTTCTATACATGTAGTTTTATAAGAAAATCTAGCAACGCCCCCTACAATTTTAAAAATGTTGGTAGAGGTTTAAAGGAAAACTATTCCTAGCAAATATAAATCAGTTCTGACTGGGTTTGGAAACGAACATGTTTAACGTTTTTTCTTTTGGTTTAAAGGCGTACTTATGGAGTAAAGGGTTAAGGGAGTTTGTTTGATTTCAGATTATTGCTGGTACATGTATCTTGAAAGCTATGAATAATCTTAACTCTTTCAGGAAAATTTAAATCACTCTTCCGAAAAACACAGGATAAGAAAATACAAAATAAAAATTATGTATTTATTTCGTAAATCTAAAATCTTAGGAGCCTCGATATTGGAGATGTTTGTCGGGTATGAGGTAGCAATAGGATTGATAGGGGACAATCTAACATGATGTGAGAGATTTGGAAATATGATAGTGGACATTATATCAATATAGGGATAGCAATAACGTAATCGACATAAAATGTAGCAATAAAGTAGTCAACATAAAATGTAGCAATAAAGTAGTCAACATAAAATGTAGCGATGAAGCAGTCCCCATATAAAGTAGTAATATGCACCATAAAAGTAAAGATAGCCACCATAAAAAGTAGCAATAAAGTAGTCACCCTAAATAGTAGCAATAAAGAACATTATCTCAGTCTCTTAGAGTTTCATGACAATAAAGTAGTGGAATGTACCTGGGACTGGTTTGGTAATTCCAGAGGTTCCCCTAAGGCTTATCCAAGATTCCATAATATTTCCTTATAAAACACAATAAATTTTAAGCCACATTCTCAGGGTCAATGGAATCTGATCAATTAGTGCCTTTACGATGGAAATGATCAACAGGTGCCTAGATATGGCTTATATAAATGGCTTCTTGGAAATACAAAGGCCATCTTCTATATTTAAGGCAAATAATTGTATTTAATATGCATCATTTGCATTACCGAACATAGATCCAACACACAATTCCTTATTATGACTGCAGACAGTACAAAAGTCTATAAATGGCTATTGAAAGTAACAAAGAACCATATCTCTGCTACAAATAGGTTCGCTTAATAACCTTTTCAAAGACCAGTTTAATATCAACTCAGTCAGTTATTTGGCTGAAAAATGCCATTTGTGTCAATTCCTACATGTTATGTGATGTATTTATTTATCACAATAGTGTGTGACGTAAATTAAATATGTGTAACATAGAGAAATATGCAATGGCTATATTAATTCCAATACGGGGGAAATTATGTAATAAATGCATATATTTCCGTGTAGTTTCAAGCAAGTTTAAACATTGAATACGTAGATACTGCTTTGGATGGACAAAATTCCTATTTATACAATGTCAGCCTGTAATAAGAGCCTAAATAAATCAGCCTACAAGTTTATTAGGGGCCATATCTTAATCACTAAGAGAGTGAAAGTAACGATATGATGAGTTTACTATTTGCATTATCATTCATTCATACCAAGTTTCAACGAAATTTGACGATTCAGTCCCAAGTTATGGCACCTGAGGCACAACTTCATATGTAAAGGCCTATTTGAAAGTAGCAAAATGCTGCTTCTGTACTGCTATTTGGTGGACTGCATCGGCATTACATGTGTACCATTCACTTATCCATATACAGATTTATGTACATTGTATTTAGAAAACCCAAAGGCTCATTTTTACTGAGTCTTTCAAAAAAAAGAAAGACTACATAATATATAGATTTACTATGACTTATAAATTCTGAAGAGATGTGATAACAATTGAAACAGTTCCGTTTTGATACATAGGCAGCTAACGTTTAAGCTTACCTGGCAACACATACTCGTGTAGATCATTACTATACCTACCATTGCACTGCTCCTCCCAGCTGCCAACATCTCTGTCAGCAGTAGCGTCTTTTGTGTTCTGGAATTTAAATGGATTGTAATAGGTGACATATTTGCCATGCGTGACTTTTCTATTTTTATAGTCAGTCCACATACCCTACATTCGACCGAGCCATTCAAGGTTCCATCAACAGTAACTGATGGAGACACCTGCTGGAGACATTCCATCACCTGATGGAAACACCTTTGGACACAGAGATAGAGCTGCCTGATCAGTCTCTTTTCTGTTTCCCAATGGAATTATATACATCCATATATTTCTAAATACTGAAAATTGGTGACCCTTTTAAAGCAAAAGTAAAAATTCAAAAAGAGAAAATTGCAGACTCGGTTTTATTTGAAGTATGTTCATTAGCAGTAATTAAGAGAGCAGCACTACCCACGCTCGCTAGCACTGACGACATGCACAATCGATGTGTTGTTCAAACAGGCTACATACCAAGTATCACTTCAATATCTGTAAGCGTTTAAAAAAAAAGTCCAAAAAACCAAAGTCTGACTGACAGACCGACAGAATGCAAACCTATAGCCCCCTTCGACTAAAAATTGCAAATGATTCATAAGCAGCTTTGGTCCGGACTAGACAATGGATCACCTAACATCTTATCAGGAACCATGCTGCCTCGATATGCCCTATTGACATATGATTTATATTTATAAGTATATACTGAAACTGTGGTAATAAGTTTGCATTATGGAATTATACTGTATAAATCAATCCCATGCTTAAATACTCTAGTTTGGTCTTTTTTTCTCTTATACATATGATTATGGATGGTAAATCTGTTGTAGAGACTTTTAACTATGTCAGTATTATCTCCCTTGATCTAGTAATATGACGCCTTAGAACATGCTTTAATAATTTTACAGACAATATTGTCTTAGATATTAAAATTTATAGGAATCTTTTCCTAATACAAATACAGTAAAACCTCTCTAAACCGGACGTTAATTTTAGTATAAATATCGGTCCTGGAGACAGGTGACTGCTTAATACAGGGTAAAAGTCATACAGAAAGCTCCTCTAGGAGCTTTCTGCATGACTTTCACCCTGTATTAAGCAGTCACCTGCCTGAAAGTATCTAAATTCTTCTCTACTAGAATTCCGGTTTAGAGGGGTTTTACTGTAGTAACAACTATTTGTATTAAACTTGAGAGTTTAAACATATCTATACATGTATATCTTATATGTATGTTTTCAATATGCTTAACTTTATTTTATATTTGCAGGCTGTTTGTTTTAAAGCATTACCGTTTTATGTTACTATAGTCGGCAAATAACTTCTGATATAGCTAATGTTTTTGTTATAAACCAGACTGGAAATAAAGCTTCTTGTATTTTGTATCTTAGACGTCCGAACTGGGTCTACTGTGTTCGCAAATGCGTAGAAAGGCTAATTTGTAGTACAAGGTTAAGCAATTATTACATATAATAAGCTTGATCCTTAGAAAAGTGGCAGGTTAATGCAGGAAAAACATAAACAGGCTGAACAGCTACCAAGAGACGTTTCTGCATAATTTATGATCTACATTATGCAATCACTTACATATACATGTAGATCTTTAAGATTTCTGTGCGTAATCAGTAATTGATTATTTAAAGCACACAGACATATTAGAATAGTTCATTGTTATTAAAATTAGCTCTAAAGCATTTTTAACCCCTTTTCACATGAACATTTATGTAAGTATTTATGATTTCATGAATATTGATTAGAATAATATTAATCCGGCATATGAACACTTCACAATGGGACCACTTTATAAACAAGGGCATGTTATATTGCTATGCAAGACATGAGTCCCCCACCGGATTGAAAAAACAAGAGGGCCATGATGGCCCTTAATCACTCACCTGTTCGTAACAGATTAATGATTTCAATGACAGATTGCATAATTTGAAAAATCTTGGTAGAAAACCATCAGATGATGCTATATACTAAATATAAAGAGTCCTTTCAGATTTGGAGGAGGAGATATTTTAAAGATTTTCCTATGAAAAACTGTTAAGCCCCAGGGCGGGGTCAATTTTGATCCGGGGTTCATAATTTGAAAATCTTGGTAGAGGACTATTAGATAATGCAACATACCAAATATCTAAGGTCTATGCCTTACAAGTTCAGAGAAGACTTTTAAAGACCTTTAAGAGAAGATTTTTAAAAAATTTCCTATAAAAAACTGATATGCCCCTGGGCGGGGAAGTTTTCAACCCAGGGGACATAATTTTGGTAGAAAACTATTAGATAGCGCTACATACCAAATATTAAAGGTCTCTGCCTTACAGTTTTGGAGAAGAAGATTCTTAAAGCTTTTCATATGAAAAACTGATAAGCCCCAGGGCGGGGCCATTTTTGACCCAGGGGTAATAATTTGAATAATCGTGGTAGAAAACCATTAGATGATGCTACATACCAAAATATCAAGGGCCTAGACCTTACAGACTTTCTGGAGGAGAAGATTTTCTTATGAAAAACGGATAAGCCCTTGGGCGGGGCCATTTTTGGTCCAGGGGTCATATTTTGATTAATCTTATTAGAGGACGATTAAATAATGCTACATACAAAATATAAAGGTCTATACCTTATAATTTTAGAGAAGAATATATTAATTTTAAAGATTTTCCTATGAAAAACTGATAAGCCCTGGGGCGGGGCCATATTTGGCCCAGGGGTCATAATTTGAACAATCTTAGTAGAGGACCATTAGATCACGCTACATACCAAATATCAAAGGTTTATGCCTTACAGTTTCAGAGAAGATGATTTCTTCAAGATTTTCATATGAAAAACTGATAAGCCCTGGGGCGGAGCCATTTTTGTCCTGGGGGTCATAATTTGAACAATCTTAGTAGAGGACCATTAGATGATGCTACATACCAAATACAAAAGGTCTATTCCTTACATTTTCAGAGAAGAAGATTTTTAAAGATTTTCATATGAAAAACTGATAAGCCCCGGGGTGGGCCATTTTTGGCCCAGGGGTCATAATTTGAACAATCTTAGTAGAGGACCATTAGATGATGCTACATACCAAATATCAAAGGTCTATGCCTTACAGTTTCAGAGAAAAAGATTTTAAAAGATTTTCTATGAACAAGAGGGCCATTGGCCCTATATCGCTCACCTGAGTTACAGTAATACATGTATATTGATATGTTAATTTTTCAGTGGAAAACAATCTAGCAGATGAAATAAGCTTAGTGCACTGCTTTCACCCTTTCACTGCTGAATAAACTTGAACTGGATTCAGAACTAATACCAAGTGACTGGTTGACCAAGATCTAAACTGTTTACAACTTGTGCCATTTTTGCCTTAGCTCAAAATGCCTAAAACTGGTCTTTGAGAAATTCAAATGACTTCAATAAAGCTATGCAATTAATGCAATTATACCTTGACCCAGGTATATAGGCAAATAAAGTGCTAGGCAGTACATAATGCCAGTTTTTGTGTGAAATGACCAATAAGAATATCTTTAAAAATCGCTTAACCCTTTCCCTCATAAAAAGCTGTTTTCATGCATTAGCAAACAGAGTAGACTCAGATCAGACGACTCCTACGGAAGCTGTCTGATCTGGGTCTTCTCTGTTTCTTTTGACACAATATAGATCGGATTCTACAGTTTTTGTCAAAGCAAAAACTTCTCTTCAGAGAAATAATGTGTTTTACACATTAAAAATAAGAGTAGACTAGATCAGAAGGCTGCTATAGAAGCTGTCTGATCAGGGTCTGCTCTGTTTACATTTGACAAGATATAGATTTGATTTTACAGTTTTTTTCAAAGCTAAAACTTCTATTTATGGCAATAACAATTTTTTAAGCATTAGCAAACAAGAGTAGTCCCAGATCAATTTTTGTCAAAGCAAATAGGTTAAGGGTTAATAGGTGTTTAGAAATAATTCTAGATCTAGGTGTGAATATCTCATGATAATTCAATTAAACGGGTCATTAGTATTTAAAATAATTTTTAACAATTGAAATTGAGAAGAGTTACGTCTACTGTTATAATTAAGTTATATTTACTCAGTTATTTCATTAATATCATACAAAATTCAGACATTTTAGGACTTTTTAATGTGTTGTCATCAAATTTTATATAAAAATGTGATATTTAAGATGCTTTTTTGGGCAGCAGTAGTAATTTTAACACCTATCATTGTTAGGGGGGCAAATGCATTATCATGTTTTCTTAAGAATTACCATGACTTATATCAGTTGGGCCATTGCATAATCATGTTTTCACAGTTTTCTTAAACATTACCATGACTTACATCAGTTGGGTTTGGACCCAGATCAAAAGTCTAGATGGTGATCATTTTCCTTGATTGGCTGAATTGTTACTTTCCAATATCTCTCACATCTAATTTGAGAGACATTGGAAGACACCATGTAACATCTAGCTATCACTAACACTACACACTGGGGTTAATGGGTCAAAATGCCTTTAATGTTTCGTCTGCAACAAAAAGTTATTGTCATCTGCTTCAATTCTTAAATTAAACTTACTTTCTTTTTATTGCAAAAATATGGTTAAGATGACAAACAGTTTGGATCCTGATGAGACGCTGCAGTATGCGGCCTCTCATCTGGATCCAAACTGTTTGCATAGGTAATCACAGTTTCACCACTAGCATGCAAAGAGTTAAGAGTCATGCATTGACCTGGAGAGATTTTACTGCCCAGCGCTGTAACCTTTGAACTGAAGGATCTGGAGTTGTTCATTTAACCCTTAATTTCCCTCATATAAACTTGTTTTCATGCATCTGCAAACAGAGTAGACCCAGATAAGGTGGCTCCTGTAGGATCAGTGTCTGCTATTTGCTAATGGAATTTGACAGATCTGTTTCTATGCCTTCTAAAACAGCTACACTGATTCACCTTCAACATTTTATCATAAATAGATATAAATAGAATGACACTAGAACTCCAATGCAGTTATCTCCCTTTGTCCCTTATGGCTATGCTGATGGGACAAGGGAAATAACTGTGAGGAAATTACCTTTTAAGTGTTACAGATTCAGATGTTAAGTAGCATAAAACCCCAGGGTGAGACCATTTTTGGCCCAGGGGTCATTATTTGAACACACCTGATAGTGGTATATTAGGTGATGCTTCATACCAAATATCTTAGCTCTAGATTATGTGGTTTCAGACAAAAAGATTTTTAAAGGTTTCCCTATATAAGTCTATGTAAAAACTACAAGCCCAAGGGCAGGGCCATTTTTGGCCCGGGGGTCATCATTTTAACAAACTTGGTAAAGGACCATTAGATGATGCTATATACCAAATATCATATCTCTAGAAATTGTGGTTTCAGAGAAGAAGATTTTTAAAGATTTAAAAAAAAACCTGTAAAAGTAGTGGGGCGGGGCCATTTTTTGCCCGGGGGTCATGATTTTAACAAAACTGATAGAGGACACCCTAAGGTACATTTCTGTGAAATTTGGTTGAAATCCTCCCAGTGGTTTAGGAGAAGAAGTCATTTGAAATAAAAGTGAACGGACAGACGGACGGACAGACGGATAGACGGACGACGGACGGTCACAATAGCTCACCTTGAGCCTTTGGCTCAGGTGAGCTAAAAACTGATAAGCCCTGGGGCGGGGCCATTTTTGTCCTGGGGGTCATAATTTGAACAATCTTAGTAGAGGACCATTAGATGATGCTACATACCAAATACAAAAGGTCTATGCCTTACATTTTCAGAGAAGAAGATTTTTAAAGATTTTCCTATGAAAAACTGATAAGCCCTGGGGCGGGGCCATTTTTAGCCCAGGGGTCATAATTTGAACAATCTTAGTAGAGGACCATTAGATGATGCTACATACCAAATATCAAAGGTCTATGCCTTACAGTTTCAGAGAAGAAGATTTTTAAAGATTTTCCTATGAAAAACTGATAAGCCCTTGGGCTGGGCCATTTTTGGCCCGGGGGACATAATTTGAACAATCTTAGTAGAGGACCATTACATCATACTACATACCAAATATCAAAGCTCTTGGCTTTGTAGTTCCAGAGAAGAAGATGTTTAAGTAAATTGTTGACGCCAGCACGTACGCACGACGCACATACACACGACGCCGGACATAGGATCATCCCAATAGCTCACCTTGGCACTTTGTGCCAGGTGAGTTAAAAACCTCCACTCTCCCCACCCCACCCACCCATGGTGTGGTTGACCATGGTATATACATGACCACCTGAATGGTATTAGTACCTACTTTCCCGACAAGAAAATATGAAAAAGGGGAGTAACTCCAAAACTATTGATGCTAGAGTTATTGCCCTTGTGCATAACACTACACCTCATCATGCTTGTTCCATATGAGAAGTTTCAAATCAATTGAACCAGTACATAGTTATTAACTGGACAAGAAAATATGAAAATGGGAATAACTCCAAAAATATAGATGCTAGAGTTATGGCCCTTATGCATGACACTACCCCTCATCATGCTTGTTCCATATGTGAAGTTTCAAATCAATTGAACCAGTAGATAAAGGGTTATTGTCCAGACAAAAAAATATGTAAAAGGGGAATAACGCCAAAAATATTGATGCTAGAGTTATGGCCCTTGTGCATGACACTGCCCCTCATCATGCTTCTTCAATGTGTGAAGTTATAATTTGGCATAACTTTGTAGTAGATATGGCCCGGACACGAAGCGTGACAGACGGAATCGAGCAAACCTATAGTACCCCAACCGGTAACCGGTGAGGGACTAATAAACCTAAGTGAATTTAAAATCAAATACATGTATTTGCTTAATACAGGGCAAAAATAATGCAGAAAGATCCTGCGTTAAGCTACCACCTGCCTTTAAGACCCAGAATGAGAGCTATTTTGGCGGTCGCTTTAGAGAGGTTGTACTGTATGGTCAAGAGGTAAAGGCTAATACGGTTAATTTGTTTATACCCTTTCTAAAACTAGAGGTTTTTGTCAAAAAAACGGATGTCTCCCCTCTAATAAAAACAATATGTAAAGGGAAATCACTAAAAATGTTATGGTCTTGATGAATGATACTTCCCCTCATTTTGCGTTTTTCACACTACATTTTTCAAGAAGAAAATGATAACAGCTAATAACTCCAAAAATACTGATACCAGATTTATGGCCCTTGTGCATGACACTTACTTTCATCATGCTCTTTCCAGAAATAAAATGTCATTCCAATAGCATCAGTCGAACAGGAGTTATTGATCGGCCAAAAAATGTAACAAAGGGCAATAACTCCAAAAGTATTGAAGCCAGAATTATGGCCCTTGTTCATGACACTTTCTCTCATCATGCTCTTTCCATGTATGAAGTTTCAATACGATGGCAAGAGCCATGTAGGAGTTATCGTCCGAACAAGAAAGAATTAAACAAATGTACAAGGGGCAATAACTCTAAATTTATTGAAGCTCGAGTTAAGGATCTTATGCATGACACTTTCTCTTATCATGATCGTTCCATGTATGAAGTTTCACTCCAATGGCATGTGTCACATAGGAGTAATCATCCGGACAAAAAATTGTGATTTTTTTTACAAAGGGCAATAACTCCAATATTAGTGAAGCCAGAGTTATGGACCTTGTGCATGACACTTCCCCTCGTTATGATCTTTCCATATATGAAGTTTCAATCCAATGGCATGAGCGATATAGAAGTTATCGTCCGGACAAAAAAGTAGTTTTTTTTTTACAAAGGGCAATAACTCCAATATTAGTGAAGCCAGAGTTATGGACCTTGTGCATGACACTTCCTCTCATTATGCTCTTTCCATATATGAAGTTTCAATCAACTGGCATCAGGCATATTGAAGTTATTGTCCGGACAAAAAAATATGATATTTTTTACAAAGGGCAATAACTCCAATATTAGTGAAGCCAGAGTTATGGACCTTGTGCATGACACTTCCTCTCATTATGCTCTTTCCATATATGAAGTTTCATCAACTGGCATCAGGCATATTGAAGTTATCGTCCGGACAAAAAGTGTGACAGACAGACGGACAGACGGACGGACAGACGGACAGACAGACAACTCTCACGAAAACAATATGTCTCCCCCATATAAATATGGGGGGAGACATAATTATTCATGTTGTACAGTAGCACTGTAGTGTAAAGTTAAGAAAGCTCACTTATCCTGCCAGTGGCCAGGGTTGATTATTTACAACCTCATCGGTATATGAAATGACTATTTTATTATTCCTTACAAAGTCTTGAATAATGTTTTTTGAAGCAATTAATTTACACAATATAGTCGACTATTTTGCATCCTACCGATTATCGTTGAAATTTAGATATGTTTACAGCAAACAGAGACTCATTTTATAGGATAAGGGTCATACTCATTTATGAATTATTGCTCATATGGCTATCAAGTGTCAAAATTTGTTTTCTAATGGTAGATTTCATTGGGTTTAGTTTCCAGGTGTATACTAACCTTCACGCTTTCTTCCACTATGGAAAGTCTCTGGTCTAGTCTTTGACCCTGCTGATCCATCTTTTGAGCCTGCTGACCTAGTCTTTCATCCTGCTGACCTAGTCTTTCATTAAGTCGTTCGTCCTGCTGACCTAGTCTTTCGTTAAGTCTTTCGTCCTGCTGACCTAGTCTTTCGTCCTGCTGACCTAGTCTTTCATTAAGTCTTTCATCCTGCTGGTCTATTCTTGCATCCTGAAGATCGAATCTATGACCATGTTCAGCTAACCTTTTGGATAGTTTAGCAACATCACAATCAAGATCATTCTTTTGTAGAAAATTTTCAAAACTGTCCCTCGCTTTGTTCAACTGCAAATACATACAAATAATCACTTCATACTACATGTACATCATTCAATACAATAGTATTTTTAACAAGCAGGTATCGACAAGCAATCAAATGTCCCCCACCAGAGACTGCTGCTAGCATTTCTACGGTCATTACTATCGAGTTGTGAGTGGACTAATAAAGAATATTTATTTAATTGTGAATATACAGTGAAGCAAGAACAATTCATTTAATTTGAAGATGGCTGCTGGTTAAAGATAAAGAATCGGTTAAATGTCCAGAGCCATATAAATATATACATGTACTTATATTGCAAAAACAGAAAATTTAAATCAATTTACTAAAATATTAGGACTGAATGATCTATTATAACTTCACATCCAAACAAAGCATAAATATACGCACACCAGATATGGGTGCCAACTTTATGTTTCTATAGAAAACTAGTCGTCTATGGGGCAGACCTCATTTGATCCAAGCGACACAATTCCCAGTGATATTATGTAACTGTTGTAGAGGAATGAAAGCTGAGAACCTTCCAATTCATCAGAGAAGATTTTCAAAGTTTTCACAATATCTATCTATATATTTAACAAGGCACCCCTGGGGAAAGATCAATTTCGACCCATTGGACATAATTTGTATTTATAACATTTGTAGAAGACCTGAAATTGATGTTATGTGCCATATATGAAAGCTGAGAACCTTCGATTTTCAGAGGAGAATATATTCAAAATTTTCACTACATGTATATGTTTCTATTTAGCAAACTGGCCAGTCCTGGGGCTGGGCAACATTTGACCCAGAGACATATTTTATATAACTTTTGTAGAGCACCTGAACATGATGCTATGTGCCGAGTATATAAGCTGAGAACCTTCCAGTTTCAGAGGAGAAGAATTTTCAACATTTTCACTATATGTTTCTTCCAAAAACTGGCCACCGCAGGGACGGGCAAATTTTGACCTCAGTGGCATAATTTATATAACTTTTGTAGAGGACATGCCGATAATGCTACATGCCAAATATTAAAGCTAAGAACCATCAATTTTCAGAGAAGACTTTCAAAATGTTCACTACATGTTTCTATATAAAATAAGATACCCCTTTAACATGGTACATTTTGACCCCAGCGGTATATACAGTTGAACTTCGTTATCTCGAACTCAGATAACCCGAACTTTGGGATAACTCGAACAAAAAGTTCAGTCCTTCGAAAACTAACGCTACAGGATTGCTCTAAAACGTATCGCTACAGAAACCTTGAAACACATGTGGCAGCTTAATACAGGTCTAAAGTAATGCTGAAAGCTCCTGCAGGAGCTTTCAACATTACTTTAAACTTGTTTTAAGCCGTGGTCTTGGCAAGTCTCAGATTAGAAATCGGATGACTCAAACATCTGTTATCTCGAACTAAATTGTACGGTCCCTTGATGTTCAACTTATCGAAGATCAACTGTATTTGTATAGCTGTTGTAGAAGTCCTAAAGTTGATATGTGCCAATATGAAGCTGAGAACCTTTCAGATTCAGAAAAGAAGATTTTTAAAGTTTTCACCATATGGTTCTATATAAAATAGGCACCTCTTGGGCGGGGCCACATTTGACCCAAGAGGCATAATTATATATTTTTGTAGAAGACCTGAACATGATGCTATGTGCCAAATATGAAAGCTGAAAACCTTGCAGTTTCAGGAGAAGCTCTTAAAAGTTTTCACTATAGTATATGTTTCTATACAAAACTGGCCACCCCTGGGGCAGGGTAATATGGACATAAGATTTACTTAACTATTTAGAGTACCTATAGGTGAGCCTAATTACAAAGATGAGAACCTTCCAGCTTCGGAGAAGATTTTCAAAGGTTTTATAACATGTTTGTGTAGAAAACAATGCATCCCTGAGGGAGGGCTAATTTGACCTCAGAGACAAAATTAATAATTTAGTTCACTATATGTTTTATAGAAAACTGGCCGTCCCTGTGGCGGGCCTCATTTTTGTAGAGGACTTCCAAGATAATGTTATGTGCAAAATATGATAGCTGACAACTTCCCAGTTTTAGAGGAGAAGATTTTCATAATTTGCACGATAGGTTTCTATATAAAACAAGGTACCTCTAGGGCATGGTCATTTTTATCACCAGGGGTATAATTTGTATAACTTTGTAAAATACCTGAAGTTGATGCTACATGTATGTGCCAAATATGAAAGCTGAAAACCTTCCAGTTTCAGAAGAGAAGAGTTTCAAAGTGTTTACTATATGTTTTTATAGCAAATTGACCCCTGGGGCATAATTTATATAATTATTGTAGAGGACCTACAGATGATGCTATGTGTCTAATATCAAAGCTGAGAACCTTCTAGATTCAGAGAGGAAAATTTTACTATATGTTTGTATAGAAAACGAGACACCCTGGGGTATGGCCAGTTTGACCCTAGTGAAATAATTTACATAACTTTTGTAGAGGACTTACAGATGATACTACGTGCCAAAGATGAAACTGAAAACCCTATTGTTTTTAGGAAACAAGTCTTATTCATTATAACAATTCTGGTAATTCATTTTTATGGTGTCATTATGATGAATAATACCATGTCACAAATATTCTGAAAATGGGTGATCCTACGAAAGCATAAGTAGAAATGCAAAAGAGAAAATTGCAGATTAAGTTTTATTGAGTCTGTTCATGAGTAGTAATTAACAAGAGGGCCATGAGGCCCTGAAGCGATCACCTGAAATAACTCCACGGGTGGGCCCATTTTTGACCACAAGAAAGCATGTGTACAGCCTTGGTAGAGAACAATAAGGCAAAGCAGTATGCCATTATTTAAAGGTCTAAGCCTTATGGTTTCAGAGAAAAATAATATTTTATATTTTTCCCATGAAAAACTGATAAGCCCTGAGGCAGGGCCAAGTTTTGCCAAGTAGTCAGGGTCATAAGTTAAACATTCTTGGCAGAGGACCACAAACCACAGCTACATCTTTGTAGAGGACCATTAGATCATGTTACATACCAAATATCAAAGGTCTAGGCATTACAGTTTCAGTAGATTTTTTCATGATTTCCAATGAAAAACTGATAAGCCCTTGGGCAGGGCCATTTTTGTCCCGGGGATAATAATTTGAAAACAAGAAGATTTTTAAAGATTTTCATATATGAAAAACTGATAAGCCCTTTGGCGGGGCCATTTTTGGCCCGGGGGTCATAATTTGAACAATCTTTGTACAGGACCATAAGATTATGCTACATACCAAATATCAAAGGTCTAGGCCTTACAGCTTGAGAGAATTTTTTTTTAAAGATTGTCCTATGAAAAACTGATAAGCCCTTGGGCAGGGCCATTTTCAGCCCGGGGTCATAATTTGAACAGTCTTTGTAGAGAACCATTAGATCATGTTACATACCAAATATCAAAGGTCTAGGCCTTTCTGTTTCAGAGAAGAAGATTTTTAAAGATTGTCCTGTGAAAAATTGATAAGCCCTTGGGCGGGGCCATTTTTGTCCCGGGGTCATAATTTGAACAGTCTTTGTAGAGGACCATTAGATCATGTTACATACCAAATATCAAAGGTCTAGGCCTTACTGTTTCAGAGAAGAAGATTTTTAAAGATTGTCCTGTGAAAAATTGATAAGCCCTTGGGCGGGGCCATTTTTGGCAAGGGGACATAATTTGAACAATCTTTGTAGAGGACCATGTGATCATGCTGCATACCAAATATCAAAGGGGTCTAGGCCTTACAGTTTCAGAGAAGAAGATTTTTAAAGATTTTCCATTGCAAAAATGTTAAGCCCTTGGGCGGGGCCATTTTTGGTCCGGGGGTCATAATGTGAACAAAGTTTCGTTCCCCCTAGCTACTGATGCTTCTGGCAAAATTTCGTTAAAATTGGGTCAGCAGTTTCAGAGGAGATGTCATTGGAAAATGTGGACTGACGCCGGACGACAGACGCCTGACGCAGGAAGCCGGATGACGGACACATCGCGGTCACAATAGCTCATCCTGAGGCTTTGGCTCAGGTGAGCTAAAAATGCAATACTACTCACGCCCCCTAGCACGGGCTTAAGCAGTATTCAATTTTCAAAACTAATAACATGAAAACCGATGATCCCGAAGGACCAGAAAATATAACAAGAGGGTCATTTGCCCTATCGCTCACCTGAGTTACAGTAATATATTGACAATGCTAATTTTTCAGTGGACATCATTTCTAGCAGATGATAGAAGCTTAGTGCACTGCTTTCAACCTTTCACTGCTGAATAAACTTGAGCTGGATTCAGATCTAATTCCCTATTGACTGGTTGACCGATATTTTAACTGTTTACAACTTGTACCAATTTTGCCTTAGGTCTTTGAGAAATTCAAATGACGTCAATAACGCTATGCAATTATACCTTGATCCAGGTATATAGGCAAAAAAAGTGCTAGGCATTACATAATGCCAGTTTTTGTGTGACATGACCAATAAAAATATCTTTAACAAGATGTGTTTGTGAAACACTATGCCCCCTCGATATGATATTGACCCTGAAGGATGACCTTGATCTTGACATGTCACCCCTCAAACTGTGCAACTTCATGGGGTACACATGCATACCAAATATCAAGTCTGTATCTCTAATGGTTCAAGCCAATGTTCAAAGTTGGTGACCTTTGACCATGAAGGATGACCTTGACATGTCACCCCTCAAACTGTGCGGCTTCATGAGATACACATGCATACCAGTATCAAGGCTGTATATCTACTGGTTCAAACATTATGGCCAATGTTAATGACCTTTGACCTTCAATGATGACCTTGACATGTCACCCCTCAAACTGTGCAGCCAAATGAGAAACACGTGTATACCAACTATCAAATCTGTATCTCTACTGGTTCAAAAGTTATGGCCAATGTTAAGTCGGTGACCTTTGACCATGAAAGATGACCTTGACCTTGACATGTCACCCCCAAACTGTGCAGCTTCATGAGATACACATGCATACCAAATGTCAAGTCTGTATCTACAGGTTCAAAAGTTATGGCCAATGGTAAAGTCGGTGACCTTTGACCCTAAAAGATTACCTTTACCTTGACATGTTGCCCCTCCAAATGTGCAGCTTCATGAGGTACACATGCATACCAAATATCAAGACTCTTATCTCTATTTTTTCAAACGTTATGGCCAATTTGAAGTTGGTGACCTTTGACCCTGAAGGATGACCTTGACATGTCACCCCTCAAACTGTGCAAGCTTCATGAGATACACAAGCACGCCAAATATCAAGTGTCTATCTGTACTGGTTCAAAAGTTATGGCCAATGTTAAAATCGGTGATTTGACCCATATGTTTGACCTCTGACCTTTAAGAGTGACCTTGACATGTCACACCTCAAATTGTGCGGCTTTATGAGATACATATGCATGCCAAATATCAAGTCTCTATCTGTACTAGCTCAAAAATTATGACCAATGTTAAAGTTACAGACAAGTTGACCTTTGACCCTGAAGAATGACCTTGACGTGTCACCACTCAAAATGTGCAGCTTCATGAGACACACAAGCATGCCAAAATATCAAGTCTCTATCTCTAATGGTCCAAAAGTTATGGCCAATGTTAAAGTCGGTGATTTGACCTCTGACCTTGAAGGATGACCTTGACCTTGACATGTCACACCTCACAATGTGCGGCTTTAAGCGATACATATGCATGCCAAATATCAAGTCACTAGCTGTACTGGCTCACAAGATATGGCCAATGTTAAATTTACAGACAAAGAAACATACAATTTGACCTTTGACCCTGAAGGATGACCTTGACCTTGACATGTCACCCTCTAAATGTACAGCTTCATGAGATACACATGCATACCAAATATCAAGACTCTATCCCTATTGGTTCAAAAGTTATGGCCAATGTCAAAGTCGGTGATTTGACCCATATATTTGACCCCTGACCTTAAAGATGACCTTGACCTTGACATTTCACCCCTCAAAATGTGTGGCTTTATGAGATACATATGCATGCCAAATATCAAGTCTCTATCTGTACTGGCTCGAAAGTTATGACCAATGTTAAAAGTTGCTGACAAACAGACAAACGGACAAACAGACAAACAGACAGGGCAAAAACAATATGCCCCCAGATTTTGATCTGGGGGGGCATAAAAATCTTTTAACCCTTTCCCTCATATAAACCTGTTTTTACGCATTAGCAAAAAGAGTAGACCCAGATCGGACGAGTCCTATGGAAGCTGTCTTATCAGGGTCTGCTCTGTTTCTTTTGACACACTATAGATCTGATTCTACAGTTTTTGTCAAAGCAAAATCTTCTCTTCACAGAATAATGTGTTTTACGCATTAAAAATAAAAGTAGACCCAGATCAGACGTCTCCTATAGAAGCTGTCTGATCAGGGTCTGCTCTGTTTGCATTTGACAAGATATAGATTTGATTTTACAGTTTTTATTAAAGCTGAACTTTCTCTTTATGGAAATAACATGTTTTTACACATTAACAAACAGAGTAGACCCAGATCAATTTTTGTGAAAGCAAAAAGGTAAAGGGTTTATAGGTGTTTAGAAATAATTCTAGCTCTAGGTATGAATATCTGATGAAAAGTCAATTAAACGGGTCATTAGTTTTTTAACAATTGAAATTGAGAAGAGTTACTCATTTTTTGAGTAACATTAATTATTGATTGACAATAATTTTGATTAACTTAAAACATTATTTGTTTTAAAAATCAAATTAAAATAAATACAATTAGTGGCAAGGAGAAAATACTTTTTAAAACACCTAAATTTCAACTAAATGCAATTAATGAAGACTCGCTTAATAAAATTTATTAAAATAAATGATCATAATGACACTATTTTTTTTCCAATCACATAAATTAACTGCAGAAACAAACATAACATTGTGAAAAGACCTATGATAACATCTAGCTGTGAAATTCCCTGTTGTAGCACCACAAATCACTCACACTAAACTATGGGGTTAATGGGTCAACAATCCTTTCAAAATGCCTTTAATCTTTCGTCTGCAACAAAAACTTATTGTCATCTGCTTCAGTTCTCAAAAAAAAAAATGACTTTCATTTTTTTGCAAGCATATGGTTAAGATGACAAACAGTTTGGATCCTGATGAGACGCCGCATTATGCGGCCTCTAATCTGGATCCAAACTGTTTGCATAGGTAATCACAGTTTCACCACTGGCGTGCAAAGAGTTAAGAGTCATGGATTGACCTGGAGTGATTTTACTGCCCAGTGCTGTAACCTTTTAACTGTAGTTTCTGATGTGAAGAAGTATATTTATCCCTTAATTTCCCTCATATAAACTTGTTTTCAGGCATCTGCAAACAGAGTAGACCCAGATAAGGTGGCTCCTATAGGATCAGGGTCTGTTGTTTGCTAATGGAATTTGATAGATCTGTTTCTATGCCTTCTAAAACAGCTACACTGATCCACCTTCCATATTTTATGATAAATAGTTATAAATAGAATAACTATTCAAGAGGTACTAGAACTCCAATGCAATTATCTCCCTTTCTCCCTTATGGCTATGCTGATGAGACAAGGGAAATAACTGTGAGGAAATTGCTCAGGGGGAAACTTTTTAACTGTAGTTTCTGATGTTAAGAAGTCTAAAGCCCCAGGGTGAGACCATTTGTCATTATTTGAACAAAACGTGGTAGTGGTATATTAAGTGATGCTTCTAGATGATGTGATTTCAGACAAAAAGATTTTAAAAGGTTTCCCTATATAAGTCTATGTAAAAATTACAAGGCCCAGGGCAGGGCCATTTTTGGCCAGGGGGTCATCATTTGAACAAACTTGGTAAAGGACCATTAGATGATGCTATATACCATATACCAAAGCTCTAGAAATTGTGGTTTCAGAGAAGAAGATTTTTAAAGATTAAAAAAACACATTTAAAAGTAGTGGGGCGGGGCCATTTTTTGCCCGGGGGTCATGATTTGAACAACCTTGATAGAGGACACCCTAAGGTACATTGCTGTGAAATTTGGTTGAAATCCTCCAAGTGGTTTTGGAGAAGAAGTCATTTGAAATAAAAGTGAACGGACAGACAGACGGACGACAGGAGGTCACAATAGCTCACATTGAGTCTTTGGCTCAGGTGAGCTAACAACACCGAGAATGAAGTACGGGGCGACTTTTTACTGCCGCCACACAAGCACTTAATACCTGCTGTTGTGAAGTACATATATTCTGAAAATGGGTGATCCTTCGAAAGCAAAAGTAGAAAATGCAAAAGAGAAAATTGCAGACTCGGTTTTATTGAGTCTGTTTATGAGTAGTAATTAAAAGTGCAACACTACTCACGCCCCCTAGCACCGGCTGAAGTAGTATTCATTTTTCGAAACTAACAACATGACAAGAGGGCCAGAATGGCCCTGACATCGCTCACCAGACAATCAGAGGAGAAGATTTTCAAAGTTTTCACATATGTTTCTATTGAAAACTTAACACCCCAGGGGCGGTGCCAATTTTGACCCCGGGGACACAATTTATATAACTTTTGTAGAGGACCAGAACATGATGCTGAAAGAATGTAGTGAAAGAATGGATAGAGCATAGACCACTGGAACTTGTATTAATTCTTTGGATGCTAGAGGCAGATTATCCCACCACTAATGACCTATGCAAACAGTTTGGATCCAGATCAGGGCCCACATAATGTGGGGCCTGATCTGATATCCAAATTGTTTGTAAATGAGACTGAACTTCTGAAAAACTTAGAAAGAAAGTGTGTAGTGGGATTCTCCCACCACTAATGACCTATGCAAACAGTTTGGATCCAGATCAGGGCCAATATAATGTGATCTGAACTGTTTGTCAATGAGTCTGAATTCTGAAAAACTTAGAAAGAAATTGTCTAGTACGGATAACTTATGAATATGCTGCAGACAACCATTTAGCAGATGACAAAATTACCCAGCATGCAAAGAGTTAAGCTGAAATTCACAACAGATATGCTCTATATTGATATCTGGTAGCTTAATGAAGGGCATAGGTATGAAAAAAAGCTTTAAGAGTGTTCTGCATATTAAGAACTATCCACAATTTTCTCAATCTTAAATGAGAGTGTGTTATTTGTCTAAACACAATTTCTACTCAACTGATCAGGCTAAGGGTGGTTATATAAGAAGGTCTGAGCTCTGCAGGCTGATATATTAAGGAGAAACCTTTAGACTGTCGTTTCTGAAGTGAAGAAGACTGTACACACAGGGCAGGGCCAATTTTAACCCAAGAACTGTGATACTTATAAAACCCATAAAGTTATGCTAAGTAAATCTATACACCAAATATCTAAGCTCTGGGACATGTAGTTTCTGACAAGAATACTTTTAAAGTTTTTCCTATGCATAACTAGTGATCCTATGGGCTGTTTAAGTAGTCAGCTTAAAAAAACTGGCAATCCATGGGGTGAGACCAATTTTTACCCTAGGGGCATAATTTATATAACTTTTGTAGAAGCCGTGAAGTTGAAGCTATGTGCCAAATATGAAAGCTGAGGACCTTCTAGTTTTAGAGGAGATGATGTTCAAAGTTTTCACTATATGTTTCTATTGAAAACTGAAAACCCCTGGGGCAGGGCCAATTTTGACCCCAGGGGTATAATTTATATAACTTTTGTAGAGGACCAACAGATGATGCTATATGCCAAAGATGAAAGAAGAGAACCCTGTAGATTCAGAGGAGAAGATTTTTAAAGGTTCAAATTGTTGACGACTGACGACGCACACCGCACGACGGACGACGCACGCCGACGGACGACGGACATCAGGCAATCACAAAAGCTCACCCTGAGCACTTTGTGCTCTGGTGAGCTAAAAACCAATGATCCAGAAGGACCAGAAAATATATCAACACTGAGAATGAAGTACGGGAAAACCATCCCACTAATGAACGGGTATATTCATTGATGAATACATACATGCATATGTACATTTATAACATAATTCAGGGCCTCAGGGTGACGTAACACTATCATGTATATTTTGATATTCAAGGGCATATATACACTAGTGAATGACATTTGAATGACCTAACTGTATTCATATGCGCTGTCGAAACAAACTGGCGGACGGTGACCTATCTGTCAAAGATTGAGTCAGGATAGATGGCAATTGACTGTTGGCACTTGCGCTTAATTTCGATAAAAGAATAAACATTCTAATCGCTGTCAGTAAATATCTACAAAATGTATGCAAAAAAAGACCTACCAGCTTCTCTGACCCAAACCATCCATTCTACACAAAAATTTGCCTCCACAACATTTTCTTCAACGCATGTCCTTTTGTTTATGCAGATTTCTACTCATAAAATATCTCGTCAATCAACAACTATAGTCATCTGAACCCAGCACAGCACACACATATTTTCAAATATGTTATATACTCCAAAACAACTGATTGCAAAAATCTTCCTCCTGTTCCAACAGTTTTATGCAGCAGTTCGTATCCCTGAATCTTTTGTCCATTGTCCTTTTTCACTAAATTTAAATCGAAATCTTTTTTCTCGGTGGAAACGTCCATGTCCATGTGTATAGAACACTGTCAGATGAAGGGCTTAATGTACCAAACGAATGCGCATTTTGAATCTCATTGACAGTGAGTTTTAGACGTGTAGGCGAACTGTATTTGTCTTCTTTTAAACTATGAGCAATTGGGGCAATTTACACAAACACATGTTGTGTACAGTGACGTGATAATGCGACGTGTTTGTATGTCGAAACTGTAACTCAAAATTGATTTTGACGTGTTTCTGTAGGTTTTTGTTATCATAAACTAACACAGTTGAATGGAATACAAGAGATGTCTAAATTAGATCCTGGTTGATATGACAGTAAGTCAAGAAAACAGTTGGAATTTTGGATTTACTTTGTCCCAGTTACTTAGCGAACCTAATAACACCTTTCATTCATCATTGCTATATGTAAGGAGAATTTATAACAATCCACGTTACTGCTGAAAAATTGGCTGCAAAAACATTTGTGTTTGTTTTGTTATAAATAGAATCTTGCATTCATGTTCTTGATTATTGGATTTATTTAATGCGTCTTTTTAAAACGACAAACAAGAGGGCCATGATGACATTAAATCGCTCACCTGGTTACTATAGACATATGCATACACTGTATTTCTATGTAAAAATAAGTAAGCTTCAGATTGGGGTCAATATGAAACCAAGGGCCGTAATTTTAGGCCTTGATTTTCTAATTTGAACAATCTAAATAAAGGAACATTAGATGATGCTTCATATAAGTTTCAAAGTTCCGGGCCTTACAATTTCACAGGAGATCTTAAAGACATTCCCTTGGCCGGCTTGGGTCTTTACAGCTAACCTGTGAAAAAGCATGCGGCACATGGTAAAAGCTATAGCAGTCTGCCTGTCAATAACCACTGGAGCGTTCCATGTGAGGCCCGTCTCTTACATTTGATGATTTGGAAATGATTAGATTGTCACTAATGCAGTATATGTTTTTATTTTTTATTATGTTCCCTGAAACTATAAGAAGGAGCATATAGGCCCCGTTTTGTCCGTTCGGCCTGTGAATGTCTTCTAAAGTGCTCAACCTACATTCATGACACTCCACATACAAATATATCTCATTGAGATCAAGTGCAGGGTGCAGGGGTTAAATTATAACTTTCTGAGCAGTATTTACATATTCTGATAGACCTTGTTGGGAGAAAAGGCAGCTGTGTCCAAGGATAATAACTCTGTGGGACATCTCTTTTGGAATTATTGCCCTATGTAATCTGTCTTTTTTTTCACTGAAAGTACTTGACCCACACTAACGAAAAATCATATTTCAGCAATTCTTTACCGAGAGATGCTGTGATAATGGGTGATTACTCTATTTGCAGTGTTTCTTGAGTTAAAGTGAGCTAGCTCTACAAGACAAAATTGAATTCTCAGCTTTAATTAGGGCGCATTTGAACATATTATAGCTCTCCTCCACTGCAGGTTAAATGGATTCTACTGCAGGCCAAATGTCCAGAGTTTTATCTCTGATATACATAAGCGCTCAGGTTTTTTTTAATGTATTTAATCCTTATAAAATATTCATCTGCTAAATTGCTTGTCTGCTTCAAATGTGAAAGTGCTTCATAGTTTGTAAAGATTTGTGAAAATGTTGTCTGTCAAATAGCTTGGATCCAGATAAGATGCCGGGTTACTTGACGTCTCATCTGGATCCAACCTGTTTGCATATGACACTTTGTTTGTTAGTGGTAGGCTTCTTAAGGGTTGAACTTTTATTGGGTTCTGACCAACAATGGTCTTTTGAGTGTGTTCCCCTTGACTAATTGTATGTCAGGGCCTCTCTAGACAGAATGAGACGGCTTGCCATATTTTGCACACTTGTATCATGCTTTTACTGTTACTTTCAAGCCTATTGAGAACAATGGGGGGGAATCATTGAATGGACCTGGGTAATGTCTTTAAAGATTTTCCTTTGAAAAACTTATAAGCCAGGGGCCATCATTTGACTAACCTCTGTAGAAAACCATTAGATGATAATACATACTAAATTTCAGGGTTTAGGCCTTACAGTTTAGGAGAAGATTTTCAAAGATTTTCCTATGAAAAACTGATAAGCCCCGGGCTGGTGCCATTTTTGGTCCGGGGTCATAGTTTGAACAATCTTTGTAGAGGACCATTAGATGATGCTACATACCAAATATCAAATGTCTAGGCCTTACGGTTTCAGAGAAGATACTTAAATTTTTTCCTATGAAAAACTGATAAGCCCCTGGGCGGGGCCATATTTGGTTCAGGGGTCATAATTTGAACAATCTTTGTAGAGGACCATTAGATAATGCTACAGACCAAATATCAATGGTCTAGGACTTACGGTTTCAGAGAAGAAGATTTTTAAAGATTTTTCTATGCAAATCTGATAAGCCCTTGGGCGGAGCCATATTTGGTCAAGGGGTCATAATTTGAAAATCTTTGTAGAGGACCAATAGATGATGCTACATACCAAATATCAAATGTCTAGGCTTTGTGGTTTCAGAGAAGAAGATTTCTAAATATGTTCCTATGAAAAACTGATCAGCCCCGGGGCGGGCCATTTTTGGTCATAATTGGAAAACCTTTGTAGAGGACCAATAGATGATTCCACATACCAAATATCAAAGCTCTAGGCTTTGTGGTTTCAGAGAAGAAGATGTTTAAGTAAATTGTTGACGACGCAGGACGCACATATGCACGACGACGGACGCCGGAGCCAGGCCCCTCACAATACCTCACCTGGCACTTTGTTTTAAAAAGGCTCATTTAATAAATCCAATAATCAAGAACACTCATGCAAGATCCTCTATGTATTGTACCTTTGCATAAGAAGACATACCCTCTTCTGTAATGGTAAAAGTCATTATAGGAACATTTTGAACACAACATTACTCCCACTCCCAGCATCAGACATGGTCTTTGTATCAAGAGATTACTGTACATCGTATCAGAAGATGACTGTATATCATATAAATGCATATTATAAAAGTGTACATGGTGTGAATCTTGTTAAACCCTTTTTAAGTCCGAGTTTGCACTGAGATTTATAGATATTTGTCTTTGTTTATTGTTGACAATAGTAGCTATAGGGTTCGATATTAGTATCAAAATTTAAATAGAAAATGTGTGATGACTTTAATAGAGCACAATTTTGCATTGTCTGCTAAGCAACAACAAACATTTATACTGATTAGGGTTCTAGAAATATCGGATTAACTGGAGAAAAGGTGTCTATTGAACTTGTTTTTCCCCTAACAGATGTGAACATGCAGCTTTAAACAAGAGTTGTTTGTAAAACATGTATACCCCTCAGACCCCCTGACCTTTGATCTAGTGACCTCAACTATAGAAGTCATCTAGTGGTCATGACTAATCACCACAGCAACTTTGAAGATCCTAAGCCAAACCACTGATCATTTATTGATCTAAAAACATTTCACAAGTTAAAGTCATGGTGACCTTGACCTTTTACCTAGTGACCTCAACAACTATAGGGGTCATCTAGTGGTCACAACCAACTACCACAGCAAGTTTGAAGATCCCGAACCAAACCATTGAGCAGTTATTTATTGGAAATCATTTCATCCTTGACCTTTGACCTAGTGACCTCAAAAACAAAAGGGGTCATCTAGTGGTCATGTCTAACCACCAGCAATGCTGAAGACCCTAAGCCAAACCCATGAGCAGTTATTGATCGCAAACCATTTAACCAGTTAAGGTCATGGAGAACCTTGACCTTTGACCTGGTGACCTCAAAAACAATGGGGCTCGTCTAGTTGTCATGACCAATCACCCAAGCAAATTTGAAGATCCTAAGCCAAACCCTTGAGCGGTTATTGATCAGAAACCATTTCACCCGTTAAGGTCACGGTGACCTTGACCTTTGACTTAGTGACCTCAAAAACAATAGGGGTCATCCAGAAGTCATGACCAACTACCACAGCAATTTTGAAGATTCTAAGCCAAACTCTTGAGCAGTTATTGATTGGAAACCATTTGACCAGTTAGGTAATGGTGACCTTGACCTTTGACCTAGTGACCTCAAAAACAATAGTGGTCATCTAGTGGTCGTGACCAACCACCACAGCAAATTTGAAGATCCTAAGCCAAACCCTTGAGCAGTTATTGATTGCAAACCATTTCACCAGTTAAGGTCATGGTGACCTTGACATTTGACCTAGTGACCTAAAAAACAACAGGGCTCGTCTAGTTGTCATGATCAACCACCTAAGCAAATTTGAAGATCCTAAGCCAAATCCTAGAGCAGTTATTGATCAGAAACAATTTTACCAGTTAAGGTCATGGTGACCTTGACCTTTGACCTAATGACCTCAAAAACAATAGGGGTCATCCAATGGTCATGACCAACTACCACAGCAAGTTTGATGATTCTAAGCTAAATGTTTGAGCAGTTATTAAACGGAAACCATTTAAACAGTTAAGGTCATGGTAACCTTGACCTTTGTTCTAGTGACCTCAAAAGCAATAGGGGTCATCCAATTATCATGACCAACTAACACAGCAAGTTTGAAGATTCTAAGCTAAATGCTTTAGCAGTTATTGATCGGAAACCATTTAACCAGTTAAGGTCATGGTGACCTTGACCTTTGACCTAGTGACCTAAAAACAATAGGGGTCAACTAGTGGTCATGACCAACCACAACAGCAAGTTTGAAGATCCCAAGCCAAACCCATGAGCAGTTATTGATCGGAAACTTTTTCACCATTTTAGGTCATTGTGACCTTGACCTTTGACCTATTGACCTCAAATACAATAGGGATCATCTACTTGTCATGACCAACCACCACAGCAAGTTTGAAGATTCTATGCCAAGTCGTTTATGAGTTACCATTCGGAAACCATCGATCTACGAATCGACTCACCGACTGACATGTGCAAAGCAATAAACCCCCATTTCTTCAAAAAGGGGGTATAAATATCTTTAAAACGTTGATGCTTTTTGTACCTGATCAATCTCTGCCTGAAGGGATTGTAAATCTCCTGTTGTTTGAGTAAGGTCATTGCATCTATCCTTAAGAATGGCTAGGTCTCCCTCTACAGCATTCATTCTTGATGTCAAGACAATGACTTCGTAGTTGGTGGTGATGTCCAGTGTTTTGTCCCTCAACTGCAATAATATGCACATTTTAGGAGTAAATCAAATGCCTAGTGCAAAAATAATGAAACCTCGTAAATTTACACTGCACTCTAAACAAGAGGGCCAGAATGGCCCTGAAGCGCTCACCAGACAATCAGAGGAGAAGATTTTCAAAGTTTTCACTATATGTTTCTACAGAAAACTAGCAGGCCCTGGGGCGGGCAAATTTTGACCCCAGGGGCATAATTTAAAAAAAGTTGTAGGGGACCTGAACATGATGCTATGAGCCAAATATAAGCTGAGAACCTTTCAGTTTCAGAGGAGAAGATTTTCAAAGTTTTCGCTATTTGTTTCTATTGGGGCGGGCCCAATTTTTTATATAACTTTTGTAGGGGACTTGAACATGATGCTATGTGCCAAATATGACAGCTGAGAGCCTTCCAGTTTCAGAGAAGAAGATTTTCAAAGATTTCACTATTTGTTGCTATTGAAAACTGCAGATCCCTGGGGCGGGGCCAATTTTGATCCCGGGCCATAATTCATATAACTGTTGTAGAGGACCTGAACATGACACTGTGTGCCAAATATGAAAGCTGAGAACCTTCCAGTTTCAGACGAGAAGATTTTCAAAGATTTCACTATTTGTTTCTATTGAGAACTGCCCACCCCTGGGGCGGGAACAATTTTGACCCCGGGGCCATAATTTATATAACTTTTGTAGAAGACCTGAACATGATGCTATGTGCCAAATATGAAAGCTGAGAACCTTCCGGTTTCAGAGAAGATGATTTTCAAAGATTTCACTATTTGTTTCTATTGAAAACAAGGCAACCCTGGGGCGGGGCCAATTTTGACCCCAGGAGCATAATTTAAATAACTTTTGTAGAGTACCTAAAGATGATGTTATATGCCAAATATGAAAGCTGAGAACCCTGTAGATTCAGAGGAGAAGATTTTTAAAGGTTCAAATTGTTGATGACTGACGACGCAAGCCGACAGACGACGGACATCAGGCGATCACAAAAGCTCACCCTGAGTACTTTGTGCTCTGGTGAGCTAAAAACGGTCTGGATCTAAATAATAAGGTCACAAGTATATAGGCTATTCACTAGGTTAGAAACCTTTTTATATAATGCATCGTTTTTCTTACAGTAATGTAAGGAAACATTAACTTAGTCCTGCCCTTGGTAACCATGTTTTTTCATGATCTCAGTATGGGTTTGTTAACTTTGAAAAATCTTTCCCTATAGTCATATAAAGCAGTTTAACCACACTCTTTACCCCATGTCCGGCCACGGCTTTTTCAGAAACAGCATGGTTTAAGAAACTTTAGTAAAGAGCAACCAGCGAAATATTCATAGGAACATCTTTTCACGTCTTTGAAAACAGAGTAGTCCAAGATCAGACAGCTCCTGGAGTCTGCTCTGCATGCATAGGAAATCATGACAGAGTTGGCTCCACAGTTTCTACCAACACCAAACAAGAGGGCCAGAATGGCCCTAAAGCGCTCAACAGACAATCAGAGGAGAAGGGTTTCAAAGTTTCCACTGTATGTTTCTATAGAAAATTAGCTGGCAATGGGGTGGGGCAAATTTTAGCCCAAAGGGCACAATTTATATAACTTTTGTAGGGGACCTGAACATGATGCCTTCTGCCAAATACGAAAGCTGAGAACTCTATAGATTCGGAGGAGAAGATTTTCAAAGTTTACACTATATATGCTTCTATTGAAAACTGGCTACCACTGGGGCGGGGCCAATTTTGACCCCAGGGACATAATTTATATAACTTTTGAAGAGGACCTAGACATGATGCTATGTGCCAAATATGGAAGCTGAGAACCTTCTAGTTTCAATCGAGACGATTTTCAAAGTTTTCACAATATGTTTCTATTGAAAACTGTCCATCGCTGGGGCGGGGCCAATTTTGACCCCAGGGGCATAATTTATAAAACTTTTGTAGAGGACCTGAACATGATATATGCCAAATATGAAAGCTGAGAACCTCCCAGTTTCAGAGGAGAGGTTTTTCAATGTTTTCACTATACGTTTCTATTGAAAACTGGCTAACCCTTGGGTGGGGCTTATTTTGACCCCAGGGGCATAATTTATATAAATTCTGAAGGGAGGTGATCCCCAGAGAGCAAAAATTGCAACACAAAAAGAGAAAATTACAGACTCGGTTTTATTGAGAAGCGGTATTCAATTTTCAGAACAAGCAGTACTGAAATTCATGACCTCGAAGGATCAGAAGGTATAATAACACTGAGAATGAAGTACAGGGCGACATTTTACGGCCGCCACACAAACACTTTGTAGAGGACCTGAACATGATGCTATGAGCCAAATATGAAAGCTGAGAACCTTCCAGTTTCAGAGGAGAAGATTTTAACAGTTTTACTATATATTTCTATAGAAAACAAGGCACCCCTGGCGTTGGGCCAATTTTGACCACAGGGTCATTATTTATATAACTTTTGTAGAGGACCTGAACATGATGCTATGTGCCAAATATGAAAGCTTAGAACCTTCCAGTTTCAGAGGAGAAGATTTTCAAAATGTTCACTATATGTTTCTATTGAAACTGACCAACCCTGGGGTGGGGCCATTTTTGACCCCAGGGGCATAGTTTATATAACTTATGTAAAGAATGTGAATATGATGCTATGTGACAAATTTATGAAAGCTGAGAACCTTCCAGTTTCAGAGGAGAAGATTTTCAAAGATTTCACTATATGCTTCTATTGAAAACTGACCACCCCTGGGGCGGGGCCAATTTTGATCCCAGGGGCGTAATTTATATAACTTTTGTAGAGGACCTGAAGATGATGCTATGCGCCAAATATGAAAGCTGAGGACCTTCCAGTTTCAGAGAAGAAGATTTTCAAAGTGTTCACTATATGTTTCTATTGAAAACTGACCACCCCTGGGGCGGGGTCTATTTTGGCCCCAGGGACATAATTTATATAACTTTTGTAGAGGACCTAAAGATGATGCTATGTGCCAAATATGAAAGCTGAGAACCTTCCAGTTTCAGACGAGAAGATTTTCAAACTCGTATTTCTATAGAAAACAAGGCACCCCTGGGGCGGGGCCAATTTTGTCCCCAGGAGCATAATTGATATAAATTTTTAGAGGTCCTACAGATGATGCTATGTGCCAAAGATGAAAGTTGAGAACCCTGTAGATTCAGAGGAGAAGATTTTTAAAGGTTCAAATTGTTGACGCGAGACGACGAACGACGACGGACATCAGACGATCACAAAAGCTCACCCTGAGCACTTTGTGCTCTGGTGAGCTAAAATGGTTTTTTTATAGTCATATTCCTGCTTGGCGGCCATGTTGTTTAAAATATATCAACATGGTTTTGTGAACTTTGAGAAAGTTTTCCCTATAGTTATATAAAAGAGACTTAGTTAGGCCCCACCACGGCCAGTGTATTGTTATGACGAATATGAACTTCCGTAGAATTTGTACTCCCCAGTCCATTTTCTACGACCAAAGGCATACTTATTTGTCAATGAATAAGTACTCCTCTGGCAATGGACCCGTAATATTATGACTCCCCTCACACAGAATATGTACTCCTGTAGACAAGAGTACCGCATACGGTACATAATACGCCCACTTGCAAACTTTCTCTGATTCAACATGCCTTATAAGTGTTGACATTTTCTAATCTGTGCTTCAGATCTTGATTTCCATATTAAGGTGATACTATTTTAAAAAAAAAATGAAGTGAATATCTTATTAAATAAAAAAGTTACAGCTAATCCTCATTTTTGCAGATTTTTGTAAAGTGCAACGGCCATGTCTGTAAAGACAAACTGAATGAACCTCAAAATAAACTCAGCTTCAAATTTTGTTGCTTAAAACATTTGTGTTACGTTTCATTTATATCATTTATATAGTTTTCCCAGAAAACAACAGACAAACTAAAAGTTGACCGACAACAAAGCAACGAACACACAAGTTCAAGGACCATAACTTTAGTATAAAATGACATATCAAAACCCCGCAATATATGTGAAAATTCACATTAAGGTTTAACATTATAAAAAAGTTGAAGTAAATATCATTTCAAATGAAAAAGTTATGGCCATCCTCATATTTGCATAGATTTGCATTATTTTTTTTAAGTGCAAGGGCCATAACTCCAAACCAACAAATCAAATGATCCTCAGAATCGACTTAGCTTCAGGCCTTGATGCATTAAACATGTGTATGAAGTTTCATTAATATCTGTCAAACAGTTTTGCTAGAAAACAGCGGACAAACTATATGCATATATTTGCATTACTTTTTAAGTAAAAGGGCCATAACTCCGAAACGACAAATCAAATAAACCTCATAATCGACTCAGCATCAGATCTTGATGCAATAAACATTTTTGTGAAGTTTCATTAATATCTCTCAAATAGTTTCCCCAAAAAACAGCGGACAAACTATTTGCATGTATTTGAATTTTTTTTAAGCACAAGGGCCATAACTCTGAAAAGAAAAATCAAATGAACCTTAGAATTGACTCAGCTTCAGATCTTCATGCATTAAACATTTGTGTGAAGTTTCATTAATATCTCTCAAATAGTTTTTCCAGAAAACAGCGGACAAGCTATTTGCATATTTTTTAAGAACAAGGGCCATAACTCTGAAATGAAAAATCAAATGAACCTCAGAATCAACTCAGCTTCAGATCTCGATGCATTAAACATTTGTGTGAAGTTTCATTAATATCTGTCAAATAGTTTCCCCAGAAAACAACGGACAAACTATTTGCATGTTTTTGCACTATTTTTTAAGTAAAAGGGCCATAACTCGGAAACAACAAATCAAATGAACCTCAGAATCGACACAGCTTCAGATCTTGATGCATTAAACATTTGTGTGAAGTTTCATTAATATCTCTTAAACAGTTTTCCCAGAAAACAGCGGACAAACTATTTGCATATTTTTTAGGACAAGGGCCATAACTCTAAAATGAAAAATCAAATTACTCTCAGAATCAACTCAGCTTCAGATCTTCATGTATTAAACATTTGTGTGAAGTCTCATTAATATCTGTCAAATAGTTTTCCCAGAAAACAGCGGACAAACAAAATGTTGACGGACGGACGAACGAACGAACGAACGGACGGACGGACGGACAGGGCCACGACAATATACGACCACCTTTATTAGGTGGGCGTATAAAAAATGAATCCCCTTTAAAATTTACCCAAAAAGCTTTGTTTCGCGGGTTTCAACTTATCAGTCGATTGGTCGGCCGTTTGGCCGATTAGTTGGTCGGTCCGCATAATATTGTTGCGTGAACTACTAATACATTTTTTAATGTATTTTTAATGTACTTCATTGAATCTCTATTCACATTATAGTCTTTGTTCTTATGTTCTTGCGCAAGACATACACTTTGCCTCAGATTCGCCATTGCTGAGTTACTGCCCTTAGAAAAGGGCAAACTAGAGAAAAACGTTTGTCAGCGAGCCTTTTATATAGTTTTAAAAAGATTTGATCGAAACGTCATATACGTAGTCACTATCAGGTGTACTTATGCATCATGCGCTTTTTGAATGGGTTGGAATTGTAACTGCAGAGTTATGACCCTTTGATCCAATATGCATTGTTGCCGACTTGTAAATCTGTTAAAAAGATTTATTTTATATCAATGTGGTTTCGGGGACATTTTGTCTCATCAGTCACTTCTCTAGATTACACTTAACATTCCATAAAAAATCTGCATCATGTTTAAAGCTTCACACATTGGTTTGATTTCTCATAGACATGCTGAATGAGTGTCAAACAGTTTTTATCCGGATGAGACACCGAGTTGTCTCAGCGTCTTATCCTGATACATGATGTTGGAGCAAGTAAACCACCAGTCATCATATCCTATGAGTCGCTGCGTGAAAGGTAGAAATGGTTTCCCTCCTTGGCGCTCAGGATTTAAGGGATAGCATTACGACTGGTTCGTCAGTGTCAATATGAAGTGAACGACTGGGTAAGTGCCTGGTGTACCTCAAAGTACCCCAACAGGGAGATCTGAAGTCAGATATGTAGAGCCGTAGCGGCGCTCTCCAGCCAAAAGCACAGCACCATGCATAACAAGAGGGCCAGAATGGCCCTGAAGCGCTCACCAGACAATCAGAGGAGAAGCTTTTCAAAGTTTTAACTATATGTTTCTTTAGAAAACTAGCCTGACCTGGGGCTGGGCTAATTTTGACCCAAGAGGCACAATTTATATAACTTTTGTAGAGGACCTGGACATGGTGCTATGTGCCAAATATGAAAGCTGAGAACCTTCCAGTATCAGAGAAAAAGATTTTCAAAGATTTCACTATATGTTTCTGTTGAAATTTGGCTACCCCTGGGGCGGGGCCAATTTTTACCCCTGGGGCATAATTTATATACCTT
Organism: Azorinus chamasolen; assembly: GCA_963576725.1. Classification (NCBI taxonomy): domain Eukaryota; kingdom Metazoa; phylum Mollusca; class Bivalvia; order Cardiida; family Solecurtidae; genus Azorinus; species Azorinus chamasolen. The sequence goes on along the minus strand of OY755250.1, from coordinate 44,355,518 downwards.
TTGCAGAGGACCTGAACAGGATGATACGTGCAAAGTATGAACGCTGAGAACCACCCAGTTTCTAAGAAGAAGATATTCAAAGATTTCACTATTTGTTTCTATTGAAAACTGCCCACCCCTGGAGCGGGCTAATTTTGACCCCCGGACCATAATTTATATAACCTTTCTAGAGGACCTGAACATTATGCTATGTGCCAAATATCAAAGCTGAGAGCCTTCCAGTTTCAGAGAAGAAGGATTTCAAAGATTTCACTTTTGTTTCTATTGAAAACTGCCTACCCCTGGGGCAGGGCCAATTTTGACCCCAGGGCCATAATTTATATAGCTTTTGTAGAGCACCTAAACATGATGCTCTGTGCCAAATATGAAAGCTGAGAGCCTTCCAGCTTCAGAGGAGAAGATTTTCAAAGAGTTCACCATTTGATTCTACTGAAAACTGCCCACCCTGGGGTGGGGCCAATTTTGACCCTAGGGCCATAATTTATAGAGGAACTAAACATGATGCTCTGTGCCAAATATGAAGGTTAAAGAGCCTTCCAGTCTCAGGAGAAGATTTTCACAGATTTCACTATTTGTTTCTATTGAAAACTGCCCACCCCTGGTGCAGGGCCAATTTTGACCCCCGGGCCATAATTTATACAACTTTTGTAGAGGACCTGTACATAATGCTATGTGCCGAATATGAAAGCTGAGAGCCTTCCAGTTTCAGAGAAGAAGATTTTCAAAGATTTCACTATTTGTTTCTATTGAAAACTGCCCCCCCCCCCGGGCGGCACCAATTTTGACCCCCGGGCCATAATTTATATAACTTTTGTAGAGGACCTGTGACATAATGCTATGTGCGAAATATGAAAGCTGAGAGCCTTCCAGTTTCAGAGAAGAAGAATTTCAAAGATTTCACTATTTGTTTCTATTGAAAACTGTCCATCCCTGGGGCGGGCTAATTTTGACCCTAGGGCCATAATTTATATAACTTTTGTAGTGGACCTGAACATGGAGCTATGTGCCAAATATGAAAGCTGAGAGCCTTCGAGTTTCAGAAGAGAAGATTTTCAAAGATTTCACTATTTGTTTCTATTGAAAACTGCCCACCCCTGGGGCGGGGCCAATTTTGACCCCAGGGGCATAATTTATATAACTTTTGTAGAGGACCTGAACATGGAGCTATGTGCCAAATATGAAAGCTGAGAGCCTTCTGGTTTCAGAGGAGAAGATTTTTAAAGGTTCAAATTGTTGACGACTGACGACGCAGGACGCACGCCGACGGACATCAGGCGATCACAAAAGCTCACCCTGAGCACTTTGTGCTCTGGTGAGCTAACAAAAAATGAGTCGTAAAAGAACATGCAAACAACTTGGATCCGGATGAGATGCTGAATTACTCGGCGTCTTAACTTGATCCCAGATGTTTGATCAAACAAGGCATTACATTCGAATTCGACAACCTTAGGGTAGAAGTAAGAGCTGAGTGAAGCATTCGGTTATTTCACAAAAGGGTGGTTTAAAAAAAAATGAAGCCTGATTTTAATTTTTTGCTGAATTTTAAATGATAAGATTGCACAAAATCTTTGCTTGCATCACGTAGCAAAAGGGTCCAACTTTGATAAATGAGCAGGGCCGTATTGACAAACGTGAACATAAATTCACAATTGAAGATTTTGTTTAAACTTTTATTGAACTTTTACAAAAAACTGTACCAGTATGTGGCACTCAATTGAAACATATAATAACATCTAATCAATGTTTTACCATTCTGTCAACATAAACTATGCATTTTTTAAATTTTTCAACACAAAAAAATACAGTGTACTTCAAGAAAATGTTGAAAAATGGAGATTTTTATGCTTTCTGACCTATTATTTTCAAATGTGCACCCCTTAATGTTTTGATCATGTCTGTCTGAAGTAAATTAGGAAATAAAAACCTAATGTTTACTAAAATTGAGCATGTTCCTCAGATATATGCAAAGTTTCATTACTGTATACGAAACAATGCTGCAGATATTGCTGGTTCAAAACGGTGCATATTCTTGAGATATTTCGTACACTTGGGACAACAGGTTGCAAGAACAATGATCCATACATTAAACACATATAAACAACTTTAACACACAGATTAAGTGTTAGTTACACTTGGCTATAAAATTATGTTACCACCTATGACAAATGTTGGTACTAGAATTATGTTAAGAAGTCTTAGAATCAATGGTAAAAGCATTATGTTTTCTTGCACTTTCAAAAACATACAATGCCCATTTATTCCCAGAATGTGATCATAGCAGTCAAATTTACGCATTTTAAACTAACTTATCATTATCCATACTGTTCTAGACAAACAATTGATATGAACATGTTTTGGAAACTTAATTTTTTTTTATATAAAACCTTCACACAATTTTTGTACACTTGGGACAATTATGGACTGGAACAAATATCAAGTCATAATGTACTTCATATCACAGAAGAAGTTATTTTTCCCTTTTGTGACTTCAAGAGGACTAAGTAAATATACTTGGGTGAAAATTATGTATACACATTATGCGTAGAATAATAATATAACAGTGATCAACTGACCTTACTCCTTTCATAATTGCACAACTTTCTATTGTTTTTGGCCTAACTTAATTAGGTCACATAAGGAAGCCATTTCATCAAATGAGAGGGTGTTTTATTAACAACCAATAAATTATAATTGAATATTAGCAAGAGGAGCCTTGAAGGACTTGTAAACATAAATACTTATGTTCAACATTTTGTACACTTGGGACAGTCTATCAAACACATGCTTCAGGCAACATATTTTTACTTCATTAACTGTCACTGAGCAAATGTGGTAGATCCAGATCAGATAGACCATGTAGATCTGGGTCTTCTCTGTTTGGGAATTAATATAAGGAATTTCCTCCCATTGTGGTTATACAATGTATACTTGTATAAGGTGTGTGCTAATTACATTATTCTTACCCAATAAATCTTCATAAACTGTCAGTGAAAAACCAGGGTAGATCCAGATCAGATAAGAGTTCATTTAGATTTGAGTCTACTCTGTATAGAAATAAATAAAATAGGAGTATCCTGCCTTTGTGGATGTTACAGTTTTAGCTTACTTCGAATTTCGAGAAACTTCTGACCGGGTGTCAAACAGCTAATGCATTCTGTTGTGACCCCAAGTTACTCGGCATCTCATCTGGATCCAAACTGTTTGCAAATACTAGTTAGGTTGCACCTAGCAGGCAAACTGTTGGAAAAAAAGAATTATTCATTTAAGTTGTACAGCTACAAAAAGTTGAAATGTGATTCAGTGTCTACTTTCCATTGGGAGAGTCTCCGAGACTATGCTATTTGTAAAGGTTTACATATCCAAATATTTTGGAGTAAATACAATACATACAAGAGTACTATATATGGTCTACACAGCCTTCTGCTCATTTATGTATTATAAAAATTATTATATATTACTTATATATTAGTATAATATTACCTTTACTACAATATACTGCTATATCCTACAATATACTGCTATAATTATCCTATATATCTAGGGCAATTGTCCAAAGGGGCAATCGTCCTGAAGGGCAAGCACTAGTCTTAAGGGGAAATTGTCCTACATTTAGTATATGTGACCAACTACAAAGCATTTTTTAGAAAGAAGACATGGGATCATCGTAAAACATGAGCTTAATTTCTCTGGCTGAAAAAAGATGAGGTTGTTTTAATGTCTTGACCTTGGAAAACTAGAGTTGTGGCCCTTTGTTTGCAAAAAAATGTCTGTCCTGAACCATTTCTTAGAAAATATTCGAAAATTTTCTATGAAACTAAATATGAAAACGTTTAATAGCATTAGGACATGCGTCTCTGCAAGTATCATTGATATTGACCTTGGAACATAACACTTGGCAATCCAAAGTTTCAAAATGTACACTTGGGACAACACAAGATGTGCCTTGAAAAAAATGTACATAATATTTTGGCATTAGGTTTTTATTACAACTTGTTTTAAGTATCCATGGTGTGAATTTAAAAGTGTAAAACTTTGAACATGTGTGTTGGGAAAAAAATTATCAGCCATTTATAGCAAAATGTACACTTGGGACAAATTCTGACTGCATTTACTATACAGCTTATAACAACTTACACTGACAAAGTATTATAGAAATACCTTCAAAAATATAAAGAATACACCTATTCCTGCTAAAATAAGCAAAAGTTTCCTCTAAATTTTCGATCACATTTTATAACTGCATCTTGATTTGTAAACAATGATAAATATTTTGGTGTGAAAATGACAAGCACCTCAATGCTTTGAACCCTTCTGACAAAAAATAATAACATCAACAAATTGTTAAATTCAATTTTTCTGAACTAATATATATTTTCCTACTTGATAAACAATGATAATATATTGTAATCCTGCAACTTTTGGTGTAGTTTAGTGTTGAAATTGAGGCTTAAGTGAAAATGTCACGCAAAAACAGTACACTTGGGACATTTTGGGGGTGTTTTTCCAAAATATCTTTTTACTTAAGCAAGGTATCGTGACCAAACTTTGCATTCAAGTTCACCACAAGGAAACAAATCTGCAGGACTGAAAAAGAATCCAATTAAGCCTCATGGTAGAAAAATAAATGAGTATTTTAATTTGGCTTCATTTTTTTTTAAACCACCCAAAACAATGGTTGAAGGGCTTCCATGTCCAAGCGGTTATGGTCTCCAGGTGGGAATCACATAGCCCCTCACACCATCTGTACTATCATTTGGCACCCCACCCATGCTGCCCGCAAGCCCAATGTCGAGGTCAAATGACTTGGAAATTTTACGTGCAGTTGGTTGTCACATTTATGTGCAGTTTTTTGTCACAGTTTTTTCATTGTCTTATATCTCCCTAACAACTGTAGTTATTGCCATGAAATTGCATTAGCACATTAAACACCATCCATACTTTCATTGCACACCCAACCCTTTCTGTCCGCAAGCCCAAGGTCAAGGTCAAATGACTTAGGAATTTTACGTACAGTTGGATGTCACAGTTTTTTCATCGTCTTATATCTCCCTTACTATTGTAGCTATTAGCATTCAAATGCATATACACCAACGTACATATAAAATACCATCCATACTTTCATTACGCACCCGACCCATGCTGCCCGCAAGACTAATGTCAAGGTCAAATGACTTAGGAAATTTACGTGCAGTTGGTTGTCAGTTTTTTCATCATCTTATATGCATATATGGCATGGAATTGCATATACACATTCAACACCATCCATACTTTCATTACGCACCTGGCCCATGCTGCCCGCAAGACCAAGGTCAAGTTCAAATGACTAAGGAGTTTTACCTGCGGCTAGGCAAGCACCCACACGGGGGGCATCACTGTCTTACAGACACAATTTTCTAGTTTAAAGTTTCTCCTGTTTCTCCTATCATTCTTCAACCACGCTGGATAACTGTTGTACACTAAACACTGCTTAATCTCATGTTAAGTTTGGGGTGCAATTATCTAGAAAAGAGAATCACTCTATTAATATAGACAGGTACATCTAATGTAACAGAATCGTTGAAATCTTGGATTGCAATGCACCTGCGAAATCGACGAAATAGTTTTGGGCAAATATAAAATAAAACTGGAAGATTAACAAGCTGACACTCTTTGATTTCACGAGCAAACAAGTATAGGTTGGACGACATGGTGAAGAGAATCAGAGCCATGTTATTTAGTGAAGGGGTAGTGTTTCGATAACATTACAATAGCTTGTTTACATCGTCCTCCTTCCGTTTCCAGATTTTAGAGGGCGTCTTCATAGAGTACTAAGCCTTTCCTGTCAGCGTACATGAAAATAGGGCAGCGTGACAGGATTGACAGGTAAGAGGGTTGACAACATGACATGCAGTATGTTGTAGTACTATAGAATCATATCCCTTTTTAATGATTTCTTAACATATTTTATGAAAAAAATAAGAAAACGTATGTCAAATAATTTTACAAAATTACATCACCATAATATGGCATATTATTCAGGATGTGAAATACAGTGGCGCAAGAGCGCCTTAAGATTACACTTGTTATGCCAATAAGTGAGAGATTTCGATTTTATTTATATAAGGAATCTATCCACACCCCTGGCGGCCTGGACTTTTAAATCAACATGACTTCAGCAATTGTGATAGACCGTCACAAGAATACTATTCCTATCAAATAGTCAATTCTGATCGCTGGTTTTAAAGATTTTCCCTTTTGATGACACAGGATGGACACATTGCAATCGGATAAGATCACTTAACCCTTTCCCTCACAGAAACGTGTTTTCACGCATTTGCAAACAGAGTAGACCCAGATCAGACGGCCCCTGGTTCAGGGTCTGCTCTGTTTGCTAAGAAATTTGATACACCCGTACCTAAAACAATAGGGGTCATTTGGTGGCCATGGCCAACCACCACAGCAAGTTTGAAGATCCTAAGCCAAACCCTAGAGCAGTTATTGATCAGAAACCATTTCAAAAGTTAAGATCATGGGGACCTTGACCTTTGACCTAGTGACCTCAAAAACAACAGATGTCATCTAGTGGTCATGGTCAAGCACCACAGCAAGTGTGAATATCCTACGTCAAGCCATTTATCAGATAGGAAACCGTTCGATCTACCGACCGACAGACAGACCGACCGACATGTGCAGAACAATATATCCCCATTTTTTCAAACAAGAGGGCCATGATGGCCCTAAATCGCTCACCTGGTTACTATAGACATATGCATACACTGTATTTCTATGTAAAAAAAGTAAGCTTCAGATTGGGGCCAATATGAAACCAAGGGCCATAATGTTAGGCCTTGAGTTTCAAATTCGAAATAAAGGAACATTAGAAGATGCTTCATATAAGTTTCAAAGTTCCGGGCCTTACAATTTCACAGGAGATTTAAAAGATTTTCCTATGAAAATCTGATAAGCCAGGGGCGGGGCCATTTTGGTCCAGGGGTCATAATTTGAACAATTTTTATAGAAAACCATTAGATGATAATAAATACTAAATTTCAAAGGTCTAGGTCTTACAGTTTAGGAGAAGATTTTTAAAGATTTTCCTATGAAAAACTGATAAGCCAGGGGCCGGGGCCATTTTGGTCCGGGGGTCAAAGTTTGAACAATATTTGTAGAGGACCATTAGACGATGCTACATACCAAATATCAAAAGTCTAGGCCTTACGGTTTCAGAGAAGAAGCTTTTTATGACAAACTGATAAGCCCCCAGGCGGGGCCATTTTGGTCAAGGGTCATAATTTGAACAGTCTTTGTAGAGGACCAATAGATGATGCTACATACCAAATATCAAAAGTCTAGGCTTACGGTTTCAGAGAAGAAGATTTTTAAAGATTTTCCTATGAAAAACTGATAAGCCCCGGGGCGGGGCTATTTTTGGTCCAGGGGTCATAATTTTAACAATCTTTGTAGAGGAACATTAGATAATGCTACATACCAAATATCAAAGGTCTAGGCCTTACCGTTTCAGAGAAGAAGATTTTTAAAGATTTTCCTATGAAAAGCTGATAAGCCCCGGGGCGGGGCCATTTTTAGTCCGGGGGTCATAATTTGAACAATCTTTGTAGAGGACCATTAGATGATGCTATATACTAAATACCAAAGGTCTAGGCCTTATGGTTTCTGAGAAGAAGATTTTTAATGATTTTCCTATGAAAAAACTGATAAGCCCCCAGGGCGGGGCCATTTTTGGTCCAGGGGTCATAATTTGAACAATATTTGTAGAGGACCATTAGATAATGCTACATACCAAATATCAAATGTCTGGGCCTTACGGTTTCAGAGTAGAAGATTTTTAAAGATTTTCCTATGAAAAACTGATAAGCCCCGGGGCGGGGCCATTTTTGGTCCGGGGGTCATAATTTGAACACTCTTTATAGAGGACCATTAGATAATGCTACATACCAAATATCAAAGGTCTAGGCCTTATGGTTACAGAGAAGAAGATTTTTAAAGATTTTCCTATGAAAAACTGATAAGCCCCAGGGCGGGGCCATTTTTGGCCCGGGGGTCATAATTTGAACAATCTTGGTAGAGGACCATTAGATGATGCTACATACTAAATACCAAAGGTCTAGGCCTTTTGGTTTCTGAGGAGAAGATTTTTAAAGATTTTCCTATGAAAAACTGATAAGCCCCGGGGCGGGGCCATTTTTGGTCCGGGGGTCATAATTTGAACAATCTTTGTAGAGGACCATTAGATGATGCATCATACCAAATATCAAATGTCTTGGCCTTACGGTTTGTTAGAAGAAGATTTTTAAAGATTTTCCTAAGAAAAACTGATAAGCCCCAGGGCGGGGCCATTTTTGGTCAGGGGGACATAATTTGAACAATATTTGTAGAGGACCATTAGATGATTCTACATACCAAATATCAAAGCTCTAGGCTTTGTGGTTTCAGAGAAGATGTTTAAGTAAATTGTTGACGACGCACGACGCACATACGCACGACGCACGACGACGGACGCCGGACACTGCCCCCTCACAATACCTCACCTGGCACTTTGTGCCAGGTGAGCTAAAAAGGGCTATAATAACTTTAATACTGAAGGAGATGTTTGCAACACCAACTACCCATGTTCAAATGCAGATTATAAGCCGGACCGCCTGACTGCCAGATTGGATGATTCCAGTACACTCCCACAAACAACTAGAGCAATCACTAAAGGTGACGAATAACCCCGCACAGTAGCCTAGATTGTAAATCCAACTTTGTGACATCAACTACCAATGTAACAGGACCAAATGACAAATTACTCAAAGTTCAAGTGGAGATAATTCTGTAATGCCTGCCACTAAATAGGTAGGATAATTGTGCTTTGCACATGTATTATTTGTATTTATGTATACCAAAAATAATTTCAATAACTTTAAAACTGAAGGAGGAGTTTGCTACACCAACTGAACTCCCATAGTTTCTTGCCAAATTTACAAAAACCTAGTCCAATTTAGTTAGCGGGGATATAATTATCTCTGGTTCAGTCACTACAACTTTCAAATGTATGTCTATACAAGAGGGCCATGATGACCCTGTACCGCTCACCTGGTTTGCTATGTTTTCTACATCAAAGCTCGTATTAATTTCAGAGAATATGTTAATAGATTTCACAATATAACTCTATGTAAACTGACAACTAAAAGGGCATGGGCACTTTTACCCTATTAAAAGCAAACTTTGATTAGTCTTTGAGGAGGTCTACTACATAATACTTACAACACAAATATCACATATCTAAGCCTTTGGGTTTCAGACAAGTTTTGTTCTCTTCAATATAATCATATGTAAAACTTGTGACCTCCGGGGCATAGCCAGTTTGACCACTGGGACAAAATTTGAACAATCTTAGTAGATGTCCATCAGATGATGCTACATACCAATAGCACAGCTCTAAGCTTTTCGGTTTTGGACAAGAATAATTTGAAAGTCCTTACTATATGATGCAATGTAAAACTTGTGAACCCCGTTGGCAAAAAATTTGAACAATCTAAGCAGAGGTCCACTAGATGATTATACACACCATATTTGGTAGCATTATACATGTACCTTAACATATTTGTTTAAAGTTTTCATTTCTTTTTGGATATTGTTTTTTTTTTTTTTTTTTTTTTTTTTTTTTTACATCTTTATACTCTTTATTTACTCATGTTACAATATCTGACATGTGTAAACATACATACATACATTCAATACATACATATACAAACATTCAAATACATATACTCAAATAATATGAATAATTCTGTTTTCCCTCACATATTATGTCGAAATGCAGTATCTTACAAATGTCCAACGATTCCTTTCTTCATTTTTAATATTGGACGATTCATATCGAGGGCTTGGCGCAAAACTATTCTAACTTGATTTTTTTCAGAATAGCTTTTTTGTGATAAATCAATTTCTTTTTGTATAACTCATAACCAGTACTAAAGATTTTTGTTATATTTAAATTATAACTTATATTACAGGAAAAATTCCAAATTATTCTATCTCAGAATAACACCATAATCAGTGCAAAACTATTCTAACTCAAGTTAGAATAGTTTTGCATGAATAAAGTGTGTTAATCTATACCAAAGCTCAATGGAAAACTATTCTAACTCAACTTAGCATGGTATTCCATGAATGAATCCAGTTAAGTTTTAGCATATGACAATGCAAGAGTATTCTATCTTTATCATGAAAAATTTGCTTACATCATAATGACATCATAACAATGATGACATCATAAAATAAACATTGAATGAAATATAAAATTATTTTGACATGACTTTGAAACCCAATTCCTCCTAAAAATGTGCTTAATCTAAGAAGTAACTGTTGATGTATGCAATATCATAATCATAAAAATAGCTACCATAAGTACTATTTCATTTATCAAAGTACTTTTTCTTTAAAAAAAAATAAAAATAAATAAAAAACACCTTTATAGTTTTAAACAAAATGATATGTATTAGAGATCTACATGTATATAAAGAAAAATAAGGATCGCCTATTTGGTTAATTTATATTTATATATAATAAAGGTAAATTAGTTTGTTAAGGGATAAAGATTTACTAGCTATATAATTACCAGTATATCTCAATTTACAAAATAGTGTTGGAGGCATTGATTGTCTGTGTCCGTCTGTCTGGTTGTTGGTCAGTCTGTCAATCTACCATTCCATTCTGATTCATTTGATTGTCTGTTTGTCACAAGATTGTGTCCCAAATAGGCGTAAATTATTTTACTGTTTTTTTGTAAGCCTAAAGTATTGTTAAATATGTTGTGGCAATTGTCTTTCTAGCGACATACAAATAAAAAGCCCAAAGTAAACGGCCACACAAACCCAGTTTGTTAGAAATTGTCTATCTATCTGTCCATCCATCCAGTCTGTCTGTTACTTTTTTGTATCTGCTTTGTGTCTTGGTCATGCATCATGCAATTTTGAAATAATTAACAGAAATATATACTATTGGCAGATGGTGTTCCACATATAAGAACCATAACTCTATATCTCTCCCAATTTCTGAATCAGCATTCTTTCTTTATTCTGTTAGCAGATTCACTTTTGCTCAGCAACTTGGTCATGCATCAGGGATTTTTAGATAACTTGACAGAATGATCTCTAGTGGTATACCGCCTGTTGTTAAAAGAACTTTAACACCTTCTCTGCCCTTTCCATCATGAGTTTAAGAATTTTCTTTAGTAGCTACCTTGAATTAGATTTTTTGTCGAAGTTTGTAAAAGAAATACTTATAAAGCGCTGAATATTATACATGTTTGGCTTTTCCCACTTTTAAAACTAAATAGTGCTTAAAGTATTGAGTAAGTTTTTGTCTTTTCAAAGGTGTCAGACACAAACTTTGATTACAGTCCCTTTTGTATGCATGTATATAAAAACAAATTGCAAGTATTACAAATTGTTCAATGATTTGTGAGAAATATAGTTTAGACAGATCAATAAATGGTAAAGACAGAGATGTAGGTACATGTAGGTCGATAGATGGTGAATAGGGAGGTGTAGGTGGGGTAATAGATGGTAAAGATGTATGTGTAGATTGGGTGATAGATGGTGAAGACAAAGGTGTAGACAGGGTGGTAGATGATAAAAAGAAATGGGAGTGGGGGTTTAGACAGGGCGATATATGGTGACAGAGGTGTAGATAGGGCAATAGATGGTAAAAATGGAGGTATAGACAGGGCTATAGATGGTGAAGACAAAGGAGTAGGCTGTGATATAGATGGTGAAGACAGTGAAGAGGGAGGCATAGGCAGAACAATAGATGTAGAAGAGGAAAGTGTAAGCAGGTTGATAAATGGTGAAGAGGACAGTGTAGTTAGGTCAATAGATGGCCAAGAGGGGGTGAAGAAATGCCAATAGATAGAAAAGAGGGTTTTCTTGACAGAGTTACAGATGTTGAAAAGGGAGATGTAGACAGAATGAAGGGTGATGAAGAGGGACTAGGTGTAGGCAGAATGATGGATGGTGAAGAGGGAGGTGAAGAAAGGCAAACAGATGTTGAAGGAGGAAATGTGGACAGAATGATAGTTGGTGGAGAGGGGGTTGTAGAAAGGCATTTGGATGATGAAGAGGGACATGTATGCAGAATGACATGGTAAAGAGAGAGGTGTAGAAAGGCCAATAGACAGTGAAGATGGAGCTATAGACAGAATGATAGATGGTGAAGAGGGATGTGTAGAAACTAGTAGAAAGGCATTTGGATGTTGAAGTGGGAAGTGTATACAGAATGACATGGAAAGAGGGAGGTGTAGAAAGGCCAACAGATAGTGAAGAGGGAGATAATACACAGAATGTTAGATGGTGAAGAGGGGGTGTAGAAAGGCCTGTAGATGGTAAAGAGGGGGTGTATACAGAATGACATGGTAAAGAGAGGTGTAGAAAGGCCGACAGATAGTGAAGACTGAGATATAGAGAGAATTATAGCAAGTGAAAAGGGAAGTATATGCAGAATGATATATTTTGAAAAGGGAGCTATAGACAGAATGAAGCGTGATGAAGAAAGAGGTGTAGGCAGAATCATAGATGGTGAATAGGAAGGTGAAGAAAGGCCAACAAATCTTGAAGAGGAAAAGGTGGACCGAATGAAAGATGGTGGAGAGGGAGGTGTAGAAAGGCCAAAAGATAATGAAGAGGGATATTTAGACAGAATGAAAGATGGAGAAAAAGGAGATGTAGACAGTAAATTAGAATGCAATTAAGGACTTACTGATGCTAGTAAGATAATTATGTGATAGTAATATAATAAATGTAAATTCAGCAGTTGGTGATAGGACAGATGCTGATAATTGTTCTCTTCATAATGTCAGTATAACAAGAAATATTGAGAGTGAAGTAATTGCCAATTCCTTCTTACTATGTGATAAAAAATCAAAGGGGCAGGAATTGAGCATGAAACCCGGAACAATGGGAGATAAATATTATGAAAATAAAACGAAATAAAGGCAAAGAAAGCAGTAAGTGTAATGGTCTAGAAAAACTAGCACAAATGATCAAAACCGGCTGTAGGGTTTGGTTGTAGGTATAAGTGCTATTTAAAATATAGTTATTAAGATATTTTTCATATGTTTTGGGGTCTATCTGACATAAATTTACAGTGTCAATTTGTTCTCAAACATTCTCAGCCAAAAATAGAACATGATACCACAAAATCTCAGAGCAGGCATACAAACTCCTTTAGATATGTGTTACTAAATGACATAAACAGTTAAGGACAGAGCTACAGGTAATGGTGCTTACCCAAATACTTAAACCATAATTTCTCCACCAAACCCTATTCTGTGACCGCTGTATAATTGTCTCTTTGAGGCCATACGCATTTATGAAATGTACATGATGCAGTGGAGGCTGCTAGAAGAAAGCTGTACATATACACAACTGCACAATGGGCAGCTATTATATAAGATCTTTAGACCAAAGAAACCCTACATTATAAAAAAGATGGACCTTGAGGATTTCTATAATTTCAGACAAGTAGCATCTGTCTTGAGGATCTTTGATTCCTTAAGCTGTGGATGTATTTATTTTTTAGTTGTCCGATTTTTTAAGAAAAAATACCTATATGTATTGTAGTAACTCTGGCATCTGCATTGTTGTCATCATTGTCATACGAAAACTTTTTACTATTCAAACAAATCTAATGAATCTTATGAAAATTCAAATACTTGGTAAGCATCACAAGGATTACTATCTGACCAAGGACAGACAAGTGTTGGCATCTGCATACTGTGCTCTTGTTTATATACAGTATGTCCTAATGAAAGCCTTGATGATTAGCTATATGTGAGTCTTGCCCTTTCCCTTTTCTATATTTATTCCAATATCAATACATACTGAATATTCATGATCAAAATAGTTAATGTATAATGATATATTAATGGAAGGTGGAACATTGTAGACATTTTAGAAAATAAAGAAACAGGTCTATCAAAGTCCACTAGCAAACAGAACAGATCCTGATTAGACTGCCACTATAGGAGCAATCTGATCTTGGTCAACTCTTTTTGCAAATTTGTGGAAACATGTTTATATGAAGGAAAGGGATAAATGCTGTTTATTTTTTAAAATAATTGCAGTAAAACTTATGTACAGCGACCACTTAAAAGTAGAAGAAAAGAGGTCCTTTATCCTTTCCTCCATGAATATTCATGTAAGAAATAATGATGTCATGAATATTAATAAGATTGTTATAATAAAACATGAAGACAGGAAGTTTTGGCCATGGCAGAAACTGCAAAATCATATCTATATAATATCATAAGCAAACAGAGCAGATTGTGATCAGATGGCTCCTATAGGAGCCGTCTGATCTGGGTCTACTCTGCAACTGTGCAGAAATGTGTATTTATGGAGTAAAGGGTTAAGAATCTGATGATATCCTAATTATTGCAGAACACTCTTGCAGTGGCATTTTGAAACACTCTCAACCCGCAGTAAGCGATCATCTGTATATAGGTTCACTGTATGTACCGTATGCAATGCAATCATTTATTACAATGTATGTTGTGAATGTACATGTATATTGTTCATTGCTATTATGCAGTCACAAAATGTTTGATTCTTTATTATAACTAAAGTGAGATTAACATAGACTGTTACATTGAAAGAGTTACAAGCCATTTCGGGTTTGGAGAAAATAAATGTTTTTTACGCAGACCTTATTTGACTCTTCCTCTCAGGGGATTTCTTTCTACCAGGGAACAGTTTTAAATGTCATTTTGCAAAGAAAACCACAATCAAATGCTTATGTCTCACTTATGGTTCAGCTGGCCCCTGGTCACACTATTAAATTCACATCTACTCAAATGATAAATATTTCATTTCAATTATTAAAGTGCATCATATAATTTTAAAATAAATTCAACAGTATTCACTTAAAAAAATGTTAACTACTTCATATTGAACTTTTTATAACTCCATTGTTGGTTAAAAGTTAAATTTTGGTCATGCATAATTAAGATAAAATACTTTTGCATGAAGCTTTTGTGTTACAATAATGGACATTTTTAGTGCAAAACTATTCTAACTTAAGTTAGAATAGTCTTGCATGAAAATCGCAACAAACATAGGACTGAATTTAGAGGCAAGACTATTCTAACTTAAATAATCTCAATAAAAGCAACAATTTGCAAAAAACTCAAAATATAATCATTGGGGATAATGCAGGAAACAAGTTAGTTTAAAACAAAACTGGAATATACAGCAACAAGAGGGCCATGAGGCCCTGAAGCGCTCACCTGAGATAACCCCAGGGGCTGGGCCATTTTTGACCTCAAAGAATTATGTGGACAACCTTGGTAGAGAACCACAAGGCAAAGCAGTATGCCATTAATTAAAGGCCTAAGCCTTATGGTTTCAGAGAAAAATAATATTTCATATTTTTCCCATGAAAAACTGATAAGCCCTGAGGCAGGGCCAAGTTTCGCCCAGTAGTCAGGGTTGTAAGTTAAACATTCTTGGCAGAGGACCACTAGCCACAGCTACATATTTATAGAGGACCATTAGATCATGTTAGTCACACCAAATATCAATGGTCTAGGCCTTACAGTTTGAGTAGATTTTTAAAGATTTTCCAATGAAAAACTGATAAGCCCTTGGGCGGGGCCATTTTTGGCCCGGGGGTTATAATTTGAAAAATATTTGTAGAGGACCATAAGATCATGCTACATACCAAATATCAAAGGTCTGGGCCTTACAATTTCAGAGAAGAAGATTTTTAAAGATTTTCCTATGAAAAACTGATAAGCCCTTGGGCGGGGCCATTTTGGCCATGGGGTCATAATTTGAACAATATATGTAGAGGACCATAAGATAATGCTTCATACCAAATATCAAAGGTCTAGGCCTTACAGTTTCAGAGAAGAAGATTTTTAAAGATTTTCCTATGAAAAACTGATAAGCCCTTGGGCGGGGCCATTTTGGCCCGGGGGTCATAATTTGAACAGTTTTTTGAAGAGGACCATAAGATCATGCTACATACCAAATATCAAAGGTCTAGGCCTAACAGTTTCAGAAGAAGATTTTTTAAAGATTTTCCTATGAAAAACTGATAAGCCCTTGGGCGGGGCAATTTTTAGCCCTGGGGTCATAATTTGAACAGTAATTGAAGAGGACCATAAGATCATGCTACATACCAAATATCAAAGGTCTAGGCCTTACAGTTTCGAAGAAGAAGATTTTTAAAGATTTTCCTATGAAAATTCCTTATTACCATATATGGAAAAAATGACAACGCCCTCCTGCGGCCATGTTTTTTGCCGGATCAAAATTCTTTTTACAACTTTTGAAGTCTATCAACTGAGAAACATTTTGGTGAAAACCATATTCAAATTGGACAAGTCATTCTGGAGAAGAAGATTTTTCTAGATATTGTGTACGGTTGCCATGGCAACAAGACCGATGGCCCCACCCACTATCTTTTAACAACTTTTGAAGCACCCACCAACAGTATGTATCTGACCAAGTTTGGTTACAATTGGGCAGTCGGTTTCAGAGAAGAAGTCGTTTGAAATTGTTGACGGACAGACGGACAGACGGACGACGGACGCCGGACACAGGGGTATCACAAAAGCTCACCTTGAGCACTTTGTGCTCTGGTGAGCTAAAAATGTAACATTGAATAAGTAAGTAAGTTTTTTCCCTTTCCTGTAAAGTTTTAAAAAATCAAGTTAGAATAGTCTTGCGCCAAGCCCTCGATATATTTCCCATGACAGCCGTAAATAATTTTTAATTCCTTCATTAGAAGGCTTAACCTTTTTTATTTTGCACATGTAAATATATCTTTTTACTTCTAAAAATAAAACATCTAATTTGTGATCTTTTTGACATGATCCCAGCAATATACTCATGCTGTCAATTTTTATCTCAGGATCATATTGCAACACTTTATTTGAAATGAAATTTAGCACTGGTTTGACTTCACAACATTCCCAGAATAGGTGAACTATGGTTTCTTCTTGAGATCCGCAAAAAATACATAAATTGTTTTCTACTAGTTTCATTTTAAATAACAATGAATTTGTTGGTAATATTCTATGCATTATTCTTGTTTGTAGCCATTGAATAGACGTATCCCGTGTACATTTAAACACATAGCTGTATACAAATTTCCAGTTTATATCTCTATTTTCAAACATGGATATCCACTTTATTTTACTAGTAGGAACCTCATCATTTTTTGATAGAGTGTTATATACAAACTTATTCACATCCTTTCTTGTTAATATTTGATACATGTAACAATTTACAGTTGGAAAGCCGACAACAGAACCATGATCTTCTTTTATAGTGAAACCGTATTTATCAATAAAATATTTGATAACATTCTTCAAGCTATTATAATCAAGAAAATTTATTTTTCTTCCAGTAATATTTTCTAAGTGTGTTAAACTTACGAACTTTCCTTCGTTATCTATAATATCTTTTACATATCTAATACCTCTATCATACAATGTTGAAAAAAATATTGGTTTCTTACCAATAAGAAAATGTTCATTATAAAATATTGGCACATTATAAATGTCAGTAAGATCATCGAAGCGAAACTTTTTTATGTACAGTATATATGTTTTTAATACATCAATCCAAAATTCATTGCTTTCTTTTTTTAAAATTAGTTCACAGAACAATTTCCCTGTGTTTAAGAGTTTATTCATATCAATCAGGCTTCCTAATAACTTGTAACATTTGCCATTATTATGTATAATGAAGTTTTTTAACCACTTAATTTTCAGACTACCTATATAGCTTTTTATATCAGTTATCTTTAAACCCCCGTCCGGGTAGTCTTTAATTGAAACACTTCTTTTAATTTTTGCTTTTCCATCCCATATAAAATCCAAAAACTTCTTTTCAAGATTTTCAATAAAATCCGATTTCGGTGTTGGCAAACTTGTAAATAGATGAGTGAACATCGGCAATAGCAATGATTTCACAACGGTTATTCTTCCTAATGGTGTTAGTTTTCTTCGTTTCCAATAAGAAATGCATTTTTGTACCTTTAATATCTTATTTTCGAAGTTCAAACTGCAAATGTTTTTCAAATTTACATCGAAAATTATTCCAAGTAATGTGAATCTAGTTTCTCCCCAAGTCAGTTTCCATTTAGTTTTGATTGATTTTGTAGTATATTTTAGCGGACCTAACCATATTACCTTTGTTTTGTCAAAATTCACTTTCAATCCCGATATCAATGCAAAATTATTGAGTGTTTCCAGAACGCTTTTTATTGTGTTTTCAGATCCATCTAGTAGTAATGAAGTGTCATCTGCAAATTGGGATATCAAATATTCGTTATCCTTGATCTTAATTCCTTTTATATTTTTGCAATGTTTTATTTTTATGGATAAAATTTCAGCACATAGAATAAATATATACGGCGAAATAGGATCCCCTTGTCTACAGCCTCTTTTTACACTGAAGAAATTTGATAAAAAACCATTTATTTGTACACAGACATCTGTGTCGTGTAAAAACAAATTAATCCATTTTTTAAACATATCACCAAAAACGAAAAGGGCAAGTGTTTTCTCAATGAATTGAAAAGACAATGAATCAAAAGCCTTCTCAAAGTCAATTAGCATTAATAAGCCTGGAGTATTATTGTCTTCACAATATTTCATAATATCATACACAAGCCTAGTATTTTCACCGATGTATCTGCCTTTGACAAATCCAGTTTGATCTCGAGACACTAAAGTGTTTAAGACATTTTTCAGCCTATTGGCAATACTGCCGGAAGCTAGTTTGTATAAAACATTAAGCAATGTTATCGGCCTCCAATTTTTCAAGAATTGTTTTGGTTTGTTTTCTTTTGGAATACAAGTTATTGTACCTAATTTAATATTTCTTGAAAATTTGTCATTTAAAAAAGCACAATTTAAAGCTCTTACAACAAAATGACCAATTTTGTTCCAAAACACTTTAAAAAAATTTGATGTAAAACCGTCGCTTCCAGGACTCTTGTCATTCTTCATATGTTTTAATGTATTTGCGACTTCTTCGAAAGTAAGCAAACCTTCCAAACTGTTCGTTTGATCCATATTTAACTTATTAAATTTACAACCATCTAATTCTCTTTCCAAATCAATATCTTTATTTATATTTTGTTCATTATACAGGCTCTCATAAAAAATACTTGTTTCGTGTAATATTTCTTTTTGATCAAAGATTAATGACCCTTCTTTTTCAATAAAATTTATGTTTTTACACGTTGAATTATATTTTTCTAAATTACAAAAGTAGTTTGTGGCCTTTTCACCATCGTCTATCCATTTAGATCTGGATCTAATAAAAGCCCCTTTAAGTTTTTCGTTTCTAATCTTTGCAAGCTTATTTTGTAACGAAAGTAACTTTTCCTTATTTTCCTCCGTCAAACACGATTCAAGGTTTGCAATTTCATTTCGTAAACTGTCTTCTGTATTTTTATTTTTTTTAGCTCTATAACTTGAGTAAGATATTGATTTACCTCGTATTTCCATTAACAGAGTTTCAATAAATAGCTGATCATTAATAACAAAATGTATATCAGATCTCTTCATCATAAGTACATTATCCAGGTTATATACAGGTGCACAATATTGTAGAATAATATCATCTATTTTCTTATTTATACAGTTAATATATTCAATGTCATTCAACAAAGAATTATTAAACTTCCACAGTCCTTTACCATGAGCAATATGTGAGAAACACATTTCTAGCCATATAACAGAATGGTCAGATTTATAGCTGGCATCAACATCACATTTTCTCAAATACTTATTCAAATTATCGGTAATTAAAAAGAAATCAAGTCTACCTTGTTGTAAAGGCGAAAGTCTTCTCCAAGTAAATTTTGAATTATCTCCATGTAATTCTCTATATGGATCTATCAAATTCCTGTCGTTTATCTGCATTAAAACCTTTGTTCTAGCTTTGATGTTATTAGTTGTAGTTTTATAGCCTTTATAGTCTTTGTAAGGATCTAGTACAAGATTAAAGTCTCCGCACAAAATAAATCTATCTTTTTCATCAAAAGAATCAATAGTGTTAAAAATAGTTGAGAAAAAACCTGGATCATCTTTATTTGGAGCATACACATTCATCAATATGAAAATTATATCACTGAAAACAAGTTCAACAGCAATAAACTGTCCATTACTATCCTTTTTAATATTTGATATTTTGATATCTAGATTTTTTCTAAATAAAATAGCTACCCCCTTTGCATTGTATTTTCCATGACTAAACGCACATTCTCCGTCCCACTCAGAATATATTGTCTTTTCAATTTCAGACGTAAAATGCGTTTCTTGTAAGCATAGTATATCAACTTTTTGATCCTTAAACAAATTAAAAATATCTTTTCTCTTTTTACAATTGTTCAATCCTCGACAATTGTAAGAATGTATTTTTAGACTACCCGCCATCGTCAATATAGAAACGTATTGTTCTGTGTTATCTGTAAGAACTACATTTGACTTGTTGAAACAAAAATCTATAATTTGCATGAAATATTCACATTTGTATCTTACAAAATCAATGATACTACAACACTCACACACATACATGACCCTACACGAACATATACAAACATGAAGAAAAAACAAGAAACACATAGCAACAAAAAAACACATGTATACATCAAGCAACGAAGTTTTTTGTTCATTTACCAAATATCTTTCTACATCTATCCTAAAAAGGACATTATTTCCATAAACGCATCCACCTTTAATAAAGAAGCGTCAACTGCGGATACGAGCGAAACACAAACGTAAATACCGTGTGCAGTGTTATATTGCATACAGAGTAGACCCAAATCGGACAGCATCTCTATAGGGACCGTATGACAAGTGTCCGCTCTGTTTGCTTACGAAAATAGAATAGACCCGACTTTTCAATTTCTTCCATTTCTGTACAAGTACATGTATACCATTTTAAAACCTCATTTTATACATATTCTTATTGTCATTTCACTGATTCACTCAGTATAATAAATATAATTATGCGCACGAATTACAAATGCAAAGGGCTTATTTTCATTTAAGCATAAGAAACAAACCGGTCTTAGTTTCAGAATGAAGCCTATTATGAAATACTTCTCCACTATACAAGTACAAAATGTCTACATAAAACAAGTACAGTAAATTATGCTTTAATCAGGTCTGTCCTGTTTGCTATCCGTATTTTTATACAAACGTCTGCATTAGGTAAGTGTTTTATGTAACACGATCACTGTGCTACCCATACTTGTACACTATTAGGTAAATATATAGCTCTGTATACAAGAGCAGACGCCAGACCGCTAATGTCACCCACGTAATTAACTATGAAAACAGTTTAGATCTAGATGAGACTCCGAGTAAATTCGTCTCCTCATCCGTATCCGAAATGTTTGTTACTGTAACAGTATTTAAAACGACGACGAAGAAAGATAAAAACAACTGTGTAGCAGGCGTAAAAAGCTTGCGCCGACACAATTTGGCGGCGAAATGCGTGCAGCAGGTGACAATTTTCTCAGTATGCATAAAATTTGCAGACGACGATTTTCTAAATATACAACAAAGAAGACATTTCAAGCAACAGTGTACATATATTGCTCAATATTCAGAAAGTTGCTGCCCACGTGCAGCCTCCCGCAAACTCAAAGACCAACATTTGCGATCGCTGTTACAGTCGCCACCAACCGGTCCGAAATTCCGCGAGCAGCCGCACAACCGCAATAACCGATCAACTGAATGCGTATTGATAAAGTTATTGACAGTATCACATAAACATGCATGACCGGATTTTCTTCTGCGAAAGGGTGTTGTTACAGATCTGTCTACATTGGTATTACAGGGTGTTGCTTTAGATCGGTCTACACATATATAAGTATACGTACAATTCAACGTACAGGTACAATTCATTTTGAAGTATATATCTTATGCATGCTTTTCATGGATAGTCGCACTCAGTACCTTTTAATTCTTAAAGTTTCATATAAACAACATAGACTGGCTCGCTAGTTTCTGAACACTGTCGCCCACACGTACATGTGAGAGCCCGTGCTCAGAAATACACGAAATGTACCCCTAACCTGCTACCTTAAGTAAACACATTCCAAAATTACTTTTTTCTCACAATTCGTCAATAAGATTCATGCCAGCACTCAACTGACTGAGCTACCAAGCCACACAGTGAAGTTCGCCAAATGATTTGGATATTGGTTACCATGGCAACAAGATTTTGCATGGAATCAATTCATTGAATAGCTTTGGAATAGGTTGACCCAAGAAGCATTCCTGTCAAGTTTGGTAAAAATCCAGCAAGTGGTTTAAGAGGAAATGTCATTTTAGGAAACAAGAGGGCCTTGATGGCCCTAACATGGCTCACCAATCAGAGGAGAAGATTTTCAGTTTCTATAGAAATTGGCCACCCTTTGGTAAAAATCCAGCAAGTAGTTTAGGTAGAAATGTCATTTTAAGAAAAAAAGTTGACGACGGACAACTGAAGATGCACGACAGACACAGTGTGATCACAATAGCTCATCTTGGCACATCATGCCATGTGAGCTAAAAAGTCAACAGTTTTGAAAGAGAGGATTGATCTGGATTCAAACTGATTAAAATGCAATCAATGATTTATCTATATAGCAAAAATATGCTTAAGCATTTCAGAGCAATACACATGTGACTAATGACCTTTGAGGAAACATGTCCCTTTTTCAGTCAAATCAGGGGCCATAACTCTTTGGAGAAATTCTTCGGAGAAAATTATGTTATGCAGATTTACACTTCAAAATTAATACATAATTATGCAAAAATTCTAAAAGGAGGTGATAAAGTTTGATGTAAATCGGTAAAGAAATGTAGAAATGGTTTGTGTGACAAGATTTGAGCCAGGTTGTGCCACGGTAAACTTTGTTTGTGTGGGTATAATTATGCGGTGAACATTCACCTTAAAATGACACTATCCAAACGTTGCAACTTCATGAGATATTTAACTATGTTAAATATGATGCCCGTATTTCTAAGATTTGTTTTTGCATTCCTCTGTTATGGAATGGAAACAAAATCCCTGTTCAAGGTTAGAGTGACCTTGAACTTTCATCCACATTGCCTCAATTTCAAAACATTAGAGGTCATTAACTTAATATCATGTTCAACATCACTACCAAAAGTACAAAAACGAGTCATGCAGGAAACACCACATACAGAACAAACACTCGCCCGAACAGCAACACAAGGAAACAGCAAATGTACATAACTATAAAAACAACATGAGACGCACAAAGACAAAACAAATATACAATAGGAGGAAGATGGAAGTACCACCTTGGAACAGTCAGTGACAAAAGTCACTGGGGGGTTAAACAGGTTTATGGGCGCCCAACCTCACACTTATTCCATCCCCACCCTAAAAGACAAACAGTGTAAATAAACGTATCCCCTCTCCAGCTAATCTACAACAACCGCGACGGAAGTTTCAGGATTTTGATTTAAAAGCCTTCTTTAGCTATTGATCGAAAACCATTTTGTATACAAAATTCATTGCGACCTTGCTCTTTGATTGAATTGGGCATTTCTTTCAAAATTGATGTAACATTTTTGAGGAAGTTTAAGATATATGGCATCCAATTTCGTTTTCTTCAATACTGTTTCACATTTGTCTATACATACAAATTTCCCTGACAATTCTAAAAATTCCCAGACAATTCCCGGACCTTGAAAACAATTCCAGACTTTTCCCTAACACGTGACAACCTATATCGAGATTGTCTTATCTACCATTGTTTATTATGTCTTATCTACCATTGTTTATTATTTATAGAAGTCAATTAAATAATACCTTGCTGATGTTGTCGATTGTTTTTTGAGCAATGTCGCTTTCTTCTTGTGACAGGTCTACCAGACTGTTTAACAGCTTAATTATTTTGTCCGTGTCACGCTGCAATTGGACATCGCTGGTGGTCATGCTGTTTGAATGCATTAGTATATGACGCACTTCTAACACCTGTAAAGGTAAAGAATGTCATATAAAGGCAGACAAGTTTGATGTTGCAAAATTACTAAATTAACTAGAAAGCTGACCCTGAGAGGGTCCTGCAGTGATCTTGTGTTCAAGGTAATAATATTTATCCTATTCACTGTCCGACCACAAATGTAGTAACATTGCCACAGTTTGGAACCACATGTGATGCTCAGTACTTGTGCGTCACGTCTGGATCAAAGCCACTTGACAGTGTCAATAATTTGACCAGATGTCTAGGTATTATGTTAAGACTTGTGTTGAAGTAGACAACATATTTTGCATGCAAAAAACTGGCCTGCAAGTGAAGGAGTTAATACATGATGTTATGAACATATAAACAGCTGTAGTATACTTTTTGGCAATGATTGTGATGCAGTTAAAATGGCAGTTATTAAGATGTTTAAGTACTGCAATAGAGACTCATATATAAATACCAGTAATATGTGAACTATTGTTTGAATTATCGCGTCTGATCAAAAGTGTTGACTGACGGATGTCCGTGCGATTGAAAAGTGAATGAGGACCTTTTCAGCGGTTGACATGTATACTAGGGGCCATTTTGCAACAAGAGGGCATACCCTATTGTTTTATCGTCCTAACCCTTTCCTTCATAACAAGAGGGCCAGAATGGCCCTGACATCGCTCACCAGGCACAGAGGAGGAGATGTTCAAAGTTTTCACTATATGTTTCTAGCGAAAACTAGCCACCCCTGGGGCGGGCCAATTTTGATCCAAGGGGCATAATTTATACAACTTTTGTAGAGGACCTAAACATGATGCTATGTGCCAAATATGAAAGCTGAGAACCATCCAGTTTCTGAGGAGAAGATTTTCAAAGCTGTCACTATATGTTTCTATTGAGACATGGCTACCCCTGGGGCGGGGCCAATTTTAGACCCCTGGGGCATAATTTATATAAGTTTTGTAGAGGACCTGAATATGATCCTATGTGCCAAATATGAAAGCTGAGAACCCTTTAGATTTAGCGGAGAAGATTTTCACTATATGTTTCTATTGAAAACTGGCCACCCCTAGGGCGGGGTCAATTTTGACCCCAGGGGCATAATGTATATAACTTTTGTAGATGACCTGAACATGATGCTATGTGCAAAATATGAAAGCTGAGAACCTTTCAGTTTCAGAGGAGAAGATTTTCAAAGTTTTACCATATATTTCTATTGAAAACTGGCTACCCCTAGGGCGGGGCCAATTTTGACCCCAGGGGCATAATTTATATAACTTTTGTAGAGGACCTGAACATGATGCTATGTGCCAAATATGAAAGCTGAGAACCTTCCAGGTTCAGAGGAGAAGATTGTCAAAGTTTCACTATATGTTTCTATTGAAAACTGACCACCCCTGGGGCGGGGCCAATTTTGACCCCAGGGGCATAATTTATAGAACCTTTGTAGAGGACCTGAACATGATGCTATGTGCCAAATATGAAAGCTGAGAACCCTGTAGATTCAGAAGAAAAGCTTTTAAAAGTTGTCACTAGATGTTTCTATTCAAAACTGGCTACCCCTGGGGCGGGGCCAATTTTGACTCCAGG
This sequence comes from Azorinus chamasolen, assembly GCA_963576725.1. Lineage (NCBI taxonomy): Eukaryota > Metazoa > Mollusca > Bivalvia > Cardiida > Solecurtidae > Azorinus > Azorinus chamasolen. The sequence goes on along the minus strand of OY755250.1, from coordinate 44,329,943 downwards.
GGAATAAATTATATAAATTTTGTAGAGGACCTAAACATGATGCTATGTGCTAAATATGAAAGCTGAGAACCCTGTAGATTCAGAGGAGAAGATTTTCAAAGTTGTCACTACATGTTTCTAATGAAATCTGGCTACCCCTTGGGCGGGGCCAATTTTGACCCCAGGACCATAATTTATATAACTTTTGTAGAGGACCTGAACATGATGCTATGTGCTAAATATGAAAGCTGAGAACCCTGTAGATTCAGAGGAGAAGATTTTCAAATTTGTCACTACATGTTTCTAATGAAATCTGGCTACCCCTGGGGTGGGGCCAATTTTGACCCCAGGGCCATAATTTATATAACTTTTGTAGAGGACCTGAACATGATGCTATGTGCCAAATATGAAAGCTGAGAACCCTGTAGATTCAGAGGAGAAGATTTTCAAAGTTGTCACTATATGTTTCTATTCAAAACTGGCTACCCCTGGGGCGGGGCCAATTTTGACCCAAGGGACATAATTTATATAACTTTTGTAGAGGACCTGAACATGATGCTATGTGCCAAATATGAAAGCTAAGAACCCTGTAGATTCAGAGGAGAAGATGTTCAAAGTTTTACTATATATTTCAATAGAAAACAAGGCACCCCTGGGGCAGGGCCAATTTCGACCCCAGGGGCAATAATTTTCAAAGTTGTCACTATATGTTTCTATTCAAAACTGGCTACCCCTGGGGCGGGGCCAATTTTGACCCAAGGGACATAATTTATATAACTTTTGTAGAGGACCTGAACATGATGCTATGTGCCAAATATGAAAGCTAAGAACCCCGTAGATTCAGAGGAGAAGATTTTCAAAGTTTTACTATATATTTCAATAGAAAACAAGGCACCCCTGGGGCAGGGCCAATTTCGACCCCAGGGGCAATAATTTTCAAAGTTGTCACTATATGTTTCTATTCAAAACTGGCTACCCCTGGGGCGGGGCCAATTTTGACCCAAGGGGCATAATTTATATAACTTTTGTAGAGGACCTAAAGATGATGCTATGTACCAAAGATGAAAGCTGAGAACCCTGTAGATTCAGAGGAGAAGATTTTTAAAAGTTCAAATTGTTGACGCCCGACGACGGACGACGCATGACGACGGACATAAAGTGATCACAAAAGCTCACCCTGAGCACAAAAGTGCTCTGGTGAGCTAAAAATGTGTTGTCACGCATTTGCAAATACAGAAAAGACCCAGACCATATGGCTGATATAAGAGTCGTCTGATCAGGGTCAGGGCCTGCTCTGTTTGCTAATGTATTGTAATTTGATAGGATCTGTTTCTATACTTTCTAAAATGACTACAATGTTCCACATTCCATATTTCATGATAACTATTTTGTCCATGAATATTCAGTAGGTATTGAAATTTGGAATAAGCATACATGACAAGAGGGCCAGAATGGCCCTGAAGCGCTCACCAGACAATCAGAGGAGAAGATTTTCAAAGTTTTAACTATATGTTTCTATAGAAAACTAGCCTGCCCTGGGGCTGGGCTAATTTTGACCCAAGAGGCACAATTTATATAAATTTTGTAGAGGACCTGGACATGATGCTATGTGCCAAATATGAAAGCTGAGAATTTTCCAGTTTCAGAAAAAAAGATTTTCAAAGTTTTCACTATATGTATCTGTTGAAAACTGCCCACCCCTGGGGCTGGCCCAATTTTGACCCCGGGGCTAATATTTTTTTGCTAATATAAGTTTTGAAGAGGACCTGAACATGATGCTCTGAGCAAAATATCAAAGCTGAGAGCCTTCCATTTTCAGAGAAGAAGATTTTCAAAGATTTCACTATTTGTTTCTATTGAAAACTGCCCACCCCTGGGGCGGGGCCAATTTTGAACTCGAAGCCATAATTTATGCAGCTTTTGTAGAAGACCTGAACATGATGCTATGTGCCAAATATGAAAGCTGAGAGCCTTCCAGTTTCAGAGAAGAAGACTTTCAAAGATTTCACTATTTGTTTCTATTGAAAAGTGCCCACCCCTGGTGCGGGGCCAATTTTGACCCCAGGGCCATAATTTATATAACTTTTGTAGAGCACCTGAACATGATGCTCTGTGCCAAATATGAAAGCTGAGAGCCTTCCAGTTTCAGAGGAGAAGATTTTCAAAGATTTCACTATTTGTTTCTATTGAAAACTGCCCGCCCCTGGGGCGGGGCCAATTTTGACACTGGGGCCATAATTTATACAAATTTTGTAGAAGGCCTGAACATGATGCTATTTGCCAAATATAAAAGCTAAGAGCCTTCCAGTTTCAGAGAAGAAGATTTTCAAAGATTTCACTATTTGTTTCTATTGAAAACTGCCCACCCCTGGGGCGGGCCAATTTTGACCCTAGGGCCATAATCTATATAACTTTTGTAGAGGACCTGAACATGATGATATGTTCCAAATATGAAAGCTAAGAGCCTTCCAGTTTCAGAGAAGAAGATTTTCAAAGATTTCACTATTTGTTTCTATTGAAAACTGTCCACCCCTGGGGCGGGGCCAATTTTGACCCCAGGGCCATAATTTATATAACTTTTGTAGAGGACCTGAACATGATGCTATGTGCCAAATATGAAAGCTAAGAACCTTCTGGTTTCAGAGGAGAAGATTCTCAAAGTTTTACTATATGTTTCTATTGAAAACAAGGCACCCCTGGGGTGGGGCCAATTTTGACCCCAGGGCCATAATTTATAACTTTTGTAGAGGACCTAAAGATGATACTATGTGCAAAAGATGAAAGCTGAGAACCCTGTAGATTCAGAGGAGAAGATTTTTAAAGGTTCAAATTGTTTACAATGGACGACGGACGACGCACGCAGACGGACGACGGACATCAGGCAATCACAAAAGCTCACCATGAGTGAGCTAAAAATGGTTAAAGGTAACAGGGGGTCAGGGGGTATTGAAACAAGAAGGCCTGAAAGGCCCTGACATCGCTCACCAGACAATCAGAGGAGAAGATTTTCAATGTTGTCACTATATGTTTCTATTGAAAACTGAACACCCTAGGGGCGGTGCCAATTTTGACCCCAGGGACACAATTCATGTTACTTTTGTAGAGGACCTGAACATGATGCTGAAAGAATGTAGTGAAAGAATGGGTAGAGTATAGACCACTGGAACTTGTATTAATTCTTTGGATGCTAGAGGCGGATTCTCCCACCACTAATGACCTATGCAAACAGCTTGGATCCGATGTCCAAACGGTTTGACAATGAGACTGAACTTCTGAAAAACTTAGAAAGAAAGTGTGTAGTGGGATTCTCCCACCACTAATGACCTATATAGATGCAAACAGTTTGGATCCAGATCAGGCCCCACATTATTTGGATCCAGATCAGGCCCCACATAATGTGGGGCCTGATCTGATATCCAAACTGTTTGTCAATGAAACTGAACTTCTGAAAAACTTAGAAAGAAAGTGTGTAGATAGGTTAACTTATGAATATGCTGCAGACAACAATTTAGCAGATGACAAAATTACCCAGCATGCAAAGAGTTAAAAGCTGAAATTCACAACAGATACGCTCTATATTGATAGCTAGCAGCTTTATGCAGGGCATAGGTATGAAAAAAAGCTGTGAGAGTTTTCTGCATTTTGAGAATTATCCAGTTTTCTCAATCTAAAATGAGTGTGCGTTATTTGTCTAAACACAATTGTACTCTACTGATCAGGCTAAGGGTGATTACATCAACACTCACTAGCTGGTCTCAAGCTGATATTAAGGCGAGACCTTTAGACTGTAGTTTCTGATCTGAAGAAGTCTATACACACAGGACAGGGCCAATTATAACCCCAGAACTATGATACTTATAAAACTCATAAAGGTATGCTAAGTAATATCTATACACCAAATAGCTAAGCTCTGGGACATGTAGTTTCTGACAAGAAGATTTTTTTTAAAGTTTTTCCTATGCATAACTAGTGATCCCTTGGGCTGTTTAAGCAGTCAGCTACAAAACAATGGTAATCCCTGGGGTCGGACCAATTTTGACCCTAGGGGCATAATTTATATAACTTTTGTAGAAGTTCTGAAGTTGAAGCTATATGCCAAATATGAAAGCTGAGAACCTTTTAGTTGTAGAGGAGATGTTCACTATATGTTTCTAGTGAAAACTGAAAACCCCTGGGGAGGGGCCAATTTTGACCCCATGGATATAATTTATGTAACTTTTGTAGAGGACCTACATATGATGTTATGTACCAAAGATGACAGCTGAGAACCCTGTAGATTCAGAGGAGAAGATTTTTAAAGGTTGAAATTGTTGACGCCCTACAACAGACGACGCACCACGACAGTAATATGATATATTACTCCTCACCGCCACCCACAAAAAAAAAAAAAAAAAAACTTACCCCGGTACCCCCGCGAGAAAAATAAAAAGAGGTACAGGTGAAATAAATTAAAGGTGGTGTAGATATTAAAAAAAAATAAAAAAAACTTACCCCCAGTATACCCCCTCTTAAAAAAAAAATCATTTTTCTTATGCCCCTATTTTTCCAAGCTTTACTTAAGCAAACACAATATGTCACTACTTCAGGACACAACAAAAAATTTTTTTTTCCTCCGCCACCACTTTTTTAAGTTTTGAAATTTCCCAAAATTACATTTATTTTTTTATTGTCTATAAATCTAAAACTCAGTAATTTGTAATTCTTGTTCATAAAAACTACCTTTAATTTCTTCACCTTTTAAATCGTTTATTTTATAAGTAACAGGATTTGTATTTAAAACTTTTTCAATTACAAATATTTCTCTAGTCCAGCGAGTAGTATAACCCTTTTCAAATTTACCTTTCTTTTTTGTTATTCTTATTCTATCTCCAACTTTGAATTTAGGTTTTTTAATTTTCTTTTCTTTTTCTGGATATAAATTTTTATACACTGTTAATTCATTTTCTAATTTACTTGCTTTAACAGGTGTCATTTTAATTGAAGAATGTACTGTATTATTATAATTTTTAACTAATTTATCTAATATATCATAATATTTAGTAGTTTCATGAGCAGTAAAGTATTTATATATATATTGTTTCATAGTTCCTATCCAGCGTTCTACTACACTAGATTTTTCTTCATTCTCAGTTGAATATAACTTTATGTTATTATCTTTTAACAATTCTTTTACTTGTCGATTATAAAATTCAGATCCTTTATCTGCCCAATTGATAATGATGTTATAGTACCCGGAACAGTTAGATTAGCATTTGAAATTGAAATTAAATCTAAGGACGTAAATTCTACTATATATCAAAACTTAGGAAGATCAATAAGTAAAAAAATGACCATTCGTATAAGCGGAAATGAAGTTATGTCAATAGATGATAGCGATATTTATCATTGTTATGTTGATTTATGGAAAACGCCCACCGAACGCACAAACATGGCTTATCAAGGTCTTGGTAAAGTAAACATGTTAAAACACAGAGTTGGGGCGGGAAATGCTGGTGCGGACAAAGAAGACGAAGCTATAGCTGACGCGTATAAAAATAGATTTTGTATTCCGTTAGACTTTGAACTATTAGAAACCCATATGCCATTTTATCAGTCTGGTCTCGGTGATAGACTCGAGTATGAACTTACATTCAATGATTATAATAAAGTTATTAACTCAACGGATAAAGATGCGAGTTATAAAATAAGTAATATTTGTTTAGAATTTGATATGGTTTCCGACGTCGAATTATCTAGACAAATAAGACAACAAGTTTCTGGTAAAATGGTAATATTATACGATAGAATATTAAGGCATAGAAAAATAATAAAAAATAAATCTGATACGCTATGGAATATAAATTTAAATGTTCCAGCGAGAAGTATGAAAGGAATTCTGATGTTGTTTGAAGACCCTGAAAGAACGAACACCGAAACTTATTTCAATCCTAAAATAACAAAAGTAGAGATTACCATCGAAGGAGTTCCGAATCAATTATACAGTCAAGGAATGAAAGCTTATCAACAATGGGATGAAATTAATAAATTTTTTGCTATGAATTCTAAACGAAATAAAATAACAAATTTAGTTTTAAAAGATACGTTCTTCACTAATACGACATTAGAAAAATATCTTACCAGTAATTACGCTTTATGGCTTGATTTACGCACAGCGGATGATAACTCACTACACGGTTCGGGAAGACGAATTGAGAATGGATCTGAAGGAATTACAATTCAAATAACGAAAGAAGCAGGAGAAGATGAAACAATAAATGTTTATCTATTTGTTATACAAGACGCACAAATTAATTTTGAAGATGGCAGATTTAAAGAAGTTGTTTATTAAAGGAATTTTAATTTCACCTAAAAAATGGAGCGACCGTCAGGGAGTGACCTCCCTCTTGAGCTTCCGAAATATGCTCATTGTGCTATTATATGTGGACAGACAGGTTGTGGAAAGACCGAGTTTGTACTTGACCTTTTAGAAAATCAATATTATAAAATATTCAAATATATAGTTATATTGTGTCCTACTATTCAATGGAATAAGGCTTATAAAAATCGTGAGTGGATTGGAGATGTTAGGAAACCTAAAAACAAAAATATAATAATTGTTAATCCTATAATTAATGAAGAAGAGAAACTACAAGAATTATTAAGAATGTTCTTTAAAAAATATGCGGGTTATTCGACGTTATACATTATTGATGATTGTAGCGCTACAAAAGAATTAACGAAGAAAAGAGATATGCTTTCCGAATTAGCTTTTTCAGGGAGACACGCTGAACAATCAGTGTGGGTTATTTCACAGAGATACAATTCTGTTTTAAAAGATTTGAGAGAACAAACAAAATGGCTATGTATGTTCTACACAAAAGGCAGAGATAGTTTTGAAAATTGTCTAAGAGAAAATGACGTTATTCCTACTTTGGAAGAACGATTAAGAATTAAAGAGGAACTAAAACAAGAGATGTCACAGTCACGTGACAAATGCCCCCAAAAATTGTACTCTGTGACCTTGACCTTTGACATATGGACCAGGGAGCTGAACGCGACACATCGTCTTTGTGTGGTGAACATTTGTGGCAAGTTATATTGAAATCCATTGATAGATGAAGAAGTTACAGACCGGACACGAAATTTGTGACAAAGTAATTGTACCCTGTGACCTTGACCTTTGACCCATGGACCAGGGAGTTCAATGCGACACATCGTCTCTGTCTGGTGAACATTTGTGGCAAGTTATATTGAAATCCATTGATAGATGAAGAAGTTACAGACCGGACACGAAATTTGTGATAAGTAATTGTACCCTGTGACCTTGACCTTTGACCCATGGACCTGGGAGTTGAACGCGACACATCGTCTTTTTGTGGTGAACATTTGTGCCAAGTTATATTTAAATCCATTGATAGATGAAGAAGTTACAGACCGGACACGAAATTTGTGACAAAGTAATTGTACCCTATGACCTTGACCTTTGACCCATGGACCTGGGAGTTGAACGCGACACATTGTCTCTGTGTGGTGAACATTTATGGCAAGTTATATTGAAATCCATCGATAGATGAAGAAGTTACAGACCGGACACGGAATTTGTGACAAAGTAATTGTACCTTGTGACCTTGACCTTTGACCCATGGACCAGGGAGTTGAACGCGACACATCGTCTCTGTCTGGTGAACATTTGTGCCAAGTTATATTGAAATCCATTGATAGATGAAGAAGTTGCAGACCGGACACGAAATTTGTGACAAAGTAATTGTACCCTGTGACCTTGACCTTTGACCCATGGACCTGGGAGTTGAACGCGACACATCGTCTTTGTGTGGTGAACATTTGTGGCAAGTTATATTGAAATCCATCGATAGATGAAGAAGTTACAGACCGGACACGAAATTTGTGACAAAGTAATTGTACCCTGTGACCTTGACCTTTGACCCATGGACCGGGGAGTTGAACGCGACACATCGTCTCTGTCTGGTGAACATTTGTGCCAAGTTATATTGAAATCCATTTATAGATGAAGAAGTTACAGACCGGACACGAATTTGGGACGGAAGGACAGACGGACGGACAGACGGACGGACGGACAGACGGACGGACGTACTAACGGATGGGTAGTTGTGTGACTTTTTCCTTTGATCTTTTCTTGTGTGACTAGTCCCACAAGAAAAACTATTTTTGGCTCTAACTTTGGAAAAGAATGATCTGGAAGCTAACCCTTACCCTAACCCTATGTCCCACAACTGGCCAGGTTAATGTCACAAGAAATGGCCAGGTTAATGTCACAAGAGATGGCCAGGTTAATGATTTTACTTGTGGGACTAGTTAGAAAAAGTCACACAACTACCCTTTCGTGAGTGCGGACGGACGGACGGACGGACAGACGGACAGACGGACAGACGGACAGACGGAAGGACGGACAATGCGATTACTATATGCCCGCCTTTGGGGGCATAAAAAAGAAGCATCGTAAATTGATATTGAGAACGGATCAACCTACTGGCTATTGGTTAGTCGACCGTTCCACTTGAACTCAAGGCGAACTCGATGATTGAAATTTGATTTTATAAAATGGGCGTATCTATGAAAGATTTTAAAATTCTTGCAGCAGTTTTAAGTGAAAAATTTCATTTAATAGAGTGTACAATAGGCTATTTCCCTCTAGAACATCCGGGGGCTAGTGCCTTAATTGAAACTCTTCTTCTTGCTTCTGGTGGAAAAGATCCATTCAATGATGAAGAAATTGAATTTGAAATGTGTAAAACTGAACTTCGTACTGAACTTAAAAATATTATTTTTGAAATAAATAAAAAAGTTGAAGTGGAGGATCGCAGCTCGGGCGCCCTCGATAATTCAGATCGACCTATTTCTTTGAAAGATTTTAATATTATTGCAAAACTTTTATTTGAAAAATTTCATTTAATAGAGTGTACAATAGGCTATTTCCCTCCAGAACACCCAGGAGCTAAATTCTTAATTGAAACTCTTCTTTTTGCTTCTGGTGGAAAAGATCCATTAGATGGTGAAGAAATTGAATTTGAAATAAGTAAAACCAAACTTCGTAATAATCTTAAAAATATTATTTTTGAAACAAATAAAAAAATTGAAGATTATAAAATTATTGCAAAAGTTTTAGTTGAAGAATTTAATTTAATAGATGGGCTTATCCCAAAACATCCAGAGGCTAAAAACTTAATTAAAACTCTTCTTTTTGTTGCGAGTGAAGAAAATCCATTCAATTATGAAGATTATAAAAAACCTATTTCTTTGAAAGATTTTAAAATTATTGCAAAGATTTTAGTTGAAGATTTTTGTTTAGTAGAATGTATATACGATAAGTCTATTCAAAAACATCCAGAGGCTAAAAACTTAATTGAAACTCTTCTTTTTGCTGCAGGTATAAAAGATGTTTTTGATAAGAAGCATGAACGTGAATTTCGTACCAACCTTAAAAATATTATTTTTAAAGTAAATGATGAACTTAAAGAGAAAATATTTGGGGTGGAAGCCTGATTTTAGTTGGAGTGAAATGGACACTCCTTTAATCTTTTATTATTTCTAATTTTAAAACTGTCTTAAAAAAAATGTCGGTTGATTTTAACGTTTTAGTAAATTGATATTGAGAACGGATCAACCTACTGGCTATTGATTAAGCATTACTAAAGCATTGATTAAGCATTACTAATTAAAATGCTATTGGAACTGAAGGTTAAAAAAAACTATAATTATTTTTAAACTAAAAAATAAATTATATAAAATGAATGCCGAAGAATTATTAACCGAAATCGAGCGACCGAGTTGCGATGGGGGAGAAGATGTTGAGGAAAAAAAACGTGAACGATTATCAGCTATTGTAGCTGGTGGTAGTAGTAAACAATATCTTGGAAGAGAGTTACAACTTTCAGACATTGACGCAATGACTTCCGATCAAATAAAAAAACTATATTGTAGATATGAAGCGAGATTAGGAGCTAGTATGACTAAGACATTAGGTAATTCTTTTATTAATTTATATGTTATGGGTGTTTCTAAGTTTTTTAATGTTAACCCCCCAAAACTAATACAAGACTTAGAGGAAGATCCTTTTATAAATCACGCTTTGACTAGTTCATGTTGCGAACTGTACTATAGATATGGAATGTATTTAGCACCTCTTACCGCAATGTTAACAACAGCAAAACATGTTAATCTTACTAATAATGAAGATGATTCTCAAAAAAAGATATAAAAAATGAATAGTGAAGAAAATATTAATAATGAAGAAAAAATGAATAATGGAGTTCCTCTTGGGGGGTGTAATCTCTCGAAACCCAAAAATCCAAAACGAGTAGCTGCGGGTAAGAAAGGTGCAGAAGCTAGAAAATTAAAAGCAGAATTAAAAAGAAAAGAAGCAGAACTTTTGAAGAAAGAAAATATGGAACTAAAAATTTCGAGCGGAGTTCCTCTTGGTTTAAATTCGACACCAAGACAAATAACAAAAGATTCAGATGATGATGCTTTTCAAAATTCAACCGGAAAGCTTGCTCAAAAGCTTGCTAACACAGACGACACAGACGACTCAGACGGAGAGGCGACCGTAAGAGAGCGTTCCGCTTCAAATCTCTCGAAATTAGAAATAATAAAAGATTACATACCATTATATGTATCAATCGTAGTTGCTGGATTAGGAGTATATTTATTCGTAAAAAGTAAAAACATTCAAGTCAAAAAAGAAAAAGAAAATATATCTTATGAAATAAAGAAAGAAGAATATAACCCATTTGAATTTAATTAATTTTCTTTTATCTATATTTTTTCTTTAAAAAATGGCAACAGATGGAAAACAAATAGCAAACATGTTATATCATGCAGGAGTAGAAACTGTATTAACAATTGGATATGCGGAAATAGGCAGAAAACTATTAAAAAGATCAGCACCTAAAGTAGATTTTAATATGGGAGATATTGGAATGTTAACTATTGATATATTACTTGCAATGGCAACAAAAGATATGTTGGTTAAACAAGGTATTATTCCAGCTGATATTATGAAGTAGATTTTTATTTTTTAGAGTGAGCGGAGACCGAGTCAAAGAGGAACTCCCTCCAGTCGAACGAGTTCCTTGGAATGAAATTCACTCCTTAAAAAATGTCTAGAGTAATACCAATTAAGTTGGGTGATAAGTATGATTATTTATTTTTAAAACCAGATGATGATGTTGAAGAAGTTATAGAAGATTATTCAAAATACGTAGTTTTTGAAGAAAATAAACCTAATTATTTACTTATTGTCCCTGGTATTTTTTTAATTGGGTTAACTATTTGGGATTTTATTAAGTTGATTACACCTCCAAGGGGAGTCCAAGAGGAATCCTAGTTTTATTTTTTTAATTAAAAAATGGCAAGTGCAGTAATAATGATGATTGGGGGAGCAGTTACAAATGCATTAGCTTTTACTGGTGGTAATTATTTATTTTCACATTTAGGAAAAGATTCGGATAAAGAAAGAGAAAGACATGATAAAGCTATGGAACAATTAAAAGCAGCAAAGGCGGATTGGGAAAAAGAAAGAACTCAAAGATTAGATTATATTAATAAAGAAATGAAAAAAGAACATCATGCCGAACAAACATTTGCTGATGTTGACCAAGCTATGAAAGAATATTATTATGCGAGCGAGCGACCATCGGGAGCGAGTCCCCTTGGAGGCAAGACTGAGATAGAGAGCCTAGGAGCACTCGCTCCGCACGATCCTCCAGAACCTAAATTAAGTGATTTTTATACACCATCGGAAGACCAGAAAAATAGAGAGATTGCTTTTGTTATTGGTGGTATGGCATTAACTGGTTTTGTTGCTTGGAAATTTATATAAAATATAAAGATTTAATTCCATGAGGTTGTGTATCTATTCCCTTATCTGATATATATCTTTTATCATCAAAAGGAGATAAACCTACTTTAATCATTCCATTTAAATATATTTTATGATTCTTATGTGTTAAATTAAACATTGTTTTATGAATTATTCTTTTTTCAAATAAACATTTTTTATATGATTCAATATTGAATTCTTTTTTAGTTGTTTTATTAACCCCTTTTGCTAAACATTTAAATTTAACATTTGAATCTTCTAAATATTCATAACCATACATTTTACTTCTAATTCCAATGAAAGCTGTCATTATATTACCCCCTAATTCATCTTTAAACTTTCCAATTACTTTTTTATTTTCTGTTGAATATAAAAGATGTTCTTTTGGAAAATTAGATGTGTCTAAATGATCTTTTATTTTTTCTAAATCGGAATATAGATCTTCTGTAAATATATTTAATACCATACTATCTGTATCACTATATAAAACTTCATTATTAGGAAAATGTTTTTCAATTACATCATAATAAAACTTATACATTACTAACTTTGAATAATCTAAAACACACATTCCTAAATAAATTGGTTTATTAAAGTACATTGATTTATAATTTAATAATACTGCTTTAAAATTATTATTAAAATCTATAATATCTTTAAAATTATCCTTTGAAGCTAATCTTTTAAGTTTTTGAGGATCATTTGTTAATTCCACTAAACATCTATTAGAAATATTCTCCATTGTCTTTCCGTAAAATGAATTATTCATTAATTTCCAAAAATCTTTTTCAAAATCATTTGTTGCTTTTGCTCTCATACTTGTATTGAAATCAATATAATCTTTTAACCATGCTTTATGATTAAAGGATATTATACTATGAATTTTTGTTACTTTTATTCCAAGAGAAATGTAATATTTTAATATATCATAATGTACGATATACTCTTTCTTATCATAAAGATCTAAAATTAGTTTTTTAACGTTTCCTAATTTAAGATTATTTTGTTTTAAAAAATCTCTTGAATAATCTGATATTTCTTCTTCATTTATCTTTCTTGAAAATGGCATTGGTGGAAATTTTCTTAATTTGAATTTTGTTACATTATCATATTCTAAATCAACTTTAAAAATCATACCAGTTTCTTCATCACATTTATCTAAATAATAGTTTATATCTTGTTTTATATCTTGTTCCCATTTAAAATTTTTATAAGGAAGTTTCTCTGACATTCCACAAGCATATAAGTTATTAGCATCTGTATACCATAAATAATTTGGATTTTCTATTTCTCCTTTTTCAGTCGTATATTTATTTTTTACTTTAACAAATCTTTGACCAAGAACACCAGAAAATCCTCCACGTATTCCATTAGTAAACATTTGTAACATATCTACATCCGTTAACAAATCTAATTCAATTTTTGTATATTTTAATCCAGCATTCCATGATAAACCAGGTGCTGAATAACAATAAGCTGGATCTATTTCATAATGTTTTAAACAAAGATTTCTAAAATTTTCAAATACATCTGTTAATATTAATACATCTAGTTTTTGATAAAGCATTAAATAATCTTCAAATGTTTCACAATATCTTTTGAAAATCTTTTTTCCATGTTCATATTCATTTTCTGAAATATTTTTTTGTTGAAGTATAGAAAAAAATTCTTTTTTATCTGGAAGAGATTTATTTTTTAATTTTTCCATGGAATTAAAATAATCATATGGAAATACACCTTTAAAAGTTCTTTCATTATTTTCATGATATTGCAAATCTTCAAATAAAAGATATGTATAATGTTTAAAGAATAAATTTTCTCCATATTTTGTATTTGAACCTCCTAATTCTTTTATTAATTCATTTCTTTTACTTTGTTGTAGTTTTAATTCTTCACTAAAATCATTTTTTAAATGATTGAATAATTCTCTTTTAAGAAATTTATATTGATTATCTTTTAATGTTTTTGATAAATTACTTAAACCACTTAATAGAAATCTCATACTATCTTTAAAAACTAACTTAAAATATCGATCTCCATATGTTATTGATATATAATTTTCACTATCTTTTGGTAATACTTTTACTATTTCATATTCTGTTTCATGTTTCAGTAATTCTTCTGTTATAAAATGGAAATCATAACCACTTCCATTATGAAAAAAGATTGGAAATTGTTTTCCGTCTCTAGATTCTAATCTATTACAACTAGAACAGGAAATTCCTCTAAATTGACCTGACAAATGATTATGTTCAATTACTTTTTCCTTTCTTTCTAATTTCTTTTTACACAAATAACAACAATCAGAAGTATTATATAGTTTTTCTTTTTCCTTTTCTGATATTTTAAAATTCTTTCCTGTATGATAATAAGCCCATTTAATTTTATTATTATATTTTAAACATGTTTTAATAAAATCTCGTTCTGCATTTTCACTAGGTACATAGTTAATATTTTCATTTGGTATGACATTAGGATATTGAGAAACTAATTGTAAATTATATGAAACTACTTTTTGTTGTTGTAAATTTATTGTATTATCTTTAAAAGATAGTTTAATATTTTCTCTTTTTATTTTATTTCGTAGATTATCACTAATTTTATCGATTTTTATTTTACTGATTTTTATTTTATTTAATTCACAATATTTTTTTTATTTCATCTTTTGATATTTCTATATATCTTCCATCTTCAATCCATCTATCAAAAATGTTATCTATTAATTTATTAAAATATTTCTCAATGCATTTTTCTTTAATTTTATCTAAATATATTTTATTTTTTTCATTAGATAATCTATTATTAATATAATTATGATAAATTCTTTTAGATTCTTTTTTAGTTATCTCTATTTCTTTCATTATTTTATTAATAATCATATATTTTATTTTAGAATTAACATTATGTGATTTACTTTTCATTCTTAATTTATTTATTTGTTTCATAAGATCAACATCCATATAATTTAATTTTATATTAATTGATTCAAAGTCAGCATATCCGACAAATGGTAATTTTAATTTAAAATGATAATTTTCAAATTTAATTGTAGAACCTTCTTGAGGCATTTTATATTTAAATGGTTCATTTGTTAAACAAACTTTCTTGTGATTTTCTAAAGCATTTTCAGTAGTATATGAAGCAGTAATACAATTTCTACAATGATACCTTTTATTATGATTATGATTAAGATAGGCGTTGAAATCTTTAATTAAACAATAATGTTTTTTATCGTCTTTAGTAACATATAATAAATCTATAACATATTTTCTTTCTTTAAATTTACTTCTATACATTGGATAAATATCACGTAGATTATTTTCTTGTATTTTTTTTATTCTAGGATTAATAAGTTCTTCACTATCTAAAATACTATTTTCAATTCCAAATACATTTATAGCTATATCTTCATTTTGTTTTTCAAATGTTTTAATTGAATTTATACTTACTGGTAAATTAATATTTTCCATATTAAACCATTCTAAAAAAGGTTTATAATTTGATACTCTTACAGGATGATTTTTCATTTTTAAAAATACATCTGAATATTCTTTATCCATTTCAGGATTTTCTTTTAATTTATATAGTAATCCAGCAATTACACAATATACAAAACAGTTATCATCATTGTTTTGTATATTTAATAAACTTCTAAAATTTATCCCTAAATTAAAATAAGAAGATCCATTTAAACTTTTTACTCTAACAACTTTAACTTCTGTATTTTCTATTTCATAAAATATTAAACCAGATTCTTTTCCCTCTTGTTCTTCTACCCATACTTTATACTTTTCAACAATAGAATTATATACTTCATTAAATTCATTTTGTACAGAAAGTTTTATAAATCCACTATTATAATATCTATCTATTTTTACATTCATAGCTATAGGTTTTGTAAAAATAGTTTTTACTAGTATATTAAATTTAACATTAGGAAATGATGAAACTAATCTTTTAATATCTGGTTTAATCATTTTAAAATAATTATCTATATTAATACCACTTTTATTAATAACTTCTTTAACATAATTTTTATTATTATTAGATTTTTTAGAGCTCATTTTATATAGATATTTTTTTAATTATCCATTTTTATTTTTTTATAATTAATGAAATAGTCTGGATTTCTAAGTATAAATTCTTGAAAAGATCGTTTATATTTTTCCTTATTTTTTTGGTAATGATTTTGTTGTACAGGCTTAATACATTGTTTACATGCAGATTTAACTCCCTTCGATTTATTATTATCTTTGTAATATTCACTTAGTAACTTGTATTCATTACATTTTGAACAAACTTTTCCCTCAATCATTTTTAATGAAATCAATTTTAGTTATTTCAAAATGGATCTAACAAATAAATTAGCAAATGAATTACATCATAGAGTTATAAAATCTTTTCCTAAAAGACGTGTTTATGTTAATTCAATAGATCAAACATGGGCAGTTGATTTGATAGATATGCAACAATATTCAAAACAAAATAAACACTATAAATATTTATTAGCAGTTATAGATGTTTTTAGTAAATATGGTTGGTTAATTCCTTTGAAAAATAAAACAGGAGTAACAGTAAGTGAAGCATTTAAAATATTATTTAAAGAAAGAAAACCAATGTATATTTGGGCAGATAAAGGATCTGAATTTTATAATCGACAAGTAAAAGAATTGTTAAAAGATAATAACATAAAGTTATATTCAACTGAGAATGAAGAAAAATCTAGTGTAGTAGAACGCTGGATAGGAACTATGAAACAATATATATATAAATACTTTACTGCTCATGAAACTACTAAATATTATGATATATTAGATAAATTAGTTAAAAATTATAATAATACAGTACATTCTTCAATTAAAATGACACCTGTTAAAGCAAGTAAATTAGAAAATGAATTAACAGTGTATAAAAATTTATATCCAGAAAAAGAAAAGAAAATTAAAAAACCTAAATTCAAAGTTGGAGATAGAATAAGAATAACAAAAAAGAAAGGTAAATTTGAAAAGGGTTATACTACTCGCTGGACTAGAGAAATATTTGTAATTGAAAAAGTTTTAAATACAAATCCTGTTACTTATAAAATAAACGATTTAAAAGGTGAAGAAATTAAAGGTAGTTTTTATGAACAAGAATTACAAATTACTGAGTTTTAGATTTATAGACAATAAAAAAATAAATGTAATTTTGGGAAATTTCAAAACTTAAAAAAGTGGTGGCGGAGGAAAAAAAATTTTTTGTTGTGTCCTGAAGTAGTGACATATTGTGTTTGCTTAAGTAAAGCTTGGAAAAATAGGGGCATAAGAAAAATGATTTTTTTTTAAGAGGGGGTATACTGGGGGTAAGTTTTTTTTATTTTTTTTTAATATCTACACCACCTTTAATTTATTTCACCTGTACCTCTTTTTATTTTTCTCGCGGGGGTACCGGGGTAAGTTTTTTTTTGTTTTTTTTTGTGGGTGGCGGTGAGGAGTAATATATCATATTACTCACGACGGACATCAGGCGATCACAAAAGCTCACCCTGAGCACAAAAGTGCTCTGGTGAGCTAAATATACATTACGGAAATGGTCCCTAAAACCTGTCCAAGCTTTGGTGTCATGGACGTCCAAGTGCAAAATGGTCATTTTAAGTCTGACACCTGTACAACAGGAGAGGGGCATATCGGACATACAGTGGCTGATGATATGCGGACATAAGCCACCCTGTAATATGTTTATGAGGGGCTATTGCCAACTTATAGTTTGAATATAATAATATGATAGCATGAAATATCGAAATTTGTGAACACCATTTGACATTCGCGAAAACTAATGACATTTCAAGTTTGCATGAATGGCAGTTTTGAAGACTTTGATAGAGAAGCAAGAAAATTAGTTTGTATTTAAAATCTTACATGATTAGTTATTATCATTTAGCTTATAATGCATACTTATTTCTCATCAGATAAACGAAAGCAACAAGCCAACATTGTTTTTCTGTTCACTGCAGCATATTTTTGGCAGATAAAATTAATGTAGATCTACCCACAGGGGTCTGAAGTTTGCCAGGACCCCAAAATGACGCACCTGTGTAAAAAATCCATTCTGGGTCGAAGTCATTGATTACATATATATATATATATATACATTCTTATGTATATATATATGTAATCAATGACTTCGACCCAGAATGGATTTTTTACACAGGTGTGCCATTTTTGGGTCCAGGCACACTGCAGACCCCTGTGGATCTACCTAAGGAGCTCTTTAATGTGGAGTCTCAGAAATAGGTCAATCTTTACCTTGAAACAAGCGGACATGTTGTTGACTTTTTGTTATGATTGTTCAAAGTTAATTGTGTTGCTGATGGATATCAAGAGAGTATTTGATCTTAAAAAACTGATTACCCGATGCAAAGATGTTATTTCTCAGTGACCTTTCAGCCTTAATATAATTACAGTAGCCTAAATCTATGGACTGTAACTTGTTTGTTAACAGGTACAAGGTAGGTAATGTTTCGATTTGTTTTATAAGAGATGAATGTCTTATCAATATTACTACCATGGTTGATTGGCTAGCTGAGAAGAGACCAAGCGGAACTGGACTGACTGCCCGGGGCCTCTAGCCTTTAATCTCTTGACACCTGAATGCTGGGGTCAAATGAAAACAGTTACTTTCAGCAGATGATTTTGATTACAAACGTTGTCTGCTTAAGATTTTCGAACCGATTTTTTTTCAGATTCTGAAATACAAACCGGTCTCAAAATGCAAAAATCGGTCCAGACCGGCGATTTTCCGGATTTCTAGAGCCCTGAGTGGCTCTTTAATTTGGACAAATGGCCCTTTTGTATGGCCCCTGATTTGGTTTAAACATATTTTATTTTTTTTGCGATTTACAACATGCATAAATATACACAACTCTAATTAATCTAAATAATCCCTGATTTCAAAGGCACCCAGTCTCGTTTCGGCCATCCAGACAGACGGGCAGATGGATGAACGGACATACAGATAGACACTGTGATTCCTATAGGGTTCCTGTATTTTCAATGCAGGACCCTAATAATATTTAGAAGTAACTGTAAATTAAAACATTACTATTACCACATTATATGTGATTATAAATTGTCAAAATGTAAACAATTACAGCGTGTTTTTTTTCACCAAATTGGGAACGGGTCCGGTACCCTTCGGATTGGGAATTGTAAACTCTTGACAATATCTGTAGATTTATTATCACTGAACGTAAACCAGTCTCGATGAAGGGGCATGTATAGATCTTTGTCAGGACCGTTTCCGAAATGCGATCGTATTCAGTGGTATGGTTTTATACATACCCCAAACATGTCAGTACAGTTACGTACCTTTGTTTACGTTCATTGCAGACCTACATTATGGCAAAAGATAAGTTTGAATTAGGATAGTTTGGTATGAATTAAGAGAAAAATGATTTGACATGTTGGGAAATGTGTTTATTTTGATTGGGAACAGGTCTGTTCCCCGGTACCGTTCAAAGAAGGAAAAAAAACGCTGAAATTATTATATATATACACATATTAGATTCCTTAGTTCTTATCTCAGCTAAACGCTCTGTTGGGAGAGATCTGGCAGTAAACTGTCTGAAGAACTACATACTTGTTTTATGGCTGAGGCCAAAACTAAACATCCCACTATTGATATGAATATCAGTTTAAACAAGAAGACCATGATGGCCTTGTAACTAGCCTAGTTAACAGATCTCATGTGATAAACTTATGCAAGAGACAGGAAGGATTTATACAAACCTGTACATAATGTATATGGCCTAAAGCAAATAAGGTGTGACATTTTGTAAAAAAATAATTTTTCTTAAAACTTTTTTTCTCTAGCTGCATTATATTGCAAAACCATCAAAATTAATACAAATCGACAGATTTTGAAGAAATGTGTGGACGTTTTATAGAAAATGGTCTTTAAATTACCCATTTAGCTGCAAAATATTTAACGGACATGGTTAATTGAGCAGCATGCAATTGTACTGTAATAGTAATATGATACTTAACTAACATATTCATAGTTACACAAGGTCTAAGTAGACATGTTTGTGTATTTTACATGGAGAAAAATAACTAATCGATAATTTTTTCTGATGTTATTCATGAAAATTGGCCGAAAAATATCAATATTGACACAAAGAATTTCTATTTTTAATATCAGAGACCATTTAGACTGCCAAATCATATTTTAGCAAATAAAACAATACACTGTTAAGTGATAGGCCAAATTTTATATCTTTTACATTTACTTCTAAAAAGATATTACATCTAAAGTAAGCTGTTAAACCTAACCGTTAGGGTTGGGACATAAAATGTTCATGTCATGTTATTAAGAGTAAGTTGTTATTTGTAACTAAATATCCTCAGAAAGTATTTATATGATTAAGGGAAGCTTTTTTAATAAATATAACGATGAACAATTACTGTATTGGACTTAATCAAGACTCATTATATGGCAAGTGTTTCTCTAGAAAGAGGCTTAAATGTTGGAAACTTGATTTTCCTAAAGGCTTAAAACATCATTCCTAATATTTTACACCCTATTCCATGATACTGGTGAATGAGGGAAGAGTAAAAATGTATAATGATATAAACTTATTTGCAGTTTGCAATAAAACAAGCTGACACATGTTTAAACTCAAAACCGTTAGGGTTGGGACACTTCTAAGGTTCAGATAAAATTGTTGATGTTCTTCAACTACATACAAAAACACTACTACATGTATTTTGTTAAATTTGGTTGGCTATTCTTAATTTCTCATGAAATTCAATGCCCCAGGATGGGTTATTATTACTGTTCAGAAACTTGTACTTTCATTACTTGTATTTTTTCCTCATCATAATTATAACTCATAAAAAAAATTACTTCAGCACAAGTACATTTCCTCACATACATTATTAACAAATGGTGCAATGATAATGTAGTTTGACTTCCAATATTATTTTGAAACACCAGCAATTAAATATTTCTGTATTTGTTTGAATTTTCCACTACCTACCTTTGCGTTAGGGTTGGGACATTGACAGAAATAGTAAACCAATAATTGAAAATAAGAGGTATTATTAACTCAAAACTACTGAAATAATGTCCAAGTTACATTAAACCCAAACAATATTGTAACAAGAATGATGAAAGGAACAACGGTGTCATCTTCTGGACACAAAGGATTTCCCTTGAAGACATCACCAGTCCAAGAATCACAGCTATAATTAGATTTGCTAAAAAAAATTGACTGACATATAAAGTCTATACTAACGTTAATTCGAAATGAAAGTACTTTCGTATCAAGCTGTGAATAAACCTTTGGAATACTTAAATACCAATGTTCATAATTATGGGCTAGTGTTAAAAAGACCGTTAGGGTTGGGACAAAAACCATTAGGATTGGGACAAGAATTTATGATGCAATAGCAGAAAGAAGGTTAGGAGTAAAGCTATTCCTTTTAGACAAGTATCTAAAATGAGGATAAAAGAACATACATTTGTAATCAAAGTCGTTAGACTTGCCAAACTAACTTCAATTATAAGCTGCATACTAATGATCAAGCTAACTGTTAAGCCATTAGGGTTGGGACAAAAAATCATCTTTAAAGGAAACATACCATTTTGTGACATGTTTTTGTATGTAAATTCATAGATGAAAATCTAAAAGTGCAATGTGTTTGCCAATAAAGATACCACATTTCATACTTCCATGCCTTTTTCTTTTTCATTAAAGCACACATCCTTATAAAAGGCGTAGTTAAGGGTATTTGGCTTCATTTTGGTACTTTTCAAAACGAATGTAGGAAAAAATGCCACTGGAAAAATGCCATCAGAAAAAATGCCACTGGAAAAAATGCCACCCTGATTTGGAAACAAGAGGGCCAGATTGGCCCTGAAGCGCTCACCAGACAATCAGAGGAGGAGCTTTTCAAAGTTTTAACTACATGTTTCTTTAGAAAATTTAGCCTGCCCTAGGGCTGGGCTAATTTTGACCCAAGAGTCAAAATTTATATAACTTTTGTAGAGGACCTAGACATGGTGCTATGTGCCAAATATGAAAGCTGAGAACCTTCCAGTATCAGAGAAGAAGATTTTCAAAGATTTCACTATTTGTTTCTATTGAAAACTGCCCACCCCTGGGGCGGGGCCAATTTTGACCCCAGGGTAATAATTTATATAAATTTTGTAGAGTACCTGAACATGATGATATGTGTAAAGTATGAAAGCTGAGAGCCTTCCAGTTTCAGAGAAGAAGATTTTCAAAGATTTCACTATTTGTTTCTATTGAAAACTGCCCACCCCTGGGGCGGGGCCAATTTTGACCCCAGGGCAATAATTTATATAACTTTTGTAGAGTACCTGTGAATAATGCTATGTGCCAAATATGAAAGCTGAGACCCTTCCAGTTTCAGAGAAGAAGATTTTCAAAGATTTCACAATTTGTTTCTATTGAAAACTGCCCATCCCTGGGGCAGGGCCAATTTTGACCCCCGGGCCATAATTTATATAACTTTTGTAGAGGACCTGTACATAATGCTATGTGCCAAATATGAAAGCTGAGAGCCTTCCAGTTTCAGAGAAGAAGATTTTCAAAGATTTCGCTATTTATTTCTATTGAAAACTGCCCACCCCTGGGGCGGGGCCAATTTTGACCCAAGGGCCATAATTTTTTTAACTTTTGTAGAGGACCTGAACATGATGCTATGTGCCAAATATGAAAGCTGAGAGCCTTCCAGTTTCAGATAAGAAGATTTTCAAATATTTCACTATTTGTTTCTATTGAAAACTGCCCACCCTGGGGCGGGCCAATTTTGACCCTAGGGCCATAATTTATATAACATTTGTAGTGGACCTGAACATGATGCTATGTGCCAAATATGAAAGCTGAGAGCCTTCTAGTTTCAGAGAAGAAGATTTTCAAAGATTTCACTATTTGTTTCTATTGAAAACAGCCCACCCTGGGGCAGGGCCAATTTTGACCCCAGGGGCATAATTTATATAACTTTTGTAGAGAACCTGAACATGATGCTATGTGCCAAATATGAAAGCTAAGAGCCTTCCAATTTTAGAGAAGAAGATTTTCAAATATTTCACTATTTGTTTCTATTGAAAACTGTCCACCCCTGGGGCTGGGCCAATTTTGACCCCAGGGCCATAATTTATATAACTTTTGTAGTGGACCTGAACATGATGCTATGTGCCAAATATGAAAGCTGAGAGCCTTCCAGTTTCAGAGAAGAAGATTTTCAAAGATTTCACTATTTGTTTCTATTGAAAACTGCCCACCCCTGGGGCAGGGCCAATTTTGACCCCAGGGGCATAATTTATATAACTTTTGTAGAGAACCTGAACATGATGCTATGTGCCAAATATGAAAGCTAAGAGCCTTCCAGTTTCAGAGAAGAAGATTTTCAAAGATTTCACTATTTGTTTCTATTGAAAACTGTCCACCACTGGGGCGGGGCCTATTTTGACCCTAGGGCCATTATTTATGTAACTTTTGTAGTGGACCTGAACATGATGCTATGTGCCAAATATGAAAGCTGAGAGCCTTCCAGTTTTAGAGAAGAAGATTTTCAAAAATTTCACTATTTGTTTCTATTGAAAACTGTCCACCCCTGGGGCGGGGCCAATTTTGACCCCAGGGGCATAATTTATATAACTTTTGTAGAGAACCTGAACATGATGCTATGTGCCAAATATGAAAGCTGAGAGCCTTCTGGTTTCAGAGGAGAAGATTTTCAAAGTTTTACTATATGTTTCTATTGAAAACAAGGAACCCCTGGGGTGGGGCCAATTTTGACCCCAGGGCAATAATTTATATAACTTTTGTAGAGGACCTAAAGATGATACTATGTGCCAAAGATGAAAGCTGAGAACCCTGTAGATTCAGAGGAGAAGATTTTTTAAGGTTCAAATTGTTGACGACTGACGACGCACGACGGACGATGCACGCCGACGGACATCAGGCGAACACAAAAGCTCACCTTGAGCACTTTGTGCTCTGGTGAGCTAAAAATGCACTGGTAAATATGCCACTGGAAAAAATGCCACCCTTTCTTTATTTTTATTTTTTTATCTTTTTTTTTCTAAACAAAATATTGAAGTTATTATACAGACAGTCAACCTGTGTTAGGCAGCTACTTGTCATTAGCATTTTTAGCCTCCTTGACTGTCTGCCTTTTTTTTAAAACTTTATTTCGGGGTTCTTTTATAGTTTTATTTAGTGAAGACCCAGACCTTGTCAAGTGGGTCCTAGATGAAGCCCCACTTTTATTGGACTTCATCTGGATCATAACTGTTCGCAAGGGTCATCAATGGGTTTAAATTTCATTGCTAGCAGGCAAAGGGTTAAAGAAGGTAATGTACTGTTTTTAAACCTTTAATGAATTGGATATTAAACCCTTAATGCTATTAGAGCATTCTGTTTGTACTATATTTATGACATGTTCATCAAAAAGACAAACATTGTAGATCCAAACCATTAGGGTCCATTGCGAACCTCATGATCTGGATCTACACTGTGCAATATAAATAGACGACAAAATTTTTAATGGGTGATAAATGCTGCTAGTATGTTTATACATTATTTAGGATATGTTCATCAAATAGGCAAACAATGTAAATCCAGACAATTAGGGTCAATTGCGAGCCTCAAGATCTTGATCTACACTGTGTGTAATGTAGACGACATAATTTCAGTGCTTTAATAGTGTGTTTGTACTATATATATATATATATATTCATCAAATAGACAAACATTGTAGATCTAAACCATTAGGGTTTATTGAGAGCCTCATGATCTAGATCTGGAGGCTAAAAATGCTAATGACAAGTAGCTGCCTAACACAACATACTATACAATATTAGCCAAAAGAAGGCAAAAAATTCTAATGGACAGTAGCTGCCTAACACAGGATGACTCTCTGTATAATAAATTCAAGATTTATTTTTAGAAAAAAAGATAAAAAGAATAATTTAAACAAAAGGGCCAGAATGGCCCTGAAGCGCTCACCAGAAAATCAGAGGAGAAGATTTTCAAAGTTTTCACTATATGTTTCTATAGAAAACTAGCCTCCCCTGGGGCGGGGCTAATTTTGACCCAAGAGGTACAATTTATATAACTTTTGTAGAGGACCTGAACATGATGCTATATACCAAATATGAAAGCTGAGAACATTCCAGTTTCAGACGAGAAGATTTTCAAAGTTTTCACTATATGTTTCTATTGAAAACTGCCCACCCCTGAGGCGGGCCCAATTTTGACCCCGGGACCATAACGTATATAACTTTTGTAGAATACCTGAACATGATGCTATGTGCAAAATATGAAAGCTGAGTACCTTCAAGTTTCAGAGAGGAAGATTTTCAAAGATTTCATTATTTGTTTCTATTGGAAACTGCCCACCCCATGGAGCAGGGCCAATTTTGACCCTCGGGCCATAATTTATATAACTTTTGTAGAGGACCTGAACATGATGCTATGTGCCAAATATGAAAGCTGAGTACCTTCCAGTTTCAGAGAAGAAGATTTTCAAATTTGTTTCTATTGAAAACTGCCCACCCCTGGGGCGGGGCTAATTTTGACCCTGGGACCATAATTTATAGAACTTTTGTAGAGGACCTAAACATGATGCTCTGTGCCAAATATGAAAGCTGAGAGCCTTCCAGTTTCAGACAAGAAGATTTTCAAAGATTTCACTATTTGTTTCTATTGAAAACTGCCCACCCCTGGGGCGGGGCCAATTTTGACCCTGGGACCATAATTTATATAACTTTTGTAGAGGACCTAGACATGATGCTCTGTGCCAAATATGAAAGCTGAGAGCCTTCCAGTTTCAAATGAGAAGATTTTCAAAGATTTCACTATTTGTTTCTATTGAAAACTGCCCAACCCTTGGGCGGGGCCAATATTGACCCCTGGGCAATGATTTATATACCTTTTGTAGATGACCTGAACATGATGCTATGTGCCAAATATCAAAGCTGAGAACCTTCAAGTGTTTAGAGGTGAAGGTTTTCAAAATTTTCACTATTTGTTTCTATTGAAAACTGCCCACCCCTGGGGCGGGCCAATTTTGACCCCAGGGCCATAATTTATATAACTTTTGTAGAGGACCTGAACATGATGCTCTGTGCCAAAGATGAAAGCTGAGAGCCTGCCAGTTTCAGAGAAGAAGATTTTCAAAGATTTCACTATTTGTTTCTATTGAAAACTGCCCACTCCTGGGGCGGGGCCAATTTTGACCCCCGGGCCATAATTTATATAACTTTTGTAGAGGACCTAGACATGATGCTCTGTGCCAAATATGAAAGCTGAGAGCCTTCCAGTTTCAGAGAAGAAGATTTTCAAAGATTTCACTATTTGTTTCTATTGAAAACTGCCCACCCCTGGGGCGGGGCCATAATTTATATAATTTTTGCAGAGGACCTGAAGATGATGCTATGTGCCAAATATGAAAGCTGAGAACATTCCAGTTTCAGAGGAGAAGATTTTCAAAGTTTTACTATAATTTATGTTTCTATTGAAAACAAGGCACCCCTGGGGCGGGGCCAATTTTGACCCCAGGGGCTTAATTTATATAACTTTTGTAGAGGACCTACAGATGATGCTATGTACCAAAGATGAAAGCTGAGAACCCTGTAGATTCAGAGGAGGAGAATATTTTTAAAGGTTGAAATTGTTGACGCCCGACGACGGACGACGCACATCGACGGACATCAGGCGATCACAAAAGCTCACCCTGAGCACTTTGTGCTCTGGTGAGCTAAAAAAAAGGGTGGCTTTTTTTCCAGTGGCATTTTTTCCAAATCAGGGTGGCATTTTTTCCAGTGGCATTTTTTCCGCACACCTTCAAAACATTATAGACAAAAAATATAATGGTTCTAATGAATATTTTAATGGTTTACATTTGAATATTTATGTTCATTTTGTTGTTAAAACATTTAACATTATGAAAAGAACTGATAACAAAAATGCATCTCTATAAAACATTTTCTTAAAAAGTGAATGTCACGCAAAAACAGCTTTTTTTCAGAAATTCTAAATTTTCAAATTTTCATAATCTTCACAACAAATCAACTGATTTGCCTGAAATTTGAAACATGCATTGCTTCAGATTGGCTCTGCATAAACTCTGGGGATTTATATATTACTGTGCTTTGTAGTTTCATTTATATAATGTACAACATTGGCATCAGTGAAAATATTCCTTATTTGCTCTAGGCCATATACATGTATAGCGAAAACTTTGAAAATCTTCTCCTCTGAAACTGGAAGGTTCTTAGCTTTCATATTTAGCACATAGCATGATAAGCATCATGTTCATGTCCTCTATGTTTCTACTGAACATGGCCACCCCTGGCCCCGTGTTCACAAAAAATATAAAATCAGGATCAGTCTCAGGATCACCGAGCTTCATTTGAATGTCTCATTCGAAAATTGGTGTTCACGAAGCACAAGTTGATCCCGATTCTTTGAGGCGAAAATCCGTCTCAAGCTCGCGTCATTTTTTCAATGTTTAAGCGGCTTTAGCGGAAAAAACTCTTCTTTCGGAGGCGCGATTGTCGTCTGTTGCCAATATAAACAATGAAAGCTCGTATACAATGGAAAAGCCGATTGTCAGCTGGACTGAGAATGAACGATTGTTTGCTGTTAAGTTAATCAATAACCATTACGATGATCTATTTGCCAAATTCAAAGGTGCTACAACAGGGGCCAAAAAGAAAGATGGGTGCTGGGAGCGTATATTGGAAGAGATGAACAGGTACGTCGCGAACTTTCTAGCTTGACCCGGATATTATTTTATTGATGTGCAATTATGCTAACCGTCGTGTAAAAGACTTTATAGGACTGTACGACGTATACATCGGTCCCCGTATACATACAGATAAAGATGGGTAACAGAAAATCGCAAGTTCCATTAGAAAAATAGAGAAATATCTACTGTTTAACTGCATGTCTAGCAAAATCTTCAATAATGTATACACAGTCACTGTACAATATGAATTAAATAAATGAAATCAAAGTACTATGCCTATCAAAACCAAAGCGTATTTCTTATGTAAATGAAATAGCTGGAAACGTTAATTGATCTTTAATGCTATATTCTACATGCAGTTTAACAATTGATTGTAATTTTCATTTTCAGTTCTGGTATTGCACAGTGTAGACGGTCTGTGGAACAGTTGAAGACAATGTATAAGAATGTCAAATGCAGAGGTAAACATATTCTACTATTTGTATTATTTGTTACAATTTTTGTCATTGGTCACAATATGGCATTTATCTACAGGTATTTGGTTATAATATGCCATAAGAAGATATGAAGTAATTCTGCATTTAGTCAGACCTATGATAACCCATTAAATCTATATAGATCTTTGGTTTAATCAGTATTCAGGGATACACTAGTCTATAGTGTGACAGGCCGGGTACAGGTACTGTGTGAAAGACAGTAAGCAGTTCGGACAGCTCAGTGGTTAGAGCACCCGCCTTGTAAAAATTATAATTTATGACAATGTAGTTATTAAATGACTCCCATCAAAAAATGAAAATATCAACATATTCAAACATAAACTCTAAGTTCATGTTCCATTTATTATGTTAAATTTATATGTTATGTTTGCAGCTAAAACAAAAGAGATGAAAATAAAAACAGGTGGAGGTCCTAGATAGAATCCCATAAAATATGAAAATATCAACCTTTCAAACATAAACTCTAAATTTATGTTCCAGATAATGTGTTAAATTTATATATTATTTTTGCAGCTAAAACAAAAGAGATGGACATTAGAAAAACAGGTGGAGGCCCAAGACCAAAACTAACAGCCTCAGAAGAGGAGGTATTAAGTCAACTGCGAGAAAAGCCACAGCTGACTGGTATAGATGGTCCTGTGGAGACATCAGGTTAGTAGTTTGGAAATTATTAAATTATGGCTACATTCAATGTTCATTTGCAGTTCATTGTCAGTGTATTAAATTTTTTCCTGAAAAATAATATTTATCTATAGAAATTGATGTACGTAATAATGCATCATATATAGATAGATAGATTTAAAGAGATTTATTTCAATATCGAGCAACAAGACAATAGTTAACAACACATACATATTTTATAATTATAACAATATAAAAAAATAAATAGAAAACTGACTCCAAAACTATAGGCTTCTTCCTCTGACTGATGATACTAAGCATATGCCTTTAAGATGAAACCAATATGTGAATTACTGTTTGAGTTATCGCATCACATCAAAATTGTTGACGGAAGGACAGACAGACGGACAGAAAATTTGATTCCTATAGGGCTCCTGCATGTCCAATGCAGGACCCTAATAAATATGGCGTTATATGTGTGCTATGAACCATGGATGGTCTGGCATAGAGAGGCATGAATTACTTTAGTGAAAAAATAAGAAGTTTATCACAGTGTTTGTTTTATTAATTACTAGAATAATAATTTATAAAAATCTTAGTAAAATATAAAGTAAAGTATAATGTAATATGAAATCTGTTGTAAACAATTAATAATAATTAAAAAAATCAAATAACTTGATATGTTTATTAAGACATGCCTGGAATAAGACATTCAAAGCTATTGTGGTTTGTTTCTTATTGTCAATAATCCTGATTTATTATGTTATATTCATAAGTACTTGCTTCTCTTGGACTCTGAATGTATGAAAGAAATGCTTACATGATACGAAATTATATTTCATTTGTATTAGATGATTGTAAATAAACCACATGCATGTATGTTATGCTAGGTGCAACAGAGGAAACCCCATGCAGCTCCTTAAACAATGAGATGTCTGAGTCAGTCATCACAGATCGTTCCCCAGTAAGAGTTGAGGCTGCTGAAGCAGACCCTGCAGGTGATTATATAGCTTTTATTATACCTCAATATATCCTTCATTATGCAAAACTCCCATATCAAATTATCGGGCTGAAAATATCCTCTGTCACACCGACAGCAATGTGTTAATTATATAATCAAAAACGGTAATAATTAAAATATATATTTTATATAAACCTTTAAAAATCTTATATTACTTCATACGCAAACAGCTTAAACCCTAATCAGACCACAGTATTGAATGTTTTTTTTTTTTAAGAAATCCTATCTATAATATCCATAATAGCCTATTCTCCATTATTTCCATTGTAAAGGTGAATTTCTGTCCGGTTCGGTAAAATTACACTTTGTACAGGACCTCCTGTCGTGTGGAATCTAACTAATGTTGCATAGACTGTGTGTACATATGACAAAACAAAAAGTCTGCTAACAAATATCATTGACATAATTAGTTATTGTCTGAGTATCCAAAAGAGTAAGGGTTAACTGTGTATGCCTATGTATAAAGACATATACAAATCTGTAGTTTCAGTTTCTGACATTATACCTGCTATTAAACGACAACATTCACAGACCAATGGTGAGTAAAAAATATAAATGTTCATTTATAAACTTGAATATGCATGTAGAATTATCATAAGCAAAATTCCTGTATTTTTTAAATTTTAATAATCCTTTATTAATTTTAATAATCCTTTATTAATAACACTTTGCCGTCACAAATATATTTTTTATGCATTTGTAATAGGTTATACCTAGATCAACAACACCTAAAGGTTCCTTCTGATCAGGTTATAATGCCTCTGTTTGTTATTTATATTTTTTCCAGATTTTGTGTAAAACATTCCCATTCTAAAGTATCATTAGAAAGTTTGTTTAATGCATTTATGATAAAAATAAAAGTAAACCCTTTTCTAATATGGAATTCTAGTAAAGAATTTGTTTATTAATTCAACTCAATTTCTTTATTGCATAAAACATACATATATAGTACATGTATGTTTATAATAAGCAAGGATGATACAAGAACACAACACTGTGATATAATTTAGTACATAATTTAAATACCTTGGGCCAGGTGGTTGTTTAATGCAGTGTGAGAGTCATGCAGAAAGCTCCTACACTGCATTAAGCTGCCACCTGTATACAAGACTGATATTTACACTAGGTTGAACAGCTGGTTTAGGTGGATTTACTGTACATAACATGTTTCAATACAATAGATCTTATAGGAGCCATCTGATCTGGATCTATGCTGTCTCAAAATGTGTATAAATGTGTATTTATGGAGTAAATGTTTAATCATGATAAGGATTAAACTCCTCTGCCATTCTGATCTGAGTAAGCTCTATTTGCAAAGGAATATATAGGCACATTTATTGAGTAATGGGTTAAATAATAAAAAGTGCAGGTCTTAATCAAAGGCATTAAGAAATCTTCTGATATGGATCATCCTCAGGGGCCAGATACCTCATTTTATACATGTATAAACCTATTCCCTGTTTAACATGTTTTCCATATTTATCACCTTATTGGTATTTATGGACAGAATCAATAAAATGGGACAGGGAAAGGGGAATCTTTTCACTAATGAATTCTGTAAAATCACATACATGTACAGTAAAAACACTCTAATGTGACCACTTAATGATTATCCCTTTCCCTCATATAAACGTGTTTTCATGCATTTGCAAACAGAGTAGACCCAGATCAGACGGCTCCTAGATGAGCCGTCTGATCAGGGTCTTCACTGTTTGCTAATAGAAATGTTTACACTGTTTGCTAATAGAAATTGATAGATCTGTTTCTTTGCTTTCTGAAATGGCTTCAATGTTTACACCTTCCATAGTTCTTTATAACTATTGCGTCCATGAATATTCAGTACGTATTGAAATAATAGGGAAAGGGTTAATCATGGGTGTCTTTATATGCAGGTGGTTGTTTGATGCCTGACAAAAGTAATACAGAAATATCCTATAGGAGCTTTCTGCATTACTTTTATCCTGCATTAAGCTACCACCTGCATCTATCACCTATAATTATATCTCATTTAGGTGGTTGCATTAGTGGAGTTTTACTGTATATAAAAATCAATAAAAAGAAACAGAGCTGAAGGAGCTGTATGATCTGAGTCTGGATCTACTTGTTTGCAAAATGTGCAAATTGGGGTTTACATAAAGGACTAGAAATAAATATTAACTTGATGAATATATATGTGATGAGTCATTAAAAAATAGCTTTCATACACTTGCAAACAGAGTAATGAAATGACATTGACTTTGAAATTAATTAATGAATATGTTTTCAAAGCAACTCAAAATTTAAATATCTGATGCTTTGGTTGTAGTGTACAGTAACCTCTGTATCTACTAGAATTAAGACACACCTATTATGTCTATATTTATGTAACAGAAGAACAGACTTTTACAGATTTTTCATCTGTTACCATACTCTTGTCAGATAACTCCTACAGGAGCTGTCTGATCTGGGTATACAGTGTTAGCAAAATATTTATGGAGTTAATGATTCATGATGTAAGGATTAAAGTTCTCTGCAGTGATATGTAATATCTTCAATATAAATCAAATATATTTCAGTGTTAAGAAACAAACGGAGGAAAGAAACGGCAGTAGACGAATTGTACAGTTTGGAAGTCAAGAGGGCAAAGGTTGAAATAGCCCTGATGGAGCAAAAACTTGAAAATGAAAAAAAAAATGACATGTTTGTTTTGGAAAAGGAAATTTTGCTGGAAAAGAAAAAACATGACAATGAACTGTATGAACTGAGGAAAGAGCTACTTCAAACAAATTTGAAGCAAGCCACAGAAACTGCCTTATTTACATTTGAAACCTGAAAATGCCTTTAACATATCTCTTCAAAAAATATGCCTGTACATGTGTATATCTTTGCAAATAGAGTAGACGGTAAGACCTAGTT
Source organism: Azorinus chamasolen (assembly GCA_963576725.1). Lineage (NCBI taxonomy): Eukaryota > Metazoa > Mollusca > Bivalvia > Cardiida > Solecurtidae > Azorinus > Azorinus chamasolen. The sequence continues at coordinate 44,297,327 of OY755250.1, read as the reverse complement.
CAAACAGCTTCCATATAGCCATTTGATCAATGTTTGCTTTGTTTGCTTATATATGAAATTAAATTGCTCAGTTCATATAGTTCATTGTCACATTTACATGAAATAGAGGGTTAACTGAAGAAAGAATTTGAGATAAAATCTCTGTAATAGGAACCAGTTCCAGGTCCTTCATAAACTTCTGTTTCTGGTTGGTCCTGGCTATCATCAGTTGTTCTTGCAAGGATATCATTATTGTTTATACCAATGTTGTGTAAAATAACACAACTACCAATAATTTTTAAACAGCGCTCTGGCTTTACTCTCAGTCCATATGAGAGACAGGGAAACCTTCTCTTGATGACCCCAAAAGTCTGTTCAATTAGAACCCTGGTCCTACTCAATGCAGAGTTATACCTCTCCTGTAATGAAATACTGTAATGTGCATGTCATGCATGGATATTTACTACATGTATAAGAAGTATTAGAAGATACTTCTTATTAACTCTCTAACACAGGTATATCTAACTTTTCATTAAACCACAATAATGAAATTTAACCATAGTGCATTTTTATTAAGGTAATAAAATGAATTTCAATCAGGTTATCCTTAGACTCCATATATATGTTTTTCTTCAGAGGTACAGAGTAGACCCAGATCACAGGATTTTTGTAGGAGCCATCTGATGAGGGTCTAATCTGTTTGGTTATGATTTTAAATAGATATGGCTCTACAGTTTACAGTTTCTACCAATATTACAACATCATGTGTACATTGGCCATTTGGAACTACAGCTAACAAGTATTAATGAAATGATTAGATTCACATAGATACATGAATAAATCAGGGAAATGTTAAACTAAGACCAAATTGTTATATTGACACCACGACCTACAACACTTGATCAAATCAGTTGCCAGAGTATATATAATAATGAATTTTCAGCATTAATATTTGCCTACATAATATCAAACTTTTTAAGAAAAAAAGACTAATTTAAAGTGTTCAAGGTATATATGAATGTATACTCAATATACTGTTATAATAAATGGGATTTATAGTTTGTGTGAAATCAATGTGGCACATACCTGAATCTGGTTGCGAGTCACAAGATATGGAGTCAAAAGGTACTTTTTGCACGGATAGCCTGAATCTCCCAGAAGCACTCCCTGTCTTTCACCTGTATAGTATTTATAATTTTTGAATTATGACAGGCTTGTTTTAATGTTCCATATGATTGTACAACACATAGCATGATGATACAAGCTGTGCATGAGCATCAGGCACAATATGAAGTGATACCACTTAAAATGTTTACATACATGACACTTTAAAAAAAAAGATCTTCCTTTTTCATTAATAGAAAGACATGACTAAATATGATAAAAAAAATTATGCACATCTTCTTCATAGTGAGGAGACACAGTACTTCTATGTCACATTTGGACAGAAATTGCTTGCAAATTTAACCATAACTATCCATTATTATATAGAACTTACCTCTTTCATACTGGGCACATATACCACTCTCTCTGAAGATCCTAGAGTCATGGACACTGCCAGGCCACCTTGCCACAACATCAGTCACTCTAAAGGTTGGGTCACAAATCATCTGCAATACAAATTTGGCAAGTAATATATAAAATTCAATCACATAGTGTATGTCTGCTGTTTCTCATATGGATCAAAGACCTATGATAACACATAGGTCTTTGTATGGATTATGTTTATTTCTGTATACATGTATATAGACACCATTGCTAATTGTAGTCTATTTCCAAATGGATCTTATGGACATATCAAAATATTAAATATATAGCTGCATACCTGAACATTAATAGAATGGTAGCCTTTCCTATTCACATAATCAGCTTCATTAATGGCTGGGGCAGTTATCCGTATCTGTGTTCCATCCACAGCACCAACAACATTTGGAAATCCTTCAATAGAAAATACAATTTATTGTTTATCATATCATAATAATTCCCTATGTATGTAATTGATTGTTTTTCTACTAGGTTTTACTCTGATTGCAAAGTCGTAAAAAAAGCTATATTTGAAGTAAAGAGTCACATGCATTGTTCATATGTGATTATTTTAAATTTGAATACATTTGTTCTAAATAAACATCACCAACAAACATCACAAACACACAAGTACAGGAATGCGAACCGGGAGTAAATCCTGCACATACAGACTGTGTAGTGTAGTAGTCGTTGTTTTATCTACGTAGCAACCAGCATCTTGAATTAGCTCCCTTCGTAAACAATGCAAGTAATCAATTCTAAAAAAAACTCACCGGCGATTGCATAGAACATTCGCTGTACACGGCCTACGGTTTCGTCACTGGATGGGAACTTTACAAACTCATCTAGGTGCTGACACAACGACACACTGAAACAGTAGACAGCCCGGGAAACGCTGGCCCTTGAAACTCCGTGCATCGTGGCAGTGACGATGTGATGGCAGTTGGTGGCGAAGAAATGAAGAGACACAAGAGTTGTCAACAAAACAGTCAAAGGCTGAGACCTTCTCGTCGCTCTGTCTATGGTGTCTTCCACCAAGCCACATATGTATAAGATGGTCCTCGGATAGAACCGGTAGCGCTCCCGAACTTCTTCCTCGTTCAACACTTCTCATGGATTCGTTCTGTCGCGAAACACAAGCCTGTCGAGCGGAATCCGGTCATGAAGATAGCGAAGACGCCTTTGTCTACGATTGAATGCGGCCATTTTGTAGAAGGAATTCAGAATTATGGGATATATTTTTTATTCTGAACCTCCTTATTATCAGGATCAAGAATTAGTAAAATCAAGCTCAACTTGAGACTGATTTTAGGCTCAGACTTGAGCCGGATTTTTTGTGAACACCAAACTTTGAGACCGATCTTGAGATGAGCCAGATATTTTATCCTGAGCTTGAAAATCAATCTCAAGAAGTTTTGTGAACACGGGGCCTGGGCCGCGGCCAAATTTCACACAAGGTTCATAATTTATATTATTTTTGTAGAGGACCTGAACATGATTCTATATGCCAAATATGAAAGCTAAGAACCTTCCAGTTTCAAAGAAGATTTTCAAAGTTTTCACTATAGGTTTGTATTGAAAACTGGACAATCCTGGGGCAGGGCCAATTTTGACCACAGGGTCATAATTTATATAACTTTAGTAGTGGACCTACAGATTATGCTTAGCTATGTACCAAATATGAAAACTGAGAACCCTGTAGATTCCCTGATTCAGAGGAGAAGATTTGTAAAGTTTCAAATTGTTGACGATGACAACGCACGCCGATGGACGGCGGACATCAGGCAATCACAAAGCTCACCATGAGCACTGGTGAGATAAAATACTAAAAGTTCAAAGGGACATATTTCTCAGGGTTGGGCGGTAAATACCGGGGGCTGTAAATACCGCTGGTAAATATAGGTATTTACCGGTCCGGTAAATACTCCCAAAATGGCCAATACTGGCATTTACTGGCAAATACTCCAGAAAAGGTGGAATATATTATATTGTTTCTTTGAAGTTTATTATTTTTATAAAGGCTGTTTAAAATTGCTGGTTAGTGGAATATTGATATGTTTATTTATTGATTTCTAACCATCATTTTACTGAGGGTTTATACTGTTTCATGCCTGGCAAGGGTACTCATCAGATGGCTTATATATCTTATCTTGGAGTTTCATCTGGTTTACAGAAAAGTCCTGTATAGCACTAAATTTAAATAGTGGCATGATTCTGCTGGTATAATGTGTTAAAATCATCAGTACAACAGACCAACTCCTTTGTCTGATACTGCAGTTTGATCAGTTTAATCTGAATCATCGCCCCTCCAATTTGTCTATATTGTGTTTAACACTTCACAGTTCATTTTGTGTATCTCTTAAATGAAAAGTGTGTATGTTTTTACAACAATTACCATAGTGGCCAGTAGAGGTGTCAAAACTGTTGTTTTGAGAGCTGATCTGACAGTAATTTGCAGTGGGTTAGGTGGCCAGTATTGTTTCTCTTATCTGTTACTCAGTTTTCTACAACTGACTGCCAGTCTTTTGATTTTCATGAAACTTGGTTCATTCAAAATTCAGCTTTTAACTAGAAAACTGACTCAGTCACACAGAAAGAGCGCGCGCTCTGTAATCAAGGGCAGATAACTCTATACATAGTTATCAGATTCAACCCATCAAAAGTGTTAACGGATGGACAGAAATTGTGATTCCTATAGGGCTCCTGCATTTCCAAGCTGGGGTCTAATTACACCTTTTATTTTATATTTTGGGTTGTTTACACTGCATATAAATAAGGCAAAACTTGTATATATGATTAGAGAACTAATAAAGCACATTAGGATGGTTTAAATATGTGCTAAGCCCCTGGACAAATCAAAATACCAGTAAATGCCAGTAAGTGCCAGTAAATCCCGGTATTTACTGCCGGCACGGTAAATACTCATAAATGCCGGCATTTTGCCAACCCTGCAATGATCTGCCGTAAACACAGGCACATCTGCTATTCTTGGTTATTATTAACCAAGAATATCTTTAAAACTAATGGTGTTCGCGACCCTAACCTTCCCGTTTCAGAAGATTTTCAAAATATTTACTTCATATTTCTATTGAATCATGGCCATCCCTGGGACTGGGCCGATTTTGACCCTAGGGGAATAATTTATATAACCTTTGTAGAGGAGATTTCAAAGTTTTCACCATGTTTCTATAGAAAAAAAGGCATCCCCGGGTTTGGCCAATTTTAAATTCAAGGACATAATGTATATAACTTTTGTAGAGGACCTGCAGATGATGCTATGTGCCAAAGAGGAAAGCTGAGAACCCTGTTGATTCAGAGGAGAACATTTTAAAATTTAAAATTGTTGACGACGGATGACGCACAACGACAGACATCAGGCGATCACAGAAGCTCACTCTGAACACTTTGTGCTCTGGTAAGCTAAAAGGAATATACACTCACCTCCTGCACTAAGCTACGGTCTATGAATGTATACATGAACAAACACGATCTCATTAGCTTCAACACTGCTGCTACATCAGCATCCTTTGCAGATTTTACATTCTCACTGCCACATGGTAGGAAACACTTGGCAATTTCCCATGGCTGAGTTGGCCAAAGCTGTGGCTTCAAGTTGGTGCGTGCTAAGCTAGCATTTGTTCCATCTGCATGAAATCTCAGGATCTGTTTGAGCCATATATTGCATGTTTTAGATGAACACTTGACCCTCCAGGTGGTGTTGTGTCGTTGTACTTCATTAAAAGTACAAGCATTGCACAATGCTGCTTGTTGATAACCAGGCTGTTGAGACACAATTCCTTGCAAACGCTCGTGTAAATCTATCACTCTCTTGTTGGTAAAGGATTCAATGCCTTCTTTAAGAAATAGCAGCGACAGACTCCCACGCAGCCAGTTTAGGTAATTTTCATCGTTAAGTCTTGAACCTGATGTTGCCATCCTGGAAATAGAGAAAACAGTGTTAATAAATGTACAGGTACTGACTATAACTAATCTAGGTTACATGCATGGTCAGACTTTATTAGGCATATATATCTCTACGACTGAAAGACAAGTGGGGCATTTTAAAACAAGATGACATACATCTGGTTATATGCATATGCAATCTTTCATGCACCCAATTGATTCAGGCCACTGTATTTTACTGAAATCACAACGTGCACATTTATCTCAATTGGTCCCAATTAATGATACTTCAGACATATTTAACATGATGATTAATTTATTGCTATACTTCGGCCTAAACAAGATTCAATATTAACGGAATCCAAACGAAACAGACAACAGGTATTGATGAGCAAAATATCACCGGGTTACCATGGCAATCAGAACATTGAAATTCCAGCCATTAAGTTCGGAGTACCCAAATACCCCTACTTTCCAATTTATAGCAAAATCGAATATCTAAATTTTTACCAATTAGAGGCAACTGGTTCACCCTATTGCCATAATAACCAACTCTTTCGAAACCCATACAATTGAGTTTGGGGTACCTAAATACCCCAACATATCTGTTTTCGGCAAAATTGAATATTATTATAATTTATATAAATTTCATCCAATACATACCAAACATTCCTTTTGTAAAAAAAATAATAAACTTGTCAAATCAAATGGTAACAAGATCTGTTTGTGAAACATTATGCCCCCGATATGACCTCTGATCATGTGCAAATAGAGGCAAATATGTTTAAGGTCAGTGTCACAGTGACACTGACCTTAAACGTATTTGCCTCTATTTGCACATGCATGCCAAGTTTGAAGGATGCAGGTTGAATGGCAAACAAATTATCTAAATTTGACCTTTGACCTTAATGTATGATCTTGACCTTAATAAGTCAGCCCTAATAATTTTCAGTAAAAAACCAACCAACCATCCAACAAACCAAACAAGAGGGCCTGAAAGGCCCTGACATCACTCACCAGACAATCAGAGGAGAAGATTTTCAAAGTTTTCACTGTGTTTCTATAGAAAACTAGCCAGCCCTGGCGAGGGCCAATTTTGACCCAAGGGGCATAATTTATGTAAATTTTGTAGAGGACCTCAAGCGAAGAAAATTTAGAAAATGTAAATTAAAACATATTATAATTTAAGAAAATGTAAATGAAAACATATAACAATGCAACTCTAAAGAAGGGCATGTACAAAAGTATGTATACCCTCTCCCTGGGCAAATTGGTTGAATTTTATACAGAATAAATTAATGTATACTCTCTCCCTGGGCAAATTGGTTGAATTTTAGAAAGAATTAATTAATCTATACATGACTACTTATAAATAATATTCAAAATTTTAGATATTCTCATTACACCTTCATGAGTTATTATTATTTATATCTTAATTTATTTTCAACCCTTCCCCTGTTCTATGTTTATTCAAAATTTAAATACCTATTGAATATTCACAGACAAAATAGTTATAATGAAATATGGAAGGTGGGACAGTGTAGTCATTTTAGAAAATAAAGAAACATCTTTCAAATTCCATTGACAAACAGAGCAAACCCTGATCAGACAGCTGCTATAGGAGCCGTCTGACCTGGGTCCGTTCTGTTTGTAAATGTGTGAAAAGGTGTTTACATGAGGGAAAGGGTTAGCAAACATATTATAAGTATATTGTACACAAAATGAAAATAATGTAATGCAATTTGCACTATATTATATCATTTATAAGCAAACAGCAGACTGATCAGATGGCTACTACATGAGCTATCTGACCTTGGTATACTCTGTTTGCAAAGGTGTAGAAAGGCATGCTTATGGAGTAAAGGGTTAATTGTCTGATTTACTGTGCAACCAGTCAGATCTAACTATAACAATTTTCTTTGTTTGGGTCTGCAATATTACTGCATAGTTACTACCAACAAGGAAGATAATCCAGTTGTTATAAAAAAAGGGCAAAGGGACACAATCTCCCTTTTAATGTATGCTAAAAATAGACACCAGCAAATGTTTATAAATAGCCACTTGTAAGTCATCTTTGAAAAACTTGCTACCCCTGGTGTGGGGCCAATTTTGACCATGGGGGCATGATTTATATATCTTTTGTAGAAGACCCGAACATGATGCTATGTGCCAAATATGAAAGCTATGCACCATTTCAGTTTCAAAGGAGAAGATTTACAAAGTTCACTACAATGTATATGTTTCTATTGCCAATTTTGACCCCATGGCCATACTTTATATAACTTTTGTAGAGGACCTGAACATGATGCTATGTGCCAAATATGAAAGCTGAGAGAGTTTCAGAGAAGATTTACTACATGTTTCTATTGAAAACAATTCACCCCTCGGGCGGGGCCAATTTTGACCCCAGGGGCATAATTTATATAACTTTTGTAGAGGACCTAAAGATGATGATGCTATGTGCCAAAGATGAAAGATGAGAACCCTGTAGATTCAGAGAAGATTTTCAAATTGTTGACGACTGACGACGGACAAGGCACGCCGACGGACGACGAACATCAGGTGATCACAAAAGCTCACCCTGAGCATTGCATGCTCTGGCGCTAAAAACCAACAGACAGCAAAACCAATAAGCCCCTGGGAACATAAAAAGCAGTGCTACAACCCAGGTTCATATAAGATAGGCTCTATGCTTTATAAAGATATAGGCTGCTATAAGTCAAGATCTAGTGCAAACATAGGTTAAATATCAATAAATAAACTATTTAACTATCACAGATTGCGGTATGTATTCTGGACTACAATGTAACTGTGGGTCCAATACTCAGCCACACTGGGGACCGAGAAATATAGCTTTAGCTCTTGATTCTTAAGGGTCCGTGATCCAGGCTTATAATCAGACTTTATATTTACATAGATCAGGATTTGCAAAAATTAAAAAACAAAATCATGGTTTTAACTATTTTGAACAAACAACAAGCAAAAAATACTGCAACCGCATTAAAGCCGGATTTTTCAACTGAAAGACCTTCACCTAAGTTATCTGTATACAAAATATAAATTGTCTAGCATATGTAGTTCAGAAGTTATAACAAACATTTAATGACATCCAAGTTTTTAGTGACCTTGACCATGTCCTGATTTCATGTATCAATAATTCAAACTTCTTGTTTATACTTATTGATTCTCTGTGTAGACCTTGATAGAATTTTCGTTATTATTTTATTTTTAATTCCTGTGTCATTTCTTTTTGCAAAGTGTTTTATTTATCTATCTATTGAACTATTTGTTTTTCTCCCCGACATGCATGCTCCAGCGGCAGCCATGTTTGGAAAAGGGTGGTAGTGAACAGATTCTAAATACAGACCCCTGATTTCGGAAGCCAGCATAGCTTTGCTTGCTAGCTCAATTATTGACGATACAATCGGGGTTTGTTTGATGCGTGTCAAAATGAGACAGCGGATATGGCGAGCGGAGTTCCACCCATTTTCTTATGTATATATAATTTATGTAATCAATGACTTCGACCCAGAATGGATTTTTTACACAGGTGTGCCATTTTGAGGTCCAGGCACATTTAAGACATAGACAAACATAGACTATCAGTAGACCCTGGCCTGATATGGGTCTACTCTGTTTGCAGAGGTTTTAAAAGGCATATCTTTTAGGAAAGGGTTAAAAGGAGACTTACCAAAGAAATAGTTATTTGCCTATTTACTGCGAGTCACGAAGAAAATATCAAACAGCTTCTGTAAAAATGCTCATTAGGAATAAATCAATTGGTATATATCACTATTTTGGACCTCTTGTCTTAGTAATGCTCAACTAGTAATTACTAGACAGGATACTGAGAGGGCACATGAAGTGTTTTTGAACCAGCCAGACATTAAAGGTTATCACGTGTTCAAGATTAAACCTCCAATGGTAGATGATATCCCATTACTCAAGAAGGACCGTGAATACGGAATTTATATCCATGACCAAAATGTCTGTTTAGTGTACGTGGCTACCAGATCTAAATGAATACCTGAGTGAAAACCACAATATTGTAACAAGACGTGGCACATCAACTAAAACTTTCTGACATTGCTGGATTGCCTATAGGGCATCTTCTTTCTATTACTTCATATTGACGACTTTTGACGACTCTGTAAAAGTTACTTTATGAAACCATTGTGATAAATAGAGCATTTGCTTCTTTAGGAGCAAATGCTCTATTAATCACAATGGTTTCAAACTACAAAATTCTTAAAGTTTCCTTTTCTCTAGTTAATGCTCCTTTTCGGTAGATATATTCAAAGAGGTTGTATCTAAAATACTGCTGCCTATGAAGTAATGGGTTAATGATGATTATGTGAAGACGCTGGATAAAATATTGAGACTAATTTACAATTGAAGATAGGTGAGAACTTTTAACAGCGACATGCATACAAAACAAATAAAAAAGATTGAGTCCTAGGCCAGCCCAGATTCATTACTGCAGGGATAGTCACTATGGACTTGAATATCTGAATAGATGGTGCTATGTGAGCTAACTCTAGCAGACGGTTCCACTGTGGGATGATTCGACAATAGAATGAATATTAAATTGTTATGGCTATATCACAATCAGTGGCCCACAAGTGTATCATTTTTGAAGAAAAATGAACTTCAATAAACACTTCCCATTTATATTCTAAATTTAGTAATAGGGCCTCCATATCATAATCCAAAATTCTAGACATACAACTGTCATGGGTATTTTTCCAGTGAACATTCAAATATACTGGGTAACAGGCCGTCACAGACACTACAAGTCTGCTGAGATGTTTCTGATATACATTTGACTGGACCAAAATCAACAGAACAGAGATATAATGGTTTAACATGCTTTTAATCTGAACATAGACTTTAAGCTGTCTTTGATATGGGTTTTACCCAAAACTAGTGAGTAGTGACTGTAAATTGCCAAATCAAATATTTTTTTAAGTACTTGAACATGGTGCAAGGGACTTCATTTTCTTGAAGCTTAATGTATAAAAATTATGAAAGTAAAATTATTTGAACTCACATTTGCATTCTGGAGATATGCTCTGTTTTGAACGAAGCTCTGTGATAAATGTCAGACACTACAGTTTCCACAAAATATTGTTAGTCTAGGTAGTTTCATCTTGCCCTTTGATTTAGTTAAAATTTTCAACATTAAACTTCTCTTTTTATGCTGCAAATGTTAATTAAATAACAATTTAACCTAGAATTTAACTTGATTACTTAAGTTTAGTAGTAAAATCACCATATAAAGTCTTGTTACCAGCATTTTATTAAATATTCTGATGACATTTGTGAATCTGATGTAAATAAACCACTTGAATTGATCTGCAACAGACACTACACACAATAACGGTATCTCTAAATCCTTACCAATTCTGAAGTCAAAATTTCTAAGCCCACATAAGGTAATATTCCAAGGTTTGAAAATGGTATTTGTTGAATGATAATTAATCATTTGTTTCTTATTTGTGCTCCAAACATATGCTGTGGGTATGGTACTTGTTAGAACCATCTCAGAGGGGTGGTAATAGTAATTTTATTAGGGTGCTGGTGAATTCGCCTAATGACCAACTCGCCTACAATTAGATATATAGTAACCCAAATGGTGAATTCGCCTATAAAGCAATTATATAGCGATTGTATTTCGCATCTTATATATACAGGTATATCACCTTTAAATAGGCACCTGTTTGACGAACAACGTAAGAACGGTTCTCTTTAAAGCTAATTGATGCACTTAATTAATGCATCTTAACAGCCAATTTAATATGATTGAACTGACCAGTGTTCTGGTTTATTCCAATTTTCAATATCTATTGAATATTCATGGACAAAATAGTTAAAATAAAATACAGAAGGAAGATGGAATATTGTAGCCAGATTAGATTTAGTAAAGAAACAGTTCTGTCAAAGTCCATAAGCAAACAGAGTAGATCCTTATCAGACGGCTCTCATTTTAGAAGCCGTCTGATCTGGATCTAGTCTATTTGCAGATGCATGAAAATAAGTTTACAGGAAGGAAAGGGTTATTTACTTAATATTTGGTAGAGATTGAATACAGCATAGATCGATCTGCGTCTGTCATATCATTTCCAAACACAATAGTTCCGCATACAAAACAATCTGCTTTTTTATGGTGTTCGGAACGCCATATAGCAGTCGGTCTCTTTACAGCAACAAGTTCACTTGTCTAGTGAACATGTGCAAGACAAAATAGTTTTCTTCAAGTCTGCACTAGTTTGGTTGTAAAATGTTCATGTATTTCTTTACTCTTCATGTATTTAATAATAATTGGCTGTGTGGGATAATTACTGCTAATCTACACAAAGATAAACTTTTTAAAAGTATTGAATTTTAATAAACTCCAAGTACTTCGATGCTCCAGAGTGGGCCCTGTACTTTAATCGGAAGAAGAAGAAGACGCGAACGAATATTTTTACCGTAGTTTTCGCAACACATTGGCGTTCTAAAGCAGGAATATAGCCGATGTTTCCGATTGCATTTTTATACACATTCATAACTGATTGGCATATAGACCTACATCTTCAGCCAATCAAACTGCCGTTTGCATCGTATTCCGTCATTTCCGCTGGACCCGTACTCAAAATTAGAAATAGGAAGTTTCATAAAGGACAAGGTCAAATAAATCTAAAATAATCAACCAATGAAATTCGGAATTCCCATATACAGATTTATCACGCATCGAACAGCGTGTTTTGACTATGGCACCCAACCTCAATACAAGTCTTAGTCTTACAAGAAGTATCAAAGCACTGAAAGTGCTGCTAGCAAGGGGCTTTTAACAAAGACGGTTATGTATTGGTGTTACAAAGTGCTGTTTTCTTCGGAAGCATTTTTGTTGAGGGTTTGGTGCAAAAGTGATATAACTTCGCCAAGTGAAGATGTAACAATAGTTTTGCACCAAATCCGTTACGATGCGATAATGTGTATATAAAGGTTTGTTCAATTGGTTACACCATATAGATTGTTGAATTAGTTAGAGTTATTTAAAGAATAACTTGGTAAGACATTCTTATCCTGAACTCTGAGTAGAGGAATGAAATAACTACAAGCTGCATTTTGTGTAAAAGATTTATTGGAAAAGTTCAGCAATGAATTGGGAAACACCATGATAAAAGTATTCGTGCATAAAGCCCTTAGCTGCATTTGAACATGTGTATAGTGACCAGCACTGTTTGCGTTTTGACCCTTTCAACTCTAAGTAGCTATTGTGGGGTTTTATGTTGTCTTGTAGGTCTTTTTTGTCACCAAACATGAACCAGTGTACAACTGTACATGGAATTTGGGTTTTTTGCAGATACTGTTTTAAATTAGCAAACACTGCAGACTCTGATTAGAGGGTTCCTATAGGAGCCTTCTGATCTGGTTTTACACGGTTTGAAAAAGTAATGAGTATATAAAAACAGGCACATAGTGCTGAAAGAGTACATGGCAGACAAATTCAGAAATGCTAAGTTCTTGTTGACTTGTGCGTTATTCAGCATACTACATGTATGGAAACACGAACCATTCCCACATGAATATTAGTTAAAGAAATGTTTCTGTATTTATATTCTAGGACTAAGTTTACCCATACATAGTGCCACCTTTTAATGCATTTGCTCTATTTATCACAATGGTTTCAAAACTACACAATTCTAAAATTGTTCTTGCTCCTTGTCAGTAGATTTATGGTATCCAATAGGTTGGGTTCAAAATAGCCTATGTGGGAATGGGTTAACATGGAATAGTAACAGCAAACCCTGAGCAGATGGCTTCTACTTAGTTGCAAATGTGTCAAAAGTTGTCACTATAAGAAAATGTGTTGATTCATAAATATTGATTTATAACATTATGAATAACAATTTGATAAAACCTTCACTGCATTAACACTCGTGTACAAAGTAGCGACACCATGAATAACTGATTTTTACGTTGGCATATTTACACATGAATTTTGGCCTTGGTAGAAACAGTAGATTTAAACTTTTGTTATTTCATATGCAAGCAGAGCATACCCTGATTGCTGCAGGAGCCATCTGATCTCAGTCTACAAAGGCGTAGACATGCTTCTTTATAGAGTAAAGGATATATTTATATAATGGTCTGTGAGCACAGGAACATTTTTTGCAGGTACTACAAAATTAATTAAAGCTTATAATATAGGTCCTGGCCAGAAAGTTTCTACAGGAACTGTATGATCTGGGTCTACTATATTTAACCCTTTCTTCATAAAAACGTATTTTCATGAATTACGCAGAATAGACCCAGATCAGACGGTTCCTATAGATGTCTGATCAGTGTCTGCTCTGTTTGTTTTTGACATGATATACATCTGATTCTACAGTTTTTCTCAAAGCAAACAATTCCCTTGAAAAATTTACATGGTTTACATTGTCATTTTAGCATACAAACTACAGAAACAGATGTATTAAATTCCATTAGCAAACAGAGCAGATTCAGATCAGATGGCTCCTTAAGGAGCCATCTGATCTAGGTCTACTCTGTAATTGAATGAAAATGTGTTTATAAGAAGGAATTGGCAATATATTATTCCATAAGCAAATAAAAAAGACCCCGAACAAAAAGCTTCTACAGGATCTGTCTGATCTGAGTCTACTCTGTTTACCCCTTTCCCTCATATCAATGTATTTTCACACATTATGCAAATGGAGTTAACCGAGATCAGATGGCTCCTATAGAAGACGTCTGACTGATATAGATCTAATTACATGATTAAAAATATTCATAATGTCATTATTTTTTATATGAATAGTTGAATACTGTAAAAGGCATATATACTTTTTGTATATCCAGTAATTGGCGAAAGTAAACATTATCTATGATTTATATTGTAATTTCTTTTCCATATAAGTGACACACAGTTTTGATTGAGATGAGAGTCTGTGATATTCAGTGTCTTCATTCGGAATCAATGATGTTACAGACTTATGTTGAGTCAATTAGCAAAAGAATGATAAATGTATCTGTTAGGGACAAATCCTGTATACTGGTCAATGCTGTCCAGGAAGGTGTCCCTTATCCTCTAAACACAGTAGCTTGAAATTATTCCCTGTTGTCTGCTCCCACATTGCATAGCCGGAATGCCTCATGGCTCTGTTATAGTATTCTGCTCCCATGCATGTCTGTGATATGCCTGGACCAATGCCCAAAGTTCTGGGTCAGGGCAAAGTCTATCCATTTGCTGAAATAGAAAAAGGACATGCAGTGATTATGTCCCTAAAATCAGCTACTGACTTTAACACTTCCTCTATTCAATATCCATGTAAAACTATTGATATCATAAATAGCTATTAGCTGATATTTTATAATGGCATATGCAAATTAGTTTTTCGGGTATTGGTAGAAACTATAGCCAAATCTATTATAATTTCATAAGCAAACATCAGCCCCTCGGCAGGTGACACAAAAAAGAAAAACGTGTAATTATTGGATCTATTAGTTCCGATGAAGCTTTTGTACAGTCTGATGTAGACCCAGTTTTAATCCTTCCCCTTTGTATATATTCATGTAAGAAATAATGACATCATGAATATTAATTCTTTATAATGGCATATGAACACATGGAATTTAAGCTCAGGCAGGAGCTTTAGAATCAGATCTATATTACACCATAAGCAAACAAAGCAGACCCTGATCAAACGGCTTCTAGGAGCTGGCTGATCTGGGTCTACTCTGATTGCAGATGCGAGAAAACACGTTTATATATGAGGGAAGGGATAAAAGTATAAAAAATAAATTAAGTATTTATTCTTAATCTTATATAATTGTTTATCTGTAATCTATTTATAAGCATACTATTCTTATCTTAGCTTGTTAAAAGTCATTATTTCAACAATTGCCTTGTGGACTTGAAACATATCGACTGAGTAACATTAGTCATTACTGTGTAGTGTGTACCCCTCTGGTGTCTCGAAACAAAAAAGTCGTACCTTTTGTCGAATTATGCGCGATTTACAGTTCTACTGTCCAAGTGAAATAATTAAAAGCAGAGTGAAACGGTAATTAAAATTTAAACGATTCTTACCTGGTTTATCGATCAGCCATATTTGAAAACACAGTCCGAGATCACGTGATACGTTGCAAAATTTCCCGTGACATCACAGTCTCTAAATTTCGGTATCCCTAAATAGCATCGAGAAGTGACGGGAAGCGACGAGAAGCCTCCAGAAGAAGAAAAATGTATTTTATTGTCAAAATAAATGAAAAAAATAATAATTAAATTTGTTTATGTGTCTTATTTTGATTGAATAAAATTAATCATTTCCATGCATTTATTGACCTGCTTTTCCAAAATTTCGACAGTGTCGAGAAAATTGGTTGCCTGTCATTAAGCGTCGAGAACAAACAAATACATTTATTACCAAAAATAAATGAACAAGCAATAATTTCATGTGCTTAATATCTTAATTTGATTGAATAAGTGCAAGATTATTCATTTCTATACATGTATTGCCCAACTCTATAGGTATAAAATTACTATCAATCATGTACGCGTGCAAATGTCAAGTACATGATCTGATTCTGGCATATGACTAAGGGAAACCCCCGTCGATGACTTCATAATATATTCAAAGTTAAATATCTTTGTAAAATAACTTCAGAATCAAACATACCTGCATGCGTATCACACATATTCCAATTCAAACACTTGAATTATTATCCGATATGCACATATTAGTAATATATGGCACAATTACATAACCACCGAATTTAGTTTAGTTTCTGTCCAAATTAGGCCTCCACTTTTACTAAACTAGCTATTTGAAAATTTATCATTTTGTACTCGTATGACATTAGCTGGTAAACTAATAAATTATTTCTTTTTTTCTGTGCAAATAGAATAATTGCTCGATATAAAAGTACAAAAATGAGTCATGCAGGAAACACCACATACAGAACAAACACTCGCCCGAACAGCAACTCAAATCGTTTTTACTCAAGGAAAAACTGTTTGTTCACGGCTTTAGGTTTTGGAACCAACTGCCCGGACCTATGGTTGATGCAGGCAGCCTGCACGGCTTTAAGGTCAAGTTTACCCTTTGTATGGTCTGGCGTGGGTTCGAAATTCACCTATTAACCCCCCCCCCCAAAGTATTTTTCTCTCGTATTTGTATAATTCTAATGGCGATATTTCCGTTATTCCATCCACATATTTGTAGAAAATTGAAATACTAGGCAGTGGTGCTTGGTCGTCTTCGTTTTATATATTTATAGTGCATGTACTATTTGATATGCACAATACATGATAGATCGACCTATTTTAAATTTAAACCTACTTTCGTCAATTTAACACGTCGAAAACTTATGTTTGAAACTTTTAAAGATCAGTTTCATTCACATGGATAGACACTCTATCTAAAACACCAAAGGGTCCTTTTTTATCTCACGTCTTCCAGGGAATTTAATGAAGTTGGCATCTCAAATAATCGTATGGCCAATTCCTATGGATTTGTAGTACCCTATCTATAAGTGCATTGAGTTATCACGTAGTTTTCTCAACCCGTGAACTTGTTTTTGTTGATAGTCTCTATGAAAATGGTGCGTTAATATGGAAAACACCTTTTCTATTGCGCAGTATAATCATAAATTTCAAAATAATCATTATTATGAATTTTTATCGGAACGAATTTAGTCCCGCAAAAAATCCCGCAACATGAATTTTCTTGCCCGGGATGCTATTTTAATACTGACCCAATAGGAATTAGGTCAAAATCGTCGCAGCCGACTCGATAGATTTAGCAAGTAAAATTTACCGAAGTTTTATTATTTCAAGATGAATAATTTTTTTAAAATATTACTATACAACTAAAAAGGACTTAGACTGCACAACTGTCATACACATAATATAATTTAAACTATAAGGAATACGAATCGCCAGGAATAGAGCATATGGGCTATTTTTAGACTCGATTTTTGTGAATGAATCTACTGAAAGTGAAGGTCTTTCAGAACCATCACGCAGTGATCATTAGCTCAACCCGTGAACAAAAAAGCAGATTCTTCCGCAAAATTGTCCTTCCTGCAAATCTTAGAAAAACTTTTCATACAATAATCATATACTGCCACACACTATACTTTCGAAGAAACATCCACTGTGAACAAGGTCAGTAGAGTTCATATTCTGTGCGAACACAGACGATCTATTTCGTCGATGTTAATCGGTTTTCCCCTTCACTCCTCAGCATTTCCAACTTTGCCCTAACAATATCAAGGGGCAGCATCTGCCCCTTGCTAAAAACCGTAAAAACACGGTGTTCTATCGGCTTATCAAAGTAAGTATTATCCATAGAAGGTTTTCAATACATATTCAATCAAATTATATTCCAGTGTCAATAACAACTGTAAAAATAAGAGTCTCTTCTATGTATCGTGTAACCGCCGAGTCGCCGACACTTTCGTCTGCTCAAGACGTACAAGTGTCGTGTAAAAGCGAAAGTAGGTAGCAATTTGTTGAAACTTCTTTCCCAGCTTACAACTCTACTTCAGACTGTAGTTCTGAATTTGAATTTCATCAGGTTCCAAACAAAACTACCGCAATTGTATGTACATGTATGGATCCACTTAGTAAACTACATTTATTCAAAATAAAAGAGTGCTGAACATGGAAAAATAAATGTTAAAAAAAAAATTGTTATGTGTAAGAATTAGTTGAACAAAAAATGTAGGATTATAGGTAGCCTTTGTATCATTTTGATGTTGTGCTTCAGTTTTTGCATCAGCTTTGGACATGAAAGCATTAATTGACCATTTACTTCATGAATATTCATATAAGATATAATGACATCATGAATATAATTAAGATATTCTTTTGCCATAGTAGAAACAAGAAGCATGTCTATATATAAACAGCAGATCATGAGATGGCTCCTTAAAGTTTTGTTGGCTTGGCTCAAACTATAATGTTGGCTATAATTTGATCCATTGCACATACATACTTCAAACCTGGCATGCCTATGCAACTTACAGAGGCGAACATTTTTTTTTTTTTGGGGGGGGGGCTTATTAAAATCAAGGTTATATAACAGTTAAATGTCACATTACGGGTCAAATTTACATTTGTCACAGTCATGGGCATAGTGTTTCACAAAATGTGTTGTTATTAATACTGTTATCAATTCCAAGACGTTATTGTTATTAACGTGTACATCAATTTCCCCCCTTACACATAACATCCATATCAAACCCGAACGCCATTCAGGCCTTTGATTTGAGAATTACTCATATCACTATAATGTATTTATAATATACAATATTTGGGGGTCAGTCATTTTTTCCGGTTTACCTGTAAACTTTTATTTATTACTACAAGCTGCTTAGCATAATTAATGTCAAACAATGTGTAGATAGTACACAGATCATCTGACAAAAATCAATAATATTTTTGACAATTCATCCCAATAATTTTAAGATTTGCACAAATAACTATTAATGCCCCTCCCCTTACATGCAAAAACTCTTCCATAATGTGCTTTCAAAAGCATTTATTTATATGACGATCAGGGGCTACACTCAAAGTTCAATCTTGATAATCACTACCTGGAAACAAGTTTGATACCCTATAATAGGTGCGAAATACAATCATTATATAATTGCTTTCTAGGCGAATTCACCATTCGAGTTGCTATATATCTAATTGTAGGTGAGTTGGTCATTAGGCGAATTCACCATAAACCTTTATTAACTACAGTTACTGCTCAGTCTATATTTTGGAGCAGAAAAAAAGTTATATACTGGAGATGTCTTAAAATCACCACTTTTAACTATATAGATCTACCTATATATGTATAAGGTACGAATTTCAAGGATTTCTTAACTTGATGTGCATGAAAAAAGGAACGCAGCTCAAGAAAGTAAGAAAGCCTTAAAAATTTAATTCTCAAAAGCTTCAGTGTTCAGGAACAGCTTACTTAACATGGCAAAAACTACTACAATTAGGAACAGATAAAAAATATTGAACTTCTAAAACAACATCAGAAAAAAACATGTTGAAAACATGTAGTTCAGTTTCTGCAATGAACATTCATTAGAAACACGAGAAAAGATAGATATCGTAACATAAGAGTAGAATCTTTATCTGCTAAGATGGATAGAACAAGTCCGAATGTTTCCAACCTTAAACGCACTTGTAAAGCTTTCGACAGTCGACAAAATGCTGGTTTCCAGAACATTCTTGGAACATAATTGCCACAAGTTAATACGTCTGCTTATAATCACGCGCTCGTGTATCTCTCGTCATTTCCGGTATGGTATAAATAATGGCAGTGGCTATTCGTACGGTACCGTACGAATAGCCCCAGACGCTATTCGTACGGAAGTTCCGTACGAATAGAAATAAGTACCGTGTACGCTATTCGTACGGGAGTTATTCAATTGTTTTATTCTTTAATTATTTGTAATTAATTGGCTTAAAGGATAAAAACTGATTAATTACTGAATTACAATTGATGTTTTGCTTTATTCTTTGTGGACTAATTAAGTCTGTTTGCAAATGATGTCACTGATCTTAATTATGTGTAAAAGAAGTTCAAAACTACAAGTACATACTGTACTGCATGGAAAGAGAACTACAAGGTAAGCTTTTTCTCCCTCTTTATTTAACCCTTTCCCTGTTCTGTATTCAGGCCAGATTTCAATACCTACTGAATATTCATTTACAAAATAGTTATAAAGAAATATGGAAGGTGGAACATTGTAGACATTTTAGGAAGCAATGAATCAGATCTATTAAATTCTATTAGCAAACAGAGCAGACCCTGATCAGCCGGCTCCTCTAGGAGCCGTCTGATCTGGGTCTACTCTGTTTACAGCTGTAACTGTTTGCAAATGAGGTCACTGATCTACAGCCCTGCCCTTAATTATGTGTAAGCAATTAGTTTAAAGGATTAAAACGGATTTAAACTTTTAAAATGCTGCAAAAATAGAGAAAAGTACAAGTAAATACATGGTATATAGGATCAAAACATAGTGTCATTGACTCCCGTACGAATAGCGTACACGGTACTTATTTCTATTCGTACAGAATTTCCATACGAATAGCGTCTGGGGCTATTCGTACGGTACCGTACGAATATCCACTGCCATAAATAATAGACATAGCCGATGGACATTGTATGTGGCTTGCTTGACTTTACTACTTTTTCATTTAAATGTACATTTGATTTGATTGTTTATTTGAAAACAAATCAACAGCTGACTGATTTAATGCTTTGTACAATATTTTCTCTCACACACACGCATATACACACACACTCTCTCACCCTCTCTCTCAACATTTCTCACTCTGTATTTCTCTCCATTGTTCTCTCTCTATCTCTCCCTGTCTCCCCAGCGCTACGTATTATATCTATGTCTCACTGTTGTCATATCTTTCTCTCTTTCACTCTCTCTATTTCTCTCCAACTTCTCGCCCATTTTCTCTTTGTCTATCTCTCTCCATCTGCCTCTTTGATACTATGTCGTTCTCTGTCTTTTTGTCTGCCCCTTTGTCTCTATCTCCTCTCTCTATCTGTTATGTCTGTCTGTGTCTCTGTCTCAGAGTCTCACTCCGATCTTACCACTGTCTTTCTTTCTCTCATTTCACGACTCTATTTCTCTGTCTCTCTCTCTTTCTCTCTCTCTTTCTCTCTGTATCCGTCTCTATATCTTTCTTCTATCCTTCCCTTACGTGTCTCTTTCATTTCCCTCTCTTTCCTTCCCCTCTCTCCGTATCTGTATGTCTGGCTCTCCCTCTCTTTCTCCCAATTTCTCTTTTGACCAATATGAGGATTTATCGACTTGGGAATTGTGATATCATATTCCTTATATCGACCTCACCAAAGGACAGTAAACGTATAATATTCCCTCTCACACTCTCCATCTAAATCGCCCTCTCTCCATTTTCTCTCTTTATTTCTCTATATTTTTCTCTCTCTCTCTGTGCCTCTGCGTCGTGTTTTATATATGTCTAACTGTTGCAATGACTCTTTGTCACTCTGTCATTTTGCCTATCTTATTATATGTATCTGTCTTTTCTCTATATCTGCTGTATATGTCCCTGCTTTTTCCTCTAATTGTCTATCTCTGTCGCCATGCCTATAAACCCCTCCATCTCCACTCTTTATCTCCGCTCTCATTTTACTCCTCCTTCCTCTTTTCCCACTAAATATCGCTTCTCTCTTCCCTCTTTGTCTCTTTCCTTTCCCCTCTTTCTGTCATCGTATCTGTATGTCTGTGTCTCTTCTCTCTATTTTCTCTTGTCTCTCTTTGTGTCTCTGTGTGTCTGTGTATGTCTCTGTGTGTCTATGTGTGTCTCTTTGTTTCTCTGTGTGTCTCTGTGTCTCTGTGTGTCTTTGTGTGTCTCTGTGTGTCTCTGTGTCTCTTTGTGTGTGTATTTGTGTCTCTGTGTGTCTCTCCGTTTCTTTGTCTGTCTGTGTGTCTGTTTGTGTGCCTCTGTGTGTGTCTCCATCTATGTCTGACTCTCCCATTCCCTCTCTATGCATCTGTGTCTATCTGTCTGCCTGTCTCTCTGTATATCTCATTTCGATCCATACATCTATCTATCTACCTATTTATCTTTGTCGGCACTATATATGGCTTTTGATTTCACTTAAATGACTATCCGGAATGGTTTTTTTTAATTCGGATATGAATGTGTTATTCAGATAAAACAGCAAAATATAACAGCAATAAAATAATAGAATCATTGGTTGAGAAGGTATGGAGCAGCAACAAAATATGAATATCCGAATTCTGAGCTGACAACAGATTCGTCTTAATGAGATGGGCAGGTAACATTATTTGATTTTACCAGTGTTTGACATGCACATGTTAGATCATTTCTGCATCATCGTACGCTATCACGTTGGGGTACAATCCTAACAAATTAATTCAATTTACGTCAAATCTGGTCGAGGAGTACTAGCATTGTTCATGGTGTTTACCTGTTTACCGTGTCTCATTAACACACATTTCACCCTACAACAACTCATTTTTAGACCAATGTATAGTGACCGGACTTCTGATTATTATGTAACCATCTGTTTAGTTCCTTTTACGTAAAACATGTGTGACTATAGAAATTTAAATGGCACGACTGTGTCCGCACCCGATGCCTTTATCCGACACGATAAGGGCAATTTTCATTCTGACCCCGAGCTAGCTCTAGAGTAAACTGTATTACTGGGAAAACAACATAGACTAATTGTATATCTTACCTGTCAAATGGTTAAGCCAATTTTCACTGACATTTAAGAATTATTTCACATCCGTGGAACCCAGTCGTCCAGGGTTTACCCTGTTAATGTTTTTGGTCCCACCCTGCTTAGAGTTTGTTTGTTACTATAAACACAATACAGGTACTTGTGACGTAATCACAGAGACATAACCCATCACGTGACAAATTATCTATTATGCTAGAAAAAATAATCCCTAATATTTATGCAAATAACTGACAGGATAGTTCCTCACATTGACACGACTAACTTTTATGATGTCCATCACAACTATTAACGAACAAGTCCAAACGGGAAAACGTACATGCATATCCTAATCTATACTCTGTCGTGATCTGACCTTGACATAACAACAACTTAAGCGACAAAACGTAAACATATTGTCATTATTTAAACTTTATGTGTAGCTTGTGTGCACAATGTCAACTCATCGGACGATCTAGTCTGTTCATCATATTTTCACATTTTGCCAAGGAGTACAATGGAAGCAATGAAGCTCAATAATGGGTCTTTATGTTAAATTCAAAATATTATTGATTATTGCGCATAAAATGTAATACTATAACATGTATATAGACATTAATTCTGTTTTAACTATGTCAACATTGAGAATATGTCGGTAACTTAAAGTGTCGTCGGCTTATATTCTAAGGCATATTTTCTTCCAATTCCTCAAAGTCTGTGTCAGAGTGCCAAACAGTTAGGACCTGGGTCCATGCTCATAAAACCTTTAGTTGAGTCTGAGTTCGTTCTCAAGTTTTTGATTAGGCTCAAATCTGACCAATCAAAAGCTTGAGAACTAAATTCTGACCAACAAAAAGCTTGCGAACTAACTCAGACTCAACTAAAAAGCTTTATAAGAATGGACCCTGATTACAGACCGAACATCAGTAGTGACATTACATTAAAACATGCAGACGAGAGACCGAGCTATTTGACCACGGTGTTGATGTCTCCAAATTAATAACAAACAGCAGCAGTAATATCATTAATATATTGCATTTGTGAGATCAAGCTATTTTCCCATTATGATAATGGATACACATTACTTACAAACACAAGCAGTTACTGTAGGAAAAATAATTATGTTTATAGAAAACATCTAGAATAACTGCAATTTTCGCTGCGTTGGATATTGTCCTATATGAGTTTTACATTGACACAATGGATCATAAAGCACTCGAATCTCATACCTGGGTATATTCACCTGAGTGTGTTCACCTGAGTATATATCTGACTTCAGTATATTAACAGTAATTATACTCATCTGCGTATGTTCAATTACTTGAGCATGTTCAATTACCTGAGCATATTCACTATATATTCAACTGAGTATATCCAATTACCTGGTTATATTAATTATACATTAATCTGAGTATATTCATTTACAAGGGTATATTTACTTACCTGTGTACATATATTCACTATATATTTAGCTGAGTATATCCAGTTACCTGAGTATTTTCACTATATACTCATCTTAGTATAATAAGTTACCTAAGTATATTCACGTTAGACATTAAGCGTGAAATGAAATATGATACTTCTATTAACCCTTTCAGTGTCTGCATTGCTGTCTGTTGAATACATTTCCGTCTGCTTCAAGTTTTAGCGTGGATGTCTCTTCAATTGCGGTATAAAAAGATAGTTTAAACATATTTTATTTCCATATTAGAGGAAATTGGGTCGGGTCACAAGTTCTTACAACTTTAGATTTGACCCTCCCCATACAAAGCATTCATATAAACATGTAATGGCAAACAAAATATGAAGCTTAATACAATGTTTGTGAAAGATATAGAGTGAGAGAGAGAGTAAATGAGAGAGAGATAGAGAGAAAGACAGAGAGAGAGAGAGAGAGAGAGTCATGTGGCGACATATATCATAACTATAGTAGTACGATCAGAGGACACTTAGACATCTTAGTATAAGAACATACCGTTATAAGTAAGACATCTTAGCATAATCTTAGAAAAAGTATAATATCAAACTAAGAGTTAGTACATCGATAGTTGTACAATACGTGAGGCTAAAACCTCCGTGATTGCTTTATATAACAATGCACGGCAGCAAATATGATTTTATTGTCTTCATCATTTAGATTTTGTTTGCCAAACAGCAGCATTTCGGTATTTAGAGGATGTTACCTTTGTGTTGTACGAAATAAGTGAAGTCTCTGATTTTGAAAAAGACTACATTGAAAAAAGTAGTGTTCGGCATTTTCAATTTCATGTGAACATTCGCATAAAGGATTTTGATTAAGGTGGTTTTTAAAAAGATCACTATTCAGATTGCTACAGTTGTTCCTAATTCTGGCGTGTATAGCTGACAAATACAAAAATATAAAAAGATAAACATAGCATTGGATATTTTAGATCCTGATGTGACGTCAAACCACTGTGTCCATGTGATATCAGACCTGTCTTCATGAAACCGAAAGGGGTTGAGCATGGTAATGTATTCCATTTTAGGATATAACCTCAGACCGAGCTGTCCAGAAATCATATAAGGATACAAAGAGTTTCTGAACCTGATAAGAACTAATGGTAGCGATAAGGCCGTGGAGAGTGCTTAACCCTTCCCCTCATATAGACGTGTTTTCACGCATTTGCAAACAGAGTAGACCAATATCTTATCTGATCAGGGTCTGCTCTGTTTGCTTATATAATCTGATAGATTTTTTTGTAGCTTTCTGAAATGTCTACAATATTCCACTTCCCATATATCTTTATAACTATTTTGTTAATGAATATTCAGTAGTTATTGAAATTTAGCCTACATACAGAACAGGGAAAGGGTTAAGATAATATAATGGTTTGCAATTAAAGAAAGCGAATTGTTTATACATAATGATCAGAATTTGGTAATACTAGATTTGTCATGCACTGTATCGTATTTCACACTGTCCGTGATTATAACAAGTAAACTGTTATTAATTGTCCTTAAGGTATATTACAGTCGAAACACTCTAATGCGACCACTTAATGAATAAACATTTCTGTCTTATAAGCAGGTGGTTGCTTAATGCAGGATCAAAGTTATGCAGAAAACTCCTATACGAGATTCCTGCATTAAGCTACCACCTGCATCTACCACCCAGAATTATGCCCATTTTTGGTGGTCGTATTAGAGGGATTTTACTTGTTCTTAAGATGTACGATTTCATTTGAACAATGTGGCCCTTTAACTTCATGTATATCTATTATGCATTTTTTATAATGACATAGTTAAACAATAACAGTTTGGCCATGGCAGACACTATGAAAAAACAATAACTGATCAGACAGATGTACACTTTTAGCAAAGGCATGAAATTGCATATTTATGACGTAAGCGGTTAATCTTTTCCCTCATATAAACGCACTTTCAAAAAGAGTAGACCCAGATCAGATGGCTCCTGTAGGAGCCGTCTTAACAGGGTCTGCTCTGTATGCCAATTGGATTTGATAATTCTGTTTCTTTCTAAAATGGCTACTGTGTTCCAGCTTCCATATTTTCATTTTAACAAGTTTGACAAAGAATATTCAGTAGGTATTGAAATTTGTGATACATACAGAAAAACGAAAGGGTTAAGGCAAACACACTATCAGAACTAGTGATAAACTTATTTTCAAACATTACACGTGTTTTATATCTTAAAACGGTTCGTATTATTTGCGATATAGATGAAGAGAACGGGTTTTATAAGGAACAAAGGAGGTCAGTTAACAAAGAAGGTCAATTAACATTTGTGTTACAGGGGGGGGGGGTGTCGTTGCAAACTATGTAGACCCAGGTCTAGGGGTTAACACGGGATTGCATATGACCAATAACTGTGACGTGTGGCATTCAGACATTCAGATCATGTCCTTTTATACTATTATAATTCCACCATTAATCCATTTTCATGCATTTGCAAGCAGAGTAGATCAAGATCCGACGGCTCCTAGAGGAGCCGTCTGATCAGTGTTTGCTCTGTTTGCTAATGGAATTTGTTTCTACACTTTCTAAAATGGCTACAATTGGATACCTTCCATACTTCGTTATGACTATTCTTTCCATGACTATTCAGTAGGTACTGAAATGTAGAATAAACATAGAACAGGGAAAGGGTTAAACAATGAGCTTATCCTGTCCAATATGAGTAGTTTATACTGATGAAGACATGAAATGTGTTGAAGTCTAGATTAATCAAGAAACACGAAATATGTCATGTTTGTAGTTATTATCAATAATCTTAAAACAAATGAATCCGGAAACATCAGGATGTATTTACAACGATTGTAGACCCCGATCTCGGAGGAGACAACGGAAGGGTCTAACGATTACTGATATGGCTTACACATGCTTTGACACAGAGGGGGGCATTTCGTGGGTCTACATGGTCTAAAAAGTAAAAACAATGATTGGGTCGATTTAGTGTTATATTATAATATAACACTAAATCGACCCAATCAATTGTTTGGACCGTTTAGACCATGTAGACCCACGAAATGACCCCCTGTGCTTTGACACGGTCCTTTTTTTTATACTGACTAAATATATCACATAACAATCATAGACCTGTCAATTTTGAAAACACGTACTTGAAAGGTCTAATCAATAGATCTCGAGTCATCCACGACTACATGTGTGTTATGTTTCATTGACTGGACTTAAGCGAAGTTAGGACTTTATAATGCTATGGACGAAAATGTTGTTAACAATTTCAATTTGGATCGAAACACAACACTTGCAGCTCTGAGAGCTCTTTAACAATGAAACTAGATTATTTTGTATATGGAAAATGATAAACAAGACAAGTGAAGCAAACGACATGTTGGCACACATTAAAGTAGCCAGTGTACGTAAGGTTCACCGACATACAAATGTTGTTTGCTAAACCCATTCCTTCATAGGCTATTTTTTAGATCCAACCACTTTAACTAAATCTACCGAAAAGGAGCACTAACTAGAGAAGAGGAAATGTTTTAGAATTCTGAAGTTTGAAATCATTGCTCTATTTATCACAATGGTTACACAAAGTGACTGTTACAGAAGCGTCAAAAGTCGTCAATATGCGGGAATGGGTTAAATTATCGAACTAAAGAAAATGTACACATGTATATGCTCTTTTGGGACAGCCCTCCCATATATTCATCGTTTGAAAAAATATAACAAAGGACCAATAATGGATTGTAAACATTCATTAAATTATTTCTGATCTAAAATACATTTAACCTTTTGCTTGTTTAAAATGTCACCGATTTCCGTTATCACTGTTCATTCTTCTCTTTGGACATTCTATACAGGTTTCGTTCTTATTCTATGTAAACATGTTTCAGTCCTTCTTCATAAACATTTACTCCAGGTCACTTTATATAGGTGTCATTCTTACTCTAGGTTTCACTCTTACTCTATGTTTCATTCTTACTGTAGGTTTTATTCTTACTCTATGTTTCATTCTTACTCTAGGTTTCACTCTTACTCTAGGTTTCATTCTTACTCTAGGTTTCAGTCTTACTCTAGGTTTCATTCTTACTCTATGTTTCATTCTTACTCTATGTATCACTATTGTTCAATGGCCACATTATATATGTGTCATTCTTACTGTAGGTTTCAATCTTACTCTAGGTTGCATTCATACTCTAGGTTACATTCTTACTCTAGGTTGCACTGTTACTCAATGGTCATTTTATATAGGTTTCATTTTTACACTAGGTCTCACTCTTTACTCTAGGTTTTATTCTTACGCTAGGTTTCACTCTAACTCTAGGTTTCACTCTTACTCTAGGTTCATTCTTACTTAATGGGCACTTTATAGAGGCTTGATTCTTACTCTATGGACATTTTAAGCATATTTCATTCTTTCTGTAAAGACACTTTATATCGGTTTCACATTTACTCTAAGGTCACTTTAACCCTTTCCCTTATGTAAGCGCATTTTGACGCGCATCTGCAAACAGAGTAGACCCAGATCAGACGGTGTCAATAGGAGCCGTCTGATCAGGGTCTGCTCCGTTTGCTTATGGTGTAATATAAATCTGATTCTACAGCTTCTGCCTGGGCCAAAAAGTCATCCTGTTCATATGCCACTATAAAAAAATAATCTTATTAATATTTATGAGTTTATGACGTCATTGTTTTCTATATGAATATTCATCATGGAAAGGTTTAAACAGGTTTCACTCTTACTCTGTGGACTCTTCATACAGGTTTCATTCCTACGCTATAAGTACTTTACACAGAGCTGATTCTTTATCTATAGACTCTTCATACAGGTTTCATTCCTACGCTATGGGTACTTTACACAGAGCTGATTCTTTATCTATTGACACTTTATGCAGGCTACACTTACTAAATGTCACCTTAATACAGAGGCTTCTCTTAAGCTCTGTTGTCCTTTCAAGAAAGATTTCATTCGAACTAGATCTATATGGTCATTTTAGGAAGAATTCATCTCTTTGGATATTTAAACATTTAGTCTATGTTATATAGAGCTTTGAATATGTACATAAATTAGAGCAGTTGACTTATTAGAGAGCCAAAGAGACCAAATGTTGCGTCCATTCTTTCTCAGCGTGCTAAAGGTTCACTATATAATGATTGGGTTTACCGTGTTTAAAAGTCGATAAATGCAACAGGCGTGTATACCCCTTTATTCACCAAACATATTTGTAATTCAATATTTTATAACTCTTTGTTCGCCATAGTCGTATCTGCGTATCTAAGTGTTTAAAACATCTAGCGTTTTGATTCAACCATTTACTCCATAAATACACATTTCTACGCCTTTGTAAACAGAATAGACCCAGATCTTATAGGAGTCGTCAGATCAGGGTCTGGTCTCAATTCTACGATTCTGTCAGTATATATATATATATCCCTTATTCATTGCCCCATTATAAAACATAAACCATCTAGGAGCCGACTGATCTGAGTCAACTCTGTTTACAAAGGCATGAACATGCGTTTATATAAGGAAAAGGGTTAAAATTAAGTACCGAAGACACGAATGAGTCAATTCTCTTAAATACAGTAGAACCTGCCTTAAGCGGCTATTCATATCAGTATCATAATAAACTCGTTTCATAATAACAATTTGTAATGGACACCCAAGTAAGATCCTCTATGGACTCTCCATACAGGTTTCATTCCTACGCTATGGGAACTTTACACATTTCATTCGAACTAGATCTATATGGTCATTTTAGGAAGAATTCATCTATTTGGATATTTAAACATTTATTCTATGTTATAGAGTTTCGAATACGTGGATAAATTAGAGCAGTTGACGTATTAGAGAGCTAAAGAGACCAACAATTAAATGTTGAGTCCATTCTTTCTCAGCGTGCTAAATGATTGGGTTTACTGTGTTTAAAAGTCGATAAATGCAACAGGCGCGTAAACCCCTTTATTCACCAAACGTTTTTGTAATTCAATATTTTATAACTCTTTGTTCGCCATAGTTGTATCTGCATATCTAAGTGTTTAAAACATCTAGCGTTTTTCATACTGAGACAACAATGAAGAAATGTGTACTGAGTGCTATCATTGTTGTCTGATAGATACATTTTCGTCTGCTTCAAAGCAATGAAGACCATCATCAAGTCATCGTGACACTGACATGATACCCAGTAACACCACCCTGACACCGAAAACACACATTCACATTATCCCGCCACTGGCTTTACATCTAGACATATCACCCTAGGAGACTGGCATCATGCCATGTCACAACATTCAACTACCGGCATTGCTCGCATGTACATCATCCTGACACTGGATTTTTAGCAATGCACACATCCTGAATCCTGATATAAAACTATTTCACATCATCCTGACACCGGTATCACACCCACTTACGCCACCCAGGTAATGTCATTACGCCCTTTCAAATTATATTGATATTAGCATGAAACCCATTCAAACCATCCCAACACTGATGCTACACCTAGGAATATCATCACGACACTAGAGTTACATCAATCAATATTGTCATGACATCGGTATTGTAACATGGTGAAAAAGTTGTGACTCGACTGGGACTCGAACCCAGGGCCTCTGGCTTACCATGCCAACACTCTACCGACTGAGCTACCAAGCCACACAGTGAAGCCTAACAACGTATTTCACCATAATCTCTACCCGGCTACACACATCCCCTCTACACAAGAATTCTTACTCAAAGAACACTCCACGAGTTTCTTATTATTACAAATTATCTTCATATAATCTTCATACAAATCACCCTGTGGGTTATTTACGTTGGACGCCAAATGTAACATGGTGAAAGTGTTGTGACTCGACTGGGACTCGAACCCTGAGCCTCTGGCTTACCATGCCAACACTCTACCGACTGAGCTACCAAGCCACACAGTAAAGTCTATCAACTTATTTCACCATAATCTCTACCCGGCTACAGGTATCACCTCCATTCACATCATCTGGACATTGGCCTAACACTATTCACATCATATTGACATTGCCATTGCATTATCCGGACACTGGTTTTAAACCCAGCCACATCATAACACACAGACATGACACCTATCCACACCATGCTGGGGCTTACCTTTCGTCTAGAAACATCCTGACATTACAGCTAAATAAAACTTTTCCATCCAGTCACCTCATCATGACGCCGATATTACACCAAATCACTTTATCCTTCACCGGTTTTACAAACATTTCTATCACCCTGACACCGGTTTAAATCCTCTCACCGTACAGTCCTTGTACGCGCTTACATTATCCTGATATAGGTTTTACAACCACTCACATTATTCCAACATATGCCTTGCACACAATCAAATTATCATGACACATGCTCACGACCAGCCACCTTGTCTAAACGCAGGCATAACAACCAGTCACATTATCCTGACAAAGGCCTTATAACATGTATCTTTATCCTGACATAACCTCTCCAACCGATAATATTATCTCGACCCAGACTTTTCAAAGGTTACAAATGAAAAAGAAGTAAAGTCAAGCAGGCAAAGCCACATTCAAGACGCAACCACCACCAAAACATGGATAGATAGTATGTTACACACAAATACACACCCAAACATGCGCACATATGCTAGATGAACACAGAAAACATTAACAAACATACAAGTACTAGATATAAACGCAGACCTTATCAGTCACATCACCCTGTCACATGTCTTAACCTTTTTCTGTTCTATGTTTATTCCAAATTTCAATACCTAATGAATATTCATGGACAAAATAGTTATAATGAATTATGGAAGGTGGAACATTGTAGCCATTTTAGAAAGTATAGAAACAGATCTTTCAAATTCCATCAGGAAACAGAGCAGACACTGGTCAGGTGGCTCCTATAGCAGCCGTCTGATCTTTATCTACCCTGTTTGCGAATGCGTGAAAATGCGTTTATATGTGGAAAAGGTTAAATCTAGTCACATTTTCCAAACACAGTCCTTCGAAACGGTCACATTATACCTTTGTGGACCTTACAATAAGTCATATCATCCGGACAACGGCCTTTCATCCATTCACAAATCATCCTGACACTGGTATTACATAAAATTACACCATATCCTAACACCATCATAACACGCACTTACATATCATCCTGACACTAGCATCATAGACATCCACACATTATCCGATGTTACAGATATTACGACCGTTCATATCACACAGACATTGTCAGTACACATATCTGCATACATGATGTATCATCATGCCACTGAAACTATATTATACATATTCACAAATAATCCTGACACTGGCATTATATTATATACATTCACACATCATCCTGACACTGTCAGTACACATATCCGCACATCATCTGACACTGTCATTACACATATCCGCGCATCATCCTGACACTGACAATATATTATTCTCATTCACACATAATTCTGACACTGGCATTATATTACACATATCAACACATCACACTGACGCTGGCATTACAGCCATTCAAATTGTTAAGCCTGTCACTGTGACATTGACATCATGTTATACTTATTCACACATCATTATGACACTGACATCTGTCATGATCATATTATACCCATTCACACATCGTCATGACACTGGCATTTTATTATACTCATGTACACTTCATCATAACACTGACATCATATTATACGATACTCATGTACACATCACCATTACACTGGCATTACAACCAGTCACGTTATTCTGACACAGGCCATAAACCAAATCTCTTTCTGATAACAGCTTCACAAGCAGCCACAGAATCACGGCGTGTATATTACATCCGGGCACATCACCCATTTGATAAGGACTTTCTACCCATAATTGCAATCCTACCAAAGTCCTTATATCCAGTCGCAACATCCTAACATATACCTAACATCCAGACACATTATCCTGAAATATACAGTACAACCAATCACATCATCTGACACAAACTGTTCAACTAGTCACATCATCTGACGCATACAGTACAACCAGTAACATCATCTGACACATGCAGTACAACCAGTCACATCATCAGACACATACAGTACAACCAGTCGTATCATCTGACACATACAGTACAACCAGTCACATCACCTGACACATACAGTACAACCAGTCACATCATCTGACACATACAGTACAAGCAGTCACATGATTCTGACACATACAGTACAGCGAGTCACATGATTCTGACACATACAGTACAACCAGTCACATGATTCTGACACAAACTGTACAACCAGTCACATCATCTGACACATACAGTACAACCAGTCACATCATCTGACACATACAGTACAACCAGTCACATCATCTGACACATACAGTACAACCATTAACATCATCTGACACATACAGTACAACCAGTCACATCATCTGACACATATAGTACAACCAGTAACATGATTCTGACACGAAGTGTACAACCAGTCACATTAACATAGGCCTAAAAGGCATTCACATTATCATAGCACAAGCCTTACAACCAGTTACAATATTCCGCACCTGCATATTACCCCGCCAAAAGTAAAGTAGATGTATGAGTCATGAAGGAAACACCACATACAAAACACAACCGCCCAAACATCACCACGACGAAATATACAGTAAATGTACATGCATATAAAATACACAAAGGGACGCACAAAGACATAACGAACAAACAATAGGATGGAGATGGAAGTACCGCCTTGGAACGGTCAGTGACAAATGTCACTGGGGGTTTAAACCGGTGTAGGGGCACCCAACATCACACTTGTTCTATTCCCACTCTAAAAGACAAACAGTGTAAATAAATGTATCCCCTCTCCGATTAATCTACAACAACGGCAAAGGCAAAAGCAGTGGTAAATTGCATGTTTAACGAAAACAGTGTGAGTGAAACAAACTGTATCCACCTATCGCTAGACTAAGTGTACTCAATGATTTAGCTGCAACCGGAGTAAATGTAGACAAATAATAAAGGGTACGACAAAAATGGGACCCGACGTCCTCCTTCCGTTTCCGGATTTAGGCTGTCTTCATAGAGTACTGGGCCTTTATTGTCGGCGTACATAAAATGAGGGCAACGTGTTTGTTAACTGTAAAATGGTTGACAACCAGACATGCAATATCTGTATGTAAAGGTAAAAACTCATTCATCTGTCTGTATAAATAATCCCCCATCCATCTGTATGTATAGGTAATCATCCATCCATCTGTCTTTATAGGGAGTCACTCATCCATCTGTCTATATAGGTAATCGCTCACCCATCTGTATGTATAATCACTCATCCATCTGTCTATATAGGTCATCACTCATCCATCTGTATATATAGGTAATCACTGGTCCATCTGTCTGTACATGTAATCACTCATCCATCTGTTGTACAGGGAGTCACTCATCCATCTGTCTATATAATCACCCATCCATCTGTATGTATAGGTAATCATCCATCCATCTGTCTGTATAGGGAGTCACTCATCCATCTGTCTATATAGGTAATCGCTCACCCATCTGTATGTATAATCACTCATCCATCTGTTTATATAGGTCATCACTCATCCATCTGTATATATAGGTAATCACTGGTCCGTCTGTCTGTACATGTAATCACTCATCCATCTGTCTGTACATGTAATCACTCATCCATATGTCTGTATATGGAATCACCCATCCATCTGCATGTATACTATTGGGTAAACACTCATCCATCTGCAGCAGGCTAAAGATTTATATCGTTTAATTTGACTGTGCTCATTTGAATCAATCGATATAGTATTGATTTTGTTTAAAGATTCTTATGATAATTAAAATTTACCGCGAATTATGATCTTACGTTAGAATATATAGCAAATGCTAATAATTGTAGATATTTCTAAATATATGTTTCATGTTGTATCCTTGAACAAATGTAAACGTTTTGATGAGAGTTTAGATCTGCAAGAGTCTTATTATTTTATCTTTCTTCGATTCCGTAAACCGGTATCTGTCTTTATTTATTTGGACTTTTATTCTCTGTGTATCCCAATTCAGGTATCTTTTCTATTTTCTGTCTCATGTTCTCTTTTGGTTTCCCCTTCTCCCTTTATTGTCTACATAACCTTTCTTACTCCATTCTCTCTCTTTCCTTCTGCAATATATCACCACTTTCTCTACTTTATTTGTTTGTTATCTCATTTTTCTGTTATCTCGCCAATCCTTTGTATCTTTTCCTTGTCTTTCTTTCCTCATGCCTTCCAAATATGGCTTATTTTCTCTGGTTTGTATTTGTTTGTATCTTATTCGCATATTTCCTTTCCTGCCTTTTTGTCTTTCTGTCTCTATGTCTGTATGTCTGTGTGTGTATTTCTGCCCGTCTGTTTGTGTTTCTGCCTGTCATTCCTTGTCTCTGTTTCTCTAGTACCGCTGTGCGTATATTTCTCAATATGTCGCTGTCTGCGTGTCTCTCTCTATTTATCTGCCTCACCCAGTATGTCCATATATGTGTATGTCTGCCTCTGCCTATCTCTGTCTGTCTCTGCCTGACTCTCCGTATGTTTCTCCGTTTCCTCTCTCTGTGCTTCTCTCTCATTCCATCTCTCTCTCTCTCTCTCTCTCTCATTCCATCTCTCTGTCTCTCTGTCTCTCTGTCTCTGTCTCTGTCTCTGTCTCTGTCTCTGTCTGTCTGTCTCTCTCTCTCTCTCTCTCTCTCTCTCTCTCTCTTATTCGCTGGTTTTCTCAATATTCCCTCCTCCATCGACTGTATATTTTACACATTTACACATGTATCCACGTAATGTAAAAAAGTACATGTATGAGTCAGTCATACAGGAAGCGCTATATACAAAACACACAACCACCCGAACAAGACATATAACCAACACACAATAGGGTGGAGATGGAAGAACCGCCCTGGAAAGGTCAGTGACAAATGTCACTGGAGGTTAAACCGGTTTAGGGGTGCCGTACCTACACTTATTCCATCCCTACCCTAAAAGACAGTGTAAAGAAGCGTATCCCCTCTCCGACTAATCTACAACAACCGCGATGACAAATACAGTGGTAAATTGTATGTAAAACGAAAACATATTTAAGTGAAGCAAACTATCCGCCTATCGCTAGTGTACTCAATGAAGAGTGATTGTAGAAAAGTTATAAAGTGTACGACAAAAAACGAAATAGTACAAAGATCCAACGTCCTCCTTCCGCTTCCGGATTTAAAAGGTCGTCTTCATAATGTACAAAACCGAAAATAGGGCAGCGTGATTGCTAACTGTAAAAGGGTTGACAATCAGACATGCTGTATGTCGTAGTACTATAGGATTATGTCCCTTTTTTAATGAATTTTCTAACATATTTGATGAACAAAGTGAGAAAATTGGTATGCCGAATTTCAAAGTTTTCTTAGTTTATGATATCTATATCCTTGCTTAAGCTGCTTTTCAGTTAAAATGAGATTTCGACTGTTAATCCCGCCAATTTATCGTTAATTGAGTGGGCTATACTATACAGTATTCAACAAAAGACGGTCAAGTTCAACTGTTCTAGTATCATTATTCATAAACTCGTTGAGATACTTGTAACTTGAAAACAGTGTGAACCCGGATTTATGATGACAAGATTGGGACTATTTAATAGGACCTGCACTGTGAATAAAGGTCTACCTACGAGGATCGTATCGTGTTATATCGAGTAGGTATATTATTCAAATAGTGAATAATACTATAAAAGGCTTAATCATAAGATCTAAACTTGTGAACATTGTGTGCAGTCGTTCGTCAAAAACACACTTGAAGTTAGGAATAAAGAATACATGGACGAAATATGACTTACAATTTGTGACGAACATAAGTCAAGATGAAAGCACTTGTAATTTTACATGAGAGCTGGAGGCTCCATTGGATCTTAGTCTGAGTGAGGAAACCAAACAGAAAAGAAGCTAACGACATTTTAGGATATTGTGAAACGTTCAGCTGCACGCTAAATATTTTAAATATTTCCTCTATAAGCTATATTTGGATCCAACCTCTTTGAATGAATCTACCGAAAAGGAGCATTTACTAGAGAAAAGGAAAATGTTATAATTATGTAGTTAAGAAACCACTACGATAAATAGAGCATTTGCTCCTATGGAGCAAATGCTCTATTTATCACAATGGTTTCAAGAAGTGACTATTACAGAGGCGTGGAAAGGTGTATTTACGGAGGAAAGGGTGAAACCTTTCAGTCTGTTGGACATATTTTCGTCTGCTTCGTTTTAGGGAATGGAATTTGATTGCTCTATTTCTTTATAAAACCTAAATAAAATCAATAAACATTATACCATACAGTTTGGATCCTTATGAGACGTCCATTTACTCAGAGTCTCATCTGGATCCAAACTGTTTGCATATGGTATCATATACACGTCATCATGGCATTGAATGGGTTAAAAGTACCGTATAATTAAAATGCACACTCCTACCTTCAGATATATGACATAATCTTTATTATATATACAAACTTTACTATGAACCTGATAAATAATTTTGTCATTCATATCCGAAAACACTTGCATACCTATAACAAGTTTGTACTTAACAGAAATTGTAAACAATTTTTGCAAATTTGAAATCACTGTATGTTACATACATGTATGTAAATCCTTTGAATGCGGAACAAATACAGTAAAACTCCACTAATGCGACCACTTAATGAATAAACGTGGGTGTCTTTATAAGCAGGTGGTTGCTTAATGCAGGACAACAGTAATGCAGAAAGCTCCTGTAGGAGCTTTCTGCATTACTTTTGTCCTGCATTAAGCTACCACATGCGTCTTCCACTCAGAATTATACCTCTTTTAGGTGGTCGCATTAGCGGTTTTTTACTGTATAATACACCGTAGACTTACTGCAATTTTCTCTTTTCGCATTGCTACTTTTGCTTTAGAAGGATCTCCAACTTTCAGGATATATTGACATCAATGCGTTTCTCAGTTGCACAATTGATCACATCTTGTATGGTTTACCATTAAAACAATTATTTCTGAATAAAAGTTCATAGGTTCATAATGAATGTAATCAACCATTATAATCAATAATGGGCGCTCGTACATTCACAACCATATAATTTGCACAACATAACAGCATAAAAGTTAAAGTCCTATAATTGGTCTTCATTTGGGATGTTTCTTCATAAAGATCTTCTGAATTTTGCCCTGTATTAAGCTACAATTTATCTGCATGTATCTGATATCCTACAAACGATGTGCCCGCTTTAGAGATATTTAACCAGTATTCTATGGTCACTAACCTTATGCTTCACTTTAACTGTATGACGAACTTAGGTATATTTAACCCTATGGCAACTGTATATTTAGAAGTTTATACTGCCTGGCATCCACTACAGCGCCGAAGCCTTGCTGAAAGGTTACAGCATACATTTTGCTCGTTTCGGGAACCATTCGGAATCATCGGGGTTATTTGGCATGCATTCTGCATGCATTCGGGAGTGGCTTACGAAGCGTTGCGGAACAGACGCCTAAGTGACGCAGAAACATGACGAAACCTTGAGACTTACCTCAGGAATGCTTCCCGAATGGTTTCCGATCGTGCGGAAAGATTGCAGAAATGTCGCAGAAAATGCAAATGAGTGCCGAATCGTTGTAGAAAAAGTGCGGAAGGGTTGCCTATTTGAGAGTGTGAGTATATAATGGTGTCGCATATTTGAGTTTTCGAGTGGAAAAAGTGTCTCTTTGGAGTGGAAAAGATGTTACCCCCTAGATTTAGACTAGATCCAAGCCGGATGGAGCGGGGTTACACCCGGCTCCCAACACCTAATGACTGTGGGCCGGGATACATGGCACTATTATCATGTAATAAAGACCGACAGTCATTTTACGTCCGGACCAGCCCTCTTATGATCGTTTTATGTTAATACCCTTTCTAACTGTATGTATTACCTGATCCTTCTCATCATGCATGGTGTTTAGTTGTCGTATTATTTCAATATATGTGACTGTTGATTGCTTAAAAACCTCTCATACTAAATTGAGAAATACAGTAGAACCCCTCTAATGCGACACTTAATGAATAAACATGGATGTCTTTATAAACAGGCGGTTGCTTAATGCAGGACAAAAGTAATGCAGAACACTCTTCAAAATGCTTTCTGCATTACATTTGTCCTGCATTAAGGTAACACCTGCATTTAGCACACATAATTATACCTCTTTTAGGTGGTCGCATCAGCGGGGTTTTACTGTATTTATTTTCTCATGCCAGTTCTTTATTAATCGTACCCATGTTTGTCTCATCTTCATTATATCTTCATTCAACACGCACTCACATTCGCGCACGCACACACGCACTCACGCACGAACATGTAGATATTCAACACTGCTGGACTAACATACGGCAAAATGAGTTTCAACCATTTGTTCCCAGACACCCTTATAAAGGACATAGACAAACAGTGTAGAATCAGATCAAAACCAGATTGCGGAAGGATCCCTCTGATCAAGTTCTGCACTGTTTGCTGAAAAAATGGACGGTTCTAATGTATGATCTGGACGGGTTTACCTCAAATATATGGATTAATCGCTAACTAAACGCTTACGTTTGATTTATCGTCATGGTGATGATTTCTTTTACGGCTGGTTGCAGATATATATAATACAGTAAACACCCTCACAAACGTCTAAAATCAGTATCAAAGCCCTGTATTTAACACATTCCCGCACATTGACGCATTTCGACTCCTCTGCTAAAGCCACTTTGTGAAACCATTGTGATAAATATAGCATTTGCTCCATAAGAGCCAATGCTATATTTATCACAATAGTTTCAAAACTACACAAATCTAAAATTTTCATTTCTCCAGTTAATGCTCTTTTTTTTGTAGATTTATTCACATAGGTTGGATCTAAAAAAGCCTATGATTGAATGGGCTAATATATATTTTGTAGCTTTTTATAGGATGATAGTCATGCAGAAAGCTCGTGTGTGTAATATCTGCATGACTTTCACTCTGCCTACAACAACCACGCACCCATTCTTCGTTATTAAAATTCCGATTTAGAGTTTTTTTTTGCCGCATATCCGTTTAAAGCAGGCCATATATCATGTGTATAAAATACAGGGGCGCTGTACTATGGAAGACAATTTTGTACAGTAAAACTACGTTGGGCTGGTTTGTATCCAAACTAATAATCGTTTGCACAAACTGTCGTCTGCTTTAAGTTTCATAAATGACTTTCTTTCAATTTCGTTTTTTCTCTAACGTTAAATGTGCCAAGCAGTTTGTACCCTGGTCCCGAGGTTATAAAACATTTTGCTTGAGTCTTAGATCATTCTCAAGCATCTGGTTGGTCAGATTCTGAGCTTGCCCAGGGTTTGGGACCATGCTTATAAAACGTTTAGTTGAGTCTGAGTTCGTTCTCTAGTTTTTGATTGGTCAGATTTGAGCCTTTGGCTCAAATTTGACCAATCAACAGCTTGAGAACTCAAATCTGACCAATCAAAAGCTTGAGAACGAAACTCAGACTCAACTAAAAGCTTTATAAACATGGACCCTGACTAATCAGATACTTGAGAATGATCCTATCTTCTGCCTCAGAAGTTTTGAGTTATTCGACATGCAAGACGCGGAATTATTCGATATATAAGACGCTAAATAATTCGACATGCAAGAGGTCGAGTTATTGTAAGACGCCGAGTTAATAGATATGTAAGACGCCGAGTTATTCGGTATGTAAGACGCCGCATTATTTGATATGTAAGACACCGAGGTATTCGATATATGTAAGACACCGAGGTATTCAATATGTAAGACGCCGAGTTATTCGGAATGTAAGACGCCGCATTATTTGATATGTAAGACACCGAGGTATTCGATATGTAAGACGCCGAGTTATTCAACATGTAAGACGCCGAGTAAATAGACATGTAAGACGCCGAGTTATTTGATATATAAGACACTGAGTTATTCGACATATAAGACGTCGAACTATTCGGTATGTAAGACGCCACGTTATTCGATATGTTAAACGACGAGTTATTCGACATGTAAGACGCATCGAGTTATTCGATATTTAAGATGCGGAGATATTCGATATGTATGTTAACCAGTTATTCAACATGTAAGACGCGTCGAGTTATTCGATATTTAAGACGTCGAGTTATTCGATATGTAAGTCGCTCCGAGTTATTCGATATGTAAGACGACGAGTTATTTTGATACGTAAGACCCCGAGTTATTCGACATGTAAGACGCCGAGTTATTCTGCATGTAATACGCCGATATTTTCTATATATAAGACGCCGAGTTATTCGATATTTAAGATGCTGAGTTTTTCGACATATAAGACGCCGAGTAATTTTATATGTAAGACGCCGAGCTTTTCGATATGTCAGGCGCCGATTTATTCGATATGTAAGCTTCCCCTATTACAGCAAGCACTATGAGTCGTTTTCCGGTAACCATGGCGACACAAGAGGTAATGGAGGAATTCACTTCTATCTGAATTGGACTCTCATTTAACCCTTTCCCTGATGAATATTGATGTTGGAAATAATGACGTCATGAATATTTATGAAACTTTTTTTTCTCTTATAATGGTATATGAAGAGAGGACATTTTTGGTTCAGTCAGAAGCTGTAGAATCAGACGTATATTACACCATAAGCAAACAGAGTAGACCTATAGGAACCGTCTGATCTGGGTCTACTCTGTTTGCAGATAAGTCAAAATGCGCTAACATAGGGGAAAGGGATAAACGACTTTTGGCAGTATTGCAAATAGAGTAGACCCAGATCATACAGCTTATGCTCTGTTTGTTTATGAAATGATACAGATCTGACTCTTTAGCGTCTGTCTCAGGCAAAAAACGTCCGTATCAAAATGAGGTTAATAACACTCATGCAGAAATAACTTTGGGTGTGTTATGATGTCTGTTCCATTTCATTTCATCCGAAAGATAAATGGAAAGATAAACCCAGTCTCTCGTGGCAGAAATGATTCAACCATTTACTCCATAAATACACATTTCTACTCCCTTGTAAACAGAGTAGACCCAGATCTGATCAGGATCTGGTCTGTTTATAGATATAGATACAATTTTACGATTCTGTCAGTATATAAATCCCTTATTCATTGCGCCATTATAAAACATAAAACATTATAAAACCTCTAGGAGCCGACTGATCTGAATCAACTCTGTTTACAAAGGCATGAACATGCGTTTATATAAGGAAAAGGGTTAAAATTAAGCATTCGAGAGTACCGAAGACACGAATGGGTCAATTCTCTTAAATACAGTAGAACCTGTCTTAACCCTTTCCCTAATATAAACGTGTTTTCACGCATTTGCAAACAGAGTAGACCAGATCAGACGGCTCCTAGAGGAGACGTCCGATCAGGGTCTACTCTGTTTGCTATTAGAATTTAATAGATCTGTTTCTTTGCTTTCTAAAATGTCTACCATGGTCCACCTTAAATATTTCTTTATAAATATTTTGTCAATGAATATTCATTAGGTATTTAATTTTGAAATAAATATTGAACAGGTAAAGGGGTTAAACGGATATTCATATCATTATCATAATAAACTCGTTCCATAATAACAATTTGTAATAGACACTCGTGTAAGACCCTCTATATACCAACTTAAGAGTTTAAAAAGCGATTTTCTGGAAGAACAAGTGAGTTGGGAATGATTTTTATAACAGAATTTTTAAATAGTATATTAATACGAACACACCCGTGTATTTATCTTCATTGTATGACTTTTATGCACAATTTCATACAAAAAAGGAACACTTTCCGGAAGGACCGGAAAAAAATATATATCTAAAAACAGGTAGTGTAGTGGGGAGCTCTATTGCCAATCGCAGCATAGCTCCGCCTCTTTAGGTTAATTACCCACTGGCCCTCTCTGATAGCGTTTTAGGCTAGGGACAGTTTACTTGTAGCATTCATATAGTGTGTATTAACTATGTAGCTAGACCAATAATTAAAGTGCTTAAATGTTCAATCGTTATTCCGTCTGTAAGCCCTACTACCACGAGGACATAACAGGTATGGTCAGTAAATTCCGGTCGGATGAAGAGATAAGTATGAACCAATACATTTTCAAAACTGACTGTTGGACTATTTTGCGGTAAAATGAGTTTCAAGCATTGTGCCCAGTGTCCCTTATATAGTAGACAGGTAAACAGTGCAGACCCATATCTTGAAGGAACCTACTCATTATTTTATACACGGTTTGCTGAATCCCTCTGTGTATAAATTGCACATACAAAGAAATAGTTTTGTTGTATCCATCAGAATGTAAAATGGACGGTTTTACTTTAACTTTTTACTCCATGAACGGGTTCAATAGTTCGATCTAGACGGGTTTACCGTAACTGTTTACTCCATGGACGGGTTCCAAAGTAAGTTCTAGACGGGTTTACGTTAGCACGTTACTCCGTTAACGGTATTCAAAGTTAGATCTAGACGGGTTTACCTTAACCCTTTACTCCATGGACGGGTTCTAAAGTTTGATCTGGACGGGTTTCTGTTAACCCATTACTCCATGGACGGGTTCCAAAGTAAGTTCTAGACGGATTTACGTTAGCACGTTACTCCGTTAACGGTATCCAAAGTTAGATCTAGACGGGTTTGCCTTAACCCTTTACTCCATGGACGGGTTCCAAATTTAGATCTAGACGGGTGTACCTTAACCCTTTACTCCATGGACGGGTTCCAAAGTTAGATCTGGGCGGGTTTACCTTAACCCTTTACTCCATGGACGGGTTCCAAAGTTAGATCTAGACGGGTGTACCTTAACCATTTACTCCATGGACGGGTTCCAAAGTTAGATCTGGGCGGGTTTACCTTAACCCTTTACTTATGGACGGGTTCCAAAGTTAGATATGGGTGGGTTTACCTTAACTCTTTACTCATGGACGGGTTCCAAAGTTAGATCTGGGCGGGTTTACCATAACTCTTTACTCATGGACGGGTTCCAAAGTTAGATATGGGTGGGTTTACCTTAACTCTTTACTCATGGACGGGTTCCAAAGTTAGATCTGGACGGGTTTACCTTAACTCTTTACGCATGGACGGGTTCTAAAGTTAGATCTGGGCGGGTTTACCTTAACCCTTTACTCCATGGACGGGTTCCAAAGTTAGATCTGGGCGGGTTTACCTTAACTCTTTACTCCATGGACGGGTTCCAAAGTTAGATCTGGGCGGGTTTACCTTAACTATTTACTCCATGGACGGGTTCCAAAGTTAGATCTGGGCGGGTTTACCTTAACTCTTTACTCCATGGACGGGTTCCAAA
Source organism: Azorinus chamasolen (assembly GCA_963576725.1). Taxonomy (NCBI): domain Eukaryota; kingdom Metazoa; phylum Mollusca; class Bivalvia; order Cardiida; family Solecurtidae; genus Azorinus; species Azorinus chamasolen. The sequence goes on along the minus strand of OY755250.1, from coordinate 44,252,962 downwards.
GTTAGATCTGGGCGGGTTTACCTTAACTCTTTACTCCATGGACGGGTTCTAAAGTTTGATCTGGACTTGTTTCTGTTAACCCATTACTCCATGGACGGGTTCCAAAGTTATATCTGGACGGGTTTATGCTAACCCTTTACTCCATGGACGGGTTTACGTTAACCATTTACTCCAAGAACATGAATATAAGAAATAATCTAATCATGAATATTAATTCATTTTTATAATGTCACATGAACACAGGAAAGTCTGGCCATAGCAGCAACTGCTGTATCATAGCTATATTTTTTTATAAGCAAATAGAGCTTAGAAGCTTAAACTCCTCTGATCTGGGTCTACGCTTTCTGCAAACGCGTAAAAGGGCAATTATATGGAGTAAAGGGTTGAATAAAACGAAAATAAATAGGTTAGTCGTTGATTAGACGCGTACGTTTGTTTCATCACCATCGTGATGTTTTCTTACACGGCTGGTTACAGATATATACAATACCGTACCATCCCCTCACAGCCGTCCTTAATTAAAACCGACGTCGGACTTCAAATACATGTGGTAGCTTTCCTCCATAAAAAAGCCATCCTACGCCTTTGCAAAAAGAGCAGACCCAGATCAGACGGCTCCTATAGAAGCCGTCTGATCAGGGTATTCTCTGTTTGCTTCTAGAATAATATAGATCTGATTCTTTATTTCCTACTTTGGCAAAAACATGTTTTAATATGTCACTTTAATAATTAATCTTATTAATATCCATGATGTCATTATTTTTACATGGACATTCATGGATATTCATGTAAGCAATAATGACACATTTGAATTTGATTAGATTAAACTTATAATAATATATGGATACATGGCATTTTGACCATGACAAAAACTGCAGAACCATATATATAGTATTTTATGAGCAAACAGAGGCGACCCTGATCAGACAGTTCTCACAGGAATCGTCTGATCTGGATCTACTCTATTTGCCAAGGTATAGAAAGGCATATTTATGGAGAAAAGGTTCCCAAACTGGAAAAATGATGTCTGCTTACTTTCTTACTTGCTGAAATAAGTTTTGCTGACTTGACTTCGGAGATCGTTCCATCCTTTAAGAAACTATTAACCGAATCTCAAACAGCCTGGATTCTGATCAGACCCCGAGTTAGTTGGCGCCTCATCACTTTTCGGTCATCTGTCTGTCCATCTGTCTGTCTGTTTGTCACAGATTGCTAGGTTGAGATTTTAGTCCAGCCTTTGCAAACAGAGTTACTGAGTAGACCCAAATCAGACAGCTGCTATAGGAACCATCCGATCAGGGTCTGCTCTGTTTGCTCATGATATAAAATAGATGTAATTCTACAGGTTCTGCCATGGAAAAAACATCCTGTGTCCATGTGATATTATAACAATAAACCTAATTAATATCCATGGTATTGTTTTGCATACGTGAATATTCATGGTGTAAAGGATAAAAGAAAGCTTTTTGCTCTATTACAATTATGGCGGAAAACGTGTTTCCATTCTGTATTTGACTGGATTTACAGGATGTTGACGAACCACTGCCAAATGATGAGCTGCCTGAATGGAAGCGAGAACAGCCAAAGATTGACATTTCCAAAATAGATACCAGTGATCCAGAGGGTGTGCTCAAAATGACCAAGAAGGGAAAGACGCTCATGCTGTTTGCATCCGTTTCAGGTCAGAATTCAGAGGTCTAGCTAAGATGCATAAATTCAAATATTTTTAGTTAATAAAATTGTTCTGGTTAATATTCATGATGTCATTATTTCTTACATGAAATGTTCATGGGGGAAAGGGTTAAAGATGACATATCGAAGTGTTTGTTTCTATCGTTATAGGCAACCCATCAGAGCAGGAGACGGAGCAGATTACTAAGCTGTGGCAGGGGAGTTTATTTAATGCCAACTTAGAAACACAAAGGTAGGGATATCTCTAAACTTGCTTCAAAGCTCAAAGAAGATAAGCAATTAGGTCTAAATGTTATTGGGGTTTCTTCTATGTGTTACTTCATAGCCCATTCCCTCATATTGATGCATTTTGTTGCTTCCATAAAAACCACTTCTTGAAACCATTGTGATAAATAGAGCATTTGCTCCATAGGAGTTTCAAAACTACACTGTTCTAAAAAATTTCTTTTTCTGTAGTAAATGCACCTTTTCTGTAGATTGATTCAAATATGTCTTAAAGTAGCCTACGAGGTAATGGGATGGGGATGCTATTTGGCATGTAAAAAAACAAAGTTGACCCAGACCAGATGGCTCTGTTTGCTCTGGTCAGGGTCTGCTCTGTTGCTTTTAACCCTTCGCTTGCTGAATTTTAAAATACAGTTCTCCTTCTTTACCCATGCCCTGTTGTATAATTACATATATCTTCACTGTATACAAGTATTTCGCTGTGCAATCACTGCTGTGTAGTGCACTGATTGCACAATCAACTTGTAAATAGTGCAGACCCTGATGAGACAGCTCCTGCAGGAGCTGTCTCATCTTGGTCTTCTCTATTTACAGGTACGTATATTGACGTGAATAGCAAGCGAAGGGTTAAAATAACTTCAATCTACCTGTACACTTTTTGCCATGATGAAAATGTGGTCTGTCACATTTAGACATCTCTTGAACCAGATCACTCATTCCCTCATATTGACGCCTCTGAAAAAGTCTCTTTTGGAAACCATTTTGATAGATAGAGCATTTACTCCACAATTCTACACGTTTCCTTTTCTCTAGTAAACGTTCCTTTTCAGTAGATTTATTCATCAAAGAAACTGAATCTAAAAATAGCTAATGGGTTAATTGGGAATGATGAACTGTAGCATTTTAATGCTTCCGTAAAAACCACTTCTTGAAATCATTGTGATAAATAGAGCATTTTCTCCATAGTTCACGCAGTCCACAAACAGTGTAGACTGTGATCAGAGGCCTCCTATAGGAGCTGTCTGATCACAGTCTGCTGTTTGCTCATGGAATAATTTAGATTCTGCCATTGTGATAATTTAGATTCTGCCATTGTGAAAAATCCTTTTGTGCGTAATGCCATTATAATATTCCAGCTCATTAATATTCATTAAGTTAGTATTTAACCCATTCCCTCATAGGCTATTTTCAGATCCAACCACTTTGAAAAATCTACCCAAAAGGAGCATTAACTAGAGAAAAGGAAAATGTTAGAATTGTGTAGTATTGAAATCATTGCTCTATTTATCACAATGGTTTCAAGAAGTGACTATTACAGAGGGGTAGAAAGGCATACTTATGGAGGAAAGGGGTAAATAAATCTTCATGACGTACGAGGTAAAGGGCGTTATGTAATGGATTGTAGATCTTGATTTATTTTTTAACCCTTTCCCTCATATAAATGTGTTTTCACGCATTTGCAAACAGAGTAGACCGAGATCAGACGGCTCCCAGAGGAGCCGTCTGATCAGGGTCTGCTCTGTTTGCTTATAGAATTTGAAAGATCTGTGTCTTTAGTTTCTCAAATGGCTAAAATATTCCACCTTCCATATTTGGTTATACCGTAACTATTTTGTCCATGAATATTCAGTAGGTAATGAAATTTGGAATAAACAAAGTACAGGGAAAGGGTTAACACCTTTATTGGATGATCTCACCTTGTTACATTTTTGCAATAAGAGTAGTTCTTTATCAGGTAACTCCTGTAGGATATTAAGTTTATGATGTTTTATTTCATATTAACAGATATATTGTTGGACAGAACCGTGCAATATTTATGGTGGCTGATGGTGCACATGGATGGGATGTAAAAAATTACCTCATCCAGCAAGACCGCTGTTCAGAGGTTACTTTAGATGGGAAAAGTTATCCAGGAAAGGTAAAAAAGAAAATGGATTTAACCCTTTCCTTCATATAAACGTGTTTTCATGCATTTTTTCACAAGCTAGACCTAGTTTTGTCTTTCAAAGGTCAAGGTCACATTTTGGGGCCAAATGTGATTACTCCCAATTTTCATGTCTGCTCTGTAACTCTGATTTGCATGTATAGTCTAGATTTTAGAATTAACCTGGCATAAATTTTCGCAGCACCAAGATAATGTGTACCGTATCTCACCCATATCTGTCTCTCAAAGGTCAAGATTATATTTAGGGGTCAAATGTCATAATTCTCCTTCCCACTACTTGGCTTATATGATGTTTATTTCCTTTGCTAAATCATTAAGGAATACCAAATTTGTGTTTGGTTGATGCATCCTGGGATAGCAGAGTGTTACATACCAGTTCGAGTGGGGCTCATTTTGATTTTGATCTTTGAACTCAAGTTAAGAAGATAGATTGTCTGGATTGTCTACATGCCCTGTCGTTTTTCTGTAGTAGACCCTCTCTATATCAACATTCAGGGGACATGTGTTCGTTTACAGAAATAGTGCTTGTTTTTCATGTAATTTTGACATATTTTAAATTTCCAGGGTGCCAAAGAAGATCCTTCTGCCAAGAATTCACAAGATAAAGGCAAAACATCAAAGACAGATAAAACTGACACAAATAACAAGACAAAGAAAGATGGTAATAAAACTAAAAAGCCCTCTAAAACAGATGACAGCAACAAGACAGACAGAAAACAAGATAAGAAGAAAAAAACAGAATTATGATGCCCATGTGAAGTAAATCTGATTTAACATGAAAATCTTAACCCTTCACTCCTTGAATATTCATATAGACGAAATAATGAATATCCATTAGATGACATCATTGTTATAGAATGAACAAGAGCTACAGATAAGGCTGCATACCAAATACTAAAATCGTCATTTCTCCACAAAACCCTATGCTGTTACCACTCTTTAGAATTATCTCTAAGAGACGATTCTAAAGAGTGGTCACAGTTTAGTGTTTGGTGGAGAAATAAAGGAGTTATTCTAAACAAATGTTTTAATTCACACATCTTATCTGGACATTTGATGAACTCTATTTTTTTCGGCTTTGATTAGGTTAGAAACTGTAGCTTTAGTTCTCTATTATTCTATAAGCAAACAGAGCAGACCTTGATCAGACTGCTTTTACATATCTGGGCCTACACTGTTTGACAAGATTTGAACCCGTTACTTTATAAATACTCCTTCCCATGCCTTTTTAATTAATATTCACGATGTACTTATTTCTTACATGAATATTCATGGATTAAAAGGTTAAGGATCAGAGTCCATCAAAAACGATCTGGGTCCATGCTTATAAAGCTTTTAGTTGAGTCTGAGTTTCGTTCTCAAGCTTTTGATTGGTCAGATTTGAGTTCAAAGAACGAACTCAGACTCAACTAAAAGTTTTATAAGCATGGGCCCTAATTCAAGAAGAGTCCCTCCAGTATGAAACAGTTTAATTTACAAGAGGATTTTAAATGACAAACAGTGCAGACCTCTGACCTCTGACCTTGGTCTACACTGTATGCGAATGTCAGTAAACATATTTGCCATATTCAAAAGAACAAATAGTTGTAACCCTTTCCCAGTTCTGTGTTCATTCCAAATTTCAATACCTACTGAATATTCATAGATAAAATGATTATAAATAAATATGGAAGATGGAAAATTGGTGCCAGTTTAGAAAGTAAAGACACAGATCTTTGAAATTCTATAAGCAAACAGGGTAGACCCTGATCATATGGCTCCTCTAGGAGCCGTCTGATCTGGGTCTACTCTGTTTGCAAATGCATGAAAACATGTTTATATGAGGGAAATGGGTAATTAATGAAATATAGTAGGTAGAACATTGTAGTCATTTTAGAAAGTGAAGAAATAGACCTTTCAAATTCCACTAGCAAGCAGAGCAGACCCTGATAAGACAGCTGCTATAGGAGCTGCCTGATCAGGGTCCACTCTGTTTACAAATGCGTGAAAACACGTTTGTATGCAGGAAAGGGTTAACCTAGAGGAGCCGTTCGATCAGGCTCTGCTCTGTTTCCCAATATGATTTGACATATCTGTTTCTATACTAAATTACTTGCTAGAATGGCTACACTGTTCCACCCTCGATATTTCATTATAACATATTTGTCTCTGAATATTCAGTAGGTATGGAAATTTGTAATAAACATAGAACAGGGAAAAGGCTAAAGAGCAGATGGTTGTTTTATTTATGGCCAAAGTAATGCAGAAAGCTCCAATAGGATCTTTCTGCATTACTTTTGGCCTGCAATAAGCTACCACCTGCCTTAAAGACCTGTATGTAGACCTTTTTAATGGTTGCTTAATACAGGTTCTTTTGTACTTACTGGTACATTTTATATATAAACCACACTGGAGAAAGAATGGACTTGCTTCAAATATTAATTTGGTCAGTATTTTCAAACATGAATGGGTCAATAATATTATCTTGACTTGAGAATCAAGAATATACTCAAACAAGTTGGCTCTCAGCTTCAAACATTCTTGATGGAAAGGGAAACCAAGCAAACATGTTTGAGAATTTTTATTGAGTTTTGAGTCTAACAATGTGTTGAGAGTTTGATGTAATAGTCTTGGGCTTCCATATCCTTGACCCGTTAGTTCATAAATACACCTTTCTACTTTGCAAACAGAGTAGACCCATATCAGGTGGCTCCTAAATCAGCCATCTAATCAGGGTCTGCTCTTTTACTTATGATATATCAGATAAATATGATTCTACAGCTTCTGCCATGGCCAAACATTCATGTATCTATGCTATTATTACAATTAATCTTAACCCTTCTCTTGGTGAATTTTAAAATACATTTCTCCTTCTTTACCCGTGCCCTGTTGTATAATTACATATATCTTCACTGTGTACAAGTATTTCGCTGTGCAATTACTGCTGTGGAGTGCATTGGTTGCACAATCAACTTGTAAATAGTGCAGACCCTGATGAGACAGCTCCTGTAGGACTTAGTTAATATTAATTAACACAAATATGTTATACATCATTCAATGAATTTTTTTCCCTTTTGGCTTGTCTGCACTACAATTTTTTCCTGGCTGTGGGTCCGGATCCCTTTCCCTCAGAACTGGGAACAAATCCTGCAGCTTTTTACAACTCATTGTTTTATTTCAAAACAAACAAAGGATGATGTAACCCTTAACTCCATGAATACTCATGACCAATCAGATACTTGAGAATGATCTCAGACTCAGAAGTTTTATAGCCTTAAACCCAGAGCTACAGATAAATGTGTGTACTCAAATTCTAAAATTGTCATTTTTCCACCAAACCCTTTGATTTGACCACTCTTTGAGGCGATTCTAAGAAGTGGTTATAACATAGGGTTTGGTGGAGAAATAAAGACATTAGTTTTGAAAATGTTTAATTTATCTTATCTGGACCTTTGATTGACAGAGTGTCAAATAGCTTTGATCTTCATAAGATGCTGAATTTGTACATGTAAATGCTAGTCTTGTTGGGATTAGCTGGTGGTAGGTTATCAACAAGACAAATGATTGTTTTTAAAGCACCAGGTGTAGAAATGACCCTTGTGTGACCTTTAAAGTCACAGTTAAAGGGGAGAGGTGTAAATATTGGAAACATAATTTTCTCCACCAAACCATTTTCTCCACCAAACCATTTGTTATTACTATAGAAAGCTCAATAAGGAAATTCGTACTTTTGCTCTGCATTAACCGATTCCCTGTTGAATATTCATGTAAAGAAATAATGACATCATTAAAATTCATTTGTTTATTTCAAAATGGTATATGAACAAATGACATTTTTGCTCAGGCAGAAATTGTAGAATCAGATCTATATCATACCATAAGCAAACAGAGAAGACCCTTATCTGGGTCTACTCTGCAAATTCCAGAAAAAGCATTTATTTGAGTGAAAGGGTTAAATAGTCTCCTGCTATTAAAGACCCCTTGTCTTGAAGAGCCGTTGCTATAGAATGGTCAGTACATATGGTTTGGTGTAGAAATAAAGGAGTTACTCTTGGAGAAAAAAAGAGTTTTCCTCTTATATCCAATACATCTGGTGCTAAAAATAAACTTACAAAACCAATGCCTGGAAAATACATTTTCACATGTGTGTTACATATATGCTAAATCACGCACTTTAGAATCTCATTTTAAACTTAAGACTCAGTGTTCAACACATTCCCACTTTAATTATTCAAGATTTCATGAGATTATGAATATTATAAATCAATGACAGAACCTTGTAATGAATTACGGACAAGGAGATTCTGTTTTGGCTCAAAGAAGGCACTGTAGAAACATACCCTTCAAATACAATTAGCAAACAGAGTAGACCCTGATCAGACAGTTCCCATAGGAGCTGTCTGATCTGGTTCTGCTGTGTTTGCAGAGACATCTATAAGTGGAAATAGGTTAATATTAATCGCTTGATATTTTTGTGACTCTAACCTTGATAGGTTGTTAATTGTACATGTATGTGTAAATAATGATGTCATGGATATATTAATTATACTGCTCCGTTTACTTAATATGGTATAATATAGATCTGATTATACAGTTTCTGTCATGGCTAAAATGTCCTGTGTTCATATACCATTATATATATATATATATATATATATATATAAAAAATATTCATGATATTATCATTTCTTACTTGAATATGCAACAGTGAAAGGGTTAACAAGGTAATTCTTTATCCTGGGTCCATGCTTATATAGCTTTTTAGTTGAGTCTGAGTTTTTTCTCAAGCTTTTGATTGGTCAGAGTTGAGCTTTTAGACTCAACTAAAAAAAAACACTTGGATACTGGCTGAGACTGAAGAAACATATCTATATTATTTCGTTATCAAATAGAACAGGCCCTGATCATCCAGGAGCTATCTGATCTGGGTCTACTTTGCAAAGACAGACCTTTTCCTGGTAATTTTGGGGAAAATGCATTTTAGAAATGGGATTTTTTTCACATGTAGAACTCAAAGATTCGGAAAGCAATTTTGGCCCTATTTTGCATCTTTGTTAGCATTTAAATCAAATTTTGGTTTATATTGAGATTTCCTTTTGAAAATAGGGGAAAATGTGAGCTATTTTGTATTGAGAATGGACCTTTTAACATACTTGTGTAGACACCAGTAAAAGGTCTGAAAGACATAAAAAAAAGTGTTTATACGAAGTTAATCATTAATACAAGTTAAGTTTTTACCTCATAAATATATTGTATGTCTTTAAACACATTTGCAAACAGGGTATACCCAGATCAGACAGCTCATGAAGGATTTGTCTGATCAGGGTCTGCTCTGTATGCTTATGATAAAATGTAGATATACTTCTACAGATTCTGCCATGGCTAAACATTCATTTGCTATTACAGTAAAACCCCTCTAATGCGACCACTTAATGAATAAACATGGGTGTCTTTATAAGCAGGTGGTTGCTTAATGCAGGACAAAAGAAATGCAGAAAGCTCCTCTGGGGTCTACTGTTTGCTTATGGTGTAATATAGATTGCTTATGGTGTAATATAGATCTGATTTTACAGCTTCTGCCTGAGCCAAAATGTCCTGTGTCCATATGCCATTCTAAAAAATAATCTTATTGTTCATGACATCATTATTTCCTACATGAATATTCATCAGGGAAAGGGTTAAGACAGGTTATTGCAGTAATTTTGTATGTAATCATTTTTCCATTTTTTACATGTTACATGTATAGACTACATAACATTTCTCATTAAACAGAAATAATTTTATATGAATAAATTTCTATTATTATATAAGAATAATTTGAATGTTTTTTGTTACCCACTGCCATAAGCAGACGGATATGGTTTTGAGTCCACCATTGTGTCCATCTTACAATAGTCATATCTCATGAAAGGAGTGTCTGTCTTCATTCTGTATGTCTATCTTTCCATTCACACAGAATCATACTCAGAAATGATTTAGAGTATCGAACTCACTCCTACTGACGCCTTTTGGAGCAAATGCTCTATTTATTACAATGGTTTCAAAACTATGCAATTCTTAAAATCTCCTTTTCTATAGTTAATGCTCCTTTTCAGTACATTTATTTAAAGAGGTTTAGTCTAAAATAGTCTTGGAGGGAATGAGTTTTAAATGAAACTGTGTAAAGGTTATGTATCATTAGGAAATACATCTGTGCAAGAATCACTTACATTGACCCAGAGTTATGGCCCTTTGTTTGCTAAAATATCTTTACTGTTGTCAATCTGGAGCCAGGAACGGATTGGAGTATTTAACCCTTTCCCTGTTCTGTATTTAGGCTAAATATAATACCTACTGAATATTCATTAACAAAATAGTGTTAAAGAAATATGGAAGGTGGAACATTGTAGACATTTTAGAAAGCAAAGAAACAGTTCTATCAAATTCTATTAGCAAACAGAGTAGACCCAGATCAGACGGCTCCTCTAGGAGCCATCTGATCTGGGTCTACTCTGTTTGCAAATGCGTGAAAACACGTTTATATGAGGGAAAGGGTTAAATGAGTTTATTAATATAGGTGTCGTTAGGAAATGCAGCTGTATGTAGGAATCGCTCACACTTACCTAGGAACACCGGAGCTATAACCCTTTGCTAAAAAACTTAATGTGTTAGCTCGGCTGGAGTTGTATTTCCTATTAGGAGTTATGTTTTCACTGAAACATTGTTTTAACCATTTCCTTCATATAAACGCATTTTCATGTACATGTATTTGTAAACAGAGTAGACCCAGATCACCAGAGCACAAAGTGCTCAGGGTGAGCTTTTGTGATCACCTGATGTCAGTCGTCCGTTGGCGTGCGTCGTGTGTCGTCCCACGTCAACACTTTGAACATTTTCTCCTCTGAAATTACAGGGTTTTCAATCTTTATATTTGGCACATAGCATCATATGTAGGTCCTCTACGAAAGTTATATAAATTATGCCCTGGGGTCAAAATTGGCCACGTCCCAGAGGTGCATTGTTTTCTATAGAAACATATAGTGAAACTTAGAAAATATTCTCCTCTGAAACTCTGAAAGTTCTCAGCTTTCATATTTGGCACATAGCATCATGTTCAGGTCCTATACAAAAGTTATATAAATTATGCCCCTGGGGTCAAAAATTGGCCCCGCCCCAGGGGTGGCCAATTTTCTATAGCAGATTGCAGTTTCATTGCGTAGCCAATTCAAACTGACCATTATTTACTGGGAGACTACATTCCAGATTTACACACTAGAAAATGCAGCTGCAATATTTTTTACCATGCTCACTCAGCCTCACTAAGCCCAAGAACTCTTTGACGTTTGCCGTTTGATGTGTTGTTAACATTGTGCAGATCATTATGGAGGTCATTTGCTGTCCAACATAATGTACTCCTAAACCCTCTGCACTCTGAGCAATTAATGTCTGCAAATAATGTTGTCTGCTGCAAAAATTGTTTTCTTGCATATCTTTTCAAAAACAAATGTCAAGAGTGAAAATAGATTGGACCCTGATAAAGTGCCAAGTTATTTTGTATCTCATCTGGACATAGACTGTGTGCAAAGGTTATTATAAATGCAAAAAAACACAAAGCAAGCTGGAACAAAACTCATACCTGTTCAGAGGAACAGTTGCTTATTTGAGAGGTCAATTGATCGTCTTAAGTCAGAACTTTGTATTCCCTGGGTTCAAATGAGGCCTGCCCAAAGGTTGGCCAGTTTTCTATAGAAATATAGTGAAAACGGAAAATCTTCTCCTGGTTGTCTGGTGAGCGATATCAGAGCCATCATGACCCTCTTGTTTGAATATTATCTTCATTATAAGTTTAACGTCATGTAGAAACACCACGGCGTCATGTAGAAATATACACGTAGGAGCTGTCAAAAACGCCGTTTTTGTCGAAACAAGCTCTATAATAAAAGGTATAGATGCTCGTAGTCATTTTGTACAAACTGATATCAAACTCGTCGTGGAATATGTTATTCAGCCTGCCAGAGGATCGCTTAATTACATTTTTACAAGACTCATTTAATATCGATTTGTACAAAATTACTGCTCGCAATATATCGTACGTTTATGGCTATTATAGCTATTATATTTTCATAAATGTATTATTTCTTGCATGGAAAGTCAATAGGTAAGGGTTAAACCTTTCACCACCAATTTCACAAAAATGCACCACGACAAATAGTACAGTCCCAGATCTGACACCGCCTTTTCAAGGCGACGCCTGATCAGGGACTTCACTTTTTGTCTCAAACTTCGCCCCGTACTTCATTCTCAGTGTTGTTATACCTTCTGATCCTTCGAGATCATGAATTTCAGTACTTCTTGTTCTGAAAATTGAATACCGTTCAAGCCGGTGCTAGGGGGCGTGAGCAGTGTTGCATTTTCAATTACTGTTCATGAACAGACTCAATAAAACCAAGTCTGCAATTTTCTCTTTTTGTGTTTCAATTTTTGCTGTCGGGGATCACCCCCTTTCAGAATTTATAATCTTCACAACAGCAGGTGTTAAGTGCTTGTGTGGCGGCCGTAAAACGTCGCCCCGTACTTCATTTTCAGTGTTGTTATACATTCTGATCCTTCGAGGTCATGAATTTCAGTACTTCTTGTTCTGAAGATTGAATACCGCTTAAGCCGGTGCTAGGGCGCGTGAGCAGTGTTGCACTTTCAATTACTGTTCATGAACAGACTCAATAAAACCGAGTCTGCAATTTTCTCTTTTTGTGTTGCAATTTTTGCTCTCGGGGATCACCCCCTTTCAGAATTTATGTCTATATCCGTGCTTTATTCCTTTGAAATTTGCATTTATTTATCTCATTTCTTTATTTTACCGAATGATTTAACAAAATGGGTTTGCAGACGACAAATAGCAATTAGACGCCGCAATGGTTAACTCTTTGTCTGGTGAATGTGTGTTTCATCTCGTTTTGCTTTGTAATTTTGCTGTTTCCGGTTTGATAATATCTGCACAGGGGGGCAAAAACGTATTATTATCAAATGTTTTGCTACGACCATTTATATGCGTATTATAATAGATTTGTTCCCTACGAAGCCAGTGTATTAATTATGAAATGTTTTCAGGACTACGAAAACAAAGTTGCCTTCGTAGGAAAACAAATCTATTATAATACTCATATAAATTGTCGAAGCAATACATTTTGATAATAATACGTAGTTGGCCCCAGTGATATCTGTGTGCCGTGTCCTTTTGTGTGTAGTGCTCCATGTAGGACTGCCCCCCCCACTTTTTCATGTACAGTAAAACCCATATAAACCGGACGTTAAATTTGGTATGAATATCGGTCATGGAGACAGGTGGCAGCTTCATGCAGGGTGAAAGTCATGCTGAAAGTTCCTCTAGGAGCTTTCTGCATGACTTTCACCCTGCATGAAGCAGCCACCTGCCTAAAAGTATCTAAATTCTTTTCTACTAGAATTCCTGTTTAGAGAGGTTTTGCTGTAGTTGATATCGAAGGTCCTGATGTTATTCGCCCATGTATTATTATTTATTAGTTTTACATTTTAGTTTCGTAACTATTCGAAAAAGGCTGATATTTTGTTGTAAAACAACAAATAGAACAAAATTTATTATTATCGATGAAAACGGTTTATTTGTATCACAGGGGCATTTTTATGCCACCCCACCCACAAAGTGGTGGCATATAGGGTTGCTCTTGTCCGTACGTTCTTCCGTGCGCACATCTAGACGAATTTGTTGTCAGGGCTCTTTCTTGGAAAGTATTTGTCCAATGCACACCAAACTTTACACAGTTTGTTTATGGCTGTACTATCTAGGTCAAGTTTGATAGCCATGTAAATCGCTTTAGTCATTCAGGAGTTGTGGCCCTTTATTTGCAAAATGACTTAAAAATATCCATTTATGCCCCCACAAAGTGGTGGCATATAGGGTTGCTCTTGTCCGTACGTCCTTCCGTACGCACATCTAGACGAATTTGTCAGGGATCTTTCTTGGAAAGTATTTGTCCAATGCACACCAAACTTTACACAGTTTGTTTATGGCCATACTATCTAGGTCAAGTTCGATAGCCATGTAAATTGCTTCAGTCATTCTGGAGTTGTGGTCCTTTATTTGCAAAATGGCTTTAAAAATATCCATTTATGCCCCCACAAAGTGGTGGCATATAGGGTTGCTTTTGTCCGTCCGTACGTCTGTACGTACATCTAGAATAATTTTTCCGGGCTCTTTCTTGGAAAGTATTTGTTCAATCCCCAACAAACTTTATACACATGTTTGTGGCCATACTATCTAGGCCAAGTTTGATAGCCAAGTAAATCGCTTTAGACATTCAGGAGATGCGGCCCTTTATTTGCAAAAATGACATTAAAATATGTTGTCCGGATTCTTTCTTGGAAAATATTTGTCAAGCCCCCATCAAACTTTACACACATGTTTATGGCCTTTATATCCTGGTCAAGTTCGATAGCCATGTGAATTGCTTCAGTCGTTTAGGGGTTGTGACCCTTTATTTGCAAAAAGACTCAAAAATATCTTGTCCAGACCCTTTCTTAGAAAGTATTTGTCCAATCCTTACCAAACTTTACACACATGTTTGTGGCCATTATATCTTGGTCAAGTTCGATAACAATGAAAATTGCTTTACGAGTTGCAGACCTTTATTTGCAAAATGGCATAAATCGCTTCAGTCATTGCATACATGATTATGACCCTTACTTTCTGTGGCAAAAAATCTGAAGTGGGAGCATCAGTGTCCTATGGACACATTTCTAGTTTCGATATAAGTTCAAATTGACAATCATCATAAGAATGATTGAACAAAACCAAGTCCCCGTTTTATTATTTTATTTAAAATACGTTTTTATTGTATATTTAATAGACATCTCTGTATTTCATTTCTGCATTGTCTGATGTATCCATGATAGGTATGACGTAACTCTGGTGTACACCCCCGGGCTCATGCTGTCGCCACACCCATCTCCCCAACTGACCACGCCCGCTATCACCCACAGTCCGTTCTTCTTACACGCCAACGGTCCTCCAGAATCGCCCTTGAAAATAATACTTATCCTTATCCCCCAATTCTTCTGAGTCTAAGATCATTCTCATGCATCTGATTGGTCAGATTCTGAGCTTGCTCAGAATCTGACCAATCAGATGGTTGGGAATGATCTCAGAATCAAGCCAAAAGTTTCATGAACTCGGGACCTGACTCGTTTTTGTAAGCAGCTTGGGTCCAGATGCGACGCCGAGTAGATCGGCGTCGCATCAGGATTATGGCTATTCAATCCTTTACTCAATGAATATTTACGCGAGAATAATGACATCATGAATATTAATCAGAGTCAATCTCATTGTTATAATAGCACATGGACACAATGATTTTTGGCCATGGCAGGAACTGTAGAATCATATGTATATTATATCATAAGCAAACAGTGCAGACCCTGATCAGACTGCAAAGGCGTACAAAGGCGTACAGGCAAAGGCGTACAAAGGCGTATTTATGGAGTAAAGGGTTAACACCTGGTCAATAGTTTCAAAAGAATGATCGAATCAGAAGTATTCAATAGTATACGTACTTGGCACGAGTCTTTGCCGCCGCCCTGTATTGCACCTGCGCACAGATTGGAGTTGTAGATGCTGTTCCAGCCCATTAGCATACGACAGCGGTAGTTGGTTATTGTATCCAAGTTCACATAATACAGGTGTTCTGTACCGGGGGCGTTCCCGTTCTCATCTGAAGGTTGAGAGTTACACACATTTATCATACAAATATGCAGCTAATTCATAAAGCATAATACACGGAGGTCCAGATTATAAGATGCGTAAATTAAAACATTTTCGAGAACAAATTCTTTCTTTTTGCACCAAACCCTATGTTGTGACTACTCTTTAGAATCAAACCCTATGTTGTGACCACTCTTTAGAATCGTCTCTTCGAGGTTTGATGGAGAAATGATGATTGTGGTATTTGAGGACGTACTGTATCTGCTGTTCTGTTGATCATAACATAGGGTTGGGTGGACAAATGACGTGTTTAGCGTTTTTAGTTGCGCTGGTACCTCATCTACTATGTTTGATTAAACTTGAACCCGGGTTTGCTAAGAAGGCGTCGTTTGAAAAAGGAGGCGGTACTAAAGATCGCACGACAAGACTTACCGTAAGTCGCTATTTACGACAATAATTTACCGTAAGTCGCTATTTACGACAAGTCGCTATTTACGACAATCATTTACCGTAAGTCGTTATTTACGACATTCGCATATATATTCCCAATTATTTTTTTCAGAGGTTAGTAACTTACACTTGTAGAACACCCCTCAAAACCAAATAAGATTCATTAAAATAAAAAGTTGGAATAGTTCACTAGTAAATGCGACCTAAAATGGGTTATACTAAACATGAGGATGGCACCTATTTATCGAAATAAAGTTTACTGCTTTTCGTTTAATGGTCCTTACCGTATCTTGTCGCGCCCCATCCGGATACAGAGCACGTGTCGGAGTCGAACGAATCTTGGGAGTGAGGCAGGCAGGCGGGGCGGATATACCTTAATTACAACATGAAATATGAGTATGTTGGGGACTTTGTAAACAGTATAGAATCAGATCCAACCTCGATATTATAAAGTCAATTCTAAAATCTATTAACTCTTTCGCTGTCATTTCCGCTGCAAACTAGGTGATCACAGTTGCGACACACGCAGCAAAAAAGTTAAAAAATGAAATGTGTAAATGATAAATAAATAAAAATGTATGTATATGTATGCAATGTATATTTACACTTTACTCCATGAATATTCATATAAGAAATAACGACGCCATGTTGACCATGACAGAAACATGAATCCATAAGCAAACATGGTAGACTGATCTGACGGCTCCTACAGGAGCCATCTGATCTAGGTCTACTCTGTTGGGTAATGTGTAGAAACGCGTTTTTATGGTGTAAAAGGTGAAGGAAGAACCAGTAAGATAGACTTCGATATCTCGAACTCGGATAACTCGAACATCGGGATTACTCGAACTAAAAGTTCGGTCCTTCCACAATTTACAATACAGAATTGGTCTAAAATGTATAGCTACATATATCTAGAAATGCACGTGACGGCTTAAAGGGGGACGTCCCTACATTCGATGCGTTTCAAAAATACCTAAAATATACAAAACTCATTTGTTTATATGCCGAAAAGTAGTATATCACAAGTAAATCTATTCAATAAATGTTGAAAATGGCAAAACATCCATGTGTTTGATATCGACGATCCCGATTTTATTCCCCGATGTTTCAGTTTTATACGGGTTGGGGTTTAGTTTCGTATCTATTCGCGCCTCTCCGACCACGTCCGAGAATAGCTGTTACGTTAACAATGGAGGGATCGGGTGATCATGGGCAAAAAACGGAAAATTTAAACGGAAAAGGCCGATACACTGACACTAGATCGAAAAAGACTACATTGTACAGTTTATTTATAGTAACTAGTGCATTAGTACACTACAGTGGGCCGATAATACTTAGTTGTAGAACAAACATTATAAATATTAATGGAATCGGTTTATTTTGTATCACAGGGGCAGTTTTCAATATAAATTCAAACTGACAATCATAATAATGATCGAGCATAACAAATACCAAATTTTATGATACATTCTGAATTACATGTATAAAATATATGTGTTCATTGTAGGGTCTCCCTCTTTAATGCAGGTCGAAAGTAATACTGAAAGCTCCAATAGGAACTTTCAGATCTACGTTCAACCTGCATTAAGCTGCTAACTTGAGATATTGGTTAGATTAGAAATCGGATGACTCGAACCTCTGTTATCTCGAACTGATTTGTAGGGTCGCTTAAAGTTCGAGAGATCGAAGTTTAACTGTACTTCGACAGGACCTCAGACTCAAAATCAGAACGTTTATACCCACTGGGTCAGATTCTGTGTATACACTTCAAAAAAGTATAAAGCACTACTTTTGCATTTCATAATCTGACATACATTAGAGAGAGATGGAGTGGTCAAAGAAGAAAAACAAGAGAAACCGAGTGAAAGAGCATGGAAAGAATACGTGCAATTTGGAAAACTGGAGAAGGACAAAAATAAGAAAAGAAACAGATGCGGTTACAACAAACAATAGTTGGCACTTAACTTTTTATAGAGAATATTTGTGCAAGAATTAATTACTTCATGAATCTGTATGAGTATATTTCAGTACATAGCCAGTTTTTGAGGCTTTAGCAGAATCTGTAGAATCCAGTTCATATTACAATAAACCTCTCTATAACGGCCACTAAAGTGTGTTAATTAGTTGGTATTTAGGGCAGTATAGGAGTGTTCTGTTTTACTTTCCCCTGCTTGAAGCAGCCATATGGCATTAACACAAAATACTTGATGTGATTTAGTTACAGAGAGGTTTTACTGTATTACATAGGCAAACAGTGCAGAACCTGCTCAGATGGCTCCTACAGGAGCCGTCTGATGTGGGGGCTACTGATTTGCGTGTTTATTGCGGAGAATATTAAAACATACAAACTGTAACAACATCTACGGTATCGAAACAAAAACACTTACTTTCCTGTAATATCAACAGGTTTGGAAAGTTTAATCAGAGCGATGTCATTCTGTTCGTGCTTGTCATCGTAGTGTTCATTGACATAAACATGACTCACGTGAACTACATTATTTTCGTAGGCATTTTGTACTCTGTCTAGTCCCACCCCTATCGTCCACTGATAGGGCGATGTGCCTAAACTGTAAATAAAATGGGCGGAGTAAATTCTATTTATAGCAACAAATGTATTTTATTTTCTAGGTCTTTAGGATAAAATAAAATAAAATATATCTTAAACCCACAGCCCGATAAATACTCATGTAAGACAAAATGACATTGTTAAAATTCATTAGCTGCATTGTTTGATAGTACGTGAACGCGTGAGTGTTCTACTATAGCAAACACTATCTATAGACGCTTCTGTATACACAGAAAAACCCTTCTAATTCTAGTAAAAAAAAGAAGATACTTTTAAGTAGGTGGCTGCTTAATGCAGGGTGAATGTCATGCAGAAAGCTCTTCCAAGAGCTTTCTGCATGACTTTCGCCCTGCATTAAGCTGCAACCTGCCTCCAAGACCGATATTTAAACTCATTTAAATTTCTGGGTTTAGAGAGGTTTTACTGTAATTAAATATGCAAACGTAGCAGGTCAGCATTGGTCATAGGTAACTTGGTATTAACCCTTGACCCCGTGTATACACCTTTGTAAGCAGAATGGGCACAGATCAGACGCTTCCTGTTGGAGTCGTCTGACCAGGGTCTGCTATGTTTGCTTATACATACGTGAAAAAGGACACGGTGTTAGTAAACAGAGTAGCTCTTCAGTGCGATGACGTTTGATTTGGTCTGCACAATTTCATTTACAGTTGAACAAAAATAGGATTTATTCGGAGTTTTACCCTTTCATCCATAAATACGCATTTCTTTGCCTCTGTAATAGTCACTTTTTGAAACCATTGTGATAAATACGACATTTGCTCCTATAGGAGCACATGCTCTATTTATCACAATTGTTTCAAAGTACAAAATTCTAAAACATTCCTTTTCTCTAGTTAATGCTCCTTTTCGGTAGATTTATTCAAAGAGGTTGGATCTAAAATATGCCTATGAGGGATTGAGTTAAAGGCACGTGGTAGCTTAAAATACCAGACCAAAGTTATATAGAAAACTCCCTTTGGAGGTATCTGCATCACTTTTATCCTTCATTAAATCACTACAGTAAAATCCATCTAAACCCGTAATTTTAGTGGAGAAGAATTTAGATTGTGATTTAAGCATGTAGCTGTTTAATGCATGGTGAACGCCACATACAAAACTCATTTGGGTGCTTTTGGAAGCCTGTCATATAGACTATTTCAACCCGTTCCTCAATAAATACGCGTTTCTACGCCTCTGTAAAAGTCACTTTATGAAACCATTGTGATAAATAGGAGCAAATGCTTTATTTATCACAATGGTTTCAAACTACAAAAATCTAAAAATAAATATTTTCTCTATTTAATGCTCTTTTTCGGTAGATTTATTTTAAAGTGGTTAGATCTAAAAATAGCCTATGGAGGAATTGGTTAAAGACGTCTGGATTAGAGCGGTATACTGTATACCGGTATGCTTTTTAAAGACGATCGTGTTTGTTGATTAACTCTTATCCAATTAACCGCGGCTCGACTCGCCTTTCCGATCAGTTTAGATCCTGATGAGACACTGAGTAAGACGGAGTAATCAAGTCTAATTGAGTCCCAGATAAGATGTATTATAAATTAAAACATTTTCAATCGCTCTTTTATTTTTAAACCAATATTATCTTGGGACTTCTCTTTAGAGTCATCTCTTGGAGTAGTCATTAGAAACGCATCTTCTGGGTGATTCTAAAGGGGAGTCATAACATAGGATTGGTGGAGAAATTACTAGTTTAGCATTTGAACACACGCCTATGCTCAGATTGTTTTTCCCCACAGAGGATTAAGGATTTGGTGATTAGATACAGAAATAAACGAAACATAAATGAATAAACGGAATGGCGTTTGTCATTTCCAAAAACAAAACAAAATAAAACAAAAAAGCACATGCCTTACAAACCACCTATAATTAGACCGCTTAAGACAGTGTATACTATATAAGCATCACTAAAGAAAAATAATAAACTGTATTGTTAGTGGTTAATTTAGAGAAGGTTGAATGTAATTATATTATACATACTCGCCGAAACAGTGAGCTGCAGTCAGGACCCACTGTGGGTCAATTAGAGTGCCTCCGCAGATATGCTCGCCAAAATAACGGAGTGAGACCTAAAAAATAAAAAAATGAGAAACGTCAGTAACTACTGCGGGTCAATTAAAGTACCTCCATAGATATGCTCGCTAAAATAACAGAGTGAGACCTAAAAAACGAAAATGACAACCACGAGGACCCAGTGTGGGTCAATTAGAGTGCCTAAATAAGCAATCTATAAGCATTTATTCCAGCACATATACCCGCCTTCCTCCAACCAGAGGTTTATATTTCAAGTCTTAATTCCTTTCATTTAGAATTTACATAATTTACATAACCCCACCCTGCTTTAATGTGACCTCAAATACAATTCCACATTTTTATTTAAGAACAACTCCGCCTGATGCGATTTGTTATTGTTACTTCCGCATAATTAAGTTACTTTACCCCGCCTCTCTCTATTTTAGTCTAAATCCACACTTTCATCTCGAGAACAAGACTGCTTACCTGCCAAGGAAACTGTCCATGTTTGGCTTGTGTACCGCCTACAATCTTAGTTGATGTTCCATACATTGTAGTTCCACAGGAAGCTGATTAAAACAATATAAACAATCTATCTGCTGTTGTTAGTTCTATTGGTCGTCAGACATATAAACATATAACTGAATGGCAATCTTCTCAACAATAACAACAACGAAAACAGCAAAAACAATCTTTAGAAATTCATTTAACCCTTCGCATGCTGAATTTTAAAATACAGTTCTCCTTCTTTACACATGCCATGTTGTATAAATACATATATCTTCACTGTGTACAAGTATATCGCTGTTCCATCACTGCTGTGGAGTGCATTGGTTGCACAACCAACTTGTAAATAGTGCAGACATGATGAGACAGCTCCTGCAGGAACTGTCTCATCCTGGTCTTCACTATTTACAGGTAGGTGTATTGACGTGAATAGCAAGCGAAGGGCTAAAACACATTTTTAAATAGAAGATCTGTTTGGTTTTTGGTTTGCATCGGGTTGTACGTCGTTTTGACTCTTCGCTTGCTATTCACGTCAATATACCTACCTGTAAATAGTGAAGACCCAGATGAGACAGCTCATGTAGGAGCTGTCTCATCAGGGTCTGCACTATTTACAAGTTGATTGTGCAACCAGTGCACTTCACGGCAGTGATTGCACAGCGCAATACTTGTACACAGTGAAGATATATGTAATTATACAACAGGGCATGGGTAAAGAAGGAGAAATGTATTTTAAAACTCAGCAAGCGAAGGGTTAACAGTAGTTCGGTCATATCACGACGTGCAGCTAATTACAGGTGGAGGAAGACCCAAGAAATTCTTCTGTGCACGGAATGAATTACACTGTTTCGTGCACAGAAAAGCATCCAGGTAGAACCACTGACCTATCGAAACTGGGATTATTCTTTTAGAATATCAGTTTTTGGTTTTTAGAATGAGCGTACAATTCATTTGTGCTTCTGTATCCATGCTTATAAAACGTTTTAGTTGAGTCTGAGTTCGTTCTCAAGTTCTTGATTCGTCAGATTTGAGTCAAACCTGACCAATCAAAAGCTTGAGAAAAACTCAGACTCAACTAAAAAGCTTTAAAAGCATGGACTCTGGTGTGGTCGTGGATTTTCATGTGTCATTTCCTTATTTCCTACTTGACTTATGTTCTATTTCTTTTCTTTCAACCCTTTCCCTCATATATATGCGTTCACGTATATGCAAAGAGAGTAGACCCAGATCAGAGGCTCATAGAGGAGCCGTCTGATCAGGGTCTGCTCTGTTTGCTAATGGAATTTGAACGATCTGTTTCTTAAGTTTCTAAACACACTACAATGTTCCACCTTCCATATTTCATTATAACTAGCAGGTATTAAAATTTAGAATAGACACAGAGCAAGGAAAGAGTTAAAAATACACACAAGGTGCCAAGACGGCTTATGTCGTGCATGGATCCAAACGGTCATCGTGAATTCGAACATTTGGTGGTCAGATATTGGCAAACACTTACCCTTTCCCTGTTCTCTGTTTATTCCAAATTGCAATACCTATTGAATATTCATGGAAATATCGAAGGTGGAACATTGTAGCCATTTCAGAAAGTAAAGAAACATATCTTTCAAATTCCATTAGTAAATTGAGCAGACCCTGATCAGACGACTCCTATAGGAGCCGCCTGGTCTGGGTCTACTCTGTTTGCAAATGCGTGAAAACACGTTTATATGAGTGAAAGTGTTAACTTACACGCAGGGCAATCCTGCTGGTGACAGGACTGCGTTTGGGTAGATGGGCCAATACACGAATCCCCTCCATGCGATGGTGCCGGGTTCGAGCAGCTGCGGTGACGGGACTGAGTGGCTGAGCCACATGTCTGGCTACACTGGCCGTATGCTGACCATGTGCTCCAACCTCCATCAACTGTAAGCGAGTTAAATTTGACCATTTACTTCATGAATAATCAGGCAAGGAATGATGACATCATGATGATAAATTGAATGAATCAAAATAATGGCACTAAGAGCATCATGCATATGAAATGCTTCGTTATAATGGCACTATGAAGATAAATAATTTTCTATCACGACAGAAGTTGTAGAAACAGCTCTACGTTAAATCATATGCAAACAGAGCAGATCCTATAAGAGCCGTCTGGTCTGTGTTTGCAAATGCGTATAAAAGCGTATTTATTGAGTTAAGGTTTAACCCTTTCACCGCCATTGTCGCAAAAATACACCACGACAAATAGTGCAGTGCCAGATCAGACGCCGCCTTTTCAAGGCGGCGTCTGATCAGGAACTCCACTTCTTGTCTCAAACTCTACTTCTATATCTGTGTTTTATTCCTTTGAAGTTTGCATTTATTTATCTCATTTTCTTATTTTACCGACTGATTGAACAAAATTAGTTTGCAGATGACAATTAGAAATTTGGCACCGAAAGGGTTAAAGACAACTATGATTATTCTGTTGCCTGTAAGTCTTTGGGATTTTTTAAAAAATCATAAATCGACTCCCCTTTGCAAACAACTGGAATCAAGCTCAGACAGGAAACACGTAACACGTTTGATCAGGACTCAACTTGGATCTTACGCGGGTCAATAGTTTGGTTCAAAAACTGATCCAACAACACTATATATCGCTATTTCGTCAATACAATTCGGTCGGTGTTTAACCATTTTATTCGTATTAACGCCTTTTCACGAGTAGACACATGACTTGCTGTCTGTGCTTATGATACTATATTGTATATAGATCTAGTACTGCATTTTTTGCCTTAGCCAAAAACTTCCCTTTTGAATTTTTAAATTATTAAACTTAAGTTAATGCATATTTATGACGTGATCAATAAGAAGGGCTTAGTGTTGGGAAGGGCTTAGTGTTGAGAAGGATTTAGTGCTGAGAAGGGATTAGTGTTGAGAAAGGTTTAGTGTTGAGAATGATTTAGTGTTGAGAAGGGCTTAGCACTGAAAAGGATTTAGCGTTGAGAAGGTTTATTGCTTACAATAGTTAAATGCTCAAAAGGATTTAATGCTGAGACGAGTTTAATGCTAATAAAGGTTTAGTGCTTAGAAGGACTTAGAACTTTAGAGTTTGGTTTAGAGTTATGTTTAGTGTTGAGAAGAGTTTAGTGCTGAAAAGGGTTTGGTGCTGAGAAGATTAGTGCTGAGAAAGGTTTGATGCTGAGAAGGGTTTAGTGTTGAGAAGGGTTTGGTGCTGAGAAGGGTTTGAGGACTGAGGAGAGTTTAGGGCTGAGAAGGGTTTGGTTCTGAGAATGATTACATGATGAGAAGGGTTTAGTGTTGAAACCCTTAAGGGTTTGGTGCTGAATTTAGTGTTGAGAAAGGTTAAGTGCTGAGAAGGGTTAAATGATAAGAGCTTAGAGCTTTAGAGTTAGGTTCAGAGTTAGATTTAGTGCTGAGAAAGGTTTACTGCTAAGAAGTGTCTAGTGCTGAGAGGGGTATAGTACAGCCAAATATAGAGATACCTGGTGATGGCCCATTGCAGGACTGTACAAAACACGTTTGCGTGTCTGTCTCACTACCAACGCAAGGTTGCCCACCGTGACTCGGTCTCGGGTTATTACAATAGTGCCACCTGGTTCTGCTTCCGGTGCCACATGAGTGAGAGCAGGATGAGAACGGAAGCCAATTACCCCAACCACCGTTAACTGAAAACAGGACAATACGTACGCTAATTGTGTCACATTGAATGCGAGAAAGGATATTGCTGTCATTGGCAAACAGTGTAGACCCATATCAAAGAGCTCAAAGAGGAGCCCTCTGACTGATCAGGGTCTGTACTGTTTGTTATTCAAAATCTGCTCAAAAGTCATACAATCCCTTCGTATTGAACGAAATCTACCTTTTAACCCATTCCCTCATATTGACGACTTTTGAAAACCCTGTAAAAGTCAGTTTGTGAAACCAATGTGATAAATAGAGCAATTGTTCCTATAGGAGCAAATGCTTTGTTTATCACAATGGTTTCAAACTACAAAATTTTAAAAGTTTCTTTGTCTCTAGTTATTGCTCCTTTTTGGTAGATTTATTCAAAGAGGATGTATCTAAAAATAGCCTCTGAGGTAATGGATCTAAAAATAGCATATGTAAAATAGCCTATGAGGTAATGGATCTAAAATAGCCTATGAGGGATTGGGTCTAAAAATAGCGTATGAGGTAATGGGTCTAAAATAGCCTATGAGGGATTGGGTCTAAAAATAGCATATGAGGTAATGGGTCTAAAAATAGCGTATGAGGTAATGGGTCTAAAAATAGCCTATGAGGTAATGGGTTGAACAGTGATGAACAGTTACTTTGAAGTAATTTAAAAATGGTAGTCTAAATCCATTTCCTCATAGGCTATTTTTAGATACAATCTCTTCGAATAAATCTACCGAAAGGAGCATTAACTAGAGAAAATGATTTTGTAGTTTGAAACCATTGTGATAAATAGAGCATTTGCTCCTATAGGAGCAAATGCTCTATTTATCACAATGGTTTCACAAAGTGACTTTTACAGAGTCGTCAAAAGTCGTCAATATGAGGGAATGGGTTAATGCATGCAATATAGATTACCAACATTAAAACGACGAACACATAATAGAACACACAATAAAATGCTGTATAATTCAAACATTATTTTAACACATTTGTAGTGACAAGATCTATACACATTCATTCAAATTGAATGGTCTTTATGTATATATTTGAACTTCGATATCTTGAACTCGTATAATTCGAACTTCGCGATAACTCGAACTAAAATGTCAGTCCTTCCAATACAGAATGTTTCTAGAATGTATCAATACGAGTATCTAGAAACACGTGTAACATTTTAATGCAGGTCGAAAGTAATACTGATCGCTCATACAGGATCTTTCAGCAATATCTTAGACCTGCATTAAGCTGTGAACTTGAGACATTGTTCGGTTTAGAAATCGGATAACTCGAACCTCTGTTATTTCGAAGCAATTTGAATGGTTCCTTGAAGTTCGAGATATCGACTTTCAACTGTATATTTAAACCATTTCACTTTGAAAATTCAGTATTCAAGAGTTACAAGCTTTTCTTTGGTACCTTCTGTATAGCCGATCATACATTTTGTAATTATACTTATGCCACAGTTCTTATTATCAGACTGTGCCTACAGGAGCCAACTGATCTGGATCAACTCTGTTTGAAAAAGTGTCACTATCAGGCAAACGGTTAAACTTCCACATGACTGACGAAAGTCGTGTATTCTCGTATCATCTCGGATATATTCGTAATGGATGAAGATAGTCGTATCACCTCAAATGCACCTTTGCACTACTAGTATTGAACTGCATCATTTGCTTAAAGTATGCTAATTTACATTAAATTTTAGTGCTGATTGCACTACAAAATTAAAAATGGCGCTATTCAGTGTTTAATGCTAGTAGTGCAAACATGCACTTAGCAATAAGCATTTCGCATTTGTTATTTGCATCCATCATTTGGAACATTTCTATCAATTTACACAATTGGCAAAAAGCATTTCGCATATAGCATTAAAGGCATTTAGCAAATAGCACGGCAGAATGACACTCCATAGACTAGGGACGTTTGTCTAACCTGGACAGGAACTTCCGGTGCATGGACACGCCTCGCTATGACACGTGACAGTCTGAGACTGGTCTCCAGCACAATACTGGCCATTTGCGCTGGGAGCCGGATGGTTGCAGTAACGATACCTGGTCATGGTCCCAGATCCACACGATTTGGTACAAGTTGAATACGAGCTCCAGTGACCCCATCCGCCATTGACAACTAAAGTAGCAAAACAATGGGACACTTAAAACAACAAAATCAATTAGGGGCGTTTATTTAGTTTGCTGTTGCAGCAGAACCTGTCTAAATTAGTTTATTGAAAAACAGATGCTTGCTTAAGCCTTCGCTTGCTATTCACGTCAATATACCTACCTGTAAAAAGTGAAGACCCAGATGAGACAGCTCATGCAGGAGCTGTCTCATCAGGGTCTGCACTCTTTACAAGTTGATTGTGCAATCAGTGCACTTCACAGCAGTGATTGCACAGCGAAATACTTGTACACAGTGAAGATGTATGTAATAATACAACAGGACATTGGTAAAGAAGGAGAAATGTATTTTAAAATTCAGCAAGAGAAGGGTTAATATAGAGTAAAAGTGGTAGAAAAGCTTCCATAGGAGCTTCCCGTATCACTTGTATCCTGCATTAAGCTTACACCTGTTTTACCAAACCGGATTTAGAATTCTTTTTAACATTTAGCCTGCTGAGCAAATTATCTTTGCAGAATTTTTCACATATTAGACCACATTTCCAAAATTCAAGCTCTAATTAATGTGTCAACCAACATGCAATCAGAATGTCAAACAGTTTGGATCTCGATGAGTCGCCGAGTCAATCGGCGTCTCATCAGGATCCAAACTGTTTGTTACTGTGACATCTGGATCCAAACTGTTTGCAAAGGTATTCACCCATCCGCCCATGGCAGGCTAAATGTTAAAGAACGTGCTATACTGTGTCCGTATAAGACCGTTGCAACATACTGTTGTTAGCTCGCCTGTTTGTTTCCATCCAAAATTAAAGTTTCTTTTCCGCAAGGGGCGGCCATGTATCTAGCCCATTACTGCACAAAATTATACTCCTTTCTAAGCCCTTGTATACAGAGTAGTCCAATACCAGACAGCTCCTATAGGAGCCGTCTGGTATCTGGGTCTGCTCTGTTTGCATATGCGTGAAAACACGTTTATATGAAGGAAAGGGTTACGAATTCTGTCTGGGACATGCAACTGCAGCTATGCATTGGGAAAACTCCTTTCCTATTATTTGAATCAGAGACCTATGGTAACATAGATAAGGAACTACTGTATAATGCCAGGATACCTTGATTCTGATTCTGGTTAGGGTCTTTGCATAAAACTTTTTTGTGAACAGATTTTAACAATCAATGTACCATATTGCAGCTGAATAATTGATCTACACAATGACATGCTCATATTTCCTTAGTTTTTCTTACCATCCAAGATATCAAAATAGGTATATTGCAAGTCACACAGCTGGCTCGGTCTTTGCACAACTGTTTTTGTTTATTGAATTTTTTTTAACAATCGATGTACCATATTGTAGCTGAATAAATGCTCTACACAATGGTATGCTTATTATTCCTGAGCTTTTCTTACAACCAGAGCTATTTGAAAACGTGACTTTGCATGATTTGGTACATTGGCCGCGAGATGTTGCGTGATTTCTCTAAGTTTCTTATCTATGTTATCACTTCTAGGCGTTTTACTATATCTTCCTTGTGTATTCGCATTACTTTTTTGCATTGCTTTATTTGCATTGCTTTAGTGTTTTATTACTTTTTTTGTATTACTTTTATTGAACTAGGCTATAATACGGTACCTGATCCAGATGTGTGCCCGGCACATGTCACGTAACACGAGTGTCGTTCGTATTCATCCCCCACGCAGTTTTTCCCGCCATGTGCCGGATGCGGATGGTTACAGTAGCGGTATTTGGTCTGGTACCCCGTGCCACACGTGGTAGAGCATGAAGTGTAAGAAGTCCAGGCACCCCATCCACCGTTAACTTAAAAACATCAATTGAAAATTTAGTCCACTCCAACACAATATAGAGTATGTATTTATTGTTTGTGAAGGGAATGGCGTGTTTAGAATATGAAAGTACAAATATGTCACGCAGGAAACACAACATACAGAACAAGCAGCCACCCGAACAGCAACACAAGAAATCACAGCAAATGTACATAACTACCAAAACATAAAGAGACGCACAAAGACAAAACAAACACACAATAGGGAGAAGATGGTAGTACCGCATTGGAACGGTCAATGACAAAAGTCACTGGGGGTTTATACCGGTTTAGGGGCGCGCAACCTCACACTTATTCCATTCCCACTCTAAAAACAAACGGTATAAATACAAGCATTCCCTCTCCGACTAATCTACAACAACCGCGATGGCAAATACAGTGGTAAAGTGTAGGTAGTAAAGTCCATGTAAAACCAAAACATTTAAGTGTAACAACTGTATCCACCGATGACGTTGACAGCATTTGGTTATACAGCATAACCCGTCCTAGGCGGTCATTCATTTACTGAACATAGGAGTGTTCAGAAGATCATAGTTACCTAATGCAGGGCAAGGGTAATGCAGAGAGCTTTCTGTATTACTTTTGGCCTGCATTAAGCTACCACCAGCCATACAGACCTATATTTAAATGTCTGTTTGATGACTGTTTAAGACAGGTGCTATGGTAAGCAAAGTAATGGTTTTAACTAAAGATGAAAATAAGAACCAACATCAACGTGAACTGCTAGCGATAAACACTTACACACATGCGTACCATCAAACATCTGAAAGGTGCAACCATTATTATGGCCAAACTGGAACAACATCGAAGGCTAAAGGGGGGGGGGTTAATGTCTTGTCGCTTATACCATTCCCTCATAGTGACGCCTCTGTTAAAGTCACTTTTTGAAACAACTGTGATGAATAGAGCATTTGTTCCTATAGGAGCAAACGTTCTGTTTATCACAATGGTTTAAAAACTACATGTACACAATTTTAAAATGCCCTCGGACTCCTATAGCCACGGTGCGTACATTGCATTTGGATTCAGCTACGCTGATAACTGGTATCAAAATCATGTAAGGGATGGTGTTTTAAAATAGGGGAAATCAGGAATGTTTTAACCCTTCGCTTGCTGAATTTTAAAATACATTTCTCCTTCTTTACCCATGCCCTGTGATATAATTACATATATCTTCAATGTCTACAAGTATTGCGCTGTGCAATCACTGCTGTGGAGTGCACTGGTTGCACAATCAACTTGTAAATAGTGCAGACTCTGCAGGAGCTGTCTCATCTGGGTCTTCACTATTTACAGGTGTGTGTATTGATGTGAATAGCAAACGAAGGGTTAACACATGCAGTTGCATTTTGACCGAAAAATTGAAGGTTAATCTTACCTGGACAGTTCGACGAAAAACAGGGACAACTATCCGTATTGCATTGTTGTGTTATGATGTCACTTCCGGTGCAGTTGGCGCCCCATCCAGATGGGCGTGGATTGTTACAGTATCTTCATATACAAGTACATATATGTAATTTTTATTTGAATTAGTATATATGCATTTGCAAACAGGGTATACGATCACAATGGTTTCTTTTTAATGATAATAGTTGTTGGATCTTTATGCATTTAAAATATTTACCGAATATTGTACATGCTTGAAGATGTAAGAAACTTTATTTATAGTCGGGTGTTAGGGGCCTACAGAAAAAATTTATTAAACATTAGCTAGAGGCTATTTACCGACTAAAACAATTGCTTATTAACAAAATACATGAACACATGGGGGTCTGCTCTGTTTGCTTATAGAATGGATTTTAACTCTTATTTCTGTTATTTTAAACTTATAGGATGGAATTTAACTCATCGGTCTGTTCATGTAAACTCACATAATGGATTTTAATTTTTATCTCTGTTCTGGTATCAATTTCTAACCATGCACTTGTAAATTCGACGAATGTAATTAATTTCGTTGTTCTGCTCTTGTAAATTTAACCTTTATCCTTGCTCTTGTAAACTAACGCTATGGAATTTTACTTTAAGATCTGCTCATGTTGCTGTTCACGTCAATATACCTTCCTGTAAATAGTGAAGACCATATAGGAGCTGTCTCATCGGGGTATGCACTTTTATCAAGTTGATTGTGCAAACAGTGCATTCCAAGGCAGTGATTGCAGAGAGAAATATTTATAGACAGTGCAGACACATGTAATTATACAACAGGCAATGGGCAAAGAATGAGACATGTATTTTAAAATTCAGCAAGAGTAGGATTAAAGTCTGCTCTTTTTGTCGCGGACTGTTGTATGCCATCTCCTGTCTGACTTTATTTTTGTTTTTTACACAGCTGAATTGAAGTGAAAAATGCTCTTTCGAGTTAAAATTATGCTCTTGCGAACTGGGCCGCTATTAGACCAACCTGTGTTTGTACACTGGGCCGCTATTAGACCAACCTGTGTTTGTAAACTGGGCCGCTATTAGACCAGCCTGTGTTTGTAAACTGGGCCGCTATTAGACCAAACTGGGCCGCTATTAGACCAACTGGGCCGCTATTAGACCAATCTGTGTTTGTAAACTGGGCCGCTATTAGACCAACCTGTGTTTGTAAACTGGGCCGCTATTAGACCAACCTGTGTTTGTAAACTGGGCCGCTATTAGACCAGCCTGTGTTTGTAAACTGGGCCGCTATTAGACCAAACACAGACCGCTATTAGACCAACTGGGCCGCTGTTAGACCGACCTGTGTTTGTAAACTAGGCCGCTATTAGACCAATCTGTGTTTGTAAACTGGACCACTATTAGACCAACCTGTGTTTGTAAACTGGGCCGCTATTAGACCAACCTGTGTTTGTAAACTGGGCCGCTATTAGACCAACCTGTGTTTGTAGCTATTAGACCAACCTGTGTTTGTAAACTGGGCCGCTATTAGACCAACCTGTGTTTGTAAACTGGGCCGCTACTAGACCAACCTGTGTTTGTAGCTATTAGACCAGCCTGTGTTTGTAAACTGGGCCGCTACTAGACCAACCTGTGTTTGTAAACTGGGCCGCTACTAGACCAACCTGTGTTTGTAAACTGGGCCGCTACTAGACCAACCTGTGTTTGTAAACTGGGCCGCTATTAGACCAATCTGTGTTTGTAAACTGGGCCGCTATTAGACCAATCTGTGTTTGTAAACTGGGCCGCTATTAGACCAACCTGTGCTTGTGAACTGGGCCGCTATTAGACCAACCTGTGTTTGTAAACTGGGCCGCTATTAGACCAACCTGTGTTTGTAAACTGGGCCGCTATTAGACCAACCTGTGTTTGTAGCTATTAGACCAACCTGTGTTTGTAAACTGGGCCGCTATTAGACCAACCTGTGTTTGTAAACTGGGCCGCTATTAGACCAACCTCTGTTTGTAAACTAGGCCGCTATTAGACCAACCTGTGTTTGTAAACTGGACTGCTATTAGACCAACCTGTGTTTACTTTGGGTGCCTCCTCCACAAGTATGCGTGCAGGATGAAAACGTCCCCCAGTTGCTCCATCCTCCGTCTCGGACTTAATACGTGTGAAAGAAGTATACAGTTCAACTTCGATATCTCGAATTTCAAGGGACCATACAAATTACTTAAGTTCACAGCTTTACTTTTGACATGCATTAAGCTGTTACACGTGTTTCTAGATATGCGTAGTGATACATTTTAGAAAATTTTGTTTGGTAATTTTTTTAAAACTTTTACTTTGAGTTATCAAGAAGTTCGAGTTATTCGAGTTCGAGATATCGAAGATCAAGGTCTATGCTTATTAAACTTTTAGTTGAGTCTGAGTTCGTTCTCAAGCTTTTGATTGGTCAGATTTGAGTTCTCAAGTTCTCAAAGGCTCAAATCTGACCAATCAAAAACTTGAGAACGAACTCAGACTCAACTAAAAGTTTTTATAAGCATAGGTACACCTGTATACTCAAATTGTGATTTACCCTAAATTCCATTGCATGTGAATTTACTAATACATCATATACTGCATTGGCTAATTATAATACATCACACAATCCATTGGCTAATTATAATACATCACACAATCCATTGGCTAATTATAACACACCACCTACTGCATTGGCTAATTATAATACATCACCTACTGCATTGGCTAATTATAATACATCACCTACTGCATTGGCTAATTATAATACATCACCTACTGCATTGGCTAATTATAATACATCACCTACTGCATTGGCTAATTATAATACATCACCTACTGCATTGGCTAATTATAATACATCACATAATGCATTGGCTAATTATAATACATCACATAATCCATTGGCTAATTATAATACATCACATAATGCATTGGCTAATTATAATACACAACAGTCATACTGCATTGGCTAAGACTTATACATATTTTGGATCCATTTTAACACAGAATTTGAACAATTCCTCCGACGTGTCAGCTCAGGGTGCATCATCGTGAATAATAAACCATTGAACTGGCGAGTATTCATATAAGAAATAATAACATCATCATTATTGATTTATCAATAGTATTTTTAGTTGGATTTTACGGCACTGCGGCACTAAATAGGTCATATAGCACCAATGACGAAGTTATGATGAAACACTGAAATTCAATAAAAACATATCTCGAGCATAGAGTGTGAATCATAGAAAAAAGTATTTGAAAAAAATTGAAAAATTAATACAGATTGAACCTGCTAAATGATTTATATTTTAGAATACAGACCAATCTCTTTAAAACAATGTTCTCATACGGAAAGAGTAAAGGGTGAAGAGTCAGTTATTGATATACATGTAGAGTCTAGATAAGATGCGTAAATGAAAGTATTTTCAAGAATAGATCTAGTAAATATTTCAAAGATTTTGTTTAATTTCTCCACCAAACCCTAAATATGACCACTCTTTAGGATCGTCTCAAAGAGTGGTCACAGCATAGAGTTTTGTGGGAAAGTGACGATTTTAGTGCCTGCGTATGCGTTTTTATCTGTTGCTGTGTATAGATAATTATAAAGTCTTAAGATTTGTAATACAATTTAAAGTGGTAAAAATCACGGTTTAGCATATTAATGCCTATAGTTCTTATAATTTATAGAGTATGTCGAAACATTATGCATAATGTCCGTTATTAACCCTCTGCACTCTGAGCAACTGTCGCTTGCAAATATTGTTGTCTGTTTAAATTCTAAAACTACATATTTCCTAAATTTATTTTTAAAAACAGTGTCAGAGTGACAAACAGTTTGGATCCAGATGAGACGCAGAGTTACTCGGCGTCTCATCTGGATCCCAACTGTTTGCAAACGATATCACAAAGTCGCCAGTAGAGTAAAAATTATGACGTAATGGAAAAAATTATGACGTCATGAATATCAATTAGATGAATTTGTTATAATAACACATGGACATATACAATTTTGGTCAATGCAGAAACTGAAGAATCATATCTATATTATATCTTAAGCATACAGAGCAGACCCTGCTCAGACGACTCCTTGTGAAAACTTCTGATATGGGTCTATTCTGTTTGCAAAGGCGTATATAGATGGGTGTATTTATGGAGGAAAGGGTTTAAAAGTCACTGTTGTATATGTACAATGTTCTTTGATAGCTACTCAAGGTAAAGCTCAAAGCTTCATAGGATGGGTTTAGATATACTTTTATCTCATAAATATTCATGTTTACAAGACATGTTAACATCATGAATATTATTGAGATTATTTGTTATTATAATGAATAGACGTCTGCAGTTTTACACAAGGCCAGAAATTCCCCGGTGTTCATGTGCCATAATATGAAATTATTCAAATTAATATTCATGATACCATTATTTCAGACATGAATATTCATGGGGTAGCGGTCTATACCGATTACAACTCCGGTCTGTCCCGGACACGCTGTCTTGTAGCACGTATGTTTCTGGTAATCCTCGCCTGGGCATGCCTTTCCGCCATCGGTCGGATGTGGCGAGTTGCAGTACCGGAACCGGGTCTGAGTCCCTGTCCCACAAGTGACAGAGCAGGGCTGGTAACCCGTCCAGGACCCCCAAACACCATCAACTGTAGATGAAGTCCAATGTTATCCAAGTATCGTGTTGAAAATGTAGAATAACTTAAGACATGAGTTCAATCAACAGTAACTGCTCGAAATTAAATTTAAAGACCGAATTATTGCGAGAAATAAATAAAGTTATTATTACTATTATATACCACATTTATATAGCGCTCTTTTCACACAGGATATGTGCGTTCAAAAGGGCTTCACATGAACAAATTGCATGTATAGAACTGCGTATATATAATGCGTATAGAATATTTAAAACCAATGAAGTTTAAGATGAAATATCGATAAAAATATTAAAAATGGAATCAATTTAAAAATCATAGATAAGACAAAATCATGATTTTCTGTAAGTTTTTATGTCCGTGAATCAAGGGAAATAGACGCATACTGTGACTATATTATGTCACCCCACTCATGTCACCAAAACTCAAATGAAACACTGTATGTACAGTGTCAGTACGTCATACAGTTACGACACAGGGCCACCTGGGTTGTGTCCACTGTATGGCAATCCACTATACATATATTGCCTTACATATATAGGACAATGGATTAACAGAATAGGTCAATTTTGTAACTAATGCATATAAACTACACAATGCAATACAAAAATTACAAACAAACCACTAATATATACACCCAGTATGCAAAAATAGCGAAGTCATGAGTATCGTTCAGATCAACAGACAATAAATGAGACACACAATGCTGTCCCAAGCCGCAATCCGGGTGTTTTCAAGTAATCCCAATATTTTGGTCTTAACATCTGTATACAACTGTAACCGTTACTGTGAAGTGAACCCAGGTTAACATTTAAAGCAAACCCCTTTATCTGTGAGTGGAGTTAAGAGTGTAATACTGATAGGATATTGCACTCTGAAAACTCAGAATGATTGAAAGGGAGGTTACTTGTCTGAACCAACCGCATTTCAATCCCCCTAGAAGGAATGTTGAATCAAATATGGTTAATGCAGAAAGCTTTCTGTATAACGTTGGACCTGCATTAAGCTACCACCTGCCTTACAGATCCATAATTAGACCTCTTTTGATGGCCGCTTAACCCATTCCCTCATATTGACGCCTGTTGACGCCTCTGCAAAAGTCACCTGTTGAAACCATTGTGATAAATAGAGCATTTGATCCTATAGGAGCAAATGCTCTATTTATCACAATGGGTTCAAACTACAAAATACTGAATGTTTCCATTTCTCTAGTTAATGTACATTTTCGGTAGATTTATTCAAGGAGATTGAAGCTAAAAATAGCATATGAGGTAATGGGTTAAATCAGGTTCTGCTGTATGTAACAAGGGGATTGCAGATATTGAACATTTTAATATAGAGCTAATACAAACGAGCAGTCGAATAGACTTGTATGATTAACCCGTTATTGTATAGAGCTACTACAAACGAACAGTCGAATAGACTTGTATGATTAACCCGCTATTGTATAGAGCTAATACAAACGAACAGTCGAATAGACTTGTATGATTAACCCGCTATTGTATAGAGCTAATAAAAACGAGCAGTCGAAAAGACTTGTATGATTAACCCGTTATTGTCTTTGAATGATGACTTGACCTTCAATGTTTAACTAGTGATTTACTTTAATCATATCTATTTGTCAATAACTGTAGTTATAATCAAATGTCACCGTGTAATTATTTGCAAACAACTGACGTACCAATAACTGTAGTTATAATAAAATGTTTTGTGTAATTACTTAACCAATATCTGAAGTTATAATCAAACGTCAATGTTTAACTAGTGATTTACTTTAATCATATCTATTTGTCAATAACTGTAGTTATAATCAAATGTTTTGTGTACTTACTTAACAAACGTCATTGTGTGATTATTTGCCAATTGCCGATACGTGTAGTAATAGTCAAATGCCATTATGTAATTATTTACCAATAACTATGGTTATAATCACATTTCTATATCAATATCTGTAGTTACATTCAATTGTCATTGTGTAATCACTTTACCAATAATTGTATTAATAATCAAATGCCATTGTGTAATTACTTATATTTGCAGTTTTAATCCAGTATCATTGTGCAAATATCTATAGTTACATATATATAAAAAAAGACCCAAAGTACCGCAAAGCCCACTGTACATTTACTGGTCATTGGCCTACAATATTGAGCACTGCTAACATATGGCGCAATCATGCAGCCGCAGTACCGGCTAGTGACCCTCACACTTACCCATTTTAACCCCTGGGTGATGAGGAGGTGCGGGTGGGAGACACTGAAATTTCCGGGAGGGACCGGGATTTGAACCCCGGATTGGTAGTCAAGTGCGTTACCACTAGACCACCACACACCACCATTTATAATCAAATGTCACTGTGTAATTATTTATCAGCAATTCATTACAATAACTGATTATAGTAAATGCTCTTGCATTATAACTTTTCCAATAACTATAGGTATAATCAAATGACTTTACCAATACTTGTAATTGTAGTTATACTCAAAAGGTCACTGTTTACATACTATGCCGATGACTTTACATATAAATACAGACCCGGTGTATTACTTTAACTATAAGTGTAGTTGTAATGAAAGGTCCAGATGTACAACCTGGACATGCTTTGATGTGGCACGGGCGAGACTCATGATGGTTTCCACTGCACATCACCCCGCCACCAGAGGGCGATGGTTGGTTGCAATACCGGAAGCGGTGTATAGTCCCGTATCCGCATGAATGCGAGCATGCGCTGTAATCAGTCCACTGTCCCCATTGGCCGTCAACTTTATAAGACAAAGTGAATTATTTTCAATAACATATACATTTATCACTTACATAGCTTAACTGCATGCTTAACCCATTACCTCATAGGCTATTTTAGATATAGCCTATGTGAATAAATCTACAGAAAAGGACCATTAACTAGAGAAAAGAAAAAAAAATAGAATTGTGTAGTTTGAAACCATTGTGATAAAGTGACTTTTACAGAGTTGTCAAAAGTCGTCAATATGGGGGAATGGATTAAATATGAGGGAATGGGTTAACACACTGTCTTTACTGGCAAACACTGGCCTAGTTGCAAACGGAGGTCTTTATGCGTTGTGTTTGTAAACTCCCATAATATGAATACCGTATTAGCTCTAATAAATGTTCTTTGGGTGATATATCTTTTAAAAAGGACTTGCATTTTGTACACTACTGGTTGCTTATAGGAGCCGTCTGATATGGGTCAAATATTTTTGCAAATCTGTGAAAATGTGTTTAGATGAAGAAAAGGGTTTAATATAAGTTTTAATAGGGCTTTAGTTGTTTTATTGATTGTTAGTCTCCGTCCTTCACAGAAATAAATTGGCGTTTATTAGTGTAGCGTTAGGGGGATACGATATTAAATATTACGTACCACGGGCAGAGCCTCGTCCGAATAGGAGGACCAGTAGAAAAATCGGACCTAAGTGTTGAAGAAAAAACCCAGAATATATTCGCATTTACAGGTACACAGTTATATGCCTTAATATTACTTCTGGGCAAGTGTATATGTATGCGCGCGCGCGTGCGTGCGTGTATAGGGGTAATAAAATGCAGATATCCGCTAAAACTTTTAGGTGAAGTATAAATGTGTTAAAGAGGTATTATCACGTGACGGTTATAGACACTATAAGAGTTCGATACAGAAACTGTATAATACATTCTTCAATGAGCAAACATAGTAAACGACTCCTACAAGTCTGGTCTGTTCGCTAATGCGCCGTATTCATGCAGTAAAGGGTTAAGCATTTATAACTGCATGCGTATGGTATAATTAACTCATTCTCTCCCAGGCTATTTTTAGACCCAACCTTTTCAATTAATCTACCGAAAAGTAGCATTAACTAGAGAAAAGGAAAATTATAGAATTTTGTAGTTTGAAACCATTGTGATAAAAGGAGCATTTGCTCCTATAGGAGCAAATGCTCTATTTATCACAATGGTTTCACAATGTGAATTTTATAGAGGCGCACACACCCGTCACTAGGAGGTAATGTGTTAACAATTAACAAGAAAACCTTTGGCTGTGACAGAAACTTCAGAATCAGATCTGTTTTATTCCATAGAAAAACAGAGCATACCATGACCAGAAAGCTCCTACATGTGCTGTCTGATCTGGGTCTAATATGTTTGGAAAGGAGCCAAACTTGTGTGTATGGGGGGTGAATTCAGAATGCTTAATGTACACATCACATGGTTTAAAAACAGAGCTCCAGATAAGATGCGTGAATTAGAACATTTTCAAGACTAACTTTTTCATTTCTCCACCAAAGCCTGTGTTGTGATCACTTTTTAGATTCGTCTGGAAGAGAACGTAAGGTTTGGTGGAGAAACGTCGATTTTAGCATTTGAGTACGCACAATTATCTGTAGCTCTGGTTCCAAAGGCATTAATCTTGGCTGTGATTGGCTGTAAACCTATGAATATGGGGAACTAATGTACTGTCATTTGCAAACAGTGTATACCCAGATCAGAGAGCTCCTAGAGGATCCCTCTGATCAGGGTCTGCACAGTTTGTCTTTCAAAGTCATATCACAATAATTCCCTTTTATACTTAACATATGCACTTTACCAATAAACAACGAAAGGCTATTCCACAGTGACACTATTCCACTTGAACGTTCCAAGTGTTCAGTCTTATCTTTATAATGATATATAAATGGACTGTATTAAGAAATCCTCTATAATATACTACATACGAGCCATGTGTAGATAACGATAACCAAATCTAGTCGAATTCATATGAGACTTTTATAAACCGATGTCCAATGTATCAGCGCTTTGCACTGGACATCCAAATATAGGTTAGACAGCATTATGACAAGTCTTCATGAAACAGACTGCCAATGACGAGTCTGAATAATTTACATTATAAAAAAATTAGCCAATAAATACTCATGCTACCAGTATTGTTTATATGAATATCGAACAGGGAAAGGGTTAAATAACAACGGGAATATGTTTAGCATGGGGAAAATAATAACACAAATTTTGAAAGTTGGAGAGATTCTTCGAATGCAAAAGTAGCAATGTCAGAGACAAAATCGCAGACTCGGTTTTATTGATTTTGTTGACTACTCACGCCCCATTAGCACCGGCCTAAGATATATTCAAATTTCAAAACCAAAATCATTGAAACTAATGATCCCAAAGGACCAGAAAATATAACAACACTGAGAATGAAGTACGGGGCGACCTTCTACGACCACCATACAAGCACTTACACCTGCTGTTGTGAAGTACATAAATCCTGAAAGTAGGAGATCCCTCGAAAGCAAAAGTAGCACAGCTGTCACCTACCTTGCAGTCCAATCATGGCGTCTCCGATGGAAAAGGAACTGTGTCACGTGATAAGAAGTTCATTTCATATAGTACAGCGTTGTCAGTCAATAGGTCATATGTGTATTATACACAAGGCATAGTCATTATTGATAAGGCTCGTGACAATAAACAGTTGAACTTCAATATCTCGGCTTTCACAATTACTGTAGACCTGCATTAAGCTGTGGCGTTGAGGAAACGTTCAGATTAGAAATCGGATAAGTCGAACTTGTCTTATCTCGAACTAATTTGTACGGTCCCTTGAAGTTCGAGTTATCGAAGTTCAACTGTACTTAGTATTTGCAATGGGACAATCTCTCCTTGGCAACACTGGTAGATCCAGCCCGTTGGATATACGGTAAACAACCTCTAATGTGTCCAACAAAAACACCGGGACTCAGAGGCAATTGCAGTAGAACCTGTTTCAAGCAGCCATTCATTTATTGAAAATAGGAGTCTTAAAACGCAGGTGGTGGCTTAATACAGGGCAAAAGTAATGCAGAAAGCTCTTATAGGAGCTTACGTCATTACTTTTGACCCGCATTAACCATTTCCTTCATATAAACGCATTTTCACACATATGCAGAGTAGATCCAGATCAGACGGCTCCTATAGGAAATTGGTTGATCTATTTCTTTAGTTTCTGAAATGACTACAATGTTCCACCCTCCGTATTTTAGTAAAAACATTTTCTCTATGAATATTCGGAACGAATATACTTTGCCGGTCCCCACAAAAAGTACGGGAAATATAGGTATTTTACTCTGTGGCATAGGAAAAAGTACTAAAAAGTAAGTTTCACTTCCCCCAATCGAATTCTGTGAACGTGT
Source organism: Azorinus chamasolen (assembly GCA_963576725.1). Lineage (NCBI taxonomy): Eukaryota > Metazoa > Mollusca > Bivalvia > Cardiida > Solecurtidae > Azorinus > Azorinus chamasolen. The sequence goes on along the minus strand of OY755250.1, from coordinate 44,212,046 downwards.
ATGACATGTATGTATAAATTCTTATTATATATAAAAACAACAACAATCGAGACTTTCTGCATTAGTTTTAGCCTACATTAACCCTTTAGGAGCTTTCTGCATTACTTTGGCTCTGCATTAACCCATTTGCACCTAGTGGATTCTTTCATGTTTATATATTGGATTGACCAGTCTATTTTTTCTAAGGGGTACCTGCCTACAATTTCAATTTCGTGTTGTTTGATATTGAAATTCCTATCAGCAAACAGTGTAGACTCTGATCAGACGACGCATTATGCGGCATCTGATCTGAGTCTACACTGTTTGCCTACATCCCATATATGGGATCGTGGGAACAAATGGGTTAAAGAACCACTGACTTTTTAAAACTCCAATGTTCAATAAAGTAATCGCCGCTTAGGACAGGTTCTACTGTTGTGCACGACCTACACAATGATGCATCTAGTCCTACACAATGATGCATCTAGTATTATACAATGATACATCTAGTACTACACAATGATGCATCTAGTACTATACAATGATGCATCTAGTACTACACAATGATGCATATAGTCCTACACAATGATGCATCTAGTACTACACAATGATGCATCTAGTACTACACAATGATGCATCTAGTACTACACAATGCTGCATCTAGTACGCTTTTTATAAGAAAATATTGCTTATCTTAGACTCCGTTTTAGAATGTGTCCCAAAACGGGCCGCTTCTATAGTTGAACATCTCGATTGTTGTGTTTTTAGTTCAAACAGGGGTAAATAATGGTATAAGGTTAACCGTTTAACCCATTACCTCATAGGCTAGTTTTAGATACAACCTCTTTTAATAAATCTACTGAAAAGGAGCATGAACAAGAGAAAAGGAAATCTTTAGAAGTTTGTAGTTTGAAACCATTGTGATAAATAGAGCATTTGCTCTTATGGGAGCAAATGCTCTATTTATCACAATGGTTTCACAATGTGATTTTAACAGAGTCGTCAAAAGTCGTCAATATGAAGGAAAGGGTATAAACACACATATATCAGTGTCATACCAGGAAATGAAGTTAAAATGTTAATATTTCTTCAAGAACTGACTTCCATTATTTATTGTTATCTTGTAAACCATAGTCACTTAATCGCCACTGTTAACGCTTTCCATCATATAAATGCCATTTTATGTCATAAGCAAACAGAGTAGATCAAGATCAGACGGATCCTGTAGGAGCCGTCTGATCAGGGTCAGCTTTGTTTGCTTGTGACGTGATATAGATCTGATTCAACACTGTTGTCAGGCAAACAATTCCTCTGAAACTTTTACAATTCACAAAGGAAACTAATAAATATTCATAATATGAAGTTGTAAAGTGATGTAATTATTATTTATATGAATTGTGAACACCTAAAGTGATGTAATTATTATTTATATGAATATTGAACAGGTAAAATCCAGACAGGCTGCATTGGTTAACCTTGTGCACGTTACGCTCAATTTCTATGTACGTTTACATTGATGTCACTATTAACTCATTCCCTTATAGGCTATTTTTAGACCCAATCTCTTTGAATAAATCTACCGAAAAGGAGCATTAAATATCGAAAAGGACAAATTTAGAATTGTGTAGTTGTGATAAATAGAGCATTTGCATCTTGCATTTTCCTACGGAATCCTGGATCCGTACCTGGCAGCTGTGTTGAACCGCAAATTTCACGCCACCCATTTTTCACACGTGTGAAAAATGGGTTGACGCATTTTTCACACGCGTGAAATTTGCGGCCCCATTTTTCACATATGTGAAAAATGGGGCCCCATTTTTCACAAAACCCTGCTGTGAAAAATGCGGTAGCACTTTAACCCCATTTTTTGAAGACCTACTAATACCAACGCATTTTTCACATATATGTCAATAGATGGTTTTGCTATTGTTGATACGAGAGATCTTAAACAGACATCAGGACATTGAATTAGTATCGGATAGGGTAGCTTTGTCCCTGAATTATATTTATGACAGTAATATCCCCTGAGTCGACCCTCGTTATCTCGAACTTGGGTCAGTCGAACTTCTGCTTATGCCGAAATCCACGAAAGTCACTGCAAATTGAGCTGTTATTTGAATTGCAAGCAATTCTGATCCAGACCAGATACAGAGCTCCTCGGCGTCTGGTCTGTATATAAACTGCTTGGGATTCTGTTTTCATTTTCAACAATGCAAATGAAGCATGTGTATTTGACCAAAAAGAACTTTTAAAAATTAATGCGGTACCCGTGTATTGTGTGTAGAAAGATCATTTATCTCAGAGTTCTTTAAAGTCGAACTAATATTGATGTTCGCAAAGAGTTCAAGCTAATGAGTGTTGACTGTACTTTAGTATATGGTAACAGAAATTATGATTTAAGGAATTATCCAATTACCGAAATTAAAACCGACGTAGATGATAAGAATGTTTTGTAAATATACATATATAAAATATGACAGGGCACTGAGAATAAACTGAGAGTATACTGAAATGAAAACAAGGTTAAATTAGAGTAAACTGACAGTCTACGGTAGAATAGCTTTTAGTAATATGTCTTACTAATGAATTAATGAAGATGGTATTTTTAGCTCACCAGAGCACAAAGTGCTCAGGGTGAGCTTTTGTGATTGCCTGATGTCCGTCGTCCGTCGGCGTGCGTCGTGCGTCGTGCGTCGTTCGTCGTCCGTCGTCAACAATTTGAACCTTTAAAATTCTTCTCCTCTGAATCTACAGGGGTCTCAGCTTTCATCTTTGGCACATAGCATCATCTGTAGGTCCTCTACAAAAGTTATATAAATTATGTCCCTGGGGTCAAAATTGGCCCCGCCCCAGGGGTGCATTGTTTTCTATAGTAACATATAGTGAAAACTTTATCATCTCCTCTGAAACAGGAAGGTTCTCAGCTTTCATATTTGGCACATAGCATCATGTTCAGGTCCTCTACAAAAGTTATATAAATTATGCTCCTGTGGTCAAAATTGGCTACACCCCAGGGTGGACAGTTTTCTAGCTTACTGCGTTTTTAAGCATCTTCTCATTACTCATAAATAGGTCATCCAGTCAAGCAGTAGAGAGAGATGACCAGTGGCTATTTTTAGTGCACCTGTATCTGGTGCTGGAGCTCTGTCTTGACCCTTTGCCTGTTCTATGTTTATTATTAATTTGAATGCCTACTGCATATTCATGAACAAAATAGTAAAAATGAAGTATGGAAGGTGGAACATTGTAGCCATTTTTTTTTCAAATTTCACAACCTACTGAATATTCATCTACAAAATAATTATAATGAAATATAGTAGGTGGAACATTGTAGCCAGTTTAGAATCTTAAGGAACAGATGTATCAAATTCCATTAACAAACAGAGCAGGCCCTGATCAGATGGCTCCTATAGGAGGCATCTGATCTGGGTCTACTCTGTTTTCTAATGTGTGAAAACACGTTTATATGAGGGAAGGGTTAATTAATAATAGTGATTGGCATTATGATATTATTATAACCTGCCCTGCAGTTCAGAAGAAGGGTAAATCATTTAAAGAATCCAGAATGCCAAATTAAAGGTTTTAAATAAATTATGAAATATTTTTTAACATGAAATTGTATTACTTGAAACTATTAAGTTAAACTTGTGAATATGAAATTATTATGTAATAATTTATAATAATATTCAAATGCAAAAAATCAGTTTGGAATGCTAGGGTACACATATCCGTTCAGAAGAACAGTTGATCGCCTTTAGTCAGAACTTTGTATGGTCTTGTTTAAAATTATGCCCCTGTGGTTAAAATTAGCCCCACCTGAGGGGTGGTCAGTTTTCAACAGAAATATATAGTAAAAACATTGAAAATCTTCTCTGAAACTGGAAGGTTCATACCTTTCATATTTGGCACATAGCTTCATGTTCAGGTCCTCTACAAATGTTATATAAATTATGCCCCTGTGGTCAAAATTGGCCCTGCCCCAGGAGTAGCCAGCTTTCAATAGAAACATATAGTGAAAATTTTGAAAATCTTCTCCTCTGATTGTCTGGTGAGCGCTTCAGGGCCATTCTGGCCCTCTTGTTTTGAAATGCTGTGATGTGGCGAAATAAATTATTATTATTATTATTATTATTATTATTATTATTATTATATTATTATTATTATTATTATTATTATTATTATTATTATTATTATTATTATTATTATTATTATTATTATCATTATTATCATTATTATAAAAAATGATAATAAAACAAAACAATGTAATAAGTATGATATTTTCCATCATTGGATTGTCAGGTTACTGTCTGTTCACTCTCAGTGATGTGTCAAATTACTTTCAGTAAACTCTCATTGTACTGTCAGACTAAAGCCAATTAACTGGCAGTACGTGAGGGTGACAACTTTAAACAACGTTGCTTGTGTTATTGTTTCGGTGCCAGATAAGCACAACCGGATAGGCAGTACGCGTATATTTATAGAAAGTCACAAAAGGTCATGACTCACTGTTCGAAAAAAAACCGAAGCCAAGTTTTTGCCCATTTTTAAACATTTTGGTGTCATGTTTTTGCGCGTCGTGTCTATTGCCATTAGATCTAATGAATAATGCGATTTGTTTGATGCTGCAAATGTATGGTGTACCATAACAGTCATCACACGAGTAGAGGTAGCAGAGGTAGCGTGCGTTATTTTTGGGCCGAAAAAACCCGTGTCTGAGCCGATTTTGGCAGCTGATAAAACGCCCATTTATATACCTACGACCATCATACTGGCCCACTTTACAGACTGGCATAGAGTCATTATAACCCTAACTATTCAAATAATTTGCTTCATATAGATCCAAGTTATGGAACGCCAACATCGCCAATACGTTTTATTACGCTACATGAGTCGAAAGGATATAAGGATTTTCAGAACAATCAATGCGGGCATTTTTCTTCAATGGTTTTCCTAAATTGCTGAACATTCTAAAATAAACTTCTACTTTCGGTTTACATGTCTGCGTTGATCTCTTTTAAAACAAAGTTGTGATCTGGAAACATAGTGCAGAGTCGGAGAAAGAATTTTTCCTCCGCTCTCAAATTATTGCCGAAAGATGGCGTGTCAAGTCCGATACAACATATGTGAGCATATTTGTTGTCACAATATACGATATTATCACGTATGATATACTATTTACGTACTATACATATACGTACACTATACGATACGCTATGAACGATTCCTTGCATTATCATTACCTTAAGTAAAGAACAACTCTTTCTTTCATTAGATACATGTAATACATATATTACATAAAGTATTAATCAAATATCCCATAAAATGGCAATAGTACCCATTATATTAACCGTGAGATATATAACACGAAAGATATACACATGATATACGATTAACGCACGATAGATATACACATGATGTACGCTACGTACTGTAAAAAAGGTCGTAAGAAATGTACACACCCACTATGCAAACGGTTCTAGATTTATGACCAGAGCGACAGACAATCAGCCAATCGGGACAAAATATCCCAGATATTCGATATCCCGGGTGTTGCAGCACATGTTGTCGACGGTGTATATATCGTCGCCAGCAACAATATATGCCGAAACAAGTGGCACATATTGTCGCCGGCGACAGTATGTACGGAAGTTGTCGGCATCGGCGACAATATGTGCTCAAGGGTTACGCCATTGTCATATTGTCGTTCGACTCGTTTGTCGGGAAATCAAAATTATAGTATTCGGTGGTTTACGACACAACAGTGTAATAGCGCCAATGATAATCAAAAGTTGTGTATTGTATCAACTGCTTTGACAGAATTACATATCCGTCCGGCTGTTTGCCTGTTGTTTCATCCATATGTATGTTCTCTGTCGTCAACTTGTTCGTCGTTAAAGTCGTTTGACAAATTGTCGCCAAAAATACCCTCAAAAGCACCATAACCTTCGTCACATTTTGTCGCCGGCGACAATTTGTGCAGTTCAGCAGTAATATGTGCCGAAAACTTCGGGACATATTAACGCCGGCGACAATATGTTCCATCTGTTTCAGCAGAGATGGTCGCCGGTGAAAATATGTACAGCGGCGACAATATGTGCCGCAACACGGGGACATCAAATGCATATCAAATATGTGGACACTAAAGGATTAACAAGGAACTCCAAATACGTTTTACCCACGTGACCCATAATTATATTTTAATCAAATTAGTATGTTGAGCAAGCACCCAAATCAACTTCTGAGTTGTACTACAAATCTGGCATTTCGATTCCTGCGACCTTGATCTATAACCGAAATGACCAAAGAAATTGGTCAACTTCAATATATTCTCAAGAGTGAAAAATGCGTCGCGTGTTTTGAAGTGAATATTTGAGCACATCTTCTCGACGCATTTTTCACATACGTGAAAAATGCGTCAGGCTTTGAAGGGGGGTATAGGAGCAAAACGCAATTTTCACAAATTATGTGAAAAATGGGGCCGCAAATTTCACACGTGTGAAAAATGGGTGGCGTGAAATTTGCGGTTCAACACAGCTGTGTCAGATCAATTATGATTTCATGAGCTTCGTGCACAGAACAAGTGGAGGAAGATCCCAGAGCAGAGGCTCCTTCGTGCACAGAACAAGCGGAGGAAGATCCCAGAGCAGATGCTCCTTCGTGCACAGAACAAGCGGAGGAAGAACCAAGAGCAGAGGCTCTTCCGTGCACAGAGCAAGTGAAGGGAGATCCCAGAGCAGATGCTCTTCCGTGCACAGAACAAGTGGAGGAAGAACCAAGAGGAGATGCTATTCCGTGCACAGAACAAGTGAAGGGAGATCCCAGAGAAGAGGCTCTTTCGTGCACAGAACAAGCGGAGGAAGATTCCAGAGGCTCCTCCATGCACAGAACAAGTGGAGATGGAGGAAGACCCCAAAGGCTTTTCCGTGCACAGAACAAGTGGAGGAAGATCCCAGAGGTGAGGCTCTTCCGTGCACAGCCCAAGCAGAGGGAGATCCCAGAACAGAGGCTCTTTTGTGCACAGAACAAGCGGAGGAAGATCCCAGAGCAGATGCTCCTTCGTGCACAGAACAGAACAAGCGGAGGAAGAACCAAGAGCAGAGGCTCTTCCGTGCACAGAACAAGTGGAGGAAGAACCAAGAGGAGATGCTATTCCGTGCACAGAACAAGTGAAGGGAGATCCCAGAGAAGAGGCTCTTTCGTGCACAGAACAAGCGGAGGAAGATTCCAGAGGCTCCCCCATGCACAGAACAAGTGGAGATGGAGGAAGACCCCAAAGGCTTTTCCGTGCACAGAACAAGTGGAGGAAGATCCCAGAGGTGAGGCTCTTCCGTGCACAGCCCAAGCAGAGGGAGATCCCAGAACAGAGGCTCTTTTGTGCACAGAACAAGCGGAGGAAGATCCCAGAGCAGATGCTCTTTCGTGCACAGAACAAGCGGAGGAAAATCCCAGAGCAGAGGCTCTTTCGAACACAGAACAAGCGGAGAAAAATCCCAGAGCAGAGGCTCTTCCGTGCACAGAACAAGCGGAGGAAGATCCCAGAGCAGAGGCTCTTTCGAACACAGAACAAGTGGAGGAAGAACCCAGAGGAGAGGCTCTTTCGTGCACAGAACAAGTGGAGGGAGATCATAGAGCAGAGGCTATTCGTGCACAGAACAAGTGGAGGGAGATCATAGAGCTGAGGCTATTCTGTGCACAGAACAAGTGGAGGGAGATCATAGAGCTGATGCTAATCCGTGCACAGAACAAGTGGAGGAAGACCCCAGAGCAAAGGCTATTCCGTGCACAGAACAAGTGGAGGGAGATCCTAGAGCAGAGGCTATTCCGTGCACAGAACAAGTGGAGGAAGACCCCAGAGCAAAGGCTATCCCTTGCACAGAACAAGTGGAGGGAGATCCTAGAGCAGAGGCTATTCCGTGCACAGAACAAGTGGAGGAAGACCCCAGACGCTCATCTGTGCACAGAACAAATGGTATAGCTTTGTGCACAGAACATCTGGTAAGAGCCTCCTATCTCCCGCAAGGCAGATGGAATACTTCTCATATGAAACAATCAAACGGTCAGACCGAGATTCGAACGCGTAATATTGTATGTAAACAGTTTGGAACCAGATACGCTTAATGAATAAACATTTCTACCTTTATAAGCAGGTGGCTGCTTAATGCAGCTTTCTGCATATTTTTCGTCCTGCATTAAGCTACCACCTGCTTCTGCCACCCATTTTTGGTGGTAGCATTAGAGGGTTTTACTTTATCTTGTATTTTAAATTTAAAATGAGACAAGAAACTAGGCCGAGTTGTAAATTGTCACCCATTCATTGTCAGAGTCTATAAAATAGATCTTTGATCAGAGGGAAAACTAGGAACCGCTATATAGCAGTACCACACGTGCAAATATAAACACATAATCAGTGTTAACCAATTACTCCATGAATATCCATGTCAGAAATTACAATATCATGAATATTAATTGTTTTATAATGGCGTATGTACACAGGCCATTATGGCTCAGACAGACCCTGCAGAATAATATATCTACCAAACACACAGCAGAGTCTGATCAGTCAGATCCTGCAGAATTAGATCTATGATAAACAAACAGAAGACTCGGGTCAGACAGATCCTATAGAATTTGATCTACATCTACCATAAACAAACAGCAGACTCTGGTCAGACAGCTCCTGTAGAATTAGATCTATATATACCATGAACAAACATCAGACTCTGATCAGACAGCTCCTGTAGAAATCGCCTGTTCTGGGTTTACTGTTTGCAAAGTCGTAATCATGGAACAAAGGCTTAAACAGTGTGGATCCTGATGAAACGCTGATATACTCCAGGTCTTATCTCAATAAAACTTTGAAATTGTCACCACAAATACACTTATGGCGACAAAAGAGTTAAGAACTTAATATAGAATAAAAGTAATGAAACAAGAAACCAGATCGGTGTAATGTTTCTACTACTTGTCTTGCAAACCGAGGATTAAACATTTAACCCATTACCTCATAGGCTATTTTTAGATACAACTTTTTTAAATAAAACTACCGAAAAGGCGCATTAAATAGAGAAAAGGAAAGTTTTAGATTTTTGTAATTTGAAACCATTGTGATAAATAGAGCATTTTTTCCTATAGGAGCAAATGCTCTATTCATCACAATGGTTTCACAATGTGACTTCTACAGAGTCGTCAATACAGTGCTCCCTCTCTACAACGACACCCTTTGGGATACGAAGATTGTATGTGTTGTTCAGAGGGAGTTGTTATAGGGAGGGGAAATCAAACATAATTAGCTTGTTTGCAGATCCCCAGATAAGGTGTATTTCGAGAACTAAAACCGTTATGCCCCAATCAAACCCTATGTTGTGACCACTCTTTAGAATAGGGTTTGATGGAGGCATAAAGAAAATACGATGGAAACAAGTTGTTTCTGGAGCAGTGTTGTTTCTGAAACAGTGACATGCGTTGTTGTAAGGAGGGAATCGTTATTGAGAGGGCCGTTGTAGGGAAGGAGCACTGTATCAGGGAATGGGTTGAGGGGTCGCTGTAGAGTGGGTTTACTATGGACAAAAGTCAACATATTGTAGAGTGGGTTTACTATGGACAAAAGTCAACATATTGTAGAGTGGGTTTACTATGGACAAAAGTCAACATATTTATTGAAATTGGCCGTGAATAGTAATCAAATGACCTAAATACAAGTAATTTCGGCATTTTAAATCGTGTTTAAGCATTTCAGTCGAATTAACATAATAGTGACCAGTGCCTTGTCTGTTGACCAACAAAACAGTATAGATGCTGTGGAATGTGAACACATCACTTGTGGCTAAATGACGGACACAGGGCGATTCCTAAAACTCGCTGTGGCACTTTTGTGTCACGCGAGCTAATTTGGCATAACAAAAGACGAGAAAGGTTTTACAATTTATTTTCTTCAACCACAATTTGAGAAAAATACAACAGACTCTCTATAGTGACCGCTTAATAAGCACCAGTGTGGTAGCTTTATCCCTTTTTCCGACATTATTCTTCTCAATCACCGGATTGGTCTGATATTGAGTATAACCTCTGGCTGTGGATAAGAGATTTCAGAAAGCTTCCCACCTGCATAAAGCTGACACTGGCTTGACGATGAAACACTTTCTCCCGAGTTTTATTGTAAATGTTTAACTCACTGGACAGGAAATTACCAGGAAACAAATACTCACAGTTGGGTGTTTGTCCGATTATTGAGAGTTTTACGGCTGACAAAAGTAGATTTAGTTCACAATGGAATGATTCCATGTAGCCTATCACTCAGAGATGAAAAAGTATTTTTTTCTGAATTTCGAAATAAAACTTGTATAATCCGATAGGAAATGATCCAACTAAGAAAACAAATACTCACAGTTGTGCGTTTGGCCAATTATTTCGAGTTTAACGGCTGAAAATAATACTTCCACAATGGAATGGTCCCAAGTATCACCCAGAGAGATGAAAAAGTATTTTTTGCTGACATTTTATTTAAAACTTGTATAATCCGATCGGAAATGGTCCAACTAAGAAAACAAATACTCATAGTTTGGTGTTTGACCGATTATTACGAGTTTTACGGCCGAAAATAGTATTTTCACAATGGAGTAATTCCACTTATAACACCCAGAGAGATGAAAAAGTAATTATTTCTGAATTTTGATTTAAAACTTGTATAATCTGACAGGAAATGGTCCAACTAAGAAAACAAATACAAAAAGTTGGGCGTTTGACCGATTATTGCGAGTTTTACGGCTGAAAAACAAACATTTTCACAATGGAATTATCGCACGTGCCACCGCAGAGAGATGAAAAAAGTATTTTTTTCCGAATTTTGATTTAAAACTTATATAATCCGACTGGAAATGTTCTAACTAAGACAATGAATGGTCATAGTTGTATGTTTTATTAATTTTAAGTTGTTTAAAACATGATAAAAGGAAGCCGAGAGATGAAAAATAACTTTTTTCTGACGTTCGAGTTGAAACTTGTTTCATCAGATACGAAACGTTTTACACAGTAAAATGGATGATGACAAGTTTTGTGTTTGAAGAAACATTTCACTTTATTGTTTGTTTGTGTGGAAGTTTATCAGCCATGTGTTGTCTCTGTCATTATAGCTGTAGTGTGTCACTGTCAGACCGGGACAACCACGGAGGAAAGTCTCCAGGTCTACACGGTCCTCTCTCTCCTCTCTAACTGTTACCTGCCATAGTTTTACGTCTACGTAACGTTTTGTCTGTGAAATCCTCCGTGCAAACTCACACAGAGCCGCCGTCATTGGTAAAGTAACCCACTCCAGGTAAACCCGCTCCATACATTGTGTCACGGTCGGTAGATTATCTACACACATGGAGTACAGCTCAAGTGTCTGTAACTGTGTCATAGTAGACATGTCTATACGAGGTCTACACTGTGAGTCATGGTCTGTACAGCGTAACCACAGGTCTAAATGCCTAATGGTGTGTGACTGTGATAACCCGTTCAACAGTTTTACTTTATCTACATGAGTCAGTGTAACCCCACGCAGCCTAAGCGCCATTAAACACTCGCTCCTACTGTGACATATTGAAGTCACTCCACTCTCTGTTAGTGTCACTCTACTGTCCAATTCTATACTCGTCAACTTGTTCCTGCAGTTGTGTAAGAATGTTGTCAGCGTCTTTCTGGTAATACGTGACTTGATGGGTTCATACAGGTACAGTTTCTGCACTGCCTGGCTGTGCAGTAAGAGACCAGTTATAAGTGTGGACTGGTCAACTGTCATGTCGTAAGTGTTAATGTACATGGACTTTATACATGACGTCACGTTGCCTAGCAATGCACGTTCTGCATGGCTAATAGTACGGCAGTAGATAGTCTCTATCCCAGACACTTTGTTGCCTGGCAACGCACGTTCTACAAGGCTAAAAGTGTGTTTGTTAATATAAACGTCCTCTAAACTGATTTTATCGTATTTGTAGCCATTATTTTCACCTTCAGTTAAACAGTCAGCCACAAATGTCTGTATGTCTCGTATTAAACCTTCACCACCTAAACTCTGTCTGTACTTTTGCATTTGTTTGTCAGTGTCAGCAGTGATAACATCAGTGAAATGTTTCAGCAAATTCCTCGCTATGTCAGGACTCATCCCACACACAAACAACCAAACCTGAGACATTTCTAAACAACCTTTCAATGTGCCACAGAAATCTGTTAGACGTTTGGCAACATCTTGTACATCATCACTGTTTGCTATGTACACAGACGCAAGGAATTCTTGAAACTTTTTGTGCAAAAATGAGAATTTTTTCTCACTTACGGCACATTTGTCAAACATTTTGCTTTGTGATAGAATACCATATTTTAAACACATGTTTACTGATTCTTCATCTACACCATAGATCTCCATTTGTGAACTTTCAAACACTAACTGGTTTTCTATAGTTTTGTCAACTAATGCCTCAAATGCCATTTTAGACAAGCAGTGTATCAGCTGTTGATGGTTTTGACAATATGGGTGGTTCATAAAGCATTTGTGTATGGACACTTCTGAAGGTTCACTCCTTGGAGTTATTTTGGTTTGTACAGTCACCTTTGTTTGGGCTTTTTTCAGAAGCAAATTCAACATAGCACAGTATAGCTGCACCTGAGACTGACAAAGCTCCTGATCATCAAACCAGAGGCAAATAAGCTGAATGAGAATGACAGGTATAGTTTTGAAGTGACCAAGGCCTTTCTGTTTAAGTGTCCTAAAGAATTCTTTTTTCTTTTTCCTTTGAGCTTTGCTCTTATTCAGTAATTTAATGATTTTAGAACAGAATTGTGAAGCAGACAGCTTTTCTAGTCCACAAAGCTCAGCATGTTTGTCAACGTCTGAATCATTCAACTCCAGTACATCAAATTTCCAGGGCCTGGTTGTGGTCAAAAACACATTATTTTTGTTCAATGTGATCCTGCCTGGGATCCCAGGATTAACAAAATGAGGGACAGATCTACCTTTTGGACACACCCATTCATCAAGACCATCAACAATGACAAGACAACATTCTTTTTTTAGTACATCAGAGGCTTGAACAATTTTAATATCATCGTAGTGTTGTAATAGTTGAGACTGGATCATGTCAGATATTTTATATTCTGATAGACAGTCTCTCAGTGTTATATAAAACAAAAACTTGAACTGAGATAGTATATGTTTGTTCTCTTCTCTCCTGTCTTTTCTATCTGTCTGTCTCATTGTCCTTGCTTTCTTTTTCTCTTCTTTTCGCCAGTTTTCCTCCTCAGTGTCCGTATCACTTTCGTCAGACTCAACAGACACACAATCACCATGTGCCTCACACCACAGTTCCACAAGGTGCTTACACAGCATACTCTTGCCTAACCCAGCGTCTCCAGTGATGTATATCTGCCTTGCCCTGTAGTTGTCAGTATAGAATATCTTCCTACAGGACAGACCTTCTGCATTGTCTTTAACATTCTTTAATCCATCTCGTCCTTTACTCTCTCGTAAGATCCGAACTGCTGGCTCAACATACATGTACTCCATACCTATACTCGTGTTGTTTACTGGATTCTGGACCAACAGGGAATTGTCCCTGTAGTGCTGCATTAGCATGGCCTGCAATTCTGAAAATAGATGGAGTGTCGGTTGTACAGTGCAACAGAACCAATACTAGAACTATCACTAAAGGTATCAAATGCCCTCCCATGTCATTCTTGATGCAAACCCAAGGGCGGACAACTCATGTATGTTAAATACTTAGAAACGCTATGTGATGTATAATTTCACCCCATAGACAATATTGGCTAGAAACACATATAGTACAAGTCAAGGGACAGATAACTCCAGTATTAACTGTTAAAAGACTGAACAAAAAATATGTTATGCACATCTGAACCACGATTTTGGAAAAACTGCGCCAACAAATTTTTCCATGTAAATATTTCAAAGTCCCATAACTCTAACAAATATCATAGTACCGGAAAAGGAATATCAAGGCATGGTGTTGATGAATCCTATGAAGTTTCATGAAAATCTGATCAAAGGTTTTGGAGAAATCGCACGGACAAAATTTTCCATGTAAAATTTCAAAGTCCCATAACTCTGCAGAAAATCATTAAACCGGAACAGGAATAAGATATGCACATCTAGACAGAGTACTTACTATGTTGTATTGCATATAAGTTGATAAATAAAACTGGTAGTATGACATAACAAAGCAGATTCCGGTGCGAGGGCTTTTTATCCAAAACCCTCACATCCCGTCTTCTCTGTTTACCGAATCTCTCTCGTAACTTATTAAACTTTAGCAACACGCCCAATATAAAGAATTACCTCCCCTTAATTATTCAACAACTTTAAGGAAATCTATACAGCTACTGTCTATAAAGAAGGTGCCAAAACTGTTGGCTTCAGGAACCATTTCAATTATAGCACCTCTACTTTTCTCCTCATACTCTCCCCACTCACACTCTGCGTCAGAATCGTATTATTGTATTTTCTCATATATACATTTTATATGTAATGAGAAATAAAAAGTGATAGTTGTAGTTGTTGTATCAATTCTAAGAAGTTTCATGAAATCTGAAGTGGTATTTTGGAGAAATCGTGTGGACAAAAATTTTCCATATAAAAATTTCAAAGTCCCCTAACTTCTGAAGAAAATCATTAAACCGAAACAGGAATACCATATGCACAACTAGGCATGTTGGGGATTAATCCTATGAAGTTTCATGAAAATGCGACTCAAGGTTTTGGAGAAACTATTTTTTCATGTATAAATTTCAAAGTCCCATAACTCGCAGAAAAGCATCGAACCGGAACAGGAATATGATTTGCACAACTAGGCATGGTTGATGAATAAATTGAAAAAAACGTCGAATACATTTACGAAGTTGTAAATCACAACACCATAAAATTCCGAATGCAAGATACCGTGTCGCAGGAGTGCCTTAAGATTGCACTTATACTTTTCAATAAGAGAGAAGTTTCGATGGCAAAGTTTATTTTCTCAGTTTATGGTATCTACATGTATATCCTTGCTTAAGCAGCTTTTAAGTTAAAACAAGCAAATTCATAGAATTGATATCTCCTGCCAAAGTATTACAATGGCAAACAATGGGGGATAAATGGGATAATCAATTTAAAACATGAGGGTTATGACAGCCCTGGATCGCTCAACCAGGTTTTTACATACCTTAAATAGATATTTTGACCAACTTTATGAATAGAGCACCAACTTACTGCTTTCTATGGAAATCTTCAATAATAGTGAACATGCTTTGATACTGAATGAGTCACAGCAAGGGGAAATGTGCCTTATTGTATTACAAAAATTATAGACCTAGACTGGCTACCGCGTCTGCGCTATGGCATCTGATCCAGTCTACTACTTTTAGCATTAGTTGTAGTTGCTGATCTGTTTCTGAACTGTTGGGATCATAAGGTCTATTTCATCTTGACACTGATTGAATATGAAAGCCGTATAAAGCATATTCAATTACGTAATGCAAAAAAGTATTGAACAGTATCCCTTTGTTTTCAGAATGGGATGATGGCAATAAATATATTATGTTTGTGTATCAAAGGGGAACTAGAATTGTTTTTATACAGAAACTGATGTCTCCCCAAGCATGTGGACAGAATTTCCCTAAGTCTCATAACTCTGTAGAAAATCATCTAATCGGAAAAGGAATAAACTATGCACAACTAGGCATGATGCTGATCAATCCGATGAAGTTTCATGAAAATCCAATAGAAGGTTTTTGGGGAAACCCAGCGGACAAAATTTTCCATGTAAAACTTTTGAAGCCCATACCTCTGCAGAATAATCATCAAACCGGAACAGGAATGAGATATGCACACCTCGGCATGATTCTAATCAATACTGTGAAATTTAATGAATATCCAATTAAAGGTTTTGGAGAAACCCAGCTGACAAAATTGCATGTAAAAATTTCAAAGTCGCATAACTTTGCAGAAAATGGGAGGCAATAACTCCCAATATTATTGAAGCCATAGTTATGATACTTGTGCATAACACTTCCTTCTAACATGCTCCTTCAATACATGGAACGTCATTCCAATAGCATCAGCAGAGCAAGCGTTATTAATTGGACAAGAAAAAGTAACAAAGGGCAATATCTCCAAAAGTATTGCAGCCAGTTATGGCCCTTACACATGACACATCCTCTCATCATGCTCTCTCAATATATGAAGTTTCAATCAAATGGCATTAGCCATGTAAAGAAAGTGTGAATAACTGACCTTGAATTGTAACCATGACCTTGAATTGTGACCTTGACCTTTGAAGAATGTGCCTAAATTCTGCTTTCTGCACATCGCCTGGGGACAGAGAACATTTGTGCCACAGCATTTTGAAATCATTCCAAGGGTTTAAGAGATTTGGAACGGACACGAAGGGTGTGGCTAAAAATATTTGGCCTTGGGTTGTGACCTTGACCTTTGACCCATGTACTTGAATCAAACGCTCTGCACATCGTTCTGTTGAGTCGAACATTTGTGCCAAAGCTTTTTGAAATCCTTCCATATTTATGAGAGATATGGAGCGGACACGAGTGTGACAGACAGACAGACGGACGGACAACTCTACCAAAAACAATTTCTACCCATTATAAATGGGGGAGACATAATAATTCCTAAAAGCAGCCCACCATCTGAAAATGTACTACATGGAAACGATGCCATGGCAATAACAAATATTCATGTTGAGTTTCATTGGATGCTGTCAATCCATTAACAAAGATACAGCATTGAACGGAAAAATATATGATTTTTAAGAATCTAAGGGCAATAACTTCCACACATTACAAGTGACCTGGAAAAGTAATACATCGGAACGATGCCCCAGTGATAACAAATATTCATGTCATGTTTCATTGAATTATGTCAATCTGTCAGATATATGGCATCCAACGGGAAAAATGCCATTTTTGTGTATAAAAAAGCAAAAACTCATAAATGGTGCAAGCGATCTGGAAAAGTAATACATGAGAATGATGCCCCAGTTAAAATAAATATTCATCATGAGTTTCATTGAATTATATCAATCCGTTACAGAGATATGGCATCAGATGGGAAAAAAAGTCATTTTTGCATATAAAGGGCAGTAACTACTAAAATACCACAATTGATCTGAAAGTGTAATACATGGGAATACTGCATATAAAAGGGCAATAACTCCTACATGCAGCAAGCAGTCTGGAAAAGTAGTACATGGGAACGATGCTCCAGTGATAACAACTATTTATGTCGAGTTACATTGAATTATGTCAAATCCCAAAACAATATAGCTCTGCCTTTGGCAGGGGATAATAAACACTCCAAATATGAGCCTCCGTGGCCGAGTGGTCTTCAACTGACAAACACTTAACCCTGCAACAATAACTAAAACAAGAGTACCGCTTACGGTACATAATACGCCCACTTGCTAACTTTCCCTGATTCAACATGCCTTATAAGTGTTGACATTTTCTAATCTGTGCTTCAGATCTTGATTTCCATATTAAGGTGATACTATTTTTAAAACAATTGAAGTGAATATCTTATTAAATAAAAAAGTTAGCTCATCCACATATTTGCAGATTTTTGTAAAGTATAACAGCCATAACTATGTAAATGGAAAAGTAGTAAAGTCAAGCAGGCAAAGCCACATGCAAGACGCAACCACCACCAAAACACCGATAGACAGCATCACACACACACAACCAGACACCCAAACGCACACACACACACGAAATGAACACAGAAAACACCAAAAGAGACACAAGAACCAGAGACAAACGTTCCACAACATGAACAAACCACAAGCACAAAGACGCAAGGCAAACAAAAGGAAGGGTGACAAAGAGAGTACCGCCTTGGCACGGTCAGCAGCAAAAACACCACTGGGGGTTTAAACCGGTTTACGGACGTCCTAACCTCACACTTCTCTCAAAGTCACCCTAGCTTTACAAATATTGTAGATAAAGGTATCCCCGCTGGACTTACCCACAACATAGATGACGGTGAACACAGGACAACATGTAAAACATAGCATAATAACTGTGACAATCCGTCAAATATGTACTCAATGACTTTGCTGAAGTCAGAGCACCTGCAGGTAAGCCGTTAAGGGCACGACAGGGAAAAAATAATACATGAGTCTGGTAAGCTCCTCCTGTATCCAAGTTTAAGAGTATACCATCAAAGAGTACTACCCTCGGCCTGTCATCGCGCAAGCAAAGAGGGAAGCGTAGCTACCGACTGTAAAAGGGTCGATAACCAGACATGCAGTGTGTTGCAATATAATAGGATCATAACCTTTCTTTTTAAATGTTTTAATGCGTTTTATAAACAAATCATGAAAATGGATATGACCCCGAATTTTCCTAAGTTTGTAGATAACATCCCCATAAAATTCTGGTTGAGAAATGCCTTGTCGCAGTAACGTCTGTAGATTGCAATTATATTTACTAATGAGAGGTAAATTTCAATAATAAAATTTAGAAAAGGTTTTCCGAAGTTTGTGATATCTGTAACCTTGCTTAAGAAGTTTATCAGTTATAACTAAATTACGTCTGTTAAAATCTTCAAGCAAAGAACAGGCTCGGGCAAACCTAATAAGTTGAGAAATATAAACACCATAAGATGTAGAACGTGGCACATCCCCATCTAGAAAAGGATAATTAACAATTTTAAAATTAACATCTTCTCTTTTATCGTATACTTTTGACGAAACTTTATCATTTGAAAGATTCAAATCTAAAAATGAAGCATTAATGTCAGATTGATTAGCTTTGTTTAAAGACAGTTCTTTTGGGTAGATTGAAGAAACCATAGTATCAAAATAAGGATTATCTAAATTCAAAATATCGTCTAAATAACTTGAAGTTTTACTAAAAGCATTAACAATATCGGTCTGTGTTTCAGGTTTTAAGCTAAGCATAAAATCCCTCTCGTAGCAATACAAAAACAAATCTGCAACAAGAGGGGCACAATTTGTACCCATGGGTATACCAACAACTTGACGATATATGGTATCTCCATAACGCACAAATATATTATCTAAAAGAAAGGTAAGAGATCTACAAACATCAAGGCAAGTCCACATTGTTTAATGTTCAACTTCTGAATTCGAAAAGAATGAACGTTGAACATTACAAGCAATGAATATTTTGTTTTCTCTGGCAAAGGTTTTTTCTATTAATTTAATAAGTCTATCCTTTATAAGATGGTGAGGTAGAGTAGTATAGAGTGTAGAGAAATCATAAGAGCTCAGTAAAGAAATGTTATACTGTTCATTTTCAAGTTTTGTTAAAACATCATTTGAATTTTTTATGGACCAAAAAACATTAATACCAGAATTTTCATATATTTTATCACAGTAGCGTTTAACATGTTCTTTGATCGTAGTAAGACAAACTGAATGAACCTCAAAATAAACTCAGCTTCAAATTTTGTTGCTTAAAACATTTGTGTTACGTTTCATTTATATCATTTTAATAGTTTTCCCAGAAAACAATAGACAATCTAAAAGTTGACCGACAAACAAAGCAACGAACACACAAAGTCCAAGGACCATAACTTTAGAATAAAATGACATATCAAAACCCCCGCAATATATGTGAAAATTCACATTAAGGTTTAACTATATAAAAAATTGAAGTAAATATCATTTCAAATGAAAAAATTATGACCATCCTCATATTTGCATAGATTTGCATTATTGTTTTTAAGTGAAAGGGCCATAACTCCGAAACAACAAATCAACTGATTCTTAGAATCGACTTAACTCTTGTCGAGTTCAGATTGCGGAGGCTTTACAAAATTTTAGTATTAAATGGTGTCGAAGAGAACATGTTGAGTCTACTGCCCTTTCTTGTTGGAAAAAACTAATTTTTGATATAATTGATAAACGCATTTCCTTTTACAGCTCTAATAAACACCTTCTTCCACCTAAACCTAGAACTTCATTTAGACATCTTAAAAAGGGTTTACAGGATTTCCATTCAAAATACGTTTTTGTTCCTGCTGATAAGGCATCAAATAATGTGATTATTATTTGACGATTACATTATATCGATGTCTTGAAGCAGGAAATTACTAATACCAAGTCATACATTTCAGTTACCACTGACGAAAAGACCATCATTTCAGACCATGTCAAACAGTGTGAACAATTTGGAACCGATATTAAAATTACACAACATAAACTTCCTACTATGTATTGGTTACCAAAACTACATAAAAAACCATATAAAGCGCGTTTCATTGCAAATTCTAGTTCATGTACAACTACTAAATTGTCTATACTTTTGACTTCTTGCTTAACGAAGGTAAAGGAACATTTAAAATTTTACTGTGATAAGACTTATGAAAATTCTGGAATAAATCTCTTCTGGTCTATTAAGAACTCTTCAGAAGTCTTAAACAAACTTAAGAACAAAAGGTATCTTGCATCCACTGTAAGCTCGTACGATTTTTCTACTCTGTACACAACTCTTCCTCATGTTTTAATTAAGGATAAGCTTACTAACTTGATCCAGAAAGTATTTGCCCGAGAAAAAACATCATTCTTGGCATGTAATGCTGAAAAAGCTTTCTTTACTGACGAGCAAATGAAGTATTACACCAATTGGACTTGCTCAGAAGTTTGCGAAGCACTAACCTTTCTTTTGGACAACATATTTGTACGTTATGGGAATGCTATATACCGTCAGGTAATTGGTATTCCCATGGGTACGAATTGTGCACCACTTGTCGCAGATTTGTTTTTGTACTGCTATGAGAGAGATTTCATGTTGAGTTTGAATCCTCAATCACAAGAAGATGTTATAAAAGCCTTCAATGATACTTGTCGATATTTGGATGATATTTTTAACTTAGATAACCCTTTCTTTAATGCTCTGATTCCTACAATTTATCCTAAAGAACTCAAATTGAATAAAGCTAACCCGTCCGACAATTATGCAGCGTTTCTTGACCTAGACCTTAAAATTAATAATGGAATGATTTCTTCTAAAATATATGACAAAAGAGATGATTTTGATTTTAATATTGTAAATTTTCCTCATCTTGACGGGGATGTTCCCCGTGCTCCATCTTACGGGGTTTATATATCTCAACTTATTCGTTTTGCTAGAGCTTGTTCATCTATTGACGATTTTAACAGTCGAAATCTCATTTTAACTGAAAAACTGCTTAAACAAGGATATAGATACCATAAACTAAGAAAAACTTTCTCTAAATTTTACTATCGAAATCTCTCGCTTATTGGCAAGTACAAATGTAATCTCAAGGTACTTTTGCGACACGGTATTTCACATCCTGAATTTTATGGTGATGTGATTTACAAACTTCGTAGAATTATTGGACATACCCATTTTCTCACTTTGTTCATCAAATATATAAAACAATTCATTAAAAAGGGATATGATCCTGTATTATTACAACATACTGCATGTTTGGTTGTGAACCCTTTTACAGTTGGCAATCACGCTGGCCTCTTTGCATGTACGCCGACAAGAAAGGTTTAGTACTCTATGAAGGCGACCTCTTAAATCCAGAAATGGAAGGAGAACGTCGGATATCTGTACTATTTCATTTTTGTCGTACCCTTTATTACTTTTCTACAGTTACTCTGTTTGCAGCTCAATCATTGAGTACACTAGCGATAGGTGGATACAGTATGTTCAATTAAATGTTTTTTTGTTATACATGCACTTTACCACTGTATTTGCTGTCGCGGTTGTTGTAGATTAGTCGGAGAGGGGATACGTTTATTTACACTGTTTGTCTTTTAGGATGGGGATGGAATAAGGGTGAGGTTGGGCGCCCATAAACCGGTTTAAACCCCCGGTGACTTTTGTCACTGACCGTTCCAAGGCGGTACTTCCATCTTCCTCCTATTGAATGTTTGTTTTGTCTTTGTGCGTCTCTTGTTGTTTTTTCTACCCATGTACATTTGCTGTTTCCTTGTGTTGCTGTTCGGGCGAGTGTTTGTTCTGTATGTGGTATTTCCTGCATGACTCATTTTTGTACTTTTAGCCTCAGGTTTGGATGCATTAAACATGTGTATGAAGTTTCATTAATATCTGTCAAACAGTTTTGCCAGAAAACAGCGGACAAACTATATGCATATATTTGTATTATTTTTTAAGTAAAAGGGCCATAACTCCGAAACGACAAATCAAATAAACCTCAAAATCAACTCAGCATCAGATCTTGATGCATTAAACATTTTTGTGAAGTTTCATTAATATCTGATTATCTCTCAAATAGTTTTTCCAGAAAACAGCGGACAAACTATTTGCATGTATTTGCATTATTTTTTAATGACAAGGGCCATAACTCTGAAAAGAAAAATCAAATGATCCTCAGAATCAATTCAGTTTCAGATCTTGATGCATTAAACATTTTTGTGAAGTTTCATTAATATCTCTCAAATAGTTTTCCCAGAAAACAGCGGACAAACTATTTGCATTATTTTTTAAGGACTAGGGCCATAACTCTGATAAGAAAAATCAAATGATCCTCAGAATCAATTCAGTTTCAGATCTTGATGCATTAAACATTTGTGTGAAGTTTCATTAATATCTCTCAAATAGTTTTCTCAGAAAACGGCAGACAAACTATTTGCATTATTTTTTAATGACAAGGGCCATAACTCCGAAATGACAAATCAAATGAACCTTAGAACTGACTCAGCTTCAGATCTTGATGCATTAAACATTTGTGTGAAGTTTCATTAATATTTCTCAAATAGTTTTTCCAGAAAACAGCGGACAAGCTATTTGCATATTTTCTAGGGACAAGGGCCATAACTCTGAAATGAAAATCAAATGAACCTCAGAATCAACTCAGCTTCAGATCTCGATGCATTAAACATTTGTGTGAAGTTTCATTGATATCTATCAAACAGTTTTCCCATAAAACAGCGGACAAACTATTTGCATGTATTTGCACTATTTTTTAATGACAAGGGCCATAACTCCCAAACGACAAATCAAATGAACCTCAGAATCGACTCAGCTTCAGATCTTGATGCATTAAACATTTGTGTTTTCCTAGAAAACAACGGACAAACTATTTGCATATTTGTTAGGACAAGGGCCGTAACTCTGAAATGAAAAATCAAATGAACCTCAGAATCAACTCAGCTTCAGATCTTGATGCATTAAACATTTGTGTAAAGTTTCATTAATATCTGTCAAATAGTTTTCCCAGAAAACAAAATGTTGACGGACGAATGAACAAACGAACGAACGAACGAACGGACGGACGGACAGGGCCAGGGCAATATACGACCACCTTTATTAGGTGGGCGTATAAAAAGTGTGTCCATTGAAATCTATTATAACTGATGTGACTAGCAAAACCATTTGTATATCTGTGGTGGATGACTATCTAAGCAAAATTCTTGTGAAGTCTGGTCAAAACACATTCAGTGAATCCTGAAGATATATCATTTACAACCAAATTTTGTGATGATATATGAAGATAAATCAAACTTCAATAGCAAAATTTAATGGAAATTCGTTCTATGGGATAAATGCCATTTAAGTATACTTCCCAGCACTGATGCCTTTTCACGACTCTGTAAATGTCACTTTTTGAAACCATTGTGATGAACATGTTTAAAGATATTTCTTTAGTTTAAGGGCGTATTTATGGAGTAAAGGGTTAAGGGAGTTTGTTTGATTTCAGATTATTGCTGGTACATGTATCTTGAAAGCTATGAATAATCTTAACTCTATCAGGAAAATTTAAATCACTCTTCCGAAAAACACAGGATAAGAAAATACAAAATAAAAATAATGTATTTATTTCATAAATCTAAAATCTTAGGAGCCTCGATGTTGGAGATGTTTGTCGGGTATGAGGTAGCAATAGGATTGATAGGGGACAATCTAACATGATGTGAGAGAGTTGGAAATATGATAGTGGATATTATATCAATATAGGGATAGCAATAACGTAATCGGCATAAAATGTAGCAATAAAGTAGTCAACATAAAATGAAGCAATAAAGTAGTCAACATAAAATGTAGCAATAATGTAGTCAACATAAAATGTAGCGATGAAGCAGTCCCCATATAAAGTAGTAATATGCACCATAAAAGTAAACATAGCAACAATAAAAAGTAGCAATAAAGTAGTCACCCTAAATAGTAGCAATAAAGTACATTATCTCAGTCTCTTAGAGTTTCATGACAATAAAGTAGTGGAATGTGTCTGGGACTGGTCTGGTAATTCCACAGGTTCCCCTAAGGCTTATCCAGGAATCCATAATATTTCCTTATAAAGCACAATAAATTTAAAGCCACCTTCTCAGGGTCAATGGAATCTGATCAATTAGTGCCTTTACGATGGAAATGATCAACAGGTACCTAGATATGGCTTATATAAATGGCTTATTGGAAATACAAAGGCCATCTTCTATATTTAAGGCAAGTAATTGTATATAATAGGAATCATTTGCATTACCAAACATAGATCCAACAAACAATTCCTTAGTATGACTGCAGACAGTACAAAAGTCTATAAATGGCTATTGAAAGTAACAAAGAACCATATCTCTGCTACAAATAGGTTCGCTTAATAACCTTTTCAAAGACCAGTTTAATATCAACTCAGTCAGTTATTTGGCTGAAAAATGCCATTTGTGTCATTTCCTACATGTTATGTGATGTATTTATTTATCACAATATTGTGTGACGTAAATTAAATATGTGTAACATAGAGAAATATGCAATGGCTATATTAAATCCAATACGGGGGAAATTATGTAATAAATGCATATATTTCCGTGTAGTGTCAAGCAAGTTTAACAATTGAATACGTAGATACTGCTTTGGACGGACAAAATTCCTATTTATACAATATCAGCCTGCAATAAGAGCCTAAATAAATCAGCCTACAAGTTTACAAGGGGCCATATCTTAATCCCTAAGAGAGTGAAAGTAACGATATGTTGAGTTTACTATTTGCCTAATCATTCATTCATTCATACCAAGTTTCAATGAAATTTGACGATTCAGTCCCAAGTTATGGCACTTGAGGCACAACTTCATATGTAAAGGCCTATTTGAAAGTAGCAAAATGCTGCTTCTGTACTGCTATTTGGTGGACTGCATCGGCATTACATGTGTATCATTCACTTATCCATATACAGATTTATGTATGTAGAAAACCCAAAGGCTCATTTTTACCGAGTCTTTCAAAAACCCAAAAAAGAAAGACTACATAAAATATAGATTTACTATGACTTATAAATTCTGAAGAGATGTGATAACAATTGAAACAGTTCCGTTTTGATACATAGGCAGCTAACGTTTAAGCTTACCTAGCAACACATACTCGCGCAGATCATTACTATACCTACCATTGCACTGCTCCTCCCAGCTGCCAACATCTCTGTCAGCAGTAGCGTCTTTTGTGTTCTGGAATTTAAATGGGTTGTAATAGGTGACATATTTGCCATGCGTGACTTTTCTATTTTTGTAGTCAGTCCACAGCCACTACATTCAGACCGAGCCATTTAAGGTTCCATCAACAGTAAGTGATGGAGACACCTGCTGGAGGCATTCCATCACCTGTTGGAGACACCTTTGGACACAGAGATAGAGCTGCCTGATCAGTCTCTTTTCTGTTTCCCAATGGAATTATATACATCCATATATTTCTAAATACTGAAAATTGGTGACCCTTTGAAAGCAAAAGTAGAAATTCAAAAACAGAAAATTGCAGACTCGGTTTTGTTGAGTCTGTTCATGAGCAGTAATTAAGACAGCAACACTACCCACGCTCCCTAGCACTGACGATATGCAAAATCAATGTGTTGTTCAAACAGGCTACATACCAAGTATCACTTCAATATCTGTAAGCGTTTAGAAAAAAAGTCCAGAAAACCAAAGTCTGACTGACAGACCGACAGAGTGCAAACCTATAGCCCCCTTCGACTAAAAATTGCAAATGATTCATAAGCAGCTTTGGTCCGGACTAGATACTGGATCACCTAGCATCTTATCAGGAACCATGCTGCCTCGATATGCCCTATTGACATATGATTTATATTTATAAGTACTTACTGAAACTGTTGTAATAAGTTTGCATTATGGAATTATACTGTTAAAGCACACACACACACACACACACATATTAATAGTTCAGTTTTATTAAAATATTTGTAAAGCATCTTACTCCTTTTTCGCATGAACATTTATGTAAGAATTTATGATTTCATAAATATTGATTAGAATTATTTAAATCTTACATATGAACAGTGAAACTGTTGCCATAGCAGAAGCTGTAGAATAAGATCTATACCATTTCATAAGCAAACAGGGCAAATCCTGATCAGACAACTCTTATTTACAGGAGCCGTCTGGTGTGGGTCTATTCTGTTTGCAAAGGCATTACATGTAATACACTTTTAAATGAGGGTCAGGCATGAAGTTAAATGTAATACAGGAAAACCCCACTAATGGGACCACTTTATCAATGAACATAAGTGACTTTAAAAGCAGGTGGTTGCTAGATGCAGGGCAAAATAAATGCAGAAAACTCCTGCATTAAGCTACCACCTGTCTTTAAGACCCAGAATTAGAGCTATTTTGGTGGTCGCTTTTGAGAGGTTTTATTGTATTGTCTAGTGGTAAAGACTAATACAGTTAATTTCTATACCCTTTCTAAAATTATTCATGTGGTACAGTAGCACTGTATTGTAAAGTTTATCCTGCAAGTAAAAAGGTTGATTATTGACAACCTCATCGGTATATGAAATGACTATTATTATTCTTTACAAAGTCTGAAATAATATTTTTTGTAGCAATTAATTTACACAACACAGTCGACTATTTTGCATCCTACCGATTATCGTTGAAATTTAGTTATGTTTACAGCAAACAGAGACTCATTTTATAGGGTAAGGGTCATACTCATTGATGAATTATTGCTCATATGGCTATCAAGTGTCAACATTTGTTTTCTAACGGTAGATTTCATTGCGTTTAGTTTCCAGGTGTATACTAACCTTCATGCTTTCTTCCATTATGGAAAGCCGCTGATCTTGATTGTCTAGTCTTTGAGCCTGTTGATCCATCTTTTGAGCCTGCTGATCTAGTCTTTCATTAAGTCTTTCATCTTGCTGATCTATTCTTGCATCCTGAAGATCGAATCTATGACCATGCTCAGCTAACGTTTTGGATAGTTTTGCAACATCACAATCAAGATCATTCTTTTGTAAAAAATCTTCAAAACTGTCCCTCGCTTTGTTCAACTGCAAATATATACAATAATCACTTCATACTACATTCAATAAAATAATACATGTATTTTCAACAAGCAGGTATTGACAAGCAATCCAATGTCCCCCACCAGAGACTGCTGATAGCATTTCTACGGTCATTACTATCGAGTTGTGAGTGGAATAATTAGGAGTATTTATTTAATGATGAATATACAGTGATGTTAGATCAATTCATTTAATTTGAAGATGGCTGCTGGTTTGAGTATTATAAAGTTAATGAATCGGTTAAATGTTCAGAGCCATACAAATATATACATGTACTTATATTGCTAAAACATAGACAAATAAATCAATTTACTAAAATATTAGTACTGAATTATCTTTTATAACTTCACACCCAAATAAAGCATAAATATACGGGCACCGCATATGTGTGACAATTCTGTTTCTATAGAAAACTGGTCATCCATGGGGCGGACTTCATTTGACCCAAGCGATATAATTCCCAGCGATATAACTTTAGCTGAGAACCTTCCAATTCAGAGGAGAAGATTTTCAAAGTTTTCACAATGTTTCTATATATTTATATTTAATAAGGCACCCCTGGGGGAAGGTCATTTCGACCCATGGGACATAATTTGTATCCCATTTGTAGAAGACCTGAAGTTGATGCTATGTGCCAAATATGAAAGCTGACAACCTTCCATTTTCAGAGTAGAATATTTTCAAAATGTTCACTATATGTTTCTATTTAGCAAACTGGCCAGCCCTGGTCTGGGTAACATTAGAGCCAGAGGCATAATTTAAATAACTACATGGCCGGGGCAAATTTTGACCACAGTGGCATAATTTATATAACTTTTGTAGAGGACCTGCCGATGATGCTATGTGCGAATTATTAAAGCTAAAGAACCATCCATTTTTATAGAAGACTTTCAAAATGTTCACTACATGTTTCTATATAAAATAAGATACCCTGTAACATGGTACATTTTGACCCCAGGGGTATATACAGTTGAACTTCGTTATCTCGAACTCAGATAACCCGAACTTCGGGATAACTCGAACAAAAAGTCCAACTCCTTCTAAAACTAACAATACAGAATTGCTATAAAACGTATCGCTACAGAAATCTAGAAACACATGTGGCAGCTTAATACAGGTCTAATGTAATGCTGAAAGCTCCTGCAGGAGCTTCCAGCATTACTTTAGACCTGTTTTAAGCTGTGGTCTTGGCAAATCTTTCAGATTAGAAATCGGATGACTCAAACATCTGTTTTCTCGAACTAATTTGTACGGTCCCGTGATGTTCGACTTATCGAAGTTCAACTGTATTTGTATAGCTGTTGTAGAAGACCTAAAGTTGATATGTGCCAATATGAAGCTGAGATCCTTTCAGATTCAGAAAAGAAGATTTTCAAGTTTTCACCATATGTTTCTATATAAAATAGGCACCTCTAGGGCGGGGCCACATTTGACCCAAGAGGCATAATTATATATTTTTGTAGAAGACCTGAACATGATCCTATGTGCCAAATATGAAAGCTGAAAACCTTGTAGTTTCAGGAGAAGCTCTTCAAAGTTTTCACTATAGTATATGTTTCTATACAAAACTGGCCACCCCTTGGGCAGGGTAATATTGACATAAGATTTACTAAACTTTTTAGAGTACGGTACCTATAGGTGAGCCTAATTACAAAGATGAGAACCTTCCAGTTTCGGAGAAGATTTTCAAAGGTTTTACTACATGTTTGTACAAGGCATCCCTGAGGGAGGGCTAATTTGACCTCAGTGACAAAATTAATAATTTAAGTTCACTATATGTTTTTTATAGAAAATTGGCTGTCCCAGGGGCGGGCCTCATTTTTGTAGAGGACTTCCAAGATAATGTTATGTGCCAAATATGATAGCTGAGAACTTCCCAGTTTTAGAGGAGAAGATTTTCATAACTTGCACGATAGGTTTCTATATAAAACAAGAGGGCCAGAATGGCCCTGAAGTGCTCACCAGACAATCAGAGAAGAATATTTTCAAAGTTTTCACTATATTTTTCTATTGAAAGCTGGCTACTCCTGGGGCGGGGCCAATTTTGACCACAGGGGCATGATTTATTTAACATTTGTAGAGGACCTGAACATGAAGCTATGTGCCAAATATGAAAGTTATGAACCTTCCAGTTTCAGAGAAGATTTTCAATGTTTTTACTAGTCTATATGTTTTTATTGAAACCCCCTGGGGTGGGGGCAATTTTAACCCCAGGGGCATAATTTAAACAAGGCCATACAAAGTTCTGACTAAAGGCGATCAACTGTTCCTCTTAACAGGTATGTGTACCCTAGCATTCCAAACTGATTTTTTGCATTTGAATATTATTATAAATTATTACATAATAATTTCATATTCATAAGTTTAACTTAATAATTTCAAGTACAGTATAACCTCTCTTAACCGGAATTATACTAGATAAGAATTTAGATACTTTTAGGCAGGTGGCTGCTTAATGCAGGGTGAAAGTCATACAGAAAGCTCCTCTAGGAGCTTTCTGCATGACTTTCATTCTGCATTAAGCTGCCACCTGTCTCCAAGACCGATAT
This sequence comes from Azorinus chamasolen, assembly GCA_963576725.1. Taxonomy (NCBI): domain Eukaryota; kingdom Metazoa; phylum Mollusca; class Bivalvia; order Cardiida; family Solecurtidae; genus Azorinus; species Azorinus chamasolen. Next base: position 44,182,231 of record OY755250.1, on the reverse strand, counting down.
TCATACTAAATTTAACGGCCGGTTAAGAGGTTTTACTGTAATACAATTTTATGTTAAAAATTATTTCATAATTTATTTAAAATCTTTAATTTGACATTCTTACATGATTTACCCTTCTTCTGAACTGCAGGGCAGGTTATAATAATATCATAATGCCAATCACTATTATTAATTAACCCTTCCCTCATATAAACGTGTTTTCACACATTTGAAAATAGAGTAGACCCAGATCAGATGCCTCCTATATGAGCCATCTGATCAGGGTCTGCTCTGTTTGTTAATGGAATTTGATATATCTGTTCCTTTAGTTTCTAAAATGGCTACAATGTTCCACCTACTATATTTCATTATAACTATTTTGTCGATGAATATTCAGTAGGTTGTGAAATTTGGAAAAAGATGGCTACAATGTTCTACCTTCCATACTTCATTTTAACTATTTTGTTCATGAATATGCAGTAGGCATTCAAATTAATAATAATCATAGAACAGGCAAAGGGTTAACACTGGATACAGCACCAGATACAGGTACATTAAAAATAGCCACTGGTCATCTCTCTCTACTTCTTGACCTGATGACCTCTTTATGTGCAAATAGAAGACGCTTAAAAACGCAGTCAGCTATACATATGCTAGAGAACTGGCCACCCTGGGGTGTAGCCAATTTTGACCACAGGAGCATAATTTATATAACTTTAGTAGAGGACCTGAACATGATGCTATGTGCCAAATATGAAAGCTGAAAACCTTCCAGTTTCAGAGGAGATGATATTCAAAGTTTTCACTATATGTTTCTATAGAAAACAATGCACCCCTGGGGAGGGGCAAATTTTGACCCCAGGGACATAATTTATATAGTTTATGTAGAGAACCTATAGGTGATGCTATGTGCCAAAGATGAAAGCTGAGACCCCTGTAGATTCAGAGGAGAAGAATTTTAAAGGTTCAAATTGTTGACGACGAACGACGCACTACGCACGCCGACGGACGACGGACATCAGGTGACCACAAAAGCTCACCCTGAGCACTTTGTGCTCTGGTGAGCTAGCAAGGTACCCCTGGGGCATGGTCAATTTTGACACCAGGGTCATAAATGGTATAGCTTTGTAAAAGTTGATGCTACATGTATGTGTCAAATATGAAAGCTGAGAACCTTCCAGTTTCAGAAGAGAAGAGTTTCAAAGTGTTTACTATATGTTTCCATAGCAAATTGGCCAGCCCTGGGGTGGGGCTACATTTGACCCCTGGGGCATAATTTATACAATTATTGTAGAGGACCTACAGATGATGCTATGTGTCTAATATCAAAGCTGAGAAGCTTCTAGATTCAGAGAGGAAAATTTACTATATGTTTGTACAGAAAACAGTGACACCCCTGGGGTATGGCCAGTTTTCCCCAGTGAAATAATTTATATAACTTTTGTAGAGGACTTACAGATGATACTACGTGCCAAAGATGAAACTGAGAACCCTATTGTTTTTTAGGAAACAAGTCAAGTATTCATTATAACAATTCTGGTAATTCATTTTTATGATGTCATTATGATTTCTTTTAGATAAAGGGTTAAATGAATAATACCATGTCACAAATATTCTGAAAATGGGTGATCTATCGAAAGCAAAAGTAGAAATGCAAAAGAGAAAATTGCAGACTCGGTTTTATTGAGTCTGTTCATGACTAGTAATTAAAAGTGCAACACTACTCATGCCCCTAGCACAGGCTTAAGCAGTATTGAATTTTTAAAACTAATAACATGAAAACTAATGATCCCGAAGGACCAGAAAATATAACAACACTGAGAATGAAGTATACGGAGCTTGTGGTATATTGGGAATAATCAAATGACAAATGCTGGATGTGAAGATCTTAATCACATGTCGCCTGAGTCTAGCATTAGGTTGACTAAAACGTTCAAGTCATGTGGAAGAATTAAGAAATACCATCCCACTAATGAACAGGTATATTCATTGATGTATACATACATGTATATGTACATTTATAACATAACTCGTGGCTTCAGGGTGACGTAACACTATCATGTATATTTTTGATATTCACGGGCATATATTCACTAGTGAATAACATTCGAACGACCTAACTGTATTCATACGCGCTGTCGAAACAAACAACTGGTGGACGGTCACCTATCTGTCAACGATTGAGTCAGGATAGATGGCAAAGGACTGTTGACACTTGCGCTTAATTTCGATAAAATAATAAACATTATAATCGCTGTCAGTAAATATCTACAAAATGTATGCCAAAAAAAAGACCTACCAGTTACTCTGACCCAAACCATCCATTCTACACAAAAATTTGCCTCCACAACATTTTCTTCAAGGCATGTCTTTTTGTTTACAGATGCAGATATCTACTCATAAAAATATCTCGTCAATCAACAACTATAGTCATCTGAACCCAGCACAGCACAAACATATTTCAAATATATTATATACTCCAAAACAACTGATTGCAAAAATCTTCCTCCTGTTCCAACAGTTTTATGCAGCAGTACGTATCCCTGAATCTTTTGTCCTTTTCAATAAACTTTTTCACTGAATTTAAATCGAAATCTTTTTTCTAGGTGGAAATGTCCATGTCAATGTGTATAGAACACTGATGAAGGATGCGCATTTTGAATCTCATTGACAGTGAGTGTTAGACATGTAGGCGAACTGTAACGTGTTTTCTGTAGGTTTTTGTTATCATAAACTGTCACAGTTGAATGGAATACAAGAGATGTCTAAATTAGATCCTGGTTGATATGACAGTAAGTCAAGAAAACAGTTGGAAAATTTGGATTTACTTTGTCCTAGTGACTTAGCGAACCTAATAATTCATCATTTAAGAAATAAATGACGTGCTTCCTGTGTTCATGAGGTTATGCGTTCCGTATAGCTTTATGAGCAAAGTTAGTGAAGCCCGAAGGGCTTCACGTAAATCTTTGCTCGTAAAGCTATGCGTTGCATAACCTCATGAACACCGGCAGCACGTCATTTATTTCTTATACATGTATTTATATTCCATTGTATTTCTTATATTTCAACGGTATACTGGTCACGTAATAGCCACTATCTAGGTCATTGCCAGGTTTGTTTCTAACGTAGTAGGATCTCTATATATGGTATGAAAAATAGTCCCAAACACATATTATAAATATAGAATGAAAACAATATTTTAATCAGTAAATTGTCCAGCTTTGTTTAAAGAAAAGATTATCGAGATATTTCAAATCATATATATTTACGAAATGTTGGTATTAAAGCATCTCCTTAAATGTAGGTCGCGGTGTCGAAGCCAATTTACTCACCCGCCATGCTTGTTCGAAAGCAGGTCACAACGTTGGATTTTATTCTCGGATTTTTCTTTGTTAACGGTAAGGACATTGACTTATTTATGCTTCACTCATTACTTGATAATATATTTTGATACGCCACGGCTGTTAAAGTTGGCAATATTATGTATTCAAGCGATAATTCTCAGTAAGAAGATGCCACATTTCAAATTTTCCATTTTCAACTGGGTCTGTTTTGACGAGCAGACCACATCAATTGCCTCGAAATCAATTGCCTGAAGGAAAACGTCGTCGAATTCAGCCATTGTTTATTGCAGACGAACGTGTATAATTATTTTGTATCGATCTGAAGGTAAACATAAACACACAAAAACATATATTGTCGATAAGGTTTGACCTGGCACTGCATGAATATTCCGCCTTATTCCGTAAACTGTTTTTATCCTTCCAAACACACATGTGAAACATGCGTCACTATCACGATTTTTCATCGACGAAAGACGGCGGAAAGTAATGAGTGCCAGTTCAAACCTTACGGATAATATATGTTTAGTATTTATTTATACCACTAGAGTATTGATTTAGATTTATTTATTTCATTTTTATTCGTGCATTGCAAAATAAACATTTCCACATAAGTCTGATCAGAATCTACACTGAAATAAGGCGTCGTTAATCGCTGACGTTTCAGTCAGTAGAGTGTTTATGTTTACATTGTCACGTATCGATTCCCCATTGATTTATCTTAAAATATGTCATAACTGGGTCAGTACAGTATTACTCCGCGCTTACACAGTGGAATTCTTGGAAAAGGAGAACCGCCTCAAACCGGTATTGAAATGAACGTTCATGGGAAAATGCAACTTTCTTTTTAGAATAAGGTTATATAAGGACGTTGCAGGGCGAATGTAAATATTTCTATATGTAAGGAGAATTTGTAATAATCCACGTTACTGCTGAGAAATTGGCTGCAAAAACATTTGTGTTTGTTATGTTATAAATAGAATATTTCATTCGTTTTCTTGATTATTGGATTTATTAAATGAGTCTTTTTAAAACAACAAACAAGAGGGCCATGATGGCCATGATAGCCTTAAATCGCTCACCTGGTTACTATAGACATATACATATACTGTATTTCTATGTAAAAATAAGTAAGCCTTGATTTTCAAATTTGAACAATCTAAATAAAGGAACATTAGATGATGCTTCATATAAGTTTCAAAGTTCCGGGCCTTACAATTTCACAGGAGATCTTAAAGATTTTATGAAAAACTGATAAGCCAGGGGCGAGGCCATTTTGGTCCAGAGGTCATAATTTGAACAACCTTGGTAGAAAACCATTAGATGATAATAAATACTAAATTTCAAAGTTCTAGGCCTTACAGTTTAGGAGAAGATTTTCAAACATTTTCCTATGAAAAACTGATAAGCCCCGGGCCAGGGTAATTTTTGGTCCGGGGGTCATAGTTTGAACAATCTTTGTAGAGGACCATTCGATGATAATACATACCAAATATCAAATGTCTAGGCCTTACGGTTTCAGAAGAAGATTTTTAAAGATTTTCCTATGAAAAACTGATAAACCCCGGGCGGGGCCATATTTGGTCCAGGGGTCATAATTTGAACAATCTTTGTAGAGAACCATTAGATAATGCTACATACCAAATATCAATGGTCTAGGCCTTACGGTTGCAGAGAAGAAGATTTTTAAAGATTTTTCTATGACAAGAGTGCCATGAGGTCCTGAAGCGCTAACCAGAGATATCCCCAGGGGCCGGGCCATTTTTGACCACAAGAAATCATGTGTACACCCTTGGTAGAGAACCACAAGGCAAAGCAATATGCCATTAATTAAAGGTCTAAGCCTTATCGTTTCAGAGAAAAATAATATTTATTTTATTCCCATGAAAAACTGATAAGCCCTGAGGCAGGGCCAAGTTTCGCCCAGTAGTCAGGGTCGTAAGTTAAACATTCTTGGCAGAGGACCACAAGCCACAGCTACGTATTTGTAGAGGACCATTAGATCATATTACATACCAAATATCAAAGGTCTAGGCCTTACAGTTTCAGTAGATTTTTAAAGATTTTCCAATGAAAAACTGATAAGCCCTTGGGCGGGGCCATTTTTGGCCCGGGGGTCATAATTTGAACAATTTGTAGAGGACCATAAGATCATGCTACATACGAAATAGCCAAGGTCTAGGCCTTACAGTTTCAGAGAAGAAGATTTTTAAAGATTTTCCTATGAAAAACTGATAAGCCCTTGGGTGGGGCCATTTTTGGCCCGGGGGTCATATTTTGAACGACTTTAGTAGAGGACCATAAGATCATGCTACATGCCAAATATCAAAGGTCTAGGCCTTACAGTTTCAGAGAAGAAGATTTTTAAAGATTTTCCTATGAAAAACTGATAAGCCCTTGGGCGGGGCCATTTTTGGCCCGGGGGTCATAATTTGAACAAGCTTTGTACAGGACCATAAAATCATGCTACATACGAAATATCCAAGGTCTAGGCCTTACAGTTTCAGAGAAGAAGATTTTTAAAGATTTTCCTATGAAAAACTGATAAGCCCTTGGGTGGGGCCATTTTTGGCCTGGGGGTCATAATTTGAACAACTTTAGTACAGGACCATAAGATCATGCTACATACCAAATATCAAAGGTCTAGGTCTGACAGTTTCAGAGAAGAAGATTTTTAAAGATTTTCCTATGAAAAACTGATAAGCCCTTGGGCGGCGCCATTTTGGGCCCGGGGGTCATAATTTGAACAATCTTTGTACAGGACCATAACATCATGCTACATACCAAATATCAAAGGTCTAGGCCTTACAGTTTGAGAGAAGAAGATTTTTAAAGATTTTCCTATGACAAGAGGGCCATGAGGCCCTGACAGGGTTCCCACAAAACTGAAAAAATAAAATTCCCTGACTTTTCACTGACTTTTCCCTGACCGAATTTCAATTTTCCCTGACCCCATGTTAACAGTAGTTTAATTGGTCAACTATGAGCATGATCAATAAATGTTGGCCTCCGTCCTCCCCATCAGTCAATCCTTACCACCTCTCTCTTTATGATAACTATATAAATATACAGCAGTAGTGTTTTGATCATTTTAAAAAAAATGTTTTTGACTTTTTCATTTTTAATTGCTCAATATTGAATGTAACATGCAGGATGCCAAACATGTCCTAATATGCACCCAAAGTATAAAGTCTCTTGAATCTTTTCTACATCTCTTAACTCTTTCCTCCATGATTTTTTATTAGAGACTCCATCTACTATGAATATATAATTAATAAGTAAAATTTTATTTTAAGCAAAGTTATGAAATATTTTGGCAGTAGACTACAGTAAAAACTCAGATTTATGATATTTTTCTAAGCAAACAGAGTAGACCCTGATCAGACAGCTCCTACAGGAGCTGCCTGATATGGGTCTATTCTGTTTGCAAACGTGATAAAATGTGTATCTATGGTGGAAATGGTTAATCTTTCAGTTTTTCTGTGTAAGCTGAATTTTAAAATAGTACATACAGTGTGTAAGACACTGATATAGCATGCTATTAAAATGGGGTCAAAATTGGGCCGCCCCAGGGCCGGCTAGTTTTCTATAGAAACACATAGTGAAAACTTTGAAAATATTCTCCTCTGATTTACTGGTGAGCGATATCAGGGCCTTTCAGGCCCTCTTGTTTTGCAATTTAATCAAAATTTTGCATCACTTTTTTTTGTGTACAAAAATAGGTCCTTTTAATGGGTCTCTGTAGATACCAGAAAAGGATCTGCATTTTCACTGTTTTCATAATAGCAGACCAAATATTGCTGCACTAACAATTGAAGACAGTACAGTAGAATGTCCAACATCTAGCACCGCTGCCCTGCAGCCTGCCCTAACAAGTGAAGACACTACAGTAGAATGTCCAATATCTAGCATTGCTGCACTATTCTAGCACTGCTGTCAAATTGGATGCTGGAGTCTTGCAGAGGTGCCAGAATTCTCCAATGATTTTGTTTTAACAGACTTCATGACAGATATACTATAGAATTTAGATGTGAAATATGCAAAGCTAATCAAAGATGTATAAAGATGTTTGGTTTAGTCAAAATTGAAGAAACTGCCTTAGCCTTTTATTTTCATTCTTTCTCCTTTTTTACATATTTCCTCAGCCCTCACCCTTTGGTTCCAAATTTCCCTGACTTTTTTCAAATTTCAAATTTCCCTGACCAATTAAAAAATTCCCCGACTCTTCCCTGACCTTGAAAAAAAACCTTTTTTCCCTGACTTTTCCCTGTCCGTGGGAACCCTGCCTGAAGCGCTCAACTGAGATAACCACAGGGGCGGGCCATTTTTGACCAAAAGAAATCATGTGTACAACCTTGGTAGAGAACCACAAGGCAAAGCAATCTGCCATTAATTAAAGGTCTAAGCCTTATGGTTTCAGAGAGAAATAATTAGGGATGGAGAATCGGACCAAAATCATAATCGATTATCGAATTGAATCGAACATTTATTATCGATTAAAAATCGATAACTAATCGAAAATACTTTCAGAGATTCTGTGCATGTAAAGCTTGATGTAACAAGCTAATACCTAACTAAGTTTTTGTGTCAACCAAACAGTATGCTGTGACCATTCATTAGAATCATCTCGAAGCGACGATTTTAATGAATGGTCACAGAATACAGCTTGGTAGAGGTTTATTATAAAGGTAAAATACTTCATACAGTTATATTCCCATTAAAACGCCTACGAAAATTACTGATGCTGCTGTACAGATTATACAGTCAGTAATCGATTATGGCAAAATTACTATCGATAGTAAATCGAAAATAAATTTTCGATCAATCATCGATTATAACCGATTATCGGAACAACACTAGAAATAATATTCTATATTTTTCCCATGAAAAACTGATAAGTCCTGAGGCAGGGCCAAGCTTCGCCCAGTGGTCAGGGTCGTAAGTTAAACATTCTTGGCAGAGGACCACAAGCCACAGCTACGTATTTGTAGAGGACCATTAGATCATGTTAGTCCTACCAAATATCAATGGTCTAGGCCTTACAGTTTCAGTAGTTTTTTAAAGATTTTCCAATGAAAAACTGATAAGCCCTTGGGCAGGGCCATTCTTGGCCCGGGGGTCATAATTTGAACAATATTTGTAGAGGAAAATAAGATCATGCAACATACCAAATATCAAAGGTCTAGGCCTTACAGTTTCAGAGAAGAAGATTTTTAAAGATTTTCTTATGGAAAACTGATAAGCCCTTGGGCGGGGCCATTTTTGGCCCAGGGGTCATAATTTGAACAATATTTGTAGAGGACCATAAGATCATGCTACATATTAAATATCAAAGGTCTAAGCCTTACAGTTTGAGAGAAGAAGATTTTTAAAGATTTTCCTATGAACAAGAGGGCCAAGATGGCCCTTAATCGCTCACCTGATTACCATAGATTTAAGATTTTTGCTGGGTAACCCATGGGTATGGTCAATATTGACCTTAGGGACAATATATGAACAATGTTGATAGTGTATCATGAGCAGTGGATCATGAGCAGTGGTTCTGCAGAACAAGATTTTCAAAGATTTAGTATATTGATTTTATCAAGACAATGATTCTGACCAATGAGGATTAGGCTAAAAATGTGCCCTCTAAAGAAATTTTTCTAAGATTTGACCTAGTGACCTACTTTTCATTCCCACCCAACCCATGATCACACTCAACCTTGATATCACCAAGACAAACACTCTAAGCAAGTTTTAGGAAGACTGGGCTAAAAATGTGGCCACTGGAGTGTAAACTAGATTTCTCTAAGATATGACCCAGTGACCTACTTTTTGACCTCACATAACCCACTTTCAAACTTGTCCAAGATTGTATTAAGACAATCATTCTGAGCAATTTTCATGAAGATTTGGCTATAAATGTGACCTCTAGAGTGTTCACGAGGTTTTCCTACTATTTGACCTAGTGACCTAGTTTTTAACCCCACATAACCCACTTTCAAACTCGTTTGAGATTTTATCAAGACAATCATTATGACTAAGTTTCATGAAGATTGGACAAAAAATGTGACCTCTAGAGTGTTCACAAGTTTATCTACTGTTTGACCTAGTGACCTAGTTTTTAACTCCACTTGACCCAATTTCAACTCATCCAAGATTTTATTAAGACATTCATTCTGACCAAGTTTCATGAAGATTGGACTAAAATTGTGACCACTAGAGTGTTCACAAGGTTTTTCTACTGTTTGACCTAGTGACCTAATTTTTGATTCCACTTGACCCACTTTCGAACTCGTCCAAGATTTCATCAAGACATTCATTCTGACCAATTTTCATAAAGATTGGATTAAAATTGTGACCACTAGAGTGTTCACAAGGTTTTTCTACTGTTTGACCTAGTGCCCTAGTTTTTTACCCCACATAACCCATTTTTCAAACTCCTCCGAGATTTTATCAAGACAATCATTCTGACAAAGTTTCATGAAAATTGAGCCATTTTTGGCCTGGGGGTCATAATTTGAACCACTTTTGTAGAGGACCATAAGATCATATTACATACCAAAATATCAAAGGTCTAGGCCTTATAGTTTCAGAGAAGAAGATTTTTAAAGATTTTCCTATGAAAAACTGATAAGCCCTTGGGCGGGGCCATTTTTGGCCCGGGGTCATAATTTGAACAATCTTTGTAGAGGACCATAAGATCATGCTACATACTAAATATCGAAGGTCTAGGCTTTACAGTTTGAGAGAAGAAGATTTTTAAAGATTTTCCTATGAAAATTCCATATTACCATATATGGAAAAAATGACCACGCCCTCTGGCGGCCATGTTTTTGCCGGATCAAAATTCTTTTAAAAACTTTTAAAGTCTATCAACTGTGAAACATTTTGGTGAAAACTATATTCAAATCGGACAAGTCACTCTGGAGAAGAAGATTTTTCTAGATATTGTGTACAGTTGCCATGGCAACAAGACCGATGGCCCCACCCACTATCTTTTAACAACTTTTGAAGCGGGTAATCGGTTTCAGAGAAGAAGTCGTTTGAAATTGTTGACGGACTGACAGACGGACACAGGGGTATCACAATAGCTCACCTTGAGCACTTTGAGCTAAAAAACTGATAAGCCCTTGGGCGGGGCCATTTTTGGCCCGGGGGTCATAATTTGAACAATCTTTGTAGAGGACCAATAGATCATGCTACATACCAAATATCAATGGTCTAGAACATAATTATGGTTTCAGAGAAGATTTTTAAAGATTTTCATATATAACCATATATGGAACAAGAGGGCCATGATGGCCCTGAAATCGCTCACCAGAGGGAAAGATTTTTAAAGTTTCAACTACATGTATGTTTCTAAACAAAACTGGACACCTGTTTTGTGGGGTGTTATTTGACCCTTTCTCTGTATAATTATAATGGCAAGCTTTCTGGGATGATTTGCTTTATTATAAATATTGTCTAAGTCCAATACCGAACGTTTACCGACCGTTAACTTGGAAAGCATATTTCGCACAAAAAATATGTGGAAAAGTTTCATTTTCCATTACATATTACTACGCATAACCTAACAACTCCTTGATATATTGCGTATTTAGAAACGAACGACAACTCTTGTAGAGCACGTTTCGTAACAAAACCAGTTCACACCGGGACATTTCGAACCCCTTCAGAATTAGAGTACTGATGATTGTTTCAAAGCAGAAATTGTATAAAAATCGCGATTTCAACAATTTATACAAACGGAATTGTTATGGAAATGGAAAATTAAAACTTGTTAACAATAACTGGTGATAATAACCATTGTGATAAATAGAGCATTTGCTCCATAAGAGTAAATGCACTATTTATCACAATGGTTTCAAATCTACACAATTCTGAAATTTTCCTTTTCTCTAATTAACCCTATTCCTCATATAAACATGTTTTCACGCATTTGCAAACAGAGTAGACCCAGATTTACCTCTTTGAATAAGAAGACAACATTTCTAACAGATGACAACCCTATCACTGCTTAGCATGACTTAACCAAGATTAGCACACTGTTTGAACTCAGATCTGACACATACCCGTATGTAACTTTATATGTGGTTTGTATATGAGTTAATTTACTCCTATGGAGCAAATGCTCTATTTATCACAATGGTTTGAAATCTACACAATTCTGAAATTTTCATCTTCTCTAATTAATGCTCCTTATCAGTAGATTTATTCAATGAGGTAGGATCTGAAAAAAGCCTTTGTGATAAATAGAGCATTTGCTAACTATTGTGACAAATAGAGCAGAAACTCCATAGGAGTAAATGTTCTATTTATCGCAAAGGTTTCAAATCTACACAATTCTGAAATTTTCCTTTTCTATAATTAGTGCTCCTTATCAGTAGATTTATTCAAAGAGGTAGGATCTGAAAAAAGCCTTTGTGATAAATAGAGCATTTGCTCCATAGGAGTAAATGCTCTATTTATCACAATGGTTTCAAATCTACACAATTCTGAAATTTTCCTCTTCTCTAATTAATGCTCCTTATCAGTAGATTTATTCAAAGAGGTATAATAGTCACTTTATGAAACCATTGTGATAAATAAAGCATTTGCCTTTGTGATAAATAGAGCATTTGCTCCATTGGAGTAAATGCACTATTTATCACAATGGTTTCAAATCTAAACAATTCTGAAATTTTCCTTTTCTATAATTAATGCTCCTTATCAGTAGATTTATTCAAAGAGGTAGGATCTGAAAAAAGCCTTTTTGATAAATAGAGCATTTGCTCCATAGGCGTAAATGCTCTATATATCACCATGGTTTCAAATCTACACAATTCTGAAATTTTCCTTTTCTCTAATTAATGCTCCTTATCAGTAGATTTATTCAAAGAGGTATAATAGTCACTTTATAAAACCATTGTGATAAATAGAGCATTTGCTCTATAGGAGTAAATGCTCTATTTATCACAATGGTTTCAAATCTACACAATTCTGGATCGGTTTCGATTGCGAGTAATTTCCCTTGAATTTAGGTTCACAACACACTAGTCAGCGTACATTTATGTATTTTTCTTTTGATTAATTGAAGCGAGAAAAGCAGAAATGTACAGAAGATCTATGTTATATAATCTCTTTTGATTTCACTTATTCATAAGACATGAACAAATGCTTGAAATCAGTGTTTTAGACGCTTTTTCCCGGTGTACCACATATTCGGCCAGAAATCTTTCGGATACGAGATACGAACAGTCAAAAATTCCTATAGGACAGTTGTTATCAGAGTCTCTTTCAATTTTGTTAAGGTAAACATGTCAAAATTAGATTTGGACAAAGTTTTAAAACAAATTTATTGTTTTCATGCCATATAAAATGATTATTATCGACTGACCCGATTTTCCATAGCAACGACCAATGTTGGAAATAGTTTTTTTTAGACACGAAGAGTCAAACCCGACACCACTATATTCCGATCATAGGTTTATTATATACGTGTTATCATTATCTGAAAAGGACTTGGTGTCTCAATTGGCTCTTCATATTTATTTTTAAGGAAATACAACAACAAATGACCTATATTCACCTATAATTCACTGTTTTGACAATTATGCATGGTAAATGGCATGTAATTTTTAGACATATAAATACTTTTTACTGTAATATGTTACCATTCTTAGATAGATAATAATATATTCTGAAAATGGGTGAAGTCATATTCTGTGAAACTTATAGGATTTCCACAAAATTAATGGTTTTGAATTTGTAAAATTAAAGGGCTAACATTCCCAGTTAGATTCTGAAAATATCCTATGAGGGAATGGGTTAAAAACAGTGTGAACAAACAGAGACTAATTCTGAAGCAGACAACTTGATAGATTTTTGACCAGGAACTTGACCTTTCCAGTGATTACGCAACACAGATCGAGTGACTGCAATCCTTCTAGTTCAGAGGAACCTTTATAGTGTAAAATACTATTTTAAAGTATAACCAAAAGGGCAGGGCCAATTTTAACCACAGAACTATGATATTAACCAATGTCAATAAGGTATACTAAGTAAATCTATGCACCAAATATCTAAGCTCTGTGACATGTAGTTTTTGACAAAATGATTTTTGAAGTTTTCGCCATGCCTAACCTAAGTGAGCCCAGCATTCTGCTACTTGTACAGAAAACAACAGTCAGCTAGAAAAAACTGGCCACCCCTGGGACCATGGCGGGGCCAATTTTGACTCCAGGGACATAATTTATATAACTTTTGTAGAGCACCTATAGGTGATGCTATGTGCCAAAGATGAAAGCTGAGAACCCTGTAGATTCAGAGGAGAAGACTTTTAAAGTTCAAATTGTTGACGACGCACGACACACGACGCACGACAAACGCCGACAGACGACGGACATCAGGCGATCACAAAAGCTCACCCTGAGCACTTTGTGCTCTGGTGAACTAACAAATGACCACGCCCGCTGGCGGCCATGTTTTTTGCTGGATCAAAATTCTTTTAACAACTTTTAAAGCCTATCAACTGAGAAACATTTTGGTGAAAACTATATTCAAATCGGACAAGTCATTCTGGAAAAGAAGATTTTTCTAGATATTGCGTATAGATACCATGGAAACAAGACCAATGGCCACACCCACAGTATGTATCTGACCAAGTTTAGTTACAATTGGGCAGTCGGTTTCAGAGAAGTCGTTTGAAATTGTTGACGGACAGACAGACGGACGGGCCTACTGGCGGGTAGTTGTGTGACTGCGATGCCTGTGTGACAAAAACATTTACTTATGTGACAACTCAAAAAGTGTACGCACTGCACCACACTTATGCAGAAGTCACAGAAGTATTTTTAGACATCAGTCACAGAAGCAAGTTTGGTTACCAAAGTCCATATGAATTACCTCAGTATTTTAGTATATCTTTTTTTTTAACCTCAGTATTTAAGTATATCATTTTTTAATAAGGATCAATCAGTATCCTGGTAATCCTATTAAAATAGGTGACCCAACACAAGAATTCTGCAGAATTAAATGTCTTGCATACCCACGATTCCACATACATCTGTAGCCAAAGTATGTCTGGTGTGTGAAGCACTTGTACCTTTCGGGTAACAGAGCTAGCAAAAAAGCTAATGCTCAAGGTAAATGTAGGTCACAGAGGTCAAGGTCAGAGGTCACCAAACTGTGATGCAACATGCTATACTCAATGAGGCACATCAGCACATGAAGTTGAAGCTGCAGTACTTTTGTCTATAACTTTAGCCAAGATCACAGATCACTAAACTCCAATGCAACATGCTGTACTCATCAAGATGCATGAGCATGTGAAGCTGAGCAACTGTAGCTGCAGTACTTTTTTAACAAAAAATGGATAAAGAGCCCTCTGATCAGGGTCTACACTGTTTGCATAGGAAAGCTGCCACAGAAATATAAGAAAATGATTTGGAAATCACACAAGAGACAAAACATGGACAACACTGTCACAGAAGTAAAGAATATGACTTGGGTGTCACACAAGACATGGACAACACTGTCACAGAAGTAAAAGAATATGACTTGGGAGTCACACAAGTGACAAGACATGGACAACACTGTCACAGAAGTAAAGGAATATAACTTGGGAGTCACACAAGACATGGACAACTCCGTCACAGAAGTAAAGGAATATAACTTGGGTGTCACACAAGACATGGACACTGTCACAGAAGTAAAGGAATATAACTTGGGAGTCACACAAGACATGGACAACTGTCACATAAGTAAAGGAATATAACTTGGGAGTCACACAAGACATGGACAACACTGTCACATAAGTAAAATAATATGACTTGGGAGTCACACAAGACATGGACAGCAGAAGAGGGCAATATGGTGAACATTTCTATGAAGTTATTTTGAAATCTGGTCAGCGGTTTAGGAGGATATGTCATTTAAAGCAATTGTGTAGTTTTGATGCAATCTCGCATAAGCTCGCCTTCCTGAAGAAAAACCCCCACCTTTCATTGATTCAAGCAGACAAAAAAATTAAGAATGACAAAAGGTTGTTTTAGATATCTACTTTAGAATCTTCAAACTGGTATTGAGAGATATTTATACAGTTAACTTTTAATTTAAATCACACTTGTGTAAATAAAATCCATGTTTCTAATAGACAATTTATGGTAAAATTTCTCGGCAGTAAATAACACTTCGAATGGTGCAATTTTGAGGCATCGGACGTTAAATTTTGTTTAAATCTTTGATTATAAAAAAATAAAATCTGTATTTGATAAATCACCCACTTTTGAACAAACAAAACCGGTCAAAATTGAAAAATTGGGCAGGGGTTCTAGGCAGTGCCACAATGTATACACCCCTTGTAAAAGACCCTCCCAAGATGGTTGGACAAGATAGAGATTTTATAAAGACGAGTAGACTGGGACAGATTCCATTTATACATCTTAATATGGAATCATACCTACTCGCAGAATAACAAGGATAGAGAATGGCAAAATTTCACTCACCTTGTTAAAGAAAGTTTTATCCTTTGTATAAAGCTGTTTAAAAAGCCTCTAACCTTGAAATTCATCTTTCATTTTTAGCATGTGCTTATTTTGGCACTGGCAATCAAAAAAATCAACTGGCATTTAGCCATGTCTCATCTGTTATTAGTCACTAATGTCAGAAATGCACTGGCTGAAACAAAATGCCATGACGTGAAAAACCATGTGTGACATATGAATAATATTTTCTCCAATTATACAGATTGTAAATTCAATTGCATGGTATTATGTATTTAAAAACAATTCAAATACTCGTTAAATAGGATTTCTGTAATAGAAAATCTGTTTCAAAGATTGGATACTCACGTAATCGAAGTATCAGTGAACGTAGATGCGTAATTTTGAAGTGGGTGGGGTACACGTTTTATCATCCGTTTTCATGGGAGTTTCATCGTTGCAAGACAATTCATCCTGTACCAGGAGTTTTGTGTTTGATCAGCTAATGATATTTTAGCTATTCTCTCCAGTACTATAAATTGTTGAGACATACTTTAACCCAAGTTTAAATTGGCCTTTCAAATTACCAACAGGGTACACTATTTGACTATTTTCCTAGACTGGTCCAAGTGTGATCTCTATTACTCAGGCGCATACAACAAAACACATAGAAAAATGGAATGCGTCTCAGCCACCCTGATCAAATGAAATAAGACACCAGTCAACTTAATAAAAACTGTGGTCTTGTCCAATCCCCATGGAACCCAACTCTGTCCAACGTTGATCAATGTGTCCAACTGTCTTGTGCTGCAGTTTGTATGGACACCAAGGATTTGTCACAGACGTAAATTTAAGTCAGTTTGGACACATTTTCTTGTGGGACTGTCACAGAAGACAAAATTGCAGCACAAGTACCCATTTTTTCAAGGAATTCGCAGCACAAGTAGACCCGGACACGGACGGACTGACAGACGGACGCCGGACACAGGGGTATCACAATAGCTCACCTTGAGTACTTTGTGCTCTGGTGAGCTAAAAACTGATAAGCCCCGAGCCAGGCCATTTTTGGTCATAATTTGAAAATCTTGGTAGAGGACCATTAGATGATTCAACATACGAAATATCAAAGCTCTAGGCTTTGTGGTTTCAGAGAAGAAAGTGTTTAAGTAAATTGTTGACGACGCATGACACTGGACGCCAGAGCCAGCCCACTC
This sequence comes from Azorinus chamasolen, assembly GCA_963576725.1. NCBI lineage: Eukaryota > Metazoa > Mollusca > Bivalvia > Cardiida > Solecurtidae > Azorinus > Azorinus chamasolen. The sequence goes on along the minus strand of OY755250.1, from coordinate 44,165,251 downwards.
ACAATCCAGGTGAGCTAAAAACGAGCTTTAGCGAGTTTTTTTATCATTTTAAAAAGACTCATTTAATAAATCCAATAATCAAGAACACTCATGTAAGATCCTCTATGTATTATACCTTTGCATAAGAAGACCCTCTTCTGCAATGGTAAAAGTCATTATAGGAACATTTTGAACACAACATTACTCCCACTCCCAGCATCAGACATGGTCTTTGTATCAAGAGATTACTGTACATCGTATCAGAAGATGACTGTATATCATATAAATGCATATTATAACAAGAGGGCCAGAATGGCCCGGACATCGCTCACCAGACAATCAGGAAAGAAGATTTTCAAAGATTTCACTATATGTTTCTAGAAAACTAGCCGGCCATGGGGTGGTGCAAATTTTAATTCATAAAGAATAAATTAATCTATACTTATGTTCAAAATTTCAGATATTTTCATTACATCTTCATGAGTTTATATTATTATTCATATCTTAAGATCGATGTACTTTTAACTCTTTTCCTGTTCTATGTTTATTCAAAATTCCAATACCTAGTGAATATTCATGGACAAAATAGTTGTAATGAAATATGGAAAGTGGGACAGTATAGCCATTTTAGAAAGTAAAGAAACATATTTCAAATTCCATTGACCAACAGATCAGACGCTGATCAGACAGCTGCTATAGGAGCCGTCTGATTTGGGTCTGTTCTGTTTGCAAATGCATGAAAAGTCATTTATATGAGGGAAAGGCTTAAGTAAACATATTATAGGTACATGTATATTGTACACGAAATAAAAATAATTTAATGCAACATGCACTATATTATATCATAAGCAAATACAGCAGATTGATCAGATGGAAACTACATGAACCATCTTATATTGGTCTACTCTGTTTGCTACGGTGTATACATGCATATTTATGGAGTAAAGGGTTAATTGTTCTATTTACAGGTCAGCTCTAATTTGCAACTGCCATTATCAAGAAGGAAGGCAATCCAGTTGTAATAAAACAGTGTGAAAGGGAAATAACCTACCTATTATGTATGCTTAAAATAGCCAGCCAAAAAGATGCAATAGAACACTTGAATTTGTATTAAGCTGAACTAAGTTATAGGATCTATAATGATAGCTGGCAGCTAGCTTAATGCAGGACATAGATATGGAAAAAAAGCTTTAAGAGCTGTAATTGTCTAAACACAATTTCTACTCTACTGATCGGGCTAAGGGTGATTACCAATACTCTCCCATTGACCAGCTAGTCCTATCAGAGCACTGGCTTATCTGAGGAAAACTTTAACCTGTAGAACCTTTAGACTGTAATTTCTGATGTGAAAAAATATATACACAGGGCAGGGCCATTTTTAACCTCAGAACTATGATATTAACAAAATTCATAAAGGTATGCGAAGTTAATCTATACAACAAATATCTAAGCTCTTTGACATGCAGTTTTGACAAGAAGAGTTTCAAAGTTTTTCCTATGCATATATAGTGATCCCATGGGCTGTTTGTCCCCCTAGGGGTATAATTTATATAACTTTTGTAGAAGACCTGAAGTTGAAGCTATGTGCCAAATATGAAAGCTGAGAACCTTCTAGTTTGAGAGGAGAAGAATTTCAAAGTTTTCACCATATGTTTCTATTGAAAACTGAAAACCCCTGGGACAGGGCCAATTCTGACCCCAGGGGCATAATTTATATAACTTTTGTAGAGGACCTACAGATGATGTTATGTACCAAAGATGAAAGCTGAGTACCCTGTAGATTCAGAGGAGAAGATTTTAAAAGGTTGAAATTGTTGACGTCCGACGACGGACGACGCACGCCAACGGACATCAGGCGATCACAAAAGCTCACACTGAGCACAAAAGTGCTCTGGTGAGATAAAAAGTGTACATGGTGTGAATCATGTTAAACCATTTTTAAGTTCGAGTTTGCACTGAGATTTATATATCAGGTTTTTGTTTATTGTTGACAACAGTAGCTATAGGGTTCGATATTAGTATCAAAATTTAAATACGAAATGTGTGCTTACTTTAATAGAGCATAATTTTGCATTGTCTGCCAAGCAACAACAAACATTTATACTGATTAGGTTTCTAGAAATATCGGATAAACTGGAGAAAAGGTGTCTATTGAACTTGTTTTTTCCGTAACAGATGTGAACATGCAGTTTTAAAATATCTTTAAAACGTTGATGATTTTTGTACCTGATCAATCTCTGCCTCAAGGGATTGTAAATCTCCTGTTGTTTTAGTAAGGTCATTGCATCTATCCTTAAGAATGGCTAGGTCTCCCTCTACAGCATTCATTCTTGATGTCAATACAATGACTTCGTTGTTGGTGGTGATGTCCAGTGTTTTGTCCCTCAACTGAAATAATATGCACATTTTAGGAGTAAATCAAATGCCTAGTGCAAAAATAATGAAACCTTGTAAATTTACACTGCACTTTAAACAAGAGGACCAGAATGGCCCTGAAGCGCTCACCAGACAATCAGAGGAGAAGATTTTCAAAGTTTCCACTATATGTTTCTATTGAAAGCTGGCTACTCCTGGGACAGGGCCAATTTTGACCACAGGGGCATAATTTATATAACAATTGTAGAGGACCTGAACTTCATGTGCCAAATATGAAAGTTATGAACCTTCCAGTTTCAGAGAAGATTTTCAATGTTTTTACTATATATTTCTATTGAAAGCTGACCAACCCTGGGGTAGGGCCAATTTTAACCCCAGGGGCATAATTTAAACAAGGCCGTACAAAGTTCTGACTAAAGGCGATCAACTGTTCTTCTGAACGGGTAAGTGTACCCTAGCATTCCACTCTGATTTTTTGCATTTGAATATTATTATAAATCATTACAAAATAATTTCATATTCATGAGTTTAACTTAATAGTTTCAAGTAATACAATTTCATGTTAAAAATATTTCATAATTTATTCAAAATCTTTAATTTGTGGCATTCTAGACTAGAGTCTTTACATGATTTACCCTTCTTCTGAACTGCAGGGTAGGTTATAATGATATCATAATGCCAAGCACTATTATTAATTAACCCTTCCCTCATATAAAGGTTTGAAAACAGAGTAGACCCACATCATATGCCTCCTATAGGAGCCATCTGATCAAGGCCTGCTCTGTTTGTTAATGGCATTTGATACACCTGTTCCTTAAGTTTCTAAAATGGCTTCAATGTTCCACCTACTGTATTTCATTATAACTATTTTGTAGATGAATATTCAGTAGGTTGTGAAATTTGGAAAAAAAATGGCTACAATATTCAACCTTCCATACTTCATTTTAACTATTTTGTTCATGAATATGCAGTAGGCATTCATATTAATAATAAACATAGAACAGGCAAAGGGTTAAAGAACCCACTAACACTGGCTCCAGCACTAGATACAGGTGCACTAAAAATAGCCACTGGTCACCTCTCTCTACTGCTTGACTGGATGACCTCTTTATCAGCAAAGAGAAGATGCTTAAAAACGCAGTCATCTATAGATTTGCTAGAAAACTGGCCACCCTGGGGTGTAGCCAATTTTGACCACAGGAGCATAATTTATATAACTGTTGTAGAGGACCTGAACATGATGCTATGTGCCAAATATGAAAGCTGAGAACCTTCCAGTTTCAGAAGAGATGATATTCAAAGTTTTCACTATATGTTTCTATAGAAAACAATGCACCCCTGGGGCGGGGCCAATTTTGACACCAGGGACATAATTTATATAACTTTTGTAGAGGACCTACAGATGATGCTATGTGGGTACAGTTTTTAATGTACTTCATTGAATCTTTATTCACATCATAGTCTTTAAATGTTCTTGCGCAAGACATACACTTTGCCTCAGATTCGCCATTGCTGAGTTACAGTCCTTAGAAAAGGGCAAACTAGAGAAAAACGTTTGTCAGCGAGCTTTTTATATATAGTTTTAAAAAGATTTGAATGAAACTTCATATACATAGTCACTATCAGGTGTACTTATGCATCATGCACCTTTTGAATGGGTTGGAATCTTAACTGCAGATTTATGACCCTTTGATCCAATATGCATTGTTGCCGACTTGTAAATCTGTTAAAAAGCTTTATTTTATATCAATGTGGTTTCGGGGGCATTTTGTCTCATCAGTGACTTCTCTAGATAACACTTAACATTCCATAAAAAATCTGCATCATGTTTAAAGCTTCACACATTGGTTTGATTTCTCATAGACATGCTGAAAGAGTGTCAAACAGTTTTTATCCGGATGAGACACCGAGTTGTATCAGCGTCTTATCCCGATACATGATGTTGGAGCAAGTAAACCACCAGTCATCATAGCCTATGAGTCGCTGCGTGAAAGGTAGAAATAGTTTCAATCCTTGGCGCTCATGATTTAAGGGATAGTATTACGACTAGTTCGTCAGTGTCAATATGAAGTGAACGACTGGGTAAGTGCCTGGTGTACCTCAAAAGTCACCGGGAGATCTGAAGTCAGATGTGTAGAGCCGTAGCGGCGCTCTCCAGCCAAAAGCACAGCACCATGCATAACAAAAAAAGAGTCGTAAAAGAACATGCAAACAACTTGGATCCGGATGAGATGCTGAATTACTCGGCGTCTTAACTTGATCCCAGATGTTTGACCAAACAAGGCATTACATTCGAATTCGACAAGCTTAGGGTAGAAGTTTGAGCTGAGTGAAGCATTCGGTTATTTCACAGAAAACAATGATTGAAGGGCTTCCGTGTCCAAGCGGTTATGGTCTCCGGGTGCGAATCACATAGCCCCTCACACCATCTGTACTATCATTTGGCACCCCACCTATGCTGCCCGCAAGCCCAAGGTCAAGGTCAAATGACTTTGAAATTTTGCGTGCAGTTGGTTGTCACATTTATGTGCAGTTTTTTGTCACAGTTTTTTCATTGTCTTATAACTCTCTAACAACTGTACTTATTGCCATGGAATTGCATATACACATGAAACACCATCCATACTTTCATTGCACACCCAACTCATTCTGCCCGTAAGCCCACGGTCAAGGTCAAATGACTTTGGAATTTTACGTGCAGTTGGATGTCACAGTTTTTTCGTCTTATATCTCCCTTACTATTGTAGCTACTAGCATCCAAATGCATATACACCAACGTACATATAAAATACCATCCATACTTTCATTACGCACCCGACCCATGCTGCCCGCAAGACCAATGTCAAGGTCAAATGACTTAGGAATTTTACGTGCAGTTGGTTGTCAGTTTTTTCATCATCTTATATGCATATATGGCATGAATTGCATACACACATTCAACACCATCCATACTTTCATTACGCACCCGGCCCATGCTGCCTGCAAGCCCCAAGGTCAAGTTAAAATGACTTAGGAATTTTACGTGCAGCTAAGCAAGCACCCACACGGGGGCATCACTGTGTCTTACAGACACAATTTTCTAATTTAAAGTTTCTCTTGTTTCCCCTATCATTCTTCAACCACGCCGGATAACTGTTGTACAGTAAACACTGCTTAATCTCATGTTAAGTTTGGGGTGCAATTATCTAGAAAAGAGAATCACTCTATTAATATAAACAGGTACATCTAATGTAACAGAACCGTTGAAATCTTGGATTGCAATGCACCTGCGAAATCGACGAAATAGTTTTGGGCAAATATAAAATAAAACTGGAAGACTAACAAGCTGACACTCTTTGATTTCACGAGCAACCAAGCATAGGTTGGACGACATGGTGAAGAGAATCAGAGTCATGTTATTTAGTGAAGGGGTAGTGTTTCGATAACATTACGATAGCTTGTTTACATCGTACTCCTTCCGTTTCCAGATTTTAGAGGGCGTCTTCATAGAGTACTAAGCCTTTCCTGTCAGCGTACATGAAAATAGGACAGCGTGACAGGATAACTGTAAAAGGGTTGACAACATGACATGCAGTATGTTGTAGTACTATAGAATCATATCCCTTTTTAATGATTTCTTAACATATTTTATGCAGAAAATAAGAAAACGTGTATGTCAAATAATTTTACAAAATTACATCACCATATTATTCAGGATGTGAAATACAGTGTCGCAGGAGCGCCTTAAGATTACACTTGTTATGCCAATAAGTGAGAGATTTCGATCTTATATATAAAAAATCTATCCACACCCCTGGCGGCCTGGACTTTTAAATCAACATGACTTCAGCAATAGTGATAGACGGTCACAAGAATACTATTCCTATCAAATAGTCAATTCTGAGCTCTGGTTTTAAAGATTTTCCCTTTTGATGACACAGGATGGACACATTGCAATCGGATTAGATCACTTAACCCTTTCCCTCACAGAAACGTGTTTTCACGCATTTGCACTCAGAGTAGACCCAGATCAGACGGCCCCTGGTTCAGGGTCTGCTCTGTTTGCTAAGAAATTTGATACACCTGTACCTAAAACAATAGGGGTCATTTGGTGGCCATGGCCAACCACCACAGCAAGTTTGAAGATCCTAAGCCAAACCCTAGAGCAGTTATTGATCAGAAACCATTTCAAAAGTTAAGATCATGGGGACCTTGACCTTTGACCTAGTGACCTCAAAAACAAGAGGGCCATGATGGCCCTGAAATCGCTCACCAGAGGGAACGATTTTTAAAGTTTCAACTACATGTATGTTTCTAAACAAAACTGGACACCTGTTTTGTGGGGTGTTATTTGACCCTTTCTCTGTATAATTATAATGGCAAGCTTTCTGGGATAATTTGATTTATTATAAATATTTTCTAAGTCCAATACCGAACGTTTACCGACCGTTAACTTGGAAAGCATATATCGCACAAAACATATGTGGAAAAGTTTCATTTTCCATTACATATTACTACGCATAACCTAACAACGAACGACAACTCTTGTAGAGCACGCTTCTTAACAAAACCAGTTCACACCTGAACGTTTCCAACCTCTTCAGAATTAGAGTACTGGTGATTGTTTCAAAGCAGAAATTGTATAAAAATCGCGATTTCAACAATTTATACAAACGGAATTGTTATGGAAATGGAAAATTAAAACTTGTTAACAATAACTGGTGATAATAACCATTGTGATAAATAGAGCATTTGCCTTAGTGATAAATAGAGCATTTGCTCCATAAGAGTAAATGCACTATTTATCACAATGGTTTCAAATCTACACAATTCTGAAATTTTCCTTTTCTCTAATTAACCCTTTTCCTCATATAAACATGTTTTCATGCATTTGCAAACAGAGTAGACCCAGATTTACCTCTTTGAATAAGCAGACAACATTTCTAACATATGACAACCCTATCACAGCTTAGCAGGACTTAACCAAAATTAGCACACAGTTTGAACTCAGATCTGACACATACCGGTATAGAACTTTATATGTGGTTTGTATATGAGTTAATTTACTCCTATGGAGCAAATGCTCTATTTATCACAATGGTTTGAAATCTAAACAATTCTGAAATTTTCATCTTCTCTAATTAATGCTCCTTATCAGTAGATTTATTCAAAGAGGTAGGATCTGAAAAAAGCCTTTGTGATAAATAGAGCATGTGTTAACCATTGTGATAAATAGAGCAAAAGCTCCATAGAAGTAAATGTTCTATTTATCACAAAAGTTTCAAATCTACACAATTCTGAAATTTTCCTTTTCTATAATTAATGCTCCTTATCAGTAGATTTAATCAAAGAGGTAGGATCTGAAAAAAAGCCGTTGTGATAAATAGAGCATTTGCTCCATAGGAATAAATGCTCTATTTATCACAATGGTTTCAAATCTACACAATTCTGAAATTTTCCTTTTCTCTAATTAATGCTCCTTATCAGTAGATTTATTCAAAGAGGTATAATAGTCACTTTATGAAACCATTGTGATAAATAGAGCATTTGCCTTTGTGATAAATAGAGCATTTGCTCCATAGGAGTAAATACACTATTCATCACAATGGTTTCAAATCTAAACAATTCTGAAATTTTCCTTTTCTCTAATTAACCCTTTTCCTCATATAAACATATTTTCACGCATTTGTAAATAGAATAGAACCAGATTTACCTCTTTGAATAAGCAGACAACATTTCTAACAGATGACAACCCTATCACTGCTTAGCATGACTTGACAAAAATTAGCACACAGTTTTGATTCTGATCTGACACAGACCGGTATGTAATTTTATATGTGGTTTGTATATGAGTTAATTTACTCCTATAGAGCAAATGCTCTATTTATCACAATGGTTTGAAATCTATACAATTCTGAAATTTTCCTTATCAGTAGATTTATTCAAAGAGGTAGGATCTGAAAAAAGCCTTTGTGAGAAATAGAGCATTTACCAACCATTGTGATAAATAGAGCAAAAGCTCCATAGGAGTAAATGTTCTATTTGTCACAATGGTGTCAAATCTACACAATTCTGAAATTTTCCTTTTCTATAATTAATGCTCATTATCAGTAGATTTATTCAAAGAGGTAGGATCTGAAAAAAGCCTTTGTGATAAATAGAGCATTTGCTCCATAGGCGTAAATGCTCTATTTATCACCATGGTTTCAAATCTACACAATTCTGAAATTTTCCTTTTCTCTAATTAATGCTCCTTATCAGTAGATTTATTCAAAGAGGTAAAATAGTCACTTTATGAAACCATTGTGATAAAAAGAGCATTTTCTCCATAGGAGTAAATGCTCTATTTATCACAATGGTTTCAAATCTACACAATTCTGAAATTTTTCAAGAGGCAGATTCTGAAAATATCCTATGAGGGAATGGGTTAAAAAACAGTGTGAGCAAACAGAGATTAATTCTGAAGCAGACAACTTGATAGAGCTTTGACCAGGAACTTGACCTATTCAGTGATTATGCAACACAGATTGAGTAACCTCAATCCCTCTAGTTAAGAGGAACCTTTAGAGTGTAAAATAATATTTTAAAGTATAACCAACAGGGCAGGGCAAATTTTAACCTCAGAACTATGATATTTACCAATGTCAATAAGGAATACTAAGTAAATCTATACACCAAATATCTAAGCTCTGTGACATGTAGTTTTTGACAAAAAGATTTTTGAAGTTTTCCCCATGCCTAACCTAAGTGAGCCCAGCATTCTGCTACTTGTACAGAAAACAACAGTCAGCTAGAAAAAACTGGCCACCCCTGGGGCCGTGGCGGGGCCAATTTTGACCCCAGGGACATTATTTATATAACTTTTGTAGAGGACCTATAGGTGATGCTATGTGCCAAAGATGAAAGCTGAGAACCCTGTAGATTCAGGAGAAGACTTTTAAAGTTCAAATTGTTGACGCGGGACGACGGACGACGAACGACGCACGACGACGGACGACGGACATCAGGCGATCACAAAAGCTCACCCTGAGCACTTTGTGCTCTGGTGAGCTAACAACAGTTGTCATCTAGTGGTCATGGCCAAGCACCACAGCAAGTGTGTATATCCTACGTCAAACTACTTATTAGATCGCAAACCGTTCGATCTACCGACCGACAGACAGACCTACTGACATGTGCGAACAATATATCCCCATTTGTTTCAAAAAAGGGCTATAATAACTTTAATACTGAAGGAGATGTTTGCAACACCAACTACCCATGTTCAAATGCAGATTATAAGCCGGACCGCCTGACTGCCAGATTGGATGATTCCAGTACACTCCCACAAACAACTAGAGCAATCACTAAAGGTGACGAATAACCCCGCACAGTAGCCTAGATTGTAAATCCAAGATTGTGACACCAACTACCAATGTAACAGGACCAAATGACAAATTACTCAAAGTTCAAGTGGAGATAATTCTGTAATGCCTGCCACTAAATAGGTAGGATAATTGTGCTTTGCACATGTATTATTTGTGTTTATGTATACCAAAAATAATTTCAATAACTTTATAACTGAAGGAGGAGTTTGCTACACCAACTGAACTCCCCAAGTTTCTTGCCAAATTTACAAAAACCTAGTCAAATCTAGTTAGCGGGGATATAATTATCTCTGGTTCAGTCACTACAACTTTCAAATGCATATATTGTCTATACAAGAGGGCCATGATGACCCTGTACCACTCACCTGGTTTGCTATGTTTTCTATATCAAAGCTCGTATTAATTTCAGAGAATATGTTAATAGATTTCACAATATAACTCTATGTAAACTGACAACTAAAAGGGCATGGGCAATTTTACCCTAGGGCAAACTTTGATTAGTCTTTGAGGAGGTCTACTAGATAATACTTACAACACAAATATCACATATTTAAGCCTTTGGGTTTCAGACAAGTTTTGTTCTCTTCAATATAATCATATGTAAAACTTGTGACCTCCGGGGCATAGCCAGTTTGACCACAGGGACAAAATTTGAACAATCTTAGTAGATGTCCATCAGATAACGCTACATACCAAATAACACAGCTCTAAGCTTTTCGGTTCTGGACAAGAATAATTTGAAAGTCCTTACTATATGATGCGATGTAAAACTTGTGACCCCCGTTGGCAAAAAATTTGAACAATCTAAGAAGAGGTCCACTAGATGATTATACACACCATATTTGGTAGCATTATACCTTAAAGTATTTGTTTAAAGTTTTCATTTCTTTTTGGATATTGGTTACCATGGCAAACAAGAGTTTTGCATGGAATCAATTCATTGAATAGCTTTGGAATAGGTTGACCCAAGAATCATTCCTGTCAAGTTTGGTTAAAATCCAGCAAGTGGTTTAAGAGGAAATGTCAGTTTAGGAAACAAGAGGGCCTTGATGGCCCTAACATAGCTCATCAATCAGAGGAGAAGATTTTCAGTTTCTATAGAAATTGGCCACCCTTTGGTAAAAATCCAGCAAGTAGTTTAGGTAGAAATGTCATTTTAAGAAAAAAAGTTGACGACGGACAACTGAAGATGCACGACAGACACAGTGTGATCACAATAGCTCATCTTGGCACATCATGCCATGTGAGCTAAAAAGTCAAGTTTTGAAAGAGAGGATTGATCTGGATTCAAACTGATTAAAATGCAATCAATGATTTATCTATATAGCAAAAATATGCTTCAGCATTTCAGAGCAATACACATGTGACTAATGACCTTTGAGGAAATATGTCCCTTTTTAAGTCAAATCAGGGACCATAACTCTTTGGAGAAATTCTTCGGAGAAAATTATGTTATGCAGATTTACACTTCAAAATTAATACATATGCAAAAATTCTAAAAGGAGGTGATAAAGTTTGATGTAAATCGGTAAAGAAATGTAGAAATGGTTTGTGTGACAAGATTTAAGCCAGGTTGTGCCACGGTAAACTTTGTTTGTGTGGGTATAATTATGCGGTGAACATTCACCTTAAAATGACACTATCCAAACGTTGCAACTTCATGAGATATTTAACTATGTTAAATATGATGCCCGTATTTCTAAGATTTGTTTTTGCATTCCTCTGTTATGGAATGGAAACAAAATCCCTGTTCAAAGTTAGAGTGACCTTGAACTTTCATCCACATTGCCTCAATTTCAAAACATTAGAGGTCATTAACTTAATATCATGTTCAACATCACTACCAAAAGTACAAAAATGAGTCATGCAGGAAACACCACATACAGAACAAACACTCGCCCGAACAGCAACACAAGGAAACAGTAAATGTACATAACTATAAAAACAACATGAGACGCACAAAGACAAAACAAATATACAATAGGAGGAAGATGGAAGTACCACCTTGGAACAGTCAGTGACAAAAGTCACTGGGGGTTAAACAGGTTTATGGGCGCCCAACCTCACACTTATTCCATCCCCACCCTAAACGACAAACAGTGTAAATAAACGTATCCCCTCTCCGGCTAATCTACAACAACCGCGACGGAAGTTTCAGGATTGTGGTTTAAAAGCCTTCTTTAGCTATTGATCGAAAACCATTTTGTATACAAAATTCATTGCGACCTTGCTCTTTGATTCAATTGGGCATTTCTTTCAAAATTGATGTAACATTTTTGAGGAAGTTTAAGATATATGGCATCCAATTTCGTTTTCTTCAATACTGTTTCACATTTGTCTATACATACAAATTTCCCTTACAATTCTAAAAATTCCCAGACAATTCCCGGACCTTGAAAACAATTCCAGACTTTTCCCTAACGCGTGACAACCTATATCGAGATTGTCTTATCTACCATTGTTTATTATGTCTTATCTACCATTGTTTATTATTTATAGAAGTCAATTAAATAATACCTTGCTGATGTTGTCGATTGTTTTTTGAGCAATGTCGCTTTCTTCTTGTGACAGGTCTACCAGACTGTTTAACAGCTTAATTATTTTGTCCGTGTCACGCTGCAATTGGTCATCGCTGGTGGTCATGCTGTTTGAATGCATTAGTCTATGACGCACTTCTAACACCTGTAAAGGTAAAGAATGTCATATAAAGGCAGACAAGTTTGATGTTGCAAAATTACTACATTAACTAGAAAGCTGACCCTGAGAGGGTCCTGCAGTGATCTTGTGTTCAAGGTAATAATATTTATCCTATTCACTGTCCGACCACAAATGTAGTAACATTGCCACAGTTTGGAACCACATGTGATGCTCAGTACTTCTGCGTCGCGTCTGGATCCAAGCCATTTGACACTGTCAATAGTTTGACCAAATGTCTAGGTAGTATAGGTAGACTTGTGTTGAAGTAGACAACATATTTTGCATGCAAAAAAACTGGCCTGCAAGTGAAGGAGTTAATACATGATGTTATGAACATATAAACAGCTGTAGTATACTTTTTGGCAATGATTGTGATGCAGTTAAAATGGCAGTTATTAAGATGTTTAAGTACTGCAATAGAGACTCATGTATAAATACCAGTAATATGTGAAATATTGTTTGAATTATCGCGTCTGATCAAAAGTGTTGACTGACGGATGTCCGTGCGATTGAAAAGTGAATGAGGACCTTTTCAGTGGTTGACATGTATACTAGGGGCCATTTTACAACAAGAGGGCATACCCCATTGTTTTATCGTCTTAACCCTTTCCTTCATAACAAGAGGGCCAGAATGGCCCTGACATCGCTCTCCAGGCACAGAGGAGGAGATGTTCAAAGTTTTCATTATATGTTTCTAGCGAAAACTAGCCACCCCTGGGGCGGGCCAATTTTGATCCAAGGGGCATAATTTATACAACTTATGTGACCTAAACATGATGCTATGTGCAAAATATGAAAGCTGAGAACCATCCAGTTTCTGAGGAGAAGATTTTCAAAGTTGTCACTATATGTTTCTATTGAGACATGGCTACCCCTGGGGCGGGGCCAATTTTTGACCCCTGGGGCATAATTTATATAAGTTTTGTAGAGGACCTGAATATGATCCTATGTGCCAAATATGAAAGCTGAGAACCCTATAGATTTAGAGGAGAAGATTTTCACTATATGTTTCTATTGAAAACTGGCCACCCCTGGGGCGGGGTCAATTTTGACCCCAGGGGCATAATGTATATAACTTTTGTAGAGGACCTGAACATGATGCTATGTGCCAAATATGAAAGCTGAGAACCTTTCAGTTTCAGAGGAGAAGATTTTCAAAGTTTTACTATATATTTCTATTAAAAACTGGCTACCCCTAGGGCGGGGACAATTTTGACCCCAGGGGCATAATTTATATAACTTTTGTAGAGGACCTGAACATGATGCTATGTGCCAAATATGAAAGCTGAGAACCTTCCAGGTTCAGAGGAGAAGATTTTCAAAGTTTCACTATATGTTTCTATTGAAAACTGACCACCCCTGGGGCGGGGCCAATTTTGACCTCAGGGGCATAATTTATATAACTTTTGTAGAGGACCTGAACATGATGATATGTGCCAAATATGAAAGCTGAGAACCCTGTAGATTCAGAAGAAAATATTTTCAAAGTTGTCACTAGATGTTTCTATTCAAAACTGGCTACCCCTGGGGCGGGGCCAATTTTGACTCCAGGGGCATAATTTATACAAATTTTGTAGAGGACCTGAACATGATGCTATGTGCCAAATATGAAAGCTGAGAACCCTGTAGATTCAGAGAAGATTTTCAAAGTTGTCACTACATGTTTCTAATGAAATCTGGCTACCCCTGGGGCGGGGCCAATTTTGACCCCAAGGCCATAATTTATATAACTTTTGTAGAGGACCTGAACATGATGCTATGTGCCAAATATGAAAGCTGAGAACCCTGTATATTCAGAGGAGAAGATTTTCAAAGTTGTCACTATATGTTTCTATTCAAAACTGGCTACCCCTGGGGCGGGGCCAATTTTGACCCAAGGGGCATAATTTATATAACTTTGTAGAGGACCTGAACATGATGCTATGTGCCGAATATGAAAGCTGAGAGCCCTGTAGATTCAGAGGAGAAGATTTTCAAAGTTTTACTATATATTTCAATAGAAAACAAGGCACCCCTGGGGCAGGGCCAATTTTGACCCCAGGGGCAAAATTTATATAACTTTTGTAGAGGACCTAAAGATGATGCTATGTACCAAAGATGAAAGCTGAGAACCCTGTAGATTCAGAGGAGAAGATTTTTAAAAGTTCAAATTGTTGACGCCCGACGACGGACGATGCATGACGACGGACATAAAGTGATCACAAAAGCTCACCCTGAGCACAAAAGTGCTCTGGTGAGCTAAAAATGTGTTGTCACGCATTTGCAAATACAGAGAAGACCCAGACCATATGGCTGATATAGGAGTCGTCTGATCAGGGTCAGGGCCTGCTCTGTTTGCTAATGTATTGTAATTTGATAGGATCTGTTTTTATACTTTCTAAAATGACTACAATGTTCCACCTTCCATATTTCATGATAACTATTTTGTCCATGAATATTCAGTAGGTATTGAAATTTGGAATAAGCATACAACATGACAAGAGGGCCAGAATGGCCCTGAAGTTTTAACTATATGTTTCTATAGAAAACTAGCCTGCCCTGGGGCTGGGCCAATTTTGACCCAAGAGGCACAATTTATATAAATTTTGTAGAGGACCTGGACATGATGCTATGTGCCAAATATGGAAGCTGAGAATTTTCCAGTTTCAGAAAAAAAGATTTTCAAAGATTTCACTATTTGTTTCTATTGAAAACTGCCCACCCCTGAGGCGGGGCCAATTTTGACCCTAGGGCCATAATTTATATAACTTTTGTAGAGGACCTGAACATGATGATATGTTCCAAATATGAAAGATAAGAGCTTTCCAGTTTCAGAGAAGAAGATTTTCAAAGATTTCACTATTTGTTTCTATTGAAAACTGTCCACCTCTGGGGCGGGGCCAATTTTGACCCCAGGGCCATAATTTATATAACTTTTGTAGAGGACCTGAACATGATGCTATGTGCCAAATATGAAAGCTGAGAACCTTCTGGTTTCAGAGGAGAAGATTCTCAAAGTTTTACTATATGTTTCTATTGAAAACAAGGCACCCCTGGGGCGGTGCCAATTTTGACCCCAGGGCCATAATTTATATACCTTTTGTAGAGGACCTAAATATGATACTATGTGCAAAAGATGAAAGCTGAGAACCCTGTAGATTCAGAGGAGAAGATTTTAAAGGTTCAAATTGTTGACGACTGACGACGCACGACGGACGACTGACGATTGACGACGCACGCCGACGGACATCAGACAATCACAAAAGCTCACCATGAGCACTTTGTGCTCTGGTGAGGTAAAATGGTTAAAGGTAACAGGGCGTCAGGGGGTATTGAAACAAGAAGGCCTGAAAGGCCCTGACATCGCTCACCAGACAATCAGAGGAGAAGATTTTCAATGTTGTCACTATATGCTTCTATTGAAAACTGAACACCCCAGGGGAGGTGCCAATTTTGACCCCAGGGACACAATTTATGTAACTTTTGTAGAGGACCTGAACATGATGCTGAAAGAATGTAGTGAAAGAATGGGTAGAGCATAGACCACTGGAACTTGTATTAATTCTTTGGATGCTAGAGGCGGATTCTCCCACCACTAATGACCTATGCAAACAGCTTGGATCCGATGTCCAAACGGTTTGTCAATGAGACTGAACTTCTGAAAAACTTAGAAAGAAAGTGTGTAGTGGGATTCTCCCACTACTAATGACCTATATAGATGTAAACAGTTTGGATCCAGATCAGGCCCCACATTATTTGGATCCAGATCAGGCCCCACATAATGTGGGGCCTGATCTGATATCCAAACTGTTTGTCAATGAGACTGAACTTCTGAAAAACTTAGAAAGAAAGTGTGTTGTTAGGTTAACTTATGAATATGCTGCCGACAACAATTTAGCAGATGACAAAATTACCCAGCATGCAAAGAGTTAAAAGCTGAAATTCACAACAGATACGCTCTATATTAATAGCTAGCAGCTTTATGCAGGGCATAGGTATGAAAAAAAGCTGTGAGAGTTTTCTGCATTTTGAGAATTATCCAGTTTTCTCAATCTAAAATGAGTGTGTGTTATTTGTCTAAACACAATTCTACTCCACTGATCAGGCTAAGGGTGATAACATCAACACTCACTAGCTGGTCTCAAGCTGATATTAAGGAGAGACCTTCAGACTGTAGTTTCTGATCTGAAGAAGTCTATACACACAGAACAGGGCCAATTATAACCCCAGAACTATGATACTTATAAAACTCATAAAGGTATGCTAAGTAATATCTATACACCAAATAGCTAAGCTCTGGGACATGTAGTTTCTGACAAGAAGATTTTTTTAAAGTTTTTCCTATGCATAACTAGTGATCCCTTGGGCTGTTTAAGCAGTCAACTACAAAACAATGGTAATCCCTGGGGTGGGACCAATTTTGACCCTAGGGGCATAATTTATATAACTTTTGTAGAAGTTCTGAAGTTGAAGCTATGTGACAAATATGAAAGCTGAGAACCTTTTAGTTGTAGAGGAGATGTTCACTATATGTTTCTAGTGAAAACTGAAAACCCCTGGGGTGGGGCTAATTTTGACCCCATGGATATAATTTATATAACTTTTGTAGAGGACCTACAGATGATGTTATGTACCAAAGATGACAGCTGAGAACCCTGTAGATTCAGAGGAGAAGATTTTTAAAGGTTGAAATTGTTGACGACCTACAACAGACGACGCACCACGACGGACATCAGGCGATCACAAAAGCTCACCCTGAGCACAAAAGTGCTCTGGTGAGCTAAAAATACATTACAGAAATGGTCCCTAAAACCTGTCCAAGCTTTGGTGTCATGGACGTCTAAGTGCAAAATGGTCATTTTAAGTCTGACACCTGTACAATAGGAGAGGGGCATATCGGACATACAGTGGCTCTTTAATTTGGACAAATGGCCCTTTTGTATGGCCCCTGATTTGGTTTAAACATATTTTATTTTTTTTGCGATTTACAACATGCATAAATATACACAACTCTAATTAATCTAAATAATCCCTGATTTCAAAGGCACCCAGTCTCGTGTCGGCCATCCAGACAGACGGGCAGATGGATGAGCGGACATACATATAGACACTGTGATTCCTATAGGGTTCCTGTATTTTCAATGCAGGACCCTAATAATATTTAGAAGTAACTGTACATTAAATTTGTGTATATTAAAACATTACTATTACCACATTATATGTGATTATAAATTGTCAAAATGTAAACAATTACAGCGGGTTTTTTTTCACCCAATTGGGAACGGGTCCGGTACCCTTCGGATTAGGAATTGTAAACTCTTGACAATATTTGTAGATTTATTATCACTGAACGTAAACCAGTCTCGATGAAGGGGCATGTATAAATCTTTGTCAGGGCCGTTTCCGAAATGTGACCGTATTCAGTGGTACGGTTTTATATATACCCCAAACATGTAAGTACAGTTACGTACCTTTATTTACGTTCATTGCAGACCTACATTATGGCAAAAGATAAGTTTGAATTAGTATAGTTTGGTATGAATTAGGAGAAAAATGATTTGACATGTTGGGAAATGTGTTTATTTTGATTGGGAATGGGTCTGTTCCCCGTTACCGTTCAAAGAAGGAAAAAAACGCTGAAATTATTATACATACACATATTAGATTCCTTAGTTCTTATCTCAGCTAAATGCTCTGTTGGGAGAGATCTGGCAGTAATTTGTCTGAAGGACTACATATTTGTTTTATGGCTGAGGCCAAAACTAAACATCCCACACTATTGATATAAATATCAGTTTAAACAAGAAGACCATGATGGCCTTGTAACTAGCCTAGTTAACAGATCTCATCTGATCAACTTATGCAAGAGACAGGAAGGATTTATACAAACCTGTATATATAGTGAAAACTTTGAAAATCTTCTCCTCTGAAACTGGAAGGTTCTTAGCTTTCATATTTAGCGCATAGCATGATTAGCATCATGTTCATGTCCTCTATGTTTCTACTAAAAATGGCCACCCCTGGGGCGCGGCCAATTTTCACACAAGGTGCATAATTTATATTATTTTTGTAGAGGACCTGAACATAATTCTATGTGCCAAATATGAAAGCTAAGAACCTTCCAGTTTCAGAGAAAGTTTTCACTATAGGTTTGTATTGAAAACTGGACAATCCTGGGGCAGGGCCAATTTTGACCACAGGTCATACTTTATATAACTTTAGTAGTGGACCTACAGATTATACTAAGCTATGAACCAAATATGAAAACTGAGAACCCTGTAGATTCACTGATTCAGAGGAGAAGATTTGTAAAATTTCAAATTGTTGACGATGATGACGTACGCCGACGGACGGCGGACATCAGGCAATCACAAAAGCTCACCATGAGCACTGGTGAGATAAAATACTAAAAGTTCAAAGGGACATATTTCTCAGGGTTGGGCGGTAAATACCGGGGGCGGTAAATACCGCTGTTAAATACCGGTATTTACTGGTCTGGTAAATACTCCCAAAATGGCCAATACTGGCATTTACTGGCAAATACTCCAGAAAAGGTGGAATATATATTATTTCTTTGAAGTTTAATGTTTTTATAAAGACTGTTTTAAATTGCTGCTTAATGGAATATCGATAAAAGTTTATTTATTGATTTCTAACCATCATTTTACTGAGGGTTTAAACTGTTTCATGCCTGCCAAGGGTACTCATCAGATGGCTTATATATATATCTTATCTAGGAGTTTCATCTGGTTTACAGAAAAGTCCTGTATAGCTCTAAATTTAAATAGTGGCATGATTCTGCTGGTATAATGTGTTAAAATCATCAGTACAACAGACAAACTCTTTTGTCTGATACTGCAGTTTGATTGGTTTAATCTGAATCATTGTCCCCTCCAATTTGTCTATATTGTGTTTGACACTTCACGGTTCATTGTGTGTATCTCTTAAATGAAAAGTGTGTATGTTTTTACAACAATTACCATAGTGGCCAGTAGAGGTGTCAAAACTGTTGTTTTGAGAGCTGATCTGACAGTAATTTGCAGTGGGTTAGGTGGCCAGTATTGTTTCTCTTATCTGTTACTCAGTTTTCTACAACTGACTGCCAGTCTTTTGATTTTCATGAAACTTGGTTCATTCAAAATTCAGCTTAAACTAGAAAACTGACTCAGTCACAGAGAGAGAGCGTGCGCTATGTAATCAAGGGCAGATAACTCTATACATAGTTATCAGATTCAACCGAAAAACTATAGGCGTCTTCCTCTGATGATACTAAGCATATGCCTTAATATGAAACCAATATGTGAAGTACTGTTTGAGTTATCATGTCACATCAAAAGTGTTAACGGATGGACATAAATTGTGATTCCTATAGGGCTCCTGCATTTCCAAGCAGGGGTTTAATTACACCTTTTATTTTATATTTTGGGTTGTTTACACTGCAAATAAATAAGGCAAAACTTGTATATATGATTGGAGAACTAATAAAGCACATTAGGATCGTTTAAATATGTGCTAAGCCCCTGGACAATTCAAAATACCAGTAAATGCCAGTAAGTGCCAGTAAATGCCAGTAAATCGCAGTATTTACCACCGGCACGGTAACCCGTGCAAAGCTATTGAAAAAAGTGTCCTGATAACGGTTGTAAGTGGACACTTTTGTACGCACGTGATTTTTGTGGTTATAACCTATCTACCTAGGATTTGAATTGGGTGAACCAAGGGGAAAACATTTTGTATTCATTTGTTAAATATTCATTTTTAATCAAAATTAAAAGTCTACAACGTACTGTCGTACAAGTAAGATACATGTACTCGTCTTACTACCAAAGTGTCTTCTTACAACCGTTATCAGGACAGTTTGTTCGCTTGACCTTTGACAAGTGTGCTCGGCTACGCCTCGGACACGTCTTCGGACTCATGCGAACAAACTGTCCTGATAACGGTTGTAAGAAGACACTTTGTTAGTAAGACAAGTACTGTATCTATTACATAAATGCCGGCATTTTGCCAACCCTGATATTTCTGCAATGATCTGCCGTAAACACAGGCACATCTGCTATTCTTGGTTATAATATTAACCAAGAATATCTTTAAAACTAATGGTGTTCGCGACCCTAACCTTCCAGTTTCAGAAGATTTTCAAACTATTTACTTTATATTTCTATTGAATCATGGCCATCCCTGGGACTGGGCCGATTTTGACCCTAGGGGAATAATTTGTAAAACTTTTGTAGAGGAGATTTCAAAGTTTTCGCCATGTTTCTATAAAAAAAGGCATCCCCGGGTTTGGCCAATTTTAAATTCAAGGACATAATGTATAAAACTTTTAAAGAGGACCTGCAGATGATGTTATGTGCCAAAGAGGAAAGCTGAGAACCCTGTTAATTCAGAGGAGAACATTTTAAAATTTCAAATTGTTGACAACGGATGACGCACGACGACAGACATCAAGCGATCACAAAAGCTCACTCTGAACACTTTGTGCTCTGGTAAGCTAAAAGGAATATACACTCACCTCTTGCACTAAGCTACGGTCCAGGAATGTATACATGAACAAACACGATCTCATTAGCTTCAACACTGCTGCTACATCAGCATCCTTTGCAGATTTTACATTCTCACTGCCACATGATAAGAAACACTTGGCAACTTCCCACGGCTGAGTTGGCCAAAGCTGTGGCTTCAAGTTGGTGCGTGCTAAGTTAGCATTTGTTCCATCTGCATGAAATCTCAGGATCTGTTTGAGCCATGTATTGCATGTTTTAGATGAACACTTGACCCTCCAGGTGGTTTTGTGTCGTTGTACTTCATTAAAAGTACAAGCATTGCACAATGCTGCTTGTTGATGACCAGGCTGTTGAGACACAATTCCTTGCAAACGCTCGTGTAAATCTATCACTCTCTTGTTGGTAAAGGATTCAATGCCTTCTTTAAGAAATAGCAGCGACAGACTCCCTCGCAGCCAGTTTAGGTAATTTTCATCGTTAAGTCTTGAACCTGGTGTTGCCATCCTGGAAATAGAAAAAAACAGTGTTAATAAATGTACAGGTACTGACTATGACTAATCTAGGTTACAAGCATGCATGGTCAGACTGGGATTAGGCATATATATATATATCTACGACTGAAAGACAAGTGGGGCATTTTAAAAAAAGATGACATCTGGTTAACCCTATTTCCATAATAAGTTAATAACCAACTCTTTCGAAACCCATACAATTGAGTTTGGGGTACCTAAATACCCAAACATATCTGTTTTCGGCAAAATTGAATATTATTATAATTTATATAAATTTCATCCAATACATACAAAACATTCCTTTGGTTAAAAAGATAATAAACTTGTCAAATCAAATGGTAACAAGATCAGTTTGTGAAACATTATGCCCCCGATATGACCTCTGATCATGATGTATGACACTGACCTTAAACGTATTTGCCTCTATTTGCACATGCATGCCAAGTTTGAAGGATGCATGTTGAATGGCGAACAAATTATCTAAATTTGACCTGTAATTTGACCTTTGACCTTAATGTATGATCTTGACCTTAATAAGTCAGCCCTAATAATTTTCCGTAACAACCATCTAATCATTCAACAAACCAAACAAGATGGCCTGAAAGGCCCTGACATCGCTCACCAGACAATCAGAGGAGAATATTTTCAAAGTTTTCTATAGAAAACTAGCCAACCCTGACGAGGGCCAATTTTGACCCAAGGGGCATAATTTATGTAACTTCTGTAGAGGACCAGTCCTCAAGTGAAATGAAAACATAAAATAATTTAAGAAAATGTAAATGAAAACATATAACAATGCAAATCTAAAGAAGGGCATGTACAAAAGTATGTATACATACCCTTTCCCTGGGCAAATTGGTTGAATTTTAGAATGAATAAATTAATCTATACAACAATATTCAAAATTTCAGATCTTTTCATTACACCTTCATGAGTTATTATTATTCATATCTTAATTTGTTTTCAACCCTTCCCATGTTGTATATTTATTCAAAATTTAAATACCTACTGAATATTCACAAAATAGTTATAATTAAATATGGAAGGTGGGACAGTGTAGCCATTTTAGAAAGTAAAGAAACATCTTTCAAATTCCATTGACAAACACAGCAAACCCTGATCAGACAGCTGCTATAGGAGCCATCTGATCTGGGTCTGTTCTGTTTACAAATGTATGAAAAGGTGTTAACATGAGGGAAAGGGTTAGCAAACATATTATAAGTATATTGTACACAAAATAAAAATAATGTAATGCAATTTGCACTATATTATATCATAAGCAAACAACAGACTGACTAGATTGCTACTACATGAGCTATCTGACCTGGGTCTACTCTGTTTGCAAAGGTGTAGGAAGGCATATTTATGGAGTAAAGGGTTAATTGTCTAATTTACTGTACAACCATATAACTATAACAATTTTCTTTGTTTGGGTATGCAATATTACTGCAGAGTTACTATCAACAAGGGAGACAATCCAGTTATTATAAAAGGCAAAGGAAGATAATCTCCCGTTAAATGGCATATAAATAGACACCAGCAAATGTTTATAAATAGCCACTTGTAAGTCAGCTTTGAAAAACTTGCTACCCCTGGGGTGGGGCCAATTTTGACCATGGGGGCATGATATATATATCTTTGTAGAAGACTAGAACATGATGCTATGTGCCAAATATGAAAGCTATGAAGCATTTCAGTTTCAAAGGAGAAGATTTTCAAAGATTTCACTATTTGTTTCTATTGAAAACTGCCCACCCCTGGGGCAGGGCCAATTTTGACCCCGGGGCCATAATTTTTATAACTTTTGTAGAGGAACTGAACATGATGCTATATGTTTCTATTGAAAACTGCCAATATATAACTTCTGTAGAGGACCTGAACATGATGCTATGTGCCTAATATGAAAGCTGAGAGAGTTTCAGAGAAGATTTACTACATGTTTCTATTGAAAACAACATACCCCTGGGGCGGGGCCAATTTTGACCCCAGGGGCATAATTTATTTAACTTTTGTAGAGGACCTAAATATGATGCTATGTGCCAAAGATGAAAGCTGAGAACCCTGTAGATTCAGAGGAGAAGATTTTCAAATTGTTGACGACTGACGATGGACGACGCACGCCGACTGACGACGGACATCAGGTGATCACAGAAGCTCAACCTGACAATTTCATGCTATGGTGAGCTAAAAACCAACAGACAGCAAAAACAATATGCCCCTTGGAACATAAAAAAGCAGTGCTACAACCCAGGTTCATATAAAGATATAGGCTGCTATAAGTCAAGATCTAGTGCAAACACAGGTTAAATATCAACAAGAGGGCCAGAATGGCCCTGAAGCGCTCACCAGACAATCAGAGTAGAAAGTTTTCAAAGTTTTCACTATATGTTTCTATAGGAAACTAGCCGGTCCTGGAGTGGGCCAATTTTAACCCCAGGGGCATAATTTAGAAAACTTTTGTAGAGGACCTGAACATGATGCTATGAGCCAAATATGAAAGCTAAGAACCTTCCAGTTTCAGGAGAAGATTTTCAAAGTTTTCTCTATGTTTCCAGGGTCCGAATTTAAACTGGCATACTGGTAAAATGCAAGTAAAATTTCAAGTACCAAACTTTTTTGCCAGTGCAACTTTTAAGAAAAGGATTATAAATAATGCATAGTAATATTGGATATATGCGAGTTGAAATTTGATTTTGCCAGTTTATTTTTTTGCAACTGGCAAAATAATGCCAGTAAGTTTTTGGCCTAAATTCGGACCCTGTTTTCTATTAAAACAACCCACCCCTGGGGTAGGGCCAATTTTGACCCCAGGGCCATAATTTATAAAAAATATAATTGTAGAGGACCTGAACATGATGCTATGCACCAAATATGAAAGCTGAGAGCCTTCCAGTTTCAGAGAAGAAGATTTTCAAAGATTTCACTATTTGTTTCCATTGAAAACTGCCCACCCCTGGGGCAGGGTCAATTTTGACCCCAGGGTCATAATTTATATAACGTTTGTAGAGGACCTGAACATGATGTTCTGTGCCAAATATGAAAGCTGTGAGCCTTCCAGTTTCAGAGGAGAATATTTTCAAAGATTTCACTATTTGTTTGTATTGAAAACCGCCCACCCCTGGGGCAGGGCCAATTTTGACCCCAGGGCCATATTTTTTTATAACTTTTGTAGAGGACCTGTACATCATGCTATATGTCAAATATGAAAGCTGAGAACCTTCCAGTTTCAGAGAAGAAGATTTTCAAAGTTTTAACTATTTGTTTCTATTGAAAACTGCCCAACCCTTGGGCGGGGCTAATTCGACCCCGGGGCCATAATTTATATAACTTTTGTAGAGGACCTGAACATAATGCGCTGTTTCAAATATGAAAGCTGAGAGCCTTCCAGTTTCAGAGAAGAAGATTTTTTAAAAAATTCACTATTGGTTTCTATTGAAAACTGCCCACCCCTGGAGCGGTGCCAATTTTTACCCCAGGGCAATAATTTATATATTTGTTTGTAGAGGACCTGAACATGATGCTCTGTGCCAAATATGAAAGCTGAGAGCCTTCCGATTTCAGAGGAGAAGATTTTCAAAGATTTCACTATTTCTTTCTACTGAAAACAGCCCACCCCTGGGGTGGGGCCAATTTTAACCCCAGGGCCATAATTTATATAACTTTGTAGAGGACCTGAACATGATGCTTTGTGCCAAATATGAAAGCTGAGAGCCTTCTAGTTTCAGGAAGAAAATTTTCAAAGTTTTACTATGTTTCTATTGAAAACATCCCAATCCTGTGGCGGGGCCAATTTTGACCCAAGGGGCATAATTTATATAACTTTTGTAGAGGACCTAAGGATAATGCTATGTGCCAAAAATGAAAGCTGAGAACCCTTTAGATTCAGAGGGGAAGATTTTTAAAGGTTCAAATTGTTGTCGACGAACGACGGACGACGCACGTCGACGGACGACGGATATCAGGCGATCACAAAAGCTCACCCTGAGCACTTTGTGCTCTGGTGAGCTTATAAATAAACTATTTAACTATCACAGATTGCGGTAATACCGTTTATATTCTGGACTACAATGTAACTGTGGGCCAAATACTCAACCACACCAGGAGCCGAGAAATATAATAATGCTTTAGCTCTTGATTCTAAAAGCTCCGTGATCCAGGCTATCAGACTTTATATATAAATAGATTAGGATTTGCAAAAGTTAAAAAACAAAATCATGTTTTTAACTATTTGAACAAACAACAAGCAAAAAATACGGAAACCGCATTAAAGCCGGATTTAAGCTATCTGTATACCAAATATAAATTGTCTAGCATATGTAGTTCAGAAGTTATAACAAACATTTAATGACATCCAAGTTTTCAAATTAGTGACATTGACCATGTCCTGATTTCATGTATCAATAATTCAAACTTCTTGTTTATACTTATTGATTCTCTGTGTAGACCTTGATAAAATTTTCGTTATTATTTTATTTATAATTCCTGTGTCATTTCTTTTTGCAAAGTGTTCTATTTATTTATCTATCTATCTATTGAACTATTTGTTTTTCTCCCCGACATGTATGCTCCAGCGGCAGCCATGTTTGGAAAAGGGTGGTAGCGAACAGATTCTAAATACAGACCTCTGATTTCGGAAGCCAGCGACAATCGTCAAATCAGCCAGAGGCTGTATATTCAAAACTGTTCACTACCACCCTTTTCAAAACATGGCTGTCGCCGAAGCATTCATGTTGGGAGAAAAACAAATAGTCGACAACTTTGATAGATTTCGGTAATCTTTTAATATCTTGACGGTAGGTGTTCCCAAACACATCATAGAATTGTTTCACATGTTTTTTTCGCATGCATATCGCGTGTCAGTCGTATTTTGCACTTGTATCCAATGTTAATAGCCGGTTGCAACGTCGTGTCCTAGTAGTGTTTTTCGGCAAAATTTTCTACTTTGATAAGTTCTGCATCTAAATCGGAGCTTTGTGCCATGGAAACCAATACATTTTTTGAAAGAAAAATGTAAATGCTATTGATTGGTACATT
The DNA here is from genome assembly GCA_963576725.1 of Azorinus chamasolen. Classification (NCBI taxonomy): domain Eukaryota; kingdom Metazoa; phylum Mollusca; class Bivalvia; order Cardiida; family Solecurtidae; genus Azorinus; species Azorinus chamasolen. The sequence continues at coordinate 44,138,821 of OY755250.1, read as the reverse complement.
ATCATAGCTTTGCTTGCTAGGTCAATTATTGACGATAAAATCGGGGTTTGTTTGAGGCGTGTCAAAATGAGACAGCGGATATGGCGAGCGGACTTCCACCCCTTTTCTTATGTATATATATGTAATCAATGACTTCGACCCAGAATGGATTTTTTACACAGGTGTGCCATTTTGAGGTCCAGGCACACTTCAGACCCCTGTGGCTAAAACCAGTAGAGTAGACCCGTAACTAGATATTTCCATAGGCAACATAGACTATTAGTAGACCATGGCCTGATATGGGTCTACTCTGTTTGCAGAGGTTTTAAAAGGCATATCTTTTAGGAAAGGGTTAAAAGGAGACTTACCAAAGAAATAGTTATTTGCCTATTTACTGCGAGTCACGAAGAAAATATCAAACAGCATCTGTAAAAATGCTCATTAGGAATAAATCAATTGGTATATATCACTATTTTGGACCTCTTGTCTTAGTAATGCTCAGCTAGTAAAATTACTAGACAGGACACTGAGAGGGCACATGAAGTGTTTTTGAACCAGCCAGACATTAAAGGTTATCACGTGTTCAAGATTAAACCTCCAATGGTAGATGATATCCCATTACTCAAGGTGGACCGTGAATACGGAATTTATATCCATGACCAGAATGTCTGTTTAGTGTACGTGGCTACCAGATCTAAATGAATACCTGAGTGAAATCCACAATATTGTAACAAGACGTGGCACATCAACTAAAACTGTCTGACATTGCTGGATTGCCTATAGGACATCTTCTTTCTATTACTTCACTCCATCATTAACCCTTTCCCTCATATTGACGACTTTTGACGACTCTGTAAAATTTACTTTATGAAACCATTGTGATAAATAGAGCATTTGCTCCTTTAGGAGCAAATGCTCTATAAATCACAATGGTTTCAAACTACAAAATTCTTAAAGTTTCCTTTTCTCTAGTTAATGCTCTTTTTCGGTAGATATATTCAAAGAGGTTGCATCTAAAATACTGCTGCCTATGAGGTAATGGGTTAATGATGATAATGGGTGATTTTAAAACAAGAGGGCCAGAATGGCCCTGACATCGCTCACCAGACAATCAGAGGAGAACATTTTCAAAGTTTTCACTATATGTTTCTATTGTAAACTTAACACCCCAGGGGCGGTGCCAATTTTGACCCCAGGGACACAATTTATATAACTTTTGTAGAAGACCTGAACATGATGCTAAAAGAATGTAGTGAAAGAATGGATAGAGCATTAGACCACTGGAACTTGAATTCTTTGGATGCTAGAGGCGGATTCTCCCACCACTAATGACCTATGCAAACAGTTTGGATCTAGATCAGAGTCAACATAATGTGGTGCCTGATCTGATATCCAAATTGTTTGTAAATGAGACTGAACTTCTGAAAAACTTAGAAAGAAAGTGTGTAGTGGGATTCTCCCGCCACTAATGACCTATGCAAACAGTTTGGACCCAGATCAGGGCCAACATAATGTGGTGCATGATCTGATATCCAAATTGTTTGTAAATGAGACTGAACTTCTGAAAAACTTAGAAAGAAAGTGTGTAGTGGGATTCTCCCACCACTAATGACCTATGCAAACAGTTTGGATCCAGATCAGGGCCAACATAATGTGGTGCCTGATCTGATATCCGAACTGTTTGTCAATGAGACTGAACTTCTGAAAAACTCAGAAAGAAAGTGTGTAGTTAGGATAACTTGTGAATATGCTGCAGACAACAATTTAGCAGATTACAAAATTACCCAGCATGCAAAGAGTTAAGCTGAAATTCACAACAGATATGCTCTATATTGATAGCTGGTAGCTTAATGCAGGGCATAGGTATGAAAAAAGCTTTGAGAGTATTCTGCATTTTGAGAATTATCCACAGTTTTCTCAATCTTAAATGAGTGTGTGTTATTTGTCTAAACACAATTTCTACCATCATCACCACCACCATCATCATCATCACCACCACCATCATCATCATCATCATCATCATCATCATCATCATCATCATCATCATCATCAGTTTTTACCTACAAGATTCATCAACTGATGTATGGAAAATCAGAAATGGTATTAAATGTTTAAAAGATGTACATGGCTTCTGCTAATTTAATATTTTTACAAATATAATTTTCAAAACAAATTGTTTTAAGAGAATTTTATTATATTAGCATTTTATTAACAAACATGTATCTGACTCAATATTGTCAGAAAATTTAAATTGTTTACTGTAATATATTTTATTCATAACAGGATCAAATCTATTTTAACAGAATGTACGGTTAGCAGTTGCCATATGCATTTTAACACTTACTTGTATGATATCATTTTATTAAAAAGATAATGTGATATCATCTTATTTATGTGAAACGATATTTTTAAAACTTATAACGATATAATAATTTACTTAATTCGTCAAATTTTATTTGACAGTGACATAGATGCATTTTTAGGATATTAATGCATGTGTGTCATTGTTAAGTGGGTCTGACACTTTTCTCTTGCATGACTTTTGTTTTCATCATGGTATATGCTTTATTATTGCTTTGTTTTTGTCGGAAAATAGCTTTCAGCTAATGTTACCTTGTTTGTTGTAACCGACGTAAAATAAAGTTTCTTGTATCTTGTATCTTGTACTCTACTGATCAGACTAAGGGTGATTATATAAGAACTCCCTCTGACTGGTCTCAGCTAAGAGTGATATTAAGGAGAAACCTTTAGAATGTAATTTCTGGTGTACAGAAGTATATACACACAGGGCAGGGCCAATTTTAACCCAAGAACTATGATACTTATAAAACTCATAAATTTATGCTAAGTAAATCTATACACTAAATATCTAAGCTCTGGGACATGTAGTTTCTGACAAGAATATTTTTAAAGTGTCCCTTTGCACAACTAGTGATCCCATAGGCTGTTTACGCAGTCAGCTATTAAAAACTGACAATCCCTGGGGTGGGACCAATTTTGACCCTAGGGGCATAATTTATATAACTTTTGTAGAAGTCCTGAAGTTGAAGCTATGTGCCAAATATGAAAGCTGAGGACCTTCTAGTTTTAGAGGAGATGATGTTTAAATTTTTCGCTATATATTTCTATTGAAAACTGAAAACCCCTGGGTCAGGGCCAATTTTGACCCCAGGAGTATAATTTATATAACTTTTGTAGAGGACCTACATATGATGCTATGTGCCAAAGATGAAAGCTGAGACCCCTGTAGATTCAGAGGAGAAGAACTTTAAAGGTTCAAATTGTTGACGACGGACGACGGACGACGCACGCCGACGGACGACGGACATCAGGCGATCACAAAAGCTCACCCTGAGCACTTTGTGCTCTGGTGAGCTAAAAAATGAAGCCTGATTTTATTTTTTTGCTGAATTTTAAATGATAAGATTGCAAAAATTATTTGCTTGCATCACATAGCAAAAGGGTCCAACTTTGATAAATGAGCAGGGCCGTATTGACAAACGTGAACATAAATTCACAATTGAAGATTTTGTTTGAACTTTTACAACAAGAGGGCCATTGGCCCTATATCGCTCACCTGAGTTACAGTAATATATTGACATTTTTCAGTGGACAACATTTCTAGCAGATGAAAGAATCTTAGTCCACTGCTTTCACCCTTTCACTGCTGAATAAACTTGAACTGGATTCAGATCTAATACCAAGTGACTGGTTGACCTAGATCTAAACTGTTTACCATTTGTGCCATTTTTGCCTTAGCTCAAAATGCCTAAAACTGGTCTTTGAGAAATTAAAATGATGTCAATAAAGCTATGCAATTATACCTTGATACAGGCATATAGGCAAATAAAGTGCTAGGCAGTACATAATGCCAGTTTGAAATGACCGATAAAAATATCTTTAAAAATCTTTTAACCCTTTCCCTCATATAAAGCTGTTTTTACGCATAAGCAAACAGAGCAGACCCAGATCAAACTACACCTATGGAATATAGATCTGATTATACAGTTTTTGTCAAAGCAAAAACTTCTCTTCACAGAAATAATGTGTTTACGCATTCAAAATAAGAGTAGACTAGATCAGACAGCTGCTATAGAAGCTGTCTGATCAGGGTCTGCTCTGTTTGCATTTGACAAGATATAGATTTGATTTTACAGGTTTTATCAAAGCTAAAACTTCTCTTTATGGAAATAACAATTTTTTACGCATTAGCAAACAGAGTAGTCCCAGATCAATTTTTGTCAAAGCAAACAGGTAAAGGGTTAATAGGTGTTTTGAAATAATTCTAGCTCTAGGTGTGAATATCTGATGATAAGTCAATTAAACGGGTCATTAGTTTTTTTAACAATTGAAATTGAGAAGAGTTACTAATTTTTTGAGTAACATTAATTATTGATTGACAATAATTTTGATTAACTTAAGACATTATTTGTTTTAAAAATCAAATTAAAACAAATACAATTAGTAGCAAGGAGAAAAGACTTTATTAAACACCTGAATTTCAACTAAATGCAATTAAAGAAGAGTTGCATAATAAAATTTGTTAAAATAAATGATCATATTGAAACTATTTTTTTCCAATCACATAAATTAACCTCAGAAACAAACATAACATTGTGCAAAGACCTGTGAAACTAAAATGTTAACAATTTATTCCAATGTCTCCCACATTTTGGTTGACAAAATTCCAATAAGTCCCACAATCAAGCCAGACAGGTAATTCAATGGAGCATGCATTAGACTATAGTCAGTATCAATTGATTGCTATATAGGTTGCTTGAACTGGCCTACCTATAGAAAGAGAACAAATATATGCAGATAACTGATAATTACAATTAATGACTCAAACAAGGTGATGGAAAAAGTTGAGGGTTGAATTTAATTAAAGTATTACATGTAATTAAGTCAGATTGCTTAATTATTAGACACTTAGTATTGTTTGTAATTGTGTAAATCACATAATCAAAAAACATTGTCTTTGATGCAATCGAAAAAATAAATTCTATTAAAGCCTGTCTGATCTTGGTCTACTCTGGTAAACTTTGCAAATGCGTGAAAACATGTTTATTGACTGTTTCCAGCAGTTTATACATTTGTATTTTAAAATCCATCTGTTCTTGATGAGATGTTGAGTTATGTTATGAAGGAAAGAAACATATCTATTAAATTCTGTTAAATTCCATCTGATTTTGGTCTACTGTTTGCAAATGCATGAAAACACGTTTATATGAAAGAAATTGTTAAATTATGACTGTTTCCAGCAGTTTTGATCCCGATGAGATGCTGAGTGAAAGGTTTCAATACATATATACACGAAATCCTGAACAGTTTGATGTTTTTCACATTGCTTACAGTTTGGCTCCAGATCAGACACTGCATAATGTGGTGTCTGATTTGGATTCAAACTGTTTGTTATGTATTTAATTTAAGAAATATATGGTAACTAGCATAATGCCTATTTTTTCCTAAAATGACAATTTTTAGTTAATTAAAAGTATTAAAATGAATATATTGTTGGTATTATCTAATTTAAGAAATACCTATTATTTTCCTAAATATTTAACTCTTTGCACATAATGTGGCGTCTCATGATTCTCATCATAATCATCTTGATTACCTATGCAAACAGTTTGGATCCAGATGATAATGCAGCGTCTCATCAGGATCCAGGCAAATGCATAATCATGTTTTCTTAGCTAAGGATTTCCAATATCTCCCACATCTAATTTGAGAGACATTGGTAACATCTAGCCGTAGAGCACCACAAATCACTCACACTACACACTATGGGGTTAATGGGTCAACATCCCTTTCAAAATGCCTTTAATGTTTCGTCTGCAACAAAAAGTTATTGTCATCTGCTTCAATTCTTAAAATAAACTTACTTTCATTTTTTTTTTTCAAAAATATGGTTAAGATGACAAACAGTTTGGATCCTGATGAGACGCGGCATTATGCGGCCTCTCATCTGGATCCAAACTGTTTGCATATGTAATCACAGTTTCACCACTAGCGTGTAAAGAGTTAAGAATCATGCATTGACCTGGAGAGAGCTATAACCTTTTAACTGCAGAAGAGTCTATTTAACCCTTAATTTCCCTCATATAAACTTGTTTTCATGCATCTGCAAACAGAGTAGACCCAGATAAGGTGGCTCCTATAGGATCAGGGTCTGCTGTTTGCTAATGGAATTTGATATATCTGTTTCTATGCCTTCTAAAACAGCTACACTGTTCCATCTTCCACATTTTATTATATGTAGTTACAAATAGAATCACTATTCTGGAGGTACTAGAACTCCAATGCAGTTATCTCCCTTTTTCCCTTATGGCTATGCTGATGGGACAAGGGAAATAACTGTGAGGATTTTTTTTAACTAGCTTTCTGATGTTAAAGCAAGATAAAACCCCAGGGTGAGGCCATTTTTGGCCCAGGGGTCATTATTTGAACATACTTGGTAGTGATACATTAGGTGATGCTTCATACCAAATATCTTAGCTCTAGATTATGTGGTTTCAGACAAAAATATGTTTAAAGGTTTCCCTATATAAGTCTATGTAAAAACTACAAGCCCCAGGTCAGGGCCAATTTTGGCCCGGGGTTCATCATTTGAACAAACTTAGTAAAGGACTACTAGATGATGCTATATACCAAATATCAAAGCTCTAGAAATTGTGGTTTCAGAGAAGAAGATTTTTAAAGATTTAAAAAAAAACCTTTAAAAGTAGTGGGGCGGGGCCATTTTTTGCCCGGGGGGCATGATTTGAACAAACTTGATAGAGGACACCCTAAGGTACATTTCTGTGAAATTTGGTTGAAATCCTCCCAGTGGTTTAGGAGAAGAAGTCATTTGAAATAAAAGTGAACAGACAGACAGACGGACGGACAGACGGACGACAGGCGGTCACAATAGCTCACCTTGAGCCTTTGGCTCAGGTGAGCTAAAAAAACTGTGCCAGTATGTGGCACTCAATTGAAACATATAACAACATCTAATCATTGTTTTACCATTGTGTCAACATAAACTATGCATTTTTCAAAGTTTTAACACAAAAAACTGCAATGTACTTCAAGAAAATGTTGAAAAATGGAGATTTTTTATGCTTCTGACCTATTATTTTCAAAGGTGCACCCCTAAATGTTTGTTCATGTCTGTCTGAAGTAAATTAGGAAATAAAAACCTAATGTTTACTGAAATTGAGCATGTTCCTCAGATATATGCAAAGTTTCATTACTGTATACAAAAAATTGCTGCAGATATTGCTGGTTAAAAAAGGTGAATATTCTTGAGATATTTCGTACACTTGGGACCACAGGTTGCAAGAACAATGATCCATACATTAAACACATATAAACAACTTTAACACACAGATTAAGTGTTAGTTACACTTGGCTATAAAATTATGTTACCACCTATGACAAATTTTGGTACTAGAATTATGTTAAGAAGTCTTAGAACCAATGGTAAGAGCATTACGTTTTCTTGCACTCTAAAAAACATACAATGCGGCAAGTTTTGTTTCAGTCTGACATATCTTGTTGGCTTGGCTCAAACTTTAATTTTGGCTATAACTTTGTAGCCATTGCACATACATACTTCAAACCTGGCATGCCTATGCAACTTACAGAGGCGAACATTTTTATCTATTTTTTTGGGGGGATGAGGGGGAGGGGCTTATTAAAATCAAGGTTATATAACAGTTAAATATGGGGGGTTGAGGGGGAGGGGGCTTATTAAAATCAAGGTTATATAACAGTTAAATGTCACATTATGGGTCAAATTTATATTTGTCACAATCAGGGGCATAGTGTTTCACAAAAATGTGTTGTTATTAATACTGTTATCAATTCCAAGACGTTATTGTTATTAACGTGTACATCAATTTCCCCCCTTACACATAACATCCATATCAAACCCGAACGCCATTCAGGCCTTTGATTTGAGAATTACTCATATCACTATATGTATTTATAATATACAATATTTGGGGGTCAGTCATTTTTTTCCGGTTTACCTGTAAACTTTTATTTATTACTACAAGCTGCTTAGCATAACTATTGTCAAACAATGTGTAGATAGTACACAGATCATCTGACAAAAATCAATAATATGTTCGACAATTCATCCCAATCATTTTAAGATTTGCACAAATAACTATTAATGCCCCTCCCCTTACACGCAAAAACTCTTCCATAATGTGCTTTCAAAAGCATATGATGATCAGGGGCTACACTCAAAGTTCAATCTTGATAATCACTACCTGGAAACAAGTTTGATACCCTATAATAGGTGCGAAATACAATCATTATATAATTGCTTTCTAGGCGAATTCACCATTCGAGTTGCTATATATCTAATTGTAGGCGAGCTGGTCATTAGGCGAACTCACCATAAACATTTTATTAACTACAGTTACTACTCAGTCTATATTTTGGAGCAGAAAAAAAAGTTATATACTGGAGATGTCTTAAAATCCCCACTTTCAACTATATAGATCTACCTATATATGTATAAGGTACGAATTTCATGGATTTCTTAACTTGATGTGCTTGAAAAAAGGAACGCAGCTCAAGAAAGTAAGAAAGCCTTAAAAATTTAATTCTCAAAAGCTTCAGTATTCAGGAACAGCTAACTTACTTAACATGGCAAAAACTACAACAATTAGGAACAGATAAAAAAAATCTTGAACTTCTAAGACAACATCAGAAAAAACATGTGGTTCAGTTTCTGCAATGAACATTCATTTAGAAACACGAGAAAAGATAGATATCGTAACATAAGAGTATAATCTAGATCTGCTAAGATGGATAGATCTAGTAGATCATAAACAAGTCCGAATGTTTCCAACCTTAAACGCACTTGTAAAGCTTTCTACAGTCGACAAAATGCTGGTTTCAAGAACAAGGCTTGGGACATAATTGCCACAAGTTAATACGTCTGGTTATAATCACGCGCTCGTGTATATCTCGTCATTTCCGGTATGGTATAAATAATAGACATAGCCGATGGACATTGTATGTGGCTTGCTTGACTTTACTACTTTTTCATTTACATGTACATTTGATTTGATCGTTTATTTGAAAACAAATCAACAGCTGACTGATTTAATGCTTGGCGGTTTCCTATCTGCACTAACATTGGCTTCTATTGCTCGACTGCTAAACCTGAAATCATTTCTTCCCGTATGTCTGTATCTGTCTGCCTGTCTGTCTGTCTGTCTCTGCCCTGTCTGTCTGTCTCTTTCTCTCTCTTCCTCTCTATTTTTCTCTTTTGACTAATATGGTGATTTATCAACTTGGGAAATACGATATTATATCCCTTATATCGACCTTACCAAAGGGCAGTAATTTTACAATATTTTCTCTCTCTCTCTCTCTCTCACACACACACACACACACACACACACTCTCTCACCCTCTCTCTCAACATTTCTCACTCTGCATTTCTCTCCATTGTTCTCTCTCTTTCTCTCCCTGTCTCCCCAGCGCTACGTACTATATCTATGTCTCACTGCTGTCATATCTTTCTCTCTTTCACTCTCTCCATTTCTCTCCAACTTCTCGCTCATTTTCTCTTTGTCTATCTCTCTCCATCTGCCTCTTTGATACTATGTCGTTCTCTGTCTTTTTGTTTGCCCCTTTGTCTCTATCTCCTCTCTCTATCTGTTATGTCTGTCTGTGTCTCTGTCTCAGAGTCTCACTCCGATCTTACCACTGTCTTTCTTTCTCTCATTTAACGACTCTATTTCTCTGTCTTTCTCTCTTTCTTTCTCTCTCTTTCTCTCTGTATCCGTCTCTATATCTTTCTTCTATCCTTCCCTTACATGTCTCTTTCATTTCCCTCTCTTTCCTTCCCCTCTCTCCGTATATGTATGTCTGTCTCGCCCTCTCTTTCTCCCATTTTCTCTTTTGACCAATATGAGGATTTATCGACTTCGGAAATGAGATATCATATTCCTTAAATTGACCTCACCAAAGGACAATAAACGTATAATATTCCCCCTCACACTCTCCATTTAAATCGCCCTCTCTCCATTTTCTCTCTTCATTTCTCTATCTTTTCTCTCTCTCTCCCTCTCTCTCTCTCTCTCTCTCTGTGCCTCTGCGTCGTGTTTTATATATGTCTAACTGTTGCAATGACTCTTTGTCACTCTGTCATTTTGCCTATCTTATTATATGTCTCTGTCTCTGTATTCTCTCTATATCTGCTGTATATGTCCCTGCTTTTTTCCCTAATTGTTCATCTCTATCGCCATGCCTATAAACCCCTCCATCTCCACTCTTCATCTCCTCTTTCATTTTACTCCTCCTTCGCTCTCATCCACTTTAATTCCGTCTTTTCCCACTAAAGATCTCTTCTCTCTTTCCCCTCTGCCTCTTTCCTTTCTCCCTCTTTCTCTCATCGTATCGGTATGTCTGTGTCTCTTCTCTCTTTTTTCTCTTTTTTCTCCATGTGTCTCTGTGTCTGTCTGTGTGTTTCTCTGATTCTTTGTATGTCTGTATGTCTGTCTGTCTGTCTGTCTGTGTGTCTCTGTGTGTCTATGTGTGGCTCTCTGATTCTTTGTCTGTCTGTCTGTCTGTCTGTGTGTCTCTGTGTGTGTCTCCATCTCTGTCTGACTCTCCCATTCCCTCTCTATGCATATGTGTCTATCTGTCTGCCTGTCTCTCTGTATATCTCCTTTTCGATCCATCCATCCATCTATCTATCTATCTATCTTATCTATGTATCTATCTATCTATCTATCTATCTATCTATCTATCTATCTATCTATCTATCTATCTATCTATCTATCTATCTATCTATCTATCTATATTTATTTATCTTTGTCGGCGCTATATATGGCTTTTGATTTCACTTAAATGACTATCCGGAATGTTTTTTTAAACTTCGGATATGAATATGTTATTCAGATAAAACAGCAAAATATAACAGCAATAAAATAATAGAATTATTGGTTAAGAAGCTATGGAGTAGCAACAAAATACGAGTCTCCGATTTTTGAGCTGACAACAGATTTGTCTGATTGAGATTGACAACAAAATAAGGTTTTAGAAAAGGAAATTAAGAAATTTGGGCAGGTAACATTATTTGATTTTACCAGTGTTTGACATGCACATGTTTAGATCATTTCTGTATCATCTTACGCTATCACGTTGGGGTACGATCCTCACAAATTAATTCAATTTTACATCAAATCTGGTCGAGAAGTACCAGCATTGTTCATGGTGTTTACCTGTTTACCGTGTCTCATTAACACGCACTTCACCCTACAACAACTCATTTTCAGACCAATGTCTAGTGTCCGGACTTCTGATTATTATGTAACCATCTGTTTAGTTCCTTTTACGTAAAGCATGTCTGACAATAGAAATTTAAATGGCACGAGTGTCCGCACCCGATGCCTTTATCCGACACGATAAGGGTAATTTTCTTTCTGACCCGGAGCTAGCTCTAGATTAAACTATATTACTGGGAAAATAACATAGACTAATTGTATATCTTACCTGTCAAATGGTTAAGCCAATTTTCACTGACATAGAATTATTTCACATCCATGGAACCCAGTCGTCCAGGGTTTACACTGTTAATGTTTTTGGTCCCACCCTGCTTAGAGTTTGTTTGTTGCTATAAACACAATACAGGTACTTGTGACGTAATCACAGACATAACCCATCACATGACAAATTATCTATTATGCTAGAAAAAATAATCCCTAACATTTATGCAAATAACTGACAGGATAGTTCCCCACATTGACACGACTAACTTTTATAATGTCCATCACAATTATTAACGCACAAACGTACAGGCATACCCTAATCTATACTCTGTCGTGATCTGACCTTGACATAACAACACTCTTAAGCGACAAATCGTAAACATATTGTCATTATTTAACTTTTACGTGTAGGTTGTGTGCACAATGTCAACTCATCGGATGATCTAGTCTGTTCATTATATTTTCTCATTTTGCCAAGGAGTACAATGGAAGCAATGAAGCTCAGTAATTAGTCTTTATGTTAAATTCAAAATATTATTGATTATTGCGCATAAAATGTAATACTATAACATGTATGTAGACATTAATTCTATTTTAACTATTTCAACATTGAGAATATTTCGGTAACTTAAAGTGTCGTCGGCTTATATTCTAAGGCATATTTTCTTCCAATTCCTCAAAGTCTGTGTCAAAGTGCCAAACAGTTAGGATCTGGGTCCATGCTCATAAAACCTTTAGTTGAGTCTGAGTTCGTTCTCAAGTTTTTGTTTAGGCTCAAATCTGACCAATCAAAAGCTTGAGAACTAAATTCTGACCAACAAAAAGCTTGCGAACGAACTCAGACTCAACTAAAAAACTTTATAAGCATGGACCCTGATTACAGACCGAACAGCAGTAGTATCATTATATTAAAACATGCAGACGAGAGACCGAGCTATTTGACCATGGTGTTGATGTCTCCAAATTAATAACAAACAGCAGCAGTAATATCATTAAATATATTGCATTTGTGAGATCAAGCTATTTTCCCATTATGATAATGGATACACATTACTTACAAACACAAGCAGTTACTGTAGTAACAATAATTATGTTTGTAGAATACATCTTGAATAACTGCAACTTTCGCTGCGTTTGATATTGTCCTATATGAGTTTTACATTGACACAATGGATCATAAAGCACTCGAATCTCATACCTGGGTATATTCACCTGAGTGTGTTCACCTGAGTATATTACTGAGTTCAGTTTATTAACAGTAATTATACTCATCTGCGTATGTTCAATTACTTGAGCATGGTCAATTACCTGAGCATATTCACTATATATTCAACTGAGTATATCCAATTACCTAGTTATATTAATTATACATTAATCTGAGTATATTCATTTACATGGGTATATTTACTTACCTGTGTACATATCTATTCACTATATATTTAGCTGAGTATATCCAGTTACCTGAGTATTTTCACTATATACTCATCTTAGTATAATAAGTTACCAAAGTATATTCACTTTAGACATTAAGCGTGAAATGAAATATGATACTTCTATTAACCCTTTCAGTGCCTGCATTGCTGTCTGTTGAATACATTTCCGTCTGCTTCAAGTTCTAGAGTAATGTCTCTTCAATTGCGGTATAAAAGGATGAACATAGCATTGGATATTTTGGATCCTGATGTGACGTCAAATCACTGTTTCCATGTGATATCAGACCTGTCTTCATGAAACCGAAAGGGATTGAGCATGGTAATGTATTTCATTTTAGGATATAACCTCAGACCGATCTGTCCAGAAATCATGTAAGGATACATAGAGTTTCTGAACCTGATAAGAACTAATGGTAGCGATAAGGCCGTGAGAGTGGTTAACCCTTCCCCTCATATAGACGTGTTTTCACGCATTTGCAAACAGAGTAGACCAATATCTTATCTGGTCAGGGTCTGCTCTGTTTGCTTATATAATTTGATAGATCTTTTTGTAACTTTCTGAAATGTCTAAAATATTCCACTTTCCATATATCTTTATAACTATTTTTTTAATGAATATTCAGTAGTTATTGAAATTTAGCCTACATACAGAACAGGGAAAGGGTTAAGACAATATATACATTTTGGTTTGCAATTAAAGAAAGCGAATTGTTTATACATAATGATCAGAATTTGGCAATACTAGATTTGTCATGCACTGTATCGTATTTCACACTGTCCGTGATTATAACAAGTAAACTGTTATTAATTGTCCTTAAGGTATATTACAGTAGAAACACTCTAATGCGACCACTTAATGAATAAACATTTCTGCTTTATAAGCAGGTGGTTGCTTAATGCAGGATCAAAGTTATGCAGAAAACTCCTATACGATATTCCTGCATTAAGCTACCACCTACATCTACCGTCCAGAATTATGCCCATTTTTGGTGGTCGTATTAGAGGGGTTTACTTGTCCTTAAGATGCACGATTTCATTTGAACGATGTGGTCCTTTACTTCGTGTATATCAATTATGCATTGTCATACTGACATATTTAAACAATAACAGTTTGGCCATGACAGACACTATAAAAACAACAACTGATCAGACAGTTGTACACTTTTAGCCAAGGCACGAAATTGCATATTTATGGTGTAATGGGTTAATAGGGAATCGACAGGGCGCCGAAGGCGCCGTCGATTCGCTCTACGGTAGATGGTTAAGCCCCAAAAAACTGCGTGTCAAAAGTGAATTAGGCTATTTCGGGAGTTTTCATTGGAAAGCATTGACCAGCACCGAAAATCCGAATTTGACATGTAATTTTCTGAGAAATTCACATGATTCGACGAGGCCGTAAATGGGATAATAAATCGTGGTACAGTCATTTTTTTAGAAATTTCCTATCGCTACATTTCGGACATTCTTCAACTTTCTTCTGACAGCTGCCGCCATCTTGAAATTGACTCGATTCGACGAATTACTGTAAATAAAACAAGTCTTCATCAAACAAACAATACAGATAATGCCTTTAAATACACTTGAGAGGGTGCAACAAATAAGTTATATTGTAAAATAGTGAACTTTAATAATGAAATGACGAGCAAGCAGCGAAACGGCTTGCGAGAGGTAAGCAGCCGAGGTGTATTTAACATGATTGCTTGATTGAGGAAAAAATACAATGACAGAGGTTCCATTATGTTGTCACGCGGCAGGTAAGACTGTTATGTTAAAATAATCTTTTTTTAAATGACGAGCAAGCCGCAAAGCGGCTTGCGAGGAATGTACTGCTTTTTTACGAACAACTTTCATGATGCTTAGCAATAACGATGTTACGGACCCCATGTTAGGACTCCGGTTTGACTTTAACATTTACTCAATTAATTACACGTTTGCAGAGTATACCCAGTTTAGACAGCTCATACAGGAATACGCTGATTTTCTGTCTCCGAACAAATTAATTGTCACAAAACAACAATGTTGGGATGCAACTGGTAGGACTATGTTACAGTACTACACAACCACTCTTTATCATAACAAGCCATCTGCAAAGGGCTTCCTAGTAGTGCTTACATTGCTGTTGTAATGACGAGCAAGCCGCATAGCGGTTTGCCTTTTTTATAATGAAATAAAGCCTATAAATACACCTGTATTGTAAAAATGTGGACTTTTATAATGAAATGACGAGCAAGCCGCGAAGCATTATTCGGACTTTATGCCGCCGAAAACTTACAATGTTTGAGGTTCCAGTATGTTGGCACGCGACAGGTAGGACTATGTTACATTATAATAATCATTCCATTTTATGACGAGCAAGCTGCGAAGCGGCTTGCGAGGAGGAACATAATGCTTTTTTAAGCACAACTTTCATAGCTAGTCCACGTTTGCATACGACTCTATCGAGCTACTTTCGGTTTTAACGATACCCCGGCAGACGGCAACCATCACAAAAATAGAATGCTGTCTTACAGTTCATTGATGAGACTAGATGCTCAGCTATAACCATGTTAGGATGTGTCTGGTTGGACTTCTTTAACATTTACTCAAGTACACTTTTGCAGAGTATATACACAGATCAGTTAGCTCATACAGTGACACCTTGATTTTCTGTCACAAAACTAAATTCCCGAAAACAAAAAGGCTTTGAGGCGTGAGGGTATCTACAATATTGAATTGGGGTGACAGGTAGTTACTTACAATTTAAGATCATATTTTTGACTGTTACATATGACTTGAAGTTGAAGTTGAAATATACACAGATCAGACAGCTCATACAGGGACACCTTGCTTTTCTGTCACGAAACTAAATTCCCGAAAACAAAAAGGCTTTGAGGCGTGAGGGTATCTACAATATTGAATTTGGATGACAGGTAGTTACTTACAATTTAAGATCATATTTTTGACTCTTACATATGTTCCAGCACGACTAGCTAAGTCAGTTTGGTCGAAGTAACCAAATTGTTTTACCAATGAGTTGTGGGTCATGCATAAGAGTCCCATCAGTAACATGTAATTTTATTTTTTCTGTAACCAGGTGTTCTTATAAAGAAACATACCTGGGATCGAACCTGGATTGCAGTTATGCACTCTACCACGTCGTCATAAAAGTGCTCTTGTACAGCAAGGCTGTACAAGTGATTATAAACACTGTAACATACACCCCAAGCAAGCTGAAATTCACAGTTGGGCGCCAAATGTAACCGGGTGTTCTTATAAAGAAACATACCCGCTCAGACCCTGGATCGCCATTTTCGCAGTCATGAGCACTAACACCTCGCCATAAAAGCGTGCTTGTATAGCTGTATAAGTGATGATAAACCTACACACTGTGAAATGTCTTCTCATTTGCACAAAATAACCATGATTTTGAAGTATTACACTGTGCTAGTTACATGACTGTGAAATAAAATGGCTCCAGTATGGAAGTATAGCGAGAATGCTAGAAACATAATTCTATGTTATAACCAGCATTCCGCGAAGCGGCTTGCAAGGAATATGCTGCATTTTAGGTCACCTGAGTATGTTCAGGTGAATTTTAGGATCGTCCGGCGTCCGACCGTCCATCAGCAGTTGTTTTAAACACCATCTCAGTCGATACTACATGGCAGAATGTAACCAAACTCTACATAAATTGTATTTGTACTCAAAATTGTTAAAAGAATCTGGATCCATGTAGTTGCATGTCAACAAAAATATTGAACACTTTTTTCTTTGCCCCAGGCCCATGAATATAAATTTATTTAAGAAATATAGAGACATCATGAATATTTATTAGCTTTGTAGAATACAGAGTCAGATCTATTGTAGTTTCACAAACAAACACAGCAGATCCTGATCAGATGGCTCCTTTCAACTTTGGGTCTACTCTGTTTGCAAAGACATAGAAAGGCGTTCTTATTGAGTAAAGGGTTAACATCTTATCCAAAAACATTTGGTCACAATTGAATGATTTTCATAGAAATAGTCCTACAAAAATTGTTAAAGCTACATGTATGTTCATATCTCAAAAAACATGCCTGTCAGTGGCAGGGCTAGATTTCCTTACGAATATATAAGATTATAACTATATATATAGAAAACCTTTAAAATTCTTCTTATCCAGAGACAACAGTTACATTTGAATGGCATTTGGTAGGAATAGTGGGCCGGCTTGCAAGGAATATGTATACTCCTTTCCATTCAGCACTGATTATGTTACAGTTAAGGATATGTCAGGTAGAACTACATGTTAACACTACTCTGAACTCAGTATGCCTTTGCAAACAGAGTATACTACAATTTCTGCCATGGCCAAAAACTCGTAAGTTTATAATACATTACATGTAGTTGTACCGTTATAAGAATTCAGCTAATTAATGTTCATACAGGCTGCCAAATATTTCCTGCATTAATTTTCATGAGGTAAAAGATTAAAATAACAAACCTTTTGCCAGTAAGCATTCAACAGCTGCATTATCCATCCTGATGTGTGATGTCACATTGAGTATACCAGCATTTACATGTATAATGTTGCTATTTAGTAGGTTAGGCATGATTGTATGTTTCAAATACTAAAGGTTTGGAGAATCAGATTTCATGTTGTTTATTTTTTGTAAATTTTAAACACAAATTTACAACTGTGCAATCTATGTATATTTAAAACTAACAAGTTAATCAAGAAGCATAGAGGATGTACTTCAACAATAAATCTAAATTTGGCTGTTCTGATATAGTCAAACATTTTAGGGAAGTGGGATGTGGTAGGGAATCTATCAGACATGACATGCTCCTAGATTCCTGTCTAAAAACCTCACATCTCTTTAAACATACTGAAAAATACAATGTAGGTATGAATATCAGGTCGAAGTTAGCTTCTGCTCCAAATTGCCATTTTCCATAAATGCAATCAGTGTAGTTTAATGGAAGAATACCTTCTTGGGTTAGCCATAGAGGGAAATCTAGGTTCAAATCCTAGCACTGTCTATTGGAAAGGCTTTTTTGAGTATGTTATTTGCTATATAGACAACCTTTAACCCTTTCCCTGTTTGTGTTTATTCCAAATTTGAATACCTACTGAATATTCATGGACAAAATAGATTAATGAAATATGGAAGATGGAACATTATAGCCATTTAAAAACTACAGAAACAGATCTATCAAATTCCATTAGCAAACAGAGCCTATAGGAGCCTTCTGATCAGCCATCATCAGGGTCTACTATGTTTGCAGTTACATAAATGTCGTTAGCGAAAGGGTTAACCCTTTCCCCGTACAAACATATTTTCACGCATTTGCAAACAGAGTAGACCCAGATCAGAGGAGCCGTCTGATCAGGGTCTGCTCTGTTTGCTAATGAAATTTGATAGACCTGTGTCTTTAGTTGGCTACAATGCTCCACCTTCCATATTTCATTATGTCCATGAATAATCAGTAAGTACTGAAATTTTAAAATAAACATAGAAAAGGGAAAGGGTTAAAAAGAAAAAATAATGTCCCATTTTTTATGATGCATGTACAGTACAATGTCCACTTTTTATGTACATTACTTTAGCAGGGTGACAGGGCTTATTTTTTGCATGGCATCCTTTATTTGGTCTCATTTCTGCTGGCAGGTGACACATTTTCCTTTGAACACTTTTGTTCTAATTCCTGTCATATTTCTCACTTTCTTGTCCATGTGTATCTTAAGATAGATATACATGTAATATAATTTAAACTGGATCTTCATTCATTGATGGGATAGCTAATTGAGTTTATTCTGTATGCATTATCAACATTTCATTATCAACCAATAACAACTCATCTTCTCATTTCAAAATTGCATGCATAAACATAATATGTATGATTTTTTATAACTGATTGTTAATTTACTTTTACAGTGATTGACCTCATTTTGTCTAGCCTGCTTGTTGTCAGCTCAACAGTTGCCAAAGTGGCAGTTGTGTAAGCACATACATATGTCTGTCTGTTTGTCCATTTGATTTTGTCACAGCCAAGCCATTATTTTGCATCAACAGATCTCCATATAACTTGGCCCATATCATGAGTAGACAGTGTACCAGGTACAAGGGCCTTAACTCTCACATCACAGATTTTGAAATGTATCCTTGATTTAATTTTCTTCATTCACTGGGTCAAACAAAATTTAATTTTATAAATAGCTTAGTCACTAGTAGACAGTTTACCATGTATAAGAACTATTACTCAAGATTCACTGCACCAGAGGCTGGGTAGATTTTACTTTAATTGCTGTAGTGAAAATTTAATAAACAAATAAATATTTTCTCTGACATCACTGATCAGATTTTTAAAAAAAATGGCAGGAATGTTCCTTAGGTGACCATTTACAAAGTTGTAACCCATAAAATACAAGAGCACTACTTGGGGGTTCCAATGTTAATGTTTTCGAACAGTGACAACGGAAATGCAGATGGTGGAATTACTACATAGCTCTTTTTTTTCTTTAAAAAGCAGACAAGCTAAAAATGGCCACCATAGATTGGGCTAAATCCCTTCTATGGCTAAAGGGAGCATTAAACCATTGAACAGATTTTTATGTACCAGTATTTTTGTAAGAATAATCGGTGAACATTAGCCATGTATTCATTTTGTTTCCTTAAAATAAAAAATGGGGCATATGGCTAAGCGTCACATTTTATTTATAGGTCAATGTTACCTTGACCTTGGTCTCCATTTAAGTGACCTTGACCTTGGTCTTCATTTACAAAATAAACTTGTGCACAGCAAACCTCATACACCTAATCAGCTAGGATCACAGATATGGCATGTGAGTTCATCTTAGGATGGTAGAGTGTAGCATACTAGTTTTAGGTCAATGTGACCTTGACCTCATTTACAAACAAACCTGCCCGGAGCATATCTCCTACACTACTTCAGCTAGGATCACCAAATATGGTGTGTGAGTACATCTTGGGATGACTGGGTGCCACATACTATTCATAGGTCAATGTGACCTTGACCTTGGGCTTCATTTACAAAAAAAGCTTGTCCACAGCATATCCCTACACCAAATCAGCTAGGATCATCACTAAATATGGTGTGGGAGTTCATCTCCCAATGGAGGAATGTCGCATACTTTTTGTAGGGCATGTGGCCATGACCTTGGCATTTGACCTCAAATACAAAAAAGCTTGTCTTTTGTGGTAGCTTGAGTTCAAATTCTGCTCATACTATATGCAATCTTTACTTTCATTTTGTAGTGCATATGCAGACCTGCTTACAAATCACATTCCATTGCTAGTGCTTTGCTTTGGGGGCATTTGTCACCTACTGCGACATTTTTCTTGTTTGGCTATATTTTGACAATAAATTGACATAAATGTCAAATGTAAAATGTCAATGGTCGATTCCCGGTAGAGGCAGTGCCTTATTTCATATTACTTTCCCTCATATAAACGTACTTTCAAACAGAGTAGACCTCTATGAGGCGTATGAACAGGGTCTGCTCGGTTTGCAAACTGAATTTGATAATTCGGTTTCTTTACTTTCTAAAATGGCTATATGGCTCTATGAGCCGTATGAACAGGGTCTGCTCTGTTTGCCAACTGAATTTGATAATTCGGTTTCTTTACTTTCTAAAATGGCTATATGGCTCTATGAGGCGTATGAACAGGGTCTGCTCGGTTTGCCAATTGAATTTGATAATTCGGTTTCTTTACTTTCTAAAATGGCTATATGGCTCTATGAGCCGTGTGAACAGGGTCTGCTCGGTTTGCCAATTGAATTTGATAATTCGGTTTCTTTACTTTCTAAAATGGCTTTATGGCTCTATGAGCCGTCTGATAAGGGTCTGCTCTGTTTGCCAACTGAATTTGATAATTCGGTTTCTTTACTTTCTAAAATGGCTATATGGCTCTATGAGCCGTGTGAACAGGGTCTGCTCTGTTTGCCAACTGAATTTGATAATTCGGTTTCTTTACTTTCTAAAATGGCTATATGGCTCTATGAGCCGTCTGATCAGGGTCTGCTCTGTTTGCCAACTGAATTTGATAATTCGGTTTCTTTACTTTCTAAAATGGCTATATGGCTCTATGAGCCGTCTGATCAGGGTCTGCTCTGTTTGCCAACTGAATTTGATAATTCGGTTTCTTTACTTTCTAAAATGGCTATATGGCTCTATGAGCCGTGTGAACAGGGTCTGCTCTGTTTGCCAACTGAATTTGATAATTCGATTTCTTTACTTTCTAAAATGGCTATATGGCTCTATGAGCCGTCTGAACAGGGTCTGCTCTGTTTGCCAACTGAATTTGATAATTCGGTTTCTTTACTTTCTAAAATGGCTATATCGCTCTATGAGCCGTATGAACAGGGTCTGCTCTGTTTGCCAACTGAATTTGATAATTCGGTTTCTTTACTTTCTAAAATGGCTATATCGCTCTATGAGCCGTCTGAACAGGGTCTGCTCTGTTTGCCAACTGAATTTGATAATTCGGTTTCTTTACTTTCTAAAATGGCTATATGGCTCTATGAGCCGTCTGAACAGGGTCTGCTCTGTTTGCCAACTGAATTTGATAATTCGGTTTCTTTACTTTCTAAAATGGCTATATGGCTCTATAAGCCGTCTGAACAGGGTCTGCTCTGTTTGCCAACTGAATTTGATAATTCGGTTTCTTTACTTTCTAAAATGGCTATATAGCTCTATGAGCCGTCTGATCAGGGTCTACTCGGTTCGCTAATATAATTTGTTTCTTTACTTTCTAAAATGGCTACAGCGCTCTACCTTCCATACTTCGCTATGATTATGTTTTCTATCCATATTCAGTAGGTATTGCAATCTGGAATAAACATATAACAGGGAATGGGTTAAACAATGATCTTATCCTGTCCGAGCTGAGTCTTTAATACTGATGAAGACATGGAATGTGTTAAAGTCTAGATTAATCATTAAACCCGAACGATCTCATGTTTATAGTTATTATAAATAATTTTACAACCACCGAATCCGGGAACATCAAGATAAATGATGAATGTATTTACAAAGAATGTCGACTCCGATCTAGGAGGAGACAAAGGAAGGGTCCGACGATTACTGATTTACCTTACACAGTTTTTGAATGAAATATATCATATAACAATTATAGACCTGTCAATTTTGAAAACACGTACTTGAAATAACTAATCAATGGATCTCCAGTCATACATGACTACCTCTGTGTTATGTTACATTGACAGCACTTAAGCTATGAACGAAAATGTTGTTATCAATTTAAATTTGGATCGAAACACAACACTTGCAACTCTAAGTGAGAGCTCTTTAACAATGAAACTAGATTATTTTGTATATGGATAATGATAATCAAGACAAGTGAAGCAAACGACATGTTGGCACATATTAATTTAGTCAGTATACTTAAGGTTCACCGACACACAAATGT
Organism: Azorinus chamasolen; assembly: GCA_963576725.1. Taxonomy (NCBI): domain Eukaryota; kingdom Metazoa; phylum Mollusca; class Bivalvia; order Cardiida; family Solecurtidae; genus Azorinus; species Azorinus chamasolen. Next base: position 44,116,495 of record OY755250.1, on the reverse strand, counting down.
TGAATACGTAAAATATCGAACTAAAGACAATATGCTATTTTGGGACAGCCCCCGTATATTTTCAACGTTTGAAATCATTAAACCAATAATGGATTGCAAACATTCGTTAAATTGTTTTTGGTCGAAAATAAGTTTAACCGTTCGGCTGCTGAGCAAAGTTTGTTTGTAGAAAACGTCATCGAGTTCAGTTGTCACTGTTTATTCTTTCTCTTAAGACACTCTATACAGGTTTGGCTCTTGCTCTATGGACATGTTTCAATCCTTCTTTATAGACATTTATTCCAGGTTTCACACTTACTCAATGGACACAATATTTAGGTTTAACTCTTAATCTAGCGTTTCATTCTTACTCAATGGACACATTATATAGGTTTCCTTATCAATCTAGACATCACTCTTGAACAATGGACACTTTATAGAGGCCTGATTCTTAGTCTAGGTTTCACTCTTAGTCTATGTTTCACTTACGCTAGGTTTCATTCTTACTCTAGGTTTCACTCTTAGTCTATGTTTCACTCTTACGCTAGGTTTCATTCTTACTCTAGGTTTCACTCTTAGTCTATGTTTCACTCTTACGCTAGGTATCATTCTTACTCTAGGTTTCACTCTTAGTCTATGTTTCACTTACGCTAGGTTTCATTCTTACTCTAGGTTTCATTCTTACTCTAGGTTTCATTCTTACTCTAGGTTTCACTCTTACTCTAAGTTTAATTCTTACTCTATGTTTCACTCTAATTCTATGGTCACTTTATATAGGTTTCATTCTTACTCTATGTTTCACTATTACTCTAGGCCTCACTATTACTCTATGTTTCACTCTTACTCTAGGTTTCATTCTTACTCTAGGTTTCATTCTTACTCTATGTTTCACTCTTACTCTAGGTTTCGCTCTTACTCTATGTTTCATTCTTACTCTAGGTGTTCACTCTTACTAATGGTTTCACTCTTACTCTAGGTTTCACTTTTACTCTAGGTTTCACTTTTACTCTAGATTTCACTCATACTCAATGGACATTTTATAGAGGCTTGATTCGTACTCTAGGGACATTTAAGCATACAGTAGAACCCCTCTATTGTAACCACTAAATGAATAAACATGAGTGTCGTTATAAGACGGTGGCTGCTTAATGCAGGACAAATGTAATGCAGAAACCTCCCCCAAGAACTTTCTGCATTACTTCTGTCCTGCATTAAGCTTCCGCTTACCTCTGCCACCCAAAATTATACCTATTTTAGGTGGTCGCATTTAGAGAGGTTTCTCTGCATTTTATTATTTCTTTAAAAAGACTTTATATAGGTGTCACATTTATTCTATGGTCACTCTATGAACACATTCTACAGGTTTCACTCTTACTCTATGGACTCTTCATACGGGTTTCATTCTTATGCTATTCCTTCTCCATAGACACTTTATGCAGGTTACACTTACTAAATGTCAACTTAAGGCAGAGGCTTCTCTTAATCTCTGTTGTCCTTTCAAGAAAGATTTCATTCGAACTAGATCTATATGGTCATTTTAGGAAGAATTCATCTCTTTGGATATTTAAACATTTAGTCTATGTTATATAGAGCTTTGAATATGTGCATAAATTAGAGCAGTTGACGTATTAGAGAGCTGAATAGACCAAATGTTGCGTCCATTCTTTCTCAGCGTGCTAAAGGTTCACTATATAATGATTGGGTTTACCGTGTTTAAAAGTCGATAAATGCAACAGACGTGTAAAACCCTTTATTCACTAAACGTATTTGTAATTCAATATTTTATAACTCTTTGTTCGCCATAGTCGTATCTGCGTACCTAAGTGTTTAACCCTTCTATTGCTGAATTTTAAAATACATTTCTCCTTCGTTACCCATGTCCTGTTGTATATTTACATATATCTTCACTGTGTACAAGTATTTCGCTGTGAAATCACTGCTGTGGAGTGCACTGGTTGCACAATCAACTTGTAAATAGTGCAGACACTGATGAGACAGTTCCTACAGGAATCGAAACACAACACTTGCAACTCTGAGAGCTCTTTAACAATGAAACTAGATTATTTTGTATATGGAAAATGATAAACAAGACAAGTGAAGCAAACGACATGTTGGCACACATTAAAGTAGTCAGTATACGTAAGGTTCACCGACATACAAATGTTGTTTGCTTAACCCATTCCTTCATAGGCTATTTTTAGATCCAACCACTTTGACTAAATCTACCGAAAAGGAGCATTAACTAGAGAAAAAGATTTTGTTTAGAATTTCGAAGTTTGAAACCATTGCTCTATTTATCACAATGGTTTCTACAGAGTGACTTTAACAGATGCGTCAAAAGGCTTCAATATGCGGGAATGGGTTAAAATATCGAATTAAAGAAAATGTATATATGCTCTTTTGGGACAGCCCTCGCATATATATTCATCGTTATAACAAAATACCAATAATGGATTGCAAACATTCATTAAATTATTTCTTATCTAAAATACTTATTAACCTTTTGCTTGTATAAAAGGTCATCAATTCAAGTTATAACTGTTCAATCTTTCTCTTTAGACGCTCTATACAGGTTTCGTTCTTATTCTATGTAAGCATATTTCAATCCTTCATAGACCTTTACTCGGGGTCACTTTATATAGGTGTCATTCTTACTCTAGGTTTCACTCTTACTCTACGTTTTATTTTTATTGTAGGCTTCATTCTTACTGTAGGTTCCACTCTTACCCAATGGTGACTTTATAGGTTTCACTCTTATTCTAGGTTTCATTCTTACTCTAGGTATCACTATTGTTCAATGGTCACTTTATATAGGTATCATTCTTACTCTAGGTTCTAGTCTTACTCTAGGTTTCATTCTTACTCTAGGTTACATTCTTACTCTAGGTTGCACTTTTACTCAATGGTCATTTTATATAGGTTTCACTTTTACTCTAGGTTTCATTCGTACGCTAGGTTTCATTCTTACGTTAGGTTTCACTCTAACTCTAGGTTTCTTACTCAATGGACACTTTATACAGGTTTGATTCTTACCCTATGGACATTTTAAGCATATTTCATTCTTTCGTTAAAGACACTTTGTATAGGTTTCACATTTACTCTAAGGTCACTTTAACCCTTTCCCTTATGTAAGCGCACTTTGTAGTATCTGCAAACAGAGTAGACCCAGATCAGACGGTTCCAAATATGAGCCGTTTGTTCAGGGTCTGCTCCATTTGCTTATGGTGTAATATAGATCTAATTCTACAGCTTCTGCCTGGGCCAAAAAGTCACCTGTTCATATGCCATTATAAAAAATAATCTTATTAATATATATGACGTCATTATTTCCTATATGAATATTCATCATGGAAAGGTTTAAACAGGTTTCACTCTTACTCTGTGGACTCTTCATACAGGTTTCATTCCTACGCTATGGGCACTTTACACAGAGCTGATTCTTTATCTATAGACACTTTATGCAGGTTACACTTTCTAAATGTCAACTTAAGGCAGAGACTTCTCTTAATCTCTGTTGTCTTTTCAAGAAAGATTTCATTCGAACTAGACCTATATGGTCATTTTAGGAAGAATTCATCTCTTTGGATATTTAAACATTTAGTCTATGTTATATAGAGCTTTGAATATGTGCATAAATTAGAGCAGTTTGCGTATTAGAGAGCTAAATAGACAAAATGTTGCGTCCATTCTTTCTCAGCGTGTTAAAGGTTCACTGTATAATGATTGGGTTTACCGTGTTTAAAAGTCGATAAATGCAACAGGCGTGTATACCCCTTTATTCACCAAACATATTTGTAACTCAATATTTTATAACTCTTTGTTCGCCATAGTCTGCGTATCTAAGTGTTTTAAACATCTAGCGTTTTGATTCAACCATTTACTCCATAAATACATATTTCTACGCCTTTTAAACAGAGTAGACCCAGATCTAAAAGGAGTCGTCAGATTAGGGTCTGGTCTCAATTCTACGAGTCTGTCAGTATATAAATCCCTTATTCATTGTGCCATTATAAAACATAAACCATCTAGGAGCCGACTGATCTGAGTCAACTCTGTTTACAAAGGCATGAACATGCGTTTATATAAGGAAAAGGGTTAAAAATTAAGTACCGAAGACAAGAATGAGTCAATTCTCTTAAAACCTGTCTTAACAATTTGTAATGGACACCCAAGTAAGATCCTCTATGGACTCTCCATACAGGTTTCATTCCAACGCTATGGGCACTTCACACATTTCATTCGAACTAGATCTATATGGTCATTTAAGGAAGAATTCATCTATTTGGATATTTAAACATTTAGTCTATGTTATAGAGCTTCGAATATGTGCATAAATTAGAGCGGTTGACGTATTAGAGAGCTAAAGAGACCAACAATTAAATGTTGAGTCCATTCTTTCTCAGCGTGCTAAATGATTGGGTTTACCGTGTTAAAAGAATTTAAATGCAACAGGCGTCTAAACCCTTTATTCACCAAACGTTTTTGTAATTCAATATTTTATAACTCTTTGTTCGCCATAGTTGTATCTGCGTATCTAAGTGTTTAAAACATCTAGCGTTTTTCATACTGAGACCAAAATGAAGATATGTGTACTAAGTACTATCATTGTCGTCTGATGGATACATTTTCGTCTGCTTCAAAGCAATGAAGACCATAATCAAGTCATCGTGACACTGACATGATACCCAGTAACACCATCCTGACACCGAAAACACACATTCATATTATCCCGCCACTGGCTTTACATCTAGCCATATCATCCTAGGAGACTGGCATCATGCCATTTCACAACATTCAACTATCGGCATTGCTCGCATGTACATCATCCTGATACTGGTTTTGTAGCAATGCACACATCCTGAATCCTGATATAAAACCATTTCACATCATCCTGACACCGGTATCACACTCACTTACGCCACCCAGGCAATGTCATTACGCCCTTTCAAATTATGTTGATATTAGCATGAAGCCCATTCAACCCATATTAACACTGGTGATACACCTAGGAATATCATCACGACACTAGAGTTACATCAATCCATATTATCATGACATCGGTATTATAACATGGTGAGAAAGTTGTGACTCGACTTGGACTCGAACCCAGGACCCCTGGTTTACCATGCCTACACTCTACCGACTGAGCTACCAAGCCACACAGTAAAGCCTATCAACTTATTTCACCATAATCTCAACCCGGCTACAGGTATCACCTCCATTCACATCATCTGGACATTGGCCTAACACTATTCACATCATATTGACAATGCCATTGCATTATCCGGACACTGGTTTTAAACCCAGACACATCATAACACACAGACATGACACCTATCCACATCATGCTGGGGCTTACCTTTTGCCCAGAAACATCCTGACAGAGGCCACACACTCAGTTGCACCACATTGACAGTGTCTTTACACTAAGACATACTCTGCCACCGGCATTACAGTTAAACAAAACTTTTCCATCCAGTCACCTCATCATGGCACCGATATTACATCAAATCACTTTATCCTTCACCGGTTTTACAAACATTTCTATCACCCTGCACCGGTTTAAATCCTCTCACCGTACAGTCCCTGTACGCGGTTACATTATCCTGATATAGGTTTTACAACCACTCACATTATTCCAACATATGCCTTGCACACAATAAAATTATCCTGACACATGCTTACGACCAGCCACCTTATCTAAACGCAGGCATAACAACCAGTCACATTATCCTGTCAAAGACCTTATAACATGTATCTTTATCCTGACATAGCCTCTCCAACAAATAACATTATCTCGACCCAGACTTTTCAAAGGTTACAAATGAAAAAAAAGTAAAGTCAAGCAGGCAAAGCCACATTCAAAACGCAACCACCACCAAAACATCGATAGATAGTATGTTACATAGAGGATCTTACATAAGTGTTCTTGATTATTGGATTTATTAAATGAGTCTTTTTAAAACGATAAAAAACGAGCTTTAGCGAGTTTTTTATCGTTTTAAAAAGACGAATTTAATAAATCCAATAATCATGAACACGAATGCAAGATCCTATTTATAACATAACACACACAAATGTTATTTGCAGCCAATATTTCAGCAGTAACGTGGATTGTTATAAATTCTCCTTACATATAGAAATGATGAATGAAAGGTGTTATTAGGTTCGCTAGGTAACTGGGACAAAGTAGGTCCAATTTTTCCAACTTTATTTTTTACTTACTGTCATATCAACCAGGATCTAATTCAGACCTCTCTGGTATTCAATTTAACTGTGATAGTTTATGATACAAAAACATACAGAAACACGTCAAAATAATTTTTGAGTTACAGTTTGGACATACATAGTTACCATCACGTCACATTATGACGTCATTGTACACAACATGTGTCTATGTAAAGCGCGCCATTTACATGAAGAAATACATACAGTCGCCAACACGTCCGACACTCACTGTCAATGGGATTCGAAATGCGCCTTCGTTTTGGTATATTAAGCCCTTCATTAGTGTTGTATGTATACACATGGACATGGACATTTCCACCGAGAAAAAAAATCTCGATTCAAGTTCAGTGAAAATGTTTGAAATGGACAAAAGATTCAGTACGAACTGCTGCATAAAATGTGTTGGAACAGGAGGAAGATTTTCGCGATCAGCTGAGTTAGTGAGTATAGCATATTTGAAATATGTTTGTGCTGTGCTGGATTCAGATGACTATTGTTGTTGATTGATGAGATATTTGTATGAGTAGAAATCTGCATAAACAAAAGGACATGCGGTGAAGAAAATGCAAAGTTGAGGAGGCATTTTAATTTAAATGTAGAATTGATTGTATGGGTCAGAGTAGCTGGTAGGTCTTTTTTGGCATACATTTTGTATATGATTCCTGACAGCGATTACAATTTGTATTATTTTATCGAAATTAAGGCGCAAGTGCCAACAATCCTTTGTCATCTATCGTGACTCAATCGTGGACAGGTAGGTCGACCACCGTCCGCCAGTTTGTTTGTTTTGACAGCGCGTATGAATCGTTCGAATGTCATTCGGTCGTTCGAATGTTATTCACTAGTGATTATATGCCCATGATTATCAAAAAATAAATGATAGTGTTACGTCACGCTGAAGCCACGTGTTATGTTATAAATACAAATACACACCCAAACACGCGCACATATGCTAGATGAACACAGAAAACATTAACAAACATACAAGTACTAGATATAAACGCAGAGCTTTATCAGTCACATCACCCTGTCACACGTCTTAACCTTTTTAGGGTTCCGGCTTTTGCCGAAATCCTTATAAAATGGATTGCGACTCAAACTATGGCGGAAAACCCTATTGCACGAGCGCTACCTAGCGGGAATCCCCCTAAGAGAATACGCGCATGTGCAGTGCTTGGCTTACAATCCGGTTCCGGAATCTTACAAAATATTTATAATGAAATATGGAAGGTGGATCCATTAGCAAACAGAGCAGACCCTGAATCTATGGGAGCGAGCTGTCTGATCTGGGTCGAATCTATTTGCAGATGCATGAAAACAAGTTTATATGGGGAAATTAAGGGTTAAATAGACTTCTTCTGTTCTTTACGTCCTTTACAGTATAAAGGTTACAGCGCACTGGTGGTCAGTAGGGCAGGGCAACTGTTACATCATGCTCTTAACTCTTTGCACGCTAGCGGCGAAACTGTGATTACCTATGCAAACAGTTTGGATCCAGATGAGAGGCCACATAATTCTGCGTCTCATCAGGATTCAAACTGTTTGTTATCTTAATCATATTTTTGCATAAAATGAAAGAAAGTTTATTGAAGAATTGAAGCAGACGTCAATTGTTGCAAACGAAACATCACTCAGCATTATAAGGATTAAGCAAGCTGTAGGGATCTGTAACATCGTCTGCTTCAGGTTTGTCATCATTTGAATTTCTAAAAGATCAGTTTTAGGCATTTTGACCTAAGGCAAAATTGTCACAAGTGTAAACAGTTTAGATTTTGGTCAGACAGTTATTTGGTATTAGATCTGAATCCAAACAGGGTGTCCCACTTTGCCAGCCTTTATTGTTTAAGTAGCTTGGATGGTAGTATTAACAATTAATATTAAAAGGAAACAAGGGTTTTTGTATCCTTTATATTATTAAAAAATCATTAAAATGAAAAAAAGGAGAAAGGCAAACAAAATGAGACAAAGCACTTTCTTATCTTTTAATTTCTATACATTTCATCATTTATTGATTTACGTGTCAGGCTTATAGTATCTTATAGTGTCTTATAGCATCTTATAGTAATGTATGTAATTTATTTCTAATTCATATCATTTATTTAAATGACGACGGTTACTGATCAGGGTCTGTAGTGTTTACTACAGCACTAACTGTAATTTGCATGTATGACTATAATTTATTTTTAATTATATCATTTATTGATATACTTGTTACATATATGATGCTGCAAATAGCAAAGACCCTGGCCAGTTGTGGTAACTGATCGGGGTATGTATTGTTTGCAGCACAGACTCACAAATTGACCCTGAACAGACTCACACTCGCAGTCTCCTCAGGAAGAAGAAGTAAGAAAATACAATACAATCACACAAAAAGACAAGGTATAGGCATGGATAAAATATTAAGGGTCTTTTCTGTTTGCAAAAGCACAGAAAGGCTTATTTTGCTCAGACAAATTGTACCCGATATGGAACCCTGAAATCGTCTTCACTATATAATATAAAGTGAAACAATATTATGTGTCTAACAACCCATATACCAATGGGAGGTTTTACTTCAAATTTTCACCCATGATAAGCTATCAACCTTAATGTGAAGATTTTCTTAAATAATGTTATTATTGCTCTGACCATTTTACCAGAGTTATGGGACTCTGAAATTTTCTTCACTGTAAAGCAAATAGTCAAAAGTGCTTGATATAGAGACACTATTGTTCGGGGGGGGGGGGGTGCATCAGAAACAATTTTCTAGTTAACTTTATTTTCCCTGTTGTATCCTGTCATGCTAAGTTTAAATATATTTGTTACATTATAATTTGTCATATTGTTAATATCACCCCATAGTATATTTGGCAATTATTGTGTAGGGTATTTAGAATCATAAGGAATATGTCTAAAATTGGTGAAAGTGTATATATGGATAAGTGAATGATGCTTGCTAATTACTGTTATGGTCCACCAGATAGTAGCAGAAGTATGACCCTTACTTTCAAATAATGCAGTGATGGCTCTATACTTCATTAAACATCAATTTTGGCTCTATTGGCACAAAGTGGCAAGTTGAGCTATTGGAATCGCACTGTGTTTGACATATTCATAAAAAAATCTTTAAATGTCTTCCAAACTACCGACATGATTTTCAGAAAAATCCACAGCAAACAATCAATATAATAAATATATATTATGTCCGAAACCTTCAGTACTGTCAGTACTTTGATTTTGTTCTATGTTTATTCCAAATTTCAATACCTAATGAATATTCATTGACAAAATAGTTATAATGAATTATGGAAGGTGGAACATTGTAGCCATTTTAGAAAGTATAGAAACAGATCTTTCAAATTCCATCAGGAAACAGAGCAGACACTGGTCAGGTGGCTCCTAAAGGAGCCGTCTGATCTTTATCTACCCTGTTTGCGAATGCGTGAAAATGCGTTTATATGTGGAAAAGGGTTAAATCTAGTCACATTTTCCAAACACAGTCCTTCGAAAAGTCACATTATACCTTTGTGGACCTTACAATAAGTCATATCATCCGGATAACGGCCTTACATCCATTCACAAATCATCCTGACACTGGTATTACATAAAATTACACCACATCCTAACACCATCATTACACACACTTACATATCATCCTGACACGAGCATCATAGACATCCACACATCATCCGATGTTACAGATATAACGACCGTTCATATCATCCAGACACCGTCATTGCACATATCTGCACATCATCATGCCACTGAAATTATATTAAACACATTCACAAATAATCCTGACACTGGCAGTATATTATATACATTCACATATCATCCTGACACTGGCAGTACACATATCCGAACATCATCTTGACACTGTCATTACACATATCCGCGCATTATCCTAACACTGACAATATATTATACTCATTCACACATAATTCTGACACTGGCATTATATTATACACATCAACACATTATCCTGACGCTGGCATTACAGCCATTAACATTATTTAGCCTGACATTGACATCATATTATACTTATTCACACATCATTGTGACACTGACATCTGTCATGATCATATTATACTCATTCACACATCGTCATGACACTTGACATTTTATTATACTCATTTACACGTCATCATAACACTGACATCATATTATACGATACTCATGCACACATCATCAGGACACTGGCATTACAACCAGTCACGTTATTCTGACACAGGCCATGCACCAAATCTCCTCTTTCTGGTAGCAGCTTCGCAAGCAGCCACAGTATCACGGCGTGTATATTATATCCGGGCACATCACCCATTTGACAAGGACTTTATACCCATAATTGAAAACCTACCAAAGTCCTTATATCCAGTCGCAACTTGCTAACACATACCTAACATCCAGACACATTATCCTGAAATATACAGTACAACCAGTCACATCATCTGACACATACAGTACAACCAGTCACATCACCTGGCACATACAGTACAACCAGTCACATCATCTGACACATACAGTACAACCAGTCACATCATCTGACACATACAGTACAACCAGTCACATCATCTGACACATACAGTACAACCAGTAACACGATTCTGACACATACAGTACAACCAGTCACAGCATCTGACACATACAGTACAACCAATCACATCATCTGACACATACAGTACAACCAGTCACATCACCTGACACATACAGTACAACCAGTCACATCACCTGACACATACAGTCCAAACAATCACATCATCTGACACATACAGTACAACCAGTCACATCACCTGACACATACAATACAACCAGTCACATCATCTGACACATACAGTACAACCAGTCACATCACCTGACAAATACAGTACAACCAATCACATCATCTGACACATACAGTACAACCAGTCACATCACCTGACACATACAGTACAACCAGTCACATCATCTGACACATACAGTACAACCATTCACATCATCTGACACATACAGTACAACCAATCACATCATCTGACACATACAGTACAACCAGTCACATTATCTGACACATACAGTGCAACCAATTACATCATCTGACACATACAGTACAACCAATCACATCATCTGACATATACAGTACAACCAGTCACATCATCTGACACATACAGTACAACCAGTCACATCATCTGACACATACAGTACAACCAGTAACATAATTCTGACACGAAGTGTACAACCAGTCACATTAACATAGGCCTTAAAGGTATTCACATTATCATAGCACAAGCCTTACAACCAGTTACAATATTCCGCACCTGCATATTACCCCGCCAAAAGTAAAGTAGATGTATGAGTCATGAAGGAAACACCACATACAAAACCGCCCAAACATCACCACGACGAAATATACAGTAAATGAACATGCATATAAAAGACAAAGGGACGCACAAAGACGTAACTAACAAACAATAGGATGGAGATGGAAGTACCGCCTTGGAACGGTCAGTGACAAATGTCACTGGGGGTTTAAACCGGTGTAGGGGCGCCCAACATCACACTTGTTCTATTCCCACTCTAAAACACAAACAGTGTAAATAAATGTATCCCCTCTCCGATTAATCTACAACAACGGCAAAGGCAAATGCAGTGGTAAATTGATGTTTAACGAAAACAGTGTGAGTGAAACAAACTGTATCCACCTATCGCTAGACTAAGTGTACTCAATGATTTAGCTGCAACCGGAGTAAATGTAGAAAAATAATAAAGGGCACGACAAAAATGGGATCCGACGTCCTCCTTCCGTTTCCGGATTTAGGCTGTCTTCATAGAGTACTGTGCCTTTATTGTCGGCGTACATAAAATGAGGGCAACGTGTTTGCTAACTGTAAAATGGTTGACAACCAGACATGCAATATCTGTCTGTAAAGGTAAAAACTCATTCATCTGTCTGTATAAATTATCCCCCATCCATCTGTATGTATAGGTAATCATCCATCCATCTGTCTTTATAGGGAGTCACTCATCCATCTGTCTATATAGGTAATCGCTCACCCATCTGTATGTATAATCACTCATCAATCTGTCTATATAGGTCATCACTCATCCATCTGTATATATAGGTAATCACTGGTCCATCTGTCTGTACATGTAGTCACTCATCCATCTGTCTGTATATGGAATCTTTCATCCATCTGCATGTATACTATTGGGTAAACACTCATCCATCTGCAGCAGGCTAAAGATTTATATCGTTTTATTTGACTGTGCTCATTTGAATCAATCTATATATAACTGTTCGCCCTATTCACGATTCTCCGACCACTTCCGAGAAAGCTATTACGTAAACAATGGAGAGATCGGATGATCATCGGCAAAACGCGGAAGAATTTACGGAAAAGGTCGATAATATTGTGTTGTAGAACAAAAATTATCGGTTATTGATGAAATCGGTTTATTTTCGATATAAGTTCAAATTGGGAACCTTCATAATAATGATAGAGCATAACAAATACCAAGTTTTATGACATTATTGAAAATATGCGATCATTGTAGGGACCTCCTCTTTAATTGTAGATATTTCTAAATATATGTTTCATGTTGTATCATTGAACAAATGTAAACGTTTAAATGAGAGTTTAGATCTGCAAGAGTCTTATTATTTCATTTTTCTTCGATTCCGTAAACCGGTATCTGTCTTTATTTATTTGGACTTTTATTCTCTGTGTATCCCAATTCAGGTATCTTTTCTATTTTCTGTCTCATGTTCTCTTTTGGTTTGCTTAACATTCCCCTTCTCCCGTTATTGTCTACATAACCTTTCTTACTCCATTCTCTCTCTGTCCTTCTGCAATATATTACCACTTTCTCTACTTTATTTGTTTGTTATCTCATTTGTTTGTTATCTCGCCAATCCTCTGTATCTTTTCCTTGTCTTTCTTTCCTCATCTCTTCCAAATATTGCTTATTTTCTCTGGTTTGTAGTTGTTTGTATCTTATTCGCATATTTCCTTTCCTGCCTTTTTGTCTTTCTGTCTTTCTGTCTGTATGTCTCTGTGTGTATTTCTGCCCGTCTGTTTGTTTGTCTGCCTGTCCGTCCTTGCCTCTGTTTCTCTAGTACCGCTGTGCGTATATTTCTCAATGAGTCGCTGTCTGTGTGTCTCTCTCTATTTACCTGTCTCACCCAGTCTGTCTATATATGTGTATGTCTGTCTCTGCCTATCTCTGTCTGTCTCTGCCTGACTCTCCGTAAGTTTCTCCGTTTCCTCTCTCTGTGCTTCTCTCTCATTCCATCTCTCTCTTTCTCTCTCTTATTCGCTGGTTTTCTCAATATCCCCTTCTCTCTCGACTGTACGTTTTACACATTTACACATGTGTCCACGTAATGTAAAAAGTACATGTATGAGTCATACAGGAAGCACTATATATAAAACACACAACCACCCGAACAACACATAACCAACAAACAATATGGTGGAGATGGAAGTACCGCCCTGGAAAGGTCAGTGACAAATGTCACTGGAGGTTAAACCGGTTTAGGGGTGCCGTACCTACACTAATTCCATCCCTACCCTAAAAGACAAACAGTGTAAAGAAACGTATCCCCTCTCCGACTAATCTACAACAACCGCGATGACAAACACAGTGGTAAATTGTATGCAAAACGAAAACATATTTAAGTGAAGCAAACTGTATCCACCTATCGCTAGTGTACTCAATGAAGAGTAACTGTAGAAAAGTTATAAAGTGTACGACAAAAAACGAAATAGTACTAAGATCCGACGTCCTCCTTCCGCTTCCGGATTTAAAAGGTCGTCTTCACAATGTACAAAACCGGAAATAGGGCAGCGTGATTGCTAACTGTAAAAGGGTTGACAACCAGACATGCAGTATGTCGCAGTACTGTAGGATTATGTCCCTTTTTAAATGAATTTTCTAACATATTTGATGAACAAAGTGAGAAAATTGGTATGTCCAATTTCAAAGTTTTCTTAGTTTATGATATCTATATCCTCGCTTAAGCTGCTTTTCAGTTAAAATGAGATTTTGACTGTTAAACCCGCCAATTTATCGTTAATTGAGTGGGCTATACTATAAAGTATTCAACAAAAGACGGTCAAGTTCAACTGTTCTAGTGTCATTCTTCATAAACTCGTTGAGATACTTGTAACTTGAAAACAGTGTTAACCCAGATGTATGAGAACAAGATTGGGGCTATTTAATAGGATCTGCACTGCGATTAAAGGTCTACCTACGAGGATCGTATCGTGTTATATCGAGTAGGTATATTATTCAAATAGTAAATAATACAATAAAAGGCTGAATCATAAGATCTAAACTTGTGAACATTGTGTGCAGTCGTTCGTCATAAACACACGTGAAGTTAGGAATAAAGAATACATGGACGAAATATGACTTATAGCTTGTGACGAACATAAGTCAAGATGAAATCACTTGTAATTCTACATGAGTGCTGGTGGCTCAATTGGATCTTAGTCTGAGTGAGGAAACCAAACAGAAAAGAAGCTAACGACATTTTAGGACATTGTGAAACATTCAGCTGCACTTTAAATATCTTAAATCTTTCCTCTATAAGCTATTTTTGGATCCAACCTCTTTGAATGAATCTACCGAAAAGGAGCATTTACTAGAGAAAAGGAAAATGTTATAGTTATGCAGAAACCACTGCTCCTATGGAGAAAATGCTCTATTTATCACAATGGTTTCAAGAAGTGACTATTACAAAGGCGTGGAAACGTGTATTTACGGAGGACATATTTTGTCTGCTTCGTTTTAGAGAATATGATTGCTCTATTTCTTAATAAAACCTTTATAAAATCAATAAACATTATACCATACAGTTTGGATCCTTATGAGACGCCCAGTTACTCAGCGTCTCATCTGGATCCAAACTGTTTGCATATGGTATCACAGACACGTCATCATGGCACTGAATGGGTTAAAAGTACCGCATTATTAAAATGCACACTCCTACATTCAGATATATGACATAATGTTTATTATGTATACAGCAAATACAAACTTTACTATGAACCTGATAAATAAGTTTGTCATTCATATCCGAAAACACGTGCAAACCTATAGCAAGTTTGTACTTAACAGAAATTGTAAACAATTTTTCAAATTTGAAATCACTGTATATTATATACATGTATGTCCTTTGAATGCGGAACAAATACACCGTAGACTTACTGCAATTTTCTCTTTTCGCATTGCTACTTTTGCTTTCGAAGGATCTCCCACTTTCAGGATATATTTACATCAATGCGTTTCTCAGTTGCACAAATGATCACATCTTGTATGGTTTACCATTAAAACAATTATTTCTGAATAAAGGTTCATAGGTTCATAATGAATGTAATCAACCATTATAATCAATAATGGGCGTGCGTACATTCACAACCATATACAGTAAAACCCCGCTAATGTGACCACCAAAAAGGGGCAACATTCTGGGTGGCAGAGGCAGGTGGTAGCTTAATGCAGGACAAAAGTTTTGCAGAAAGCTCCTATAGGAACTTTCTGCATAACTTTCGTGCTGCATTAAGCAACCACCCGCTTCAAACGACGCCAGTGGTTGTTTATTAAGTGGTCGCATTAGCGGGGTTTCACTGTAATTTGAACAACACAACATCATTAAAGTTAAAGTCCTATAATTGGTTTTCATTTGGGACGTTTCTTCATAAAGATCTTCTGAATTTTGCCCTGTATTAAGCTACAATCTATGTGCATGTATCTGATATCCTACAAACGGAGTGCCCGCTTTAGAGATATTTAACCAGTATTCTATGGTCACTAACCTCATGCTTCACTTTAACTTCATGACGAACTTAGGTATATTTAACCCTATGGCAACTGAATATTTAGAAGTTTATACTGCCTGGTATCACCTATAGCGCCGAAGCCTTGCTGAAAGGTTACAGCATACATTTTGCTCGTTTCAGGAACCATTCGGAATCATCGGGGTTATTTGGCATGCATTCTGCATGCATTCGGGAGTGGCTTACGAAGCGTTGCGGAACAGACGCCTAAGTGACGCAGAAACATGACGAAACCTTGAGACTTACCTCAGGAATGCTTCCCGAATGGTTTCCGATCGTGCGGAAAGATTGCAGAAATGTCGCAGAAAATGCAAATGAGTGCCGAATCGTTGTAGAAAAAGTGCGGAAGGGTTGCCTATTTGAGAGTGTGAGTATATAATGGTGTCGCATATTTGAGTTTTCGAGTGGAAAAAGTGTCTCTTTGGAGTGGAAAATATGTTACCCCCTAGATTTAGACTAGATCCAAGCCGGATGGAGCGGGGTTACATCCGGCTCCCAACACCTAATGACTGTGGGCCGGGATACATGGCACTATTATCATGTAATAAAGACCGACAGTCCTTTTACGTCCGGACCAGCCCTCTTATGATCGTTGTATGTTAATACCCTTTCTAACTGTATGTATTACCTGATCCTTCTCATCATGCATGGTGTTTAGTTGTCGTATTATTTCAATATATGTGACTGTTGATTGCTTAAAAACCTCTCATACTAAATTGAGAAATACAGTAGAACCCCTCTAATGCGACACTTAATGAATAAACATGGATGTCTTTATAAACAGGCGGTTGCTTAATGCAGGACAAAAGTAATGCAGAACACTCCTCAAAATGCTTTCTGCATTACATTTGTCCTGCATTAAGGTAACACCTGCATTTAGCACGCATACTTATACCTCTTTTAGGTGGTCGCATCAGCGGGGTTTTACTGTATTTATTTTCTCATGCCAGTTCTTTATTAATCGTACCCATGTTTGTCTCATCTTCATTATATCTTAATTTCAACACGCACTCACATTCGCGCACGCACACACGCACTCACGCACAAACATGTAGATATTCAACACTGCTGGACTAACATACGGCAAAATGAGTTTCAACCATTTGTTCCCAGTGACCCTTATAAAATACATAGACAAACAGTGTAGAATCAGATCAAAACCAGATTGCGGAAGGATCCCTCTGATCAAGTTCTGCACTGTTTGCTGAAAAAATGGACGGGTTCTAATGTATAATCTGGACGGGTTTACCTCAAATATATGGATTAATCGCTAACTAAACGCTTACGTTTGATTTATCGTCATGGTGATGATTTCTTTTACGGCTAGTTGCAGATATATACAATACAGTAAACACCCTCACGAACGTCTAAAATCAGTATCAAAGCCTGTATTTAACACATTCCCGCACATTGACGCATTTCGACCCCTCTACTAAAGCCACTTTGTGAAACCATTGTGATAAATATAGCATTTGTTCCATAAGAGCCAATGCTTTATTTATCACAATAGTTTAAAAACTACACAAATCTAAAATTTTCATTTTCTCCAACTAATGCTCCTTTTTGTATATTTATTCACATAGGTTGGATCTAAAAAAGCCAAATATATATATGATGGAATGGGCAAATATATATTTTGTAGCTTTTTATAGGATGAAAGTCATGCAGAAAGCTCGTGTGTGTAATATCTGCATGACTTTCACTCTGCCTAAAACAACCACGCAACCATTCCTCGTTATTAAAATTTCGATTTAGAGTTTGTTTTTGCCGCATATCCGTTTACAGCAGGCCATATATCATGTGTATAAAATACAGGGGCGCTGTACTATGGAAGACAATTTTGTACAGTAAAACTACATTTGGCTGGTTTGTATCCAAACTAATAATCGTCTGCACAAACTGTCGTCTGCTTTAAGTTTCATATTTGACTTTCTTTCAATTTCGTTTTTTTCTCTAACGTTAAATGTGCCAAGCAGTTTGTACCCTGGTCCAGAGGTTATAAAACCTTTTGCTTGAGTCTGAGATCATTCTCAAGTATCTGGTTGGTCAAATTCTGAGCTTGCCCAGGATATGGGACCATGCTTATAAAACGTTTAGTTGAGTCTGAGTTCGTTCTCAAGCTTTTGATTGGTCAGATTTGAACCTTTGGCTCAAATCTGACCAATCAAAAGCTTGAGAACTCAAATCTGACCAATCAAAAGCTTGAGAACGAAACTCAGACTCAACTAAAAGCTTTATAAGCATGGACACTGACTAATCAGAGACTTGAGAATGATCCCAGCTTCTGCCTCGGAAGTTTTGAGTAATTCGACATACAAGACGCGGAATTATTCGATATTTAAGACGCTAAATAATTCGACATGCAAGAGGTCGAGTTATTGTAAGACGCCGAGTTAATAGATATGTAAGACGCCGCATTATTTGATATGTAAGACACAGATGTATTCGATATATATAAGACACCGATGTATTCGATATGTAAGACGCCGAGTTATTCAACATGTAAGACGCCGAGTAAATAGACATGTAAGACGCCGAGTTATTTGATATATAAGACACTGAGTTATTCGACATATAAGACGTCGAACTATTCGGTATGTAAGACGCCACGTTATTCGATATGTTAAACGACGAGTTATTCGACATGTAATACGCATCGAGTTATTCGATATTTAAGACGCCGAGTTATTCGATATGTATGACAACGAGTTATTCAACATGTAAGACGTGTCGAGTTATTCGATATTTAAGACGTCGAGTTATTCGACATGTAAGACGCCGAGTTATTTGATATGTAAGACGCCAAGTTATTCTACATGTAATACGCCGAGCTTTTCTATATATAAGACGCCGAATTATTCGATATGTAAGTCGCGCCGAGTTATTTTGATATGTAAGACCCCGAGTTATTCGACATTTAAGACGCCGAGTTATTCTGCATGTAATACGCCGATATTTTCTATATATAAGACGCCGAGTTATTTGATATTTAAGATGCTGAGATTTTCGACATATAAGACGCCGAGTAATTTTATATGTAAGACGGCGAGCTTTTCGATATGTCAGGCGCCGATTTATTCGATATGTAAGCTTCCCCTATTACAGCAAGCACTATGAGTCGTTTTCCTGCAACCATGGCGACACAAGAGGTAATGGAGGAATTCACTTCTATCTGAATTGGACTCTGATTTAACCCTTTCCCTGATGAATATTGATGTTTGAAATAATGACGTCATGAATATTAATGAAACTGTTTTTATAATGGTATATGAAGAGAGGACATTTTTGGTTCAGGCAGAAGCTGTAGAATCAGATGTATATTACATGTACACCATAAGCAAACAGAGTAGACCTATAGGAACCGTCTGATCTGGGTCTACTCTGTTTGCAGATAAGTCAAAATGCGCTAACATAGGGGAAAGGGATAAACGACTTTTGGCAGCATTGCAAATAGAGTAGACCCAGATCATACAGCTTATGCTCTGTTTGTTTATGAAATGATACAGATCTGACTCTGTAGCGACTGTCTCAGGCAAAAAACGTCCGTACCACCTCGACCTAGAGTTACATTTCGCTACTTGAAGAAAAACATTTCTAATTTTCATTCAGATTATGTTCTTGTTCCTGCTGACAAGGCATCAAACAATGTAATAATTATTTGAAGATTGTATTATGTTGATGTTTTAAAGAAGGAGCTAACTGATTCAAAAACTTATATAACCGTTCAAACACCTGAAAAAGATATAGTCTCGGAACATTTAAAAATGTGCAATGATTTTAAGTCTGGTCCTAACATAAAACAACATAAACTTTCTACTTTGTACTGGATTCCGAAACTACATAAAAACCCTTTTAAGTCGCGTTTTATTGCCAACTCTAGCTGTTGTACCACTACTAAATTATCTATACTTTTGACGTCCTGTCTTACTACGATCAAAGAACATGTTAAACGCTACTGTGATAAAATATATGAAAATTCTGGTATTAATGTTTTTTGGTCCATAAAAAATTCAAATGATGTTTTAACAAAACTTGAAAATGAACAGTATAACATTTCTTTACTGAGCTCTTATGATTTCTCTACACTCTATACTACTCTACCTCACCATCTTATAAAGGATAGACTTATTAAATTAATAGAAAAAACCTTTGCCAGAGAAAACAAAATGTTCATTGCTTGTAATGTTCAACGTTCATTCTTTTCGAATTCAGAAGTTGAACATTACACAATGTGGACTTGCCTTGATGTTTGTAGATCTCTTACCTTTCTTTTAGATAATATATTTGTGCGTTATGGAGATACCATATATCGTCAAGTTGTTGGTATACCCATGGGTACAAATTGTGCCCCTCTTGTTGCAGATTTGTTTTTGTATTGCTACGAGAGGGATTTTATGCTTAGCTTAAAACCTGATACACAGACCGATATTGTTAATGCTTTTAATAAAACTTCAAGGTATTTAGACGATATTTTGAATTTAGATAATCCTTATTTTGATACTATGGTTTCTTCAATCTACCCAAAAGAACTGTCTTTAAACAAAGCTAATCAATCTGACATTAATGCTTCATTTCTAGATTTGAATCTTTCAATTACAAATGATAAAGTTTCGTCCAAAGTATACGATAAAAGAGAAGATTTTAATTTTAAAATTGTTAATTATCCTTTTCTAGATGGGGATGTGCCACGTTCTACATCTTATGGTGTTTATATTTCTCAACTTATTAGGTTTGCCCGAGCCTGTTCTTTGCTTGAAGATTTTAACAGACGTAATTTAGTTATAACTGATAAACTTCTTAAGCAAGGTTACAGATATCACAAACTTCGGAAAACCTTTTCTAAATTTTATTATCGAAATTTACCTCTCATTAGTAAATATAATTGCAATCTACGGACGTTACTGCGACAAGGCATTTCTCAACCAGAATTTTATGGGGATGTTATCTACAAACTTAGGAAAATTCGGGGTCATATCCATTTTCATGATTTGTTTATAAAACGCATTAAAAAATTTAAAAAGAAAGGTTATGATCCTATTATATTGCAACACACTGCATGTTTGGTTATCGACCCTTTTACAGTCGGTAGCTACGCTTCCCTCTTTGCTTGCGCGATGACAGGCCGAGGGTAGTACTCTATGATGGTATACTCTTAAACTTGGATACAGGAGGAGCTTACCAGACTCATGTATTATTTTTTCCCTGTCGTGCCCTTAACGGCTTACCTGCAGGTGCTCTGACTTCAGCAAAGTCATTGAGTACATATTTGACGGATTGTCACAGTTATTATGCTATGTTTTACATGTTGTCCTGTGTTCACCGTCGTCTATGTTGTGGGTAAGTCCAGCGGGGATACCTTTATTTACAATATTTGTAAAGCTAGGGTGACTTTGAGAGAAGTGTGAGGTTAGGACGTCCGTAAACCGGTTTAAACCCCCAGTGGTGTTTTTGCTGCTGACCGTGCCAAGGCGGTACTCTCTTTGTCACCCTTCCTTTTGTTTGCATTGCGTCTTTGTGCTTGTGGTTTGTTCATGTTGTGGAACGTTTGTCCCTGGTTCTTGTGTGTCTTTTGGTGTTTTCTGTGTTCATTTCGTGTGTGTGCGTGTGCGTTTGGGTGTGTGGTTGTGTATGTGTGTGCCATGCTGTCTATCGGTGTTTTGGTGGTGGTTGCGTCTTGCATGTGGCTTTGCCTGCTTGACTTTACTACTTTTCCATTAATAACACTCATGCAGAAATAACTTTGGGTGTGTTATAATGTCTGTTCCATCTCATTTCATCCGAAAGATAAATGGAAAGATAAACCCAGTCTCTCGTGGCAGAAATGGTTCAACCATTTACTCCATAAATACACATTTTACGCCTTTGTAAACACAGTAGACCCAGATCTGATTAGGGTTCTACAATTCTACGATTCTGTCAGTATATAAATCCCTGATTCATTGTGCCATTATAAAACATAAAACATTATAAAACCTCTAGGAGCCGACTGATCTGAGTCAACTCTGTTTCCAAAGGCATGAACATGCGTTAATATAAGGGAAAGTGTTAAATTTAAGCATTCGAGAGTACCGAAGACACGAATGGGTCAATTCTCTTAAATACAGTCGAACCTGTCTTAACCCTTTCCCTCATATAAACGTATTTTCACGCATTTGCAAACAGAGTAGACGCAGATAAGACGGCTCCTAGAGGAGCCGTCCGATCAGGGTCTACTATGTTTGCTAATAGAATTTAATAGATATGTTTCTTTGCTTTCTAAAATGTCTACAATGGTCCACCTTGAATATTTCTTTATAACTATTTTGTTAATGAATATTCATTAGGTATTGAACTTTGAAATAAATATTGAACAGGTAAAGGGGTTAAGCGGATATTCATATCATTATCATAATAAACTCGTTTCATAATAACAATTTGTAATGGACACTCAAGTAAGATCCTCTATATACCAACTTAAGATTTTAAAAAAGCGATTTTCTGGAAGAACAAGTTAGTTGGGAATGATTTTATAATAGAATTCTTAAATAGTATATTAATACAAACACACCTATGTTTTTATCTTCAGTGTTAGACTTTTATTTAACGATGTAGCTAGACCAATAATTAAAGTGCTTAACTGTTCAACCGTTATTCCGCCTGTAAGCCCTACTACCACGCGGACATAACAGGTATGGTCAGTAAATTCCGGTCGGATGAAGAGATAAGTATAACCATTACAAAGGGGGCCATATCGTGGGTCTACATGGTCTAAGAGGTCAAACAAATTGATTTGGTCGATTTAGTGTTATATTATTATAACACTATATCGACCCAATCATTTTTATGACCTTTTAGACTATGTAGACCCATGAAATGGCCCCCTGTGAATCAATACATTTTCAAAACTGACTGTTGGACTATTTAGCTGTAAAATGAGTTTCGAGCATTTATGCCCAGTGTCCCTTATATAGGAGACAGGTAAACAGTGCAGACCCAGATCTTGAAGGAACCTACAGAGATCTAAAAGAGCAGACCAAGATCAGACGGCTCCTATAGAAGCCGTCTGATCAGGTTCTTCTCTGTTTGCTTCTAGAATAATATAGATCTGATTCTTTATTTCCTACTTTGGCAAAAACATGTTTTAATATGTCACTTTAATAATTAATCGAATTAATATTCATGATGTCATTATTTTTTACATGGACATTCATGGATATTCATGTAAGAAATAATGACACATTTGATATTGATTAGATTAAACTTTATAATAGTATATGGATACAGGGCATTTTGACCATGACAAAAACTGCAGAACCATATCTATAGTATTTTATAAGCAAACAGAGGCGACCCTGATCAGACAGTTCTCACAGGAATCGTCTGACCTGGATCTACTCTATTTGCCAAGGTATAGAAAGGCGTATTTATGGAGAAAAGATTCCCAAACTGGAAAATGATGTCTGCTCACTTTCTTACTTGCTGAAATAAGTTTTGCTGACGACTTCGGAGATCGTTCCATTCTTTAAGGAACTATTAACCGAGTCTCAAACAGCCTGGATTCTGATCAGACCCCGAGTTAGTTGGCGCCTCATCTTGACCTGAGCTATTTGAAAATGTCAGCTTATTGAGCACTGCTAACATGCAGCCGCTGTACTGGCTAGTGACCCCACAGGTCCAACAGGTCTGCTTCTGTTGGGAAGAGAACTCTGGTCTCCAGAATGGAATGCAAACTACCTATCTTTTCTGTAAAACGTTCGGGTTCCTCTTCAAGTATGTTTCCTTTTCTCTCGTAATTGCCCTTTTCGGTAGATTTATTCAAAGAGGTTGGGGCTAAAAATAGCCCTAAGAGGAATCAGTTGCGTTGTTTTGAAACCATTGTGATTAAGGAGTATTTGCTTCATAGACTTCCAAAAATGCGTAAGTAGGAGGTATTGGGTTGACCATTTCCCCAAATATAACGCATTTTGAGGTACATGTATTTACAAATATAGAAGAACAAGATCAGATGCTTCCTATAGGGGCCGTCTGACAAGGGTCTGATCAGGATCCAAACTGTTCTGCGTTCGTTTAATAATTGAAGGGCTTGAACTAATCATAAGTCAATAAAGATTTCAGCAGGTCAGCAATAACATACAATGGTAATGTTTACTAGGGTCGATCTAATCAAACTCTTGGAGACCAAACAACTGCCATTCCGTTGTGCGATATAGTACATTTCACTGACGTGCATTCAATGGATACGAAAGACGTTTTTATAACATGGCATCCCAAGAAAATCAAGATATACTAATTCTAACATGAAAAGATTCTGTAAAGTTAGCTTTGGCTTAGTGTGTGCAAAACATCCACATAATATAACATTGTTTAAGAGAAGCGCAAGCCTATACACATATCAGTCATGTGACGAAATCACGTGACCATAATATGAATGAAAGTATTCTCCCAGTGGCACATTCCTTGGGGGACAAAAGTGTCTGTTTAGTGGCAGAATATCATTCAACTACCACAAAAGATCACGAAAAGAATGCCATCTGTAACGCTTAGAATTTGTGCTGGTTCCTTAAATTAACCATTATATGCCCAAAGTTTTGTAACCCATTAGTGTTCAGTGTCTCCTATAAAAAGAACATAGCAAAACGTGTAAATCCGAATCAGAGTACTCCTGAAGAATCCCTCTGATCAGGGTCTGCACTGCTTGCTGAATCCATCGGTGTCAATGACTTATACAAGCAATGTATTGATCGCTGTGCCCCCTTAACCCTTTCCCTAATATAAACGTGTTTTCAAGCATTTGCAAACAGAGTAGACCCAGATCAGACGGCTCCCAGAGGTCTGATCAGGGTATACTATGTTTACTAATAGAATTTGATAGATCCAGCTGGGATGACTAGTTTCTCTGTGTTTCTTTAGCATGGATCCAGCTGGGATGAGTAGTTTCACTATGTTTCTTCTAGCATGGATCCATCTAAGATGACTAGTTTCTCTGTGTGTCTTTAGTATGGACCCAGCTAAGATGACTAACTTCTCTGTGTCTCTTTAGCATGAATCCAGCTGGGATGAGTAATTTCTCTGTGTGTCTTTAGCATGAATCCAGCTGAGATGACTAGTTTCTCTGTGTGTCTTTTTAGTATAGATCCAGCTAAAATGACTAGTTTCTCTGTGTGTCTTTAGTATAGATCCAGCTGAGATGACTAGTTTTTATGTGTCTCTTACGCATGGACCCAGCTGGGATGACTAGTGTCTCTGTGTCTCTTTAGCATTGATCCATCTAAGATGACTGGTTTCTCCGTGTCTCTTTAGCATAGATCCAGCTGAGATGACTAGTTTCTCTGTGTTTCTTTAGCATATATCCAGCTAAGATGACTATTTTCTCTGTGTTTCTTTAGCATGGATCCAGCTAAGATGACTAGTTTCTCCGTGTCTCTTTAGCATGGATCCAGCTGAGATGACCAGTTTCTCTGTGTCTCTTTAGCATAGATCCAGCTAAGATGACTAGTTTCTCTGTGTCTCTTTAGCATAGATCCAGCTAAGATGACTAGTTTCTCTGTGTCTCTGTGGCATAGATCCAGTTAAGATGACTAGTTTGTCTGTGTTTCTTTAGCATGGATCCAGCTGAGATGACTAGTTTGTCTGTGTTTCTTTAGCATGGATCCAGCTAAGATGACTAGTTTGTCTGTGTTTCTTTAGCATAGATCCAGCTGAGATGACTAGTTTGTCCGTGTTTCTTTAGCATGGATCCAGCTGAGATGACTAGTTTGTCTGTGTTTCTTTAGCATAGATCCAGCTGGGATAACTAGTTTCTCTGTGTCTCTTTAGCATGAATCCAGCTCAGAAGACTAGTTTGTCTGTGTTTCTTTAGCATACAAATCGTTTGACACTCGCTCAAAAGTTTCCAAATCGGAAGTCAATAAAAATATTAGCAAATCAGAGACCGAGCTTGCATTAGTTTTGTTTCCTTCAAAGCTTTAGCTATGATGCGTAAATCAAACCATTTTCAAGAATGCCTTTTTATTTATCTACCAAACTCTATGTTGTGTTCATTCTTTAGAAGACGATTCTAAAGAGTGGATACAGAATAAGGATTGGTGGAGAAATGACGATTTTAGTATCTGAGTATGCACAGTTATCTGTTGCTCTGGTTCCGATATGGTCTGTTACTAAGTTTTACTTGCGTCCGATTTTACTCAGTAAATCTTGTCCATACCGACCACCTAAAACAAGCATGATCCGTAGTATTTATCCAATTTCTTCATATTTAACCAATTTCCTCATACTTAACCCCATTTCTTCATATTTGACCCATTCTCTCATACTGGCACATTTTGATGCTACTGTAAATGTCACTTTTTGAAACCATAGTAATAAATAGAGCATTTGGTCACATGGGGAAAATGCTCTATTTATAACAATTGTTTTATAACTACACAATTTTGAAATTTTCCTTTTTGCTTGTAAATACTTTTCGGTAGATTTATTCACAAAGGCTGGGTCTCAAATTAGGATATGAGGCAATGGTTTAAGCAAGGCTGCAACTTAATGCGGTTCGGAAATAATTCAGGCAACTCTCTAGGAATGTTAAGCATTAAATTAGGGATGCATTAAACCTTTACTACACGAATATTCATGAAAGAAATAATGGTTTGTAGTTGGATTATTTCTTAGAATGAATTATTAACCCTTCTCTTGCTGAATTTTAAAATACATTTCTCCTTCCCAAATCCTGTTGTATAATTACATATATCTTCACCGTCTGCGAAATATTTCGCACTGGTTGCACTATCAATGTGTAAATAGTGCAGACCCTGATGAGTCTCATCTGGGTCTTCACTATTACAGGTAGGTAGATCTATATTGACATGAATACCAAGCGAAAGGTTAAAACATGGTCCAAATGTTTCTGAGACGGAATCTGTAGAATCATGCATATATTCCACAAACAAGCATTGTAGAACCTGATCAGACGGCTCCCACACTACAGGAGCAATCTGATATTGGTATGTTCTGTTCGTAAAAAACGATCAAAGACTTACAAACGTTTATCAATGCGTACAAAGGCGTACAAACGTTTATCAAGGCGTACACATGTTTATCATGCAACGTTACCGAATACAGTCACTTCCTACTTGCATAATAATTTCCACGTCGATGCTGTATTTTGTGAGGTATAGTGCATGTGTACTGACCCGACTGGAATGCAAGTTTGATTCAGCCAATAGGAGGAAAACAGAAGGACGAAAAAGGCATGATTAAACATAAACCTTAAATTAACACATTTTCTCACTTTTGTCCCAAATATCTGTCCATATAAAATTATTAAATCAAGTTTGTTTATGTTGTAAAAATCGATGAAGTCACTGCATGCTAATATGACGTCACGTAATTCGTACTTGCATGTATTTTCATCCAGTGAACGAAACTGCTTTAGCAATCTTTCTTTTTCTTCATTTTCTCCATTTTTCTTGGAGTTGCTTGATAAAAGAATTAAGAACTACGCCAGTAGTTTTGAAGTTTTGAAGCCAAAATACAGATGAACTTCAAAGCTACTAGCATATTAATTCTTATTTATCAAGGCGTACAAGTCGTACAAAGATTTACAGAGGGTTATAAAGGCGTACAGATGCGTATAGAGGCGTACAGAGGTGTAGAAAGTCTTAGCAAGGCTTAAATATGCGTACAAAGGCTAACAAGGGCTTATAAAAGCTTATAAAGACGTACATAGGAGCACAGAAGCTTTCAAAATCTGATCAAGTCGTACACAGGCGTACAAAGGCTTACCGAGGCTTATAAAAGCGTACAAAGGCGTATTTATGGATTAAAGGATTAAGCTACCGCCTTTTCTTATATTTCCCAGAGCTCATTTACTATATTGTTGTTATCACGTCTAAGGTACGTTTGCAGCGACCATGCCACGTTCTGGTGGTCGAGTATAAAAACTGGATTCATTTCCCTTTCACTTCCATTTCAATATAAAATAACGCTAGACACATCTGATTCGGCTCCGCTTTCTGTTGTTTCAGTGGGCCCACTGTTACAGATAGGTTCTGGTTTAGGAACAACCTCCAACCCATCACTCGCTCGTGATGGAGTTCTCGGTTTTGCTTTCGTAGCTGCTTTGCAGCCCCCTTCCTTCTCGGCATATTTTCTGATATAAAATACTTTACTTTTGCTCAGAAGAAAGTCGCAGAATGAATGATCAGATCGAGCCGAATCGCAGAATTTTATATGCAGACATAGAACGCGGTGAGAACGTGATGAGCGCGTGGTAAGAACGCAGTCGTAATAGTAATAGCGGTCGTAGTAGGGACCTAGTACGAGCGTAGTTAAAGCAAAGCAAGAACGCGTTGGACGTGGTACCCGCCTGAATACACGCGTAGTAAGAACATAGTGGGGACGTGTTGGACGCAGTAAGAACCTAGCGCAAACGTGGTATGAGCGTAGCAGGAACTTGAGAAATGTATTTTTTACAATTTTTACCCCGTCCTCGCTGAAGCATGAGCAAAATTTCAGTGAAGAGTAAAAATATGATAAGGTAGCCATTCCCCAAATTCAAAATCAAAATTATTTTATTACGAGTTATTATGAGTTTTAAAGTCATATCCGGTGTTTCTTTCACACAACGGATATGACTTTAATATTCGGTACATGCCGAATATTATGATTTTTTTTAATCTCTATTTAGTTTACACGTGAACAAAATTCCAGTATAGAGTCATACTGTGATTAGGTAGCCATTTCTTAACCAAACTCTTAAGTTATTATAAGATATCATGAGTTTTAAAGTCATATCCGGTGTTTCTCCCTCACAACGAATTTGACTCGCATCCGAAGCATGCCGAATATTATGAATATTTTCAGCATTCTTTAGTTGAAGTATGAGCAAATATTTCAGTGAAGAGTCATACTCTGATTCGGTAGCCATTCTATAACTTTAACTTTAGGTCATTATGAGATATTAGGAGTTTTAAGGTCATATCCGGTGTGTCTCCCTCACAGCGTTTCTCTGCGGTCCGTGCTTCTTTGTGACCCCCGAATATTATGATTTGTTTGGCTTTCTTTGGTTGAAACGTGAGCAAAATTTCAGTGAAGAGTCATAGTGTGATTCGATAGCCATTCCCCAAACTAAAAATTAATTTATTACTACTTAGTATGAGTTTTAAAGTCATATCCGGTGTTTCTCTCACACAACGAATATGACTTTCATATCCGGTACATGTCGAATATTATGAATTTTGTAACCTCTTTTAAGTTGAAACGTGATCAAAATTCCAGTATAGAGTCATACTGTAATTAGGTAGCCATTCCCTAACTAAAACCTAAAGTTATTATGAGCTATTAGGAGTTTTAAAGTCATATCCGGTGTTTCTCCCTCACAACGAATATGGCTGTCATATCCGGTGGATATAAATTCTATTACGCACCGTATATTAAATTTTAAGTATTTCAAATAATAAATATATAAAATATTAGTAATTCAGCTCGATAAAATGTTTTTCTAAGAAAAAATAATGCTTTTGTGGCCAATTTTAGGCTGCGAAGCTCATATCCGCGGATATGAGATTCATATCCGTCATATCCGGTGTTTAGTCATACCGCTTCTCGGGGTTATATAGTCGTCTTAATTCCCCATCAACAGGAAAATATTGAAATTACTCCTTACATGAGGAGAAAATTCGGATATTCATAATCTCTGAACATTAATCGTGTACGTTCAACTTATCATGTTTAATATTTTTCTCAGTCCGTAGAATACGAATATAAAAACCAACCAATCAGAAAACGAAGAATCGGCAAAACAGGAAGATGGCGTGTACACATACTTTCACTTTGTCCGTTTTGTGTATTTTGTTCTTTTTCACCTTTCCACTCCTCATAAAATGTGAAAAAAGTAATTCGGGCAATAAAAAAGAAAAACAACCACAGGATGGGAAGAAAAAAGGACATCAGAGATTATACTGAAGCAGACATGGAGCGCCTATTGAATCAGTGGGATGTTTGTAGCGGTGGTTAAGATTTCCTCCCTTTTATGGATTGAAAGATTTAAATGATAAATCAGATAAGTTAGTAGTCTCGTCGGTGAAACATTGTATCTTTCTTGTTCCTAGTATGTTTTGCAATATCCTGGAATAGCCCGTACCGCCTTTATTGCAACATACTTAAGTGAACGTACCTTCTTGTTAAACTCAGGAAGCAGTTTAAGTTAACCCTTTCACTGTTGCTTATTCATTCAGATTAAGTAAAGGGATATGACTCCAATACTGGAGTGTAGGGCTGAAACGTGTACCTGGGGATTTTGGTAGAAATTGGCGGGTCTCTGGGTACCAAATCACTACCAACTTCCTGATATCTAAAGAAGAATCTAGTTGTCAAGTTTAGTAAGATTTGTTTATGAGCAAATAAAGCTTGAATATGCAAGTAAACATAAAAACAGACTTGTAACAAACCTCGGTAAAAACATCATTTGTTCGTATTCAACTTTCATAAGTGAAAGAGACGTAAAAATTATAGGATTACGACGTCGACGGGGGCTTCTTTCCACTTTATACTTTACGTGACGTCGTAAAATGATGAAACAACGACAGAATAACGAAATATTTTCTCTAACACTTACCAAAGTACTTACTAAATATTCAGATTTTACCAATATTAAGTTATAAATCCCGTGACTCATCTTACTGTAAAACCCGTGACATTGTCGTGAAAGACTTGAGAAAATCCGTGATAGTTTCGTCACGACCGTCACGGGTTTTAGACTTTTAGTACATCTGCAAAGCTGGAATTGTTTTCCATGCATCGTTGAAGGAGGGTGTTGCTCTAGGATGATTCTAGCTTTCTGTTGTTCCGTTCCGGTAAGTGGCAGCGCGTGTATCGCCATAAAGGGGTACGCTACGTAGACACATGCGTAAGGGAAATTTACCGTTTTGGAGGCGGAGGAATTGTGGTATGGGCCGGTATAGCTGTTCGACAAAAAACGGAACTGGCTTTCATCAAAGGAACATTGAATGTGAAGAGATACCGTGACACCATCATTCATCGAGTCATTGATCCGTTTTTTCTGCCACTCAGAATCCAGGTCCTCAAGGGCTGTGAGATTGGCAGCATCCTCTTTTCTACAGATGATTTTGTAGATAAGGGTGTCAATTATTGCAGAAATATTACTTAGATGAACTTTAACCCATTACCTCATAGGCTATTTTTAGAACCAACCTCTTTGAATAAATCTACAGAAAAGGATTTTTACTAGAGAATTTTGAAGTATTGAAACCATTGTTGAAACAAATGCTCTATTTATCACACTGGTTTCAAAAAGTGACTCTTACAGAGGCGTCAAAAGGTGTCAATATGAGAGAATGGGTTAACCAAATTGTATATCATCATGGTTTGCTAATCGTTTACTAGATAATAAATGCACCTTTCTTGGCCTTTGCAAACAGAGAAGACCCAGATCAGATTCTCCTGTTTGATTATGATATAAATATAGAAATGATCCTACAGGTTCTGCTGTAGAAAAAATTCATTTTTTGCATGTGCTGTTATTAATAACAAATAATCTAATTAATATTCATGATGTCATTATTTCATTCATGAATATTCATGGTGTCAAGGGATAAAAGATGGTCAAGGAGGGCTAATATGGCCACATCAGAGAGAAGTTGAGAGGAATTCAG
Source organism: Azorinus chamasolen (assembly GCA_963576725.1). Taxonomy (NCBI): domain Eukaryota; kingdom Metazoa; phylum Mollusca; class Bivalvia; order Cardiida; family Solecurtidae; genus Azorinus; species Azorinus chamasolen. Next base: position 44,084,847 of record OY755250.1, on the reverse strand, counting down.
GAAGAAGTTTCAGTTCTGAATTTGTATCACCCAATATGTTCTATATATTTAGATTTCTCCCTCAGCCTCAAAACAAGGAGAATTCAGCAGGGATACAGACTTCATCTCAAAGTTGCCCTCTAGCTCGAGAACTGGGTTATGGTGAAATATTAAAAAAACACTTAATGTTAGTAATATTTTGCAGGAATGTTCCTTACATTTACCAAAATTGTTAAAGCCATGATTGTTAATTAACCCTTTCCTCTATAAATAGACCTTTCTACGCCTCTGTACGCCTGTTGAAACCATTGTGATAAATAGAGCATTTGCTCCTATAGGAGTAAATGCTCTATTTATCACAATGGTTTAAATCTACAAAATTCTAAAACAAAATCCTTTTCTCTAGTTAATGCTCCTTTTCAGAAGATTTATTCAGAGTGGTTGGATCTAAAAATAGCTTATGAGGGAATGGGTTAAAAACCTTGGCCATCACAGGTGAATTTTGTAGGAATATTCCTTTGCTTAGAGTGTTAAAATTATTGTAAAGTAAAACTCCGCTAATGCGATCACCTAAAAGAGGTATAATTCTGGGTGCTAGATGCAGGTGGTAGCTTAATGCAGGACAAGAGTAATGCTGAAAGCTCCTAGTGGAGCTTTCTGCATTACTTTTGCCCTGCATTAAGCAACCACCTGCTTATAAAGACAAGCATGTTCATTTATTAAGTGGTCGCATTAGAGAACTATATAGATAAAACAATTGTATACCAAGTGGTCAGCTTGTTGCTTTATTCCCTTTCTATGAGTGTCATATAAACACCTTTTCATGCATTGACAAACAGAGTTTACCCAGATTAGAAGGCTTCTATATATAGGAGCTGTCTGCTCAAGGTCTGCTCTGTTTGCCCATGGAACTTGTTTCTTTACTTTCTAAAATGGCTACAATGTTTCATCATCCATAGTTCATTATATCTATTTTGTCCATGAATATTCAGTGAATATTGAAACACAGAACAATGAAAGGGTTTAACTCTTCGCTTGCTATTCACGTCAATATACCTACCTGTAAATAGTGAAAACCCAGATGAGACAGCTCCTGCAGGAGCTGTCTCATCAGGGTCTACATTATTTACAAGTTGATTGTGCAACCAGTGCACTCCACAGAAGTGATTGCACAGCGAAATACTTGTACACGGTGAAGATATATGTAATTATACCACAGGGCATGGGTAAAGAACGAGAAATGTATTTTAAAATTTAGCAAGGGAAGGGTTTTACAATCAGAGCAGCACTCTTATACACCATAGAACACAAACTTTTGTTCAGGTGAGCAATACAAGGCCCTCTTATTATATTATTGTGTCACCTGCCGAGAGGCAGTGTGTCACATACGGATCACTTTTCGGTCATCTGTCTGTCCATCTGTCTGTCTGTTTGTCACACATTGCATGGTTGAGATTTTAGTCCAGCCTTTGCAAACAGAGTTACTGAGTAGACCCAAATCAGACGGCTACTATAAGAACCATCCGATCAGGGTCTGTTGTGTTTGCTCATGATATAATATAGATATAATTCTACAGGTTCTGTCATGGCCAAAACATCATGTGTCCATGTGATATTATAACTAATTAATATTCATGGTGTTTATTTTTTTACATACATGAATATTCATGGTGTACAGGATAAAAGAAAGCTTTTTGCTCTATTACAATTATGGCGGAAATCGTGTTTCCATTCTGTATTTGATTGGATTTACAGGATGCTGACGAACCACTGCCAAATGATGAGCTGCCTGAACGGAAGCGAGAACAGCCAAAGATTGACATCTCCAAAATAGATACCCGTGATCCAGAGGGTGTCCTCAAAATGACCAAGAAGGGAAAGACGCTCATGCTGTTTGCATCCGTTTCAGGTCAGAATTCAGAGGTCTAGTTAAGATGCATGAATTCAAATATAATAAAATTGTTCTGGTTAATATTCATGATGTCATTATTTCTTACATGAAATGTTCATGGGCGAAAGGGTTAAAGATGACATATCGAAGTGTTTGTTTCTATCGTTATAGGCAACCCATCAGAGCAGGAGACGGAGCAGATTACTAAGCTGTGGCAGGGGAGTTTATTTAATGCCAGCTTAAAAACACAAATGTAGGTATATCTCTAAACTTGCTTCAAAGCTCAAAGAAGATAAGCAATTAGGTCTAAATGTTCTTGGTTTTTATTCTATGTGTTACTTCATAGCCCATTCCCTCATATTGATGCATTTTGATGCTTCCATAAAAACCACTTCTTGAAACCATTGTGATAGATAGAGCATTTGCTCCATAGGAACAAATGCTCTATTTATCACAATGGTTTCAAAACTACACTGTTCTAAAAAATTTCCTTTTCTGTAGTAAATGCACTTTTTCTGTAGATTGATTCAAAGAGGTTCGGTCTTAAAATAGCCTACGAGGTAATGGGATAGGGATGCCTTTTGGCACGTTAAAAAAACAAAGTTGACCCAGACCAGATGGCTCTGTTTGCTCTGGTCAGGGTCTGCTCTGTTGCTTTTAACCCTTCGCTTGCTGAATTTTAAAATACAGTTCTCCTTCTTTACCCATGCCCTGTTGTATAATTACATATATCTTCACTGTATACAAGTATTTCGCTGTGCAATCACTGCTGTGGAGTGCACTGGTTGCACAATCAACTTGTAAATAGTGCAGACCCTGTTGAGACAGCTCCTGCAGGAGCTGTCTCATCTGGGTCTTCACTATTTACAGGTACGTATATTGACATGAGTAGCAACGCGACGGGTTAAAATAACACTTTTTGCCATGATGAAAATGTGGCCTGTCACATATAGACATCTCTTGAACCAGATCACCCATTCCCTCATATTAACGGCTCTGTAAAAGTCTCTTTTTGAAACCATTGTGATAGATAGAGCATTTGCTCCACAATTCTACACGTTTCCTTTTCTCTAGTAAACGTTCCTTTTCAGTAGATTTATTCATTAAAGAAGTTGAATCTAAAAATAGCCTATGAGCTAATGGGTTAATTGGGAATGATGAACTGTAGCATTTTGATGCTTCCGTAAAAACCACTTCTTGAAATCATTGTGATAAATAGAGCATTTTCTCCATAGTTCACACAGTCCACAAACAGTGTAGACTATGATCAGAGGCCTCCTATAGGAGCTGTCTGATCACAGTCTGATGTTTGCTTATGGAATAATTTAGATTCTACCATTGTGAAAAATCCATTTGTGCGTAATGCCATTATAAAATTCCAGCTCATTAATATTCATTAAGTTAGTATTTAACCCATTCCCTCATAGGCTATTTTTAGATCCAACCACTTTGAAAAAATCTACCCAAAAGGAGCATTAACTAGAGAAAAGGAAAATGTTAGAATTGTGTAGTATTGAAACCATTGCTCTATTTATCACAATGGTTTCAAGAAGTGACTATTACAGAGGGGTAGAAAGGCATACTTATGGAGGAAAGGGGTAAATGAATCTTCATGACGTATGAAGTAAAGGGCGTAATGTAATGGATTTTGAGTTCTCAAGCTTTTGATTGGTCAGATTTGAGCCTTTGGCTCAAATCTGACCAATCAAAAGCTTGAGAACGATCTCAGGCTCAACTAAAAGCTTTATAAGCATGGACCCTGGGTTTATTTTTTAACCCTTTCCCTCATAAAAATGTGTTTTCACGCATTTGCAAACAGAGTAGACCGAGATCAGATGGCTCCCAGAGGAGCCGTCTGATCAGGGTCTGCTCTGTTTGCTTATAGAATTTGAAAGATCTGTGTCTTTAGTTTCTCAAATGGCTAAAATATCCCACCTTCCATATTTGGTTATACCGTAACTATTTTGTCCATGAATATTCAGTAGGTAATGAAATTTGGAATAAACAAAGTACAGGGAAAGGGTTAACACCTTTATTGGATGACCTCACCCTGTTACATGTTTGCAATAAGAGTAGTTCTTTATCAGATAACTCCTGTAGGATAATAAGTTTATGATGTTTTATTTCATATTAACAGATATATTGTTGGACAGAACCGTGCAATATTTATGGTTGCTGATGGTGCACATGGATGGGATGTAAAAAATTACCTCATTCAGCAAGACCGCTGTTCAGAGGTTACTTTAGAAGGGAAAAGTTATCCAGGAAAGGTAAAAAGAAAATGGATTTAACCCTTTCCCTCATATAAACGTGTTTTCACGCATCTGCAAACAGAGTAGACCCAGATCAGACGGCTCCTAGAGGAGCCGTCTGATCAGGGTCTGCTCTGTTTGCTAATGGAAATTGATAGAACTGTTTCTTTACTTTCCAAAATGGCTACAATGCTCCACCTTCCATATTTTATTATAACAATTTTGTCCATGAATTTTCAGTAGGTATTGAAATTGGAATAAACGTTGAACAGAGAAAGGGTCAACCCTTACTGTGCAGATCCAGACTAAGTTACATGCTTTCTTATGTTTGTGTCTGTAACTCAAGCATGTATGCATGAATCTTGGAATAACTTGGCACAAATGTTCTCCACACTGAGATTACATTTCACAATCTAGACCTACTTTTGTCTTTCAAAGGTCAAGGTCACATTTTGGGGTCAAATGTGATTATTCCCAATTTTCATGTCTGCTCTGTAACTCTGACTTGCATGTATAGTCTAGATTTTAGAAATAACCTGGCATAAATTTTCTCAGCACCAAGATAATGTGTACCATACCTCACCCATGTCTGTCTCTCAAAGATCAAGATTATATTTAGGGGTCAAATGTCATAATTCTCCTTCCCACTACTTGGCTTATGTGATGTTTATTTCCTTTGCCAAATCACCAAGGAATACCAAATTTGTGTTTGGTTGATGCATCCTGGGATAGCCGAGTGTCACATACCAGTTTGAGTGGTGCTCATTTTGATTTTGATCTTTGACCTCAAGTTAAGAAGATAGATTGTCCGGATTGTCTACATGCCCTGTCGTTTTTCTGTAGTAGAAACTCTCTATATCAACATTCAGGGAACATGTGTCTGTTTACAGAAATAGTGCTTGTTTTTCATGTAATTTTGACATATTTTAAATTTCCAGGGTGCCAAAGAAGATCCTTCTGCCAATAATTCACAAGATAAAGGCAAAACATCAAAGACAGATAAAAGTGACAACAATAACAAGACAAAGAAAGATGGTAACAAAACTAAAAAGCCCTCTAAAACAGATGACAGCAACAAGACAGACAGAAAACAAGATAAGAAGAAAACAGAATTATGATGCCTGTATAAAGTAAATCTGATTTAACATGAAAACCTTAACCCTTCACTCCATGCATATTCATATAGACGAAATAATGAATATCCATTAGATGACATCATTGTTATAGTATGAACAAGAGCTACAGATAAGGCTGCATACCCAAATACTAAAATCGTCATTTCTCCACAAAACCTTATACTGTGACCACTCTTTAGAATTATCTCTAAGATACGATTCGAAAGAGTGGTCACAGTATAGTGTTTGGTGGAGAAATAAAGGAGTTATTCTAAAAAAATGTTTTAATTCACACATCTTATCTGGACATTTGATGAACTCTATTTTTTCGGCTTTGATCAGGTTAGAAACTGTAGCTTTAGATCTCTATTATTCTATAAGCAAACAGAGCAGACCTTGATCAGACTGCTTTTACATATCTGGGCCTACACTATTTGCCAATATTTGAACCGGTAACTTCATAAATACTCCTTTCCATGCCTTTGCAAACAGAGTATACCCTGATCAGATAGATGGCTCCTATAGGAGGCATCCCATCAGGGTCTGCTTTGTTTGCTTTTGGAACTAAAATAGGTCTGATTCTACATTTTCTTCTTTGGCAAACTTTTTCTGTGTTAATATGTCTTTTTAGGAATTAATCTAATTAATATTCATGATGTACTTATTTCTTACATGAATATTCATGGATTAAAAGGTTAAGGATTAGAGTCCATCAAAAACAATCTAGGTCCATGCTTATAAAGCTTTTAGTTGAGTCTGAGTTTTATTCTCAAGCTTTTGATTGGTCAGATTTGAGTTCTCATGCTTTTGATTGGTCAGATTTGAGCCAAAGGCTCAAATCTGACCAGTCAAAAACTTGAGAACGAACTCAGACTCAACTAAAAGTTTTATAAGCATGGACCCTGATTCACGAAGAGTCCCTCCAGTATGAAACAGTTTAAATTACAAGAGGATTTTAAATGACAAACAGTGCAGACCTCTGACCTTGGTCTACACTGTATGCGAATGTCAGTAAACATATTTGCCATATTCAAAAGAACAAATAGTTGTAACCCTTTCCCTGTTCTGTGTTCATTCCAAATTTCAATACCTACTGAATATTCATAGATAAAATGATTATAACGAAATATGGAAGATGGAAAATTGGAGCCACTTTAGAAAGTAAAGACACAGATCTTTGAAATTCTATAAGCAAACAAGGTAGACCCTGATCAGACGGCTCCTCTAGGAGCCATCTGATCTGGGTCTACTCTGTTTGCAAATGCGTGGAAACACGTTTATATGAGGGAAAGGGGGTAATTTATGAAATATGGTAGGTAGAACATTGTAGTCATTTTAGAAAGTGTAGAAATAGACCTTTCAAATTCCACCAGCAAGTAGAGCAATCCCTGATCAGACAGCTGCTATAGGAGCTGTCTGATCTGGGTTCACTTTGTTTGCAAATGCGTGAAAACACGTTTTTATGCAGGAAAGGGTTAACCTTTTCCCTCATACTAATGTGTTTTCACGCATTTGCAAACAGAGTAGACCCAGATCAGACGACTTCTAGAGAAGCCGTCTGATCAGGGTCTGCTTTGTTTGCCAATATGATTTGATAAATCTGTTTCTATACTAAATTACTTGCTAGAATCGCCACCCTCCATATTTCATTATAACAATTTTGACTCTGAATATTCAGTTGGTATGGAAATTTGTAATAAACATAGAACAGGGAAAAGGCTAAAGAGCAGATGGTTGTTTTATTTATGACCAAAGTAATGCAGAAAGCTCCAATAGGATCTTTCTGCATTACTTTTGGCCTGCAATAAGCTACTACCTGCCTTAAAGACCTGTATGTAGACCTTTTTAATGGTTGCTTGATACAGGTTCTTTTGTACTTACTGATACATTTTATATATAAACCACACTGGACAAAGAATGGACTTGCTTCAATTATTAATTTGGTCAGTGTTTTCAGACATGAATGGGTCAATAATATTATCTTGACTTGAGAAACAAGAATATTCTCAAACAAGTTGGCTCTCAGCTTCAAACATTCTTGATGGAAAGGGAAACCAAGCAAACATGTTGGAGAATTTTTATTGAGTTCTGAGTCTAAGAATGTGTTGAGAGTTTGATGTAATAGTCCTGGGCTTCCATATCCTTGACCCGTTACTTCATAAATACACCTTTCTATTTTGCAAACAGAGTAGACCCATATCAGGTGGCTCCTAAAGCAGCCATCTAATCAGGGTCTGCTCTTTTACTTATGCTATGATATATCAGATAAATATGATTCTACAGCTTCTGCCATGGCCACAAATTCATGTATCTATGCTATTGTTACAATTAATCTTAACCCTTCTCTTGCTGAATTTAAAATACATTTCTCCTTCTTTACCCGTGCCCTGTTGTGTAATTACATATATCTTCACTGTGTACAAGTATTGTTGGCCCGGATCCCTTTCCCTCAGAACTGGGAACAAATCCTGCAGCTTTTTACAACTCATTGTTTATTTCAAAACAAACAAAGGATGATGTAACCCTTTACTCCATGAATATTCATGACCGATCAGGGTCCATCAGATACTTGGGAATGATCTCAGACTCAGAAGTTTTATAACCTTAGACACAGAGCTACAGATAAATGTGTGTACTCAAATTCTAAAATTGTCATTTTTCCACCAAATCCTATGATGTGACCACTCTTTGAGGCGATTCTAAGAAGTGGTTATAACATAGGGTTTGGTGGAGAAATAAAGACATTAGTTTTGAAAATGTTTAATTTATCTTATCTGGACCTTTGATTGACAGAGTGTCAAATAGCTTTGATCTTAATAAGATGCTGAATTTGTACAGGTAAATGCTAGTCTTGTTGGGATTAGCTGGTGGTAGGTTATCAACAAGACAAATTATTGTTTTTAAAGCACCAGGTGTAGAAATGACCCTTGTGTGACCTTTAAAGTCACAGTTAAAGGGGAGAGGTGTAAATATTGGAAACATCATTTTCTCCACCAAACCATTTTCTCCACCAAACCATATGTTATTACTATAGAAAACTCAATAAGGAAATTCGTACATAACTTTTGATCTGCATTAACCGATTCCCTGTTGAATATTCATGTAAAGAAATAATGACATCATTAAAATTCATTTGTTTATTTCAAAATGGTATATGAACAAATGACATTTTTGCTCAGGCAGAAATTGTAGAATCAGATCTATATCATACCATAAGCAAACAGAGAAGACTCTTATCTGGGTCTACTCTGCAAATTCCAGAAAAAGCATTTATATGAGTGAAAGGGTTAAATAGTTTCCTGCTATTAAAGACCCCTTGTCTTGAAGAGCCGTTTCAATAGAATGGTTAGTATATATGGTTTGGTGTAGAAATAAAGGAGTTACTCTTGGAGAAAAAAAAGAATTTTCCTCTTATATCCAATACATCTGGTGCTAAAAATAAACTTACAAAACCAATGCCTGGAAAATACATTTTCACATGTGTGTTACATATATGCTAAATCACGCACTCTAGAATCTCATTTTAAACTTAAGACTCAGTGTTCAACACATTCCCACTTTAATTATTCAAGATTTCATGAGATTATGCATATTATAAATCAATGACAGAACCTTGTAATGAATTACGGACAAGGAAATTCTGTTTTGGCTCAAAGAAGGCACTGTAGAAACATACCCTTCAAATACAATTAGCAAACAGAGTAGACCCTGATCAGACAGCTCCCATAGGAGCTGTCTGATCTGGGTCTGCAGTGTTTGCAGAAACGTCTATAAGTGGGAATAGGGTAAGATTAATCGCTTGATATTTTTGTGACTCTAACCTTGATAGGTTGTTAATTGTACATGTATGTGTAAATAATGATGTCATGGATATATTAATTATACTGCTCCGTTTACTTAATATGGTATAATATAGGTCTGATTATACAGTTTCTGTCATGGCTAAAATGTCCTGTGTTCATATACCATTATAAAAAAAATAAAAATTAATATTCATGATATTATCATTTCTTACTTGAATATGCAACAGTGAAAGGGTTAACAAGGTAATTTTCTATCCTGGGTCCATGCTTATATAGCTTTTTAGTTGAGTCTGAGTTTGTTCTCAAGCTTTTGATTGGTCAGAGTTGAGCCAAAGGTTCAAATCTGACCAATCAGAAACTTGAGAACGAACTCAGACTCAACTAAAAAAATATTAAACTTGGATACTGGCTGAGACTGAAGAAACATATCTATATTATTTCGTTATCAAATAGAACAGGCCCTGATCATCCAGGAGCTATCTGATCTGGGTCTACTTTGCAAAGACAGACCTTTTCCTGGTAATTTTGGGGAAAATGCATTTTAGAAATGGGATTTTTTTCACATGTAGAAGTCAAAGATTCGGAAAGCAATTTTGACCCTACTTTAACCTATGTTGCATCTTTGTTAGCATTTAAATCAAATTTTGGTTTATATTGAGATTTCCTTTTGAAAATTGGGGAAAATGTGAGCTTTTTGTATTGAGAGTGGACCCTTTTAACATACTTGTGTAGACACCAGTAAAAGGTCTGAAATACATAAAAAAGTGTTTATACGAGGTTAATCACTAATACAAGTTTGGTATAAATATATTGTATACCTTTTAACACATTTACAAACAGGGTATAGCCAGATCAGACAGCACCTGAAGGATTTGTCTGATCAGAGTCTGCTCTGTATGCTTATGATGAAATGTAGATATACTTCGACAGATTCTGCCATGGCTAAACATTCCTTTGCTACTACAGTAAAACCCCTCTAATGCGACCACTTATTGAATAAACATGGGTGTCTTTATAAGCAGGTGGTTACTTAATGCAGGACAAAAGAAATGCAGAAAGCTCCTCTGGGAGCTTTCTGCATTACTTTTGTCCTGCATTAAGCTACCACCTGCATCTAGCACCCAGAATTATACCTCTTTTAGGTGGTCGCATTAGCGGTGGTTTTACTGTATAACATTTGATTCTATAGCTTGTGTCATAAAGGGTTAATACTAAAACAGAACAACAGATAAATATTCGCATACTAAAATCGTCATTTTCTCCAACAAACCCATCGAGACGATTCTAAAGAGTGGTCACAACATAGGGTTTGGTGGAGAAATAAAAGAGATATTCTTTAAAATATTTTAATATATGCATCTTATCTAGATGTCTGTAAAACATAAACTGCCATATATTTCTAAAAAACAACAAACAAAGAATAAACTTGTCAAACAGTTTGGATCCTGAGAGACACTGATTTAATGTCATCTGGAAACTGTTTTCAAAGGAACACGAAAAGGAAAAAGATGAAGGAATGAGCAATGCCGTAACTTCTATATAGATATCCTAAGTGGCCATTCATTAATTGAACATAGGAATGAAAAAGCCAGTGGTTGCTAATGCAGGGCAAATATTTTTGACCTACATTAAGCTAAAACCTACCTTACAGACCATATAATTACACCTTTTTAATGGTGGCTTATGACAGGTTCTGCAGCTATTTTGTATGTAATAATTTTTCCATTTTTTACATGTTACATATATAGACTACATAACATTTCTCATTAAACAAAAATAATTTTATATGAATAAATTTCTATTATTATATAAGAATAATTTGAATGTTTTTTTGTTACCCACTGTCAAAAGCAGACGGATATAGTTTTGAGTCCACCATTGTGTCCATCTTACCATAGTCATATCTCATGAAAGGAGTCTTCATTCTGTATGTCCATCTTTCCATTCACACAGAATCATACTCAGAAATGATTTAGAGTATCGAACTCACTCCTACTGACGCTTTTTGGAGCAAATGCTCTATTTATTGTTTCAAAACTATACAATTCTAAAAATCTCCTTTTCTATAGTTAATGCTCCTTTTCAGTACATTTATTCAAAGAGGTTCAGTCTAAAATAGTATTGGAGGGAATGAGTTTTAAATGAAACTGTGTAAAGGTTATGTATCATTAGGAAATACATCTGTGCAAGAATCACTTACATTGACCCAGAGTTATGGCCCTTTGTTTGCTAAAATATCTTTACTGTTGTCAATCTGGAGCCAGGAACGGATTGGAGTATTTAAATGAGTTTATAAATGAAACTATGTAAACATAGGTGTCGTTAGGAAATGCAGCTGTATGTAGGAATCGCCCACACTTACCTAGGAACACCGGAGTTATGGCCCTTGCTAAAAGAGTTAATGTGTTAGCTCGGCTGGAGTTGCATTTCCCATTAGGAGTTATGTTTTCACTGAAACATTGTTTTAACCATTTCCTTCATACAAACGCGTTTTCATGTACATGTATTTGTAAACAGAGTAGACCCAGATCACCAGAGCACAAAGTTCTCAGGGTGAGCTTTTGTGATCACCTAATGTCAGTCGTCCGTTGGCGTGGGTAGTTTGTCGTCCCATGTCAACACTTTGAACATTTTCTCCTCTGAAATTACAGGGTTTTCAACATTCATATTTGGCACATAACATTATATGTAGGTCCTCTACGAAAGGTGCATTGTTTTCTATAGAAACATATAGTGAAAATATTCTCCTCTGAAACTGGAAAGTTCTCAGCTTTCATATTTGGCACATAGCATCATGTTCAGGTCCTATACAAAAGTTATATAAATTATGCCCCTGGGGTCAAAAATTGGCCCCGCCCCAGGGGTGGCCAGTTTTCTATAGCAGATTGCAGTTTCATTGCGTAGCCAATTCAAACTGACCAATATTTACTGGGAGACTACATTCCAGATTTACACACTAGAAAATGCAGCTGCAATATTTTTCACTATGCTCACTCAGCCTCACCAAGCCCAAGAACTCTTTGATGTTTGATGTGTTGTTAACATTGTGTAGGTCATTATGGAGGTCATTTGCTGTCCAACATAATGTACTCCAAAACCCTATGCACTCTGAGCAAATCTGCAATTAATGTCTGCAAATAATGTTGTCTGCTGCAAAAATTGTTTTCTTGCATATCTTTTCAAAAACATATGTCAGAGTGAAAATAGTTTGGACTCTGATAAGGTGCCAAGATATTTTGTATCTCATCTGGATCCAGACTGTATGCAAAGGTTATTATAAATGAAAAAAAAACCCAAAGCAAGCTGGAACAAAACTCATACCTGTTCAGAGGAACAGTTGCTTATTTGAGAGGTCAATTGATCGTCTTAAGTCAGAGCTTTGTATGGAAAAGTAGTAAAGTCAAGCAGGCAAAGCCACATGCAAGACGCAACCACCACCAAAACACCGATAGACAGCATGACACACACACACACACAACCACACACCCAAACGCACACGCACACACACATACGAAATGAACACAGAAAACACCAAAAGACACACAAGAAACAGGGACAAACGTTCCACAACATGAACAAACCACAAGCACAAAGACGCAAGGCAAACAAAAGGAAGGGTGACAAAGAGAGTACCGCCTTGGCACGGTCAGCAGCAAAAACACCACTGGGGGTTTAAACCGGTTTACGGACGTCCTAACCTCACACTTCTCTCAAATTCCCTGGGTTCAAATGAGACCTGTCCAACGCGTGGCCAGTTTTCTATAGAAATATAGTGAAAAATCTTCTGCTGGTTGTCTGGTGAGCGATATCAGAGCCATCATGACCCTCTTGTTTGAATATTATCTTCATTATACGTTTAACGTCATGTAGAAACACCACGGCGTCATGTAGAAACACCACGGCGTCATGTGGAAACACCACGGCGTCATGTAGAAACACCACGGCGTCATGTAGAAACACCACGGCGTCATGTGGAAACACCACGGCGTCATGTAGAAACACCACGGCGTCATGTAGAAACACCACGGCGTCATGTAGAAATACCACGGCGTCATGTAGAAACACCACGACGTCATGTAGAAACACCACGGCGTCATGTAGAAACACCACGGCGTCATGTAGAAACACCACGGCGTCATGTAGAAATATACATATAGGAGCTGTCAAAAACGCCGTTTTTGTCGACACAAGCTCTATAATAAAAGGTATAGATGCTTGTAGTCATTTTGTACAAACTGATATCAAACTCGTCGTGGAATATGTTATTCAGCCTGCCAGAGGATCGCTTAATGACATTTTACAAGACTCATTTAATATCGATTTGAACAAAATTACTGCTGGCAATATATCGTACGTTTATGGCTATTATAGCTATTATATTTTCTTATAACATAACTCGTGGCTTCAGCGTGACGTAACACTATCATTTATTTTTTGATAATCATGGGCATATATTCACAAGTGAATAACATTCGAACGACCGAATGACATTCGAACGATTCATACGCGCTGTCAAAACAAACAAACTGGCGGACGGTGGTCGACCTACCTGTCCACGATTGAGTCACGATAGATGGCAAAGGATTGTTGGCACTTGCGCCTTAATTTCGATAAAATAATACAAATTGTAATCGCTGTCAGGCATCATATACAAAATGTATGCCAAAAAGACCTACCAGCTACTCTGACCCATGCAATCCATTCTACATTTAAAATGCCTCCGGCCTCAACTTTGCATTTTCTTCACGGCATGTCCTTTTGTTTATGCAGATTTCTACTCATACAAATATCTCATCAATCAACAACTATAGTCATCTGAATCCAGCGCAGCACAAACATATTTCAAATATGCTATACTCACTAACTCAGCTGATCGCGAAAATCTTCCTCCTGTTCCAACGCATTTTATATTTTATGCAGCAGTTCCTACTGAATCTTTTGTCCATTTCAAACATTTTCACTGAACTTGAATCGAGATTTTTTTCTCGGTGGAAATGTCCATGTGTATACATACAACACTAATGAAGGGCTTAATATACCAAAACGAAGGCGCATTTCGAATCCCATTGACAGTGAGTGTCGGACGTGTTGGCGACTGTATGTGGGTCTTCATGTAAATGGCGCGCTTTACATAGACACATGTTGTGTACAATGACGTCATAATGTGACGTGTTTGTAACTATGTATGTCAAAACTGTAACTCAAAATTTATTTTGACGTGTTTCTGTATGTTTTTGTATCATAAACTATCACAGTTAAATTGAATACCAGACAGGTCTGAATTAGATCCTGGTTGATATGACAGTAAGTAAAAAAAAAAAGTTGGAAAATTTGGACCTACTTTGTCCCAGTTACCTAGCGAACATAATAACACCTTTCATTCATCATTTCTATATGTAAGGAGAATTTATAACAATCCACGTTACTGCTGAAATATTGGCTGCAAATAACATTTGTGTGTGTTATGTTATAAATAGGATATTGCATTCGTGTTCATGATTATTGGATTTATTAAATTTGTCTTTTTAAAAAAATAAAAAAAACTCGCTAAAGCTCGTTTTTTATCGTTTTAAAAAGACTCATTTAATAAATCCAATAATCAAGAACACTCATGTAAGATCCTCTATGAAATTTGCATTTATTTATCTCATTTCCTTATTTTACCGAATGATTTAACAAAATTGGTTTGCAGACGACAAATAGCAATTTGATGCCGCAATGGTTAACTCTTTATCTGGTGAATGTGTTTCATCTCGTTTTGTTTTGTAATTTCGCTGCTTCCCGTTTGATAATATCTGCACAGGGGGCCAACTACGTATTATTATCAAATGTTTTGTAATTTATATGGGTATTATAATAGATCTGTTCCTACGAAGCCAGTGTATCAATTGGGAAATGTTTTCAGGACTACGAAAACAAAGTTGCCTTCGTAGGAAAACAAATCTATTATAATACTCATATAAATTGTCGAAACAATACAGTTTGATAATACATGTAATACGTAGTTCGCCCCAGTGATATCTGTGTGCGTGTCCTTTTGTGTGTAGTGCTCCATGTAGGACTCCCCCACCCACTTTTTCATGTACAGTAAAACCCGTCTAAACCGGACGTTAAATTTGGTATGAATATCGGTCATGGAGACAGGTGGCAGCTTCATGCATAGTGAAAGTCATGCAGAAAGCTCCTCTAGGATGCATGACGTTCACCCTGCATGAAGCAGCCACCTGCCTAAAAGTATCTAAATTATTTTCTACTAGAATTCTGGTTTAGAGAGGTTTTGCTGTAGTTGATATCGAAGGTCCTGATGTTATTCGCCCATGTATTATTATTTATTAGTTTTACATATTAGTCTCGTAACTATTCGAAAAAGGCTGATATTTTGTTGTAAAGCAATAAATAGAACAAAATTTATTATTATCGATGAAAACGGTTTATTTGTATCACATGGGCATTTTATGTCCCCACAAAGTGGTGGCATATAGGGTTGCTCTTGTCCGTGCGTCCTTCTGTACGTCCGTCCGTACGCACATCTAAAAGAATTTGTCCGGGCTCTTGTTTGGAAAGTATTTGTCCTATCCACACCAAACGTTACACATATGTTTATGGCCATGATATCTAGGTCAAGTTCGATAGCCATGTAAATCGCTGTAGTCATTCAGGAGTTGTGGCCCTATAGTTGCAAAAATTATTTAAAAAAAAGCATTTATGCCCTCACAAAGTGGTGGCATATAGGGTTGCTTTTGTCCGTACGTCCATCCGTCCGTACGCACATCTAGAAAAATTTATCCGGGCTCTTTCTTGGAAAGTATTTGTCCAATCCACACCAAACTTTACACACATGTTTGTGGTATTACTATCTAGGTCAAGGTTGATAGCCATGTACATCGCTTTAGTCATTCAGGAGTTGCAGCCCTTTATTTGAAACATAAAAATGGCTTTAAAAATATGTTGTCCGGACTCTTTCTTTGAAAGTATATGTCAAATCCTCATCAAAATTTACACACATGTTTATGGCCTTTATATCCAGTTCAAGTTCGATAGCCATGTGAATCGCTTCAGTCGTTTAGGAGTTGTGGCCCTTTATTTGCAAAAAGGACTTTAAAAATATCTTGTCCAGACCCTTTATTAGAAAGTATTTGTCCATTCCTTACCAAACTTTATACACATGTTTGTGGCCATTATATCTTGGTCAAGTTCGATGACCATGAAAATTGCTTTTTGAGTTGCAGCCCTTTATTTGCAAAAAATGGCATAAATCGCTTCAGTCACTGCGTACATGATTATGACCCTTTCTGTCTGTGACAAAAAAATCTGAAATGGGGGCATCAGTGTCCAATGGACACATTTCTAGTTTCGAATTGACAATCTTAACAAGACTGATTGAACAAAACCAAGTCCCTGTTTTATTATTAGTCCCCCACCGGTTACCGGTTGGGGAACTATAGGTTTGCTCGATTCCGTCCGTCCGTCCGTCCGTCTGTCTGTCCGTCCGTCCGTCCGTCCGTCCGTCTGTCACGCTTCGTGTCCGGGCCATATCTCCTACAAAGTTATGCCAAATTCATTATAACTTCACACATTGAAGAAGCATGATGAGGGCTAGTGTCATGCACAAGGGCCATAGCTCTAGCATCAATATTTTTGGAGTTATTCCCCTTTTACATATTTTTTTGTCCGGACAATAACTCTTTATCTACTGGTTCAATTGATTTGAAACTTCACATATGGAACAATCATGATGAGGGGTAGTGTCATACACAAGGGTCATAACTCTAGCATCGATATTTTTGGAGTTATTCCCCTTTTTCATATTTTCTTGTCAGTCTGTCTGTCATGCTTCGTGTCCGGGCAATATCTCCTACAAAGTTAGGCCAAATTCATTATAACTTCAAACATTGAAGAAGCATGATCAGGAGTAGTGTCATGCACAAGGGCCATAACTCTAGCATTGATATTTTTGGAGTTATTCCCCTTTTTCATATTTTCTTGTCAGTCCATCTGTCACGCTTCGTGTCCGGGCCATATCTCCTACAAAGTTAGGCCAAATTTATTATAACTTCAAACATTGAAGGAGCATGATGAGGGCTAGTGTCATGCACAAGGGCCATAACTCTAGCATCAATATTTTTGGAGTTATTCCCCTTTCACATATTTTTTTGTCCGGACAATAACTCTTTATCTACTGGTTCAATTGATTTGAAACTTCACATATGGAACAATCATGATGAGGGGTAGTGTCATACACAAGGGTCATAACTCTAGCATCGATATTTTTGGAGTTATTCCCCTTTTTCATATTTTCTTGTCAGTCCATCTGTCACGCTTCGTGTCCGGGCCATATCTCCTACAAAGTTAGGCCAAATTTATTATAACTTCAAACAATGAAGGAGCATGATGAGGGCTAGTGTCATGCACAAGGGCCATAACTCTAGCATCAATATTTTTGGAGTTATTCCCCTTTCACATATTTTTTTGTCCGGACAATAACTCTTTATCTACTGGTTCAATTGATTTGAAACTTCACATATGGAACAATCATGATGAGGGGTAGTGTCATACACAAGGGTCATAACTCTAGCATCGATATTTTTGGAGTTATTCCCCTTTTTCAAATTTCTTGTCAGTCTGTCTGTCATGCTTCGTGTCCGGGCAATATCTCCTACAAAGTTAGGCCAAATTCATTATAACTTCAAACATTGAAGAAGCATGATCAGGAGTAGTGTCATGCACAAGGGCCATAACTCTAGCATTGATATTTTTGGAGTTATTCCCCTTTTTCATATTTTCTTGTCAGTCCATCTGTCACGCTTCGTGTCCGGGCCATATCTCCTACAAAGTTAGGCCAAATTTATTATAACTTCAAACATTGAAGGAGCATGATGAGGGCTAGTGTCATGCACAAGGGCCATAACTCTAGCATCAATATTTTTGGAGTTATTCCCCTTTTACATATTTTTTTGTCCGGACAATAACTCTTTATCTACTGGTTCAATTGATTTGAAACTTCACATATGGAACAATCATGATGAGGGGTAGTGTCATACACAAGGGTCATAACTCTAGCATCGATATTTTTGGAGTTATTCCCCTTTTTCAAATTTCTTGTCAGTCTGTCTGTCATGCTTCGTGTCCGGGCAATATCTCCTACAAAGTTAGGCCAAATTCATTATAACTTCAAACATTGAAGAAGCATGATCAGGAGTAGTGTCATGCACAAGGGCCATAACTCTAGCATTGATATTTTTGGAGTTATTCCCCTTTTTCATATTTTCTTGTCAGTCCATCTGTCACGCTTCGTGTCCGGGCCATATCTCCTACAAAGTTAGGCCAAATTTATTATAACTTCAAACATTGAAGGAGCATGATGAGGGCTAGTGTCATGCACAAGGGCCATAACTCTAGCATCAATATTTTTGGAGTTATTCCCCTTTTACATATTTTTTTGTCCGGACAATAACTCTTTATCTACTGGTTCAATTGATTTGAAACTTCACATATGGAACAATCATGATGAGGGGTAGTGTCATACACAAGGGTCATAACTCTAGCATCGATATTTTTGGAGTTATTCCCCTTTTTCATATTTTCTTGTCAGTCTGTCTGTCATGCTTCGTGTCCGGGCAATATCTCCTACAAAGTTAGGCCAAATTCATTATAACTTCAAACATTGAAGAAGCATGATCAGGAGTAGTGTCATGCACAAGGGTCATAACTCTAGCATTGATATTTTTGGAGTTATTCCCCTTTTTCATATTTTCTTGTCAGTCCATCTGTCACGCTTCGTGTCCGGGCCATATCTCCTACAAAGTTAGGCCAAATTTATTATAACTTCAAACATTGAAGGAGCATGATGAGGGCTAGTGTCATGCACAAGGGCCATAACTCTAGCATCAATATTTTTGGAGTTATTCCCCTTTTACATATTTTTTTGTCCGGACAATAACTCTTTATCTACTGGTTCAATTGATTTGAAACTTCACATATGGAACAATCATGATGAGGGGTAGTGTCATACACAAGGGTCATAACTCTAGCATCGATATTTTTGGAGTTATTCCCCTTTTTCATATTTTCTTGTCAGTCTGTCTGTCATGCTTCGTGTCCGGGCAATATCTCCTACAAAGTTAGGCCAAATTCATTATAACTTCAAACATTGAAGAAGCATGATCAGGAGTAGTGTCATGCACAAGGGTCATAACTCTAGCATTGATATTTTTGGAGTTATTCCCCTTTTTCATATTTTCTTGTCAGTCCATCTGTCACGCTTCGTGTCCGGGCCATATCTCCTACAAAGTTAGGCCAAATTTATTATAACTTCAAACATTGAAGGAGCATGATGAGGGCTAGTGTCATGCACAAGGGCCATAACTCTAGCATCAATATTTTTGGAGTTATTCCCCTTTTACATATTTTTTTGTCCGGACAATAACTCTTTATCTACTGGTTCAATTGATTTGAAACTTCACATATGGAACAATCATGATGAGGGGTAGTGTCATACACAAGGGTCATAACTCTAGCATCGATATTTTTGGAGTTATTCCCCTTTTTCATATTTTCTTGTCAGTCTGTCTGTCATGCTTCGTGTCCGGGCAATATCTCCTACAAAGTTAGGCCAAATTCATTATAACTTCAAACATTGAAGAAGCATGATCAGGAGTAGTGTCATGCACAAGGGCCATAACTCTAGCATCAATATTTTTGGAGTTATTCCCCTTTTTCATATTTTTTGTCCGGACAATAACTCTTTATCTACTGGTTCAATTGATTTGAAACTTCACATATGGAACAATCATGATGAGGGGTAGTGTCATACACAAGGGTCATAACTCTAGCATCGATATTTTTGGAGTTATTCCCCTTTTTCATATTTTCTTGTCAGTCTGTCTGTCATGCTTCGTGTCCGGGCAATATCTCCTACAAAGTTAGGCCAAATTCATTATAACTTCACATATGGAACAAGCATGATGAGGGGTAATGTCATGCACAAGGGCCATAACTCTAGCATCTATATTTTTGGAGTTATTCCCATTTTCATATTTTCTTGTCCAGTTAATAACTCTTTATGTACTGGTTCAATTGATTTGAAACTTCTCATATGGGACAAGCATAATGAGATGTAGTGTCATGCACAAGGGCAATAACTCTAGCATCAATAATTTTGGAGTTACTCCCCTTTTTCATATTTTCTTGTCAGGACAATAACTTTTTATTTACAGATTTAATGTATGAAAGTAGGTACTAATACCATTCAGGTGGTCATGTATATACCATGGTCAACCACACCATGGGTAGGTGGGGTGGGGAGAGCAGAGGGGGACTCATGTCTTGCATAGCAATACAACATGCCCTTGTTTTATTTAAAATACGTTTTTATTGTATATTTAATAGACCATCTGTATTTCATTTCTGCATTGTCTGATGTATCCATGATAGGTATGACGTAACTCTGGTGTACACCCCCGGGCTCATGCTGTCGCCACACCCATCTCCCCAACTGACCACGCCCGCTATCACCCACAGTCCGTTCTTCTTACACGCCAACGGTCCTCCAGAATCGCCCTTGAAAATAATACTTATCATTATCCCCCAATTCTTCTGAGTCTGATATTATTCTCAAGTAGCTGATTGGTCAGATTCTGAGCTTGCTCAGAGTCTGACCAATCAGATGCTTGAGAATGATCTCAAACTCAAGCCAAAAGTTTAATAAACTCGGGACTTGACTCATATCTGTAAACAGCTTGGGTCCAGATGCGACGCCGAGTAGATCGGTGTCTTATCAGGATTATTGCTATACAATCCTTTTCTCAATGAATATTTACGCGAGAATAATGACATTATGAATATTAGTTGGAGTCAATCTCATTGTTATAAAAGCACATGGACACAAGGATGTTTGGCCATGGCAGGAACTGTAGAATCATATCTATATTATATCATAAGCAAAAAGTGCAGACCCTGATCAGACTGCAAAGGCGTACAAAGGCGTACAGTCAAAGGCGTACAAAGGCGTATTTATGGAGTAAAGGGTTAACACCTGGTCAATAGTTTCAAAAGAATGATCGAATCAGAAGTATTCAATAGTATACGTACTTGGCACGAGTCTTTGCCGCCGCCCTGTATTGCACCAGCGCACAGATTGGAGTTGTAGATGCTGTTCCAGCCCATTAGCATACGACAGCGGTAGTTGGTTATTGTATCCAAGTTCACATAATACAGGTGTTCTGTACCGGGGGCGTCCCCGTTCTCATCTGAAGGTCGAGAGTTACACACATTTGTCATACAAATATGCAGCTAATCTATAAAGCATAGTACACGGAGGTTTAGATAACATGCGTAAATTACAACATTTTCGAGAATAAATGTTTTCTTTTTGCACCAAACCCTATGTTGTGACCACTCTTTAGAATCGTCTCTTCGAGAAATAGGGTTTTATGAAGAAAAGATGATTGTAGTATTTGAGGACGTACTGTTATCTGCTGCTCCGTTGGTCACAACATAGGGTTGGGTGGACAAATGATGATTTTAGTATTTGAGTAAGACGTTTATTAGTTGCTCTGGTACATCAGCTATTATGTTTGATTAATCTTGAATCCGGGTTTGCTAAGAAGGCGTCGTTTGAAAAAGGAGGCCTTACTAAAGATCGCACGACAACACTTACCGTAAGTCGCTATTTACGACAATCATTTACCGTAAGTCGCTATTTACGACAATCATTTACCGTAAGTCGTTATTTACGACAATCGCTAATATTCGCAATTATTTATTTCAGAGGTTAGTAACTTACACTTGTAGAACACCCCTCAAAACCAAATACGATTCATTAAAATAAAAAAGTTGGACGTGTTCACCAGTGAATCCGAACTAAAATGGGTTATACTAAACAGGTGAATGTACTTGAGGATGACACCTACTTGACGAAATAAAGTTTACTGGTCCTTACCGTATCTTGTCGCGCCCCATCCGGATACAGAGCACGTGTCGGAGTCGAACGAATCTTGGGAATGAGGCAGGCAGGCGGGGCGGATATACCTTAATTACAACATTAAACATGAGTATGCTGGGGACTTTGTAAACAGTATAGAATCAGACCCAACCTCGATATTATAAAGTCAATTCTAAAACCATTTCCGCTGCAAACTAGGTGATCACAGTTGCGACACACGCAGCAAAAAAGTTAAACAATGAAATGTGTAAATGATTAATAAATAGAAATGTATGTATATGTATGCAATGTATATTTACACTTTACTCCATGAATATTCATATAAGAAATAATGACGTCATGAATATTATTTAGAGTTATTACTATACATGTAATAGTATATGAACACAGGACATGTTGACCATGAGAGAAACATAAACCCATAAGCAAACGGGGTAGACTGATCTGACGGCTCCTACAGGAGCCATCTGATCTAGGTCTACTCTGTTGACTAAGGTGTAGTTCTAAACGCGTTTTTATGGAGTAAAGTGTGAAGGAAGAACCAGTAAGATACAGTTGGACTTCGATATCTCGAACTCGGATAACTCGAACTAAAAGTTCGGGCCTTTCAAAATTTACAATATACATGTAGAATTGTTCTAAAATGTATCAATGTACATATCTAGAAACACACACGACAGCTTAATGCATGTCGAAAGTAATGCTGAAAGCTCCTATATGCGCTTTCAGCATTACTTTCGACCTGCATTTAGCTGCGAATTTGAGATATTTGTCAGATTAGAAATCGGATGACTCCAACCTCTGTTTTCTCGAACTAATTTGTATGGTCGCTCGAAGTTCGAGATATCAAATTTCAACCGTACTTCGGCAATAACCCAGCCTCAAACTCAAAACGCTGACCCAGGGGTCAGAAACTGTGTATACATTGCAACACAGTCTTAACCCTTCGCTTGCTGAATTTTAAAATACATTTCTCCTTCTTTACCCATGCCCTGTTGTATAATTACAGATATCTTCACTGTGTACAAGAATTTCGCTGTGCAATCACTGCTGTGGAGTGCACCGGTTGCACAATCAACTTGTAAATAGTGCATACCCTGATAAGACAGCTCCTGCAGGAGCTGTCTCATCTGGGTCTTCACTATTTACAGGTAGGTATATTGACGCGAATTGCAAGCGAAGGGTTAAGAATTTGCATGTCATAATCTGACATGAAAAAGAAGGAGAAATACATCTGCATTGAAAGGGATGGAGCTGAGAAAGAAGAAGTGCAGTTTGGACAACTGGAGAAGGACAAAAAGAAAAAAACAGATGCGGTTACAGCAAACAATAACTGGCACTTAACCTTTTAGATAATGAATATTTATGCAAGCATTAATTACTTCATGAATCTGTATGAGTACATTTTAGTACATTGTTAGTTTTAGTCTGGCATTTGAACTGGAATTGAGACTTTAGCAGAATCTATAGAATCTAATTTATACTATTTCATAGGCAAACAGAGCAGAACCTGATCAGACGGCTCCTACAGCAGGTACCGTCTGAGAAAGGGTCTACTGTGTTGGTAAATGCGAGAAAAGGCGTGTCTATTTCGGGAAATATTAAAACCCACAAACGTAACCACACCTACAGCACCGAACATAAAAACTTACTTTCCTGTGATATCTACTGGCTTCGAAAGTTTTATCAGAGCGATGTCATTGTTTTCGTGCTTATCATCGTAGTGTTCATTGACATAAACATGGATCACGTGGATTACATTATTTTCGTAGGCGTTATGTACTCTGTCTAGCCCCACCCCTATCGTCCACTGATAGGGTGATGTGCCTAAACTGTAAATTAAATGGGCGGAGTAAGTTCTATTTATAGCAATAAATGTATTTTATTTTCTAGGTCTTTTGGATAAAATAAAATAACATATATCTTAAACCCACAGCCCGATAAATGCTCCTGTAAGAAATAATGAAATTGTGAATATTCATTAGCTGCATTGTTTGATAGTATGTGAACGCGTGAATGTTCTACTATGGCAAAAACTATTGTAGAAACTAGTAGAAGAATTTAGACACTTTTAGGCAGGTGGCTGCTTAAAGACTTTCGCCCTGCATTAAGCTGCAACCTGTTTCCAAGACCGATCTTTAAACTCATTTAAATGTCTGGGTTTAGAGAGGTTTTACTGTAATTCAATATGCAAACGTAGCAGGTCAGCATTGGTCATAGGTAACTTGGTGTTAACCCTTTACCCCGTGTATACACCTTTGTAAGCAGAATGGACACATATCAATATCAGACGCTTCCTGTTGGAGTCGTCTGACCAGGGTCTGCACCGTTTGCTTATACATACGTGAAAAAGGTCACGGTGTTAGTAAACAGAGTAGCTCTTCAGTGCGATGGCGTTTGATTTTGGTCTGCACAATTTAATTTACAGTTGAACAACTGTAAAAAGACTACAAAATTAGGATTTATTCTGAGTTTAACCCTTTAATCCATAAATACGCCTTTCTGTGCCTCTGTAATAGTCACGTTTTGAAATCATTGTGATATGCTCTATTTATCACAATTGTTTCAAACTACAAAATTCTAGTTAATGCTCCTTTTCGGTCGATTTATTCAAAGAGGTTGGATCTACAAATAGCCTATGAGGGATTGGGTTAAATGTACGTGTTTGCTTAAAATACCTGACCAAGTTATACATAAAACTCCCTTTGGGGTATCTGCATCACTTTTATCCTTCATTAAATCACTACATTAAACCCGTAATTTTAGTGGAGAATAAATTAGATTGATTTAAGCAGGAAGCTGCTTAATGCAGAGTGAAAGTCACGCACAAAGCTCCTTTGGGAGCCTGTCATATAGACTATTTTAAAGACGTCTGGTTTAGAACTGTATACTGTGTATACATGCTTTTTAAAGACGCTCGTGCTTGTTGATTAATTCTGAAAATGGGTTATCCTTCGCAAGTAAAAGTAGAAATGCAAAAAGAGAAAATTGCAGACTTGGTTTTATTGAGTCTGTTCATGAGCAGTAATTAAAACAGTAACACTACTCACGCCCCCTAGCACCGGCTTAAGCAGTATTCAATTTTCAAAACTAATAATATCAAAACTAACGATCCCGAAGGACCAGAAACTACAACAACACTGAGAATTAAGTACGGGGCGACTTTTCACGACCGCCACACAAGCACTTAACACTTAAAGAGGAAGTCCCTACAATGATCGCATATTTTCAATAATATCATTAAACTTGGTATTTGTTATAAACAATGAGTTTTGTACATTTTAAGTGTTTATGAAACGCGTCAAATGTAGGGACACCCCCTTTAAAATGGGCGATCCTTCGAAAGCAAACGTAGAAGCAAAAAGGCCCTTATCCCTTAACCCTTGTCCAATTAACCGCGACTTGATTCGCATTTTCAATCATTTTCGATCCTGATGAGACACTGAGTAACACGGCGTCTCATCTGGATCAAAACTGATTTTTTTCTGACTAGTAGTTCGAGACGACTCTAAATAGAGAATAGACTCTTCTTCTCATCTGGATCAAAGCTGATTGAGCCCCAGATTGGATTATAAATTAAAACATTTTCAATTGCTTTTTTCTGAACCAAACCTTATGTTGGGATCACTCTTTAGAGTCGTTTCTTCGAAACGACTCTGACTAGTAGTTCGAGACAACTCTAAATAGAGAATAGACTCTTCTAAACGATTTTAACCCTTTCGGTGGCAAATTTCTAATTGTTGTCTGCAATCGAATTTTGTTAAATCATGTGGTAAAAAAGGCAGCGTCTGATCTGGGACTACACTATTTGTCGTGGTGCATTTTTGCGACTTCGGCGGTAAAAGGGTTAAAGGGAGGTCATAACATAGGGTTGGTGGAGCAATTAATTACTATTTTAATATTTGAATACGCGCCTTTTTTCACTCACTGCGGAGTAAGGATTGGTTGATCGCTTTACACGGGTTCATTAAACATTACAACGTCGAGTTTTCAAGTGAACTCTTCCAAAATTCAAACAGGTTAAGCTTATGGTGAATATTTAGGGATTTTTCTAAAGAAAAGTGTTAACATGACAAACAGTGCAGACCCTGATGGGAGGGCTCCTCTAGGAGCCATCTCATCTGGGTATACACTGTTTGCAAATTTCATTAGCGACACATGGTCTCCCGTACTGTTAACGACTCTGTGCTAGTGACGTAAGCACAGCTAACCACCTGATCAAATGCCAGGTATAGAAAGTACAGTAGAATATGTTTTAATTAATATTGAACATAGGAGTCGTAAAACACAGATGGTTGATTAATGCCGGTCAAAAGTAATGCAGAAAGCTCCTATAAGCGCTTTCTATAGTTTCTTTTGACCTGCATTAAGCTACCATCTGCTAATGATAAATAAATAAAAATAAAATAATAAAAAATATATAAATAAATATATAAAACATACTCGCCGAAACAGTGAGCTGCAGTCAGGACCCACTGTGGGTCAATTAGAGTGCCTCCACAGATATGCTCGCCAAAATAACGGAGTGAGACCTACAGAATAAAATTAAGAGAAACACCAAGAACTATTGTGGGTAACTTTGAGTGTCTCCATAGATATGCTGGCCAAAAATAATGGAGTGAGACCTAAAGAATGAAAATAAAAACCATAAGGACCCACCGTGGGTCAATTAGAACGCCTCCACGTATATGTTCGTCAAAATAACGGAGTGAAACCTGAAGAATAACAAATGAGAAACATCAGGAACTACTGTGGGTCAATGAGATTGCATCCACAGATTCCATAGAGTGAGACCTGAATAATGAAAATGAGAACCACCGGGATCCACTGTGGGTCAATCAGAGTTCCTGAATAAGCACTCTATGAGCACTTAATCCAGTACATCTATCCGCCTTCCTCCATTCAGTGGTTTTACATTTCAATCATTTTCAAGTCTTAATCTCAAGTCTTAATCAATAACTCTGCTTTTGGTTTGGCCCTAATCCCACCTTTTTCTTTAAGAACAACGGCGCATAATGCCACTTGAAATTCTTATTTCAGCCCATTTAAGTTACTTTACTCCGCCTCTCTCTATTTTAGTCTAAATCCACCTTTTCATCTCGAGAACAAGACCGCCTACCTGCCAAGGAAACTGCCCATGTTTGGCCTGTGTACCGCCTACAATCTTAGTTGATGTTCCATACATTGTAGTTCCACAGGGAGCTGATTAAAATAATATAAACAATTTATCTGCTGTTGTCAGTTCTATTGGTCGTCAGACATATAATCATATAACTGAATGGCAATCTTCTCAACAATAACAACAACGACAACAGCAAAAACAACCTTTAGAAATTCATTTAAAACATATTTTTAAATAGAAGATCTGTTTGGGTTTGGTTTGCATCGGGTTGTACGTCGTTTTAACCCTTCGCTTGCTATTCAAGTCAATATACCTAGCTGTAAATAGTGAGGAGAGGAGTTGTTTCATCAGGGTCTGCACTATTTACAAGTTGATTGTGCAACCAGTGCACTCCACAGCAGTTATTGCACGGCGAAATAAGTGTACACAGTGAAGATATATGTAATTATACAACAGGGCATGGGTAAAGTTGGAGAAATGTATTTTAAAACTCAGCAAGCGAAGGGTTAACAGTAGTTCGGTCATATCACGACGTGGAGCTAATTACAGGTGGAGGACAACCCCAGAAGTTCTTCTGTGCACGGAATGAATTACACTGTTTCGTGCACAGAAAAACATCCTGGTAGAACCACTGACCTATCGCAACTGGAATTAATCTTTTAGAATATCAGTTTTTGGTTTTTAGAATGAGCGTACAGTTCATTTGTGCTTCTGTATCCATGCTTATAAAACATTTTAGTTGAGTCTGAGTTCGTTCTCAAGTTTTTGATTCGTCAGATTTGAGTCAAATCTGACCAATCAAAAGCTCGGAACAAACACAGACTCAACTAAAAAGCTTTAAAAGCATGGACCCTGGTGTGGACGTGGACTTTCATGTATCATTTCCTTATTTCCTACTT
Source organism: Azorinus chamasolen (assembly GCA_963576725.1). Classification (NCBI taxonomy): domain Eukaryota; kingdom Metazoa; phylum Mollusca; class Bivalvia; order Cardiida; family Solecurtidae; genus Azorinus; species Azorinus chamasolen. Next base: position 44,056,843 of record OY755250.1, on the reverse strand, counting down.
GACTTATGTTCTAATTCTTTTCTTTCAATCCTTTCCCTCATATAAACGTCCGTTGACGTATATGCAAAGAGAGTAGACCCAGATCAGACGGCTCCTAGAGGAGCCGTCTGATCAGGGTCTGCTCTGTTTGCTAAGGGAATTTGAACGATCTGTTTCTTAAGTTTCTGAACAGACTACAATGTTTCACCTTCCATATGTCATTATAACTAGCAGGTATTGACATTTAGAATAGACACAGAGCAAGGAAAGAGTTAAAAATGCACACAAGGTGCCAAGACGGCTTGTGTCGTGCATGGATCCAAACGGTCATCGTGAATTCGAACATTAGGTGGTCAGATATTGGCAAACACGTACCCTTTCCCTGTTCTCTATTTATTCCAAATTGCAATATCTATTGAATAGGCTATTCATGGAAATATCGAAGGTGGAACATTGTAGCCATTTCAGAAAGTAAAGAAACACATCTTTCAAATTCCATTAGGAAATTGAGTAGACCCTGATCAGACGACTTCTATAGGAGCCGCCTGGTCTGGGTCTACTCTGTTTGCAAATGCGTGAAAACACGTTTATATGAGTGAAAGTGTTAACTTACACGCAGGGCAATCCTGCTGGTGACAGGACTGCGTTTGGGTAGATGGGCCAATACACGAGTCCCCTCCATGCGATGGTGCCGGGTTCGAGCAGCTGCGGTGACGGGACTGAGTGGCCGAGCCACATGTCTGGCTACACTGGCCGTATGCTGACCATGTGCTCCAACCTCCATCAACTGCAAACGAGTTAAATTTTACCCTTTACTTCATGGATATTCAGGCCAGGAATTATGACATCATGATGATTAATTGAATGAATCAAAATAATGGCACTATGAGCATCATGCATATGAAATGCATCGTTATAATGGCACTATGAAGATAAATACATTTTTCTATCACGACAGAAGTTGTAGAAACAGCTCTACGTTAAATAATATGCAAGGATATGCGTATTTATGGAGATAAGGTTTAACCCTTTCACAGCCATTGTCGCAAAAATGCACCACGACAAATAGTGCAGTGCCAGATCAGACGCCGCCTTTTTAAGGAACTTCACTTTTTGTCTCAAACTCTACTTCTATATCTGTGTTTTAATTACTTTGAAGTTTGCATTTTCTTATCTCATTTTCTTATTTTACCGAATGATTATTGAACAAAATTAGTTTGCAGATGACAATTAGAAATTTGGCGCCGAAAGGGTTAAAGACAACTATGAATATTCTATTGCCTGTAATTCTTTGGGATTTTTGAAAAATCATAAACCGACTCCCCTTTGCAAACAACTGGAATCCAGCTCAGACAGGAAACAAGTAACACGTTTGATCAGGACTCAACTTGGCTCGTTACGTGGGTCAATAGTTTGGTTCAAAAACTGATTCAACAACATTATATATCGCTATTTCGTCAATACAATTCCGACGGTGTTTAAACATTTTAATCGTATTAATGCCTTTTCACGAGTAGACACAGGACCTGCTGTCTGTGCTTATGATACTATATTGTATATAGATCTAGTTCTGCAGTTTTGGTCTCAGCCAAACACTTCCCCTTTTGAATTTTTAAAGGATTTAGTGCTGAAAAGGGCTAATTGTTGAGAAGGGTTTAGTGTTAAGAAGGATTTAGTGCTGAGAAGGGGTTAGTGTTGAGAAGGGTTTAGTGCTGAGAAGGGGTTTAGTGTTGAGAAGGATTTAGTGCTGAAAAGGGCTTAGTGTTGTGAAGCGTTTAGTGTTAAGAAGGATTTAGTGCTGATAAGGGCTTAGTGTTGAGAAGGATTTAGTGCTGAGAAGGGCTTAGGGTTGAGTAGGGTTTAGTGCTGAGAAGGGCTTAGTGTTGAGACGGATTTGATTTAGTGTTGAGAAGGATTTAGTGCTGAGAAGGGTTTAGTGCTGAGAAGGGTGTATTGTTAAGAAGGATTGAGAGCTGAGAAGAGATTAGTGTTGAGAAGGGATTAGTGTTGAGAAGGGTTTAGTGCTGAGAAGGACTTAATGTTGAGAAGGATTTAGTGCTGAGAAGGGTTTAGTGCTGAGAAGGGTGTAGTGCTGAGAAGGGCTTAGTGTTGTGAAGGGCTTAATGTTGAGAAGGTTTTAGTGCTGAGAAGGGCTTAGTGTTGAGAAAGGTTTAGTGCTGAGAAGGGCTTAGTGTTGAGAAGGATTAAGTGCTGAGAAGAGCTTAGTGTTGAGAAGGGTTTAGTGATGAGAAGAGCTTAGTGCTGAGAAGGGTTAAGTGTTGAGAAGGATTTAGTGTTGAGAAGGATTTAGTGTTGAGAAGGATTTAGTGTTGAGAAGGATTTAGTGCTGAGAAGGGCTTAGTTTGAGAAAGGGTTTAGTGCTGAGAAGGGTTTAGTGTTGAGAAGGATTTAGTGCTGAGAAGGGCTTAGTGTTGAGAAGGGTTTAGTGCTGAGAAGGGCTTAGTGTTGAGAAGGGTTTAGTGTTGAGAAGGGATTAGTGTTGAGAAGGATTTAGTGCTGAGGAGGGTTTAGTGCTGAAAAGGTTGAGAAGGTTTAGTGCTTAGAATAGTTAAATGCTCAAAAGGGTTTAATGCAGAGACGGGTTTAATGCTGAGAAAGGTTTAGTGCTTAGAAGGGCTTAGAACTTAAGAGTTTGGTTTAGAGTTATGTTTAGTGTTGAGAAGTGTTTAGTGCTGAGAAGGGTTTGGTGCTGAGAAGAGTTTAGTGTTGAAAAAGGTTTGATGCTGAGAAGGGTTTAGTGTTGAGAAGGATTTGATGCTGAGAAGGGTTTGGTGCTGAGAAGGGTTTGGTGCTGAGAAGAGTTTAGTACTGAGAAAGGTTTGGTGCTGAGAAGGGTTTAGTGTTGAGAAGGATTTGGTGCTGAGAAGGGTTTGGTGCTGAGGAGAGTTTAGGGCTGATAAGGGTTTGGTGTTGAGGAGAGTTTAGGGCTGAGAATGGTTTGGTGCTGAGGAGAGTTTAGGGCTGAGAAGGGTTTGGTGCTGAGAAGAGTTTAGTGCTGAGAAAGGTTTGATGCTGAGAAGGGTTTAGTGTTGAGAAGGATTTGGTGCTGAGAAGGGTTTGGTGCTGAGGAGAGTTTAGTACTGAGAAGGGTTTGGTGCTGACAAGGATTAAATGATGAGAAGGGTTTAGTGTTGAGACCCTTTAGGATTTGGTGCTGAATTTAGTGTTGAGAAAGGTTAAGTGCTGAGAAGGGTTAAATGATAAGAGCTTAGAGCTTTAGAGTTAGGTTGAGAGTTAGATTTAGTGCTGAGAAAGGTTTACAACTAAGAAGTGTCTAGTGCTGAGAAGGGTTTAGTACAGCCAAATATAGAGATACCTGGTGATGGCCCGCTGCAGGACTGTACAAAACACGTTTGCGTGTCTGTCTCACTACCAACGCAAGGTTGCCCACCGTGACTCGGTCTCGGGTTATTGCAGTAGTGCCATCTGGTTCTGCTTCCGGTGCCACATGAGTGAGAACACGATGAGAACGGAAGCCAATTACCCCAACCACCGTTAACTGAAAACAGGACAATAAGTACGCTAATTGTAGCACATTGAATGCGAGAAAGGAGTTTACTGGTATTGGCAAACAGTGTAGACCCATACCAGAAAGCCCCAAGAGGAACTTTCTGACTGACCAGGGTCTGCGCTGTTTGTTATTCAAAATCTGCTCAAAAGTCATACAATAATTTCATATTGAATGAAATCTACCTTTTAACCCATTCCCTCATATTGACGACTTTTGACGACTCTGTAAAAGTCACTTTGTGAAACCATTGTGATAAATAGAGCATTTGCCCCTATAGGAGCAAATGCTCTATTTATCACAATGGTTTCAAACTACAAAATTCTAAAATTTTCCTTTTCTCTAGCTAGTAGCTAATGCTCCTTTTTGGTATATTTATTCAAAGAGGTTGCAACTAAATATAGCATCTGAGGTAATGGATCTAAAAATAGCCTATGAGGTAATGGGTCTAAAAATAGTCTATGAGGTAATGGATCTAAAAAAGCCTACGAGGTAATGGATCTAAAATAGCCTATGAGGTAATGGGTCTAAAAATAGCCTATGAGGTAATGGGTCAAATAATAGCCAATGAGATAATGGGTCAAATAATAGCCAATGAGGTAATGGGTCAAATAATAGCCTATGAGGTAATGGGTCTAAAAATAGCCTATGCGGTAATGGGTTAAACAGTGATGCTGAGAGGTACAAATTAAGTAGTCTTAATGCATGCAATATAGATTACCAACATTAAAACGACGAACATATAATAGAACACACAATAAAGTGCTGTATAATTCAAACATTATTTTAACACATTTGTAGTGACAAGATCTATACACATTCATTCAAATTGAATGTTCTTTATGTATATATTTGAACTCATATAATTCGAACCTCGCGATAACTCGAACTAAAAGGTCGGTCCTTCCAATACAGAATTTTTCTAAAATGTATCATTACGAGTATCTAGAAACACATGTAACATTTTAATGTAGGTCGAAAGTAATGCTGATCGCTCATACAGGATCGTTCAGCATTACTTTAGACCTGCATTAAGCTGTGAACTTGAGACATTGTTCAGATTACTCGAACCTCTGTTATTTCGAAGCAATTTGAATGGTCCCTTGAAGTTCGAGATATCGACGTTCACCATTTCACTTTGAAAATTCAGTATTCAAGAGTTACACACTTTTCTTTGGTACCTTCTGTATAGCCGATCATACATTTTGTAATTATACTTATGCCACAGTTCTTATTATCAGACTATGCCTACAGGAGTCAACTGATCTGGATCAACTCTGTTTGAAAAAGTGTCACTATCAGTCAAACGGTTAAACTTCCACATGACTGACGAAAGTCGTATCATCTCGTATCTTCTCGGATATATTCGTAATGGATGAAGATAGTCGTATCACCTCAAATGCTTATTGCTAAATGCATGTTTGCACTACTAGCATTGAACTGCACCATTTTTAAAGTGACTACATTTGCTAAATATATGCTAATTTACATTAATTCTTATTGCTTATTGCACTACTAAATTAAAAATGGCGCTGTTCAGTGTTCAATGCTAGTAGTTCAAACATGCATTTAGCAATTGGCATCCATCATTTGGAACATTCCGGTTCTTTCCCTAGCAATTTACACAATTGGCAAAAAGCATTTCGCATATAGCATTTAGCAAATAGCATGGCAAAATGACGCTCCACAGACTAGGGACGTTTGTCTAACCTGGACAGGAACTTCCTGTGCATGGACACGCCTCACTATGACACGTGACAGTCTGAGACTGGTCTCCAGCACAATACTGGCCATTTGCGCTGGGAGCCGGATGGTTGCAGTAACGATACCTGGTCATGGTCCCAGATCCACATGATTTGGTACAAGTTGAATACGAACTCCAGTGACCCCACCCGCCATTGACAACTAAAGTAGCAAAACAATGGAACAATAATAACAACAAAATGAATTAGTGGCGTCTATTTATTTTGCTATTGCTGTCTTAAGTTGTTTATTGAACATAGGAGTCTTGAAAAGCAGATGCTTGCTTAACCCTTCGTTTGCTATTCACATCAATATACCTACCTGTAAATAGTGAAGACCCAGATGAGACAGATCCTCATCAGGGTCTGCACTATTTACACGTTGATTGTGCAACCAGAGCATTCCACAGCAGTGCTTGCACAACGAAATACTTGTACACAGTGAAGATATATGTAATAATACAACAGGGCATGGGTAAAGAAGGAGAAATGTTTCTTAGGATTCAGCACGAGAAGGGTTAATACAGAGTAAAAGTGGTAGAAAAGCTTCCATAGGAGCTTCCTGTATCATTTTATCCTGCATTAAGCTTACACTTGTTTTACCAAAGCCTACATTTCCAAAATTCAAACTCTAATCAATGTGTCTTCCAACATTCAATCAAGGTTTCAAACAGTTTGGATCATGATGAGACATAACTGTATAACGTCAGTACACCTTGATTCTGATCTGGTTTGGGTCTTTTCAGAAAACGTTTTTTGGTGAACAGATTTTAACAATCAATGTACCATATTGTAGCTGAATATTGCTCTACACAATGATATGCTTATATTTCCTGAGCTTTTCGTACCATCCAAGATATTTATAAAAGTGACCTTGTTTAATTTGGTACATGCTTAAAATCATACCTTATTTCGGAACGTGGCAGACTTTCATATTTTATAAACTACTACAAAACAGATGTTTTACCTGTGATAACAATTTTATTAATAGTTTTTATAACCATTTTCCAATTCAAATATACCATATAATTTTGAAGAAAGTATGCACACCTTTAGACATCTTGATTTTTAATTGCAAACTAAGGTAGACTGCAAGTCACACAGGTGGTTCGGTCTTTGCACAAAACGTTTTTGTTTATGGACACATTTTAACAATCAAGGAACCATATATCTCCCCTCTCTCTGGGGCGTCCAATTAGCCCATAGTGAGCAGAAACGGGCGTAAATCAACACAAACAAACAAACAAAACAAACCATATTGCAGCTGAATAAATGATCTACACAATGATATGCTTATTATACCTGGGCTTTTCTTACAACAAGAGGTATTTGAAAACGTGACTTTGCGTGATTTGGTACATTGATCTTGAGATGTTGCGTGATTTCCCAAAGTTTCTTATCTATGCTATCACTTCTAGGCGTATTACTATATCTGCCTTGTCTATTCGTATTACTCTATTTGCATTGCTTTATTCGCATTGCTTTATTCGCATTAATTTATTTGCATTGCTTTATTTGCATTACTTTATTTGCATTACTTTATTCGCATTACTTTATTCGCATTACTTTATTTCCATTGCTTTATTTGCATTACTTTATTGGCATTACTTTATTTGCATGACTTTATTTGCATGACTTTTATTTACATTACTTTATTTGCAATACTTTATTTGCATTACTTTATTCGCATTACTTTATTTGCATTTGCATTACTTTATTCGCATTATTTTATTTGCCTAGGCTACCAACCTCCAACGCAGTTATCTCCCCTAATCGCTACGCTAACGATATCCCTGCCACCGCAACATTCACGTGACCATGGTGTTCATCATGTGATCAAACGATGACAGACGTTATGTCGGCTGCAAACTCTTACCGTAGTCAACCAGTAATTTTACTATTACATCCTTTCCCGCAAGAAAAAATTCAAAACATTTAATCTGTTCGGGAATTGGGTTAATTTGAGAATCATATTCATATACACCGTCCCAAATTATTATTATTATTATCATTATTATACCACATTTATATAGCGCTCTTTTCACACTGGGTGTGTGCGTTAAAAAGCGCTTCACATGATTAAATTGCATGTACAGAATTAAATATATATAATACGTATAGAATATTTAAAACAAATGAAATTCAAGATAGAGATATCAATAAAACTATTAAAAAATGAATTAATTTAAGAATTATAGATGAAAACAAAATCATCCTTTTCTGTACATTTTATGTCTGCAATTCGAGGGAAACACCGTGACTACTGGTATATTGTGTTCGCCCACTTATGTCACCAAACTCAAATATTTACATTCGCCCTGCAACGTCCTTATACATGTATAACCTTATTCTAAAAAGAAAGTTGCATAACCTCATGAACCCCGGAAGCACGTCATTCATTTCTTAAATATAAGAAATACAATGGAATATAAATATAAGAAATAAATGGCGTGCTCCCGGTGTCCATGGGTTATGCAACGCATAGCTTTACGAGCAAAGATTCACGTGAAGCCCTTCGGGTTTCACTAACTTTGCTCGTAAAGCTATGCGTTGCATAACCTCATGAACACCGGAAGCACGTCATTCATTTCTTAAATGAAACATTATATGTACAGTGTCAGTACATCATACAGTTACGACCCAGAAACATCTGGATCGGGTTTATGTATGATATACAACACTATACATAAGATATTGCCTTAAGTTTGACATGTTTTACAACCGGTGGCCTGATAAAAATCAACACCGGTGGTCTATTATAAATAATCGTGTAAAAGGTTACCAAAATTCTTTTTTTTGTTTTAAGAAAGCTGAAAATTTTACTTTGATGGTTTTACGGGTGCTGATATATGAAACAAAATGGAAAACTGTTGAACTCAACATTCCAAAAAAATAAAATATGCAAAAACAAATTTGAGCTAAAATCCAGCGAAAAAAATTGTGACAGTAATGACCGCACGTAGTGACACGGGAGATCACTGTGAGGAGTTTTCTAGGCTACAGTACCTGATCCAGAAGTGTGCCCGGCACATGTGACGTAACACGAGTGTCGTTCGTATTCATCCCCCACGCAGTTTTTCCCGCCATGTGCCGGATGCGGATGGTTACAGTAGCGGTATTTGGTCTGGTACCCCGTGCCGCACGTGGTCGAGCATGAAGTGTAAGAAGTCCAGGCACCCCATCCACCGTTAACTTAAAAACATCAATTGAAAATTTAGTCCACTCCAACAAAATAAAGAGTATGTATTTATTATATCTCGTGAAGGGAATGGTGTATTTGGAATATGAAAGTACAAATATAAGTCATGCAGGGAACACCACATACAGAACAAACAGCCGCCCGAACAGCAACACAAGAAATCAGATCAAATGTACATAACTATCAAAAGCATAAAGAGACACATAAAGACAAAACAAACGAACAATAAGGGGGAATGTCGAAATACCGCCTTGGAACGGTCAGTGACAAAAGTCATTGGGGTTTAAACCGGTTAAGGGGCGCGCAACCTCACACTTATTCCATCACCACCCAAAAAAACAAACATTGTAAATGCCAGTATTCCCTCTCCGACTAATCTACAACAACCGCGATGGCAAATACAGTGGTAAAGTGCATGTAAAACGAAAAGATTTAAGTGTAACAACAGTATCCACGGATGACATTGACAGCATTTGGTTATACATAACACGTCCTAGGCGGTCATTCATTTACTGAACATAGGATTGTTCAGAAGATCGTGGTTACCTAACGCAGGGCAAATGTAATGCAGAGAGCTTTCTGTATTACTTTTGGCCTGTATTAAGCTACCACCTGCCTTACAGACCTATATTCAAACCTCTGTTTGAAGACTGTTTAGGACAGGTTCTATGGTAAGCAAAGTAATGGTTTTAATTAAAGATGAAAATAAGAACCAACATCAACGTAAACTGCTAGCGATAAGCACTTACACACATGCGTACCATCAAACATCTGAAAAGTGCAAACATTATTATGGCCAAAATGGCACAAAATTGAATGCTAAAGGTGTGTGTGTGTGGGGGGGGGGGTATATTTTGATAAACGCTCTGTCTTGTCGCTTAAACCCATTCCCTCATATTGACGCCTCTGTAACCACTGTAACCTTTTGAAACCACTGTGATGAATAGAGCATTTATTCCTATAGGAGCAAATGCTCTGTTTATCACGATGGTTTCAAAAATACATGTACACAATTTTAAAATGCCCTCGGACCCCTGTAGCCACGGTGTGTACATTGCATTTGGATTCAGCTACGTTCATGACTGGTATCAAAATCATGTTAGAGATGGTGTTTTAAAATAGGAGAAATCATGAATGTTTTAACCCTTCGCTTGCTAAATTTTAAAATACATTTCTCCTTCTTTACCCATGCCCTGTGGTATAATTACATATATCTTCACTGTGTACAAGTATTGCACTGTTCAATCACTGCTGTGGAGTGCACTGGTTGCACAATCAACTTGTAAATAGTGCAGACCCTGATGAGACAGCTCCTACAGTAGCTGTCTCATCTGGGTCTTCACTATTTACAGGTACGTATATTGACGTGAATAGCAAACGAAGGGTTAACACATGCTGTTGCATTTTGACCGAAAAACTATACTACTGAAGGTTTATCTTACCTGGACAGTTCGACGAAAAACAGGGACAACTATCCGTATTGCATTGTTGTGTTATGATGTCACTTCCGGTGCAGTTGGCGCCCCATCCAGATGGGCGTGGATTGTTACAGTATCTTCATATACAAGTACATATATGTAATTTTTATTTGAATTATTATATATGCATTTGCAAATAGGGTATACGATCATAATGGTTTCTTTTTAATGATAATAGTTGTTGGATCTTTATGCATTTAAAATATTTACCGAATATTGTACATGCTTGAAGATGTAAGAAACTTTATTTATAATCGGGTGTTACAATTGCTTATTAACAAAATACATGAACCCATTAGGGTCAGCTCTGTTTGCTTATATAATGGATTTTAACTCTGAATTCTGTTATTTTAAACTTATAGGATGGAATTTAACTCATAGGTCTGTTCTTGTAAACTCACATAATGTATTTTAATTTTTATCTCCGTTCTGTTATCAATTTCTAATCCTGCACTTGTAAATTCGACGAATGTAATTAATTTCGTTGTTCAGCTCTTGTAAATTTAACCTTTAGCATTGCTCTTGTAAACTAGCAGTATGGAATTTTACTTTAAGATCTGCTCATGTTGTTGTTCACGTCAATATACCTTCCTGTAAATAGTGAAGACCATATAGAAGCTGTCTCATCTTGGGTATGCACTTTTTACAAGTTGATTGTGCAAACAGTGCATTCCATGGCAGTGATTGCAGAGAGAAATATTTATAGACAGTGCAGACACATGTAATTATACAATGTGCAAAGAATGAGACATGTATTTTAAAATTCAGCAACAGTAGGGTTAATGTCTGCTCTTTTTGTTGTGGACTGCTGTATGCCGTCTCCTGTCTGGTTTCATTTTTGTTTTTTACACAGCTGAATTGAAGTGAAAAATGCTCTTTCGAGTTAAAATTATGCTCTTGCAAACTGGGCCGCTATGAGACCAACCTGTGTTTGCTCTGGGTACCTCCTCCACAAGAATGCGTGCAGGATGAAAACGTCCCCCAGTTGCTCCATCCTCCGTCTCGGACTGTATACGGATGAGAGAAGTATACAGTTGAACTGCGATATCTCGAATTTCAAGGGACCATACAAATTACTTAAGTTCACAGCTTTACTTTGGACATGCATTAAGCTGTTACACGTGTTTCTAGATATGCGTAGTGATACATTTTTACAATTTTGTTTTGTAAATTTTTAAAACTTTTACTTTGAGTTATCAAGAAGTTCGAGTTATTCGAGTTCGAGATATCGAAGATCAAGGTCTATGCTTATTAGACTTTAAGTTGAGTCTGAGTTCTTTCTCAAGCTTTTAATTATAGTACATCACATACTGCATTGGCTAATTATAATACATCACGTAATTTATTGGCTAATTATAATACATTACATACTGCATTGGCTAATTATAATACTACACAGTCATACTGCATTGGCTAAGACTTATACATATTTTGGATCCATTTTAACACAGCATTTGAACAATTCCTCCGACGTGTCAGCTCAGGGTGCACCATCGTGAATAATAAGCCATTGAACTGGCGAGTATTCATATAAGAAATAATAACATCATCAATTGTTTAAATAGGTCATATAGCACCAATGACGAAGTTATGATGAAATAATGAAATTCAATAAAAACATATCTCAAGCATCGAGTGTAAATCATAGAAAAAAGTATTTGAAAAAAAGAAATAATACAGAATGAACCTGCTAAATGATTTATATTTTAGTATAAAGACCAATCTCTGTAAAACAATGTTCTCCTACGGAAAGAGTTAAGGGTGAAGAGTCAGTTATTGATATACATGTAGAGTTTAGATAAGACGCGTAAATGAAAGTATTTTCAAGAATAGATCTAGTAAGTATTTCAAATATTTTGTTTAATTTCTCCACCAAACCCTATGGTATGATCATTCTTTAGGATCGTCTCGAAGAGTGGTCACAGCATAGAGTTTTGTGGGAAAATGACGATTTTAGTGCCTTTGTATGCGTATTTATCTGTTGCTGTGTATAGATAATTATAAAGTCTTAAGATTTGTAATACAATTTAAAGTGGTAAAAATCACGATTTAGCATATTAATGCCTATAGTTCTTATAATTTATAGAGTAGATCTATGTCGAAACATTATGTATAATGTCCGTTATTAACCCTCTGCACTCTGAGCAACTGTCGCTTGCAAATATTGTTGTCTGCTTAAATTCTAAAACTACATTTTTCCTAAATTTCATTTTAAAAACAGTGTCAGAGTGACAAACAGTTTGGATCCAGATGAGACGCCGAGTATATGTACAATGTACTTTGATAGCTACTCAAGGTAAAGCTCAAAGCTTCATAGGATGGGTTTAGATATACTTTTATCTGATAAATATTCATGTTTACAAGACATGTTAACATCATGAATATTCTTGAGATTATTTGTTATAATAATGAATAGACGTCCGCAGTTTTAGACAAGGCCAGAACTTCCCGGTGTTCATGTTCCATAATAAGAAATTATTCAAATTAATATTCATGATACCATTATTTCAGACATGAATATTGATGGGGTAGCGGTCTATACATATTACAACTCCGGTCTGTCCCGGACACGCTGTCTTGTAGCACGTATGTTTCTGGTAATCCTCGCCTGGGCATGCCTTTCCGCCATCGGTCGGGTGTGGCGAGTTGCAGTACCGGAACCGGGTCTGAGTTCCTGTCCCACAAGTGACAGGGCAGGGCTGGTAACCCGTCCAGGATCCCCAAACACCATCAACTGTAGATGAAGTCCAATGTTATCCAAGTATCGTGTTGAAAATGTAGAATAAGACATGAGTTCAATCAACAGTAACTGCTCGAAATTAAATTTAAAGAACGAAATATTGCGAGAAATAAATAAAGTTATTATTATTATTATACCACATTTATATAGCGCTCTTTTCACACAGGATATGTGCGTTCAAAAGGGCTTCACATGAACAAATTGAATGTATAGAACTGCGTATATATAATGCGTATAGAATGTTTAAAACTAATGAAATTTAAGATGAAATATCGATAAAAATATCAAAAATGGAATCAATTTAAGAATCATAGATAAGACAAAATCATGATTTTCTCTAAGTCTTTATGTCCGTGAATCAAGGGAAATAGACGCATACTGTGACTATATTATGTCAGCCCACTCATGTCACCAAAACTCAAATGAAACACTGTATGTACAGTGTCAGTACGTCATACAGTTACGACACAGGGCCACCTGGATTGGGTCCACTGAATGGCATCCACTATACATATATTGCCTTACATATGTAGGACAATGGATTAACAGAATATGTCAATTTTGTAACTAATGCATATAAACTACACAATGCAATACAAAAATTACAGACAACCACTAATATATACACCCAGTATGCAAAAATAGCGAAGTCATGAGTATCGTTCAGATCAACAGACAATAAATGAGACACACAATGCTGTCCCAAGCCGTAATCCGGGTGTTTTCAAGTAATCCCAATATCACTGTGGTGCAAGCTGTACGGCCGCAAATGTTTAGACTTTTCTAAGATGGCGGACAAAACGGAGGCTGAAAGATAAGCATCACATTTTTACACTGTTTAAACTATGTAGATTTTTCTTTCAGTCATTTAATTGGTGCCATAACACAGAATTATAATGCCCGTCAACAGCGGCGTACCCCATTATGGTTCATGTCTGTGTGTAAGGCTCAAAATCTTCGGTAAACTTTGCAGAAACTGAAAGTCAGAAATCGAATCGAGAAGGAGGTCATATTTTGCCTCATTGTAAGCTTACCAACTACGCTAAACATTTTCTAACACTGTGGATATATGCATCTGAGCCCGATATTAACGTTGAGCTACCTAGTTTGTGGCACAGATCTACATTTTGTCTTTTGGAGACGTTTGAAAATAATGTCGAGTGTACGGTTTAGCCATCAGAGGTAAAAGTGCACTGTACGGTTTAGACCCGATGTTTTTTGTACGGTTTAGCCACGATTTTCATTCGAAAAACTGTACGGTTTAGACACAAAACAAATGCTACCATTTGAATCTGCGCCGTAGGTCTAGATAGTATAATCCCAACTATTTTCCTTCATGCAATGCATGTTCGCGATTATGACAGCATATCACAAACAATTAGGATCGAGATCAGAAGCACAGTATATAATTGGTTTAAACGTATTTGATTTTTAAATATTTGCATGAATATTGTAATGATAACACAAAGGAAAAGAAAAGGATGGAAACGAAAACAAGACTGCTTATTGTGTTTCTCCCCCATCACCGTAACAACTGCACTCGCTTTATGCAGAAATGCCTGCCCGTTATTGTACTATATTAATTGTACTGAAAAACTAATTAAATTAATTAAGCAGGATATATCAGTTTATACAAAAACTTTTTGAAAAAAGATACTTCAGAATACAAGAAAAAAAAATAAAAGAATAAAAAAAAGGAAACGAAGGTTGACACATATATGTAGAGAGGTCTAGGATTCTGAGCAGTACAAGCACATTCGAAAGAAGGTGAGCGTTACCGAGTTTATTAGAATCGTTTTGAGGTTTGGATAAACCGATGTACAGCTTCGTCTATAATGATGTTTGTATTATAATTTAAAAGAGGATCACCAAACAGAAAGACAGACAGGGACGGAGTAGTGAATCTGGCAACATCATCAAAAAGTTGTTTTCCTTCGTTGGTTTCCTTCGTTGGTATATTTGCAACAGCTTAAGAAGAAGTGCGATGCGTTCTCAACGAGGCCACATGTACACAAGGCAGTGTCAGATATGTTCTTTGAGAATAGGTCATGGTTCAAGGAACTGTAGTCTGCACGAAGCCTTTTGTGCAGGAGCTGCTGTTTTCTGACACCGTAATAAAATGTTTGGGAACAGTTGGCAGATTGGTATTCAAAGAGTAGAAGATTGTTTTTCATTTTCGGGGAGGTTGTTCCATTCATGTATTGTTGCAGGGAGGAAAGAGTTGCTATAATGGGTTGTGCGACAGGCCAGAGGCTGAATATCACCAGCGTGTCTTAATCTTAAATTGCATCGAGAAACACTTCCCGCCACTTCAAGTACCAGTTCTGTGAGATAGTTTGGAGTTAAATGAAACACCATTTTATAAGAGAGAATAAGTTTGTTTTACGTCTGGTTTCAAGGCGTTTCCATCCTACTTCATGCAATAATTTACCAACAGAAACCAATTTAGTTGTCCCAGTTACTATACGGGTAGCTTCATATTGATTTTTTTTTCAAAACTGTTAGATTCTCTGGCATTACATTTATCAAATATAGTATCAATGTATTCTAAAATAGGTATCACGAAATATACGTAGATTGTTTGAAGGGAATAACTGTCCGAAGTGAATTTGAGTTTTCGCATGACATTTAGTCTTGTCCATGCCTTAGTAGCGATATATTCGATATGACAGTGCCATGTTAGATTACGTGAGAGATGAACGCTAATGTGCTTATGTGAATCTACTTCATGAATTTGATGGTCTTGCATATATACGGATGAGACATTTTTTCTCGAGATTATTAACGACTCAGTCTTCTTAGGATTGAATTCAACTAGCCATTTCTCTGCCTTTTTAATATATTATTATTGATATTTGTTGCCATATGTACGGGAGTAATACCTATACTAAACAAGCTAGTGTCGTAAGCAAACACACGAATGTTCCACCCAATGTCGCTAACAATATCATTTATAAAAACAAGAAATAACAATGGACCTAATATATATCCTTGTGGAACACCAGCTTCATAGTATTCCAGCCAGAGAAGGCACCAGGTAAAATTACACGTTGCATTCTTTCAGTAAGATAACTGGAAAACCAGAGTAGAATTATGGGTAGAACATTACCTGGATATATACTGGTTATTAAACATTTAAGGACAATGTTTTACTTTAAAAATTGAAGTGAATTGATTTTTAAGTTTAACTAACATGTTTTTGACATGCGGGCAATTCATTTAGCGAACATAATGGTTAATCTGTATCATCTGTCAGAAAAAAGAACCTACCCTCGGATTATGTTTTACAGGCATTTAGTTGAGATGATGTAATTTAGCACTTGGTCGATATCTCGTCAGTTTCGTGATGACGGATCTGGGCTGAGTCTGTATGGAATGTCTAAATGCCATTTCGTAGGGCATACATGCATTTTAAAGGTGACATAAAATAAACGTGAAATAATTATATAACAGAAAAGGGTAACAAGTTAATGAAAAAACATATATTTATTGGACCAAATAAATTGCCAATTCTAAAATCTTCGTCAATATCTTGAATTTCAATATTTTGCATTTCACCATTTAGAATTATTTTGCTTGTTTATTTCAAAACGTCTGGTATTACATTAAAAGTTAATGTACGTTGCCCCGACTTTCCCGATATATATGAATTAGCTCTTTTCTTCTAATTTTCATTGGATTTCTCGGATTGGCATCTACACAGTGGCTGATGGTGTCCTTTGTCTCGCAATAGTAACAGGCAACTAATCTAAAAAGATATGTAAAGCAATGTAAAGTAACAGTACAAAGTGCTTGACTTAATTGCAGACGCTCTGTATTTGCATTAGGACTGAAACTGGTAAAACACTTTTAGCCAAATACCCAATCAGTTAAACTTAAAAATCATTTCACTTCAAAACTTTTTAAGTATAACATTGTCTTCAAATGTTAACCAGTATAGATCCAGATTATATGCTATGCTTCTGTTCTCGATCCTAATTTAATATACTGTCAAAATCGCAAATAGGCATTGTGTGAAGGAATATCTACACTAATTAGTTGGAGTAAATATTCCAAAATAGGGAATTAATATAATACATAAATACTTAAACTGCTCTGATCTAATATTTCGACCACTAAGGGCCTTTGTCAAAGATTATCATGTCAAAATACACGTCAAAAATGTGACGTGTATTTTGACATGATAATCTTTGACAAAGGCCCTTAGTGGTCGAAATATTAGATCAGAGCAGTTTATGTATTTATGTAATTAGTTGGGATTACACTATCTAGATCTACGACGCATATTCAAATGTTAGTATTTGTATGTGTCTAAACCGTACAGTTTTTCGAAAGAAAATCGTGGCTAAACCGTACAACATAGATCGGGTCTAAACCGTACAGTGCATTTTTACCACTACGGGCTAAACCGTACACTCGACATTTTTTTCAACCCTCTCAAAAAGACAAAATGTAGATTTGTGCTTCAAACTAATTAACTCAACGTTAATATCGGACTCAAATGCATATACCCACAGTGTTAGAAAAGGCTTAGCGTTGTTGGTAAGCTTACAATGAGGCAAAATATGACCTCCTTCTCGATTCGATTTCTGATTTTCGGTTTCTGCATAGTTTACGAAAGATTTTGAGCCTTACACATAGACATGGACCATTAGGAGGTAAACCGCTGTTGACGGGCGTTATAATTCTGTGCTATGACACCAAATAAAAGCCGGAAAGAAAAATCTACATCGTTTAAAAAGTGTAAAAATGTTATGCTTACCTTTCAGCCTCCTGTTCGTCCGCCATCTTGGAAAAGTCTAAACATTCGCGACCGTACAGCTTGCACCACAGTGAATATTTTGGTCTTAACATCTGCATACAACTGTAACCGTTACTGTGAAGTGAACCCAGGTTAACATTTAAAGCATACCCCTTTATCTGTGAGTGGACTTAAGAGTGTAATACTGATAGGATATTTCACTCTGAAAATTCAGAATGGTTGAAAGGGAGGTTACTTTTCTGAACCAACCGCATTTCAATCCCCCTAGAAGGAATGTTGAATCAAATATGGTTGATCAGTAACACATATGTATAAATACGATATGACCTGTCCTAAATAGCCATTCAATCGTTGAACACAGCTACCTAAAAAAACAGGTGGTTGCTTAATACAGGGCAACTGTAATGCACAAAGCTTTCTGTATAACGTTGGACCTGCATTAAGCTACCACCTGCCTTACAGATCCATAATTAGACCTCTTTTGATGGCCGTTAACCCATTCCCTCATATTGACGCCTGTTGACGCCTCTGCAAAAGTCACCTGTTGAAACCATTGTGATAAATAGAGCATTTGATCCTATAGGAGCAAATGCTATATTTATCACAATGGGTTCAAACTACAAAATACTGAATGTTTCCATTTCTCTAGTTAATGTACATTTTCGGTAGATTTATTCAAGGAGGTTGAAGCTAAAAATAGCATATGAGGTAATGGGTTAAATCAGGTTCTGCTGTATGTAACAAGGGGATTGCAGATATTGAACATTGTAATATAGAGCTAATACAAACGTGCAGTCGAATAGACTTGTATGATTAACCCGTTATTGTATAGAGCTAATACAAACGAACAGTCGAATATACTTGTATGATTAACCCGCTATTGTATAGAGCTAATACAAACGGGCCGTCGAATAGACTTGTATGATTAACCCGTTATTGTCTTTGAATGATGACTTGACCTTCAATGTTTAACTAGTGATTTACTTTAATCATATCTATTTGTCAATAACTGTAGTTATAATCAAATGTCACCGTGTAATTATTTGCAAACAACTGACGTACCAATAACTGTAGTTATAATAAAATGTGTTGTGTAATTACTTAACCAATATCTGTAGTTATAATCAAACGTCATTGTGTGATTATTTGCCGATTGCCGATACGTGTAGTAATAGTCAAATGCCATTATGTAATTATTTACCAATAACTGTGGTTATAATCACATTTCTTTATCAATATCTGTAGTTACATTCAATTGTCATTGTGTAATTACTTTACCAATAACTGTATTAATAATCAAATGCCATTGTGTAATTACTTATATTTGCAGTTATAATCCAGTGTCATTGCGCAAATATCTATAGTTATATAAAAAAAAGGCCCGAAGTACCGCTAAGCCCACTGTAAATTTACTGGTCATTGGCCTACACTATTTAGCACTGCTAACATATGGCGCAATCATGCAGCCGCAGTACCGGCTAGTGACCCTCACACTTATCCATTTAATTTTAACCCCTGGGTGATGAGGAAGTGCGGGTGGGAGACACGAAAATGCGTCTCTGAAATTTCCGGGAGGGACCGGGATTTGAACCCCGGATTGGTAGTCAAGTGCGTTACCACTAGACCACCACACACCACCATTTATAATCAAATGTCACCGTGTAATTATTTATCAACAATTCATTACAATAACTGATTATAATAAATGCTCTTGTATTATAACTTTCCCAATAACTATAGGTATAATCAAATGCCTTTACCAATACTTATAGTTCTACTCAAAATGTCACTGTTTACTTACTATGTCGATGACTTTACATATAAATACAGAGCCGGTGTATTACTTTAACTATAAGTGTAGTTGTAATGAAAGGTCCAGATGTACAACCTGGACATGCTTTGATGTGGCACGGGCGAGACTCATGATGGTTTCCACTGCACATCGCCCCGCCGCCAGAGGGCGATGGTTGGTTGCAATACCGGAAGCGGTGTATAGTCCCGTATCCGCATGAATGCGAGCATGCGCTGTAATCAGTCCACTGTCCCCATTGGCCGTCAACTTTATAAGACAAAGTGAATTATTTTCAATAACATATACATTTATCACTTACATAGCTTAACTGCATGCTTAACCCATTACCTCATAGGCTATTTTAGATATAGCCTATGTGAATAAATCTACAGAAAAGGACCATTAACTAGAGAAAAGAAAAAAAAATAGAATTGTGTAGTTTGAAACCATTGTGATAAAGTGACTTTTACAGAGTTGTCAAAAGTCGTCAATATGGGGGAATGGATTAAATATGAGGGAATGGGTTAACACACTGTCTTTACTAGCAAACACTGGCCTAGTTGCAAACGGAGGTCTTTATGCGTTGTGTTTGTAAACTCCCATAATATGAATACCGTATTAGCTCTAATAAATGTTCTTTGGGTGATATATCTTTTAAAAAGGACTTGCATTTTGTACACTACTGGTTGCTTATAGGAGCCGTCTGATATGGGTCAAATATTTTTGCAAATCTGTGAAAATGTGTTTAGATGAAGAAAAGGGTTTAATATAAGTTTTAATAGGGCTTTAGTTGTTTTATTGATTGTTAGTCTCCGTCCTTCACAGAAATAAATTGGCGTTTATTAGTGTAGCGTTAGGGGGATACGATATTAAATATTACGTACCACGGGCAGAGCCTCGTCCGAATAGGAGGACCAGTAGAAAAATCGGACCTAAGTGTTGAAGAAAAAACCCAGAATATATTCGCATTTACAGGTACACAGTTATATGCCTTAATATTACTTCTGGGCAAGTGTATATGTATGCGCGCGCGCGTGCGTGCGTGTATAGGGGTAATAAAATGCAGATATCCGCTAAAACTTTTAAGTGAAGTATAAATGTGTTAAAGAGGTATTATCACGTGACGGTTATAGACACTATAAGAGTTCGATACAGAAACTGTATAATACATTCTTCAATGAGCAAACATAGTAAACGACTCCTACAAGTCTGGTCTGTTAGCTAATGCGCCGTATTCATGCAGTAAAGGGTTAAGCATTTATAACTGCATGCGTATGGTATAATTAACTCATTCTCTCCCAGGCTATTTTTAGACCCAACCTTTTCAATTAATCTACCGAAAAGTAGCATTAACTAGAGAAAAGGAAAATTATAGAATTTTGTAGTTTGAAACCATTGTGATAAAAGGAGCATTTGCTCCTATAGGAGCAAATGCTCTATTTATCACAATGGTTTCACAATGTGAATTTTATAGAGGCGCACACACCCGTCACTAGGAGGTAATGTGTTAACAATTAACAAGAAAACCTTTGGCTGTGACAGAAACTTCAGAATCAGATCTGTTTTATTCCATAGAAAAACAGAGCATACCATGACTAGAAAGCTCCTACATGTGCTGTCTGATCTGGGTCTAATATGTTTGGAAAGGAGCCAAACTTGTGTGTATGGGGGGTGAATTCACAATGCTTAATGTACACATCACATGGTTTAAAAACAGAGCTCCAGATAAGATGCGTGAATTAGAACATTTTCAAGACTAACTTTTTCATTTCTCCACCAAAGCCTGTGTTGTGATCACTTTTTAGATTCGTCTGGAAGAGAACATAAGGTTTGGTGGAGAAACGTCGATTTTAGCATTTGAGTACGCACAATTATCTGTAGCTCTGGTTCCAAAGGCATTAATCTTGGCTGTGATTGGCTGTAAACCTATGAATATGGGGAACTAATGTACTGTCATTTGCAAACAGTGTATACCCAGATCAGAGAGCTCCTAGAGGATCCCTCTGATCAGGGTCTGCACAGTTTGTCTTTCAAAGTCATATCACAATAATTCCCTTTTATACTTAACATATGCACTTTACCAATAAACAACGAAAGGCTATTCCACAGTGACACTATTCCACTTGAACGTTCCAAGTGTTCAGTCTTATCTTTATAATGATATATAAATGGACCGTATTAAGAAATCCTCTATAATATACTACATACGAGCCATGTGTAGATAACGATAACCAAATCTAGTCGAATTCATATGAGACTTTTATAAACCGATGTCCAATGTATCAGCGCTTTGCACTGGACATCCAAATATAGGTTAGACAGCATTATGACAAGTCTTCATGAAACAGACTGCCAATGACGAGTCTGAATAATTTACATTATAAAAAAATTAGCCAATAAATACTCATGCTACCAGTATTGTTTATATGAATATCGAACAGGGAAAGGGTTAAATAACAACGGGAATATGTTTAGCATGGGGAAAATAATAACACAAATTTTGAAAGTTGGAGAGATTCTTCGAATGCAAAAGTAGCAATGTCAGAGACAAAATCGCAGACTCGGTTTTATTGATTTTGTTGACTACTCACGCCCCATTAGCACCGGCCTAAGATATATTCAAATTTCAAAACCAAAATCATTGGAACTAATGATCCCAAAGGACCAGAAAATATAACAACACTGAGAATGAAGTACGGGGCGACCTTCTACGACCACCATACAAGCACTTACACCTGCTGTTGTGAAGTACATAAATCCTGAAAGTAGGAGATCCCTCGAAAGCAAAAGTAGCACAGCTGTCACCTACCTTGCAGTCCAATCATGGCGTCTCCGATGGAAAAGGAACTGTGTCACGTGATAAGAAGTTCATTTCATATAGTACAGCGTTGTCAGTCAATAGGTCATATGTGTATTATACACAAGACATAGTCATTATTGATAAGGCTCGTGATAATAAACAGTTGAACTTCAATATTTCGGCTTTCACCATTACTGTAGACCTGCATTAAGCTGTGGCGTTGAGGAAACGTTCAGATTAGAAATCGGATAAGTCGAACTTGTCTTATCTCGAACTAATTTGTACGGTCCCTTAAAGTTCGAGTTATCGAAGTTCAACTGTACTTAGCATTTGCAATGGGACAATCTCTCCTTGGCAACACTGGTAGGTCCAGGCCGTTGGATATACGGTAAACCACCTCTAATGTGTCCAACAAAAACCCTTGGACTTAGAGGCAAGTGCAGTAGAACCTGTTTCAAGCAGCCATTCATTTATTGAAAATAGGAGTCTTAAAACGCAGGTGGTGGCTTGATACAGGGCAAAAGTAATACAGAAAGCTCTCATAGGAGCTTACGGCATTACTTTTGACCCGCATTAACCGTTTCCTTCATATAAACGCATTTTCACACATATGCAAAGTAGATCCAGATCAGACGGCTCCAATAGGAAATTGATGGATCTATTTCTTTAGTTTCTGAAATGGCTACAATGTTCCACCTTCCATATTTTAGTAAAAACATTTTCTCTTTGAATATTCGGAACGAATATACTTTGCCGGTCCCCACAAAAAGTACGGGAAATATAGGTATTTTACTCTGTGGCATGGTAAAAGGTACTTAAAAGTAAGCTTCACTTCCCCCAATCGAATTCTGTGAACGTGTATGACATGTATGTATAAATTCTTATTATATAAAAACCAACAATCGAGACTTTCTGCATTATTTTTGAGCCTACATTAACCCTTTAGGAGCTTTCTGCATTAGTTTTAGCCTACATTAACCCTTTAGGAGCTTTCTGAATTACTTTAGCCCTGCATTAACCCATTTGCACCTAGTGGATTATTTCATGTTTATATATTGGATTGACCAGTCTATTTTTTTTTATCTAAGGGGTACCTGCCTACAATTTCTATTTCGTGTTGTTTGATATTGAAATTCCCATCAGCAAACAGTGTAGACTCTGATGAGACGCCGCATAATGCGGCGTCTGATCTGAGTCTACACTGTTTGCCTACATCCCATATGTGGGATCGTGGGAACAAATGGGTTAAAGAACCACTGACTTTTTAAGACTCCAATGTTCAATAAAGTAATCGCCGCTTAGGACAGGTTCTACTGTTGTGCACGTCCTACACAATGATGCATCTAGTCCTACACAATGATGCATCTAGTCCTACACAATGCTGCATCTAGTCCTACACAATGATGCATCTAGTACTACACAATGATGCATCTAGTCCTACACAATGATGCATCTAGTACTACACAATGATGCATCTAGTCCTACACAATGCTGCATCTAGTCCTACACAATGATGCATCTAGTACTACACAATGACGCATCTAGTACTACACAATGATTCATCTAGTACTACACAATGATGCATCTTGTACTACACAATGATACATCTAGTACTACACAATGATGCATCTTGTACTACACAATGATGCATCTAGTACTACACAATGATGCATCTAGTACTACACAATGATGCATCTAGTACTACACAATGATGCATCTAGTACTACACAATGACGCATCTAGTACTACACAATGATGTATCTAGTACTACACAACGATGCATCTAGTACTACACAATGACGCATCTAGTCCTACACAATGATGCATCTAGTGCTACACAATGATGCATCTAGTACTACACAATGATGCATCTAGTACTACACAATGATGCATGCAGTACTACACAATGATGCATCTAGTACTACACAATGATGCATCTAGTACTACACAATGACGCATCTAGTACTACACAATGATGCATCTAGTACTACACAACGATGCATCTAGTACTACACAATGACGCATCTAGTACTACACAATGATGCATCTAGTACTACACAATGACGCATCTAGTACTACACAATGATGCATCTAGTACTACACAATGACGCATCTAGTACTACACAAATGACGTATCTAGTCCTACACAATGACGCATCTAGTACTACACAATGATGCATCTAGTACTACACAATGACGTATCTAGTCCTACACAATGATGCATTTAGTACTACACAATGATGCATCTAGTACGTTTTCTATAAAAAAAATATTGCTTATCTTAGACTCCGTTTGAGAATTTTGTCTCAAAACGGTCCGCTTCTATAGTTGATCATCTCGATTGTTGTGTTTTTATTTCAAACTGGGGTAAACAATGGTATAAGGTTTAACCCATTACCTCATAGGCTAGTTTTAGATACAACCTCTTTTAATAAATCTACTGAAAAGGAGTATGAACAAGAGAAAAGGAAATCTTTAGAAGTTTGTAGTTTGAAACCATTGTGATAAATAGAGCATTTGCTCTTATGGGAGCAAATGCTCTATTTATCACAATGGTTTCACACAGTGACTTTAACAGGGTCGTCAAAAGTTGTCAATATAAGGGAAAGGGTTAAAACACACATGTATTAGTGTCATACAGGGAAATGAAGTAAACATTTTAATATTTCTTTAAGAACTGACTTCCATTATTCATTGTTATCTAGTAACCATAGTAACTTAATCGCCACTGTTAACGCTCTCCATCATATAAATGCCATTTCATGTCATAAGCAAACAGAGAAGATCCAGATCAGACGGATCCTGTTGGAGCCGTCTTATTAGGGTCTGATCTGTTTGCATATGACATGATATAGATCTGATTCAACTGAGTTGTCAAGGCAAACAATTCCTCTTAAACTTTTACAATTCACAAATTCAGCTAATAAATATTCATAATGTAATTATAATTTATATGAACACCTAAAGTGATGTAATTATTATTTATATGAACACCTGAAGTGATGTAATTATCATTTATATGAACACCTGAAGTGATGTAATTATCATTTATATGAACACCTAAAGTGATGTAATTATCATTTATATGAACATTGAACACCTAAAGTGACGTAATTATTATTTATACCAATATTGAACAAGTTAAGTGTTTAAAATATCTAATGAACCATTATTAATATTTATTCGTTATCTGGTGTCGAATAATGTTTTTATCGACACTATTGCACTAGCGAGCAAACATTTTGTTTCAAAATATTCAAATTGTTTGTTTACTTTAACAATCATGTGCCTCCCACCCCCCTTGTTTCTAAATACATGTATGAATTAAGCAACAGCTAGTATCAAACTTTATCACTGAATAAAATGGGTTTTAATATCAACAGTGCAGGATCTGATAAATAGGGGCCCTTTAACCCTTTCGCTGCCAAACTCTGTCGTCTGCTAACTTTGTCGTCTGCTACAAATTTTCATTATTTTGATTTTCTTCATTTTTGTTTCAAAAACATAGTAACAGTAACAAACAGTTTGGATCCTGATGAGACGCCGAGTTACTCGGCCTCTCATCTGGATCCAAACAGTTTGCAAAGGTTATCACAGATCCGGCATTGGCAACGAAAGGGCTAATATGGGTCTACAATATTTACAATTGTCTTACTACAGTCTGTATCCGCCCTTTAACCCTTTTCCTGTTCTATATTTATTCCAAATTCAATACCTAATGAATATTCACGGACAAAATTGTTACAACAAAATATGCAAGGTAGAACATTGTAGGCATTTTAGAAAGTAAAGAAACATATCTTTCAAATATCGTAAGAAAACAGAGGAGACCCTGACTCAGCGTTTTACATGGCTATTATATCGAACTTTGCCAATATCTAATGGCCACAAACATGTGTGTAAAGTTTGTTGTGGATTGAAAAAATACTTTACAAGAAATAGCCCGGGCAATTTTTTCTAGATGTGCGTACGGACGGACGCACAGACAAGGGCAACTCTATATGCCACCACTTTGTGGGGGGATAAAAGGTTACTGTAGTTAAATGCTGGTAACATACACCATGAACTGAGAGTTGTATAGTGGTAACATACACCATGAACTGAGAGATGTATAATGGCAGCATGCGCCATGCATTGGGAGATGCATGGTGGCAACATGCACTATGCACTGGCAGCTCTATACTGGCTGGTAAAATAACCATGTATTTGGAGGTCTATACTGGTAACACGCACCATGCACTGAGAACTCTATACTGGAAACATGCACCACGCATTGAGAGCTACATTCATGCACTCCTATTGCTCTTTTTTAGACACACATACTTCTCTTCTCTTCTCTACATACACGCATATTTCTCTTCTCTACATACACGTCTGTTACTCTTTTTTATAACATAACACGTGGCTTCAGCGTGACGTAACACTATCATTTATTTTTTGATAATCATGGGCATATAATCACTAGTGAATAACATTCGAACGACCGAATAACATTCTAACGATTCATACGCGCTGTCAAAACAAACAAACTGGCGGGCGGTGGTCGACCTACCTGTCCACGATTGAGTCACGATAGATGGCAAAGGATTGTTGGCACTTGCGCCTTAATTTCGATAAAATGATACAAATTGTAATCGCTGTCAGGAATCATATACAAAATGTATGCCAAAAAAGACCTACCAGCTACTCTGACCCATACAATCAATTCTACATTTAAATTAAAATGCCTCCTCAACTTTGCATTTTCTTCACCGCATGTCCTTTTGTTTATGCAGATTTCTACTCATACAAATATCTCATCAATCAAAAACAATAGTCATCTGAATCCAGCACAGCACAAACATATTTCAAATATGCTATACTCACTAACTCAGCTGATCGCAAAAATCTTCCTCCTGTTCCAACACATTTTATGCAGCAGTTCGTACTAAATCTTTTGTCCATTTCAAACATTTTCACTGAACTTGAATCGAGATTTTTTTTTTCTCGGTGGAAATGTCCATGTCCATGTGTATACATACAACACTAATGAAGGGCTTAATATACCAAAACGAAGGCACATTTCGAATCCCATTGACAGTGAGTGTCGGACGTGTTGGCGACTGTACATGTAGGTCTTCATGTAAATGGCGCGCTTTACATAGACACATGTTGTGTACAATGACGTCAAAATGTGACATTTTGTAACTATGTATGTCAAAACTGTAACTCAAAAATTATTTTGACGTGTTTCTGTATGTTTTTGTATCATAAACTATCACAGTTAAATTGAATACCAGAGAGGTCTGAATTAGATCCTGGTTGATATGACAGTAAGTAAAAAATAAAGTTGGAAAATTTGGACCTACTTTGTCCCAGTTACCTAGCGAACCTAATAACACCTTTCATTCATCATTTCTATATGTAAGGAGAATTTATAACAATCCACGTTACTGCTGAAAAATTGGCTGCAAATAACATTTGTGTGTGTTATGTTATAAATAGGATCTTGCATTCGTGTTCATGATTATTGGATTTATTAAATTCGTCTTTTTAAAACGATAAAAAACTCGCTAAAGCTCGTTTTTATCGTATTAAAAAGACTCATTTAATAAATCCAATAATCAAGAACACTCATGTAAGATCCTCTATGTACGTACACGCCTATTGCTTTTCTCTATACAAGAAGTAACTCCAAGACTGAGTTAATCTTTAACATGCTGAGAAACCTGTAAAAACCCTCGAGAGCGACCATCAACATATGGTCTAACTCTGGATCTTAGAGGCAGGGTTAGCTTAATGCTGTAAAAACCCTCGAGAGCGACCATCAACATATGGTCTATCTCTGGATCTTAGAGGCAGGGTTAGCTTAATGCAATTTTCAGAAAGCTCCTTCGTTCCGCATTAAGCTACCGCTTGCAATTAAATACCTCTGTTTGTTCATAAAGTGGTCGCTTTAGAGAGGTTTATTTCAGATAAGTTTAATATTTCCTAGAATTTGAAACAAATGACGGAAAAAAATGACGGAATATTGGCGTTCCTCAGTGTCTCATCTGGGTCTAAACTATTTTCAAACACGAATCAGGTCTCGCATAACGTGTTTAAAATATTCAGTTTTACAAGGAAGAGGAAATCAGGTGTTAAATTTAACTTTAGCACGATACTCCATGAAAGTGTCGAGTTTGTTTGTATAGCTGTTTTACTCCGCTTTAATAAATTCCTTGTTGAACTTTCATGTCAGAAATAATGCCATCGTGAATATTTATTTACTGAATTTGTATAATGGCATAATAATGTAAACGCGCAATTACGGTATAGTCAGATATATTATTATTCATAAGCAAACAGAGGAGACCCTGATCAGACGACCCCTATATGATCAGTCGGATCTTGGCCTACTGTCCACAACGGCGTTAAAAGGAGTTTGATAAGGCAGAGGACAGTCAGGCGCGGATTTAGAGCCCCCTCCCCCATTTTTTAAATCAAATCTAGATCTAACTGAAAGCAATAAATAAAACAATGATTTAATCTGAGATTTTTCATTTCCCTCTTCGCTCTTTTCGTACTGTCATTCGATTACGCTATTTCTCAACATTCCTTACAAAGACACTAGAGATGTCATCAAACTTTTAAAACTCTACGCCCCAACACACACACGCATAGTATCCCACACCTGGCAGCTGTGTCAGATCAATTATGATTTCATGAGGACATCTGATCCGGGCCCAATGATATATAACTGACTTAAACAAACAGTTTATAACCTCGGGGTCTGGGTTTATTGTTTGCAAAGGTGTGAACAAGAGTTTGTATGACGGCATAAGTTAACAATACAATACAATAAATATTTCTTTATTCAGTAATGTAAACACATAGTGTTTCTTATTACATCAGCATAATCATGATAATATAATCCTAGTCACATGTCAAGAACTTATTAACAATCTTCATTTACATGATTCACTTTGTCACAACAGCATTAACAGCACCCCATAGGCTTTTCCGTGCACAGAACAAGTGGAGGAAGATCTCATAGGCTTTTGCGTGCACAGAACAAGTGGAGGAAGACCCCAGACGCTCTTCTGAGCAGAGAACAAATGGTATAGCTTCGTGCACAGGACATACGGTAAGAGCCTCCGAGCTCCCGCAAGGCAGATGGAATACTTCTCATATGAAGCAATCAAATGGCCAGACCGAGATTCGAAAGCGTAACATTTGTAAACAGTTTGGAACCAGATACGCTGCCGAGTAACTCGGTGTTCCAATTTCCAAACTCCCTGACATTCTCGTTCCATATTGGAAGAGAGATTTATATACATGTACAATACAACCCCTGTAATGCGACCACTTCATGAATAAACATTTCTGCCTTTGTAAGCAGGTGACTGCTTAATGCAGGGCGAAAGTTATGCAGAAACTATAAGAGCTTTCTGCATAACTTTCGTCCTGCATTAAGCTACCACTTTGGTGGTGGTATAGAGTTTTTTATATGTCTTTTTTTTATTTTAAAATGAAGAAAGGCACAATGCCGAGTTGTAAATGTTCCTCCGTTCATTGTCATAGTGTAAAATTAGTTCTTTGATTTGAGGGAAAACTTGGAACCGCTATATAGCAGTAATACACGTGCAAATATGAACACATAATCGGTGTTAACCCATTACTCCATGAATATCCATGTCAGAAATTACAATATCATGAATAATAATTAGATTGTTTTATAATGGCGTATGTACACAGGCCATTATGGCTCAGACAGATCCTGCAGAATTAGATCTAGATCTACCAAACAAACAGCAGACTCTGATCAGTCAGATGCAGAATTAGATCTATGATAAACAAACAGAAGACTCGGGTCAGACAGATCCTATAGAATTAGATCTACATCTACCATAAACAAACAGTAGACTGATCAGACAGATCCTGTAGACTTGTAACTATATCATACTATAAACAAACAGCAGACTCTGGCCAGACAGCTCCTGTAGAATTACATCTATATCCCATAAAAAACTAAAAAACAGCAGACTCTTGTCAAACGGAACCTGCAGAATTATATCTATATATACCATCATGCATGAACAAACATCAGATTCTGATCAGACAGCTCCTGTAGAAATCGCCTGTTCTGGGTTTACTGTTTGCAAAGTTGTAATCATGGAACAAAGGCTTAAACAGTGTGGATCCTGATGAAACGCTGATATACTCCAGGTTTTATCACAATCAAACTTTGAAATTGTCACCACAAATACACCTATGGCGGCAAAAGAGTTAAGAACTTAATATGGAATAAAAATAATGAAACAAGAAACCAGATCAGTATAATGTTTCTACTACTTGTCTTGCAAACCGAGGATTAAACATTTAAAATACCCATTACCTCATAGGTTATTTTTAGATACAACCTTTTTAAATAAAACTACCGAAAAGGCGCATTAACTAAAGAAAAGGAAAGTTTTAGATTTTTGTAATTTGAAACCATTGTGATAAATAGAGCATTTTTTCCTATAGGAGCAAATGCTCTATTATCACAATGGTTTCACAATGTGACTTCTACAGAGTCGTCAATACATGTATCAGGGAATGGGTTGAGTATGGACAAAAGTCAACATATTGTAGAGTGGGTTTAGTATGGACAAAAGTCAACATATTGTAGAGTTGGTTTAGTATGGACAAAAGTCAACATATTGTAGAGTGGGTTTAATATGGACAAAAGTCAACATATTGTAGAGTTGGTTTAGTATGGACAAAAGTCAACATATTGTAGAGTGGGTTTAGTATGGACAAAAGTCAACATATTGTAGAGTGGGTTTAGTATGGACAAAAGTCAACATATTGTAGAGTTGGTTTAGTATGGACAAAAGTCAACATATTGTAGAGTGGGTTTAGTATGGACAAAAGTCAACATATTTATTGAAATTGGCCGTAAATAGGCCTAGTAATCAAATGACCTAAATACATGTAATTTCGGCATTTTAAATCGTGTTTAAGCATTTTAGTCGAATTAACATAATAGTGACCAGTGCCTTGTCCGTTGACCAACAAAACAGTATAGACGCTGTGGAATGTGAAGACATCACTTGAGGCTAAATGACGGACACACGGCGATTCATAAAACTCGCTGTGGCACTTTTGTGTCATGTGAGCTAATTTGGCGTAACAAAAAAGAGGAGAAAGATTTAACAACTTATTTGTTTTAACCACAATTTGAGAAAGTACAACAGACTCTTTATAGTGACCGCTTAATAAGCACCAGTGTGGTAGCTTTATCTTTTTTCCGACATTCTTCTTCTCAATCTACGGATTGGTCTGATATTGAGAACAACCTCTGGCTCTGGATGAGAGATTTCAGAAAGCTTCCCACCTGCATAAAGCTGACACTGGCTTGACGATGAAACACACTTTCTCCCGAGTTTTATTGTAAATGTTTAACTCACTGGACAGGACATTACCTACTAAGAAAACAAATACTCACAGTTGGGTGTTTGTCCGATTATTGCGAGTTTTCACCCAGCCTATGGCTGACAATAGATTTAGTTCACAATGGATTGATTCCTATTACTCAGAGATGAAAAAGTATTTTTTCTGAATTTCGAAATAAAACTTGTATAATCCGACAGGAAATGATCCAACTAAGAAAACAAATACTCACAGTTGTGTGTTTGGCCAATTATTTCGAGTTTAACGGCTGAAAATAATATTTTCACAATGGAATGGCCCCACGTAATACCCAGAGAGATGAAAAAGTATTTTCTGCTGAATTTGTATTTAAAACTTGTATAATCCGATCCGAAACGGTCCAACTAAGAAAACAAATACTCATAGTTGGGTGTTTGACCAATTATTACGAGTTTTACGGCTGAAAATAGTATTTTCACAACGGAAGAATTCCACTTATCTCACCCAGAGAGATGAAAAAGTAATTATTTCTCAATTTTGATTTAAAACTTGTATAATCTGACAGGAAATGGTCCAACTAAGAAAACAAATACAAAAAGTTGGGTGCTTGACCGATTATTACTGCCGAAAAACAAACATTTTCACAATTGAATTATCGCACGTGCCACCGCAGAGAGATGAAAAAGTATTTTTTTCCGAATTTTGATTTAAAACTTATATAATCCGACTGGAAATGTTCTAAGACAATGAATGGTCATAGTTTTATGTTTGATTCATTTTAAGTGGTTTAAAACATGATAAAAGGCAGCTGAGAGATGAAAAATAACCTTTTTCTGAAGCTCGAGTTGAAACTTGTCTCATCAGATACGAAACGTTTAATACAGTAAAATGGATGACGACAAGTTTTGTGTTTGACCAAACATTTCACTTTATTGTTTGTTTGTGTGGAAGAGTATCGTCCATATTTTTTCAACGCCATCATGCTGGTAGTATGTCACTGTCAGACCGGGACAACCACGGAGGAAAGACACTAGGTCTACACGGTCCTCTCTCTCCTCTCTAACTGTTATCCAGTATAGTTTTACCTCTACGTAACGTTTTGTCTGTGAAATCCTCCGTGCAAACTCACACAGAGCCGCCGCCTTTGGTAAAGCAACACTCGACAGGTGAACCCGCTCCACACATTGTGTCACGGTCGGTAGATTATCTACACACATGCAACACAGGTCAAGTGTCTGTAACTGTGTCATAGTAGACATGTCTATACGAGGTCTACACTGTGTGAGGACATGGTCTGTACAGAATAACAACAATTCTAACTGCCTAATGGTGGCTGACTGTGACAAACCGTTCAACAGTTTTACTTTCTCTACATGAGTCAGTCTAACCCGGAACAGCCTAAGCGCCATTAAACACTCGCTGATACTGTGACATATTGAAGTCACTCCACTCTCTGTTAGTGTCACATTACTGCACAAATCTATACACGTCAATTTGTTGCTGCAGTTGTGTAAGAATGTTGCAAGCGTCTCTCTGGTAATACGTGACCTGAGGTCATACAGGTCCAGTTTCTGCACTGCCTGGCTGTGCAGTAAGAGATCAGTTATAAGTGTGGACTGGTCAACTGTAATGTCGTCAGTGTTAATGTACATGGACTTTACACATGACGTCACGTTGCCTAGCAACGCACGTTCTGCATGGCTAATAGTACGACAGTAGATAGTCTCTATCCCAGACACTATGTTGCCTGGCAACGCACGTTCTACATGGCTAAAAGTGTGTCTGTCAATATCAACGTCCTCTAAACTGATTTTATCGTATTTGTAGCCATTATTTTCACCTTCAGTTAAACAGTCAGCCACAAATGTCTGTATGTCTCGTATCAAACCTTCACCACGTAAACTCTGTCTGTATTTTTGTATTTGTTTGTCAGTGTCAGCAGTGATAACATCAGTGAAATGTTTCAACAAATGTCTCGCTATGTCAGGACTCATCCCACACACAAACAGCCAAACCTGAGACATTTCTAAACAATCTTTCAATGTGCCACAGAAATCTGTTACACGTTTGGCAACATCTTGTACATCATCACTGTTTGCTATGTACACAGACGCAAGGAATTCTTGAAACTTTTTGTGCAAAAATGAGATTTTTTTCTCACTTACGGCACATTTGTCAAACGTTTTGCTTTGTGATAGAATACCATATTTTAAACACATGTTTACTGATTCTTCATCTACACCATAGATCTCCATTTGCGAACTTTCGAACACTAACTGGTTTTCTTTAGTTTTGTCAACTAACGCCTCAAATGCCGTTTTAGACAAGCAGTGTATCAGCTGTTGATGGTTTTGACAATATGGGTGGCTCATAAAACATTTGTGTAGGGACACTTCTGAAGGTTCACTCCTTGGAGTTATTTTGGTTTGTCCAGTCACTTTTGTTTGGGCTTTTTTCAGAAGCAAATTCAACATAGCACAGTATAGCTGCACCTGAGACTGACAAAGTTCCTGATCATCAAACCAGAGGCAAATAAGCTGAATGAGAATGACAGGTATAGTTTTGAAGTGACCAAGGCCTTTTTGTTTAAGTGTCCTAAAGAATTCTTTTTTCTTTTTCCTTTGAGCTTTGCTCTTATTCAGTAATTTAATGATTTTAGAACAGAATTGTGAAGCAGACAGCTTTTCTAGTCCACAAAGCTCAGCATGTTTGTCAACGTCTGAATCAATCAACTCCAGTACATCAAATTTCCAGGGCCTGGTTGTGGTCAAAAACACATTATATTTGTTCAATGTGTTCCTGCCTGGGATCCCAGGATTTACAAAATGAGGGACAGATCTACCTTTTGGACACACCCATTCATCAAGACCATCAACAATGACAAGACAACATTCTTTTTTTAGCACATCAGAGGCTTGAACAAGTTTAATATCATCGTAGTGTTGTAAAATTTGAGACTGGATCATGTCAGATACTTTATATTCTGATAGACAGTCTCTCAGTGTTATATAAAACAAAAACTTGAACTGAGACAGTATATGTTTGTTCTCTTCTCTCCTGTCTTTTCTATCTTTCTGTCTCATTGTCCTGTTTTTTCGGTCTTCCTGTCTCATTGTCCTTGCTTTCTTTTTCTCTTCTTTTCGCCAGTTTTCCTCCTCAGAGTCTGTATCACTTTCGTCAGACTCAACATACACACAATCACCATGTGCCTCACACCACAGTTCCACAAGGTGCTTACACAGCATACTCTTGCCTAACCCAGCGTCTCCAGTGATGTATATCTGCCTTGCCCTGTAGTTGTCAGTATAGAATATCTTCCTACAGGACAGACCTTCTGCATTGTCTTTAACATTGTTTAATCCATCTCGTCCTTTACTCTCTCGTAAGATCCGAACTGCTGGCTCAACATACATGTACTCCATACCTATACTCGTGTTGTTTACTGGATTCTGGACCAACAGGAAATTGTCCCTGTAGTGCTGCATTAGTATGGCCTGCAATTCTGAAAATAGATGGAGTGTCGGTTGTACAGTGCAACATAACCAATACTAGAACTATCACTAAAGGTATCGAATGCCCTCCCATGTCATTCTTGATGCAAACCCAAGGGCGAATAACTCATGTATGTTAAACACTTAGAAACGCTATGTGATGTATAATTTCATCCCATAGACAATATTGGCTAGAAACACATATAGTACAAGTCCAGGGACAGATAACTCAAGTATTATCTGTTAAAAGACTGAACAAGGATTTTGGAAAAACCGTGCCAACAAATTTTTCCATGTAAATATTTCAAAGTCCCATAACTCTAACAAATATCACAGTACCGGAAAAGGAATATCAAGGCATGGTGTTGATGAATCCTATGAAGTTTCATGAAAATCTGATTAAACGTTTTGGAGAAACCGCACGGACAAAATTTTCCAAAGTCCCATAACTCTGCAGAAAATCATCAAACCGGAACAGGAATAAGATATGCACAACTAGACAGAGTACTTACTATGTTGTATTGCATATAAGTTGATTAATAAAACTGGTAGTGTGACATAACAAAGCAGATCCCGGTGCGAGGGCTTTTTATCCAAAACCCTCACATCCCGTCTTCTCTGTTTACCGAATCTCTCTCGTAACTTGTAAACTTTAGCAACACGCCCACTATAAAGAATTACTCCCCTTAATTATTCAACAACTTTAAGGAAATCTATGCAGCTACTGTCTATAAAGAAGGTGTCCAAGCTGTCAAAACTGTTGGCTTCAGGAACCATCTTAATTATAGCACCTCTACATTTCTCCTCTTACTTTCCCCACCCACACTCTGCGTCAGAATCGTATTATTGTATTTTCTCATATATACATTTTATATGTAATGAGAAATAAAACGTGATAATTGTAGTTGTTGTATCAATTCTAGGAAGTTTCATGAAATCTGAAGAGATATTTTGGAGAAATCGTGTGGACAAATTTTTTCCATATAAAAATTTCAAAGTCCCTTAACTTCTGCAGAACATCATTAATGGAAAAGTAGTAAAGTCAAGCAGGCAAAGCCACATGCAAGACGCAATCACCACCAAAACACCGATAGACAGCATGACACACACACACAACCACACACAACCACACACCCACACCCACACACACCCACACACACCCACACACACCCACCCCCCCCCCCCCACACACACACGCACACACACACACACGCACACACACACACACACACACACGCACACACACACACACACACACACGCACACACACACGAAATGAACACAGAAAACACCAAAATACACACAAGAAACAGGGACAAACGTTCCACAACATGAACAAACAACAAGCACAAAGACGCAAGGCAAACAAAAGGAAGGGTGACAAAGAGAGTACTGCCTTGGCACGGTCAGCAGCAAAAACACCACTGGGGGGTTTAAACCGGTTTACGGACGTCCTAACCTCACACTTCTCTCAAAGTCACCCTAGCTTTACAAATATTGTAAATAAAGGTATCCCCGTTGGACTTACCCACAACATAGACGACGGTGAACACAGGACAACATGTAAAACATAGCATAATAACTGTGACAATCTGTCAAATATGTACTCAATGACTTTGCTGAAGTCAGAGCACCTGCAGGTAAGCCGTTAAGGGCACGACAGGGAAAAAGTAATACATGAGTCTGGTAAGCTCCTCCTGTATCCAAGTTTAAGAGTATACCATCATAGAGTACTACCCTCGGCCTGTCATCGCGAAAGCAATGAGGGAAGCGTAGCTACCGACTGTAAAAGGGTCAATAACCAAACACGCAGTGTGTTGCAATATAATAGGATCATAACCTTTCTTTTTAAATGTTTTAATGCGTTTAATAAACAAATCATGAAAATGGATATGACCCCGAATTTTCCTACGTTTGTAGATGACATCCCCATACAATTCTGGTTGAGAAATGCCTTGTCGCAGTAACGTCCGTAGATTGCAATTATATTTACTAATGAGAGGTAAATTTCGATAATACAATTTAGAAAAGGTTTTCCGAAGTTTGTGATATCTGTAACCTTGCTTAAGAAGTTTATCAGTTATAACTAAATTACGTCTGTTAAAATCTTCAAGCAAAGAACAGGCTCGGGCAAACCTAATAAGTTGAGAAATATAAACCCCATAAGATGTAGAACGTGGCACATCCCCATCTAGAAAGGATAATTAACAATTTTAAAATTAAAATCTTCTCTTTTATCGTATACTTTGGACGAAACTTTATCATTTGTAATTGAAAGATTCAAATCTAAAAATGAAGCATTAATGTCAGATTGATTAGCTTTGTTTAGGAATAAGATATGCACAACTAGGCATGGTGGGAATTAATCCTATGAAGTTTCATGAAAATGCGACTCAAGGTTTTGGAGAAACTTTTTTCCATGTATAAATTTCAAAGTCCCATAACTCTGCAGAAAATCATCGAACCGGAACAGGAATACGATTTGCACAACTAGGCATGGTTGATGAATAAATTGAAAAAATGTCGAATAAATTTACGAAGTTGTAAATCATAACACCATAAAATTCCTAATGCAAGATACCGTGTCGCAGGAGTGCCTTAAGATTGCACTTATACTTTTTAATAAGAGAGAAGTTACGATGGCAAAGTTTAGAGTTTTCTCAGTTTATGGTATCTACATGTATATCCTTGCTTAAGCAGCTTTTAAGTTAAAACAAGCAAATTCATAGAGTTGATATCCCCTGAGAAAGTATAACAATGGCAAACAATGGGGGGATCTTTACAGTGTTCCCGTTTACGTCGTAATCATATCTGAATACACACCGAAAATCGTTGGAACGCAAAATAGTCAAGTACGTTGCGTCCATGGGACGAAAGATCAATGATCGAAATTTTACCAATTTAAATGAATCCAGGTAAATTAACAACTGATACTCGGTCTTACATCAATCCGGATCAATAAACAAAGTGAATCTCACTCTGTTTTCTTGACATTTTTCCGAAATTGCAACGCATCTATTATATCGAGTCCTGGGTTATTACAGGTACGTAGGAGGGCACCTGTATTGACTGGTTACGATTTCCACCCTAAGTCAGCATCTAAAATTATGTAATTCTATGAGAACCATTCTGTCGCGTAGTAATGACATTTGGGTGATGAAAAAAGATGGTGTCTGCTAGTAAAAAGTTGAACACGCTAGGAACTTTAAAGCATTATGGGTGCAAGATCGTGAGTTTAAAGACTTGTAAATAAATTATGTTAGCCCTGAAACCAATAGAATTACCATGTGGTGCTTTGTATGCACTGAAAATGAAGTGAAAACCGCTTTTATGTACCAGCGGATACAGTGATGCTCAGCTCAGCTCACTCAAACGATGCTCATCGTCGTGCACTTCAAATCAAAGCATCAAGAAATACCTCATTATACAGTGCTTATAACACTTATCTTTTTTATGTTAAATGATACATCAGTGTAAGTCTTAAATAGTTTTACCCCTTTACATTTAATGGTGCAAAAAATCTCCATTACAAAAGCAGAAGTGAAATTATCTGGGACTCAGTTGTATTTGCTTGGGACGCAACTTTTGCTGATACTCTGGGTCCCAGGGACTCGGTAAAATTCAATCCTAATGAGAACACTGCTTTAGATAATCAATTTAAAACGTGAGGGCTATAACAGCCCTGGATCGCTCAACCAGGTTTTTACATACCTTAAATAGATATTTTGACCAACTTTATGAATAGAGCACATAATTACTGCTTTCTATGGCAATCTTTAATAATAGTGAACATGCTTTGATACTGAATGAGCCACAGCAAGGGGAAATGTGCCTTATTGTATTACAAAAAGTATAGACCTAGACTGGCTACCGCGTCTCCGCTATGGCATCTGATCCAGTCTACTACTTTTAGCATTAGTTGTAGTTGCTGATCTGTTTCTGAACTGTTGGGATCATAAGGTCTATTTCATCTTGACACTGCTTCAATATGAAAGCCGTATAAAGCATATTCAAATACGTAATGCAAAACAGTATTGAACAGTATCCCTTTGTTTTCAGCAGGGGATAAGGGCAATAAATATATGATGTTTGTGTATCAAAGGGGAACTAGAATTGTTTTTATACAACAAGAGGGCCATGATGGCCCTTAATCGCTCACCTGTTCATAACATATTAATGATTTCAATGACAGATTACATAATTTGAAAAATCTTGGTAGAAAACCATTGGATGATGCTACATGCTAAATATAAAGAGTCTAGACCATACCGATTTGGAGGAGAAGATATTTAAAGATTTTCCTATGAAAACTTTTAAACCCCAGGGCGGGGCCATTTTTGATACGGGTTCATAATTTGAAAATCTTGGTAGAGGACTATTACTTGCCTTACAAGTTCAG
Source organism: Azorinus chamasolen (assembly GCA_963576725.1). Taxonomy (NCBI): domain Eukaryota; kingdom Metazoa; phylum Mollusca; class Bivalvia; order Cardiida; family Solecurtidae; genus Azorinus; species Azorinus chamasolen. The sequence continues at coordinate 44,017,557 of OY755250.1, read as the reverse complement.
AGAATACTTTTAAAGCTTTTTAAGAGAAGAATATTTTTTAAAGACTTTTAAAGCTTTTTATGAGAAGAATATTTTTTAAAACTTTCCTATGAAAAACTGATATGCCCCTGGGCGGGGCCATTTTCAACCCAGGGGACATAATTTGACCAATCTTGGTAGAAAAATATTAGATAGCGCTACATACCAAATATGAAATGTCTCTGCCTTACAGTTTTGGAGAAGAAGATTCTTAAAGCTTTTCATATGAAAAACTGATAAGCCCCAGGGCGGGGCCATTTTTGACCATGGGGTAATAATTTGATTAATCTTGGTAGAGGACCATTAAATAATGCTACATACCAAATATCAAAGGTCTATACCTTATAATTTTAGAGAAGAATTTTTTTAAAGATTTTCCTATGAAAAACTGATAAGCCTCGGGGCGGGGTCATTTTTGTCCTGGGGGTCATAATTTGAACAATCTTAGTAGAGGACCATTAGATCATGCTACATACCACATACCAAAGGTCTATGCCTTACATTTTCAGAGAAGAAGATTTTTAAAGATTTTCCTATGAAAAACGGATAAGCCCTGGGGCGGGGGCATTTTGGCCAAGGGGTCATAATTTAAACAATCTTAGTAGAGAACCATTAGATCATCCTACATACCACATATCAAAGGTCTATGCCTTACAGTTTCAGAGAAGAAGATTTAAAAGATTGTCCCATGAAAAACTGATAAGCCCCGGGGCGGGGCCATTTTTGGCCCAGGGGTCATAATTTGAACAATTTTAGTAGAGGACCATTGGATCATGCTACATACCAAATATCATAGGTCTATGCCTTACAGTTTCAGAGAAGAAGATTTTTAAAGATTTTCCTATGAAAAACTGATAAGCCCTGGGGCGGGGCCAATTTTGGCCCGGGGGGACATAATTTGAACACTCTTTGTAGAGGACCATTACGACATGCTACATACCAAATATCTAAGCTCTTGGCTTTGTAGTTCCAGAGAAGAAGATGTTTAAGTAAATTGTTGATGCCCTCACGTACGCACGACGCACATACGCACGGCGCCGGAAATAGGATCTTCCCAAAAGCTCACCTTGGCACTTTGTGCCAGGTGAGCTAAAAACTGATGTCTCCCCAAGCATGTGCACATAATTTCCCAAAGTCTCATAACTCTGTAGAAAATCATCTAATCGGAAAAGGAATAAACTATGCACAACTACGCATGACGCTGATCAATCCTATGAAGTTTCATGAAAATCCAATAAAAGGATTTTTGGGAAACCCCATGTAAAACATTTGAAGCCCATAACTCTGTAGAATAATCATCGAACCGGAACAGGAATAAAATATGCACACCTCGGCATGATTCTAATCAATACTATGAAATTTAATGAATATCCAAATTGGCAATTAAAGGGTTTGGAGAAACCCAGCTGACAAAATTTCCATGTAAAAAATTCAAAGTCTCAGTCATAACTCTGCAGAAAATGGGAGGCAATAACTCCCAATATTATTGAAGCCATAGTTATGATATTTGTGCGTAACACTTCCTTCTAACATGCTCCTTCAATACATAAAACGTCATTCCAATAGCATCAGCAGTGCAAGAGTTATTAATTGGACAAGAAAAAGTAACAAAGGGCAATAACTCCAAAATTATTGCAGCCAGTTATGGACCTTATACATGACACGTCCTCTCATCATGCTCTCTCAATGTATGAAGTTTCAATCAAATGGCATTAGCCATGTAAGATTATCGCCCAGACAAGAAAGTGTGAATAATTGACCTTGAATTGTAACCATGACCTTGAATTGTGACCTTGGCCTTTGAAGAATATGCCTAAATTCTGCTTTCTGCACATCGCCTGATTACAGAAAACATTTGTGCCACAGCATTTTGAAATCATATCAAGGATTTAAGAGATTTGGAGCGGACACGAAGGGTGTGGCTAAAATATTTGGCCATGGGTTGTGACCTTGACCTTTGACCCATGTACTTGAATCAAACGCTCTGCACATCGATCTGTTGAGTCGAACATTTCTGCCAAAGCATTTTGAAATCCTTCCATATTTATGAGAGATATGGAGCGGACATGAGTGTGACAGACAGACAGACGGATGGACAACTCGACTAAAACCAATTTCTCCCCATTATAAATGGGGGAAACATAATAACTCCTACAAGCAGCACACCATCTGAAAATGTACTACATGGGAACGAGGCCATGGCAATAACAAATATTCATGTTGAGTATTATTGAATGCTGCCAATCCGTTAACACAGATATAGCATTGAACGGAAAAATATATGATTTTTGAGAATCTAAGGGCAATAACTTCAAAACATTACAAGTGACCTGGAAAAGTAATACATGGGAACGATGCCCCAGTGATAACAAATATTCATGTCATGTTTCATTGAATTATGTCAATCTGTCAGATATATGGCATCCAACGGGAAAAATGCCATTTTTGTGTATAAAAGAGCAATAACTCATAAATGCTGCAAGCGATCTGGAAAAGTAATACATGAGAATGATGCCCCAGTTAAAATAAATATTCATCATGAGTTTCATTGAATTATATCAATCCGTTACAGAGATATGGCATCAGATGGGAAAAAAGTCATTTTTGCATATAAAAGGGCAGTAACTACTAAAATACCACAATTGATCTGAAAGTGTAATACATGGGAACACTACATATAAAAGGGCAATAACTCCTAAGTGCATCAAGCTGTCTGGAAAAGTAGTACATGGGAACGATGCCCCAGTGATACCAACTATTCATGTCGAGTTACATTGAATTCTGTCTATCCGTTAAATAGATATGGTATCAGATGGAAACCGGACAGACGGGCGGACAATCCCAAAACAATATAGCTCTGCCTTTGGCAGGGGATAATAAAAACACTCCAAAATGCAGCAGCATAATACGAGCGTTTTGATTGGCTGTAGGACAAGAGTCTCGTTATTCGATTAGCTGAACCGAAATCTCGCTGTTAACGTGATATAAACGTTGTTAACACGGATTTACTTGGAATAGTAAAAGAATATATCGGCAATTAATAATATCCTGAATTAATCGCCATACCCCCCCCTTACAAATTTCTCATCGAATTTACATCGATCTCAAAAACGGCCCTGAGTGAAACGAAATCCGCGGAAAATTCCCACCCCTGCAAATATGAGCATCCGTGGCCGAGTGGTCTTCAACTGACAAATACTTAACCCTGCAACAATGACTATAAAGAGTGTGTTCATTGAAATCTATTTTAACTGATGTGACTAGCATATGCATACCACCAATCAAAACCATTTGTTTATTTGTGGTGGATGACTATCTAAGCAAATTTTTTGTGAAATCTGGTCAAAACACATTTAGTGATTCCTGAAGATATATCATTTACAAACAAATTTTGTGATGATATATGAAGATAAATCAAACTTCAATAGTAAATTTTAATGGAAATTCGTTCTATGGGATAAATGCCATTTAAGTATACTTCCCAGCACTGATGCCTTTTCACGGCTCTGTAAATGTCACTTTTTGAAACCATTGTGATGAAAAGAACATTTGCTCAATGGGCATTCAAATTGGACCACCGGTGTTTGAGAATATTTTTCTAAGATTGTCTATACATGTAGTTTTATAAGAAAGTCTAGCCACACCCTTGGTGACCATAGTTTGTTTAGATATCATTCTAATTTTAAAACTGTTGGTAGAGGTTTAAAGGAAAACTGTTCCTAGCAAATATAATTCAGTTCTGACTGGGTTTGGAAAAGAATATGTTTAAAGTTTTTTTCTTTTGGTTTAAGGGCGTACTTATGGAGTAAAGTTTGTTTGATTTCAGATTATTGCTGGTACATGTATCTGAAAACTATGAATAATCTTAACTCTATCAGGAAAATTTAAATCACTCTTCCGAAAAACACAGGACAAGAAAATACAAAATAAAAATAAGGTGTTTATTTCATAAATCTAACATCTTAGGAGCCTCGATGTTGGAGATGTTTTTCGGGTATGAGGAAGCCATAGGATTAATATGGGACAACCTAACATGATGTGAGAGATTTGGAAATATGATAGTGGACATTATATCAATATAGGGATAGCAATAACGTAATCGACATAAAATGTAGCAATAAAGTAGTCAACATAAAATGTAGCTATGAAGCAGTCCCGATATAAAGTAGTAATATGCACCATAAAAGTAAACATAGCCACCATAAAATGTAGTAATAAAGTAGTCACCATAAATAGTAGCAATAAAGTACATTATCTCAGTCTCTAAGAGTTTCATGACAATAAAGTAGTGGAATGTGTCTGGGACTGGTTTGGTAATTCCAGAGGTTCCCCTTCGGCTTATCCAGGAATCGATAATATTTTCTTATACAAGAGGGCCAAGATGGCCCTTAATCGCTCACCTGGTTACCATAGATTTAAGATTTTTGCTGGGCAGCCCATGGGTAGGGCCAATATTGACCTTAGGGACAATATTTGAACAATGTTGGTAGTGGATCATGAGCAGTAGTTCTGCAGAACAAGATTTTCAAAGATATAGTATATTGATTTTATCAAAATTGGGCTAAAAATGTGCCCTCTAGAGTATTTTTTTCTAAGATTTGACCTAGTGACCTACTTTTTATTCCCACCCAACCCATGATCACACTCAACCTTGTTATCACCAAGACAAACACTCTGAGCAAGTTTGAGGAAGACTGGGCTAAAAATGTGGCCACTGGAGTGTAAACTAGATTTTTCTAACTTATGACCCAGTGACCTACTGTTTTACCTTACATTACCCACTTTCAAAATTGTCCAAGATTTTATTAGGACAATCATTCTGGCCAATTTCATGAAGATTTGGCTATAAATGTGACCTCTAGAGTGTTCACAAAGTTTTCCTACTATTTGACCTAGTGACCTAGTTTTTGACCCAACATAACCCACTTTCAAACTCGTCCAAGATTTTATCAAGACATTCATTCTGACCACGTTTCATGAAGATTAGACACAACATGTGACCACTAGAATGTTCACGAGGTTTTTCTACTGTTTGACCTAGTGACCTAGTTTTTAATCCCACTTGACCCACTTTCGAACTCGTCCAAGAATGTATCAAGATATTATTTCTGACCAAGTTTCATGAAGATTAGACAAAAAATGTGACCACTAGAATGTTCACGAGGATTTTCTACTGTTTCACCTAGTGACCTAGTTTGTTTACCACACGTAACCCACTTTTCAAACTCCTCCGAGATTTTATCAAGACAATCATTCTGACCAAGTTTCATGCAATTTGGGCTGAAAATGTGACCTCTAGAGGGTTCACAATGTTTACCTACTATTTGACCTAGTGACCTAGTTTAAAACCCAACTTGACCCACTTTCGAACTCGTCCGAGATTTTATCAAGACATTCATTCTGACCAAGTTTCATGAAGATTGGACCACAATTGTGACCACTAGAGTGTTCATAAGCAAATTGTTGACGACGGACATTCAAGTCTCCCAAAAGCTCACCCTGAGCTTTGCTCAGGTGAGCTAAAAACACAATAAATTTAAAGCCACATTCTCAGGGTCAATGGAATCTGATCAATTAGTGCCTTTACGATGGAAATGATCAACAGGTACCTAGATATGGCTTATATAAATGGCTTCTTGGAAATACAAAGGCCATCTTCTATATTTAAGGCAAATAATTGTATTTAATATGCATCATTTGCATTACCAAACATAGATTTAACAAACAATTCCTTAGTATGACTGCAGACAGTACAAAAGTCTATAAATGGCTATTGAAAGTAACAAAGAACCTTATCTCTGCTACAAATAGGTTCACTTAATAACCTTTTCAAAGACCAGTTTAATATCAACTCAGTCAGTTATTTGGCTGAAAAATGCCACTTGTGTCATTTCCTACATGTTATGTGATATATTCATTTATCACAATAGTGTGTGATGTAAATTAAATATGTGTAACATAGAGAAAATTGCAATGGCTATATTAAATCCAATACGGGGAAAATTATGTAATAAATGCATATATTTCCGTGTAGTGTCAAGCAAGTTTAACCATTGAATACGTAGATACTGCTTTGGACGGACAAAATTCCTATTTATACAATATCAGCCTGTAATAAGAGCCTAAATAAATCAGCCTACAAGTTTACAAGGGGCCATATCTTAATCATTAAGAGAGTGAAAGTAACGATATGTTGGGTTTACTATTTGCCTAGTCATTCATTCATTCATACCAAGTTTCAATGAAATTTGACGATTCAGTCCCAAGTTATGGCACTTGAGGCACAACTTCATATGTAAAGGCCTATTGGAAAGTAGCAAAATGCTGCTTCTGTACTGCTATTTGGTGGACTGCATCGGCATAACATGTATATCATTCACTTATCCATATACAGATTTGTGTATGTAGAAAACCCAGATGCTCATTTTTACTGAGTCTTTCAAAAACAAACCAAAAAAGGAAGACTACATAATATATAGATTTACTATGACTTATAAATTCTGAAGAGAGGTAATAACAATTGAAACAGTTCCGTGTTGATACATAGGCAGCTAACGTTTAAGCTTACCTGGCAACACTTACTCGTGTAGATCATTACTATACCTACCATTGCACTGCTCCTCCCAGCTGCGAACATCTCTGTCAGCAGTAGCGTCTTTTGTGTTCTGGAATTTAAATGGATTGTAATAGGTGACACATTTGCCATGCGTGACTTTTCTATTTTTGTAGTCAGTCCACATACACCACTTTCAGACCGAGCCATTTAAGGTTCCATCAACAGTAAGTGGTGGAGACACCTACTGGAGACATTCCATCACCTGATGGAGACAATTTTGGACACAGAGATAGAGCTGCCTGATCAGTCTCTTTTCCGTTTCCCAATGGAATTATATACATCCATATATTTCTAAATACTGAAAATTGGTGACCCTTTTTAAGCAAAAGTAGAAATTCAAAAAGAGAAAATTGCAGACTCGGTTTTATTGAGTCTGTTCACGAGCAGTAATTAAGAGAGCAACACTACCCACGCTCCCCAACACTGATGACATGCAAAATCGATGTGTTGTTCAAACAGGCTACATACCAAGTATCACTTCAATATCTGTAAGCTTTTAGAAAAAAAGTCCAGAAAACCGAAGTCTGTCTGACAGACCGACCGAGTACAAACCTATAGCCCCCTTTGACTAAAAAATTGCAAATGATTCATAAGCAGCTTTGGTCCGGACTAGATACTAGATCACCTATCATCTTATCAGGAACCATGTTGGCTCGATATGCCCTATTGACATATGATTTACAGTTATAAGTACTTACTGAAACTGTGGTAATAAATTCTGAAAGGAGGTGATTCCCGAATACATACATGTATATGTACATTTATAACATATTTCGTGGCTTCAGGGTGACGTAACACTATCATGTATATTTTGATATTCACGGGCATATATTCAATAGTGAATAACAGTCGAACGACCTAACTGTATTCATACGCGCTGTCGAAACAAACAAACTGGCAGACGGTGACCTATCTGTCAACGATTGAGTCAGGATAGATGGCAATTAACTGTTGGCACTTGCGCTTAATTTCGATAAAATAATAAACATTATAATCGTTGTCAGTAAATATCTACAAAATGTATGCAAAAAAAGACCTACCAGCTACTCTGACCCAAACCATCCATTCTACACAAAAATTTGCCTCTACAACATTTTCTTCAACGCATGTCTTTTTGTTTATGCAGATTTCTACTCATAAAAATATCTCATCAATCAACAACTATAGTCATCTGAATCCAGCACTGCACAAACATATTTCAAACATGTTATATACTCCAAAACAACTGATTGCAAAAATCTTCCTCCTGTTCCAACACAGTTTTATGCAGCAGTTCGTATCCCTGAATCTTTTGTCCATTTCAATTAATTTTTTCACTGAATTTAAATCGAAATCTTTTTTCTCGGAAATGTCCATGCTGTCCATGTGTATAGAACACTGTCAGATGAAGGGCTTAATATACCAGAACGAATGCGCATTTTGAATCTCATTGACATTGAGTGTTAGACGTGTAGGTGAACTGTATTGGTCTTCCGTTAAACTATGAGCAATTGGCGCACTTTACACAAACAGATGTTGTGTACAGTGACGTCATAATGTGACGTGTTTGTATGTCGAAACTGTAACTCAAAATTGATTTTAACATGTTTCTGTAGGTTTTTGTTATCATAAACTATCACAGTTGAATGGAATACAAGAGATGTCTAAATTAGATCCTGGTTGATATGACAGTAAGTCAAGAAAACAGTTGGAAATTTTGGACCTTCTTTGTCCCAGTTACTTAGCGAACCTAATACGACCTTTCATTCATCATTTCTATATGTAAGGAGAATTAATAACAATCCACGTTACTGCTGAAAAATTGGCTGCAACAAACATTTGTGTTTGTTATGTTATAAATAGAATCTTGCATTCATGTTCCTGATTATTGGATTTATTAAATGAGTCATCTTAAAACGACAAACAAGAGGGCCATGATGGCCTTAAATCGCTAACCTGGTTACTATAGACATATGCATCAGGGGTGAGAATGGCTGTTTGTGAAAAAAGAGGAAATTTGGCGGGGGTCAAATGGGCCGCCTTGGCCCCTTGCGGGACATGGGCAGAGCCCATGTGGGGGGTTCAGTCATGAAATATAGCTTTCCTGAGCAAAATGAAAAATAGCTTTCCAGAGCACTTCAGGAGCCTTCTCCTGAATTTTCACTTGGGTCTGTCATTCATGTGTTTTTTTACAATTATACTTGAGTTGTAATGTATGTCATACATGATGAGCTGTGTTTTAAACAAACCAGTTGTAGAACATGTCCATACAATTTACATTCAGTTTATTATTGGATCCATTCAACATTGCCAAATTAATTTCTTGTCAAACACAAGCAATTAAAAGTCACGTTTTAAAATTGAAATCAAATGGAACTCGGTGATCACTAATAAAGATACAAAATTTGATTTAAATTCTGAAGGGAGGTGATCCCCCGAGAGCAAAAATTGCAACACAAAAACAGAAAATTGCAGACTCGGTTTTATTAAATCTGTTCATGAACAGTAATTGAAAGTGCAACACTGCTCACGCCCCTAGCACCGGCTTAAGCGGTATTTAATTTTCAAAACAAGAAGTACAGAAATTCATGATCTCGAAGGACCAGAAGGTATAACAACACTGAGAATGAAATGGTATTGTAAAAGTTAACTTTCTAGACACAATTCACCAAAGTTCACATTACAGTCACAATTTCTAGTCAAAGTTCACATTCAAACTCTGATTCTCATTATTTTTTTATGTCAATAAACCATTAATTCATTAAACTTGTTTATTTAATAAGAGGGCCAGAATGGCCCTGACATCGTTCACCAGACAATCAGAGGAGAAGATTTTCAAAGTTTTCACTATTATGTTTCTATAGAAAACTAGCCGGCCCTGAGGTGTGCCAATTTTGTCCCCAAGGGCATAATTTATATAGCTTTTGTATAGTACCTCAAGGGAATAGAAATTAAAGAAAAATGTAAATGTAAACATATTATAACAATGTAAATCTATAGAAGGTCATATAAAAAAGTATGTATAGCATCTTCCTGGGCAAAATGGTTGAATTTCAGAAAGAATAAATTAATCTATACTTATGTTAAAAATTTCAGATATTTTAATTATACCTTCTACATGAGTTCATATTATTATTCATATATTAACTTATTTTTAACCCTTCCCCTGTTCGATGTTTATTCAAAATTTCAATATCTACTGAATATTCATGGACAAAATAGTTATAATGAAAAATAGAACGTGTAGCCAATGTGGAAAGTAATGAAAAACATCTTTTAAATTCCATTAACAAACAGAGTAGGCCCTTATCAGACAGCTGCTAAAGAAGCCGCCTGATCTGGGTCTGCTCTGCTTGCAAATGCATAAAAAGGCATTTATATGAGGGAAAGGGTTAAGTAAACATATTATAAGTACATTGTATATTGTACACAAAATGGAAATAATTTAATGCAATTTGCACTATATAATATCATAAGTAAACAGAGCAGACTGATAATATGGCTACTAAATGAGCCATCTAATCTGGGTCTACTCTGTTTGCAATGGTGTAGAAATGCATAATTATGGAGTAAAGGGTTAATTGTCTGTGCAATAGGCCAGATCTAAAAATATCAGTTGTCTACCCAGAAGGGAGGCAATCCAGTTGTTATCAGAAGTGCAAAGAGAGACCTAGCACAGTTCGGATTCTGATCTGATGCATATGTAACTTCAAGTTACATATGTGTCAGATCAGAATCCAACATTGTACTTCATAATTGTTTTGTACACGAGAGTTAATTGTAAGATTGACATGTATTAAAAAACAATGTGAACAATCTTAGACAAGCAGACAACAATTCTGAAGCAGACAACTATAATACTGATAAAGAATGCTACAGCATAGAACACTTGACTTGTATTCAGCTGAACATCACAAAAGATATACTGATAAGACTCTATATTGATATCTGAGAGCTTAATGCAGGACATAGATATGCAAAGAGCATTTTGAGAATTATCCACCTAGTTTTCTCAATCTAAAATGAGTGTTTGTTATTTATTTGGCTAAACACAATTTCTACTCTACTGATCAGACTAAGGGTAAAACTTGCACAAACACTGGAACTGGCTATACTAGGTCAGTCTCCCTTCTTGACCTGATGGCCTTTATGAGTAAAGATAAGATGCTTAAAAGTGCAGTCAGCTTCAAGTCTGCTAGAAAACTGGCACCCTGGGGTGTAGCCAATTTTGACCCCAGGGGCATAATTTATATAACTTTTGAAGAGGACCTGAACATGATGTTATGTGCCAAATATGAAAGCTAAGAACCTTCCAGTTTCAGAGAAGAAGATTTTCAAAGTTTTACTATATATTTCAATAGAAAACAAGGCACCCCTGGGGCGGGGCCAATTTTGACTCTAGGGGCATAATTTATATAACTTTTGTAGGGGACCTACAGATGATGCTTTGTACCAAAGATGAAAGCTGAGCACCCTGTATATTCAGAGGAGAAGATTTTTAAAGGTTCAAATTGTTGACGCCCGACGACGCACGACGACGGACGACGGACATCAGGCGATCACAAAAGCTCACCCTGAGCACAAAAGTGCTCTGGTGAGCTAAAAACAAAATATAACTTTTCTGAATCGATACATCTTGAACAGTTCCTTTAACATTACCTATGAACAGCTATTGACAGACAACCTTCTAGTGAATACTTGACATTACAGGTTTTTACCTGTGACTGGAAATCCGCTGTTTCAATAACTGGACATGTTTAATGCTTTTCAGATGGTTCTTGAATGCTACGCAGTCGCGTTTTCCGTAATTCATTTGTTTGGAACAAAGTTTACAGTATTACACAAGGTCCCCTCGTCCGAGAAGGTTTACTTTCAGTTTCACGAAATCCTCGCCAATTATCACTTTTCTTGTTTCTTTACCAAATGTCAACGTAATTTCTTTCTCTAGCCATCTTGGGTAGAACTTGTTTTCCACACTGTTATCGTAATCTCTGCCTATGCTTCTCATTTTTGTCTTAAATTCAGATTAATTGACAGTACAGATACAGAATTTCATTTCACGGACGACATCTTGGAAATGTTGAACGAACATTGCATAATACGAGCGTTTTGATTGGCTGTAGGACAAGAGTCTCTTCATTCGATTAGCTGAACCGAAATCTCGCTGTTAACGTGATATAAACGTTGTTAACGCGGATTAACTTGGAATAGTGAAAGAATATATCGGCAAATAATAATTTCCTGAATTAATCGCCATAACCCCCCCCCCCCCTTCCGAATTTCTCATCGGATTTACATCGATCTCAAAAACGGCCCTGAGTGAAACGGAATCCGCGGAAAATTTTCACCCCTGATGCATACACTGTATTTTTATGTAAAAATAAGCAAGCTTCAGATTGGGGCCAATATGAAACCAAGGGCCATAATTTTAGGCCTTGATTTTCAAATTTGAACATTCTAAATAAAGGAACATTAGATGATGCTTCATTTAAGTTTCAAAGTTCCGGGCCTTACAATTTCACAGGAGATTTTAAAGATTTTCCTATGAAAAACTGATAAGCCACGGGGCGGGGCCATACTCGGTCCAGGGGTGATAATTTGAATAATCTTTGTAGAGGACCATTAGATAATGCTACATACCAAATATCAATGGTCTAGGCCTTACGGTTTAGGAGAAGAAGATTTTCAAAGATTTTCCTATGAAAAACTGATAAGCCCCGGGCCGGGGGCCATGTTTGGTCCGGGTGACATAGTTTGAACAATCTTTGTAGAGGACCATAAGATGATGCTACATACCACATATCAAATGTCTAGGCGTTATGATTTCAGAGGAGAAGATTTTTAAAGATTTTCCTATGAAAAACTGATCAGCCCCGGGCGGGGCCATTTTTGGTCAAGGGGTCATAATTTGAGCAATCTTTGTAGAGGACCAATAGATGAAGCTACATACCAAATATTAAATGTCTAGGCCTTACGATTTCAGAGAAGATTTTTTTTAAAGATTTTCCTATGAAATACTGATACGCCCCGGGGCTGGGCCATATTTGGTCCAGGCGTCATATTTTAAACAATCTTTGTAGAGGACTATTAGATAATGCTACATACCAAATACCTAAAGGTGTAGGCCTTAGGTTTCAGAAGAAGATTTTTAAAGATTTTCCTATGAAAAACTGATAAGCCCCGGGGCGGGGCCATACTCGGTCCAGGCGTCATAATTTGAACAATCTTTCTAGAGGACTATTAGATAATGCTACATACCAAATATCATTGGTCTAGGCCTCACGGTTTCAGAGAAAAATATTTTTAAGGATTTTCCTATGAAAAACTGATAGGCCCCGGGGCTGGGCCATATTTGGTCCAGGCGTCATGATTTGAACAATCTTTGTAGAGGACTATTAGATAATGCTACATACCAAATACCTAAAGGTGTTGGCCGTAGGTTTCAGAGAAGTAGATTTTTAAAGATTTTCCTATGAAAAACTGATAAGCCCCGGGGCGGGCCATTTTGGTCCGGGGGTCATAATTTGAACAATCTTTGTAGAGGACCATTAGATGATGCTACATACCAAATTATTTGAAATATCAAAGGTCTAGGCCTTACGGTTTCAGGAGAAGATTTTTAAAGATTTTCCTCAGAAAAACTGATAAGCCCCAGGGCGGGCCATTTTTGGTCATAATTTGAAAATCTTTGTAGAGGACCATTAGATGATTCCACATACCAAATATCAAAGCACTAGGCTTTGTGGTTTCAGAGAAGAAGATGATCAAGTAAATTGTTGATGACGCACATATGCACGATGCCGGAGCCAGCCCCCTCACAATACCTCACCTGGCACTTAAAACGAGCTTTAGCGAGTTTTTTTTTCATTTTAAAAAGACTCTTTTTAATAAATCCAATAATCAAGAACACTCATGTAAGATCCTTTATGTATTGTACCTTTGCACATACCCTCTTCTGTAATGGTAAAAGGCATTATAGGAACATTTTGAACACAACATTACTCACACTCCCAGCATCAGACATGGTCCTTGTATCAAGAGATTACTGTACATCGTATCAGGAGATGACTGTATATCATATAAATGCATATTATAAAAGTGTACATGGTGTGAATCTTGTTAAACCATTTTTAAGTCCGAGTTTGCACTGAGATTTATGTATAATGTCTTTGTTTATTGTTGACAATAGTAGCTATAGGGTTCGATATTAGTATCAAACTTTAAATAGAAAATGTGTGATGACTTTAATAGAGCACAATTTTGCATTGTCTGCCAAGCAAACAACAAACATTTATACTGATTAGGGTTCTAGAAATATCGGATAAACTGGAGAAAAGGTGTCTATTGAACTTGTTTTTCCGTAAAAGATGTGAACGCGCAGCTTTAAAATAGCTTTTTTTTCTTTTTTGAGTCGCCAAAATAGACGCTCGTTTAATCTCCCCGTAATAGGTGTGAGGGGTCGGGGAGGACCACCCCCTACACACCTTACAACAAATACATGTACATATATCACAAATATTAGAAGTGCATGGTAACAATTCATAAGTTCATAATGACGCCATGATTATGAATAAGGATAGCTAGAGGTGTTTTTTTACATACATACATACAAACATACATACATACATACATACATACATACATACATACATACATACATACATACATACATACATGCATACATGCATACATACATACATACATACATACATACAGTCTCGAAAATTTCGCTGGTTCGAAAAGATTCTCAAGTCCCAAGTCCCAGCCTATTAATTTCATGTGATTTCGTTCTCGCTGGTTCGAAATCCGTTGGTTCGTAAATTCCACTGGTTCGAACCTTAAATGCAGTCCCCAATGCGTAAATTCCATGCTAAATGAACCCACTGGTTCGAAATTGTGTGTTTTCACACCTTCGCACTTCGACCAGACATCGATCGTGTCGTCCATTGTTTGTGTGTGTACAAGTGAACGGTGGTGTGAAAATTTCTTATTTGTTATAATCAGTCGGGAATGTAGGGTTAATTATACATGCATGCGGTTTGGTATAATTAAAGCAGATGTGATAATGACGTGCACTGATGGCCATATTACAAGTGATAATTAATTATCGAAAATTCTGCGGACAACTTTTATGTTTGCCAAAACAAATATGTGTTCATCACGTACCCACTTATTTAAACTCGAAGGAAACTGTACACATCGTCATTCGGCTCTAGTTTCCACAACAGAATTGACGAAAATCAAAGACCACAGGTTACGGCGAAGCAGATTGTATAAAAGTTAATAAAAATGTAGATATTGATTGCCAGTCTGTTTTCCCTTCTCTTACTTACTTCTCTTATCAATGTAATGTGATTATCATGACCTTCGAAGTATTACACGAGCCTCATTACACCGTCTATGTGTGTACATGTAAAATGTCTGGGATAAACAAAATAAGTTAACAATAAAACAGGTACAGCGACGTGTAGCAAACTTTATTTCAATAGATACTGTCATACTTCGACGATCTTGATTTACACTGTATTTATTATGACATTTATGGAAAACAACAAGTATCTGACTATATACATTAAGATAAAATGACGAATATTCAGTATAGAAGTTACACTTCAGTAAAGCACAAGCCTTATATGACTGCATGGTCTCGATACCTCGAAATTTCGTTAGTTCGAAAAAAAAGCACCGGTCCCGACCGTTTCGAACTATCGAGTCCAGACTGTACATACATACATACATACATACGTACATACAATTTCTATGCGGTATGGTGTCTTCATTTATCATTTATATTATATTAAGTAAGCGACAGTTATCCCGTTTTTATCACCTCTTACGAAAAGAAAATAAGAGATGATTTAGGGACATACATGTACAATGTAAGCCAAGTACATTATATTTTACAATGTACGTTCATATTATACTGTACATATGTAAAGAATGTCTTACCAGATCTTGACCAGTAATGCATTTGGAAAGACTAGTTCCTTTTTAAAACAAGATCTAAAAGAAACTGATCACAATGCGATTCAAGTTGATTTTCCACCGATGTTTTGATGCATGCAGTAATGTAGTTTTTGTTCAATTTTTTTTTCATATTTGTGGATGTTTCTACTTTTCCAAATGAACCACTTGGCTTCTAGAATTATTGTATTTATAATCTTGCAAGTAGATGGTTTGTAATGGAGGCCTAGAAGACAGCATATATCTCTGGGTTATCAATTTCATAATTCAATGTATTTATAGCTACTTTATCAATAATTGGGAATATTGATTCCCATATTTCTTGTGCGTGGCTACATTCCCAAAAGAGATGTCGTAGTGTCTCGCGCTGTTTTGAGCAAAGAATACATATGCCGTTTGAATAGCCCATAAGAGTTAACTTGTGTTCTGTAAATAACGCATGGTGTAACGTTTTCCAATGAAGCTGTTTTGCTTTAAGACTTGCTTTTGATTTTACTAAAGATTGCCAAATTTTGTTCCAGTGAAACTGTTTGTCTAGCATCTTTTCCCATTTTTTTCACAGTTTAGCTTTGTCGTTTTCATATTATATACGTTTACAATATCTTTTAGTTTCAGATCCGTAGGGTTTATAACTTTTTCCTGTATGTTAACTAGTTTGTTAAATTTCAGTTTCAGTTTCGGTTTGAGAGCTGTCGTGTTTATTTTGTTATTAACATTCATGTACCTTGAAATACATCCCTTCAGAATAGACCATTCACTAATCCAATTCCTTTTAATTTGGAGTTTTTGAAATATTTCATTATCTAGCCTACACGTATTGCGTTCAAAGTCCCAAATGTCACCGACTTCAGTTATATTACTTTTTGTGAACGACGTGAAGAATAACGGCTTGTTTTTTACTTTTATTTGGCTGTTGCCGAAGAGAGTAATGTTGGATAGCGATATGGAGTCTTCTGCATATGCTTGAATAGTATTTCTGAAATTCATCCAATCAGTTAATACTTTATCATAGAATGCATTGAGTTTCAATCGCATGTTAAACCCTTTTAATGAAGAACAAGTGCATAAAAAATAATCCATTCCAAAACGTTTATCCTCGGATTTTAAATAATATTTTCCTATCGCATTCCAATTTTGACTCTTCGAATGAATTATTCGATATGCTGTTTTAACATTTACAGCAGTACACAATAGTTTAATATTTGGGACACCGAGGCCCCCCATATCTCGTGCTAAGTACGCTGTTCGGCTGTTGTTTTATTTACTAATGGCTGTTTGTTGTCCCAAATGAAATTTTTGATCATTTTTTCTAGAATGTCTATACACTTTTGCGGTATTCCTCTAATTTCTATTTCGTACAGAATTTTCGAAACTACAAAAGTATTAACGATCAGTACTTTTCCCTGATATGTTAGGGGCTACAGGACAGCCTTGTTTGATGGATCTCGAAATGCTGAAATATTCTGATACGAGTCCATTTGTTTTAATGCAATTCACCGAACCTTTTAGAAGCATTTGGATCCAGTTCCTGAATTTGTTACCGAAATTGAATTTATGCAAGCATTTGTCAATCCATGACCACTCTACGCGGTCAAAGGCTTTAGTCTGGTCAAGAAATATTATAACACCTTCTTCATTGATATCATCTACGTAATTTATTATGTCTTGACTATGTCTATTAGCTTCACTAATGTAACGTCCTGTGACATAGCCTTTTTGATCCGTGTGAATAAGATGAGGTAATACTAACTTTAATCTTTCCGAGAAGCATTTTGAAATTAATTTATAGTCTAAATTCAGAAGAGTAATCGGCCTCCAATTACGGAGCAGTTCTCTTTCACCATTTTTTTAAAGTAGCGAGATAACCCCCCCTGTACTGGGAATCGGTCATTTTATTTTTGTCAAGAATTTCGTCAACCAAAGTTTTGAATTCGTATTTTATTAGATATATGGAAAAAATAGTCAAACAGGGAGAGCCACACACGGAATGACACCGCATCAAACACCATCTAACGAGAAACGGTAAAGCCACAAGACAAAACATAACAGGACGCATATCAAGACGAAACACATTAAACATTAAGCATATTAAAAAACAAAATTGACCGTAGGCTGAGCTGTAATATAAAAATTTCTGGTACCATTCTGCAGTAAGACCGTCTTCACCTGGGGACTTGCCGCATTTCAAAGCCTTAACCGCAGTGTTGAACTCTTCAATGGAAATTGGATGGTCGATTATCTTCTTCTGCTCATCAGTTAATTTGGCATTTAAATTGGTTAGGAGGAATTTTCGTTGCACCCCTCTGAAGTGAATAGGTTTTCATAGACTCGTTTCTGTTCCTTCAAAATGTCTTTAATTTCGGTTAGTGTTTCTCCTGTGTCTGTCTTAATTTTGTTCCAAAGTTTGTTTTTACTTCTTTGCTTTTCTAAATTATAAAACTATTTGGTAGATTTTTCATTGTTTTCTATTATTTCCGCTTTTGAGCGCAACCTGCATGCGTTAAATTGCCGGTCATAATACGCTGCAATTTTGTTTTCTAATATTTCGATTTTCTGGTTAACAACAGTTGTGTATTCACCTTGTTTCAATGAAGTTAATTCTTTTTCGAGTTTGTTTATATTACCATGTGAGCGTTGCTTTGTTTTTGAGTAATCAATTGACAGGATTTTGATATTATGTTTAGCCATTTCCCACCATTCAGAGAGCGAGGTAAATCTATATTTTTGCTTACACCACGATTTCCAAAAAGATTCGATTACTTCAATATAAAAATTATCTGTCAATAGACTTGAATTAAACATCCATATTCCAGGGCCTCTTTCAGTTTTACAGGTGTTAAGTTTTATTTCAACTATATCATGATCAGAGAATGTACAATTTGTGATTTTTGCAGATTCAATTTCATTGTCTATTACTTTAGAGCATAGAAAGTAATCTATTCTTGATTTTGACTTGCCTCGTGAAAAGGTATACATTTTTGTATTTGGATGTCTTCTTCTCCAGACATCTTCTAAATATAGAATGCTTTGAAGATTTGCTAATTCTGTTTCTCCTTCATCACGAGACGCATATGTGGATTTCTCAGTTAATCTCCTATCAAGGTCATATTTGCTAACACAATTAAAATCACCGCCAATTATATGTGCAGTTTTTGTAGCATAGATTGAAGATTATTTAAAAACTGTCTCCGATTTGTGCCGTTATTCGGAGCGTAAATATTTGTAAACTGGTAAACTTGATCACTTTCTAATTTTGATGAAAAGGATATTAATCTGCCTTCGTTATCTTTTACCACCTCTGTAAGTTTTACATCTAGCTGTTTTCTAAATAGAACTGCTACACCTTTCGACTGACAGGAACCATTGTTCCATATTGATTTACCTTGCCACTGACTACTCCACAAAGCAACATCATCTTCACTGCTGCAATGTGTTTCTTGGGCGAAAATTATATCAAACTTTTTCTTCTCAAAAAAATGAAACAGCTTAAGCCTTTTTCCTTTATCTCTCAGCCCGTTAACATTTATAGTAACAATACTGTAAGACATCAGAAAAAGCTTGTATCGTCATTTCAACCAGTCCTGACTTGCTTGCTGTTTTGCGAACCGGATGGTGACGTTGCTGAGTCGTTACTTCGTAGTCGTTTATTCCGTGGGACCTGCATTTCATCTTCATCAGAAATGCCTCCCTCCAGAAAAGCGACTAAGTTTTTATACAGTTTTCTTGCACCTTCATCATTGATATGTATACCAGACGGATCTCCAGCATCGTACAAAGACTTGACTACCACATCGTTTTCACAGAAGATTTCGTCATTGTCTATATAGTGAAAAGCTTTTGTAGCCAGACATCTGTTGAGAATGGCTTCATTGACAAAGTTTGCATCAGCGTTAAATTTCCTGATGGCTTTACTTTTGCCTAATCTTGGTATGATGCTGGAGAAGGCAATGTCACATGTAGGCCATTTGTTTTGAACACACTCGATGGCTTCTAGAGCGTTTTGCACAATTTTACTTCTCTCTACATTTTTCAGATCATTGGTACCTAAATGTATGCAGATCGAGTATACATTTTTTCCCTTTCAGCGTTTATCATACTTTGCACATCACTGAATTTAGCGCCTGGTCTGGCTCTGTTTTTTTATTTTTCCATCTGTAACTCGCAAGCGGTTCATGTTAGAGTCGCCAATAATGCGTTTAACATCATTCGACAGAATATGTTCTGCTTGCGAGTCATTCACAAAGTCTGTTGATTGCTGTTTGGGAAGTTCATCTTTTTTCCTCAGGTTATCCGCTAGATCCGCCCCTGTAGCACTGTTACTAGGCGAGATCTGAGTTCTATACTGCGATTCGGCGTTGTCCGTGTTCTTTCGGGTATCTTCGTCGTTTATTTCATCGACACTCAAACACATGCTGACCGATGTTGGTTCGGGTGCCGAATTGCCGGATAGAACACTTCCGGTATCCTGGTCCTGCGCTTGACCGTCTAATACTTCGTCCGCATATTTACCGTAAAGCTTCACTGGGCATTGAGCCGACATGTGACCTTCTTGTTCACAGAAGTGACAAATTGTATCTTTGTCACAGTCTTTTCTCGCATGAGGCCCTTTACAATTCCAACACTGTATTTTGTTCCATGTGTCACGTGGTTTTTCCGTACATTTAAAGTAAGGATGAGATGTTTCCTCACAATATCGACACGGGGTCCTATTATTGTCCGCGAACAACCTGATTGTGAACCGGCCAATGTCGTCCCTAAGGGGAAGAACTGGGACACAATTCAAGATTTTCACGTATCTTGTACCGTTCTCAATTTCTGATCCCTTGATCTTCCCTCGGGCGAGACTGCCTGACAAGATCTCACCGTATTGCGACAGGTTGGCGATTAACGTTGAATCCGGCATTTCATACGGGGCGTCCTTTATCGTGACATTTGTCACAATACTATCTACATCGTAAAACATTATACGTTGGCTCTGAATAATTGAAGTCCCAATAATGAGTTTGGTTTTCGCCTCTGATGTAGCCAATGTGACTATACACTCATTTTCTTTTATTTGTACAGATTTTACGTCTGACTTTTGTACAGTTTTTTCTATCTCTGCTAATACGTCACTATGGTTTAATCTTTTCATAAACTTAGTAGAAAACTTGACCGAGAGCGGCCTGGATAACAAAGCCGCCATTTTACAGGCTGTGCGCAGCTTGGGTGCGAAGGGAACAAACCCGTAACCCCAAATAATACAGTTACTGAAGCTTACACAACCCGTGTACTTTACCTTTAGATGTTCACATGTCCATAAACTACTTGGCTCCAAACTAACAGTCCGATATGATCCAATAACTAACAGAAAACCGAGAGCATTCCTAAAAAACGACCTCCATTGTGACTGTATATCTGTATATGTATCTGAGATGACTGTATATCATATAAATGCATATTATAAAAGTGTACATGGTGTGAATCTTGTTAAACCATTTTTAAGTCCGAGTTTGCACTGAGATTTATGTATAATGTCTTTGTTTATTGTTGACAATAGTAGCTATAGGGTTCGATATTAGTATCAAACTTTAAATAGAAAATGTGTGATGACTTTAATAGAGCACAATTTTGCATTGTCTGCCAAGCAAACAACAAACAACAAACATTTATACTGATTAGGGTTCTAGAAATATCGGATAAACTGGAGAAAAGGTGTCTATTGAACTTGTTTTTCCGTAAAAGATGTGAACACGCAGCTTTAAAATAGCTTTTTGTACCTGATCAATCTTTGCCTCAAGCTCATTGAACCTATCCTTAAGAATGGCTAGGTCTCCCTCTACAGCATTCATTCTTGATGTCACGGCAATGACTTCGTTGTTGGTGGTGATGTCCAGTGTTTTGTCCTTCAACTGCAATAATATGCACATTTTAGGAGTAAATCAAATGCCTAGTGCAAAAATAATGAAACCTCGTACATCTACACTGCACTTTAAAACAAGAGGGCCATTGACCCTATATCGCTCACCTGAATTACAGTAATATATTGACAACGTTAATTTTTCAGTGGACAACATTTCTAGCAGATGGTAGAAGCTTAGTGCAATGCTTTCACCCTTTCACTGCTGAATAAACTTGAACTGGTTTCAGATCTAATACCAAGTGACTGGTTGACCAAGATCCAAACTGTTTACAACTTGTGCCAATTTTGCCTTAGGTCAAAATGCATAAAACTGGTCTTTGAGAAATTCAAATGACGTCAATAAAGCCATGCAATTATAACTTGATCCAGGTATATAGGCAAATAAAGTGCTAGGCAGTACATAATGCCAGTTTTGTGTGAAATGACCACTAAAATGTCTTTACAAATCTTTTAACCCTTTCCCTCATATAAGCCTGTTTTTAAGCATTAGCAAACAGAGTGGACCCAGATCAGACGACTCCTACGGAAGCTGTCTGATCAGGGTCTGCTCTGTTTCTTTTGACACAATGTAGATCTGATTCTACAGTTTTTGTCAAAGCAAAAACTTCTCTTCACAGAAATAATGTGTTTTACGCATTAAAAATAAGAGTAGACCCAGATCAGACGGCTCCTATAGAAATTGTCTGATCAGGGTCTGCTCTTTGACAATATATAGATTTGATTTTACAGTTTTTATCAAAACTAAAACTTTTCTTTATAGAAATTACATGTTTTTACGCATTAGCAAACAGAGTAGACCCAGATCAATTTTTGTGAAAGCAAACAGGTAATGGGTTAATAGGTGTTTAGAAATAATTCTAGCTCTAGGTGTGAATACCTGATGATAAGTCAATTAAACAGTTTTTTTTATTGAAATTGAGAAGAGTTACTCATTTTTTGAGTAACATTAATTATTGATTGACAATAATTTTGATTAACTTAAGAACAATTATTTGTTTTAAAAATCAAATTAAAATAAATACAACTAGTAGCAAGTAGAAAAGACTTCATTAAACACCTAAATTTCAACTAAATGCAATCAATGAAGACTCATTAATAAAATTTATTAAAATAAATGATCATAATGAAACCAATTGTTAGGGTTTCTGCTTTGCCGAAATCCTTATAAAATGGATTGCGACTCAAACTTTCATGGAAAACCCTATTGCACGAGCTCTATCTAGCGGGACTTCCCCTAATTATTAATAGCAGGGAGATAATCGTGAAAGCACTATGAGCGACTTCACTTAGGTCTATAGTTTGAACCATAGATGTCGCTAAATGCTAAAAACAGAAATTGCAAAAGTGAACATGTGTAGCGAAACTATTGTAAAAAGATGTAAACAAAATAAAACAAAACTATTATTGATCTTTGTAACAACGAAAATAACATGTAATACGTTACCGTACATTACAGAATAGTACATGTGACGTGACCCATCTTAAATTTTGTCGAGATCAAATTACGCATGATGTTGAATAATATTTTTAATAATAATTGTAATCAAAATTTAAAATACCAACTTTCAGTTTATCAGTTTAACTATAGTTCGGGTGAAAGGTCTGTCCGTCATATGGCATAACTTTAGTCGCGACTATCGCCGTTCATATCAAACTGTGGTAACTAGTGTTCAAAATATAGACAAAAGCTATATATGCGCATGTGCAGTACTTGGCTTTCAGTCCAGGATCCGGAATCTTAAAAATTGCGCAAAAAGACATCACTGAAAGTTAAGTTGGACGGAAATATTGAACTCTACAGTCACTTGTTGAATTTGACGAACCGGTAACGTTACAGAGAGAGGCCAATGATTGATGGTCAGAACGCCGTTGATCTCTACACATTAGCAGAGACATATCTCTGACATTAGCAAGCGGACAGATCTACAGAACTGCTCAAAATCGGAAATGGCCAGAAACAGAAGTTTTCAAACGATTTACGGGATCATGGTACTGGTAAGTAGATTTTATTTCTCCTAACACAGTAGCCTATCGAATAGTACATGATTCTATATAGTTTCTGCTTTGGCAAAAAATTAATGTGTTAATCCCTTAGGAAAAAGAACTGCTACAAACTGCAGTTTTTAGCAGTGAAATAGCAGTTTTTTGAAAATACTGCCTTCTATTACAGTATTTTATCATGGCTATCAGTTGTTGGTGAGCAGTTTACTGCAGTTTTCAAATAACTGCTAAAAACTGGATGTATAGTTCCATTCATTTGTGACAGTTTTTCACAGTAAAACATAACTGCTACCTGAAAAAAATGGTTTAATTTGCAGTAAATAGCAGTACTTTTCTTGGAGCAGTTTTCTGGTTGCTTTTATTTGAACAGAATAGTCACTTTATAGCAGTTTTCATTTTACTGCATGATAACAACTGTAAACCTTTAAAGGTTATAGGTATAGGATCCTAGTTACTATAGAAATGGAAAACAATTGGAGCTAGCATATTTTATTACTAATAGTATCATGACAATGTAGATTCCATATCAAGCTGACGATCAGTGATCCAGCTAGTAAGAAATAGCTGGCTCATCACCCGTTCCTTATTTGCCAGCGCCCTGTTGCCTGGCATGGCGCCAAGTTGCCTCTTTGAATGTGGAAAAGTGCAGATACTGATCATTCTGGCTCAGCGTGAGATCAATTATCTCCATCCACTGGTCCGGTATATATCCCCCTTCCCCATGTAGCATCGCCCCTATTGCGTTGGTCAATTAATTCATATTATTAACCAATGAAATATAGATTACAAACAACTCAATCTAAGGTTACAAGAAGTGTTTGTGAAACACTACATATACACTATATGCCCCAACAGTATAGCAAATGTAATACCTAAACATTTGTACTTTGACCTTGGAGGATGGCATTGACATTGTCATGTCACCACTCAAACTGTGAGCTAGGCTTCATAAGATACATATATGTAAATGCCAAATACGAAGTCTGTATATCTCTATTGGTTCGAAAGTAAGTTAGTTGAACTACATGTATATATCTGGCCTTTGACCTTGAAGGATGACCTTGTCCCTAACATTTCACCTCTGAAAATGTGCAGCTTCAAGAGATCTACATAAATGCCAAATATTAAGTCTCTATCTCTACTGATTCAAAAGTTATGCCCAAGGTTGAAGTTGCTGACAAACAAACAAACATTTGACCTTTGACCCTGAAGGATGACATTGACCCCTCAAATTGTGCTGCTGTATGAGATACTTACGCATGCCAAGAATCAAGTATCTGTAATCTGTATCAAGAATCTGTAATGGCTCAAAAGTGACGACCAACGTTAAAGTTGGTGACACCCCTCCCCCCCCCCCCAACACACACACACACACACACACACACACCAAAAATAGACAAAAAAAACCAACAACACTCTCCGATGTGATTGGGGGGTTGCACAATTAGGCCAGAGACGTATATCTCTTTTTAGAATATGTTGCGTAAGAATTACCAAATTGTCAATCACACTAAAAAAACACCAATTGCTTCCGTAAACCAATTAAATTAATTAAAATATCCAAACTTGGCTTTGTTAAATTCCTGAAATCAAACCCTAGCTGATTAACACGATAAATACGCTATTAATTCGCCGAAACTGCAAATGCGGCCCAGTGCGAGTATCGTAGGTACGAAGCTCGCTGGTCCGAACCGTTCTGGTTCCCTTTCGCGTGTTTGATTCCTAGCGTATGATATCTGCTGAAAGTTAGTGGATAATTTAGTTTTGCATTGCCGAAAGGGCTCCAAAGAGGTATATATAGCTCAATCTTTGTGTATAATTTATGCAATATTAAAATCGTGTCATTTTCAGGTATATTCTATACGATTACAGTTTGTAAACACTGTGTTTATTTGCGACGATTTTCAAATTCAAATCGGTCTCCGTTCAAATGCATTGTTTGGGACATCCATGTTTCGGACGAAATGTTATTGTATCATTGCGTTGTATTATTAAAAATGACTAGGATCCACATCAGACATATATTCACGCTGTTTTCATGTTTATTATCAGTTTGACGTGAATGTATTAATGACCAGTATACAGTTGACAGTTTCTTATAAACTTTCTATCAACTCCATGGCAGAACCGTTACACATATGTCTTCATGTAAAATAGCCCGCTAGGTAGAGAATGTCTATGCAGCGAAGAACAACTTGATACTGTCCTAGCTGGTTTTTCCAGCCCAAAGGATCGGTTGCAAGGTAATGTAAAATAAAATGCTAAATAGCCTTAATTGTAAATGCCTAAGATCAGTTGCTGAGTCTTGGCAACTTGTTAAGTCTTGACAACTATGTAAATTACCCATGATGCAATACTTGGAAGAAACCAATATGGTGGCTACAAACTGTCAATGTTTCTAGCTTTAAAAATGTGTCGAGTTGTCGATTACATAGCATGACAGTTGATAGAACACAGCTGAATTAGGTTTTTAAAATTCCATAATTGCCATGGTGAGTTAATTATCAATTCTAATAAATTAAGACTCATTAGATTTTTATTATTCAATATTGTTTATCTTCGATTGATTTTCATGTAAGTGGGTGGGTGGGGTAATATTCTAGCTAGCTCGTCACCCCTTTACTCTCTATTTCTGTTTAACGTGACAATGATCAACCATGCAACATCAGAGTTCCTGTACCCATGCATCTCATGGGGAGAGACTAGTTCACATCTGTGTACTCTAAATGGTGATATCGAGCTACTTTCGATTTTAACGCTATCCCGGAGCTGTAAGACTGCACCTGTCACAAAAATAGCATGCTGTCTTACGGGTCATTAATGAGACTAGGGGAGAGAAATGAAAATACAACCAATAACCAGATTTATTAAGAAAGAAAATTGAATGCATTTACTTTTTTTCCAGCAGTCATGTTTGCAATGAAAATGAAAGTATACCAAGTAAAATAATATTACTAATAATAATATACCTGTTTTAGTTGGGAACAGACCTATAAGATTTGTTGAGATGTAACCCTTTACACCATGAATGTTCATGGAAGTAATTGCGTCACATTATTACTAGATTATATTTCATTATGGCATAAAATTATGAACAGAAATTCTGGCTTAGGCAGAAAATATATGATCCCAAAAGCAAATAAAGAAGATGGGGATTAGTTATCACATACAGGATTGATCTTGGTCTTCTCCATTTGCAAAGCCATAGAAGTGTATGATGTAAAAAGTTAAATATCCAGATTTTTGAAAATTTGTCAATAAATTGGACATGTACATTTAAATAGGTCAGTCACAACATGATAAATCTTTCATTATAGGTTGTTGAATTGAAGTGTATAAAACATAAACAGGGAGGAAGAATTAGGTTTAATAATATTTTGATAATGTTTATGTTATTAGTAACATTTGTTATTGCAGGACTGGGGATACAGCTGTGCCTATAGTCCAGATCAACAAGCCTGACACAAAAGAGAAGAAAAAGGGTAGTTGTCATACAGAAAAATGTAGGTGCAAAAACTTGTTACCATCTTTTGAAAAGACCATAGACTTGCATAAGATTGTGGAGACAGTTTCGGGATGGAGCAACTCTTCAAGAAGCTAGACAGCACTCTGGATCTTTTGATTTGTTAAAGTAATTTTGCTAGGTGTAAATATCAATTCAAATGGCTAAAAACAAGACTACAACTTACAAGAGAGCATGTATTTTGTACAGTTATTGTAGTATAACATCTGTGTTGAAAAGGAGTACATGGGCTCTGTACAAATAGTATAGATCAAGTTTAGAGGGCTTGTAAGAGAGCTGTCTTAACAGGATCTACTCTGTATGCCATCTGTTAGTGTTTTGTAAAATGCCCAGTAATGGTGCAATTAACTTATTCTTAAAAATTAAGAGTGAACCCTTTGAAAACTGCAGCATAAATAATAATTTTCATTTAGGCGTATGTTATGTTTTTCCATTACAGTATATAAAATGTTAAAAAAAACTTTTGATGGAAATTTATTTGTTCCCCGCCCCAACCCCAGTAAAAATACTGGCAGTTTTTCTTCCAGTATTCAATGATGTCAGTTTACTACTTAAAAATAATGGCCAGTTATTTTGCAGTTTTTCTTCCAGTATTTTATGATGTAATTTAACTGCTGAAAAAACGTGGACAGTTTTTCTTCCAGTTTCATGATGTCATTTAACTGCTTCATAACTGGTAAGCCAGTTATTTTGCAGTTTTGTATGACCTCATATGACTGCTAGCTCATTTAAATATTTCGACTGATTTCACTGCACTTTCACTGCTAAAAACTGGTTTAGAACAAACTGCTAAAAAACTGCGTTTTACTGGTTCTGAAAAACACTGCTAAAACACTGCAAGTTAACTGCCTTCCTTTTTCCTAAGGGTTAACCCATTCCCTCATATTGACACCTTTTGACGCCTCTGTAAAAGACCCTTTTTGGGAAAAAAGGAGCAAATGCTTTATTTACCACAATGATTTCAATACTACATAAATCTTAAATTTTCCTTTTTGCTAGTAAATGCTCCTTTTCAGTAGATTTATTCAAAGAGGTAAAGGGACTAAAAATAGCCTATGAGATAATGGATTAATATGCCATTTTGAAAATTAATCTTCTGCTAATTAATATTCATCAGACCATTATCTCTTACTAACTATTTATGGAGTAAAGGGTTAAAAGTGTTATACCCAATAATTTTATAAAGTTTTATAATTGATTTGATAGAAAATCATTATTAATCTTTGTAATACAGATTTAACTCTATAATGACACCTTCTTTGAAGAAGAATCCATGTTGTCTTTTTGTTGTTTACATTTAAAGACAGTCATTTGTTTTTTCATAAATCCTGATATTCTTTGAATAATAATTAAAAATGGCATCCAATGATTATCCATAATGAAAAATTTAAGGGACAACCTCAATCAATAAAAACCTCAATTAATAAAAATAATAATAATTGATTGGTATGAACATATCATTTTTAAACAATAGATATATCATAATGACGTTGTGTTTACGAGATGTGCTGCATTTTAAAACAAGAGTACCGCATACGGTACATAATACGCCCACTTGCAGACTTTCTCTGATTCAACATGCCTTATAAGTGTTGACATTTTCTAATCTGTGCTTCAGATCTTGATTTCCGTATAAAGGTGACATTATTTTTTAAAAAAATGAAGTTATTTTCTTTTTGTGTTGCAATTTTTGCTCTCAAGGGATCACCTCCCTTCAGAATTTATAATCTTCACAACAGCAGGTGTTAAGTGCTTGTGTGGCGGCCGTAAAACGTCGCCCCGTACTTCATTCTCAGTGTTGTTATACCTTCTGATCCTTTGAGATCATGAATTTCAGTACCTCTTGTTCTGAAAATTGAATACCGCTTAAGCCGGTGCTAGGGGGCGTGAGCAGTGTTGCACTTTCAGTTATTGTTCATGAACAGACTCAATAAAACCGAGTCTGCAATTTTCTCTTTTTGTGTTGCAATTTTTGCTCTCAAGGGATCACCTCCCTTCAGAATTTTTAATATCTTATTAAATAAAAACGTTACAGCTAATCCTCATTTTTGCAGATTTTTGTAAAGTGCAATAGCAATTACTCTGTAGAGACAAACTGAATGAACCTCAAAATAAACTCAGCTTCAAATTTTGTTGCTTAAAACATTTGTATTAAGTTTCATTTATATCATTTTAATAGTTTTCCCAGAAAACAACAGACAAACTAAAAGTTTACAAACAGAACAACCAACGAACACACAAAGTTCAAGGACCATAACTTTAGAGTAACATGACATATTAAAACCCCCGCAATATATGTGAAAATTCACATTAAGGTTTAACCATTTATAAAAAAAATTGAAGTAAATATCATTTCAAATGAAAACGTTATGGCCATCCTCATACTTGCATAGATTTGCATTATTGTTTTAAATGCAAGGGCCATAACTCTGAAACAACAAATCAAATGATCCTCAGAACCGACTTAGCTTCAGGTCTCGATGCATTAAACATGTGTATGAAGTTTCACTAATATCTGTCAAACAGTTTTGCCAGAAAACAGCGAAGAAACTATTTGCATATATTTGAAAAAAAAATAAGTAAAAGGGCAATAACTCCGAAACAAAAAATCAAATAAACCTCAAAATTGACTCAGCATCAGATCTTGATGCGTTAAACATTTTTGTGAAGTTTCATTAATATCTCTCAAATAGTTCTCCCAGACAACAGCGTACAAACTATTTGCATTATTTTTTAAGGACAAGGGCTATAAATATCTGAAACGAAAAATCAAATGATCCTCAGAATCAATTAAGTTTCAGATCTTGATGCATTAAACATTTGTGTGAAGTTTCATTAATATCTCTCATATAGTTTTCCCAGAAAACAGCGGACAAACTATTTGCATGTTTTTTTAAGTAAAAGGGGCATAACTCTAAAACGACAAATCAAATGAGCCTCAGAATCAACTCAGCCTCAGATCTTGATGCATTAAACATTTGGGTGAAGTTTCATTAATATCTGTCAAATAGTTTTTCCAGAAAACAGCGGACAAACTATTTGCATATTTTTTAAGGACAAGGGCCATAACTCTGAAATGGAAAATCAAATTAACCTCGGAATCAACTCAGCTTCAGATCTTGATGCATTTAACATTTGTGTGAAGTTTCATTAATATCTGTCAAATAGTTTTCCCAGAAAACAGCGGACAAACAAAATGTTAACGGACGAACGAACGAACGAACGGACGGACGGACGGACGGACAGGGCCACGAAAATATACGACCACCTTTATTAGGTGGGCGTATAAAATGATACTGATGTTTGCCAAATAGTTCAGACCCTGAACAACAGCCATATTGGGGACAATGCAGCTGTTTGAGTGTCACTACGGCTTAATTTATCAGATCAAGACTCAGATATAAAGATAAAATAATACTTATACATAATAAGTTCACACATTGTATCATATGTGATATATTCATATAATACATACATTCATACAAATATCTTACATACCGTATTCATACAGTCATGGATGTTATATGTTGCTATATCATAAAAACACCTACCTATTCAGTACCAACCTCATCATGATTTTATTACCGCCTCTGAATAATGTTATATTGGTTTTAATTTAAAGGAATATCATACATACAAGACAGGAGAAAGCTATCACATGCTGAATGCAAACAGTGTAGATCCTGATCAGACATATTCTGAAAGTGGTGTCATGAATTATCGTATTGGATCATACCAGATCTGGAAGATCAGACAATGTTTTCTGATATAAATAGAAGCATTGAGATCAAATAAAAGTGTTTGAATTGCTGTACCTCACTCATAGTGTTGTTATATTTTAATTTTTTGTTCTTTCAAGTTCATGATTTTCAATGCTTTTTGAAATAGGTTTTGATTTAGCATGTAACCGGGTGTTCTTATAAAGAAATTAATATACCCGCTCAGACCTGAGATCGAACCCGGGTCGCCAGGTTCGCAGTCATGCACTCTACCACATGGCCATAAAAGCACGCTTGTACTGCAAAGCCGTACAAGTGATGATAAACCCGTAAAATCCTGTTTGATCCACAATGATCTAATTGCATTAATTCGAATCTCGTTATCTCGTAATGACGGGATAACTCGTAAGTATTGCAAAGTCCCAGTACACTGCCCGTCGTTATCTGTATAAAAATGATGCATTTATAAGGAAATGTAAAACTCGGAAAATTCGAAAATTGAAATGTGTAGACAGGCCCCTACCTTCATTAATCCCATTGTTTATGTCGGATTAACTCGGATCGGTGAGATTGGCAGTGCTAAAGATTGTCGCACGTCGTATTTTTCACACCTTTATGCTACAGCGTTCCTGCTCTATTGTTAATTTCTCACCTTTATCGGTGGTTACACAATGTGACACAGATAGTCAGCAATAAGCTGTTTATTTTCAGGTTCGAAATTTTGCCGAGAAAACCAGCAAAGTGTGTGCACTGTTCAATGTTAATTCACTCATCCTTACGAGTTTCCCGAATGTGCAACTAGGTGTAAGAAATATTTGACCGATCTGAATTACGACAAAAGTAAGAGGAGTCTTTTTTACTAAATTAAGAAAGAAAGAAAAAAGAATGAACTGCACCAATATTCTACTGACTTTTTGTGTTGCATATTCCTCAATTTCGTGGACATACGTGAGCATGCGTGTAATTCACTTCCAGCATCACATACACAATTATAAACGTGTAGCCTGTCCTATGTTTGATTTTGTTTCATTTGTGTTGTGTTTTTTTCACCATGGCTAAATGACACTTTAAACCCTTAATCTGTAATCCACAAGCGTCATGACATGTATGCAAACATATTAAATCCGGATGAGGGACTGAATAACTCGGTGTCTGATCCAGATCCAAGATATTTGACACTCAGTCAACACATTTTTACATTAAATTAAAGCGAATTTGTGAAGTTTTAATAAAGACATTAGAAGCAGACGGAATTCTTCACATGTGCAAGTTTTCATAACAGGCAAAGGGTTTACAGGATGTTACTCGAGGTCAGTGAGGGTGTTAACAACCATCAGAAATCACTCCTTTTATTTTAACCCTTATCATCCAAGGGCGACTGTTATTCAATATGCACATGGTTTTTAACAATCATTCACCAGGGTTATGGGAAACTTGGACAATATTTCAAAATATATGAGCAGATGATTTTTGTGTATGTCAGCATCGTAAGTGTTAAGAAACTGAAACGAAAAAGGAGTTTAATGTCGTATTTTGTTCAAAAATATGTGCAGGTAAGGCTTGACTAGTACTACTTCATGCAGTTGTACCCTTAACACTGTACATTGAGTATTTTTTATGATACATCGAGAATTACGACAGACAAGTCATTGACGACCTGTGAGGTGAAAATACAATAACTCGGAACATCAGATAATTCGGATTTTATTTGTGGTCCGGCAAGCATCCGAGTTATTGCAATTAGACTGCATTTTAATTTGCTAATTTGTGACAATGGCTGAAACTGTCTGACCTGGAACACCACTGGTTGCAAATATGTGAATATTCAATAAGCCTTTGTAATGAGTAATTATAAGGGATAAATTATGCTGACTGCTGAGATGATGTAATATGGATGTTAAAGTCTACTTAATTCTTTACTCCATGAATATTCATGTAGTAAATAATTACATCATGAATAGTAATTAGTTTTGTTGTTATACTACCACTCTGACACAGGTATGTTTGACCATGGCATGTATACCATAAGCACACAAAGCAGACTCTGATCAGCCTCAGGGGGCTCCTACATGCATGTATGGGGACTATCAGATCTTGATCTATTCTGTTTGCAAAGGCGTAGGAATGTGTATTTATGGAGGGTTATTTTAACCCTTTACTCAATAAAACCTTAATAAAGACTTGATTTACTGATTGATTCTTTGATCTAAACCAAAACCTTTGCAAACAGAGTAGACCCAGATCAGATGGCTCCTTAAGATGCCATCTGATAAGGGTTTGCTCTGTTTGCAAAAGGAATT
This sequence comes from Azorinus chamasolen, assembly GCA_963576725.1. NCBI lineage: Eukaryota > Metazoa > Mollusca > Bivalvia > Cardiida > Solecurtidae > Azorinus > Azorinus chamasolen. Next base: position 43,984,535 of record OY755250.1, on the reverse strand, counting down.
ATTCAGATGTGATTGTAGCTTCTGTCCCTGGTGGAAAAATAAACTAATAAATAATCATGATTTGATCAAAATAATTATTGAATATCCATCATGTATTGTAACTTTAGGGTTTTCTTTGATAAACTATCACTAGTATGGTAGCAATCTGTATCTTTAGTTGTCCTGTTCATACTTTTTCAGATGGAGTCAAAACACAAGGTGATTGTTGGTACAGCAGACATCAGAACATTGACCATTTCGCAAGCTACACATTATGCTATGACGCCAAGTGTCTTCAAGTGAAGTCTTGCTTGGATCATTTGTCAAGGGGACCAACTGCCATGTTTGAACCTAGCAGCAAACCAACTTTGAAGAGCACTAAGCTGTCTACTGTGGAGGTAAGGACATTCATTCACATACATGAGTTAATCTTTGATCAGTTACTCTGTACTCATATACCTTTGCATACAAAGTAGACCCAGTTATAATTGCTCCTGTATTTATTTACTGTACATAGCATTTAATATGATTAAGCTCTATAATACCTGATCGAAGACTGTTTATGCAGCAAACATGTCGTAATTATTACTAATATAACATTATATATTTCAAGACAAACTTGAAAACCACTTTTGGGGAAGGGACCTCCATGACAAAGAGGGCACATGTGCCGTCAAAATACATGTACATTAGCAAGGCCCTTTTTGCTGTGTTTAAGTTCATTGTCTCATCAGGGACATGAGAGAAATCTATATGGCTTGCTTTTTGATGGTCAGTAGTTCTTCCTTAATGGCATTTTTGACTGGAATCAGACATAGGGATCAAGTACGAAAAGCTGAACATTGTCGTAACACTGTAAATTCATGTTAAAACACCAATAAACAATACATTCTTATGACCCCAGCATTGCAGGAGGCATATAATCACGCTCTTGTCTGTCCATATGTACATCGCATAAATGTATGAACACAATTTAGAAGAATTATTTCAAACTTGCACAGGTAAACAACCTTGGTGTGCAAATGGACAAAGAGAAGGAAACTTTTGTTTCAGCCATTATTACTGAAGTTGGAACTGAAATTTTCTTCATTATATAACAGGGTTGCCACATGTCAGGGAAATGTTTTTTCAAGGTCAGGGACTTGTCAGGGAATTTAAAGAACTGTCAGGGAAATTTGAAAATATAGGCAAATGTCAGGGAATTTGGAAACAAGAGGGCCAGAATGGCCCTAACATCGCTCACCAGACAATCAGGAAAGATTTTCAAAGATTTCACTATATGTTTCTATAGTGAACTAGTCGGCCTTGGGGTGGGGCAAACTTTAATTCAGAAAGAATAAATTAATCTATACTTATGTTCATAATTTCAGATATTTTCATTACGTCTTCATGAGTTCATATTATTATTCATATCTTAAGATTGATGTACTTATAACCCTTCCCCTGTATTCAATACCTAGTGAATATTCATGGACAAAATAGTTGTATTGAAATATGGAAAGTGGGACAGTATAGCCATTTTAGAAAGTAAAGAAACATATTTCAAATTCCATTGACAAACAGATCAGATCCTGATCAGACAGTTGCTATAGGAGCCGTCTGATTTGGTCTGTTCTGTTTGCAAATGCATGACAAGTCATTTATTTGAGGGAAAGGCTTATTATAAGTAAACATATTATAAGTGCATGTATATTGTACACAAAATAAAATTAATTTAATGCAATTTGCACTATATTATATCATAAGCAAATACAGCAGATTGATCAGATGGCTACTACATGAGCCATCTGATCTGGGTCTACTCTGTTCGCAAAGGTGTAGAAATGCATATTTATGGAGTAAAGGGTTAATTGTTCTATTTACAGGTCAGATCTAATTTGCAACTGCCATTATCCAGAAGGGAGGCAATCTAGTTGTAATCAAAAAGTGTGAAAGGGAGATGTATGCTTAAAATAGCCAGCTAAAAATAGACACTGCTCTCCAAGATGCAATAGAACACTTGAACTTGTATTAAGCTTTTCATCACAGCAGATACAGTTATGGGATATATATTGATAGCTGGCAGCTGAATGCAGGGCATAGATATGGAAAAAAGCTTTAAGAGCTTTCTCCATTTTGAGTATTATCCACAAAGTTTTCTCAATCTAAAATGAGTGTGTGTAATTTGTCTAAACACAATTTCTACTCTACTGATCAGGCTAAGGGTGATTACCAATACACTCTGGCCAGCGAGTCCTATCAGAGCACTGGTTAGGAAAACTTTAACCTGTAGAACCTTTAGACTGTATATGTGAATATACACAGGGCAGGGCCAATTTTAACCTCAGAACTATGATATTTACAAAACTCATAAAGGTATGCTTAGTTAATCTATACACAAATATCTAAGCTCTGGGACATGCACTTTTGACAAGAAGAGTTGTTCCTATGCGTATATAGTGATCCCATGGGCTGTTAATGCAGTCAGCTACCAAAAACTGTCAATCCCTGGGGTGGGGCCAATTTTGACCCTAGGGGCATAATTTATATAACTTTTGTAGAAGACCTGAAGTTGAAGCTATGTGCAAAATATGAAAGCTGAGAACCTTCTAGTTTGAGTGGAGAAGAATTTCAAAGTTTTCACTATATGTTTCTATTGAAAACTGAAAACCCCTGGGGCAGGGCCAATTTTGACCCCAGGGGCATAATTTATACAAATTTTGAAGAGGACCTACAGATGATGCTATGTACCAAAGATGAAAGCTGAGAACCCTGTAAATTCAGAGGAGAAGATTTTTAAAGGTTGAAATTGTTGACGCCCGACGACGGACGACGGACATCAGGCGATCACAAAAGCTTACCCTGAGCACAAAAGTGCTCTGGTGAGCTAAAAAAAAGATTTTTCATTTAAGGCAATATCTTTTAGACTTCCTCAAAAATATTACATATAAATTATCAGAAAAAGACAAAATGTTGCAATGTAATGTCAGGGAAATTTGAGAAATGTCGGGGAATTTTGTTTATCTGGTTTGTGGTAACCCTGTATAAGTCATAGTGAAAATTGCTTGTGTATCTAACTGCTCATTCTTCATGTAGAGAAATTATTTCCAACTTTCACAAGTGAACAGACTCAATGTGAAGATGGTTGTATAGAAGGGAACTTTTGCTCCAATTTTAGTTTTTTGCCAGGAGCTACAGTACTTTGTACTTTGTACTTTTTTCGCTATAAAACCTTGTGGGTCAAACTCCTCATACACCATTTGGAGAATTTGCATGTAACTTTCACAGATATTGAACCTTGATGTGAAGATGTGTATAAAGAAGAACACTTTTGCAGTGACCTTTTGCAAAGGTACAGACCTTTGTAATTTTTGCACTTAAAAACATGCTCCAGAAGCACAACAAAGTTGGGTGGGGGTCATTCATGTCCTATGGACACATTTCTAGTTCCACACTAAAAAGACTATGAGGTAAGGTTCATGTATGACCTTTCAGTGAAAGATATGAGTCATACTTGAATATCTGAGCTCAATGTGACATATATGTATATGCATTCTTTCTTTAAAAACAAATCCATCTGGATGTTCTTGATTTTCTTAACATGCTTGCTTCTACCTCACTCTTTTATTGCAGGAGATAGAGGCACAACTACCAACCAATGACCACCAGCTGGTGTCATACCTTGTGTTTGATTGTGGTGTGGAGATTGAGGTAGAGGCTGCCTGTGGGTCGAGGGACCTGACCATTTCAGTAACAGATCTGGCCATTGCTTTAGACATTAGAGAAGAAGACGTAGAAACAAAGTGTGCAAACATACTGCCAATTTCTGTATCTGCACGAGTGAAAGGAAAATATTTTAAATGCAGATTTGCTCCAAAGGAGTAAATGTTCTATTTATCACAATGGTTTCAAATCTACACAATTCTGAAGTTTTCCTTTTCTATAATTAATGCTCCTTATCAGTAGATTTATTCTGAAAAAAGCCTTTGTGATAAATAGAGCATTTGCTCCATAGGAGGAAATGCTCTATTTATCACAATGGTTTCGAATCTACACAATTCTGAAATTTTCCTTTCTCTAATCTTCACAATTCTGAAATTTTCCAAGAGGTAGGATCTGAAAATAGCCTATGAGGGAATGGGTGAAAACAGTGCGAACAAACAGACACTAATTCTGAAGCAGACAACTTCATAGAGTTTTGATCAGGAACTTGCCCTCTCCAGTGATTGCGTAACACAGATGGCGTGTCTAAAGTCCTTCTAGCTCACAGGAACCTTTATAATGTAAAAGTCTATTTTAAAGTATAACCAGCAGGGCAGGGCCAATTTTAACTTCAGAACTATGATATTAACCAATGTCAACAAGATATACTAAGAAAATCTATACACCAAATATCTAAGCTCTGTGACATGTAGTTTTTGACAAGAAGAATTTTGAAGATTTCCCCATGCCTAACCTAAGTGAGCCCAGCATTCTGCTACTTGTACAGAAAACAACATTCAGCTAGAGAAAACTGGCCACCCCTGGGACCGTGGCGGGGCCAATTTTGTCTCCAGGGACATAATTTATATAACTTTTGTAGAGGACCTATAGGTGGTGCTATGTGCCAAACATGAAAGCTGAGAACTCTGTAGATTCAGAGGAGAAGACATCAGGCGATCATAAAAGCTCACCCTGAGCACTTTGTGCTCTGGTGAGCTAAAAACAGACATCCTAATAATTCAATAATGTTCCAAAGTTGGTTGCCTGACCAATGCAAAAGAACATTGCCTAAGCTATAATAATTTGGAAAATTTGGATTCTGAATTAAAGCCTGATCGTTTGCAACAGTATTTTTGCGAGCATTATGCAATGTATTCGCTGCATAGTTGTTGAAGATTGCCCTCCATCATCGCACAGCAAAGGTCGGGTCTGGCATGACCTACAAATTTACGGTGAATGTAGGAGACAGACGAATGACTGCACTTCGTGTAACAATTTGAAGCAGATCTCCTATTTCTAACCAATTTAAGGACTATGCTTAGGTTTTTTTTTTCCTGGTTGGGAATCCCACTGTGCTTGTCTCACAATTATAATTAAGAGCGTGCCAATGCAAAGGTACACATGAACTTGTGCTGATAATCTTTCTGATGTCATGGAGTCATTGCTCTCCATTCCTGCATCTCTTATATAGTGGGACACTGGTGTATGTATCAGCAGGAAAAGCCAAATACATTACGAAGTATTCTGTGTTCTCTGACCAGCTACTCGATTTACTACTTCAGTTGCATGGTCAGACGCTCATCTACTTCATCCAGTTAGTACTGAAGTACCGAGACCTTCTTTGTGTCATTAAACGTTTTTGCTGTATCTTTCTATTGCCAATGCATTGGTTGACTCTATTTATTAAGAAACCTCCCCAAATGCTTCCTAGTCTGTTGAATCGTTATGCTTAGCATCTGATGACCAGATTCTCTACTTCGATGTCATCGAAGTAGTTCTTGATTTCTTTTCCCTTTAAAATTCAAACATAATGTATAGGATCTTTCATGGTCAATAAATGTTATACCACATTGATAATTAATTTCTGTTTGAGCAAACTCTATCCTACCGGTATCTACTATTGCAGCACGATAACATGTATTTGGACATTGTTTACACTAGTCAATTGCTATTGCAAATCTTACTGTGTTATTGTTGCTTATGTTTAGCATACTCATGAATTCCTATATAGCGATTGTGTTTCAAAATAGATAACAGACTGTTAAACTTTGTTTTGGAGGTTCACTCTCATGTTTTATCATTGTTTGTTGCTTTTCAAAAATCCATACTAAATATCATATTTTTTTAATCTAAACGACTGTCGTGCAATGCATCATTCGGAAGCTTCTTTTAACAACAACTCACCTAAATAAACTCTGCATTATTTGGCTGATAACTCAATGTTTTAATATATTTTCACTACTCTGTATTTGCTGTCCAAATGTATGAACAGTACCCGAAAAAGATTATTTTAAGTCCTTGACCTTTGCCAGCATGTGCTAATAGATGCACTAGAGACAGCATTGGATGGAGCACTCTGATTTCATTTATTATTTAGCTTGTATAGAATTGAAATCTGAAACCCATATCCAGCAACATTTACCTAACATCGGGCCAATGAGTCCACCTTAGCACCATTTTGAAAGTCTTTGGTATGACCCGATCAAACTCACTACGTCCTGCCCGAAAACGAACGCTGTACCAACTGAGCTAACTGAAATGCTGGCCTTAACTTTACCAATGGACATACTAACGGATGGTCAGACGAAATATGTTTTACTTCAAATTACATTGAAGTGAAAACAGAATGTCTGTATAAGCATGCTTGATATGGTAATAACCATTTTATGCTCCTATATACCCGGTATGTCCCGCAACGTTTATGTTTCCATCTCCTCATACACCAATGGGGGCTTTGCTTTAAACCTTCACAAATTGGCAACCTTGATGTGAACATTACCATTAAGAAGGAAATGTTTGTTATGACCATTGTATCCAGAGTTACAGGTCTGTGCAACTTTCTTCACTATGATAAAGCATATAAATGCATGAAACTTTCACAGATAAACAACTTGATGCGAAAATGGGAAATAGTGTAGTAATTTGAGTGTACGAAAGTTTTAAAGGGACATTACTCTGACAATTTGCATTAAGAGATACTAGATGTAAGCCTAGTTCGAAGTCAATTATTTGCCATCATTACTGTAAATATACATATGAAGTTTTATGAGCCTAGTTATAAAGATGATAAAGGTATGCAAAACTCCGGAGAAATTTTACTTCTGCAAAATACATATGAATGTAAACACAATTCCATGTACATATGAGCAAGAATTTACATTTTATAAACAACTGTTAGTGAAAAAATAAAAACATAAATGAAATGTGTGTAACTACAGCTACAGCCTTTCGAATTTCAAGTAGATACAGGGTGTAACAAGAGAGACATCAGTTTCAAATTTCAAGATGTCTTTTCTTTAATGCTAGATTTAGAAAACACTGATTTTTACCATAGGGTTAAAATTAGTGAAAAAATACAACAAGAGGACCAGAATGGCCCTGAAGCGCTCACCAGACAATCAGAGGAGAATATTTTCAAAGTTTTCACTATATGTTTCTATTGAAAGTTGCCTACTCCTCGGGCAGGGCCAATTTTGACCACAGGGGCATAATTTATATGCATGAAGCTATGTGCCAAAGGTGTGAAAGGTATGAACCTTCCAGTTTCAAAGAAGATTTTCCATGTTTTTACTATATATTTCTATTGAAAGCTGACCACCTCCGAGTGGGGCCAATTTTAACCCCAGGGGCATAATTTAAACAAGGCCATACAAAGTTCTGATTAAAGGCGATCAACTGTTCTTCTGAACGGGTATGTGTACCCTAGCATTCCAAACTGATTTTTTGCATTTGAATATTATTATAAATTATTACATAATAATTTCATATTCATAAGTTTGACTTAAAAGTTTCAAGTAATACAATTTCATGTTAAGAAATATTTCATAATTTATTTAAAATCTTTAATGTGGCATTCTGGAGTCTTTACATGATTTACCCTTCTTCTGAACTGCAGGGCAGGTTATAATAATATCATAATGCCAATCACTATTGTTAATTAACCCTTCCCTCATATAAACGTGTTTTCACACATTAGAAAACAGAGTAAACCCAGATCAGATGCCTCCTATAGGAGCCATCTGATCAGGGCCTGCTCTGTTTGTTAATGGAATTTGATACATCTGTTCCTTAAGTTTCTAAAATGGCTACAATGTCCCACCTACTATATTTCATTATAACTATTTTGTAGATGAATATTCAGTAGGTTGCGAAATTTGGAAAAAAATGGCTACAATGTTCCACCTTCCATACTTCATTTAAACTATTTGTTCATGAATATGAAGTAGGCATTCGAATTAATAATAAACATAGAACAGGCAAAGGGTTAAGACAGAGTTCCAGCACCAGATACAGGTGCACTAAAAATAGCCACTGGTCATCTCTCTCTACTGCTTGACTGGATGACCTATTTATGAGTAAAGAGAAGATGCTTAAAAACGCAGTCAGCTATAGGTTTGCTAGAACACTGTCCACTCTGGGATGTAGCCAATTTTGACCACAGGAGCATAATTTATATAACTTTTGTAGAGGACCTGAACATGATGCTGTGTGCCAAATATGAAAGCTGAGAACCTTCCAGTTTCAGAGGAGATGATATTCAGTTTTCACTATATGGTTCTATAGAAAATAATGCACCCCTAGAGCGGGGCCAATTTTGACCCCAGGGACATAATTTATAAAACTTTTGTAGAGGACCTACAGATGATGCTATGTGCCAAGGATGAAAGCTGAGAACCCTGTAGATTCAGAGGAGAAGAATTTCAAAGGTTCAAATTGTTGACGACGAAAGACGGCCGACTGCCTACAGGCGACCACAAAAGCTCACCCTGAGCACTTTGTGCTCTGGTGAGCTAAAAAGCTACCACCAATTTACTGCTATCACATATTTTCTGATTCTAGATACTTATATCTTACCAAAAAACATTGATAGCATTATTATTCAAAGATGGTACCGATGGCCAAATTTTGGGCCTTTGACTCATGGCCTATGTGCCATGGACAGACAGACCACCGACCAACACACTGACTCCTATAAACTCCCTCTTAAACTTTCAATGTGTGGGTATAATTATGCGGTGAACATTCACCTTAAGGTGGCGAGATAGTTTAGCCCAAATTCTCGATAAATCATATTTAAAACTACCAAAAGCCTTTTTTTCTAAGCCTGGTTGGTTAATTATATTAATTTAATTGATCATTTACAGCGATTTTTTTCCTGGGGTTGTGAATGGGTCCGGTATCCCTTGAATTGTGAAAAATTAGCATCGTTTTGGCAAAAATTGTGAAAAAAGTATCGGTGTTTTTACAATAATTGTGAAAATTTAGATAGGTGGTTAAATTTAGCTGTTTAAGGGGAATACAAAAACAAATAAGCAAATATTCTCATCTTGGAACTATAATTGTTGAACCAGCTGATTGAACTAAATGTTTACAATTGGATTCTCTCTTTTTCATTTGTTTAAAGTTTTCAATAATGCCCTCCTTTTGCATTTTAGTCAGCACGTTTGACCCCTCTCTACATAAGAGCATGAGGGTGTCAAGACTTGTCAAGCTTTTAAACGTTGTATTTGCCGTTTCGCGACATCTTGCAGCCGGTGTTTATGTCAGCAATCAAACGGTGTCGAAGTAATGGTTTTAGGCCGATATAAAACACATGCGGTTTCAAATGAATTTTAACAAGAGTGCCAGTGGGCACAATATACGCCCGTCGAGGTTTTCTTCAATATAAACTGGGGTTAACGTCCAGCGGGGATACCTTTATTTACAATATTTGTGAAGTGTGAGGTTAGGACGTCCGTAAACCGGTTTAAACTCCCAGTGGTGTTTTTGCTGCTGACCGTACCATGGTGGTACTCTCTTTGTCACCCTTACTTCTGTTTGCTTTGCGTCTTTGTGCTTGTGGTTTCTTCATGTTGTGGAACGTTTGTCCCTGTTTCTTGTGTGTCTTTTGGTGTTTTCTGTGTTCATTTCGTGTGTGTGTGTGCGTTTGGGTGTGTGGTTGTGTGTTTGTGTGTGTGTCATGCTGTCTATCGGTGTTTTGGTGGTGGTTGCGTCTTGCATGTGGCTTTGCCTGCTTGAATTTACTACTTTTCCATTTGCTAAATTCAAATTCTAAGTCCAATTTTGCGACCAAGCTTCAAGGTTGTAAATAGGCATACTTTAACAAAAAACCTTAACCAAAAATTCTAAATTTAAAAGTGCCATAATTGTGTCTAAATGCTTGAGATGAAGATGAAGCTTGTGATGGTGAACAAATGTTTCAAGTTTAAAAGCTTTATCTGAAAGGATTATGTAAATAAGTGGACTTTAACCAAAACCTTAACCAAAAATTCCAAGCTAAAAAGGGTCATAATTATGTCAAAATGTTAGACAGCGTTATGTACTCTTGCCTATAGGTGAAACTTGTGATGGTGAGCAAGTGTTCCAAGTTTAAAAGCTTAATCTAAAAGGGCTATGTAAATACGTGGACTTTAACCAAAACTTTAACCAAAATTTCTAAATTAAAAGGGGTCATAATTCTGTCAAAATGTTGGACAGAGTTATGTACTCTTGCCTACAGGTAAAGCTTGTGATGGTGAACAAGTGTTCCAAGGTTAAAAGCTTTATCTCAAAGGGTTATGTAAATAAATGGACTTTAACAAAGCCTTAACCATAAATTCTAAGTTAAAAAGGGGAAAGATTCTGTCAAAATGCTTGAAAGAGTTATGTCCTCTTGTCTACAGGTTAAAATTGTGATGGTGAACAAGTGTTCCAAGTTTGAAAGCTTTATCTCAAAGGGTTATGTAAATAAATGGACTTTAACAAGGCCTTAACCAAAAAGATACAATCTAGATTTGGTGTGTGAGTACATCTTGGGAGGGCCGAGTGTCGCATACTATTTATAGGTGTGACATTGACCTTGACCATGGGCTTCATTTACAAGAAAAAATTTGTCCGGAGTATAACTCCTATACAGAATCAGCTAGGATCACCAAATATGGTGTGTAAGTTCATCTTGGGTTGGCAGAGTGTCGCATACTATTTTTAGGTCAATGTGACGTTGAACTTGAACTTTGACCTCATTTACAAAAAGCTTGTCCGGAGCATATCTCCTACACTACTTCAGCTAGGATCACTAAATATGGTGTGTGAGTACATCTTTGGATGGCAGAGTGTCGCATACTATTTATAGGCCAATGTGACTTTGACCTTGGGCTTTATTTACAAAAATACTTGTCCGGAGCATACCTCCTATACGGAATCAGCTAGGATCACCAAATATGGTGTGTGAGTTCATCTTGGGTTGGCAGAGTGTCACATACTATTTTTAGGTCAATGTGACATTGACCTTGAACTTTGACCTCATTTACAAAAAAGATTGCCCAAAGCATACCTCCTACACTACTTCAGCTAGGATCACCAAATTAGGTGTGTGAGCAGATCTTTGGATGGCAGAGTGTCGCATACTATTTATAGGTCAATGTGACCTTGACCTTGAACTTTGACCTCATTTGCAAAAATAATTTGTCAGAAGCATATCTCCTACACTACTTCAGCTAGGATCACAAAATGTGGTGTGTGAGTACATTTTGGGATGGCAGAGTGCCACATTCTATATAAGTCAATGTGACCTTGACCTTGGACTTTATTTACACAAAACACTTGTCTGGAGCAAGGATCACCAAATGTGGTGTGTGAGTACATTTTGGGATGGCTGAGTGCCGCGTACTATTTATAGGTCAATGTGACCTTGACCATTATTTACAAAAACACCTGTCCGGAGAATACCTCCTATATGGAATCAGCTAGGAACACCAAATATGGTGTGCGAGTTCATCTTGGGATGGCGGAAGTTGCATACTATTTTTAGGTCAATGTGACTTTGACCTCAGTTTCCAGAAAAGCTTGTCCTCAGCATAACTCATACACTACTTCAGCTAGGATCACCAAATATGGTGTGTGAGTACATCCAGGGACGGCGGAGTGTTACGTACCATTTATAGGTCAAGGTGACCTTGACCTTTGACCTCATTTACAAAAAAGCTTGACCGGAAAATGTTTCATACATTACTTCAACAATGATCACCAAATATGGTGTGTGAGTACATCTTGGGATGGCAGAGTGTAGCATACTATTTATAGTTCAATGTGAACTTGATCTTGGGCTTTATTTACAAAAGAAATTTTGTCCGAAGCATACCTCCTATACCCAATCAGCTAGGATCGCCAACTATGGCATGTAAGTTCGTCTTGGGATGGCGGAGTGTTGCATGCTCATTTAAGGTTAATGGCAGAGGAGTGTCGCATACTATTTATAGGTCAATGTGACCTTCACCTTAGGCTTCATTTACAAAAATAATTATCTTGAGCTTGCCTCCTACACTGAATCAGCTAGGTTCACCAAATGTGGTGTGTGAGTTCGTCTTGGGATCACATACTAGTTATAGGTTAATGTGATCATGACCTTGACCTTTGACCTCATTTTAAACAAGAGAGTCGTCACGGGTGACAAATGCCCCAAAAGTGTTTGACACCGAAATGCATTTTGGCGGAAAAACAATACAATGTAATGCAGGTGTAACATGACATTTTGATGCTGTTAAAAATGACACAGGAGTCAGTTCTTAACATTAGAAACAGAACCTTTGACGATTATGATAGCTAAGAAAAGAGCCAAGGGTCAAAACTTAGTTAAAAAGGACCCCAAGTCATTCTCAACGTTAAAAAGGACCCTGGGTTGATTGTCAACGTTAAAAACAGATCCTGGGTAAATTCTTAACGTTTTAAAAAAAAGACACGGGGTCAAATTTCAATTTTAAAAAACATACTGTGTTGATTGTTACTGTTAAGTTGATTCTTAACGCTTAAGAAAGACCCTATGTCGATCCTTAACGATAAAAACATACCCTCAGTCAATTCTAAACGCATGGTCAAAGTTTCATGTAACACTGGCTCTTAGACAGCTGCAACAGAAGTTACCTAATATGGACCTTCATTCTTTGCATAAGCATGTACAGCATCTGATTTAGGTAGTGTTGTAAGCAAGCAATGAAGATCCAGTAGCTCCTACAGGAGCTGTCTGATATGGGTCTATATTGTTATAATGCTGTAATTCATCTGAAAGTTCTGACAAGTTGCAAATATTTGAACAGCATGGCCTACCCATGTATGAATAGTATTTAGAGCTCTTTATAATGTCTGATTCATGCTAATGAGTAGCAAACAGTGTAGACCCTGTAGTTTGATTTGGATCTACACTGTTTGCCTAAACATACCTGTCCAATACTTACAAATTACAAATTTGGAATCTGTAACTGATAACGTATAGGAGATATGCTCCGGACAAGCCTTTAGTAAAATCAAGGTCAAAGGTCAAGGGCACATTGGCCTGAAAATGGTACGTGACACTCCGCCATCCCAAGATGAAATCACACACCAAATTTGGAATCCGTAGCTGGTAAGGTATAGGAGATATGCTCTGGACAAGCTTTTTGTATGTGGTAAGGTATAGGAGATATGCTCCGGACTGTAAAATTGAGGTCAAAGGTCAAGGTCAAGGTCAGTGATCTGAAAACGGTACACGACTCTCTGCCATCCCAAGATGAACTCACAAACCAAATTTGGAATCCGTAGCTGGTAAGGAATAGGATAAATGCTCCGGACAAGCTTTGTGTAAAATCGAGATCAAAGGTCAAGGTCAGTGACCTGAAAATGGTACGCGACACACCACCATCCCAAGATAAACTCACACACAAAATTTGGAATCCGTAGCTGGTAAGGTATAGGAGATATTTTCTGGACAACTTTTCTTTGTAAAATCGAGGTCGAAGGTCAAGGTCAAGGTCACAGTGACCTGAAAATGGTACGCGACACTCCGTCATCCCAAGATGAACTCAAATACAAACTTTTTGATCCGTAGCTGGTAAGGTATAAGAGATATGCTCCGGACAATCTTTTTGTAAAATCGAGGTCAAAGGTCAAGGTCAAGGTGACCTGAAAATGGTACGAGACACTCCGCCATCTCAAGTTGATCTCACACACCAAATTTGGAATCCGTATCTGGTAAGGTATAGGATATATGCTCTGGACAAGCTTTTTGTAAAATCGGTCAAAGGTCAAGGTCAAGGTCACAGTGACCTGAAAATGGTACGTATTTCCTCCATTCCAAGATGAACTCACACACCAAATTTGGAATCCATAGCTGGAAAAGTATAGGAGATATACTCCGGACAAGCATTTTGCAGCTGGTAAGGTATAAACTTTTTCTAAAATCTAGGTCAAAGGTCAAGGTCACAGTGACCTGAAAATGATACGAGACACTCTGTCATCCCAAGATGAACTCACATTACCAAATTTTGGACCCGTAACTGGTAAGGTATATGAGATATGCTCCTGCCAAGCTTTTGTAAAATCGAGGTCAAAGGTCAAGGTCAAGGTCACAGTGACCTGAAAATAATACGCGACACTCCGCCATCTCAAGGTGATCACACACACCAAATTTTGAATTCGTAGCTGGTAACGTATAGGAGATATGCTCCGGACAAGCTTTTTGTAAAATCGAGATCAAAGGTCAAGGTCAAGGTCACAGTGACTTGAAAATGGTACGCGGCATTCCTCCATCCCAAGATGAACTCACACATCAAATTTGGAATCCGTTGCTGGTAAAGTATAGGAGATATACTCCGGACAAGCATTTTGCAGCTGGTAAGGTATAAGCTTTTTGTAAAATCGAGGTCAAAGGTCAAGGTCACAGTGACCTGAAAATGATACGCGACACTCCGTCATCCCAAGATGAACTCACATACCAAATTTTGGACCCGTAACTGGTAAGGTATATGAGATATGCTCCGGACAAGCCTTTTGTAAAATCGAGGTCAAAGGTCAAGGTCAAGGTCACAGTGACCTGAATAATGATACGCGACACTCCGCCATCTCAAAGTTATCTCACACACCAAATTTGGAATCCGTATCTGGTAAGGTATAGGATATATGCTCTGGACAAGCTTTTTGTTAAATCGGTCAAAGGTCAAAGTCAAGGTCACAGTGACCTGAAAATGGTACGCGACACTCCTCCATCCCAATATGAACTCACACACCAAATTTGGAATCCTTAGCTGGTAAGGTATAGTTGATATACTCCGGACAAGCTTTTTGCAGTTGGTAAGGTATAAGCTTTTTTTAAAATAGAGGTCAAAGGTCAGGGTAAGGTATAGGAGATATGCTCCGGACAAACTTTTTGTAAAATCGAGGTCAAAGTCAAGGTCACAGTGACCTGAAAATGGTACGTGACACTCAAGCATCTCAAGCTGATCTCACACACCAAATTTGGAATCCGTATCTGGTAAGGTATAGGATATACTCCGGACAAGCTTTTTGTAGCTGGTAAGGTATAAGCTTTCTTTAAAATCGAGGTCAAAGGTCAAGGTCAAGGTCACAGTGACCTTGAAATGGTACGCGACACTCCGCCATCTCAAGGTGATCTCACACACCAAATTTGGAATTCGTAGCTGGTAACGTATAGGAGATATGCTCCGGACAAGCTTTTTGTAAAATCGAGGTCAAAGGTCAAGGTCAATGTCACAGTGACTTGAAAATGGTACGCGGCATTCCTCCATCCCAAGATGAACTCACACACCAAATTTGGAATCCGTTGCTGGTAAAGTATAGGAGATATACTCCGGACAAGCATTTTGCAGCTGGTAAGGTATAAGCTTTTTGTAAAATCGAGGTCAAAGGTCAAGGTCACAGTGACCTGAAAATGATAAGAGACACTCCGTCATCCCAAGATGAACTCACATACCAAATTTTGGACCCGTAACTGGTAAGGTATATGAGATATGCTCCGGACAAGCTTTTTGTAAAATCGAGGTCAAAGGTCAAGGTCAAAGTCAAGGTCACAGTGACCTGAATAATGATACGCGACACTCCGCCATCTCAAAGTAATCTCACACACCAAATTTGGAATCCGTATCTGGTAAGGTATAGGATATATGCTCTGGAAAAGCTTTTTGTAAAATCGGTCAAAGGTCAAAGTCAAGGTCACAGTGACCTGAAAATGGTACGCGACACTCCTCCATCCCAATATGAACTCACACACCAAATTTGGAATCCTTAGCTGGTAAGGTATAGTTGATATACTCCGGACAAGCTTTTTGCAGTTGGTAAGGTATAAGCTTTTTTTAAAATAGAGGTCAAAGGTCAGGGTAAGGTATAGGATATATGCTCCGGACAAACCTTTTGTAAAATCGAGGTCAAAGTCAAGGTCACAGTGACCTGAAAATGGTACGTGACACTCCGGCATCTCAAGCTGATCTCACACACCAAATTTGGAATCCGTATCTGGTAAGGTATAGGATATACTCCGGACAAGCTTTTTGTAGCTGGTAAGGTATAAGCTTTCTTTAAAATCGAGGTCAAAGGTCAAGGTCAAGGCCACAGTGACCTTGAAATGGTACGCGACACTCCTCCATCCCAAGATGAACTCACACACCAAATTTAGAATCCTTTGCTGGTAAGGTATAGGAGATATACTCCGGGCAAGCTTTTTGTAGCTGGTAAGGTATAAGCCTTTTTTAAAATCGATGTCAAAGGTCAAGTATACTCCGGACAAGCTTTTTGTAGCTGGTAAGGTATAAGCCTTTTTTAAAATCGAGGTCAAAGGTCAAGGTCAAGGTGACCTGAAAATGGTACGCGACACTCCGCCATCCCAAGATGAACTCAAATACCAAATTTGGAATCTGTAGCTGGTAAGGTAAAGGAGATATGCCCCCGGACAAGCATTTTGTAAAATCAATGTCAAAGGTCAAGGTCACAGTGACATGAAAATGGTACGCGACACTCCGCCATCCCAAGATGAACTCACAAACCAAATTTGGTATCCGTAGCTGATGTGACAAAGGAAATATACTCCTGGCAAAAGGTACACACACCCACAACCCCCCCCCCCCCCCACACACACACACACACACACCCACACACACACCCACGCACGGTGCGATCACTATATGCCGCGAAAGCCTAGCTTTGGGGGCATAAAAAAGCCTTGTCCGGAGCATATCTTCTACGCTACTTCAGCTAGGATCACCAAATATGGTTTGTGAGTAGATCCAGGGATAGCAGTGTCGCATACTATTGAGCTTTGACTTCAAAAAATCTTGTCATCCCTACATCGAATCAGCTATGATCACTAACCGATATATGTAGAAGTTTCACTCAGATAAGTTTACTCCTTTAATGCCTTTTTAATGCCTTTGTAAACAGTACACCTATAACAGATGGCTCCTGCTCATATCTTCCATTTTAAAAATGCTGTCAATTAATATCTTCGGATGGTGGAATGTTGCATACTTTTTGTAGGTCATGTGACCATGACCTTGACCTTTGACCTCAAATATGAAAAAAAGATTGTCATTTTGGGTAACTTTAGTTCAAATTGTGGTCTTACTATGCAATCTTTATTTTCATTTTGCAGTTCGTTTTGCAGGTCTGCTTACAAAACGCATATTGTCAGTGCTTTGCTTTGGGGCATTTGTCACGTACTGTGACACATTTCTTGTTCTGGGAGGTATGCCCCTTTGAACTTAGAAATCACCAGTTAATAATGAAGGAAAAACCGGTTTGATGTCATGTCGACATTTCTTGTTACAAATTGAATCAATTTTTGAAAGAATTTTCGGCCGAATATAAATTTGCGGACCGAGACGCATGAGTTTTATTCATATTCTTGTAAAAGCGTCCGAGACGTGCAAAGAAAAGCGATACGAAATTCGAATACCTCTGACTTTATCCCGAGAAACCGTTTGAGATACAAAACTTTGCAAAGGGGAATATAGCGATGTAAATATTGGTAAAAAAATAGGTGTAAGTACAAAGTAAAAGGCCGATTGTGAAATAATTCAACAGCTTTGTGAATGGGTCCGACTGACCCTGCTTGTAAATTGTGAAGGTCCGTTTCAAATTGTGACAGGGTCCGTTTTACGATACCAGTTATATAGGGAAAAATCGCTGATTTATCAGAAACATCGATAATCCTATCAAAACCGACATTTGAAATCCATTTGAATGTGCCAGTTTGAAATTTTTCAAACAGCGATTACAAAGTTATCTTTTGGATTAAACGTATTATAATTGGCCAATACAATGTACGTAAATCATGTGCATGTCTAGGGAACAGTGTCACAGATTTTTGATAAAATTCTCCGTTTAGGATTTATGCAAAATTTTAGTTTTAAGCCCCCTAATATTCTGACTCCTGCTACGTTTCTTTCGATGTTAAGCGAACAAAGTAAGATATCAAAAAACTGTGACACGGATCCCTGGCAGAGAAAATGCTGTTTGATATGCCGCAAACTGCGTATAATTCGGGCACAAATTACAGAAGTTATAGCTGTTTGAAAATGCCGACATCTAAAATGTTGCATTGGTGGAAAACATCAAAAATGTACATAAGAGAACCCCAACCGAGTTGCGTAATCCGATACTTATCAATAGCTTGACCAATGGAGAGCTTATATCGTAAGAAACATTTTCCACCAAGCTCCTCCTCTTTTGTTCCACCGGATCATTTAAAAAAAGCTGATTTTATTGAATTTTACCCATAAATCACGTGTCGAACTGGGCTTATCTAGTCACATGACCTACATAGTTGAGGCTACCGATGGGGAAATATGGCTGAATGAGACAACGACTTGCGGAATGCTGTGTCTGACGCCGGGTAAGTTACTTTAAGTTTATAGCTGTCTGTTGTTTTAATTATATTTTTTATTGTTATTATTATTAATTCAAATTGAATTGAAATTGTTATTATTATTATTTCCTAATTATTATTGTTGTTGTTATTATTATTAAAACTCGACTCTTGAAGGAGTTTAGGTTATAACGAATACTATGGAGGACGATCAACGCCAAAATTGCATCATGCTTTGTGGCATTTCAATTTGCTTCATGTTAAATGCATTATGCTAAATGATTATTGCATGTCACGATGTGCTTTCTTCTTTCTTTGAAGTTTCTTCCTCGATCCGACATTTGACCTTCTGTAAACTTGTTTATTGATTATAATAACGTCAAATAATGTGTTTCATTGTTTAAACTTCTTTGGAGCATATTCTTTGTGCTATTTGCTTAGCGCTTGGTGCTTGGTGCTTGATGCTTGATGCGTGGTTCGTTGTTCCATCTTCGCCCCGGTCTTTGTCGTACTCTAGTCAGCTCGGACTAAAATGCTGAAGTGATTTGCCGAATACATAGGTAAAGAAGGAAAACGCTATGAAGACATAGAAATAGAAGGATTTCAAAAAAACACACAAAAAATAGAATGGTTACTGATCCATTACATTAGAGAGAGTGTGTGTGTGTGTGCGTGTGTGTGTGTGTGGGGGGGGGGTATTTACTGCTGGGAGAATAATAATAATAACAAGAGGGTCTGAAAGGCCCTGACATCGCTCACCAGACAATCAGAGGATAAGATTTTCAAAGTTTTCACTATGTGTTTCTATAGAAAACTAGCCGGTCCTGGGGTGAACCAATTTTGACACAAGGGGCATAATTTATGTAACTTTTGTAGAGGACCTCAAGTGAAGAAAATTTAAGAAAATGTAAATGAAATTTAAACATATAACAATGTAGATCTAAATAAGGACATGCACAAAAGTATGTATACCCTCTCCCTGGGCAAATTGGTTGAATTTCAGAAAGAATATATTAATCTATATCGTTAATAACTCAAAGTCTCATCAGGTTCAATTAGTTTACTCTCAATTTGCATTTTTAACAATTTGAAGCAGAGATCATTTTAGATTAACTAGTATTGAGCAAAAATATTTTCTCGTATTGATAATAATTACAGCGTGAGTAAATGACGTCACAAATATGTGATTTTAATAGCGCGTGCATTCATCCACCTGAATCGGGGTCAGATGTCATTTATGCATTTCATTTTTTTATGTGCAATACTTTATATATTATAGCTTTATATTAACTATTTGGATGCTAGTGGCAAATCAAATCTATGATAACAGATTGGATCCAGATTAGACGCCATTTTACTCGGAGTTTTATCAGGATCCAAATGCGTGTCCATAAAGAATAAATCTACAAATTGAAGCAGACAACATTTATTAATTATCCAGACGCAACATTACTGAACTTCTGAACATTTATTTCTTGTGTATATAGATCTGTGTTTTACTGTTTTGTATTTTGTATGAAATGCTTGTTTTGAGGGCCTCAAGGTAGATTAGTCATTATGACTAATTTAGCTACCCTCGTTAAATAAAGTATTCAATGTTCAAAATCTCAGATATTTTTATTACACCTTCATGAGTTATCATTATTCATATCTTAATTTATTTTCAACCCTTCCCCTGTTCTATGTTTATTCAAAATTTAAATACCTACTGAATATTCATGGACAAAATAGTTATAATGAAATATGGAAGGTGGGATAGTGTAGCCATTTTAGAAAGTAAAGAAACATCTTTCAAATTATATTGACGAACGGAGCGGACCCTGATCAGACAGCTGCTATAGGAGTCATCTGATCTGGGTCTGCTGTGTTTGCAAATGTGTGAAAAGATGTTAACATGAGAGAAAGGGTTAGTAAACATATTATAAGTATATTGTACACAAAATGAAAATAATGTAATGTAATGTATTTCTCAAACCCAATATAATTCTAATAAAAATATGCTATTTTATGATATATTAGACATGTTTATATTTATACATGTAATCTTAGCCCTTTCCCTGTTCTATATTTAGTCCCGATTCCAATACCTATACAGAATATTTATGAACCAAAAATTATAATGAAAATATGGAAGGTGGAACATTAAAGTCATTCAGAAATTCTAAATAAACAGATGAATGAAATTCCATTAGCAATCAGAGCAGATCCTGATCAGACGGTCCGTACATGATCCACGCGTGTTCTATCACACATCGGCGATCAGGGTACTACACAGTTGACCCTTTACTCAATGAATATTCATGTGAAAAATAATGACAATGAAATAGCATATGGACACGTGAATTTTATCAGGGCAAACTATGCAGAATGATATCTTTGACAGACCATCAGCAAACAAGACAGACCCTGATCAGACGGACATTAAAAAGCAACAAATAAAATTGCACCAAAGGCAACATCTTTTTTAAATAATTAATCCCCCCCATACACCCACGTCCGAATAATGTTCTTTTTTTCGCTCAAACAACATTTAAAAACCAAACCAAACATTTATTTCGATCTACGTTGAATCCATCCTCAGTACTTTCAGTAGTTTGATTATCTGGTTTTACATGCAGCGCCACCTATATGGCGAGTTCGGCTGAAGTGCATTATGCCTTCGGCGTTCGGCTTTATGCTTGTTGCTATGGGCTTACCGCATTGGGTCATGTGTCATTGAAGAAACTTCAATGAAAGAAGGACTCCCATCTTGACATGCAATAATCGTTTAGCAAACTGTTCAACACCACAATGCAGGATGCATTTATCATGAAGCAAACTGAAATGCCACAATGCATGATGCAATTACAATGAAGCAAACTGAAATGCCACAAAGCATGATGCAATTTTGGCGTTGATCGTCCTCCATAGAATACAGTAGATCACTGTGATTAAACAGATAAAGCAAATTTGTTTGCAATACTGATCTCTATGCAGTGGTTACCCGTTACTACATAGATCTCCCCTCTAACGTATTTGCAAACAAGAAGACCCAGATCAGATGGTTCCGATTACGGCTTGGCTTATTCTGTTTGCATATAGTATAATGTAATATGATTTGACAGTTTCTACCATGGTATTTTAATTTGTCAGCTTCTTCATGTTTATAAGCTGTCTGTCGTTTTAATTATTATTATTATTATTATTATCATCATTATTATTGCTCTTGTTATTATTATTATTGAATTAGAGTAAGTAATAACGAATACAGTAGATCACTGTGATTTATTTAACAAATTAAACCAGTTTGGTTACAATACTGATCTCTAAGCAGTGGATAACCCGTTACTCAATATATATCCCCTTTATCACATTTGCAAACAAAGTGGATCCAGATCAGGCAGTTCGGACTACAGCTTGGCTTGTTTTGATTACATATGGAATAGTGTACTATGACTTGACAGTTTATGTCATGGCAATTTAATTTGCTAGATATTTTATGTCTATAAGCTGTCTGCTGTTTAACGATCATTAATAGTATTGTTGTCATCATTATTATTGTTGTTATAATTAAAACTCAACTCTTGAAAGAGTATAGGTAATAATGATTACAGTAGATCACTTTGATTTGATAGATTACTTTAAGCAAATTGTGTTGAAGTACTGATCTCCAAGCAGTGGTTAACACCTTACTCCATAGACACCCCTTTAACGCATTTGCAAACATAGTAGGCCCAGATCAGACGATTCCGACCAAACTTGGCTTATTTTGTTTGCTTATGGAATAGTGTACTATGAGTTGACAGTTTTGACTATGACTATTGAATTTGTGTTAATATTATGTTTTAATTACATGAATATTCGTGGAGTAAATATGTAATGACGACTGTATAGTTTGGCAATCTAATAATCATCAATTTTGTTATTGTTTCAGGTTGACCGCAATTTATTTCACCTATGCATTAAAGATGACGGTTGACATGCAAAAAATCCTATCTCCAATTTTTTTTTACGCCAAGCATTGAAGTAAAGTACCGGTATTAAATAAAAGGAATAGATTTGATTATTGTCGCTTATTCTTTTATTACACGATTATCTACGCGCATGCTCTAATTCCCCCTTGGTGCCCCTGATAAGCCCTCCCCAATAAATGGCTGACTGGTCAAGCCAGAGAAAAACTCGATGGTAATAAAGTAAACTGGATTTTCACGGCTTTTGTGATATATTTTAAGGTATTTTGTGAATGCAATAGGTAGCAGAGATTAGTGGCTATTAATTAATGCTAAAATAAAAAAAAATGATTTTTCCATGGTTCCTGCCTATCATTGCACCTTAACATGGCACTATCCAAACGTTGCAACTTCATGAGATACATTATTAACTATGTTAAATATGATGCCCGTACTTCTAAGATTTGTTTTTGCATTCCTTTGTTATGGAATGGAAACGAAATCCCTGTTCAAGGTAAGAGTGACCTAGAACTTTCATCCACACTGCCTCAATTTCAAAACATTAAAGGTCATTTACTTAATATCATGTTCAACATCATTAACAAGTTTCAGGATCTTGATTCAAAAGCCGTCTTTAGCTATTGATCGAAAACCATTTTCGACCTTGCTCTTTGCTTCAATTTGGCCTTTCTTTCAAAATTTATGTAATATTTTTGAGGAAGTTTAAGATATATGGCATCCAATTTCGTTTTCTTCACACTATTTGACATTTGTCTATACATACAAAATTTCCCTGACAGTTCTGAAAATTCCCTGACAATTCCCGGATCTTGAAAACAATACCAGACTTTTCCCTTACACATGACAACCCTGATTCATCGAGATTATCTTTAATCTCCCATTGTTTATCATATAGAGAAGTCAATTAAATCATACCTTGCTGATGTTGTCAATCGCTTTTTGAGCACTGTCGCTTTCTTCTTGTGACAGGTCTACCAGACTGTTTAACAGCTTAATTATTGTGTCCGTGTCACGCTGCAATTGGTCATCACTGGTGGTAATGCTGTTTGAATGCAATAGTCTATGACGCACTTCTAACACCTGTAAAGGTAAAGAATGTCATATAAAGGCAGACAAGTTTGATGTTGCAAAATTACTAAATTAACTAGAAAGCTGACCATGAGAGGGTCCTGCAGTGATCTTGTGTTCACGGTTATAATATTTATCCTATTCACAGGGGGCCATTTCGTGGGTCTACATGGTCTAAAAAGTCAACATAATTTATTGGGTCGATTTAGTGTTATATTATATACAAGGGGTCTAACTACCCATTCGCAAATTTCATGACCGATTCGAAATAACGCCCGGTTTTGGGCTGTCAAGATAAAATACCCACTAATGTTTGGTACGAACGTGAAGCTGGGACCTTGTACTCTTCAAAAAGATACATTCCGACTAAGCCGTAGCCAGTGCCGACGTGAAATTCCTACAAAATACGCTGACTCAAAAGTTATATTATTTGAAAAGTACAAGATCCCAGCTTCACGTTCGTACCAAACATTAGTGGGTATTTTATCTTGATAGCCCAAAACCGGGCGTTATTTCGAATCGGTCGTGAAATTTGCGAATGGGTAGTTAGACCCCTTGTATATAATATAACACTAAATCGACCCAATCAATTATGTTGACTTTTTAGACCATGTAGACCCACGAAATGGCCCCCTGTGATCCTATTCACTGTCCGACCACAAATGTAGTAACATTGACACAGTTTGGAACCACATGTGATGCTTAGTACTTCTGCGTCGCGTCTGGATCCAAGCCATTTGACACTCAGTCAGTAGTTTGACCAAATGTCTGGGTAGTATGTTAAAACTTGTGTTGAAGTAGACAACGTGTTTTGAATGCAAAAAACTGGCCTGGAAGTGAAGGAGTTAATACATGATGTTGGGAACATATGTTCAGCTGTAGTATACTTTTTGGTAATGATTGTGATGCAGTTAAAATGGCAGTTATTAAGATGTTTAAGTACTGCAATAGAGACTCATGTATAAATACCAGTAATATGTGAAATATTGTTTGAATGATCGCGTCTGATCAAAAGTGTTGACGGACGGATGTCCGTGCGATTGAAAAGTGAATGAGGACCTTTTCAGCGGTTGACATGTATACTAGGGGCCATTTTACAACAAGGGGGCATACCCCATTGTTTTATCGTCTTAAAAAACGTGTTTTCACGCATTTGCAAATACAGAGAAGACCCAAACCATATGCCTGCTCTGTTTGCTAATGTATTGTAATTTGATAAATCTGTTTCTATACTTTCTAAAATGACTACAATGTTCCACCTTCTATATTTCATGATAACTATTTTGTCCATGAATATGCAGTAGGTATTGAAATTTGGAATAAGCATACAACAGGAAAAGGGTTAAAGGTATCAGGAGGTCAGGGGGTCAGGGGGTCAGGGGGTATTTAAACAAGAAGGCCTGAAAGGCCCTGACATCGCTCACCAGACAATCAGAGGAGAAGATTTTCAATGTTTTCACTATATGTTTCTATTGAAAACTGAACATCCCAGGGGCGGTGCCAATTTTGACCCCAGAGATACAATTTATGTAACTTTTGTAGAGGACCCGAACATGATGCTGAAAGAATGTAGTGAAAGAATGGGTAGAGCATAGACCACTGGAACTTGTATTAATTCTTTGGATGCTAGAGGTGGATTCTCCCACCACTAATGACCAATGTAAACAGCTTGGATCCGATGTCCAAACTGTTTGTCAATGAGACTGAACTTCTGAAAAACTTAGAAAGAAAGTGTGTAGTGGGATTCTCCCACCACTAATGAGTCAGTAATGACATATACAAACAGTTTGGATCCAGATCAGGCCTCACATTATTTGGATCAAGATCAGGCCCTACATAATGTGGGGTCTGATCTGATATCCAAACTGTTTGTCAATGAGACTGAACTTCTGAAAAACTTAGAAAGTGTGTAGTTAGTTAACTTATGAATATGCTGCAGACAACAATTTAGCAGATGACAAAATTACCCAGCATGCATAGAGTTAAGCTGAAATTCACAACAGATACGCTCTAAATTGATAGCTGGCAGCTTAATGCAGGGCATAGGTATAAATAAAAGCTGTAAAAGTTTTCTGCGTTTTGAGAATTATCCAGTTTTCTCAATTTAAAATGAGTGTGTGTTATTTGTCTAAACACAATTTCTACTCTACTGATCAGGCTAAGGGTGATTACTTCAGCACTCACCAGCTGGTCTCAGGCTGATATTAATGAGAAACCGTTAGACTGTAGTTTCTGATATTAAGAAGTCTATACACACAGGGCAGGGCCAATTTTAACCCCAGAACTATGAAACTTATAAAACTCATAAAACTTGTGTACAGGACCTGCAGATGATGCTATGTGCCAAAGAGGAAAGCTGAGAACCCTGCAGATTCAGATGAGAACATTTTAAAATTCAAATTGTTGACGACGGATGACGCACAACGACAGACATCAGGCGATCACAAAAGCTCAAAACACTTTGTGCTCTGGTAAGCTAAAAGGAATATACACTCAACTCCTGCACTAAGCTATGGTCCAGGAATGTATACATGAACAAGCACGATCTCATTAGCTTCAACACTGCTGCTACATCAGCATCCTTTGCAGATTTTACATTCTCACTGCCAAATGGTAGGAAACACTTGGCAACTTCCCATGGCTGAGTTGGCCAATGCTGTGGCTTCAAGTTGGTGCGTGCTAAGTTTGTTCCATCTGCATGAAATCTCAGGATCTGTTTGAGCCATGTATTGCATGTTTTAGATGAACACTTGACCCTCCAGGTGCTGTTGTGTCGTTGTACTTCATTAAAAGTACAAACATTGCACAATGCTGCGTGTTGATGACCAGGCTGTTGAGACACAATTTCCTGCAAACGCTCATGTAAATCTTTCACTCTCTTGTTGGTAAAGGATTCAATGCCTTCTTTAAGAAATAGCAGCGACACACTCCCACGCAGCCAGTTTAGGTAATTTTCATCGTTAAGTCTTGAACCTGGCGTTGCCATCCTGGAAATAGAGAAAACAGTGTTAACAAGGGCATTTTGAATTGCTATGCAAGACATGAGTCCCCCACCGGACTAAAAAAACCTCCACTCTCCCCACCCCACCCACCCATGGTGTGGTTGACCATGGTATATACATCACCACCTGAATGGTATTAGTACCTACTTTCATACATTGAATCAGTAAATAAAAAGTTATCGTTCCGACAAGAAAATATGAAAAAGGGGAATAACTCCAAAAATATTGATGCTAGAGTTATTGCCCTTGTGCATGACACTACACCTCATCATGCTTGTTCCATATGGGAAGTTTCAAATCAATTGAACCAGTACATAAAGAGGTATTAACCGGACAAGAAATATGAAAAGGGGAATAACTCCAAAAATATAGATTCTAGAGTTATGGCCCGTGTGCATGACACTACCCCTTAGCATGCTTGTTCCATATGTGAAGTTTCATATAAATTGAACCAGTAGATAAAGAGCTATTGTCCGGACAAAAAATATGAAAAAGGGGAATAACTCCAAAAATGTTCATGCTACAGTTATGGCCCTTGTGCATGACACTACTCCTCATCATGCTTCTTCAATGTGTGAAGTTATAATGAATTTGGCCTAACTTTGTAGAGATATTGCCCGGACACGAGGTGTGCCAGACGGACTGACAAGAAAATATGAAAAAGTGGAAGAACTCCAAAAATATCGATGCTAGAGTTATGGCCCTTGTGTATAACACTACCCCTCATCATGATGGTTCCATATATGTGAAGTTTCAAACAAATTGAACCAGTAGATAAAGAGTTATTTTACGGATAAAAAATGTAAAAGGGGAATAACTCTAAAAATATAGATGCTAGAGTTATGGTCCTTGTGCATGACACTAGCCCTCATCATGCTTCTTCAATGTGTGAAGTTATAATGAATTTGGCATAACTTGTAGGAGATATGGCCCGGACACGAAGCGTAACAGACGGACGGCCGGACGGACAGATAGACGGACAGAATCGAGCAAACCTATAGTCCCCATACCGGAAACCGGTGGGGGACTAATAAATGTACAGGCACTGACTTACAAGCATGCATGGTCAGACTGGGATTAGGCATATATATCTCTACGACTGAAAGACAAGTGGGACAGTTTATAACAAGATGACATCTGGTTAAATGCATATGCAATCTTTTATGTACCCAATTGATCCAGGCCGCTGTATTTTACTGAAAACACAACGTGCACATTTATCTCAATTGGTCCCAATTAATGATACTTCAGACATATTTAACATGATATTGCTATAATTCGGCCTAAACAAGATTCAACAGTAACGGAATCCAAACGAAACAGACAACAGGTATTGATGAGCAAAATATCACTGGGTTACCATGGCAATCAGAACATTGAAATTTCAGCCATTAAGTTCAGAGTACCCAAATACCCCTACTTTCCAATTTTCAGCAAAAACAAATATCTAAAATTTTACCAATTAGAGGCAACTGGTTCACCCTATTTCCATAATAACAAACTCTTTCGAAACCCATACAATTGAGTTTGGGGTACCTAAATACCCCAACATATCTGTTTTCGGCAAAATTGACTATTATTATAATTTATATAAATTTCTTCCAATACATACCAAAAATTCCTTTGGTTAAAAAGATAATAAACTTGTCAAATCAAATGGTAACAAGATCTGTTTGTGAAACAGTATGCCCCGGATATGACCTCTGACCATGATGTATGACACTGACCTTAATAAGTCAGCCCTAAACGTATTTGCCTCTATTTGCACATGCATGCCAAGTTTGAAGGATGCATGTTGAATGGCGAACAAATTATCTAAATTTGACCTGTAATTTGACCTTTGACCTTAATGTATGATCTTGACCTTAATAAGACAGCCCTAATAAGTTTCCGTAACAAACCATCCAACCATCCAACAAACCAAACAAGAGGGCCTGAAAGGTCCTGACATCGCTCACCAGACAATCAGAGGAGAAGATTTTCAAAGTTTTCACTATGTGTTTCTATAGAAAACTAGTCAACCCTGGCGAGGGCCAATTTTGACCCAAAGGGCATAATTTATGTAACTTCTGTAGAGGACCAGTCCTCAAGTGAAATAAAAATATAAAATAATTTAAGAAAATGTAAATGAAAACATATAACAATGCAAATCTAAAGAAGGGCATGTGCAAAAGTATGTATACCCTTTCCCTGGGCAAATTGGTTGAATTTTAGAAAGAATAAATTAATCTATACAATAACATTCAAAATTTCAGATATTTTCATTACACCTTCATGAGTTATTATTATTCATATCTTAATTTGTTTTTAACCCTTCACATGTTGTATATTTATTCAAACTTTAAATACCTACTGAATATTCACAAAATAGTTATAATTAAATATGGAAGGTGAGACAGTGTAGCCATTTTAGAAAGAAAAGAAACATCTTTCAAATTCCATTGACAAACACAGCAAACCCTGATCTGACAGTTGCTATAGGAGCCATCAGATCTGGGTCTGTTCTGTTTACAAATGTATGAAAGGTGTTAACATGAGGGAAAGGGTTAGCAAACATATTATAAGTATATTGTATACAAAATGAAAATAATGTAATGCAATTTGCACTATATTATATCATAAGCAAACAGCAGACTGATCAGATGGCTACTACATGAGCTATCTGACCTGGGTCTACTCTGTTTGCAAAGGTGTAGGAAGGCATATTTATGGAGTAAAGGGTTAATTGTCTAATTTACTGTGCAACCAGTCAGATATAACTATAACAATTTTCTTTGTTTGGGTATGCAATATTACTGCAGAGTTACTATCAACAAGGGAGACAATCCAGTTGTTATAAAAAAGGGCAAAGGGAGATAATCTCCCTTTAAATAAAGGGAGATAATCTCCCTTTAAATGTATGCTAAAATAGACACCAGCAAATGTTTATAAATAGCCACTTGTAAGTCAGCTTTGAAAAACTTGCTACCACTGGGGTGGGGCCAATTTGGACAATTGGGCATGATATATATATATTTTGTAGAAGACCAGAACATGGTGCTATGTGCCAAATATGAAAGCTATGAAGCATTTCAGTATCAAAGGAGAAGATTTTCAAAGTTCACTATATGTTTCTATTGAAAACTGCCAATATATAACTTTTGCAGAGGACCTGAACATGATGCTATGTGCCAAATATGAAAGCTGAGAGAGTTTCAGAGAAGATTTACTACATGTTTCTATTGAAAACAAGACACCCCTGGGGCGGGACCAATTTTGACCCCAGGGGCATAATTTATATAACTTTTGTAGAGGACCTAAAGATGATGATATGTGCCAAAGATGAAAGCTGAGAACCCTGTAGATTCAGAGGAGAAGATTTTCAAATTGTTGACGACTGACGACGGACGCCGACGGACGACGGACATCAGGTGATCACAAAAGCTCAACCTGAACATTTAATGCTATGGTGAGCTAAAATCCAACAGACAGCAAAAACAATATGTCCCTTGGAACATAAAAAAGCAGTGCTACAACCCAGGCATAATTTAGAAAACTTTTGTAGAGGACCTGAACGTGATGCTATGAGCCAAATATGAAATCTAAGAACCTTCCAGTTTGAGGAGAAGATTTTCAAAGTTTCCTCTATGTTTCTATTAAAACTACCCATCCCTGGGGTAGGGCCAATTTTGACCTCAGGGCCATAATTTATAAAAAAAAATAATTGTAGAGGACCTGAACATGATGCTATGCACCAAATATGAAAGCTGAGAACCTTCCAGTTTCAGAGAAGAAGAATTTCAAAGTTTTCACTATTTGTTTCTATTGAAAACTGCCCAACCCTGGGGGTCAATTTTGACCCCGGGGCCATAATTTATATAACTTTTGTAGAGGACCTGAATATAATGCTCTGTGCCAAATATGAAAGCTGAGAGCCTTCCAGTTTCAGAGAATAAGATTTTTAAAAATTTCACTATTGGTTTCTATAGAAAACTGCCCACCCCTGGAGCGGTGCCAATTTTGACCCCAGGGCAATAATTTATATATTTTTTTTGTAGAGGACCTGAACATGATGCTCTGTGCCAAATATGAAAGCTGAGAGCCTTCCAGTTTCAGAGGAGAAAATTTTCAAAGATTTCACTATTTCTTTGTACTGAAAACAGCCCACCCCTGGGGTGGGGCCAATTTTAACCCCAGGGCCATAATTTATATAACTTTGTAGAGGACCTGAACATGATGCTCTGTGCCAAATATGAAAGCTGAGAACCTTCAGTTTCAGAGAAGAAGATTTTCAAAGGTTTCACTATTTGTTTCTATTGAAAACGGCCAACCCCTGGGGCGGGGCCAATTTTGACCACAGGGCCATAATTTATATAATATTTGTAGAGGACCTAAACATGATGCTCTGTGCCAAATATGAAAGCTGAGAGCCTTCCAGTTTCAGAGGAGAAAATTTTCAAAGATTTCACTATTTCTTTCTACTGAAAACAGCCCACCCCTGGGGTGGGGTCAATTTTAACCCCAGGGCCATAATTTATATAACTTTGTAGAGGACCTGAACATGATGCTCTGTGCCAAATATGACAGCTGAGAACCTTCAGATTCAGTGATGCTAGATTTTTAAAAATTTCACTATTGGTTTCTATTGAAAACTGCCCACCCCTGGAGCGGTGCCAATTTTAACCCCAGGGCCATAATTTATATAATTTTGTAGAGGACCTGAACATGATTCTCAGTGCCAAATATGAAAGGTGAGAACCTTCAGTTTCAGAGAAGAAGATTTTCAAAGGTTTCACTATTTGTTTCTATTGAAAACTGCCAACCCCTGACCACAGGGCCATAATTTATATAATGTTTGTAGAGGACCTAAACATGATGCTCTGTGCCAAATATGAAAGCTGAGAGCCTTCAAGTTTCAGAGGAGAAATTTTTCAAAGATTTCACTATTTCTTTCTACTGAAAACAGCCCACCCCTGGGGTGGGGCCAATTTTAACCCCAGGGCCATAATTTATATAACTTTGTAGAGGACCTGAACATGATGCTCTGTGCCAAATATGACAGCTGAGAACCTTCAGATTCAGTGATGCTAGATTTTTAAAAATTTCACTATTGGTTTCTATTGAAAACTGCCCACCCCTGGAGCGGTGCCAATTTTAACCCCAGGGCCATAATTTATATAATTTTGTAGAGGACCTGAACATGATTCTCAGTGCCAAATATGAAAGCTGAGAACCTTCAGTTTCAGAGAAGAAGATTTTCAAAGGTTTCACTATTTGTTTCTATTGAAAACTGCCAACCCCTGACCACAGGGCCATAATTTATATAATGTTTGTAGAGGACCTAAACATGATGCTCTGTGCCAAATATGAAAGCTGAGAGCCTTCAAGTTTCAGAGGAGAAAATTTTCAAAGATTTCACTATTTCTTTCTACTGAAAACAGCCCACCCCTGGGGTGGGGCCAATTTTAACCCCAGGGCCATAATTTATATAACTTTGTAGAGGACCTGAACATGATGCTCTGTGCCAAATATGAAAGCTGAGAACCTTCCAGTTTCAGTGATGCTAGATTTTTAAAAATTTCACTATTGGTTTCTATTGAAAACTGCCCACCCCTGGAGCGGTGCCAATTTTGACCCCAGGGCAATAATTTATATATTATTTTGTAGAGGACCTGAACATGATGCTCTGTGCCAAATATGAAAGCTGAGAGCCTTCCAGTTTCAGAGGAGAAAATTTTCAAATATTTCACTATTTCTTTCTACTGAAAACAGCCCACCCCTGGGGTGGGGCCAATTTTAACCCAAGGGCCATAATTTATATAACTTTGTAGAGGACCTGAACATGATGCTCAGTGCCAAATATGAAAGCTGAGAACCTTCAGTTTCAGAGAAGAAGATTTTCAAAGGTTTCACTATTTGTTTCTATTGAAAACTGCCAACCCCTGGGGCGGGGCCAATTTTGACCACAGGGCCATAATTTATATAATATTTGTAGAGGACCTAAACATGATGCTATGTGCCAAAAATGAAAGCTTAGAACCCTTTAGATTCAGAGGAGAAGATTTTTAAAGGTTCAAATTGTTGTCGACGAACGACGGACGACGAACGCCGACGGACGACGGATATCACTTTGTGCTCTGGTGAGCTAATAAATAAACTATTTAACTATGACAGATTGCGGTAATACCGTTTATATTCTGGACTACAATTTAACTGTGGGCTAAATACTCAATCACACCAGGAGCCGAGAAATATAATAATGCTTTAGCTCTTGATTCTAAAGGGTCCGTGATCCAGGCTATCAGACTTTATATATACATAGATTCGGATTTGCAAAAATTAAAAAAAAAAAATCATGTTTTGAACTATTTGAACAAACAACAAGCAAAAAATACGGAAACCGCATTAAAGCCGGATTTTTCAACTGAAAGACCTTCACCTAAGCTATCTGTATACCAAATATAAATTGTCTAGCATATGTAGTTCAGAAGTTATAACAAACATTTAATGACATCCAAGTTTTCAAATTAGTGACCTTGACCATGTCCCGATTTCATGTATCAATAGTTTTTGTTTATACTTATTGATTCTCTGTGTTGACCTTGATAAATTTTTCGTTATTATTTTATTTATAATTCCTGTGTCATTTCTTTTTGCAAAGTGTTCTATTTATTTATTTATCTATCTATTGAACTATTTGTTTTTCTCCCCGACATGTATGCTCCAGCGGCAGCCATGTTTGGAAAAGGGTGGTAGTGAACAGATTCTAAATACAGACCTCTGATTTCGGAAGCCAGCGCCAATTGTCAAATCAGCTAGAGGCTGTATATTCAAAACTGTTCACTACCACCCTTTTCAAAACATGGCTGTCGCCGGAGCATACATGTTGGGAGAAAAACAAATAGTCGACAACTTGGATAGATTTCGGTAATCTTTTAATATCTTGACGGTAGGTGTTCCCAAACACATCATAGAATTGTTTCTCATGTTTTTTTCGCATGCATATCGCGTGTCAGTCGTATTTTGCACTTGTATCCAATGTAAATAGCCGGTTGCAACGTCGTGTCCTAGTAGTGTTTTTCGGTCAAATTTCCGACTTTGATAAGTTCTGCATCTAAATCGGAGCTTTGTGCCATGGAAACCAATACGGTTTTTTAGGAAAGAAAAATGTAAATGCTATTGATTGGTACATAGCTTTGCTTGCTAGGTCAATTATTGACGATAAAATTGGGGTTTGTTTGAGGCGTGTCAAAATGAGACAGCGGATATGGCGAGCGGAGTTCCAACCCTTTTCTTATGTATATATATGTAATCAATGACTTCGACCCAGAATGGATTTTTTACACAGGTGTGCCAGTTTTGGTCCAAGCACACTTCAGACCCCTGTGGCTAAAACCAGTAGAGTAGACCCATAACTATGATATTTCCATAGGCAACATAGACTATTAGTAGACCATGGCCTGATATGGGTCTACTCTGTTTGCAGAGGTTTTAAAAGGTATATCTTTTAGGAAAAGGTTAAAAGGAGACTTACCAAAGAAATAGTTATTTGTCTATTTACTGGGAGTCACGAAGAAAATATCAAACAGCCTCTGTAAAAATGCTCATTAGGAATAAATCAATCGGTATATATCACTATTTTGGACCTCTTGTCTTAGTAATGCTCAACTAGTAATTACTAGTCAGGGCACTGAGAGGGCACATGAAGCGTTTTTGAACCAGCCAGATATTAAAGGTTATCACGTGTTCAAGATTAAACCTCCAATGGTAGATGATATCCCATTACTCAAGGTGGACCGTGAATACGGAATTTATATCCATGACCAAAATGTCTGTTTAGTGTACGTGGCTACCAGATCTAAATTAATACCTGAGTGAAATCCACAATATTGTAACAAGACGTGTCACATCAACTAAAACTGTCTGACATTGCTGGATTGCCTATAGGGCATCTTCTTTCTATTACCTCATATTGACGACTTTTGACGACTCTGTAAAAGTTACTTTATGAAACCATTGTGATAAATAGAGCATTTGCTTCTTTAGGAGCAAATGCTCTATTAATCACAATGGTTTCAAACTACAAAAATCTTAAAGATTCCTTTTCTCTAGTTAATGCTCCTTTTCGGTAGATATATTAAAAGAGGTTGTATCTAAAATACTGCTGCCTATGAGGTAATGGGTTAATGATGATTATGGGTGATTTAAAGAAAATGAAGCCTGATTTTATTTTTTTGCTGAATTTTAAATGATAAGATTGCACAAAATATTTGCTTGCATCACATAGCAAAAGGGTCCAACTTTGATAAATGAGCAGGGCCGTATTGACAAACGTGAACATAAATTCACAATTGAAGATTTTGTTTGAACTTTTACAACAAAGTGTCATTGGCCCTATATCGCTCATCTGAGTTACAGTAATATATTGACATTTTTCAGTGGACAACATTTCTAGCAGATGAAAGAAGCTTAGTCCACTGCTTTCACCCTTTCACTGCTGAATAAACTTGAACTGGATTCAGATCTAATACCAAGTGACTGGTTGACCAAGATCTAAACTGTTTACAACTTGTGCCATTTTTGCCTTAGCTCAAAATGCCTAAAACTGGTCTTTGAGAAATTCAAATGATGTCAATAAAGCTGTGCAATTATACCTTGATCCAGGCATATAGGCAAATAAAGTGCTAGGCAGTACATAATGCCAGTTTGAAATGACCAATAAAAATATCTTTAAAACTCTTTTAACCCTTTCCCTCATATAAAGCTGTTTTTACGCATAAGCAAACAGAGCAGACCCAGATCAAACTACACCTGATGGAATATAGATCTGATTCTACAGTTTTTGTCAAAGCAAAAACTTCTCTTCACAGAAATAATGTGTTTTGCGCATTCAAAATAAGAGTAGACTAGATCAGACAGCTGCTATAGAAGCTGTCTGATCAGGGTCTGCTCTGTTTGCATTTGACAATATATAGATTTGATTTTACAGGTTTTATCAAATCTGAAACTTCTCTTTATGGAAATAACAATTTTTTACGCATTAGCGAACAGAGTAGTCCCAGATCAAATTTTGTCAAAGCAAACAGGTAAAGGGTTAATAGGTGTTTAGAAATAATTCTAGCTCTAGGTGTGAATATCTGATGATAAGTCAATTAAACGGGTCATTAGTTTTTTTAACAATTGAAATTGAGAAGAGTTACTAATTTGTTGAGTAACATTAATTATTGATTGACAATAATTTTGATTAACTTAAGACATTATTTGTTTTAAAAATCAAATTAAAACAAATACAATTAGTAGCAAGGAGAAAATACTTTATTAAACACCTGAATTTCAACTAAATGCAATTAAAGAAGAGTTGCATAATAAAATTTGTTAAAATAAATGATCATAATGAAACTATTTTTTTCCAATCACATAAATTAACTGCAGAAACAAATATAACATTGCACAAAGACCTGTGAAACTAAAATATTAACAATTTATTCCAATGTCTCCCACATTTTGGTTGACAAAATTCCAATAAGTCCCACAATCAAGCCAGACAGGTAATTCAATGGAGCATGCATTAGACTATAGTCAATATCAATTGATTGCTATATAGGTTGCTTGAACTGGCCTACCTATAGAAAGAGAACAATTATATGCAGAAAACTGATAATTACAATTAATGACTCAAACAAGATGATGGAAAAAGTTGAGGGTTGAATGTAATTAAAGTATTACTTGTAATTAAGTCAGATTGCTTAATTAATAGACACTTAGTATTGTTTGTAATTGTATAAATCACATAAATCACATGATCAAAAAACATTGTCTTTGATGCAATCGAAAAAATAAATTCTATTAAAGTCTGTCTGATCTTGGTCTACTCTGGTAAACTTTGCAAATGCGTGAAAACATGTTTATTGACTGTTTCCAGCAGTTTATACATTTATATTTTTATATCCGTCTGTTCTTGATGAGATGTTGAGTTATGTTATGAAGGAAATAAACATATCTATTAAATTCCGTTAAATTCCATCTGATCTTGGTCTACTGTTTGCAAATGCATGAAAACACGTTTATATGAAAGAAATTGTTAAATTATGACTGTTTCCAGCAGTTTTGATCCCGATGAGATGCTGAGTGAAAGGTTTCAATACATATATACACGAAATCCTGAACAGTTTGATGTTTTTCACATTGCTTACAGTTTGGCTCCAGATCAGACACGGCATAATGTGGTGTCTGATTTGGATTCAAACTGTTTCTTATGTATTTAATTTAAGAAATATATAGCATAATGCCTATTTTTTCCTAAAATGACAATTTTTTGGTTAATTAAAAGTATTAAAATGAATATATTGTTGGAATTATCTAAATATTTAACTCTTTGCACATAATGTGGCGTCTGATGATTCTCATCATAATCATCTTGATTACCGATGCAAACAGTTTGGATCCAGATGATAATGCAGCGTCTCATCAGGATACAGGCAAATGCATAATCATGTTTTCTTAGCTAAGGATTTCCAATATCTCCCACATCTAATTTGAGAGACATTGGTAAAATCTAGCTGTATAGCACCACAAATCACTCACACTACACACTATGGGGTTAATGGGTCAACATACCTTTCAAAATGCCTTTAATGTTTCGTCTGCAACAAAAAGTTATTGTCATCTGCTTCAATTCTTAAAATAACTTACTTTCATTTTTTTTTCAAAAATATGGTTAAGATGACAAACAGTTTGGATCCTGATGAGACGCTGCATTATGCGGCCTCTCATCTGGATCCAAACTGTTTGCATATGTAATCACAGTTTCACCATTAGCGTGCAAAGAGTTAAGAGTCATGCATTGACCTGGAGAGAGCTATAACCTTTTAACTGCAGAAGAGTCTATTTAACCCTTAATTTCCCTCATATAAACTTGTTTTCATGCATCTACAAACAGAGTAGACCCAGATAAGGTGGCTCCTATAGGATCAGGGTCTGCTGTTTGCTAATGGTATTTGATATATCTGTTTCTATGCCTTCTAAAACAGCTACACTGTTCCACCTTCCACATTTTATTATAAGTAGTTACAAATAGAATCACTATTCTGGAGGTACTAGAACTCAAATGCAGTTATCTCCCTTTGTCCCTTATGGCTATGCTGATGGGACAAGGGAAATAACTGTGAGGAATGTTTTTAACTAGCTTTCTGAAAGCAATATAAAACCCCAGGGTGAGGCCATTTTTGACCCAGGTGTCATTATTTGAACATACTTGGTAGTGATACATTAGGTGATGCTTCATACCAAATATCTTAGCTCTAGATTATGTGGTTTCAGACAAAAATATGTTTAAAGGTTTCCCTATATAAGTCTATGTAAAAACTACAAGCCCCAGGTCAGGGCCAGTTTTGGCCCGGGGTTCATCATTTGAACAAACTTGGTAAAGGACTATTAAATAATGCTATATACCAAATATCTAAGCTCTAGAAATTGTGGTTTCAGAGAAGAAGATTTTTAAAGAATTAAAAAAAACTTTTAAAGTAGTGGGGCGGGGCCATTTTTTGCCCGGGGGTCATGATTTGAACAAACTTGATAGAGGACACCCTAAGGTACATTTCTGTGAAATTTGGTTGAAATCCTCCCAGTGGTTTAGGAGAAGAAGTCATTTGAAATAAAAGTGAACAGACAGACAGACGGACGGACGGATGGACAGACGGACGGCAGGCGGTCACAATAGCTCACCTTGAGCATTTGGCTCAGGTGAGCTAAGAAAACTGTGCCAGTATGTGGCACTCAATTGAAACACATAACAACATCTAATCATTGTTTTACCATTGTGTCAACATAAACTATGCATTTTTCAAAGTTTCAACACAAAAAACTACAATGTACTTCAAGAAAATGTTGAAAAATGGAGATTTTTTATGCTTATTACCTATTATTTTCAAAGGTGCACCCCTAAATGTTTTGTTCATGTCTGTCTGAAGTAAATTAGGAAATAAAAACCTAATGTGTACTAAAATTGAGCCAAGACGTTATTGTTATTAACGTGTACATCAATTTCCCCCCTTACACATAAAATCCATATCAAACCCGAACGCCATTCAGGCCTTTGATTTGAGAATTACTCATATCCCTATATGTATTTATAATATACAATATTTGGGGGTCAGTCATTTTTTTCCGGTTTACCTGTAAACTTTTATTTATTACTACAAGCTCCTTAGCATAACTAATGTCTAACAATGTGTAGATAGTACACAGATCATCTGACAAAAATCAATAATATTTTCGACAATTCATCCCAATAATTTTAAGATTTGCACAAATAACTATTAATGCCCCTCCCCTTACACGCAAAAACTCTTCCATAATGTGCTTTCAAAAGCATATGATGATCAGGGGCTACACTTAAAGTTCAATCTTGATAATCTTTACCTGGAAACAAGTTTGATACCCTGTAATAGGTGCGAAATACAATCATTATATAATTGCTTTCTAGGCGAATTCACCATTCGAGTTGCTATATATCTAATTGTAGGCGAGTTGGTCATTAGGCGAATTCACCATAAACCTTTTATTAATTACAGTTACTACTCAGTCTATATTTTGGAGCAGAAAAAAGTTATATACTGGAGATGTCTTAAAATCCCCACTTTCAACTATAAAGATCTACCTATATATGTATAAGGTACGAATTTCATGGATTTCTTAACTTGATGTGCTTGAAAAAGGAACGCAGCTCAAGAAGGTAAGAAAGCCTTAAAAATTTAATTCTCAAAAGCTTCAGTATTCAGGAACAGCTTACTTACTTAACAGGGCAAAAACTACAACAATTAGGAACAGATAAAAAAAATCGTGAACTTCTAAAACAACATCAGAAAAAAACATGTGGTTCAGTTTCTGCAATGAACATTCATTTAGAAACACGAGAAAAGATAGATATCGTAACATAAGAGTATAATCTAGATCTGCTAAGATGGATAGATCTAGTAGATCATAAACAAGTCCGAATGTTTCCAACCTTAAACGCACTTGTAAAGCTTTCTACAGTCGACAAAATGCTGGTTTCCAGGACAAGGCTTGGGACATAATTGCCACAAGTTAATACGTCTGCTTATAATCACGCGCTCGTGTATCTCTCGTCATTTCCGGTATTGTATAAATAATAGACATAGCCGATGGACATTGTATGTGGCTTGCTTGACTTTACTACTTTTTCATTTACATGTACATTTGATTTGATCGTTTATTTGAAAACAAATCAACAGCTGACTGATTTAATGCTTGGCGGTTTCCTATCTGCACTAACATTGGCTTCTATTGCTCGACTGCTAAACCTGAAATCATTCCTTCCCGTATGTCTGTATCTGTCTGCCTGTCTGTCTCTGCCCTGTCTGTCTGTCTCTTTCTCTCTCTTCCTCTCTAATTTTCTCTTTTGACTAATATGGTGATTTATCGACTTGGGAAATATGATATTATATCCCTTATATCGACCTTACCCAAAGGGCAGTAATTGTACAACATTTTCTCTCACACACACGCACCCACACACACACACACACTCTTTCACCCTCCCTCTCTCTCTCAACATGTCTCACTCTGCATTTCTCTCCATTGTTCTCTCTCTTTCTCTCCCTGTCTCCCCAGCGCTACGTATTATATATATATGTCTCACTGCTGTCATATCTTTTTCTCTTTCACTCTCCCCATTTCTCTCCAACTTCTAGCTCATTTTCTCTTTGTCTATCTCTCTCCATCTGCCTCTTTGATACTATGTCGTTCTCTGTCTTTTTGTCTGCCCCTTTGTCTCTATCTCCTCTCTCTATCTGTTATGTCTGTCTGTGTCTCTGTCTCAAAGTCTCACTCCGATCTTACCACTGTCTTTCTTTCTCTCATTTCACGACTCTATTTCTCTATCTGTCTCTCTTTCTCTCTCTCTCTCTTTCTCTCTGTATCAGACTCTATATTTTTCTTCTATCCTTCCCTTACATGTCTCTTTGATTTCCCTCTCTTTCCTTCCCCTCTCTCCGTATCTGTATGTCTGTCTCGCCCTCTCTTTTTCCCATTTTCTCTTTTGACCAATATTAGGATTTATCAACTTCGGAAATGAGATATCATATTCCTTAAATCGACCTCACCAAAGGACATATATACGTATAATATTCCCCCTCACACTCTCCATTTAAATCGCCCTCTCTCCATTTTCTCTCTTCATTTCCCTATCTTTTCTCTCTCTCTCTCTCCCTCTCTCTCTCCCTCTCTCTCTCTCTGTGCCTCTGCGTCGTGTTTCATATATGTCTAATTGTTGCAATGACTCTTTGTCACTCTGTCATTTTGTCTTATTATATGTCTCTGTCTCTGTATTCTCTCTATATCTGCTGTATATGTCCCTGCTTTTTTTCTCTAATTGTCTATCTCTATCGCCATGCCTATAAACCCCTCCATCTCCACTCTTCATCTCCTCTTTCATTTTACTCCTCCTTCGGTCTCATCCACTTTAATTCCGTCTTTTCCCACTAAAGATCTCTTCTCTCTTTCCCCTCTGTCTCTTTCCTTTCTCCCTCTTTCTCTCATCGTATCTGTATGTCTGTGTCTCTTCTGTCTTTTTTCTCTTTGTGTCTCTGTGTATGTCTGTGTGTTTCTCTGATTCTTTGTATGTCTTTATGTCTGTCTGTCTGTCTATCTGTCTGTGTGTATCTGTGTATCTATGTGTGGCTCTCTGATTTTTTGTCTGTCTGTCTGTATGTCTGTGTGTCTCTGTGTGTGTGTCTCCATCTCTGTCTGACTCTTCCATTCCCTCTCTATGCATCTGTGTCTATCTGTCTGCCTGTCTCTCTGCATATCTCCTTTTCGATCCATCCATCCATCTATCTATCTATCTATCTCTCTATCTATCTATCTATCTATCTATCTATCTATCTTATCTATCTATCTATCTATCTATCTATCTATCTATCTATCTATCTATCTATCTATCTATCTATCTATCTATCTATCTATCTATCTATCTATCTATCTATCTATCTATCTATCTATCTATCTATCTATCTATCTATCTATCTATCTATCTATCTATCTATCTATCTATCTATCTATCTATCTATCTATCTATCTATCTATCTATCTATCTTATCTATCTATCTATCTATCTATCTATCTATCTATCTATCTATCTATCTATCTATCTATCTATCTATCTATTTATCTATCTATCTATCTATTATCTATCTATCTATCTATCTATCTATCTATCTATCTATTTATCTATCTATCTATCTATCTATCTATCTATCTATATATCTATCAATCTATCCATCCTCCCATCCATCCATCCATCCATCCATCCATCCATCCATCCATCCATCCATCCATCCATCCATCCATCCATCCATCTATCTATTTATCTATCTATCTATCTATCTATCTATCTATCTATCTATCTATCTATCTATCTATCTATCTATCTATCTATATTTATTTATCTTTGGCGGCGCTATATATGGCTTTTGATTTCACTTAAATGACTATCCGGAATGTTTTTTTAAACTTCGGATATGAATGTGTTACTCAGATAAAACAGCAAAATATAACAGCAATAAAATAATAGAATCATTGGTTAAGAAGCTATGGAGTAGCAACAAAATACGAGTCTCCGATTTTTGAGCTGACAACAGATTTGCTGATTGAGATTGACAACAAAATAAGGTTTTAGAAAAGGAAAGTAAGAAATTTGGGCAGGTAACATTATTTGATTTTACCAGTGTTTGACATGCACATGTTTAGATCATTTCTGTATCATCTTACGCTATCACGTTGGGGTACGATCCTAACAAATTAATTCAATTTTACATCAAATCTGGTCGAGAAGTACCAGCATTGTTCATGGTGTTTACCTGTTTACCGTGTCTCATTAACACACACTTCACCCTGCAACAACTCATTTTCAGACCAATGTTTAGTGACCGGACTTCTGATTATTATGTAACCATCTGTTTAGTTCCTTTTACGTAAAGCATGTCTGACAATAGAAATTTAAATGGCACGAGTGTCCGCACCCGATGCCTTTATCCGACACGATAAGGGTAATTTTCTTTCTGACCCGGAGCTAGCTCTAGATTAAACTATATTACTGGGAAAATAACATAGACTTATTGTATATCTTACCTGTCAAATGGTTAAGCCAAATTTCACTGACATTTAGGAATTATTTCACATCCATGGAACCCAGTCGTCCAGGGTTTACACTGTTAATGTTTTTGGTCCCACCCTGCTTAGAGTTTGTTTGTTGCTATAAACACAATACAGGTACTTGTGACGTAATCACAGACATAACCCATCACATGACAAATTATCTATTATGCTAGAAAAAATAATCCCTAACATTTATGCAAATAACTGACAGGATAGTTCCCCACATTGCACGACTAACTTTTATGATGTCCATCACAATTATTAACGAACAAGTCCAAACGGGAAAACGTACAGGCAT
Organism: Azorinus chamasolen; assembly: GCA_963576725.1. Taxonomy (NCBI): domain Eukaryota; kingdom Metazoa; phylum Mollusca; class Bivalvia; order Cardiida; family Solecurtidae; genus Azorinus; species Azorinus chamasolen. The sequence goes on along the minus strand of OY755250.1, from coordinate 43,941,797 downwards.
ATCCTAATCTATACTCTGTCGTGATCTGACCTTGACATAACAACAATCTTAAGCGACAAAACGTAAACATATTGTTATTATTATAACTTTACGTGTAGGTTGTGTGCACAATGTCAACTCATCGGATGATCTAGTCTGTTCATTATATTTTCTCATTTTGCCAAGGAGTACAATGGACGCAATGAAGCTGAGTAATGGGTCTTTATGTTAAATTCAAAATATTATTGATTATTGCGCATAAAATGTAATACTATAACATGTATATGGACATTAAGTCTGTTTTAACTCTTTCAACATTGAGAATATATCGGTAACTTAAAGTGCCATCTCCTTATATTCTAGGGCATATTTTCTTCCAATTCCTCAAAGTCTGTGTCAGAGTGCCAAATAGTTTGGACCTGGATCGTTCTTAAGCTTTTGATTGGTCAGATGTGAGTTCTCAAGCTTTTAATTGGTCAGATTTGAGTTCTCAAGCTTTTGATTGGTCAGATTTGAGCCAAAGGCTTTCTAAAATGGCTACAACGTTAGATACCTTCCATACTTCGTTATGACTATTTTTTCCATGACTATTCAGTAGGTACTGAAATGTAGAATAAACATAGAACAGAGAAAGGGTTAAACAATGAGCTTATCCTGTCTAATATGAGGCTTTTATACTGATGAAGACATGAAATGTGTTGAAGTCTAGATTAATCAAGAAACACGAAATATGTCATGTTTGTAGTTATTATCAATAATCTTAAAAGAAATGAATCCGGAAACATCAGGATGTATTTACAACGAGTGTAGACCCCGATCTCGGAGGAGACACCGGAGGGGTCTAACGATTACTGATATGGCTTACACATGCGTTGACACGGTTCTCTTATACTGAATAGATATATCACATAACAATTATAGACCTGTCAATTTTTGAAACACGTACTTGAAAGGTCTAATCAATTGATCTCGAGTCATCCATGACTACATTTGTGTTATGTTTCATTAACAGCACTTAAGCGAAGTTAGGACTTAATAATGCCGTGGACGAAAATGTTGTTAATAATTTCAATTTGGATCGAAACACAACACTTGCAACTCTGAGAGCTCTTAAACAATGAAACTAGATTATTTTGTATATGGAAAATGATAAACAAGACAAGTGAAGCAAACGACATGTTGGCACACATTAAAGTAGTCAGTATACGTAAGGTTCACCGACATACAAATGTTGTTTGCTTAACTCATTCCTTCATAGGCTATTTTTAGATCCAACCACTTTGACTAAATCTACCGAAAAGGAGCATTAACTAGAGAAAAATATTTTGTTTAGAATTTCGAAGTTTGAAACCATTGCTCTATTTATCACAATGGTTTCACAGAGTGACTTTAACAGATGCGTCAAAAGGCTTCAATATGCGGGAATGGGTTGAAATATCGAACTAAAGAAATGTATATATGCTCTTTTGGGATAGCCCTCGCATATATATTCATCGTTATAACAAAAGACCAATAATGGATTACAAACATTCATTAAATTATTTCTGATCTAAAATACTTATTAACCTTTTGCTTGTATAAAATGTCATTAATTCAAGTTATAACTGTTCAATCTTTCTCTTTAGACGCTCTATACAGGTTTCGTTCTTACTCTATGTAAGCATATTTCAATCCTTCATAGACATTTACTCGAGGTCACTTTATATAGGTGTCATTCTTACTCTAGGTTTCACTCTTACTCTACGTTTTATTCTTATTGTAGGCTCCATTCTTACTGTAGGTTCCACTCTTACCCAATGGTGACTTTATATAGGTTTCACTCTTACTCTAGGTTTCATTCTTACTCTAGGTATCACTATTGTTCAATGGTCACTTTATATAGGTATCATTCTTACTCTAGGTTCTAGTCTTACTCTAGGTTTCATTCTTACTCTAGGTTACATTCTTACTCTAGGTTGCACTTTTACTCAATGGTCATTTTATATAGGTTTCACTTTTACTCTAGGTTTCACTCTTACTCTAGGTTTCATTCTTACGCTAGGTTTCATTCTTACGCTAGGTTTCACTCTAACTCTAGGTTTCACTCTTACTGTAGGTTTCATTCTTACTCAATGGACACTTTATACAGGTTTGATTCTTACCCTATGGACATTTTAAGCATATTTCGTTCTTTCGTTAAAGACACTTTCTATAGGTTTCACATTTACTCTAAGGTCACTTTAACCCTTTCCCTTATGTAAGCGCACTTTGACGTATCTGCAAACAGAGTAGACCCAGATCAGACGGCTCTGATTTGCTTATGGTGTAATATAGATCTGATTCTACAGCTTCTGCCTGGGCCAAAAAGTGATCTGTTCATATGCCATTATAAAACACAATCTTATCAATATATATGAGTTTATGACGTCATTATTTCCTATATGAATATTCATCATGGAAAGGTTTACACAGGTTTCACTCTTACTCTATGGACTCTTCATACAGGTTTCACTCTTACTCTATGGACTCTTCATACAGGTTTCACTCTTACTCTATGGACTCTTCATACAGGTTTCACTCTTACTCTATGGACTCTTCATACAGGTTTCACTCTTACTCTATGGACTCTTCATACAGGTTTCACTCTTACTCTATGGACTCTTCATACAGGTTTCACTCTTACTCTATGGACTCTTCATACAGGTTTCACTCTTACTCTATGGACTCTTCATACAGGTTTCACTCTTACTCTATGGACCTTTCATACAGGTTTCACTCTTACTCTGTGGACTCTTCATACAGGTTTCATTCCTACGCTATGGGCACTTTACACAGAGCTGATTCTTTATCTATAGACTCTTCATACAGGTTTCATTCCTACGCTATGGGCACTTTACACAGAGCTGATTCTTTATCTATAGACTCTTCATACAGGTTTCATTCCTACGCTATGGGCGCTTTACACAGAGCTGATTCTTTATCTATAGACTCTTCATACAGGTTACATTCCTACGCTATGGGCACTTTACACAGAGCTGAGTCTTTTTCTATAGACACTTTATGCAGGTTACACTTTCTAAATGTCAACTTAAGGCAGAGACTTCTCTTAATCTCTGTTGTCCTTTCAAGAAAGATTTCATTCGAACTAGATCTATATGGTCATTTTAGGAAGAATTCGTCTCTTTGGATATTTAAACATTTAGTCTATGTTATATAGAGCTTTGAATATGTGCATAAATTAGAGCAGTTGACGTATTAGAGAGCTAAATAGACCAAATGTTGCGTCCATTCTTTCTCAGCGTGCTAAAGGTTCACTGTATAATGATTGGGTTTACCGTGTTTAAAAGTCGATAAATGCAACAGGCGTGTAAAAAACCCTTTATTCACCAAACGTATTTGTAATTCAATATTTTATAACTCTTTGTTCGCTATAGTCGTATCTGCGTACCTAAGTGTTTAAAACATCTAGCGTTTTGATTCAGCCATTAACTCCATAAATAAACATTTCTACGCCTTTGTTAACAGAATAGACCAAGATCTTATAGGAGTCGTCAGATCAGGGTCTGGTCTCAATTCTACGAGTATGTCAGTATATAAATCCCTTATTCATTGTGCCATTATAAAACATAAACCATCTAGGAGCCGACTGATCTGAGTCAACTCTGTTTGCCAAGGCATGAACATGCGTTTATATAAGGAAAAGGGTTAAAATTAAGTACTGAAGACACGAATGAGTCAATTCTCTTAAATACAGTAGAACCTGTCTTAAGCGGATATTCATATCATTGTCATAATAAACTCGTTTCATAATAACAATTTGTAATGGATACCCAAGTAAGATCCTCTATGGACTCTCCATACAGGTTTCATTCCTACGCTATGGGCACTTTACACATTTCATTCGAACTAGATCTATATGGTCATCTTAGGAATAATTCATCTATTTGGATATTTAAACATTTAGTCTATGTTATAGAGCTTCGAATACGTGGATAAATTAGAGCAGTTGACGTATTAGAGAGCTAAAGAGACCAACCATTAAATGTTGAGTCCATTCTTTCTCAGCGTGCTAAATGATAGGGTTTACCGTGTTTAAAAGTGGATAAATGCAACAGTAAACCCCTTTATTCACCAAACGTTTTTGTAATTCAATATTTTATAACTCTTTGTTCGCCATAGACATATCATCCTAGGAGACTGGCATCATGCCATGTCACAACATTCAACTACCGGCATTGCTCGCATGTACATCATCCTGACACTGGTTTTGTACCAATGCACACATCCTGAATCCTGATATAAAACCATTTCACATCATCCTGACACCAGTATCACACCCACTTACGCCACCCAGGCAATGTCATTACGCCCTTTCAAATTATGTTGATATTAGCATGAAACCCATTCAAACCATACTAACACTGATGCTACACCTAGGAATATCATCACGACACTAGAGTTACATCAATCCATATTATCATGACATCGGTATTATAACATGGTGAAAAAGTTGTGACTCGACTGGGACTCGAACCCAGGGCCCCTGGCTTACCATGCCAACACTCTACCGACTGAGCTACCAAGCCACACAGTAAAGCCTATCACTTATTTCACCATAATCTCTACCCGGCTACAGGTATCACCTCCATTCACATCATCTGGACATTGGCCTAACACTATTCACATCATATTGACATTGCCATTGCATTATCCGGACACTGGTTTTAAACCCAGACACATCATAACACACAGACATGACACCTATCCACATCATGCTGGGGCTTACATTTTCCAAACACAGACCTTCGAAACGGTCACATTATACCTTTGTGGACCTTACAATAAGTCATATCATCCCGACAATGGCCTTACATCCATTTACAAATCATCCTGACACTGACATTACATAAAATTACACCACATCCTAACACCATCATTACACACACTTACATATCATCCTGACACTAGCATCATAGGCATTCACACATCATCCGATATTACAGATATTACGACCGTTCATATCATTCTGACACTAGCATCATAGACATCCACACATCATCCGATGTTACATATATAACGACCGTTCATATAATCCAGACACTGTCATTACACATACCTGCACACCACCATGCCACTGAAATTATATTATACACATTCACAAATAATCCTGACACTGGCATTATATTATATACATTCACACATCATCCTGGCACTGTCAGTACACATATCCGCACATCATCCTGACACTGTCAGTACACATATCCGCACATCATCCTGACACTGTCAGTACACATATCCGCACATCATCCTGACACTGTCAGCACACATATCCGCGCATCATCCTGACACTGGCAATATATTATACTCATTCACACATACTTCTGACTCTGGCATTCTATTTTACACATCAACACATTATCCTGACGCTGGCATTATAGCCATTAACATTTTTTAGCCTGTCACCCTGACATTGACATCATATTATACTTATCCACACATCATTATGACACTGACATCTGTCAGGATCATATTATACTCATTCACACATCGTCATGACACTTGACATTTTATTATACTCATTTACACGTCATCATAACACTGACATCATATTATACGATACTCATGCACACATGATCAGGACACTGGCATTACAACCAGTCACGTTATTCTGACACAGGCCATACACACAATATCCTCTTTCTGATAGCAGCTTCACAAACAGCCACAGTATCACGGCGTGTATATTACATCCGGACACATCACCCATTTGACAAGGACTTTATACCCATAATTGCAATCCTACCAAAGTCCTTATATCCAGTCGCAACATCCTAATATATACCTTAAATCCAGACACATTATCCTGAAATATACAGTACAACCAGTCACATCATTCTGACACAAACTGTACAACCAGTCACATCATTTGACACATACAGTATAACCAGTCACATCACCTGACATATACAGTATAACCAGTCACATCACCTGACACATACAGTACAACCAGTCACATCATCTAACACATACAGTACAGCCAATCACATCATCTGACATATACAGTACAACCAGTCACATGATTCTGACACAAACTGTACAACCAGTCACTTTAACATAGGCCTAAAAGACATTCGCATTATCATATAACATAAGTCTTACAACCAATTACAATATTGCGCACCTGAATATTATCCCGCCAAAAGTAAAGTAGACGTATGAGTCATGAAGGAAACACCACATACAAAACACACAACCGCACAAACATTACCACGACGAAATATACAGTAAATGTACATGCATATAAAATACACAGAGGGACGCACAAAGACATAACGAACAAACAATAGGATGAAGATGGAAGTACCGCCCTGGAAAGGTCAGTGACAAATGTCACTGGAGGTTAAACCGGTTTAGGGGTGCCGTACCTACACTTATTCCATCCCTACCCTAAAAGACAAACAGTGTAAAGAAACGTACCCCCTCTCCGACTAATCTACAACAACCGCGATGACAAATACAGTGGTAAATTGTATGTAAAACGAAAACATATTTAAGTGAAGCAAACTGTATCCACCTATCGCTAGTGTACTCAATGAAGAGTAACTGTAGAAAAGTTATAAAGTGTACGACAAAAAACGAAATAGTACAAAGATCCGACGTCCTCCCTCCGCTTCCGGATTTAAAAGGTCGTCTTCATAATGTACAAAACCGGAAATAGGGCAGCATGATTGCTAACTGTAAAAGGGTTGACAACCAGACATGCAGTATGTTGTAGTACTATAGGAATATGTCCCTTTTTTAATGAATTTTCTAACATATTTGATGAACAAAGTGAATAAATTGGTATGTCCAATTTCAAAGTTTTCTTAGTTTATGATAATAACAGATATCTATATCCTTGTTTAAGCTGCTTTTCAGTTAAAATGAGATTTCGACTGTTAAACCCGCCAATTTATCGTTAATTGAGTGGGCTATACTATAAGGTATTCAACAAAAGACGGTCAAGTTCAACTGTTCTAGTGTCATTATTAATAAACTCGTTGAGTTACTTGTAACTTGAAAACAGTGTTAACCCAGATTTATGAGGACAAGATTGGGACTATTTAATAGGATCTGCACTGTGATTAAAGGTCTACCCACAAGGATCGTATCGTGTTGAATCGAGTAGTTATATTATTCAAATAGTAAATAATACAATAAAAGGCTTAATCATTAGATCTAACCTTGTGAACATTGTGTGCAGTCGTTCGTCAAAAACACACTTAAAGTTAGAATTAAGAATATATGGACGAAATATGACTTACAACTTGCGACAAACATAAGTCAAGATGAAAGCACTTGTAATTCTACATGAGAGCTGGAGGCTCAATTGGATCTTAGTCTGAGTGAGGAAACCAAACAGAAAAGAAGCTAACGACATTTTAGGACATTGTGAAACATTCAGTTGCACGCTAAATATCTTAAATATTTCCTCTATAAGCTATTTTTGGATCCAACCTCTTTGAATCAATCTACCGAAAAGAAGCATTTACTAGAGAAAACGAAAATGTTATAATTATGCAGTAAAGAAACCACTGCGATAAATAGAGCATTTGCTCATATGGAGCAAATGCTCTACTGCTCTAATGCTCTATGGTTTCAAGAAGTGACTATTACAAAGGCATGGAAAGGTGTATTTACGGAGGACATATTTTCGTCTGCTTCGTTTTAGAGAATGTGATTGCTCTTTTTCTTCATAAAACCTTTATAAAATCAATAAACATTATACCATACAGTTTTGATCCTTATGAGACGCCCAGTTACTCGGCGTCTCATCTGGATCCAAACTGTTTGCTTATGGTATCACAGACACGTCATCACTGAATGGGTTAAAAGTACCGCATAATTAAAATGCACACTCCTACATTCAGATATATGACATAATGTTTATTATATATACAGCAAATACAAACTTTACTATGAACCTGATAAATAACTTTGTCATTCATATCCGAAAACACGTGCATACCTATAACACGTTTGTACTTAACAGAAATTGTAAACAATTTTTGCAAATTTGAAATCACTGTATATTACATACATGTATGTAAATCCTTTGAATGCGGAACAAATATATGTATAATACACCGTAGACTTACTGCAATTTTCTCTTTTCGCATTGCTACTTTTGCTTTCGAAGGATCTCCCACTTTAAGGATATATTTACAACAATGCGTTTCTCAGTTGCACAACTGATCACATCTCGTATGGTTTACCAGTAAAACAATTATTTCTCAATAAAAGTTCATGGGTTCATAATGAATGTAATCAACCATTATTGAATAATGGGCGCCCGTACATTCACAACCATATAATTTGCACAACATAACAGCATAAAAGTTAAAGTGCTATAATTGGACTTCATTTGGGATGTTTCTTCATAAAGATCTTCTGAATTTTGCCCTGTATTAAGCTACAATCTATTTGCATGTATCTGATATCCTACAAACGGAGTGCCCGCTTTAGAGATATTTAACCAGTATTCTATGGTCACTAACCTCATGCTTCACTTTAACTGTATGACGAACTTAGGTATATTTAACCCTATGGCAACTGTATATTTAGAAGTTTATACTGCCTGGCATCCACTACAGCGCCGAAGCCTTGCTGAAAGGTTACAGCATACATTTTGCTCGTTTCAGGAACCATTCGGAATCATCGGCGTTATTTGGCATGCATTCTGCATGCATTCGGGAGTGGCTTACGAAGCGTTGCGGAACAGACGCCTAAGTGACGCAGAAACATGACGAAACCTTGAGACTTACCTCAGGAATGCTTCCCGAATGGTTTCCGATCGTGCGGAAAGATTGCAGAAATGTCGCAGAAAATGCATTTGAGTTCCGAATCGTTGTAGAAAAATGCGGAAGGGTTGCCGATTTGAGAGTCTGTGTATATAATGGTGTCGCATATTTGAGTTTTCGAGTGGAAAAAGTGTCTCTTTGGAGTGGAAAATATGTTACCCCCTAGATTTAGACTAGATCCAAGTCGGGTGGAGCGGGGTTACATCCGGCTCCCAACACCTAATGACTGTGGGCCGGGATACATGGCACTATTATCATGTAATAAAGACCGACAGTCCTTTTACGTCCGGAACAGCCCTCTTATGATCGTTGTATTTTAATACCCTTTCTAACTGTTTGTATTACCTGATCCTTCTCATCATGCATAGTGTTTAGTTGTCGTATTATTTCAATATATGTGACTGTTGATTGCTTAAAAACCTCTCATACTAAATTGAGAAATACAGTAGAACCCCTCTAATGCGACCACTTAATGAATAAACATGGATGTCTTTATAAACAGGCGGTTGCTTAATGCAGGACAAAAGTAATGCAGAACACTCCTCAAAATGCTTTCTGCATTACATTTGTCCTGCATTAAGGTAACACCTGCATTTAGCACACATAATTATACATCTTTTAGGTGGTCGCATCAGCGGGGTTTTACTGTATTTATTTTCTCATGCCAGTTCTTTATTAATCGTACCCATGTTTGTCTCATGTTCATTATATCTTAATTTCAACACGCACTCACATTCGCGCACGCATACACGCACTCACGCACGAACATGTAGATATTCAACACTGCTGAACTAACATACGGCTAAATGAGTTTCAACCATTTGTTTCCAGACACCCTTATAAAGGACATAGACAAACAGTGTAGAATCAGATCAAAACCAGATTGCGGAAGGATCCCTCTGATCAAGTTCTGCACTGTTTGCTGAAAAATGGACGGTTCTAATGTATGATCTGGACGGGTTTACCTCAAATATATGGATTAATCGCAAACTAAACGCTTACGTTTGATTTATCGTCATGGTGATGATTTCTTTTACGGCTAGTTGCAGATATATATAATACAGTAAACACCCTCACAAACGTCTAAAATCAGTATCAAAGCCTGTATCTAACACATTCCCGCACATTGACGCATTTCGACCCCTCTGCTAAAGCCACTTTGTGAAACCATTGTGATAAATATAGCATTTGCTCCATAAGAGCCAATGCTTTATTTATCACAATAGTTTCAAAACTACACAAATCTAAAATTTTCATTTTCTCTAGTTAATGCTCCTTTTTTTGTAGATTTATTTACATAGGTTGGATCTTAAAAAAATTCCTATGAAGGAATGGGCTTATATATATTTTGTAGCTTAGGATGAAAGTCATGCAGAAAGCTCGTGTGTGTAATTTCTGCATGACTTTCACTCTGCCTACAACAACCACGCACCCATTCTTCGTTATTAAAATTCCGATTTAGAAGGCGTTTTTTTTGCCGCATATCCGTTTACAGCAGGCCATATATCATGTGTATAAAATACATGGGCGCTGTACTATGGAAGACAATTTTGTACAGTATAACTACATTGGGCTGGTTTGTATCCAAACTAATAATCGTCTGCACAAACTGTCGTCTGCTTTAAGTTTCATAAATGACTTTCTTTCAATTTCGTTTTTTCTCTAACGTTAAATGTGCCAAGCAGTTTGTACCCTGGTCCAGAGGTTATAAAACCTTTTGCTTGAGTCTGAGATCATTCTCAAGCATCTGGTTGGTCAGATTCTGAGCTTGCCCAGGGTATGGGACCATGCTTATAAAACGTTTAGTTGAGTCTGAGTTCGTTCTCAAGTTTTTGATTGGTCATATTTGAGCCTTTGGCTCAAATCTGACCAATCAAAAGCTTGAGAACTCAAATCTGACCAATCAAAAGCTTGAGAACGAAACTCAGACTCAACTAAAAGCTTTATAAGCATGGACCCTGATCAGATAGTTGAGAATGATCCTAGCTTCTGCCTCAGAAGTTTTGAGTTATTCGACATGCAAGACGCGGAATTATTCGATATCTAAGACGCTAAATAATTCGACATGCAAGAGGTCGAGTTATTGTAAGACGCCGAGTTAATAGATATGTAAGACGCCGAGTTATTCGGAATGTAAGACGCCGCATTATTTGATATGTAAGACACCGAGGTATTCGATATATGTAAGACACCGAGGTATTCGATATGTAAGACACCGAGTTATTTGGTATGTAAAGACGCCGCGTTATTTGATATGTAAGGAACAGAGGTATTCAACATGTAAGACGCCGAGTTATTTGATATGTAAGACACCGAGGTATTCGATATGTAAGACGCCGAGTTATTCAACATGTAAGACGCCGGATTATTCAACATGTAAGACGCCGAGTAAATAGACATGTAAGACGCCGAGTTATTTGATATACAAGACGCTGAGTTATTCGACATATAAGACGTCGAACTATTCGGTATATAAGACGCCACGTTATTCGATATGTTAAACGACGAGTTATTCGACATGTAAGACGCCGAGTTATTCGATATATAAGACACTGAGTTATTCGACATATAAGACGTCGAACTATTCGGTATGTAAGACGCCACGTTATTCGATATGTTAAACGACGAGTTATTCGACATGTAAGAGGCTCGGGTTATTCGATATTTAGGACGCCGAGTTATTCGATATGTAAGACAACGAGTTATTCAACATGTAAGACGCGTCGAGTTATTCGATATTCAAGACGTCGAGTTATTCGATATGTAAGACGCCGAGTTATTTGATATGCAAGACGCCAAGTTATTCTACATGTAATACGCCGAGTTTTTCTACATATAAGACGCCGAATTATTCGATATGTAAGACGCGCCGAGTTATTCGATATGTAAGACGCCGAGTTAATCGATATGTAAGACGCCGAGTTAATCGATATGTAAGTCGCGCCGAGTTATTCGATATGTAAAACGACGAGTTTTTTTTAATATGTAAGGCCCCGAGTTATTCGACATGTAAGACGCCGAGTTATTCTACATGTAATACGCCGAGCTTTTCTATATATAAGACGCCGAGTTATTCGATATTTAAGATGCTGAGTTATTCGACATATAAGACGCCGAGTAATTTTATATGTAAGACGCCGAGATTTTCGATATGTAAGGCGCCGATTTATTCCACAGGGATCTGGACCGCTTCATTGGGATCTATATGTACTATATAATAACAAGGGTTCCAACTAGCAGAGCGGACATCTGTGTATCAATGCAACAATGATTTTCTCAAAATTTCACGTGTTTTTAGGGTCATTGACAAACGTTCGTTCACTCCGGTTATTCACACAGCAATAACCTGGCTATTTGTAGTTCAAAAAATGGCATGAGTCAATAAAACGAATCAATTCTAACACCCACCTCCAATTATTTAGTCCTCAGCATCAAAAGAATGATGTAAAACTAGCGAGTTTTGTCAGTTTGCTTCAAATCGTCGAGGAAGGAGCAACTGTACGTGACGTCACGGATTTTCCAATTTTTCCTTCGCTCATCCAATGAAATGGCTCCATTCAAATTTGTTGCAAAATGGCAGCATCCGAAATAAATACATAACGAGAGACGGAAAGGCCGCTGTTGCTAGTTGCTTATTCATTAAGAGGACAAAACGAATGGAGATTGGTGATATATACCCAAATGAAGCGGTCCAGACCGCTGTGATTTATTCGATATGTAAGCTCCCCTATTACAGCAAGCACTATGAGTCGTTTTCCGGCAACCATGGCGACACAAGAGGTAATGGAGGAACTCACTTCTATCTTAATTGGACTCTCATTTAACCCTTTCCCTGATGAATATTGATGTTTGAAATAATGACGTCATGAATATTAATAAAACTATTTTTATAATGGTATATGAAGAGAGGACATTTTTGGTTCAGGCAGAAGCTGTAGAATCAGACGTATATTACACCATAAACAAACAGAGTAGACCTATAGGGACCGTCTGATCTGGGTCTACTCTGTTTGCAGATACGTCAAAATGCGCTAACATAGGGGAAAGTGATAAACGACTTTTGGCAGCATTGCAAATAGAGTAGACCCAGATCATACAGCTTATGCTCTGTTTGTTTATGAAATGATACCGATCTGACTCTGTAGCGTCTGTCTCAGGCAAAAAACGTCCGTATCAAAATGAGGTTAATAACACACATGCAGAAATAACTTTGGGTGTGTTATAATGTCTGCCCCATCTCATTTCATCCGAAAGATAAATGGAAACATAAACCCAGTCTCTCGTGGCAGAAATGATTCAACCATTTACTCCATAAATACACATTTCTACGCCTTTGTAAACAGAGTAGACCCAGATCTGGTCAGGGTCTGGTCTGTTTATAGATATAGATACAATTCCACGATTCTGTCAGTATATAAATCCCTTATTCATTGTGCCATTATAAAACATAAAACATTATAAAACCTCTAGGAGCCGACTGATCTGAGTCAACTCTGTTTGCAAAGGCATGAACATGCGTTTATATAAGGGAAAGGGTTAAAATTAAGCATTGGAGAGTACCGAAGACACGAATGGGTCAATTCTCTTAAATACACTAGAACCTGTCTTAACCCTTTCCCTCATATAAACGTGTTTTCACGCATTTGCAAACAGAGTAGACCCAGACCAGACGGCTCCTAGAGGAGATGTCCGATCAGGGTCTACTCTGTTTGCTAATAGAATTTAATAGATCTGTTTCTTTGCTTTCTAAAATGTCTACAATGGTCCGCCTTGAATATTTCTTTATAACTATTAAGCGGATATTCATATCATTATCATAATAAACTCGTTTCATAACAATTTGTAATGGACACTCAAGTAAGATCCTCTATATATCAATTTAAGAGTTTAAAAAGCTGGAAGAACAAGTTAGTTTGGAATGGTATTTATAATAGAATTCTTAAATAGTATACTAATACAAACACACCCGTGTATTTATCTTCATTGTATGACTTTTATGCACAATTTCATACAAAAAAGAACACTTTCCGGAAGGACCGGAAAAAATATATATCTAAAAACAGGTAGTGTAGTGGGGAGCTCTATTGCCAATCACAGCATAGCTCCGCCTCTTTATGTTAATTACCCACCGGCCCTCTCTGATAGCGTTTTAGGCTAGGGACAGTTTACTTGTAGCATTCATATAGTGTGTATTAACTATGTATCTAGACCAATAATTAAAGTGCTTAAATGTTCAATCGTTATTCCGTCTGTAAGCCCTACTACCACGAGGACATAACAGGTATGGTCAGTAAATTCCGGTCGGATGAAGAGATAAGTATGAACTAATACATTTTCAAAACTGACTGTTGGACTATTTTGCGGTAAAATGAGTTTCACGCATTGTGCCCAGTGTCCCTTATATAGGAGACAGGTAAACAGTGCAGACCCATATCTTGAAGGAACCTACTCATTATTTTATACACGGTTTGCTGAATCCCTCTGTGTATAAATTGCACATACAAAGAAATAGTTTTGTTGTATCCATCAGCATGTAAAATGGAGGTTTTACTTTAACTTTTTACTCCATGAACGGGTTCAATAGTTCGATCTAGACGGGTTTACCGTAACTGTATACTCCATGGACGGGTTCCAAAGTAAGTTCTAGACGGGTTTACGTTAGCACGTTACTCCGTTAACGGTATCCAAAGTTAGATCTGGACGGGTTTACCTTAACCCTTTACTCCATGGACGGGTTCCAAATTTAGATCTAGACGGGTTTACCTTAACTCTTTACTCATGGACGGGTTCCAAATTTAGATCTAGACGGGTTTACCTTAACTCTTTACTCATGGACGGGTTCTAAAGTTAGATCTAGACGGGTTTACCTTAACCAGTTACTCCATGGACGGGTTCCAAATTTAGATCTAGACGGGTTTACCTTAACCCTTTACTCCATGGTCGGGTTCCAAAGTTAGATCTGGGCGGGTTTACCTTAACTCTTTACTCATGGACGGGTTCCAAATTTAGATCTAGACGGGTTTACCTTAACTCTTTACTCCATGGACGGGTTCTAAAGTTTGATCTGGACGGGTTTCTGTTAACCCATTACTCCATGGACGGGTTCCAAAGTTATATCTGGACGGGTTTATGCTAACCCTTTACTTCATGGACGGGTTTACGTTAACCATTTACTCCAAGAACATGAATGTAAGAAATAATCTAATCATGAATATTAATTTATTTTTATAATGTCACATGAACACAGGAAAGTCTGGCCATAGCAGCAACTGCTGTATCATAGCTATATTTTTTTTATAAGCAAATAGAGCTTAGAAACTTAAACTCCTCTAATCTGGGTCTACGCTTTCCGCAAACGCGTAAAAGGGCAATTATATGGAGTAAAGGGTTGAATAAAACGAAAATAAATAGGTTAGTCGTTGATTAGACGCGTACGTTTGTTTCATCACCATGGTGATGTTTTCTTACACGGCTGGTTGCAGATATATACAATACCGTACCATCCCCTCACATCCGTCCTTAATTAAAACCGACGTCGGACTTCAAATACATGTGGTAGCTTTCCTCCATAAATAAGCCATTCTACGCCTTTGCAAAAAGAGCAGACCCAGATCAGACGGCTCCCATAGAAGCCGTCTGATCAGGGTATTCTCTGTTTGCTTCTAGAATAATATAGATCTGATTCTTTATTTCCTACTTTGGCAAACACATGTTTTAATATGTCACTTTAATAATTAATCTAATTAATATCCATGATGTCATTATTTTTACATGGACATTCATGGATATTCATGTAAGCAATAATGAAACATTTGAATTTGATTAGATTAAACTTATAGTAATATATGGATACATGGCATTTTGACCATGACAAAAACTGCAGAACCATATATATAGTATTTTATGAGCAAACAGAGGCGACCCTGATCAGACAGTTCTCACAGGAATCGTTTGATCTGGATCTACTCTATTTGCCAAGGTATAGAAAGGCATATTTATGGAGAAAAGGTTCCCAAACTGGAAAAATGATGTCTGCTTACTTTCTTACTTGCTGAAATAAGTTTTGCTGACTTGACTTCGGAGATCGTTCCATCCTTTAAGAAACTATTAACCGAATCTCAAACAGCCTGGATTCTGATCAGACCCCGAGTTAGATGGCGCCTCATCACTTTTCGGTCATCTGTCTGTCCATCTGTCTGTCTGTTTGTCACACATTGCAAGGTTGAGATTTTAGTCCAGCCTTTGCAAACAGAGTTACTGAGTAAACCCAAATCAGACAGCTGCTATAGGAACCAAATCTCCTCTTTCTGATAGCAACTTCACAAGCAGCCACAGTATCACGGCGTGTATATTACATCCTGGCACATCACATATTTGACAAGGACTTTATACCCATAATTGCAATCCTACCAAAGTCCTTATATCCAGTCGCAACATCCTAATATATACCTTAAATCCAGACACATTATCCTGAAATATACAGTACAACCAGTCACATCATTCTGACAAATACAGTACAACCAGTCACATCATCTGATACATACAGTGCACCCAGTCACATCATCTGACACATACAGTACAACCAATCACATCATCTGACACATACAGTACAACCAATCACACAATCTGGCACATACAGTACAACCAGTAACATCATCTGACACATACAGTGCAACCAGTAACATGATTCTGACACAAACGGTACAACCAGTCACATCATCTGACACATACAGTACAACCAGTAATATGATTCTGACACGAAGTGTACAACCAGTCACTTCATCTGACACATACAGTACAACCAGTCACATCATCTGGCACATACAGTACAACTAGTCACATCATCTGGCACATACAGTACAACCAGTCACATCATCTGACACATACAGTGCAACCAGTAACATGATTCTGACACAAACTGTACAACCAGTCACATCATCTGACACATACAGTACAACCAGTCACATCACCTTACACATACAGTACAACCAGTCACATCATCTGACACATACAGTACAACCAGTCACATGATTCTGACACAAACTGTACAACCAGTCACTTTAACATAGGCCTAAAAGGCATTCACATTATCATAACATAAGCCTTACAACCAATTACAATATTGCGCACCTGCATAATTATTATCCCGCCAAAAGTAAAGTAGATGTATGAGTCATGAAGGAAACACCAAATACAAAACACACAACCGCCCAAACATTACCACGACGAAATATACAGTAAATGTACATGCATATAAAATATATAACTGTAAAAGGGTTGACAACCAGACATGCAATATGTTATAGTACTATAGGATTATGTCCCTTTTTTAATTAATTTTCTAACATGTTTGATGAACAAAGTGAGAACATTGGTATGTCCAATTACAAAGTGTTCTTAGTTTATGATATCTATATCCTTGCTTAAGCTGCTTTTCAGTTAAAAATAATAAATCGACTGTTAACACCGTCAATTTATTGTCAATTGAGTAGGCTATGCTATACAGTATTCAACAAAAGACGGTCAAGTTCAACTGTTATCAGTATTCATAAGCTCGTCGAGTAACTAGTAACTTGAAAACAGTGTTAACCCAGATTTATGAGGACAAGATTGGGACTATTTAATAGGATCTGCACTGTGATTATAGGTCTACTCACAAGGATCGTGTCGTGTTGTATCGAGTAGGTATATTATTCAAATAGTAAATAATACAATAAAAGGCTTAATCATAAGATCTAGCCTTGTGAATATTGTGTGCAGTCGTTCGTCAAAAAAACACTTGAAGTGAGAATTTAAGAATACATGGACAAAATATGACTTACAACTTGCGACGAACATAAGTCAAGATGGAAGCATTTGTAATTCTACATGAGAGCTGGTGACTCAATTTGTGGATCTTTATTTGAGTGGGGAAACCAAACAGAAATGAAGCTAACGACATTTTAGCACATTGTAAAACATTCAGCTGCACGCTAAATATCTGAAACCTTTCAGTCTGCTGGACATATTTTCGTCTGCTTCGTGTTCTTTATAAAAACAATAAGCATAATACCATACAGTTTGGATCCGAGTTACTCAGCGTCTCATCTGGATCCAAACTATTTGCATATGGTATCACAGACACGTCATCACTGAATCACGTCATCATCATGGCACTGAATGGGTTAAAAGTACCGCATAATTAAAATGCACACTCCTACCTTCAGATAAATGACATAATGTTTATTATATATACATGTATACTGCAAATATAAACTTTACCATGAACCTGGTAAAGAATCAGCATAAATACTCTAATATGTTTGTCATTCATATCCGAAAACACGTGCATACCTATAACAAGGTTGTACTTAACAGAAATTTAAAACAACTTTTGCAAATTTAAAATCACTGTATATTACATACATGTATGTAAATCCTTTGAATGCGGAAAAAATAATATATTGTATTGTTTACCATTAGAGCAATTATTTCTCAATAAAAGTTCATGGATTCATAATGAAAGTAAGCAGTAATCAATAATGGGTGTTCGTACATTCACAACTTGCAATTGGCGTTCGTACATTCACAACTTGCAATGGGCTTTTGTACATTCACAACTTGCAATTGGCGCTTGTACATTCACAACTTGCAATGGGCGTTCGTGCATTCACAACTTGCTATTGGCGTTTGTACATTCACAACTTGCAATGGGCGTTCGTACATTCACAACTTGCAATTGGCGTTTGTACATTCACAACTTGCAATGGGCGTTCATACATTCACAACGTGCAATGGGCGTTTGTACATTCACAACTTGCAATGGGCGTTTGTACACTCACAACTTGCAATGGGCGTTTTGCAATTCAGCTACTTGATTTTGATCTAATATTCACACGAATTTGTGTTTATGCACGTTATTGCCTGTC
Source organism: Azorinus chamasolen (assembly GCA_963576725.1). Taxonomy (NCBI): domain Eukaryota; kingdom Metazoa; phylum Mollusca; class Bivalvia; order Cardiida; family Solecurtidae; genus Azorinus; species Azorinus chamasolen. The sequence goes on along the minus strand of OY755250.1, from coordinate 43,923,091 downwards.
TGTTTTCCATATAATTTGCACAACATAACAGCATAAAAGTTAAATTCCTAAAATTCGTCTTCATTTGGGATGTTTCTTTATAAAGATATTCTGAATTTTGCCCTGTATTAAGCTACAATCTTTCTTCGTGTATCTGATATCCTACAAACAGCGTGTCCGCTTTAGAGATATTTAACCTGTATTCTATATGGTAACTTACCTCATGCTTCACTTTGACCCTTCTCTTGCTGAATTTTAAAAATCAGTTCTCCTTCTTTACCCATTCCCTGTTGTATATTTACATATATCTTCACTGTGTACAATCATTTCGCTGTAAACTCACTGCTGTGGAGTGCACTGGTTGCACAATCAACTTGTAAATAGTGCAGACCCTTATGAGACAGCTCCTGAAGGAGCTGTCTCATCTGGGTCTTCACTATTTACAGGTAGGTATATTGACGCGAATAGCAAGCGAAGACTTAACTGTATGACGAACTTTAGTTAACATTATGAGAACTGTAGATATGCTGATGCTTTAGAAATTTATACTGCCTCGGCCCTGGCATCCACTACAGCACCGAAGCCTTGCCGAAGGGTTGCAGCATACATTTTACTCGTTTAGGGAACCATTCGGAATTTTGGGTTTATTTGGCATGCATTCAGCATGTATTCGGGAGTGACTGACGAAGCATTGCGGATCACAGTTGCCGAAGTAACACCGAAACATGCCGAAACCTTGATAATTGCCCCCGAATGATTCCCGAATTGTTATCGATCGTGCGGAAAGGCTGTGGAAACGTCGCAGAAAATACCGAAGAGGCCGAGTCGTTGCAGAAATCAAGGCGGAAGGGTTGCTGATCTGAGAGTCTGGGTTTATAACGATGCCGCATGGAATAGATGTCTCTTTGGAGTGGAAAAAATCTAGACCAGATCAAAGCTATATGGAGCGGGGTTACCTCAGTCTCCCACAACCAAATGGGATGTTGGCCGGGATACATGGCACCATTATCATGTAATAAAGAGTGACAGTCCTTTCACGCCCGGGCCAGCCCTCATTTGATTGATTTATATTCATACCATTTCTAACTCCATGTGTTACCTGATCCTTTTCCCTATGCACGATGTTTAGTTGTCGTATTATTTCAATATATGTGACTGTGGATTGCTTAAACACCTCTCATATTGAATTGAGAAATAAACATGTACATGTATTCATTTCCTCATAATAGTTCTTAATGAATCGTACTCATGTATGTCTCATCTTCATTATATCTTAATTTAACACACACGCACGCACGCACACGCACGCAAGCACACACGCATACACATGTAGATATTCAAGACTGTTGAACTATTATACGGACAAATGAGTTTCAACCATTTGTTCCAAGTGAACCTTATAAAGTACATAGACAAACAGTGTAGAATCAGATAAAAACCAGATTACGGAAGGATCCCTCTGATCCGATTTTACATTGCTTGCTGAAAAATGGACGGGTTCTAATGTATAATCTGGACAGGTTGACCTCAAATATATGGATTAATCGCTAACTAAACGCATACGTTTGATTTATCGCCTTTGTGATGATTCCTCTTACGGCTGGTTGTAGATATATACAATACAGTAAAAACCCTCAAAATGTCTAAAATTAGTAACATAGCCTGTCCCTGATGAATATTCATGTAGGAAATAATGACACAGGACAGTTCGGCTCAGACAGAAACTGTAGAATCATATATATAATACATCATAAGCAAACAGAGAAGACCCGGATCAGACTGGTCCTATAGGAGCCGTCTGATCTAGGGCTGTTCTGTTTGCAGATGCGTCCAAAGGTTAACCCATTCCCATGTATATATAAGAGCAAATGCTCTATTTATCACAATAGTTTCAAATCTACACAAATCTAAAATTTTCTTTTTCTCTAGTTAATGCTTTTTTTGGTAGATTTATTCAAAGGGTATGATTTTAAAAAAAGCCTATAATGGAATGGGCTAATATATGCGGTAGCTTAATATAGGGTGAAAGTCATACAGAAAGCTCGTGTGTGTGTTTTCTGCATGACTTTCACTCTGCGTAAAACACCCCAGCACCCATTCTTCGTTATTAAAATTTCGATTTAGAGGTTTGTTTTGCCGCATATCCGTTTACAGCAGACCATTATACCATGTGTAAAAAATACAGGGGCGCTGGTCTATGGAAGACAATTTTGTACAGTAAAACTACGTTGGGCTGGTTTGAAGCCAAACTACTATTCGTCTGCAAGAACTATCGTCTGCTTTAAGTTTCATAATTGACTTTCTTTCAATTTCTTTTTTTCTCTAACGTAAAAGGCATGCTAAGCAGTTTGTATCCTGGCCCCGAGGTTATAAAACCTTTTGCTTGAGTCTGAGATCATTCTCAAGCATCTGGTTGGTCAGATTCTGAGCTTCCTCAAGAGTTTTGAGTCATTCGACGCCGAGTTATTCGATATATAAGACTCTAAATAATTCGACATGTAAGACGCCGCGTTATTCAACATGTAAGACGCCGTTTAAATAGATATGTAAGACGCCGAGTTATTCGGTATGTAAGACGCCGCGTTATTTGATATGTAACACACCGAGGTATTCGATATGTCAGACACCGAGGTATTCGATATGTAAGACACCAAGGTATTCGATGTGTAAGACACCGAGGTATTCGATATGTAAGACGCCGAGTTAATCAACATGTAAGACGCGGAGTTAGTCTACATGTAAGCCGTCGAGTTATTTGATATGTAAGACGTATAATGTAAGACACCGGGTTTTTTGGTATGTTAAGACGCCCAGTTATTTGATATGTAAGACACTGATGTATTCGATATGTAAGACGCCGAGTTAATCAACATGTAAGACGCGGAGTTAGTCTACATGTAAGCCGTCGAGTTATTTGATATGTAAGACGTATAATAATTAAGTTAGTTATTCAACATATAAGACGCCGAGTTAGTCAACATGTAAGCCGCCGAGTTATTCGATATATAAGACTCTAAATAATTCGATATGTAAGACGCCGAGTTATTCGACATGTAAGACGCCGAGTTATTCTACATGTAATACGCCGAGCTTTTCTATATATAAGAAGCCGAGCTATTCGATATTTAAGATGCTGAGTTATTCGACATATAAGATGCCGAGTAATGTTATATGTAAGACGCCGAGCTTTTCGATATGTCAGGCGCCGATTTATTCGATATGTAAGCTTCCCCTATTACAGCAAGCACTATGAGTCGTTTTCGGGCAACCATGGCGACACAAGAGGTAATGGAGGAATTCACTTCTATCTGAATTGGACTCTCATTTAACCCTTTCCCTGATGAATATTGATGTTTGAAATAATGACGTCATGAATATTAATGAAACTATTTTTATAATGGTATATGAAGAGAGGACATTTTTGGTTCAGGCAGAAGCTGTAGAATCAGACGTATATTACACCATAAGCAAACAGAGTAGACCTATAGTAACCGTCTGATCTGGGTCTACTCTGTTTGCAGATACGTCAAAATGCGCTAACATAGGGGAAAGTGATAAACGACTTTTGGCAGCATTGCAAATAGAGTAGACCCAGATCATACAGCTGATGCTCTGTTTGTTTATGAAATGATACAGATCTGACTCTGTAGCGTCTGTCTCAGGCAAAAAACGTCCGTATCAAAATGAGGTTAATAACACTCATGCAGAAATAACTTTGGGTTTGTTATAATGTCTGTTCCATCTCATTTCATCCGAAAGATAAATGGAAAGATAAACCCAGTCTCTCGTGGCAGAAATGGTTCAACCATTTACTCCAAAAATACACATTTTACGCCTTTGTAAACACAGTAGACCCAGATCTGATTAGGGTTCTACAATTCTACGATTCTGTCAGTATATAAATCCCTTATTCATTGTGCCATTATAAAACATAAAACATTATAAAACCTCTAGGAGCCGACCGATCTGAGTCAACTCTGTTTGCAAAGGCATGAACATGCGTTTATATAAGGGAAAGGGTTAAATTTAAGCATTCGAGAGTACCGAAGACACGAATGGGTCAATTCTCTTAAATACAGTCGAACCTGTCTTAACCCTTTCCCTCATATAAACGTATTTTCACGCATTTGCAAACAGAGTAGACGCAGATAAGACGGCTCCTAGAGGAGCCGTCCGATCAGGGTCTACTATGTTTGCTAATAGAATTTAATAGATATGTTTCTTTGCTTTCTAAAATGTCTACAATGGTCCACCTTGAATATTTCTTTATAACTATTTTGTTAATGAATATTCATTAGGTATTGAACTTTGAAATAAATATTGAACAGGTAAAGGGGTTAAGCGGATATTCATATCATTATCATAATAAACTCGTTTCATAATAACAATTTATAATGGACACTCAAGTAAGATCCTCTATATACCAACTTAAGAGTTTAAAAAAGCGATTTTCTGAAAGAACAAGTTAGTTGGGAATGATTTTATAATAGAATTCTTAAATAGTATATTAATACAAACACACCTATGTTTTTATCTTCAGTGTATGACTTTTATTTAACTATGTAGCTAGACCAATAATTAAAGTGCTTAACTGTTCAACCGTTATTCCGTCTGTAAGCCCTACTACCACGAGGACATAACAGGTATGGTCAGTAAATTCCGGTCGGATGAAGAGATATATGAACCAATACACAGGGGGGGGGGTCGTGGGTCTACATGGTCTAAGAGGTCAAACAAATTAATTTGGTCGATTTAGTGTTATATTAATATAACACTAAATTCGACCCAATCAAATTTTATTTACCTTTTAGACTATGTAGACCCATGAAATGGCCCCCTGTGAACCAATACATTTTCAAAACTGACTGTTGGACTATTTTGCGGTAAAATGACTTTCAAGTATTTGTGCCCAGTGTCCCTTATATAGGAGACAGGTGAACAGTGCAGACCCAGATCTTGAAGGAACCTACAGAGACCTAAAAGAGCAGACCCAGATCAGACGGCTATAGGAGCCGTCTGATCAGGGTCTTCTCTGTTTGCTTCTAGAATAATATAGATCTGATTCTTTATTTCCTACTTTGGAAAAATCATGTTTTAATATGTCACTTTAATAATTAATATAATTAATATTCATGATGTCATTATTTTTACAAGAACATTCATGGATATTCATGTAAGAAATAATTACACATTTGATATTGATTAGATTAAACTTTATAATAGTATATGGATACAGGGCATTTTGACCATGACAAAAACTGCAGAACCATATCTATAGTATTTTAAAAGCAAACAGATGCGACCCTGATCAGACAGTTCTCACAGGAATCGTCTGACCTGGATCTACTCTATTTGCCAAAGTATAGAAAGGCGTATTTATGGAGAACAGATTCCCAAACTGGAAAAATGATGTCTGCTTACTTTCTTACTTGCTGAAATAAGTTTTGCTGACGACTTCGGAGATCGTTCCATTTTTTAAGGAACTGTTAACCGAGTCTCAAACACCCTGGATTCTAATCAGACCCCGAGTTAGTTGGCGCCTCATCTTGACCTAAGCTATTTGAAAATGCCAGCCTCCGTGTCGTGCATGGGAAGGGCTCGTCCGAATTCGGTTCGACATTATAACAGTGATTATGTTATAAAATGTACTTAGTTACAGTCTACTTTCAGTCCGAATGACGGCTCAGTCGATTTCACATTTACTCCACTGGTCATTAAGCCATTCGCCTACAATATTGAGCACTGCTAACATGCAGCCGCAGTACCGACTAGTGACCCCCACAGGTACCAATAATTGAATTTTAACCCCTTGGTTGAGAGGAAGCAACATCGTGCGGTCGGGAGACACTAAAAACGTCTCTGAAGGGGCCAGGATTTGAACTTCTGACCTCAGGATTGGAAGTCAAGCGCCTTACCACTAGCCCACGTAACCACCACTGCACCGCCATTTATCAAACTTGCTAAAAAGGGTTGTCACGGTCAGTGACAAATGTCACTGGGGGTTACTAAAATCGTCATTTCTCCATCCAACCCTGTACTGTGACCACCCTGTAGAATCATCTCGAAGAGAGACGATTCTAAGGAAAGGTCACATACATGTAATAAATTGGTTTAAGTTGAGAAATAAAGGAGGTCTTCTTGAAACTGTTTAAATTCACGCATCTTATCTGTATTCATGCTTATAAAGCTTTTAGTTGAGTCTGAGTTCATTCCCAAGATTTTGATTGGTCAGATTTGACCAAAAGCTTTAGAACTCAAATCTGACCAATCAAAAGCTTGCACCTAGGACCTCACGACACGACCAAATAAAAGGCATAACAGTACGTGCTTCTGTTGGGAAGAGAACTCTGGTCTCCATTATGGAATGCAAACTACCTATCTTTTCTGTGAAACGTTCGGGTTCCTCTTCAAGTATGTTTCCTTTTCTCTCCTAAATGCCCATTTCGGTAGATTTATTCAAAGAGGTTGGGACTAAAAATAGCCCTAAGAGGAATCAGTTGCGTTGTTTTGAAACCATTGTGATAAAGGAGTATTTGCTCCATAGAATTCCAAAATGCGTCAGTAGGAGGTATTGGGTTGACCATTTTACCAATTATAACGCATTTTGAGGTACAGTAAAACCCCGCTAATGCGACCACCTATAATATACCTCTAGATGGTAGAGGCAGGTGGTAGCTTAATGCAGGACAAAAGTAATGCAGAAAGCTTCTTTCTGCATTACTTTTGTCCTGCATTAAGCAGACACCTGCTTATTAAGACACACATATTTATTCATTAAGTGGTCGCATTAGAGGGGGTTTACTGTATTTACAAATATAGTAGACCAAGATCAGATGTTTCTTATAGAGGCCGTCTGACCAGGGTCTGATCAGGATCCAAACTGCTCTGCGTTCGTTTAGTGATTGAAAAGCTTGAACTAATCATTAGTCAATAAAGATTTCAGCAGGTCAGCAATAACATACAATGGTAATGTTTACTAGGGTCGATCTAATAAAACTCTTGCAGATCAGACAACTGCCATTCCGCTGTGCGATATAGTACATTTCACTGACGTGCATTCAATGGATACGAAAGACGTTTTTATAACACGGCATGCCGAGAAAATCAAGATATACTAATTCTAACATGAAAAAGACTCTGTAAAGTTAGTTTTGGCTAAGTGTGTGCAAAACATCCACATAATATACCATTGTTTAGGAAAAGCGCAAGCCTATACACATATTAGTCACGTGACGAAATCACGTGACCATAATATGAATGAAAGTATTCTCCCAGTGACACTTTCCTGGGGGGACCAAAGTGTCTGTTTAGTGGCAATAATATCATTCAACTACCACAAAAGATCACGAAAAGAATGCCATCTGTAGCGCTTAGAATTCAGTTTGTGCTGGTGCCTTAAATAAACCATTATGTTCCCAAAGTTTTGTAATCCATTAGCATGCAGTTTCCCTTATATAGAACATAGCAAAACGTGTAGATCCGAATCAGAGTACTCCTGAAGAATCCCTCTGATCAGGGTCTGCACTGCTTGCTGAATCCATCGGTGTCAATGACGTATACAAGCAATGTTTTGATCGCTGTGCCCCATTAACCCTTTTCCTAATATAAATGTGTTTTCACGCATTTGCAAACAGAGTAGACCCAGATCAGACGGCTCCTAGATATCTGATCAGGGTCTACTATGTTTACTAATAGAATTTGATAGAACCAGCTAAGATGACGAGTTTCTCTGTGTCTCTTTAGCATGGATTCAGCTAAAATGACTAGTTTCTCTGTTTCTTTAGCATGGATCCAGCTAAGATGACTAGTTTCTCATTGTGTCTTTAGCATGAATCCAGCTGGGATGAGTAGATTATATGTGTCTCTTAATCATGGATCCATCTAAGATAACTAGTTTCTCTGTGTCTCTTTAGCATGGATCAAGCTAAGATGACTAGTTTCTCTGTGTTTCTTTAGCATGGATCCAGCTGGGATGAGTAATTTCATTATGTTTCTTTGGCATAGACCCAGCTGAGATCACTAGTTTCTCTGTGTTTCTTTAGCATGAACCCAGCTGAGATCACTAGTTTCTCCATGTCTCTTTAGCATGAACCCAACTGAGATCACTAGTTTCTCCGTGTCTCTTTAGCATGAACCCAGCTGAGATCACTAGTTTCTCCATGTCTCTTCAGCATGAACCCAGCTGAGATCACCAGTTTCTCCATGTCTCTTTAGCATGGACCCAGCTGAGATCACTAGTTTCTCTGTGCCTCTTTAGCATGAATCCAGCTAAGATGACTAGTTTCTCTGTGTCTCTTTAGCATGGACCCAACTAAGATGACTAGTTTCTCTGTGTTTCTTTAGCATAGATCCAGCTAAGATGAATAGTTTCTCTGTGTTTCTTTAGCATAGATCCAGCTAAGATGAATAGTTTCTCTGTGTTTCTTTAGCACCGAACCAGCTAAGATGACTAGTTTCTCTGTATCTCTTTAGCATAGATCCAGCTGGGATCACAGTGGATGGGTCTCAATTTAGCCTATAAGGCAATGGTTTCAGCCAACGTAATGCGGTGCGGAAATGATACAGACAACTCCTCTAGGAATTTTAAGCATTAAGTTAGGGTCGCATTAAAACTTAATAACACGAATATTCATGACAGAAATTATTGATTATTAATTGGATTATTTCTTAAAATGTATTATTAAAAATGAAACTTTTGCTGAGACAGAAACTGTAGAATCAGACCTATATTATTCCACAAGCAAGCATTGTAAAACATAATAAGACGGCTCCCACGCTACAGAAGCAATCTGATATTGGTCTGTTCTGTTTGAAAAAGCGGTCAAAGGCGTACAAACGTTTATCAAGGCGTACAAGTCGTACACACGTTTATCGTACAGAGGTTTATCAAGGTTTACAAAGGTTTATCAAGGTGTACAAGTCGTTCAAAGGTAATCAAGGCGTACAGAGGTTTATCAAGGCGTACAGACGTTTATCAAGGTGTACAAGTCGTTCAAAGATTTACCAAGGCACACACAGTTTCATCAAGGCGTGCAGTCGTTCAAAGATTTTCCAAGGCATACAAGTCGTTAAAAGGTTCACCAAGGCGTACAAATCGTACAAAGGTTTACCGAGGCTTATAAAGGCTAATAAAGGCGTACAGAGGCGTACAGAGGCTTTCAAAAGCTGATCAAGTCGTACACAGGCGTACAAAGGCTTACAGAGGCTTATAAAAGCGTATAAAGGCGTATTTATGGAGTAAAGGAATAAGCTACCGCCTTTTCTTATATTTCTCAGAGTTAATTAACTATATTGTTGTTATAGACAGGTTGTATTGTAACTGTTTGATTCCCGGTCTAGACATTTGGATTTAATCATGTAGAGAAGTTTTCTAGTTGACTTGTAGCAGGTAGGTGGTTCTATTCTGATGTCTTTCTGTGCTCGAAACAATGCAATTTGTTGCATGCGAAAGCCCGTGAATCATATGTAGTCTTACTACACCTGTAATGATCTTGTAATGATGTAGATATCTTGTTCAGTAAGCGTTCCACACCTGTAATTAGCTAGGCGTACTGATATGACTGAATACTGATTAACCGATGTAGATACCCCAGGTATTTATGGAGAAAAGGGTTAATCCATGGTATTCTACTGTGGTAATTTCAGTAGTAATAACATAGAATCAGGTGATTTTCAATTTTTTAATCGGTATTGATTGTAATTGTTTACTTTCTTCCGATAACATTTAATTGGAAAAGTAGTAAAGTCAAGCAGACAAAGCCACATGCAAGACGCAACCACCCTTTCCCAGTTTAAAGATTTTATTACATCATTAATATCCATAGACAAAATCAATCAAGCAGCACACGGAAAGGGGACTATTTCACCATGCTGGACACAGTAATTACAGATCTAAATGCTTTCATAATTATAAAGTTTATTAAGCTATCACCAGTTTTCAAACACTAATATGTTTGTACTTTAACTGTCTCAACATATGCAAGCGTGCGGAACGTCCCAATTCACTTGAAAGCACACATGGATAAGTCAGCAGAAAGTGTTGTGCAAAAACACAAGAATGTCAAACCCAGTCTCACATAGTTTGAATAGTACTTTACAAAAAACACAAGAATGTCAAAGTTAGTGCCTCACATCAGTCATGTCAACAAAGTTATAAATAAATATGGAATGTGGAACTATAGTGTAGCCATTTTAGAAACTAAAGGAACAGGTCTATCAAATTATGTTAGCAGACAGAGTAGACCTTGATGAGACGGCTTCAACTTGAGTCGTCTGATCTGAGTCTACTCTGTTTGAAAATACGTGAAAATGCGTTTTATATGAAGGAAAGGGATAAGCGACCACCCAATGAATTCTAATTAGGTGTATGAAAGGCAGTATGTAGCTTAATGCAGGTCAAAAATAATGCGGAAAATTCCAACATGAGCTTGCTGTATTTTTCGTGCACTGTATTAAGCAACAACATGCCTTTCAATATGTACAGTAAAACCTCTCTATAACGGCAAATAAATTGTGTTAATTAGTTGGTATTTAGGACAGGTGGCTGCTTGAAGCAAGGTGAAAGTAAAACAGAACGCTCCTGTATGAGCGTTCTGTTTTACGTTCACTTTGCTTAAAGCAGTCACCAGCCTTTAACACAACATACGTGATGTAATTTAGTAGCCTTTATAGAGAGGTTTTACTATAGTCGCTTAACCCTTTCCCTCATATAAACACATTTTCACGCATTTGCAAACAGAGTAGACCCAGATCAGATGGCTCCTACAGCAGTCGTCCGATCAGGTCGTCTCTGTTTGCTATGAAATAATACTGCTCGGTTTGGTTTTGACATATTACATGTATAGATCTGATTCTACACGTTTTATCAATGCAAAACATTCATTGAAAAGTTTAAGTTATAAAAGCTCAGCTTAAACTATTCATGATGTCATCATTTCTTACGTTAATCTGAAACAGAGAAAGGGTTAACACAATCTCTGATATTGACGACTTTTGACGACTCTGTAAGAGTCACGTAGTGAAACCAATGTGATGAATAGAGCATGTGCTCCTATAGGAGCTGAGTTATTCGATATGTAAAACGCTGAGCTATTTGATATGTAAGACGCCGAGTTATTTGATATGTCAGACGCCGAGTTATTTGATATGTAAGACGCCGAGTTATTTGATATATAAGACGCCGAGTTATTTAACATGTAAGACGCTGAGTTATTCGATATGTAAGACGCCGAGTTATTTGATATGTAAGACGCCGAGTTAATAGATATGTAAGTCGCGCCGAATTATTCGATATAGATATTATTTGATCCAGCTGGGATAACCTGTTTCTCTGTTTCTCTTAAGCATTGATCCAGCTAAGATGACTAACTTCTCAGTGTCTCTTGAGCATGGATCCAGCTGAGATACGTAGTTTCCCTGTGTCTCTTTAGCATGGATCCAGCTGAGATACGTAGTTTCCCTGTGTCTCTTTAGCATGGATCCATCTGAGATACGTAGTTTCCCTGTGTCTCTTTAGCATGGACCCAGCTAAGATGACTAGTTTCTCTGTGTCTCTTGAGCAACACAAAAAGAGAAAATTAATTGTGTTTTTTGTAAAAGTACTATTCTAACTATTAGTGAACAGAGTAGACCCTGATCAGACGGTTCTTATAGGAGTCGTCTGATCTGGGTCTTTTCTGTTTGCACATGCGTGAAAACGCGTTCATATGAGGAAACGGGTTTACCCTTTCCCTCTCACAGACGACCATTTACACCACTGCGCACAGCGTAGACCAAGAACAGAGAGCTCTTGTATGCTGTTTTTATGGAATGATATATATTTGACACTCAAAGCGTATGTCACAGCCAAACAACGTCCTTGTTAAACTTTTTCTTCATATAAACGCCTTTTCACGCATTTGCAAACAGAGTAGACCCATATCAGACGGATTCTATATGAGCCGTCTGATCAGAGTCTGATGTGTTTGCTAATGAAATTTGATAGATCAGTGTATTTACTTTATAAAATGGATACAATGTTCCACCTTCAATAATTAATAATAACTATTTTGTCTATGAATATTCAGTAGGTATTGCAATTTGGAATAAACATAGAACAGGGAAAGGATTAACCAATTCCCTAATATTGACGACTTTTGACGACTGTCTTTAATTGTGATAAATAGAGCATTTGCTCCTATACGAGCAACTGCTCTATTTATCACAATGGTTTCAAACTACATAATTCTAAGTGTTTCCTTTTCTCTAGTTAATGCTCCTTTTCGGTAGATTCATTCAAAGAGGTTATATCTAAAATAGCCTATGAGGTAATGGGTTAATGTGTTATTACAAACAACAATCCCATTAATAATGATGCAGTAAGAAAAGTGGGTGTAGTTCCTAAACCAATGTTCCATCTCAGCTCATCTGAAACAGATGGAAAGTTAGATAGAAGAAATAAGCTAAAAAGTAAAACTGATGACAAAGATGACAAAGTAAGACTGTAAAACTCAGCCTGTACCTAACCCTTGCCTCCATAAATACGCCTTTCGACGCCTCAGTAAAAGTCACTTTTTGAAACCATTGTGATAAATAGAGCATTTGTTCCATAGGATGGGTTCCATAATACACAATTCTTAATGTTCCCTAAAATAGCCTATATGGGAATGCGTTAATGTATTTAACTGCGTTTTTGAGTTTGAGTTTTGAGTATGAAACCATTGTGATAAGTAGAGTATTTGCTCCTATAGGAGCAAATGCTCTATTTATCACAATTGTGTCACAAAGTGATTTTTATAGAGTCGTCAAAAGTCGTCAATATGAGGGAATGGGTTAATACTGACTGTACTGTATCTAGCACCTAAAGAATTGCTTGATTGCCAGCGCACTTGCGCACAGGTATCAGGTAGCTGGGTTCAATGGATACTTATGTTCAATATCCCCACTCTACATCCAGTTTCATGACCCTGTGACTATAAAGCAAAACCATGCGAGTTTAATCTAGTTTAAAATCTCACTTTTGAAAACCTTTACTCCATGGATATTCATGTAAGAAATAATGACACATTTGATATTGATTAGATTAAATTTTATAATGGCACATGGACATAGGGCATGCTGACCATGACAAAAACTGCAGAATCATATCTATAGTATTTTATAAGCAAACAGAGCCGACCCTGATCAGACGGCTCCCACAGGAGCCGTCTCTGTGTCTCTCTAGCATGGATCCAGCCGGGATGAGTAGTTTCTCTGTGTCTTTTTAGCATATACCCAGCTGGGATGTGTAGATTCCCTGTGTCTCTTAAGCATGGACCCAGCTGGGATGACACTAACTTCTCTGTGTCTCTTTAGCATTGACCCAGCTGGGATGACAAGTTTTGTTTGTATCTCTTTAGCATGGACCCAGCTGGGATAACCTGTTTCTCTGTGTCTCTTGAGCATGGATCCAGCTGGGATAACATGTTTAACTGTGTCTCTTGAGCATGGATCCAGCTGGGATAACCTGTTTATCTGTGTCTCTTTAGCATGGATCCAGCTGACATAACCAGTTTCTCTGTATCTTTAGCATGGATCAAGCTAGGATAACCTGTTTCTCTGTGTCTCTTAAGCATTGACCCAGCTGAGATAACCAGTTTATCTGTGTCTCTTGAGCATGGATCCAGCTGAGATACGTAGTTTCCCTGTGTCTCTTTAGCATGGATCCAGCTGAGATACGTAGTTTCCCTATGCTCTTTAGCATGGACCCAGCTGGGATGACAAGTTTTGTCTGTATCTCTTTAGCATGGATCCAGCTGGGATGACCTGTTTCTCTGTGTCTCTTAAGCATTGACCCAGCTGAGATAACCAGTTTCTCTGTATCTTTAGCATGGATCCAGCTGAGATAACATGTTTATCTGTGTCTCTTGAGCATGGATCCAGCTGGGACAACCTGTTTCTCCGTGTCTCTTAAGCATTGACCCAGCTGAGATAACCAGTTAATCTCTCTCTTTAGCATTGATCCAGCTGGGATAACCTGTTTCTTTGTGTCTCTTAAGCATTGACCCATCTGGGATAACCTGTTTATCTGTGTCTCTTTAGCATGGATCCAGCTGAGATAACCAGTTTCTCTGTATCTTTAGCATTGATCAAGCTAGGATAACCTGTTTCTCTGTGTCTCTGAAGCATTGACCAAGCTGAGATAACCAGTTTATCTTTGTCTCTTTAGCATGGATCCAGCTGGGATAACCTGTTTATCTGTGTCTCTTTAGCATTGATCCAGCTTAGATGACTAGTTTCTCTGTGTTTCTTTAGCATAGACCCAGCTGAGACGTCTAGTTTCTCTGTGTCTTTTTAGCATGAATCCAGCTGGGTTGAGTAGTTTCACGATGTTTCTTTAGCATAGACACAGCTGAGATGACGAGTTTCTCCATGTCTCTTTACCATGAACCCAGCTAAGATCACTAGTTTCTCCATGTCTCTTTAGCACGAACCCAGCTGAGATCACTAGTTTCTCCATGTCTCTTTAGCAATAACCCAGCTGAGATCACTAGTTTCTCCATGTCTCTTAAGCATGGCTCCAGATGAGATCACTAGTTTCTCTGTGTCTCTTTAGCATGGATCCAGCTGGGATGACTAGTTTATCAATGTCTCTTTAGCATGGATCCAGCTGGGATGACTTGTTTCTCTGTGTCTCTTTAGCATGAATACAGCTGGGGTCGCTAGTTTTTCTGTGTCTCTTTAGCATGGGTCCACCTGAGATGACTAGTTTCTCTGTGTTTCTTTAGCATGGTTCCAGCTAAGAGAACTAGTTTCTCTGTGTCTCTTTAGCATGGATCCAGCTGAGATGACTAGTTTCCCTGTGTCTCTTTAGCATGGATCCAGCTGAGATGACTAGTTTCTCTGTGTCTCTTTAGCATGGATCCAGCTAAGATGACTAACATCTCAGTGTCTCTTTAGTATGGACCCAGCTAAGATGACTAGTTTCTCTGTGTCTCTTTAGAATGGACACAACTGGTGTGACTAGTTTCTCCGTGTGTCTGTAGCACGGATCCAGCTGGGATGACTAGTTTCTCCATGTATCCTTAGCATAGATCCAGCTGGGATCACAGTGGCTGGGTTTCAATTTAGCCTACAAGGTAATGGTTTAAGCCAACTTAATACGGTACGGAAATGATACAGGCAACTCCTCTAGAAATTTTAAGCATTAAGTTAGGGTCGCATTAAAACTTTATAACACGAATATTCATGACAGAAATTATTGATTATTAATTGGATTATTTCTTAAAATGTAATATTCACAAATGAAACTTTTGCTGAGACAGAAACTGTAGAATTAGACCTATATTATTCCACAAGCAAGCATTGTAAAACATGATCAGACGGCTCCCACACTACAGGAGCAATCTGATATTGGTCTGTTCTGTTTGTAAAAGCGGTCAAATGCGTACACATGTTTATCAAGGCGAACAAGTCGTACACACGTTTATCAAGGCGTACACGTCGTACACAGGTTCATCAAGGCATACACAGGTTTATTAAGGCGTACAAGTCGTACACAGGTTTATCAAGGCGTACAGAAGTTTATTAAGGCGTGCATAGATGATCTGTTGCGAGTTGTCTTTTAAGATCACATGTTCCTAAACGAGCCTTAGAAAATGTTATTAAGCGAGGCTTGGCGAGCATCGTTATGCATGTTTTGGAGTTGTCTGGAGGGGGAATTCTATTTACATTTTGACTTTGGTGAAAGTGGTATAAGGACGAGGTTGGGTACTCGTAAACCAGGTTTAAGTCCCACGGTAGCTTATTTTGGTTGCTGGCCGTTCCTAGGCGGCACGTCTGCTTTCAGCCTACGGTCAATTTTGTCTAATATGCTTGATGTTTATAATGTTTCGTCTTGATATGCGTCCTGTTATGTTTTGTCTTATTGCTTTACCATTTCTTGCTTGATGGTGTTTGGTGCAGTGTCATTTCGTGTGTGGCGCTGCCTGTTTGACTAATTTTCCATATTTAGGAACATGTGATCTTACAAGACAACGAGCATCAGATTCTTTTTCTCACATATCAAACAAGTGCATTTTCGCCGTTTAAATGACATGTAAACATCGGTTTGTATGGTTTGATGTCATATATATGACGTATGACGTCATATGATCTAAAGTGATCCTACACGTGTTACAGATAAGGAAATATTAACCCGTTATTCTAACTCGGAGATAAGGGAAGGTATGTGAGAAAAGGGTTTATCAAGGTGTACAAAGGTTTATCAAGGCATACAAAGTTTTATCAAGGTGTACAATTCGTTCAAAGATTTATCAAGGCACATAAAGGTTCCTCAAGGCGTACAAGTCGTTCAAAGGTTTATCAAGGCGTACAAGTCGTACAAATGTTTATCAAGCTGTACAAAGGTTTATCAAGGTGTAAAAGTCGTTCAAATGTTTATCAAGGCACATAAAGGTTCATGAAGGCGTTCAAGTCGTACAAAGGTTTATCAAGGCGAACAAAGGCTTATCAAGGCCTACAAAGGTTTATCAAGGTGTACAAGTCGTTCGAAGATTTATCAAGGCACACAAAGGTTCATCAAGGCGTACAAGCCGTTCAAAGGTTTATCAAGGCGTACAAGTCGTACAAAGTTTCATCAAGGCGACAAGTCGTACAAAGGTTTACAGAGGCTTATAAAAACGTACATATGCGTATAGAGGCGTATAAAGTCCTATCACGGCTTAGATATACGTACAAAGGCTTACAATGGCTTATGGAAGCTTATACGCGTACAGAGGCTTTCAAAGGCTGATCAAGTCGTACACAGGCGTACAAAGGCTTACATAGGCTTATAAAGGCGTACAAAGGCGTGTTTATGGAGAAAAGGATCAATCTTATATTTCTCCGAGTTAATTCACTATATTGTTGTTATAGACAGGTTCTATTGTAACTGTTTGATTCCCAGTCTAGACATTTGGATTTTCCCATGTAGGGAAGTTTTCTAGTTGACTTGTAGCAGGTAGGTGGTTCCGATGTCTTTCTGTGCACGAAACAATGCAATTTGTTGCATGCGAAAGCCCGTGAATCATATGTAGTCTTACTACACATGTAATGATCTTGTAATGATGTAGAGATCTTGTTCAGTAAGCGTTCCACACCTGTAATTAGCAAGGCGTATTGATATGACTGAATCAGTGTTCCCGTTTACGGCGTAATCATATCTAAATACGCACCGAAAATCGTTGGAACGCAAAATAGTCAAGTACGTTGCGTCCATGGGACGCAAGATCAATGATCGAAATTTTACCGATTTAAATGAATCTAGGTAAAATAACAACTGAAACTCGGTCTTACATCAATCCGGATCAATAAACAAAGTGATTCTCACTCCCTTTTCTTGACATTTTTTCCGAAATTGCAACGCATCTATTAATATCGAGTCCTGGGTTATTCCAGGTACGTAGGAGGGCACCTGCATTGACTGGTTACGATTTCCACCCTAATGTCAACATCTAAAATTATGTAATTCTACGAGAACCGTTCTGTCGCTTAGTAAATGACATTTGGGTGCTGAAAAAAGATGGCGTCTACTAGTAAAAAGTTGAATACTCCAGGAACTTTAAAGCGTTATGGGTGCAAGATCGAGAGTTTAAAGACTTGTAAGTAAACGATTTTAGCCCTGAAAACAATAGAATTACCATGTGATGCTTTGTATGCACTGAAAATGAAGTGAAAACTGCTTTTACGTACCAGCGGATACAGTGATTCTCAGCTCAGTTCACTATGCTCGTCGTCGTGCACTTCAAATCAAAGCATCAAGAAATACCTTATTATACAGTGCGTGTATCACTTATCTTTTTGATGTTAAATGATACATCAGTGTAAGTCTTAAATAATTTTACCCCTTTACATTTAATGGGGCAAAAAATCACCATTACAGAAACAGGAGTGAAATTATCTGGGACTCAGTTGTATTTGCCTGGGACACAACTTTTGCTGATGCCCTGGGTCCCAGGGACTCGGTAAAATTCAATCCTAATGAGAACACTGGACTGAATACTGATTAACCGACGTAGAAACCCCAGGTATTTATGGAGAAAAGGGTTAATCCATGGTATTCTACTGTGGTAATTTCAGTAGTAATAACATAGAATCAGGTGATTTTCAATTTTTTAATCGGTATTGATTGTAATTGTTTACTTTCTTCCGATAACATTTAATTGGAAAAGTAGTAAAGTCAAGCAGGCAAAGCCACATGCAAGACGCAACCACCCTTTCCCAGTTTAAAGATTGTATCACATCATTAATATCCATAGACAAAATCAATCAAGCAGCACACGGAAATGTGACTATTTCACCATGCTGGACACAGTAATGTCAGATCTAAATGCTTTCATAATAAGCAAGTTTATTAAGCTACCACAAGTTTTCGAACACTTATATGTTTGTACTTTAACTGTCTCAACGTATGCATTCGTGAGTTGAAGATTGTAACGTCTCAATTCACTTGAAAGCACATATGAATAAGTCAGCATAAAGTGTCGTGCAAAAAACACAATAATGCAATACTCAGTCTCACGTAGTTTGAATAGTACTTTACAAAAAACCCACAAGAATATAAACTTTAGTGTCTCGCATCAGCCACGTAAATACCTATAGCATATTCATGGACTACAAAGTTATAAATAGATATGGAATGTGAAATAGTGTAGCCATTTTAGAAACTAAAGAAACAGGTCTATCAAATTATGTTAGTAGACAGAGTAGACCTTGATGAGACGGCTTCTACTGGAGTCGTCTGATTTGAGTCTACTCTGTTTGCAAATACGTGAAAATGCGTTTTATATGAAGGAAAGGGTTAAACGACCACCCAATGAAGTCTAATTAGGTATATAAAAGGCAGTATGTAGCTTAATGCAGGTCAAAAATAATGCGGAAAATTCCAATATGAGCTTGTTGTTTTATTAGTGCAATGTATTAAGCAACAACATGCCTTTCAATATATATAGTAAAAACTCTCTATAACGGCATATAAATTGTGTTAATTAATTGGTATTTAGGACAGGTGGCTGCTTAAAGCAAGGTGAAAGTACACAAGCTCCTGTATGAGCGTTCTGTTTTACGTTCACCTTGCTTAAAGCAGTCACCTGCCTTTAACACAACATACTTGATGTAATTTAGTAGCCATTATAGAGAGGTTTTACATTAGTTGCTTAATCCTTTCCCTCATATAAACGCATTTGCAAACAGAGTAGACCCAGATCAGATGGCTCCTATAGCAGTCGTCCGATCAGGTCTTCTCTGTTTGCTATGAAATAATACTGCTCGGTTTGGTTTTGACATATTACATGTATAGATCTGATTCTACACGTTTTATCAAGGCAAAACATTCATTGAAAAGTTTAAGTTACACAAGCTCAGCTTGAACTATTCATAATGTTATCATTTCTTACATTAATCTTAAACAGAGAAAGGATTAACCCAATCCCTGATATTGACGACTTTTGACGACTCTGTAAGAGTCAAGTAGTGAAACCAATGTGATGAATAGAGCAGGTGCTCCTATAGGAGAAAATGATTTATTTATCACAATGGTATCAAACTACAAAATTCTAATATTTGCCTTTTCTCTAGTTAATGCTCCTTGTCGGTAGACTTATTCAAAGAGGCCGTATCTAAAGTAGCCTATGGGGTAATGAGTTAAGACATATTCTATTGTATTGTTCCACAAGCGAACAGTGTAGACGATCAGGGCACATGCTTATAAAACTTATTGTTGAGTCTGAGTTCGTTCTCAAGTTTTGGATTGGTCAGATTTGAGCCTTTGGCTCATATCGAACCAGTTAAAAGCTTGAGAACTCAAATCTGACCAATCAAAAAATTGAGAACGAACTCAGACTCAACTAAAAAGTTTTATAAGCATGGACCCAGGAGTCATCTGATCTAGGTCTACGCTGTTCGCAAATGCTATAAACTGCATAGTTGTACAGAAAAGCGTTTATCCTTTGAATGTGGAAACGAGCATGCTTGTATTTGCATATAAAGTGTAGACTAAGATCAGAGGGATGCAAGAGGAGTCCTGTCATCAGGATCTTCACAGTTTGTCTTTCCATTAAAAACCATATAGCAAATTTAAGCGTTCAATACAGTAAGGACTACACTGTTCAACCCCGATGGGGAAGTCCACTTTGGATATTCAAAAATGAAGGGTTTAACCCCTTTCGGTGCCAAGTTTCTAATTGTCGTCTGCAATCCAATTTTTGTTATTTTATTCGGTACAAAAAGGAAATGAGATAAATACATGCAAATTGCAAAATTTCGAAGGAATAAAACATAGATATAGAAATAGAGATTGAGAAAAAAAGTGAAGTCCCTGATTAGACGCCGCCTTGACTGGGACTGCACTATTTGTCGTGGTGCATTTATGCGACATCGGTGGTGAAAGGGTTAAAAAAAGAGTAAAGATTACTGTGAATATTTAGGGATGTTTTTAAAGAAAGGTTCAATATAACAAAGTACAAAACACTTTAGTGACTCGTGCCCCGCACTGAATGGTTACTCGCCGACACATATGTGTACAGGGGTGCACCATGGGGCGATACATGCATATTCTTGACGGATGATATTTGTCATACCCCAATTCTATTCTACATCCAGTGCAATGGTTTAATGACTGTTTATGTGAACACTTATTCTAGACTGTGTGTCTTGATACATTTTGCTAACCCATATGTACAATTATATGTGCCCTGATACACTGTGATATCCCGTGTGCACAAATATATGCGTCCTGGTACATTTGGATATCCCGTGTGCACAAATATATGCGTCCTGGTACATTGTGATATCCCGTGTGCACAAATATATGCGTCCTGGTACATTTGAATATCCCGTGTGCACAAATATATGCGT
Source organism: Azorinus chamasolen (assembly GCA_963576725.1). Taxonomy (NCBI): domain Eukaryota; kingdom Metazoa; phylum Mollusca; class Bivalvia; order Cardiida; family Solecurtidae; genus Azorinus; species Azorinus chamasolen. Next base: position 43,902,262 of record OY755250.1, on the reverse strand, counting down.
CCTGGTACATTTGGATATCCCGTGTGCACAAATATATGCGTCCTGGTACATTTGGATATCCCGTGTGCACAAATATATGTGTCAAGATACAATATGGTAAAAGTCCCTGGTTCAAGATGCCAGGTGTAAGCTAATTAGTATTCATGACGTCATTATTGCTGACACAATGGGATGAGGAGTTTACCATTTGACTCATGTTGACGACTTTTGGCACCTTTATGAAACCAGATTCGATCAAGATTAGACAATGAATGTAGGAGCCGTTTGATCAGAGTTCTGTTTGCTTATGTAATAATATATATCTGATTCTTGAGTGTCCTGATATATTATGATACCCCGTATGCACCATTATGCGTGTGCACAGGTATTCTATACTATATATGTATCACGATACATTATGGTAGCGTGTGCGCACACTTATTCTAGACTCATTGAATGTCCAAGTACATATTGGACCAAAAAATCAGGACATGAATACACATATAGTAGCAGTTTCCTGCACACTTATTCTAGACTCATTGCATTTTCCAGAACAGTAAAACGTCTATATAACGACTACTAAATCGTGTTAATTGGTTGGTATTTAGACCAGGTGGCTGCTTAAAGCAAGGTGAAAGTAAAACAGAACGCACCTATAGGAGCGTTCTGTTTTACTTTCACCTTGCTTTAAGCAGCCACCTGCCTTTAACACAAAATAATTGAAGTAATTTAGTGGTCGTTATAGAGACGTTTTACTGTATATATTGGACCAAAAAATCGGGACATGAATACACATGTAGTAACAGTGTCCTGATTAAATATTCATGGGTGAAGCGTTAACTCTTTCCTTTATAAAAAGGCGTTTTCACACCTTTGCGAACACAGTAGACCCAGGTCAAACAACTCCTATAGGATATGTGTCTGCTCTTTGCTTATGGAATTTTAATAGATCAGTACCGATACCAAAGCGTTCTGTTTCCAGCCAATAACTATTAATTACGTCGTTTATGAATATTCATGGGGAAAGGGTTAATCATTTACTCCATAAATACGCCTTTCTACACCTTTGCAAACAGAGAAGATCCGAGTCAGACGGCTCTCAAAGAGCAGGGTCTCCTCTATTTGCTTATACTATAGATACGAGTCTACAGTTTCTGCCATGGACAAAACTTCCCATGTCAATGTAACATTATATTTTTTTTTACTATTAATGATGTCATTATATCTTACATGGATAGTCATGGACGAAAGTGTTAAACAGTCCCCCTGTGTCGCCCATATCCCGCTGTATGCGTACATGCATGACTGCAATATACCGTCGAGAATAGCCATAAGCAGGCGTGACTACAAGTTTCAGTCACATTTGATAGTCGGTAAGTCGGTAATAAACAAGTCACTCTCACCTCTGCCTCACAAGGTAAGTCCGATTCCTAATTATGTTTGAAAATCATTAAAAATCAGTATTCAAGTAAGATTACATTACGAGCTGAAATTTTAATGGCATATGTAGACGTTACTTTTTGAAACCGATAGAAACTGTAGCGTCTGATCTAGTATAACTTTTTTCATTAGCAAACAGAGCAGGTCCTGATCAGACGGCTCTAATCTGTGAAAAGATGTTTATGTTTTGGGGAATTGGTTAAAACATTGGGTTAATTTATGGAACATTTCATGAATAGGTTAAAACATTGGGTTAATCTATGGCACATTTCATGAATTGGCTGAAACATTGGGTTAATTTATGGCACAGGTTCTTTCCATGCACTTATTTTCACACGCTTTATTAGTCCTTCAATTGCCATTCACGTCAATATACCTACCTGTAAATAGTGAAGACCCAGATGAGACAGCTCCTGCAGTAGCTGTCTTATCACGGTCTGCACTATTTACACGTTGATTGTGCATGTAATTATACAACAGGGCGTGGGTAAAGAAGGAGAAAAATATATTTTAAAGTTAAGCAAGAGAAGAGTTAATATGTAATATCGTTAACCCATGTGTTTTCAGTACCTCTTAGACAAACAGTGTAGATCCAGATTACAAGGCTCATGAAGGTTTCCTCAGATTACAAGGCTCATGAAGGAGTCCTCTGACCAGGGTCTGCAATATTTGCTGAACCTATTCAGGTCAATGGTATATACCAGCAAATATTTTGTTTCCTGTTCCCCCTCAATATGAAATATTGGATTCGTTCCAAAATAAGACCTGGACGTTCCTTAAATGATATAGGAATGAATGGGTTGAATATGAATGGAAGGCCTGCTTTCTCACAATTCTGTCCTTGCCTTTTTATTCCGTATGACTGCTGTTTTACCACAAAAGACGCCGTGAAAACTGTCGACCGAATGTCAAAGGATTCCGGGAAAACATAAAGTTATTCGACATATGATTTGAATCGAAGCTGTTTTAAAAATGCGCGTTAAGACGCGCTTAGCATGGAAAGAGTTAAACTCGTTTTACATAATGTATTATTAACTCATTCCCCTAGACTATGAAAGAGTTAAACTCGTTTTACATAAGGTATTATTAACCCATTCCTCTAGACTGTTTTTAGATAAGGAGCATTTTAGAATTTTTGTAGTTTTGAAATCATTATAATAAATACAGCATAAAACATTGCTCATGTGGAACAAATGCTTTATATATCACAATGATTTCAAAAAATGAGTTTTACAGAGGCGCACAAAGGCGTCAGTAGTAGAGAATGGGTTAATGTACGAACTGATATTAAAGGAGATATTTGAGTCGACATTGGAACCCGTCTTAAGCGGTAAGTCATTTATTGAACATATATTGTAGCTCAAGGTGATAGACAATGAAAATCTAATGTAAGATTTAAGTACTTTTACTCATTGCTCATTGCTTCTTAAAATGACATAAGCAAACGGTTTAGATCCATATCATAGGGCTTTTAAGGAGCCCTCTTATCTAGGACTACACTGTTTGCTGAACACATCAATGGAAAAGGCTTAAACAAGCAAATATTTGGTCTGTTGTACCCCACCCTGTAAAATGAAAATTCGATGGGTTCAACAATAATACCTGGATGGGATCTTACTCTAATTACTACGGCTTTACACGCCTTTGCAAACAGAGTAGATCCAGATCAGACGGCTCCTGTAGGATCTTTCTGATCAGGATATGTTCTGTTTGCTTATAATGTAATATGTGTTCAGTGTATACAGTGTAGAATCCCCGAGAGAACCTTTTGATCAGGGTCTGCATTGTTAGTCATACTAATTATTTTCTTCAGTGATGCATTTTATACAAGGTTTGTTTAGAACCTTATGAAATTGAGAAACACAATCAAGGGATACCCGTGGTTTTACAATTAACATATCTTAATTGCAAATAAGCACGAGTAAGTTCTATAAGGGAAGTTTTAAATTCCCCAGATACATTTATGACCTTGAATGAATCCAATCACAAGCAGATGTTATAAAAGTCTTCAATGAAAATTCTCGATATTTGGATGATATTTTCAACTTAGATAACCATTTCTTTGATATTTTGATTCCTATCATTTACCGAAAATAACTCAGATTGAATAAAGCTTACCCTTCCGACACTTATGCAGCTTTTCTTGATCTAGACCTTAACATTGACAATGGAATGATTTCTTCTAAATTCTTGGCGGAGATTTTCCCCGTGCCCCATCTTACGGCGTTACATATTTCACTAGAGCTTGTTCTTCTGTTAACAGATATAGATATCATAAAGTAATAAAAACATTCTTTAAATTTCACTATCGGAAACTCTCCTTTATTGGCAAGTACACGCGTAATTTTAAGGCGCTCCTGCGACACGGTATTTTACATCCTGAATTTTATGGTGATGTGATTTACAAACTTCGTAACATTATTTGACACACCCGTTGTCTCACTTTGTTCATCAACTGATTTAAAATATTCATTAAATATAATTCGGTTTGTTTCACACAAATATGTTTTCGTCTTACATGTAGTTTATTTGTCATTACGACTGTTGTAGATTAGTTGGAGAGGGGATACGTTTATTCACGCCGTTTGTCTCTTAGGGCGAGCATGGAATAAGTGTGAGATTGTGCGCCCCTAAACCCGTTTAACCTCCGGTGACACTTGTCACTGGCTGTTCCAAAGCAGTACTTACATCTGTTGCCTATTGGTTGTTTGTTATGTCTTTGTGCGTCTCTGGGGGTCTTTTGATATGCAAGTACATTTACTTTTTTGTCCTGTTTCTATTCGGGCGGCTGTTTGTTTTGTATGTGGTGTTTCCTGCGTGACCCATACAAGTGCTTTTATTGTATGATAATAAATTATCAGGATGAAAAAATAATTACATCAACATTTCGATGTACAAAGTACAAACACCCGTTGTTCGTGCATAGGATAATATTCGGAGATGATATTAGTTTCAAGTTCTGTTTTATCTTATATGATATAACCTCCAAGAGGGGCCTGAAGATAAGTAGTAAAACATATCAACAACTAGAGGTTTGTTTTTGTCACAAAAACAGATGTCTCCCCCTCCCATTCTCTTCCAATACACAAGTGTAAAGTCTGTAACTCCAAACTTATCTGGGTCTAATTTTAAGTCATCAGGGACGATAGCTCCAACATTATCAGGGGGCGACAATTCAAAAACCCCGGGTTGGTCAACATTCCTGTGAAGTTTGGTGAGTCTAGTACTAGTTGTTTCAGAGATACGCACAACACAAATTAAAGTTTCTTTTATTTTAAGTCATAAGGGGCAGTAACTCCAAAGTTATCAGGGGGAGACAATTAAACCCCCCAGATGCAAAACAACTCATGCAGTTGAACATTCCTGTGAGGTTTGGTGACTCTAGCCCTACTGGTTTCAGAGATACGTGCAACACAAAGTTTCTCTAATTTTAAGTTATCATATCAGGGGCAATAACTCAAGAATTATCAGGGGGAGACACTTAAAAAAATCCAAGGTGCACAACAACCCATGCTGGTCAACATTGCATGCTGTGCAGTTTGGTGACTCTAGTCCTAGTGGTTTCAGAGATATGCACCACACTAAGAACAGTTTGTCTGATTTTAAGTCATCAGGGGCAGTAACTCCAAAATTAACAGGGGAGACAATAAAAAAATCCCAGGTGCACAATAACTCATGCTGATCAACATTCCTGTGAATGTTGGTGACTCTAGCCCTAGTGGTTTCAGAGATATGCACAACACTAAGTAAAGTTTGTCTGATTTTAAGACATCAACTCCAAAATTAACAGGGGGAGACAATTCAAAAATCCCAGGTGCACAACAACTTATGCTAGTGAACTATCCTGTGAAGTTTGGATGACTCTAGCCCTACTGGTTTCAGAGATACGCGCGACACAAAGTTTGTATAAATTTAAGTGTTCATATCAGGGGCAATAACTCAAGACTTATCAGGGGTAGAGCATTAAAACACAGATGAACATCAACTCATGCTGGTGAACATTCGTTTGAAGTTTGGTGACTCTAGTACTAGCGGTTTCAGAGATACGCGCGACACAATTTTTTTCTAATTTTAAGTAATCATGGGCAAAAACTCCGAAGTTATCAGGGGGAGACAATTCAAAAACCACAGGTGCACAACAACTCATGCTGGTGAGCATTCCTGTGATTTTTGGTGACTCTAGCCCAACTGGTTTCAAAGATACACGCGACACAAGTTTGTGACGGACAGACAGACAGACAGACAGACGGACAGACGGACGGATAGACAGACAACTCTGGCAAAAACAATATGTCTCCCCATAAATGGGGGAGACATAATGAAGTTTTGTTCAGAGTAAGTTCTGAAAGTAGGAGATCCTTCGAAAGCAAAAGTAGCAATGCGAAAAGAGAAAATTGCAGACTCGGTTCGATTTAGTCTGTTTATGAGCATGTATGAAAAGTGCAACACTACTCACGCTCCCTAGCACCGGCTTAAGCAGTATTCAGTTTGCAAAATTAATAACATCAAAACTAATTATCCCGAAGGACATACAAATATAACAGAGAATATTGTACGGGGCGATTTTTACGGCCGCCACACAGGCACCCAACACCTGCTGTTGTGAAGTACATATACAAATTTATTCTGAAAGTGGTAGATCCTTCGAAAGCAAAAGTATCAATGCGAACAGAACAAATTGCAGATAAGGTTTTCTTTATGTTCTGTTCATGAGTAGTAATTAAATGTGTAATACTACTCACGCGAGTATTCAATTTTTTTTTAATTCTGCATTTTAAAATCTGAAAGTAGGAGATCCATCGGAAGCAAAAAAGAGAAAGGTGCAGCCCTTAAATATCAACAGCGAACTTATAATAAGAAAGTACAAATACTAGCCTAAGATAATAAATCAAATCTGTTCCAAATCCTAAATCTCATTCCTTTTTGCGAGCAGATTAGATATAAATGAGATACTGAGACACCTGTCATGCCATTAAGATCTAATCTGTTTGACGAAGCTCATCATCGACATTTAAAAAACAGTTGAACTTCGATATCTTGAACTTCAAAACCTACCTCGGGATATAGAGAATAATAGGTTAGTGCCGTAGTTTGGACGCCTTTATCCGAAGAGGGGAGAAAATGTTAAGGCGAGGCTTGTCGAGCCTCAACTGATTTCTCTCCGAGTCAGATAAAGGCGTGCCATCTACAGCACTAACCTATTGTTCGATTTATCTAGTCAATTAAGTTTAATCTTTTTTTCATAGACTCTTAAAACATTACAAACCTGATTACCATGAAATAATTTGCATTAAAAATGTATTGTTTCGATCAGCGGAGCTCCCATAATTCCATTTACACGTAAATTTAATGAGCTACCGCGAAGGAAAATAGTTTCGATACTTTATACATTACATGAGGGGGAAACTGTGACTGAATTTAAAAAAATAAGACCATTTGAATCGGGAATGTAATGTCAATATGCTAGCTCAAATAGATATTGTTATCTTCTTCCTGAGGCTCACTGAACAAATTCGATCTCCGTCGTCTCGGTTTCTATTTTAACCCTTTTCTTGCTGAATTTTAAAATATATTTCTACTTCTTTACCCATGCACTGTTATTTAATTACATATATCTTCACTGTGTACAAGTATTGCTGGGGACTGCACTGGTTGCACAATCAACTTGTATATAGTACAGACCCTGATGAGACAGCTCCTGCAGGAGCTGTCTCATCTTGGTCTTCACTATTCACAGGTAGGTATATTGACGTGAATAGCAAGTGAAGGGTTAAGAAAGGCCTACTCATAAATCGATTGAGCCGAACAGGCTATTTTTTTGGTCTATGACTATTCCCACTCCTTTAAGAGATTCTCAATACAATTATCATTGAAAAGAAAACATTTACTATTTATCCATTCATCTTTGCTTCCTGACTTGATTCTTATCAAAAACGTGTTTCGCCAGTGTTGGATTAAGTTAATTTAACTGATATATTAACACAAGTTTTCATCTGGCCTCTGTAACGCAATAGGTAAGCGCAACGACTGTAGTGTTTGAAAGAGACCTTTGTATGACCCGGTGCGGGTTCGAATCCACCTATAGCCAGACTGTTTTCTTATTTGTTTCCTTTTTCTTCTATTGGTGAATTTTCTGATAGATCTATTCCGTCAACATATTCATATTTACAGAAAATGAAAATAGTTCTATGGTTATAGAATCATTCCGCCTTAGAAACGTCTACTAACCTAATAAACATTATACTACCGGAAGTAACCTAATAAACCTAAGTTTATCTTTACCCTTTATTGCGTCACCAGAGAAGCCTGGTGACTGGATAAACAAAAATTAGAGTTATCCGATTTCTAATCCGGACAATTTCTCAAGTGCACAGCTTAATGCATGTCTAAAGTAATACTGAAAGCTTCTTCATTACTTTCGACCTGCATTAAGCTGTCTCATGTGTTTCTAGATATGCGTAGTGATACATTTTAGAACAAGTCTGTATTGTAGAATTAGAAGGACCAAATGTTTACTTCGAGTTATCCCAAAGTTAGATGTATCTGAGTTCAACTTTATGTCTAGACTTTAAGGGGTTTATAAAGAAACGCACAAACGTATATGAACAGTTGGTATGCTAAAACAAACGTATATGAACAGTTGGTATGCTAAAACACACGTATATGAACAGTTGGTATGCTAAAACACACGTATATGAACAGTTGGTATGCTAAAACACACGTATATGAACAGTTGGCAGCAGTTAGTATGCTAAAAACAGAGGTCCAGATACATCTCGTAAATTTAAACATTTTCAAGAATAGCTCCTTTATTTCTCAACCAAACCCTTAAATATGGCCTGATGCGTATCCAGGATTTCAGTTTAGTGGGGGCGGGGGGGGGGGTTAGATATGTAGGGGACAGGGTGTAGATATTTAAAAGTTGGATGAAATCACTAGTCACTAGTGTCTTTGAAATGAAAAACAAATTCTTAACACTAAAACAACTTACACAATAAAGTGCACATACTTATACCTGTACATATATATATATCTCTCATTATGTGAGTCTCATCCGAGCACATAATACATGAAATTACAATATTTAGTAAAATGAAGTACACAATCATTCTAAACAAGAATTATAAGATACCATCACAGTTCAATGACATACACACATATTAAAAAGGGTAAATATGTATACACACTGCATGTATATGCATTAAAAAATACGTGGTTGCTGATAGTCGTTGTATTATGTACTACCATAAAAGGATAAGAAATAAAATTTAACGTCGCCCCGTACTTCATTCTCATTGTTGTTATACCTTCTGATCTTTCGAGGTCATGGATTTCATTACTTCTTGTTCTGAAAATTGAATACCGCTTAAGCCGGTGCTAGGGGGTATGAACAGTGTTGCACTTTCAAATACTGGTCATGAATAGACTTAATAAAACAGAGTCTGCAAATTTTCTCTTTTGTTTACCTATGCAAACAGTTTTGATACAGATGAGACATCGACTAACTGTTTTTTGAAACAACGATGAAGACAAAAATCAAATGAAAAGTGTAGCAGTCGAAAAAATTTGCAGACGACAACATTTGGCATCAAGAGTTAAAGTTCTATTCAAATTTTGGTCTGGTGACAATTTAACTACAGTGCGCCCTCATTACCCCGGCATTCTTCACGATGGCACCCTCGTTATACCGACTGTATGCATTCAATCAAAAATACCGTGAATTCTTTGAATCAACCACCGATTAAATATTGCATTGCTATAGGGAGCTTTTGGCATTTCTTGCGTTCTGCCGCACTAGTTTAAAACTGGACATATGGGTCAGTTCGTACTTAAACTCTTTATAACAGCAATCTCGTAGACCAGCAAAATGTCTGGAAACAAACACCTCCGTTGTAGTGAAGGTCTCTGTACACACGAGACAGCTTAACCCTTTACCCAATAGCCTGTTTCTAGTTTTGAAGACATATGACCACTTAAAGCAGGTTGAAAGTAAAGCAGAATGCGCCTTAAGGCGCATTCTGCTTTACTTTCAGCCTGCTTTAAGCTACCACCTACCAGGATATAGAAAATATTGATTATGCAATATGTTCATGACTGTATGAATTTGAACTATTTTCTTCAGCGGAGGAATAAATCAAACACGGTAAAAGCCGCTTCTATCAGGTAAAGGTCTATGCTATATCTTTCTGCACCCTTTTAACATTGTCGTCTGCTTCAATTCTGAAAATACTATTTTATTTCATTTCTTTAAAACAACAATGTCAGAGTAACATACAGTTTGGATACTGATGGGACGCCGAGTTACTCAGCGTCTCATCTGGTTCCAATCTGTTGCAAAGATTATCGCAATGTCGTTTGTAGATCTACCGACGGAATGTCTAACAGCTGGGACCATGATAGGGTTCAAGCTATTTGCGAATGCATGTTAGGTCTCTGATATTGAGATAAGTTTAAATTAACGCTTAGCCTACTAAGCGTGACTGATCTGACATTTGCAAACAGCTTAGATTCATATGAGACGCCGAGACACTCTGTCAATGGTATTTAAAAAGCTTTAACGAATCAGAAGTAAGAGACAACGTCAACATAGCTTAAGCAGACTTTATTTTCATAGCAGGCTAATGGTTAATATCTACATTTTTATGTTCACTTCTGTTCTGTTCTGCTGTATTTTATGTGACTTACTTTCATTTTTCAGAAAGTGGTGATGTATTGTGTGTTCTTATCACTTGGGCTGCTCGTGTTACTTGTGCATCGCAGCGAAGCATGCGGACTTTGGGAAGATGGCAGATTAATAGATTATGAAAGACCGCCTGATAGTGGGAAAACAGATGAACTATTCCTTTTCAATCTCAAAGGCTATAACTTTACGGTATGTTTTATTGCTTTGGCTATTTCCAAGGATACTAATTTCGCACTCTTCCTGTTGAATACATACGCGAGACATAATGCCATCATGTATATTTGTTTAACCCATTCAATGCTGAACAATAATTTAAGAAATAGTTCTTATGCCATCATTGAAATTAATTTAACCAATTTCAATTTGAATAATAATGCAAGAAATAATGCCATCACGGATATTCATTTAATCCTTTAATTATGAATATTCTTGTAAGAAATAAGTCATCATGGATATTAATTTAACCCTTTAATTGTGAATATTCTTGTAAGAAATAAGTCATCAAGGATATTAATTAAACCATTTAATTGTGTATATTCTTGTAAGAAATAAGTCATCATGGATATTAATTTAACCCTTTAATTGTGGATATTCTTGTAAGAAATAAGTCATCGTGGATCTTTCACCATTTCCCTGATGAATATTGATGTAAATAATGTCATTCTAGATGTTTAATTAACCCATTCCAAAAATCAAGGCATGTTAGAAAATAACGTCATCATGGACTTGGTTTAATATTGAAGAAATAAGGCCAGCATGCAGGTTGATTAAACACATTCCCTGTTGAATATTCAAGAAATAATGTACGGATGAATGTCTATCTATAAATGTATCCGGCTCCCTGTTGAATATTCATGCAAGAATCAAATGCCCCCATGCATATTTTTAACCCATTTGGTCCCACGATCCTATATATAGGACTTGGCAAACAATGTAGACTCTGACCAGACGCCGCGTTATTGCTGATAGCAATTTCAATAAAAAATTGAAATTCAAATTTAGGCCAGTCACCCCTTAGATAAGAAATGGACTAATCCAATATATGATCATCGAAGAATCCTATGGGCGCAAATGGGTTAATTTATTCCCGGTTGATCATCATGATTATTTGGTACCTAACTGTTTATACTGACTTGTAATGTAATGTTTTTGTATAGTTCGAAACTCTAAAGTCATATATATTATGATTTCATAAGCAAACAGAGCAGACATTCGTTAGGCGACTTTTACAGATATCGTCTAATCGGGGTCTACTCTGTCTGCAAAGAAGGGAAAACGTTTGTATGAAGGAAAGGGTGAATTTATTAATGCTTATCGAATACCTTACTATAAATATTAATAAAATTGCCGTAGAAAAATATTATTACGGACTGATGTGACAAATGCATAGTGGGACAGTAGGCCGACTATCAATAATCGGGCCACGAACTATTTCACGTGCAATACGTTGTTGTCAGCAACGTAGATTTAGATCTATCCAAACATGCTGTTGGCAAATATGTTCAAGAACTGGACAACCGTAAATTTTATACAATCGTAAAGTTATATTAAAAATCAATTTCTTTGTATATATCGGTACTACCGGAATTTGTTTATGTTATTCAAAGCGTGTTAGTTTTGACGTTATAATTACGCACCATCCATCGGGAGTTCTCAAACAAATTTTATAAATGGAAAGCAGTAAATTCAAGCAGGTAAAGCCACATACAAGACGCAATCACCACCAAAACACCGATAGACAGCATGCCACACATACACACACAACCACACACCCAAACGCACACTCACACACGAGATGAACACAGAAAACACCAACAGACACACAAGAACCAGAGACAAACACTCCACAGATGAACAAAATAACAAGCACAAAGACGCAAGGCAAACAAAGGAAGGTGACAAAGAGAGTACCGCCTTGGCATGGTCAGTAGCAAAAACACAACTGGGGTTTTAAACCTGTTTACGGACGTCCTAACCTCACACTTCTCTCAAAGTCACCCTAGCTTTACAAATAGTGTTAATAAAGGTATCCCCGCCGGACTAACCCACAACATAGACGACGGTGAACACAGAGCAACATGTAAAACATAGCATAATAACTGTGACCATCCGTCAAATATCTACTCAATGACTTTGCTGAAGTCAGAGCACCTGCAGGAGAGCCATTAAGGGCACGACAGAGAAAACGTAATACATGAGTCTGGTAAGCTCATCCCGTATCTGAGTTTAAGAGTATACCATCATAGAGTACTACCCTCGGCCTGTCATTGTGCAAGCAAAGAGGGAAGCGTAGCTACCGACTGTAAAAGGGTCGATAACCAAACATGCAGTGCGTTGCAATATAATAGGATCATAACCTTTCTTCTTAAATCATGGAAATGGATATGACCCCGAATTTTCCTAAGTTTGTAGATAATATCCCCATAAAAGTCTGGTTGAGAAATGCCTTTTAGCACTAACGTCCGTAGATTGCAATTATAGTTACTAATGAGTGGTAAATTTCGATAATAAAATTTAGAAAACGTTTTCCGAAATTTGTGATATCTGTAACATTGCTTAAGAAGTGTATCAGTTATAACTAAATTACGACTGTTAAAATCTTCAAGCAAAGAGCAGGCTCGGGCAAATCGAATAAGTTGAGAAATATAAACCCCATAAGATGTATAAAGGGGCACATCTCCCATCTAGAAAATAATAATTAACACTTTTAAAATTAAAATCTTCTCTTTTATCGTATATTTTGGACGAAACTTTATCATTTGTAATTGAAAGATTCAAATCTAAAAATGAAGCTATAATGTCAGATTGATTCGCTTTGTTTAAAGACAGATCGTTTGGGTAAATTGAAGAAATCATAGTTTCAAAATAAGGATTATCTAAATTCAAAATATCGTCTAAATACCTTGAAGTTTTATTAAAAGCATTGACAATATCGGTCTGTTTATCAGGTTTTAAGCTAAGTATAAAATCCCTCTCATAGCAATACAAAAACAAATCTTCAACAAGATGGAAACAATATGTACCCATGGGTATACCAAATACTTGACGATATATGGTACCCCCATAACGCACAAATATATTATCTAAAAGAAAGGTAAGATATCTACAAACATCAAGGCAAGTCCACATTGTGTAATGTTCAACTTCGTAAAGAATGAACGTTGAACATTACAAGCAATGAACATTTTGTTTCCTCTGGCAAAGGTTTTTACTATTGATTTAATCAGTTTATCCCTTATAAGATGGTGAGGTAGAGTAGTATAGAGTGTAGAGAAATCATAAGAGCTCAGTGAAGAAAGGTTATACTGTTCATTTTCAAGTTTCGTTAAAACATAATTTGAATTTGTTATGGACCAAAAAACATTAATACCAATAATTTTATCACAGTAACGTTTTACATGTTCTTTGACCATGGTAAGACAGGACGTCAGAAGTTTAGATCTTTTAGTAGTGGTAAAACAGCTAGAGTTGGCAATAAAACGCGCCTTATAAGGGTTTTTATGTGGTTTCGGAATCCATTACAAAGTAGAAAGTTTATGTTGTTTCATGTTAGGACCAGACTTAAAATTATAGCACAATTTACATGTTCCGAAACTATATCTTTTACAGGTGTTTGAACTGTTATATAAGTTTTTGAATCAGTTAGCTCCTTCTTTAAAACATCAACATAATACAATCTTCAAATAATGATTACATTATTTGATGCCTTGTCAGCAGGAATAAGAACATAATTTGAATGAAAATTAGAACTGTTTTTCTTCAAAAAGCGAAATGTAACTCTAGGTGGAGGTGGTAAAAGATGGTAATTTGATTTGTAAAAAGTAATACACGTATCAATAATATCAAAAATACATTTGTTCCAATCCGAAAGGGCATTGACATCAGCATGTTCTCGTCGACACCATTTAATGCGGAATTCTTGAATAGCATCCGCAATATGAGTTCGCAGGCGTCAAAATCAATAAGGGAAGGTGATCTATATTTAGGTCCTTTAGTTAGGAGGATCCTGATACGTTTATCCTTAGTGATATCAAAATTACCAGTAATGACATGACCAACTGGTTTATAGCAAAAGCTAGAAATGCTACAATCTCAAGAAATATTAACATCAATATTTAAGTCAGAGACAATTTTATTGTAGTTAAAAATAACATTCCTAACAGGTTTATTATATTTATAACAGATGATAGGTGATTCAGAGTTGATGAAATATTTGGAAATAGTATCGATTACATTCTTATCACGAAATATACTTTGAATATCAAGAAAATCGATACATTTATTTAGGAATTGAAGTTTCAGAAAATGTCTTTTATGTTAAGATTTTTTATCAATACGAGGACGAAGAACATGCTGTGTATAACTTTGTATAAGTGAGGCAGTATTAATTAACGGATCTGTACGCATATGGATTTTTATCAGCCTCTTCGTCTATGGACTTGAGACAGGAAAATGATAAACAAGATAAACAAGATAACATAGAATGTTTGCCTGTTTGTTTTAGAATGGTATGTAAATCATGAATAGACATATTACGACGTAATTTACGCTTAATATTACCACTCCTACGTCTACCATGAGATCTACTTTTACGTTTTCGAATAGAAAATATAGAGAAAATATCGATGCTTGGATCTTTAGAAATGTTGCCGCTTTGGGAAATGTTATCATTAAGGCCTAAAGGAAAAGGTGTTTGTAACTTCTTTATCCAGTCTAGCTCTGTGATTAAACTAGCTCTAGATGTCGGTCAAAGGTCGGCCGAGTCCATTTTGAGGGAGAGCAGTGTTCCGCATGTTCTCAGACCAGGTTTTAAACAGCCCAGTTTAGTATATACATGTATTGGACAAAAATAAGCTGAAAATATTCTGACTCCGTTTTATTGAGTCTGTTCATGAGTAGTAATTAAAAGTGCAACACTACTCACGCCCTATGTACCCACAAGTCATTGCGATAGTAGTATTTTTTAAACGTGGTTTCGAATCCCTCGCCGACCTTTAACTTTGTTTTTAAATCTTAAATGAATATTAAAGTATTATTCTATGTTATACTGTATAATTATGCTGACCATGTATACACATGTTCGTCAAAGTACTGCCGACATTGAGGACAATGAAATGACATATTGGACATCAGACATTACTATAGATGAAGTAATTGAAAATTCTACAACATATCTGACAACGAACACTGGTAATAATGAAGTTGACGAAACCGAGACGGACACTGTCGGTGAGGGATACAATTAATTTCATTGAAAGATGCAGTACAACATCTATGAACCGATCACTTAGTTAGAACGAAAGTGAGTCCTTTAGAAAGATGGCTGCTTAATGCAGAACAAAACTAATACTGAGTGATGCATTACGTTTTTCTTAAAGTATGCTGCTGCCTGCCTCAAAGGTCAACAATGACTTATTTTTTCGGTGTCCGGTAGATATACAACAATAAATTATATGCTAGTTGAAATTATTTTTTTTTGGAAATACAATAATAAAACTGAAACAAAGGATAAAAAATAAACTATAATACTAGGTAATTTTAGGATTATTAATATTTGTATAGCAAAAAAGTTTTAGGTTGATGCGAGACTCGAACCCTCCTTTAATATAATGGTCCCCGAATATATACTTCCTTATGGCCCGACGACTTCTCCACTACGCTGTGTTTCCGATAACTAATCCGCGTATTGGTTGTACCTATAACAAAACAGTTTCGTTTACAAATGACTCGTACTAACCGCTATGCTAATCTTCCTTATTAATGGACTCGACAAACCAGTGACCAGTCAGACCTAGTTGTTTTACAATACCAAAGAACTAATCCCACGAAATATTTAAAGAATACATGATCTAGATGAAAAGATACAGCATCTTTACTTATATACACTCATACGTTATACCTAGTTTACATTTGCCACGGATACCGTACGATTTACTTGTCTGCGATGTTCCTACAATATTTGTTTGCATCATAGAAGTATACGGGCTGCGATATTTTGTCTACATTGTCTACGATCATACATACTAATTGGGGCATATCCGTACGATGGCTGAGCGGCGACCGTATGGATATCGTGCAATCTCCGTGCAGTCACCGTGCTGCCTCCGCTTGGATAAGGCAATCATATATATATATACCCATCGGAAATGACCGTGCGATGTACGTACGATTTCACAGGTATTGCACAGACGCCGAACGGCAACCGTACGGGTTTTTGGCTACATGGTCACCGAATGTCGGTTGTTTACCGCACTATTACCGCATGACCTCCGTACGATGCCCGTGCGGATGTCCTATGAGGCTTGTAACCACGTGTTTACGGGCTGCGGGCTTGCCATTTTTTTTAAAATATGTATAACTTTTTATGACAAATTGCAGAGGCTACGGCGCCTGGGAATCCGTAAGAAAATCGTACGGCGACCGTATGCCTCCGTACGGAGACTGTGCGGTTTTGACCTTACGATGAGTGTACGCCGTAAACTCATCGCAGGGCAAATGTAAACTCGGCCTTAATTAACGTTAGTCTTTAGGTAAATCCGCCGTTGAAATCTTCAGAGACCTACGATAGTTGTCGTATTTCAATCAAATTTATTTCCATTGAGCAAAAGCATTCATAATGCTTTCTTTAAAAAATGAATCTTGATCAAAAGTACACTAAGAGTTCTGCAATAGGTCATAACACCCAGTGAACTTAATTTTTCCATCTCTAGATAAAACATTTGTAACGACTGTTCTGATTTATTGAGAGAAATCATAATATAGCCAAAATCGTGATTAATAATGTGCCAGAACCGGTGAACTGGACTGCTTGATGCGCTTTGTAACATTGTAACTATCGTCTACGAACGGTCCTAAATTATTAAAGCGCATGATGCGGTTTAAAACATGTATGGTGTAGTTTTTTATAGCGCCTGATGCGGTTTACAAAGAGCATGATGCGCTTTAAAAACCACATGATGCGTGTTTGGAGAGATATGAACCGTTTCATACGCCATAAGTTTCAAAATTGTTTTAATCTAACACATTCCCCGTTGAATATTCATGTAAAAATCAAAGAAAGCTGCCTGATGAGTACTCATAAAAAGGAGTGTTTGTCTCAAATTGGTGTTTGGTTGTGGTTGTGTGTGTGTGTGTGTGTCATGCTATCTATCGGTGCTTTGGTGGTGGTGGTGTCTTGTATGTGGCTTTGCCTACTTGACTTTACTACTTTTCCATGCATATTGTTTTACAATGGTGTAGCTGAAACTGTATAAGGCAGAGGGTTAACCATGCTCTCCACATGTACGCTTTGCTTTGTAAACAAGACACACTCAGATACAAGGGCTTCAGTAGAAGAAATCTGGACAGGTTCTGCTCTGGTTGCTAATGAAATGATACAGATATTATTCTTAGGTTCTGCCATGGCCGAAAATTCCCATGTTGATGTGCCATTATAAAAAGTATAATCTTAGTAATATTCATAATGTTATCATTGTTTACATGAGAGGGCTAAACATTTCCCCCTGATAAACGTGTTTCACGCATTTGCAAACCGACTAGACTCAGATCAGTCTGATTAAGGTCTGCAACGAGTGTTAATTGAATATCTGTGTTTACTTTCTAAATTGGTTACAATATTCTACCATATTTCGTCCATGACTTTTGAGTAGGTAGTGAAATTTGGAATAAAAATAGAACAGACAAAGGATTAAGGTAAAATAAAACGTTTTATATTGATCCAATTAAATATAAATGCATATCAATGCATTTTCGTTAAAGAGCAGAGCGAGAGTAATCGGTCCAGTCGTTTGACCAGTGTTAGCTTCGACTTGTTTGACAAACTCATAGATCAATTCTAAGTGGTGCAAATGAAGTTTGGGGTAAAACTGAAGCAGCTAGATTCAAAAGTATTCATGTCCAATTTTACGAACAAGCGCTTGGTGTAATATATCAGACGCAAAACAACTTCATATATGGGGAACTTGGTAAACACCAACCAAATTTAAAAAAACCCAGTAAGAGCCATTAAATATTGGATTAAAATTCCTAGATAAAGAGAACTTTCCTGCAAGAAAATCTTGGGCACAGTCAGCGGAAATGTTTTCAAAACATTTAGGTTTTCATTATACCATGCTAAATCAAGGAGTTTACCATATTAATATATATTTGTCTATTTTGTAATCAGCGACTTACAGATAAATGTGTACAGTTATGGACTGTTGATTTAAAATGTATCTAGGTTAAGAGCTTCTATATTGTATTGTGACTGAATTACTACTTTTGAACAGACTCAATAAAACCGAGTCTGCAATTTTCTCTTTTGCATTTCTACTTTTGCTCACCCATTTTCAGGATATATTAACTTTTCAGCCATATCCTAATTTCCATAAAACTTAACAATTTAGAATAGTGGTTTCCGTTTGTTAGCGCCTAGACTTGCATTGGAACCAGGAAAATAACAAAAATAAAATCGTCAACAGAAAAACAAGCGGAACGAATAAGTGGAAATATATTTACCCCGTAAGATGAAACACGATGAACATCTCCATAAAGGTAACAATATTAAAATCAAACTCGTCTCTTTTGTCATAAATTTCAGAAAAAATAATTCCATTGTCAATTTTAAGGTCAAGATCGAGAAAAGTTGCATAACTGTTGGAACGAATAGCTTTATTTAATTTAATGCTTTCAGGCAAATTGTAGGAATCAAAACATTAAAGAAAGGGGTTTCTCAGTTGAAAATATCATCCAAATATCGAGAAGTATCTTTTAAGGGTTTTATGACATCTTGTGATTGTGAGTTCAAACCAAACACGAAATCTCTCTCATAGCAAAACAAAAACAAATCGGAAACCGGTGGTGCACAATTCGTACCCATAGAAATACTAATCGCCTGACGATATATATCATTTCCATAGTGATTCGCAAACTTCTGAGCAAGATCAATTGGTGCAGTATTTCATCAGCTCATCAGTAAAGAAAGCTTTTTCAGCATTACGTGCTAGAAATGATGCTTTTGTCTCTGGCAAATATTTTCTGGATTAAGCTAGTAAAAATAAACACCATATACAGAACAAACAGCTGCCCGAACAGCAACATCAGAAAACACAGCAAATGTATATAACTAGCAAAAACATGTGGTAAAGTGCATCTAAAACGAAGACATTTAAGTGAAACAAACTGTACCCACCTATCGCAAGTGTACTCAATGATTCAGCTGTAAACAGAGTAACTGTAGAAAAGTAATAAAGGGTACGACGTCCTCTTTCCGTTTCCGGATCTAAGAGGTCGCTTTTATAAAGTACTAAACCTTTCTTTTTCGGCGTAATCGGCCAGCGTGATTGCCAACTGTAAAAAGGTTGACAATCAGACATGCAGTAATTTGTAGTAATATCCCTTTTTATTGAAAATTTAAATTATTTGATGAACAAAGTGAGAAAATGGGTATGTCCAATAATCTTACGAAGTTTGTAAATCACATCACCATAAAATTCAGAATGTGAAATACTATGTCACAGGAGCGCCTTGAAATTACATTTGTACTTGCCAATAAATGAGAGATTTCGATAATAAAAGGTTTTTCTTACTTTATGGTATCTATATCCTTTCTTAAGCGGCTTTTCAGTTAAAATGAGATTTCGATTGTTGAACTCGTCACCACATGGACACGCTCTAGCAAAACGAATAATAAAAGTACAAAAATGAGTCATGCAGGAAACACCACATACAGAACAAACACTCGCCCGAACAGCAACACAAGAAAACAGCAAATGTACATAGGTAGAAAAAACAACAAGAGACGCACAAAGACAAAACAAACACACAATAGAAGGAAGATGGAAGTACCGCCTTGGAACGGTCAGTGACAAAAGTCACCGGGGGTTTAAACCGGTTTATGGGCGCCCAACCTCACCCTTATTCCATCCCCATCCTAAAAGATAAACAGTGTAAATAAACGTATCCCCTCTCCGACTAATCGACAACAACCGCGACAGCAAATACAGTGGTAAAGTGCATTTATAACAAAAAAAACATTGAATTGAACATACTGTATCCACCTATCGCTAGTGTACTCAATGATTGAGCTGCAAACAGAGTAACTGTAGAAAAGTAATAAAGGGTACGACAAAAATGAAATAGTACAGATATCAAACCTTCTCCTTCCATTTCTGGATTTAAGAGGTCGCCTTCATAGAGTACTAAACCTTTCTTGTCGGCGTACATGCAAAGAGGTCAGCGTGATTGCCAACTGTAAAAGGGTTCACAACCAAACATGCAGTATGTTGTAGTAATACAGGATCATATCCCTTTTTAATGAATTGTTTTATATATTTGAAAAAAAGTGAGAAAATGGGTATGTCCAATAATTTTACGAAGTTTGTAAATCACATCACCATAAAATTCAGGATGTGAAATACCGTGTCGCAAAAGTACCTTGAGATTACATTTGTACTTGCCAATAAGCGAGAGATTTCGATAGTAAAATTTAGAGAAAGTTTTTCTTAGTTTATGGTATCTATATCCTTGTTTAAGCAGTTTTTCAGTTAAAATGAGATTTCGACTGTTAAAATCGTCAATAGATGAACAAGCTCTAGCAACACGAATAAGTTGAGATATATAAACCCCGTAAGATGGAGCACGGGGAACATCCCCGTCAAGATGAGGAAAATTTACAATATTAAAATCAAAATCACCTCTTTTGTCATATATTTTAGAAGAAATCATTCCATTATTAATTTTAAGGTCAAGGTCAAGAAACGCTGCATAATTGTCGGACGGGTTAGCTTTATTCAATTTGAGTTCTTTAGGATAAATTGTAGGAATCAGAGCATCAAAGAAAGGGTTATCTAAGTTAAAAATATCATCCAAATATCGACAAGTTTCATTGAAGGCTTTTTATAACATCTTCTTGTGATTGAGGATTCAAACTCAACATGAAATCTCTCTCATAGCAGTACAAAAACAAATCTGCGACAAGTGGTGCACAATTGGTACCCATGGGAATACCAATTACCTGACGGTATATAGCATTCCCATAACGTACAAATATGTTATCCAAAAGGAAGGTTAGTGCTTCGCAAACTTCTGAGCAAGTCCAATTGGTGTAATATTTCATTTGCTCGTCAGTAAAGAAAGCTTTTTCAGCATTTCATGCCAAGAATGATGTTTTTTCTCGGGCAAATACTTTCTGGATCAAGTTAGTAAGCTTATCCTTAATTAAAATATGAGGAAGAGTTGTGTACAGAGTAGAAAAATCGTTACGTGCTTACAGTGGATGCAAGACACCTTTTGTTCTTAAGTTTGTTTAAGACTTCTGAAGAGTTCTTAATAGACCAGAAGAGATTTATTCCAGAATTTTCATAAGTCTTATCACAGTAAAATTTTACATGTTCCTTTACCTTCGTTAAACAAGAAGTCAAAAGTATAGACAATTTAGTAGTTGTACATGAACTAGAATTTGCAATGAAACGCGCTTTATATGTTTTTTTTATATAGTTTTGGTAACCAATACATTGTAGGAAGTTTATGTTGTGTAATTTTAATATCGGTTCCAAATTGTTCACACTTTTTGACATGGTCTGAAATGATGGTCTTTTCGTCAGTGGTAACTGAAATGTATGACTTGGTATTAATAATTTCCTGCTTCAAGACATCGATATAATGTAATCGTCAAATAATAATTACATTATTTGATGCCTTATCAGCAGGAACAAAAACGTATTTTGAATGGAAATTTTGTAAACCCTTTTTAAGATGTCTAAATGCAGTTCTAGGTTTAGGCGGAAGAAGGTGTTTATTAGAGCTGTAAAAGGAAATGCGTTTATCAATTATATCAAAAATTAGTTTTTTCCAACAAGAAAGGGCATTAGACTCAACATGTTCTCTTCGACACCATTTAATACTAAAATTTTGTAAAGCCTCCGCAATCTGAACTCGACAAGAGTTAAAATCTATCAAGGATGGTATTCTATATTTGGGACCTTTATTCAAAAGAGATCGTAAACGTTTATCTTTAATTATCTCAAAATTACCAGTAATCACATGACCAGCCGGAGAATAGCAAAATTTTGAGGTGACGCAATCTCAATTATCAGGAATATTATCATTAATATTAAGGTCGGTCACAATTTTATTATAGTTGAAAATTGTATTTCTGATGGGTTTGTTATATTTGTAGCAGATGATAGGTGGTTCTGTATTTTTAAAGTATTTAGGAATAGTGTCAATTACATTTTTGTCTCTAAAAATACTTTGGAGGTCTATAAAATCAATACCTTTATTAATAAAAGGAATTTTCAAGAAGAATCTTTGGTGTTCAGATAATTTGTCGATGTGCGGTCTGAGAACATGTAGAGTAAAGCTTTGTATCAAACTAGCCGTTCCTATGAGAGGATCTGATCGAAAAATAATTTTATCGGCTTGCTCGTCAATTTCTTTTAATGAACATATAGATAAGGAGGAAAGTCTAGAAAGCATGGCATGTTTACCCGAAGTTAGGCGTAAAGTATGTAGATCAAGAAGAGTCATTTTCAAACGAGATTTTCGTTTAATATTACCATTTCTGCGAATGCCATGCGATCGAGATTTGCGTTTTCTAATAGAAAAAATTGAAAAAATATCTATATCTGGTTCTTTTGAAATATTTCCAGTCTGGTAAATATTATCATTCAGTTCTAAAGGAAAAGGTGTTTGCAATTTTTTGATCCAATTTAATTCAGATATAAATCTAGCTTTCGATTTAAAGCTACTAGTCGCCTCCTTATCATATGTTATATGCTCAACAATTTGTACTAAAACATCTTTAAAAGAATGGCCAGATTTCCGAAAGTGTTGGTATAAAAAATTATTTAGTTTACGATTTCGACACTGATATGCATGCTCACGAAATCGAGTTTTCAAAGCACGTCCTGTTTGTCCTACGTACTGTATACCGCAACTAGGCGCATTTCAAGTTAAAACATAAATAACGTTAGTAGTAGTACAATCAACGTCTGAGTTTATCTTGACATTAAGTGTTCTACCATTAACCCTTTACCCAATAGCCAAACCTCCAAACCCTTATCTTACACCGATATAGGTAAGCCTTATCCGATAATCAATAACCAATATCCATGTGGTAAGCGTAACACACTCTCACCAATACAGTTTATTGGAAATATTGGAAAATTAGTTTTAATCTGACACCTGTTCTTTTCAATCCCATATAAATGCATTTATGTTTACCATTATCATTATAGTGTAAATAAAAGGTTTTTTGGAATTAAATTCTCTTTTTGATGGTGTATTTTTCATGCAATTTGAAGTATGTATAAGCATAATGCACGGGGATAAAACGAGGCAAGTCAATATATTTTCAGAACTTTATTATAATTGACCTTAAAATATCAGCTAAATATGTTCGGAACAGTAACCTATCGCCTGCTATTCAAAATAAAATATCATTTCCAAACTGGCTTGATCCAGATCAGAGCTGAGTAAATAATTCCTATATTCATTCAGCGCGGACCCAGATCATACAGCGAGTAACTCAGCGCCGGTTCGGGATCCACGCTTGGATCGATATCAGACGCCGAGAGACTCATTTCAGCCATTAAGGTTAGATCCAGATCAGTAGTTGAGTATGATGTTTGATCTGGATCTAGATCCAAACATTGATTTAGATCAGATACTGAGCAACTCGGCTCCGGACCTGGGTCCAAAATTTATCTAAATTAGATTCTGGGTAACTGTGTGTCTGATCTGAATCCAATTGTAGATCCAGATTAGATGTTGAGTTATCCTGTGCCTGATCTGGATCTTAAGTATTGAACCCGTCCAGGTTAGGGCCTGGCTCCAAAACGAATGCCGCCACCTGAAAAAATAATAATCGGAAGACAAATTTCATCTGCATGTTCACTGAACTAAATGAAATCATGAAATTCCGACACATATAAATTATGCTATTTCTTGTTCTTTGAAACATTTTCCGTTTTTATAATGCATTATAATACATATATTTTTAATACATGAATTAAAGAATATTCATTATCATGGAGTTTTTCATGTAAATAGTTTTTATAATGCATTTTAGTCGGGCACAAGGAAAATGGAGAATGCGTTGCATTTCAAACAGTGTAGACTCAGATCAGCTGCATCTCACACGCAGCATCTGCTTCACACTGTTTGAAAATCACCAGAATATATGCATTATTTATTCATGTGGCCCAGCAAACAGTGTAGATCCTGATCAGATGCCGCATGGGAAAAGCGGCTGCTGATCTGGGACTACACTGTTTACAATCTCCCAACCCACTTTTCCTGATATCTGTCTTATTTGCATTCATTATGCATTAATCGAGATTTAGAATAGTTCCTGATCTGAGTCTACACAAATTCAGTTTTTTTGCATTATGGTATCTATATTTATTAAATTAATTTTGATGTAGATGAGACGCCACGTAGCTTGTCATTTCATCCAGATCTAAACTGAATGGCGCTTATGAACGAATTATTCGTTTTATATCAATTCAGACAGTTTGGATCTCGAAAAAAAATATCGGCGTCCACACGAGATCCTAACTGTTTGACATTTATGAATGAATTCCCAGACAGGATTCGTTTGAATGGTTAAATTGGTTGATTAGCTAAGTTATTTGATTGATATTGCTATCTACCCTCTAATCGGATTATACTTACGAAAGTTTTATTGCCCAATTTCCGCCGGTGTGTTTTGAGGTTGACAACGGGTTTCCCATGTGTTATTTTAGCCCCAAGGCAAGTCGTGCGTGATTTATTGAGTTCCGAATAGTCATTGGTCAATCATATTTAACATATTTATATTTAGAATTTGTCCTTGGCGACAGTGGAAACTTTTCGTGTAATCATTTATCGGCGAAGTTCGTACTTTCCGAATAATGACGAATAGTATTATACCCATGTCTTACGATGATCAACGACCATATAAAAAGAATATACCACTCGACTTCAGTCTCGTTTTTTTGCAATATTTTTCTGTAGTAACACTATTATTAGATTTGTGATTTCAGAAGATATATTAACACACTTTAAATGTGTAGACATCCAGATAAAGAAATTTAACAAGAAAATTGAGATATTAGCAGGTAAACATTGGACTCGCTCAAACCCGCTTATACACGGTAATGGATAGACCCGCGCTTAGCCGCTTCTATCAGGGAATAAGCAAAGTCGCGTTATCTCGCTTCTATCAGGTGATAAGCAAACTCGCGCTTTCTCGCGCGTATAAGGTAAAGGGTTAACTGTAGATTTTATAGTGGAATTACAGGAAATGTTACTACAACATATGCACCTCTTAGCAAAGCACTTTTGGATAATTGGATACACTCTGTGTCGCCTGCATAAGGACCGTTTACGAATAGAAGAAACATTTTGGATAACAGATTTTAAAGGTGAAAGTACAACTCTTGGTCCATTGAAAAAACATTTATTAATAGAAAGAGATGGTATGTGAAAAGATGATGCCGACTGAAGATTAAGTTGTTTTAAACGAACAAAAGGTTGAAGGGAAGAGAAATTAGAAATATTTCTGGGTACTTGTACAGACGACACAGATTGCATATTTAAAGCTTTTAGTTCTATTCGAGGTATTTTAACTTTATTCATATTGGAAAGTGATAGAGGGGCACCTGTATTGTGTTTATCAACACGTCAATTACATTAGTGTAGCTACCAAGTGCATCAAATTGTTGGTGAACACAACACCTACCACGAGGTGCATGACATACTTATGATGATGTAAGAGGCGAATGAGAGTTGTGTATGTTACTTGCATATCCTGCAAGAGAATGATAACAACATCGATTACGTGTACGGGGAGACTTTTAACGGCCACCACACGGCACAAGCAACACTGTTGTGATAATAAAAGTACAAAAATGAGTCAAGCAGGAAACACCACATACAGAACAAACACTCGCCCGAACAGCAACACATGGAAACAGCAAATGTGCATATGTAGAAAAAACAATAAGAGACGCACAAAGACAAAACAAACACACAATAGGAGGAAGATGGAAGTACCGCCTTGGAACGGTCAGTGACAAAAGTCACCGGGGGTTTAAACCGGTTTATGGGCGCCCAACCTCACCCTTATTCCATCCCCATCCTAAAAGACAAACAGTGTAAATAAACGTATCCCCTCTCCGACTAATCTACAACAACCGCGACAGCAAATACAATGGTAAAGTGCATGTATAACAAAAAAAACCCATTTAATTGAACATACTGTATCCACCTATCGCTAGTGTACTCAATGATTGAGCTGCAAACAGAGTAACTGTAGAAAAGTAATAAAGGGTACGACAAAAATGAAATAGTACAGATATCAAACGTTCTCCTTCCATTTCTGGATTTAAGAGGTCGCCTTCATAGAGTACTAAACCTTTCTTGTCGGCGTACATGCAAAGAGGCCAGCGTGATTGCCAACTGTAAAAGGGTTCACAACCAAACATGCAGTATGTTGTAGTAATACAGGATCATATCCCTTTTTAATGAATTGTTTTATATATTTGATGAACAAAGTGAGAAAATGGGCAAACCTCGTAAGATGGAACACGGTGGACATCTCCGTCCAGATAAGGGAAATTTACAATATTAAAATCAAAATTATCTCTTTTGTCATATATTTTAGGAGAAACCATTCCATTATCAATGTTCAGGTCTAGATCAAGAAAAGCTGCATAGGTGTCGGAAAGGTTAGCTGTATTAAATTTGAGTTGATTTTGGGTAAATTGTAGGCATCAGATTATCAAAGAAAGTGTTGTCGAAGTTACAAATATCATCCGAATATCCAGGAGTTTCATTGAAGGCGTTTATAACATTTTATTTTGATTGTGGATTTAAACGTAACATGACATATCTCTCATATCAGTACAAAAACAAATCTGCGACCAGTGGTGCACAATTCGTACCCAAGTTTATGTTATGTAATTTTGATATCGGCTCCAAGTTGTTCACATTTTTTGACATGGCATGGTCTGTTTTGAAACGATGGTATTTTCGTCAGTACTCACTGAAATGTATGACTTGGTATTAATAATTTCCTGCTTCAAGACGTCGATATAATGAAATCGTCAAATAATAATGACTTTATTCAATGGGAAAGAGGAACAAAGACGCATTTTTGAACGGAAATCCTGTAAACCCTTTTTTAAAATGTCTAAAATAAATTCAAGGTTTAGGTGGTTGAAGGTGTTCATTTGAGCTATAAAATGAAATGCGTTTGTCAATAATATCAAACATTTATTTTTACCAATTTGAAAGTGTATTTGACTCAACATGTTCTCTACGATACCATTTTATACTAAACATTTGTAAAGCCTCAGCAATCTGACCTGGACAAGCGTTAAAATATATCAAGGATGACTGTACTACTTTTTCAATTATATACACTGAACCTTTATTAAGAAGAGATCGTAGACGTTTATCTTTAATTATATTGAAGTTACCAGTATGCACATCACAAGCCAGATAATAGCCAAACGATAATGTGACGCAATCTAAATTATCATCAATATTAAGGTCGGCACCAATCGTGTTATAGTTATAAATTGTTGTTATTTCTGATGGGTTTTTCATATTTGTAGCAAAAAGTTGGTGTTTCTTAAAATACACGTATAAAAGGAATACATTTTTGTCTCTGAATATATTCTGGAGGTCAATAAAATCGATACCTTTATTAATAATATTTAAAAATAATCTTTAGTTTTTCTGATAATTTGTCGATGTGTGTTCTAAGACCTGGGTCCATGATTAAAACACTTTTAGTTGAGCCTGAGTTCGTTCTCAAGTTTTTGATTGGTCAGAATTGAGCTTTTGGCTTGAGAACTCAAATCTGACCAATCAAAAGCTGGAGGACGAACTCAGACGCAACTAAAAAGTTGTATAAGCATGGACACATGTGTCAAACTAGGCGTTTATATGAGAGGTTCTCATCTTAATATGATTTTATCGGCTCGCTCATCAATTTCTCTTAATGAAGGTATTGATGAAGAAGAAAGTCTAGAAAGCAGTGCATGTTTACCATACGTAAAGTATATATTTCAAGAATGGTCATCTTCATGTGGTCTTTTGTTTAATATTACTATTTTTAAAAATTCCATGTGAACGAGAGTTGCGTTTCCTAATAGAAACAAAATGAAAAAACGTCTATGTCAGGATCTTTTGAAATATTGCCAGTATGGTACATGTAGGCGTTTAATTTTCGAGGAAACGGCTTTTTTAATTTTTTGTTTTATCAAATTCAATTCAGCCATAAACCAAGCATTCGACTTATAACTACTAGTAGTATCCTTATCACATGAAAGGTTGTACAGGTTGAACTAATACATCTTTAAATGAATGGTCGGACTTTCTAAATTGTTGGTATGAAACATTGTAAACTTTTTGTTTCGGCATTGGTATGCATGTTCCCTAAATCTGGTCTTCAGGTCACGAATCGTTTGACCAAGATATTACGTCTAAAATCTACAATAGAAGGTAAACATTTGTTTTCCAAATTTGTTAATTATCCTTCTCTAGATGGAGATGTGCTCCGTTCTACATCTTATGGTGTTTACAATTATTTTCAACTAACTCGCTTTGCACGAGCATGTCTTTGCTAGAGTATTTTTTAAAATTCGTAATTTAGTTGTAACTCACAAACTGTTTAAGCAAGGTTACAGATATCATAAAATTCTGAAAGTTTTTCTAAATTTTACCATCGAATTTTAGTAAATATAACTGCAATTTATGGACGTTATTGCAAGAAGATATTTCTCACCCGGAATTATATGGCGATGTTATCTATAAACTTCGGGGTCATATCCATTTTCCTGTTTTGTTAATTAAACGCATTAAAAGTTTCAGGAAGAAATGCAATGACCCAATTATATTGCAACATACTGCATGTTTGGTTATATGAGGTTAGGACGTAGGTAAACCGGTTTTACCTCGCGTGGTGGTTTTAACACTGACCGTTCCAATGCGGTACTATATTTGTCACCCTTGCTTTGGTTTGGTGTGTTTGTGTCCTTGTACCTAGTTGTTTGCTAAGGTTTTAGTTTTTATTTCGTATGTGTGCGTGTTTGTCATTATATTTGTATTGGTCTGGTGTCTTTTTACTTGTTCGTTTGCTCCTGTTTGAAATTTCCATCTCATGTGTGAGTATGAATTACTTGCTTTCTATCAATGTTTTGGTGATGGCGGCTTTTTTGAGTGTGATTTTCCTTACGTGACTTTACTTTTTTATTAACCAAACTTGAAAACAGACGGTTATTGCAGCCACTGTCAGCTCATACAAGTTTTCACTTAGTACATATCTTTTCCTTATGATTTAACTAAAAATAAACTTACTAACTTAATCCAGAAATTATTTACCCGAGAAAAACATTTGGTGTGTAATATTGTATACAACTTTCTTTGCTGATTGGCCAATGAAATATTACACTAGTTAGACTTGTGTTTGCCACCGTGGTTGTTTTTGTCCAATAGGGGATATGTTTGTTTACACTGTTTGTCTTTTAGGGTGGATATGGAAACTCCCAGTGACTTTTGTTACTGGCCGTTCTAAGGCGGTACTTCCATCTTCACCTAGTGTTTGTTTGTTTGCGTTTTCATAGATGTGTACATCTGCTGTGTTTCTTGTTATGGTGCTGTTCGGGCGGCTGTGTGTTTTGCATGTGGTGTTTCCTTTATGACTCATACTTGTACTGTCATTACATTTACATTCATTTACAGGTTTCCGATTTGGGGGTAATACACAGTGGAGATATAACTGGTGCCTCATCAATATTACCGTTTGTGCTACAACCTGGTAAGTTTATGCCTTTCTCTATACTATCTATCGATGTGTTAATAGTGGTGGCCTCTTGTAAATGGATTTGCCTGCTTGACGTTAATACCTTTTCATTTATTCACTAAGATACCTATTGAATACTTTGAAGTTGAAGCTAATTTGAATATGGTGGAAGATTGTAGCCATTTTAGACACAGAGACAGATAAAAAAAAGAAAGATCTTTCAAATTTCATTAGAAAACAGAACCGAACCCTGATTAGACAGATTCTATAGGAGACTTCTGATCTTGGTTTGTCTATTTGTAAATGCGTGGAAACCGTTTATATTATGGAAATACTACTGCACCAACTGATATATTGCCAATGCCAATTATTATTTTTGAAACTATAGGGGAAGGGCCGACTCTAAGTTGGTAGAACTTGTGGCCCAACCCCTTTTCCTGTAAAATTTTGGAAATAAAATATGTTTAAACTAAAACTAAAACTAATGCCAATTCCAACCCATCCAACCTACCCACTCAACACCAGTAACACCACCACTATTGTTTTTATCTAATCATTTCGAACGATTAATGAAACTTCAGAATCAGATATTGTGCCATATAGCGGAGAAACAGATAAATATGCGTATTCAAATATCAAAGTTTTCAATTTTGCACCAAACCTTATGTTGTGACCACTCTTTAAAATCGCCTCATCTACATAATTCTAAAGAGTGGTCTCAACTTAGGGCTTCGTGGAGAAATAAAGGAGTGTTATATAATTGTTGCACTATCCACATTTCATCTCACAAACGCAACACCGCTGATTGTATCTTCATCCAAACATTTCAGAATGTTAAAAAATCAGATTTTAATTTTTTGCTGTCTATCAACCCTTTCCATGTACTGTGTGTATTCTAAATTTTGATACCTACTGAATATTCTTGAACAATATAGTTAAAATCAAATGTGGTAGGTGGAATAGTGTAGCCATTTTAGAAAGTAAAGAAACCGATATATTACATTTATCTAGCATAGATAGCTGACGCTGATCAGACGGCTTCTGTAGCAGCCGTCCGATCTGGGTCTACTCGTTTTGCAAATGCGTGAGCAGGAATTTATATGGTGAGCAGATTTAATACCTGATATATGGTGCAATATGGCAGAGCAACATATATATGTAAAATACCTAGTTATATTCCACTTTCAGTCCGAATGACCTGTACATTATATATATGCGTACTCAACTACTATAATTTATCTACCAACTACTGTTATATGTTGCGACCTCTCTTCGAAACAATTCTATAGAGTGTTCATAACAAAGGGTTTGGTGGATAAAGGAGTTTTTGAAAATCGTTTGATTTACGCTGGACCTTTCACTATGGAGTTTAAAGTCACTGTTTCGTGATGTCTCCACACATGATGAGACGCCAACATATTCGGCATCTGATCTGGAACCAAACTGTTTGATAAGGTTATCATAAATATCCCGTCAGCTTGCAACATGCGACAGCAAAACCTCTCTAAACGGCACGTTAAAAATTGTACCATTAACGTTCATTCAGACAGGTGGTAGCTTAATGCTAGAAAGCTCTTTAAGGGACTTTCTGTATGACTTGTACACTGTATTATGCAATGCATGGCTTTTTCGTTCAACTGGTGAATATTCATATTAATTTAGTTTTAGTATATGAGCACATAACAGTTTGACTCCGGTAGAAAATGTAGAATTAGATCTGTATTATTCATTATTACATAAGCAAACAGTAAACAATCCGTTTCCGTGTGATCCGGTTCAACTCTCTTTGTAAAGGCATAAACATACGTCTTTATGTAGGAAAGAAATAGTTATCTAAGCTGTATTTAAAAGAAAACAATAATGTCACAGGTATCATGCAAATATGTGCGAGCTTAATCATTCTGAACTACTGTGCCGAAAGACGTTTGCATAAAGTAACTTACACTGATTTTCATTTCACAGATTTATCTACACAAGAAATCCTTATATCGGTGTTACATAGGAGCTCCTACGACTTTGCGAATGTTGTGACAAAGATTGTGGACAGGGCCATAGCATATAGGTATTCTAACTTCTACATAACTTTCTAGACCTACTGACAAAGATGCGGTAATCTCAAATCATAAATTCTCCGTGAAACCGTTTACTGTGAATACTGTAAGGTTCGTAGAACGTTGGTAATTATGCAAATGAGGCTGACCAGATCATTGTATCTTGGGAAGTGGAGGTAATATATAGCACAACAAACATCTCTTGATGTGAGCTTAAGCTTTGCACCGACAGGGTTTGTTGTTGCTGGGTCTCTCGGTTTGCATGTTACAATACTCTTTAGAAATCGCCTCTTCCAGACGATTTTAACAAAGGGGTCACGGTATGTGTTTGAGTGAGTAATAATGGAGATATTCTTGAAAATATCTTAATCTACGCATCTTATCTAGACCTTTGAGGCCTTAGTGATTAGTTTAGCGTTTTCCATGTGTGAAACTTATAACATCATGAATATTTATAAGCTGATCTTTTTGTATTAGCAAACATACACAGGGTGTTTTCGAAATTGTTGAAATTAAATTGTCAGGTCTTTTCAGCAAACAGAACAGAACCTGTTCAGACGGATTGGTTAATAAAAATGATAGGAAAAGTGTTTGAGGAAAGGGTTAGCACTTACTCAATTGTGAAAACAATAATGTTTGCTCACGTTTTAGGTCTATTCAGTTTTGACTACTTGAATCTTGATCAAGCTTTTGAGAATATATTGACAAAGTTCCGTGACACTAGTAGCGTGTGAGAAATTATTTAGCAAAGTGCTGAATGCCTTGATCTTGATGAGACGGTCCTTGAAAATTCGACAAATCTTGCGGTTAACGGAGTACAGGTGCAAAGCAGCCGTTAGCTTAATGCCGAACTGGATTAGTCGCAGAACACATCTAACCGACTAACTATTAGATACAACACTTTTCTACCAGTTGTGCAATTCGACACAGAATCAGTCTAGCGGTCGAACGATAACACAAAGTAAATGTGACTCGAAATATTCTTTATTTTAACCCCAACTGTTAGACTGTCTAACAGTTGGGGGTTAAAACAAAGAATATTTCGAACAGTTGGGTAATTAGACATAAACCGGTCTAACAGTCAAACGATTCGACAAAAAACATCTAATAGTCAGGCGATGAGACATAAATGTCTAACAGTCGGAAATTTTGAATGTGTCTAGCAGTCGGATGATTTAAGATAAAATATGTCTAACCGTCAGGAAATTAGACATAAGATAAAATTATCTTACAGTCGCTGATTAACATACAATATGTCTAACAGTCAGATGAAACAACAGGGACCAACATACTGTATGACATCCTGTTTCTGTGCGATTGCGGACGGGTTATCTATCATACTGTATGACATCCTGTTTCTGTGCGATTGCGGACGGGTTATCTATCATACTGTATGATACCCTGTCTTTGTGCGATAGCGGGCGGGTTATCTATCGTACAGACGATAGTATCCTTCACATTGTCCAGGAACTGTTTGTGGCCTCTAACGTGTACGCCTCTCCAGTAATGTGTGATTTAATCTGCATCTGCACAAGCAGAGCCCACATATAAGTACGGATCGAGTCATCTAATCTCTCCAACCGAACTCTAATGATTGCAATCTAGGCGCCATTGGCCACATGATCTTTCAATATGAAATATATGTGGGCTTTTTTTCGGTGCGCCTAAATCGCAGGAAAATTTTCTGCAATGCCACCCGCTCGACACTTTCGGGCCAAAGGTCATCTAAAGAAGAGGGTAGAAAGTACCGACTTTTTGGCCTTGTGTTATCCCGGGTGTCGTGCCAGAAGCCCCTTTGCTCCCATACTGTATTCACTCTCGTGAGCGCATCGCTGAACCCATTTGCATTTGGGAAACTATTTTGGTATCCACATCGGGTCGTGCCAAATTCATCACATAAGCGGTCGTAGACTAATCTTTTGAACACGTTTCTGATTGGTTCGAAGTAGTATTCCTATTGCAGGAATCCTTCTCTCCAGTAAGATGGAACTAGTACACGTGAATGGTGTAAACGGATTGCACGAGCAAGTGCGTTGCATTGCCATTAATGTGGTTATCGAGTGAGACGCCACAATTGATAGAAACGCACCAGACTGCAAACTGCTGCGCCCGTCTCAATAGCTGGCAGTTTATATTTTTCCAAATGTCAGTAAAGGTTGCAAATAATAATTCGTTTGGGCTAGAGATGATTCTAGGCATTCATTCAGACTGAAAAGTCCTGTTGGTTTGCAACTGGCTGACAGGTTGTTGAGGAATCTTTTACGATCGGGTGGTGAGGTATGGAGGGTATTTTTACATCTTTGTATGTGTCCTCTTCCATTACACGCTAAATAAACCCTTTCTGTTCCTGCTCGTATATAAGCCAACCAATGAAATATCAATGCTATGTATTGTTCTCGAACTGTAAACGGGGTCAGGAAATAAAACGACGGGGCAAGTTCTGTATAATTATTTGGAATTGGCGAATAAAAGCCTGTAATACAAATGAGAAACTATGCTAAACACTCACTATAGGTGTCTCACAATTTAGAATTCCAACAATGCGTATCCGCGAACTACCGACACAGAATAAATCCATTTCAACAAAAGAACCAGAGAAACTCAGTCGATGATAAGAGTAGGGCATCGCGCGCGGGTTTCTCTTTATCCTTTCCCCTTTATTTGGGGCGCCCAATAGCCCATAGTGAGCAGAAACGATCGTAATTCAACACAAACAAAAAAAAACATTTCAACACACAATTCTCTTAGTACCTACCAGACACATGGGGTATTAAATAGTCAACTATAGAGTTTAAGGAAAATGTCGCCTGCAAGTTTCCTTATTATGCGCCTTCATCGAAAAGTACATCTGATGTCGTGTAAGTGTCGTCTGATGATACTTTCACGATCGAAGCTTACTTCAATACTTCAAAAGGACTCCATTTTATCATGGAGTTGCCTCAAACGTTTTACTGTGTTCACTGGGTTAGACAATTTAAACATCGCTTGCGTAGTTGCGTGCTTCATTTTGTGTACTTCGCATAACGCTCTCGTAATAAATCAAATGCACGTAAGTAATTAACACTGGTTAATGCAAAACCTTCAATCGTTCGCCCGGCCTCGAAATTAAGCTGCGTTTTAAAGTAACTAAACTTCCGCACATCTGTTAAATTTACACTGGAATGGACTATACGAGACACAAATACTCGTAGACTCAAAGCTGTGCCAAACAGTTTGCCGTGTAAGTAAATCACCATAAATATCGGTTAAGTAAATTTAGACAGTTTAAGTAAATTTAGACAGTTTATCGAATTGGAATTTGGTTAATGAAATATTACTTGCAGTCTGTGTGGTTTCTCGAGTTACATCACCAGTGGACAATACTGCTAGAGTTGATTGAAAACAGGCAGGTAGTGTTACGCGACTCTCGGATATTTCGCTCATCAGAATCTTGAGGTCGTGGGTCCCGGTTGCCATCATCTCCGCCTCAACGTAACCGGGCACCGTCTGTGTCAATATCTTCTCATTGAGACCCTCCAGTGATTTCACGTTCGCCTCTTATACGGACAAAAAGATTAAAAATCCGCCACTCGACTGTCTTGCTTAGTATCTAGTGCCTTCTCCAAATGGTGATCAATCAAGCTTCTATTGCCATCGCGCAGCGAAATAAGTTTCTGAAGATTCATGTTGTAGTTTAACCACGGCACCAAGATGTGGTAAAGTAGTGAGAATAATAATCACACTAAACGTTCTGCACAGGTTCGACCTTATCCCATGTAATGAAAATAACGAAAGTAAACAAAACAACTTAATGACGTCAACGTTCCATAAACGGCGTTTACAGAGACGCACCAAAACGTCACGTAAAAAACGTCAGCGTAAGCGCACCTTAAGAGCTAGAACGTAGTGATATGATCAACTTTCAAATGCGTGACTCTGTCCATAAGTACTAGGGATTTAAACGTATTGAGTTATGAAATACGCTCCAACGCTGTATCTGGTACTGCCCGGTGATGGGATTACATGCAATCTTCAGAAGATCACATTCTTAAAGACAGAGATACAAAAAGAAGCTGAAGTACGCGCTAGCCTCTGTATAAAATATGAACGTAGAACAATTATCATCGGTGGCACCGACACCACTCTTGCCATTGTTGGCGACGGTCATTGCGTCAGTTGTGTTTGTCTCATAACGACTTCTGGTAGCCATATGTCTAGAGATTGGATCTCACGGATGCCCCTCCATCGCTGTTATTGGAAAGTTTATACGTCGACATCTTGCCAATATGTACCCAAAACATATGCAGATTGCCCTGAGCGAAGCTTAACACCAGCTCAGTCTTTATCAGTAAGTCCTATTTATTTCTTATATGAGATTCGATCAAAAACCAGCAAATCAACATGTGCCTTCCAACCATTAATGACATAATCAAGATTAGCCTATCCATCACATCGTTCATAGTAGCCGTTTACACGTAGAGGCAATCAGACCACATCCGGGCACTGGCTTAGATTATAATGCGCGTACAGTTCGATGCGCTTTGACGAGTTTGACCGGTATTTAAGCTAGTGCCTAATGGTATGCCGTCCGGAGGTGGTTGCATTTGGAAACGCGTATTAAATACTCCTAAAACAGCAGACCCTGACGCTCACTGAATCATTGACAGCCTAATAGTAGGTACTATATATGGTGGAATCTACTCATCATTTATAGCACATACACAACACTTTTCCAATCGAGCTGTGCCATCGGACAAGCCTTGTCATAACTTAGTTTTGGCTATTGACTACTTCACGGGAACTTCAATCTTCAGACAGTTTTTCTCAGACTCCGTGTGGGTTGGATACACAGAAAAAAATATCTGAAAATTTCGGAGCAGACCAGGATTTGAACCCAGGACTTCAGGATTGGTGGTCAATAGCATTAAAACTATCACTGTTCCACCCACGTCTTCTCATCAAGATCCTTATTGCCTGGAGTCAAACTGCTTATTTGAATAAAAAATGCACTAGTTCATTTGATATCTGCGGTTTACAGCACTCTGATTCAGTATTCCAACACCGTTGATTATGTGGTAATTAGTGCTTACTAATAGATTGTCGGCGATTTAATATATCGCTGTTTTAACAATATGCGATATCTCTCACTGAGTGTATTCGTAACTACTAAACCAGAACTGAGACTTTACTTTAAGTCGATATCCGATACTTATATTGTCTGTATAAAGTTCGATGAGAGGCAGGGTTGCACGGACTTTTGTTGAAATCACAGTACTAGCCGGACCCATTGCATGCGGCTTCGTATGGTGGAAGTCCCCGCGGAAGCTCGGTAACGGGTAATACGGGACCGTGGGCGTTGGCGTGGTAGAAGACACGACTGTCGACCGTAGTAGGTGTCATACATGTGGAAGGTCTGTGACAGCATCATGTAGTATAGCTCAAGAAATTTGATCTGGTCCCAAACTTACATAATCTGCATCAATCAATATTCGCAATATTCTATTTTTATCATCAGTATTATACGGATTTATCATCGGCGTTTTTCCCGGTAAGCAACTGTTCATGGACACACACGTGGTTGTATGGTTAACATAACGACGGGTATTCGCACTCCTATAATTCTAGCGAGAAAAGACGTCAATATTTGTCAGCGGTATTTTATATATACAGCTCAATCTCTCTCATTATGTTTTCTGCATTTGGACCATTGTTAACGTCAAATTTTCCGAGCTAAATGCTTAAGCCATTGTAAGTGAAAAATGACGTCTGCTAGACGATTCCGGTTCATATCGATGCGATAGCCAGGTAGAGTGACAAATAACCCATATTTACATACTACTGTCAATCAGGCGATTATACATAGAGTATGTCTAAATGAAAAAGAGGTAAAGTCAAGCAGGCAAAGCCACATACATGAAGCAACAACCGTCAACATTTCGATAGACTGCATGCCACATACACACGCACGCGCGCACGCAGCACGCACTCACGCATGTACGAAACACGCACGCATACACACAAACACTTTTGTTCATGTTTGGAATGGTTATCGCTGGTGCTTGTGTGTTTGTTGGTGTTTTATGTGTCTATCTCATGTGTGTGCGTGTGTTTGGGTGTGTGGTTGTGTGTGTCTGTCTATCGATGTTTTGGTGGTGGTTGCGTGTTGTACGTGGCTTTGCCTGCTAGACTTTACTACTTTTTCACTTTCATAGAATATGTCTTTCAGCAGGGCAATAAAGACAAAGCAAATGTCTAACAGTCGGACAAAAAGAACTAAAATATGCTAGCTGTCGGGTATTTAGACGTCCGTAAACCGGTTTAAACCCAGAGTGGTGATTTTGCTACTGACCGTGCCATGGCGGTTCTCTCTTTGTCACCCTTACTTTTGTTTGTCTTGTGTCTGTGCTTGTGTTTTGTTCATGTTTGTCTCTGGTGCTTGTGTATTTGTTGGTGTTTTCTGTGTTCTTCTCGTGTGTTTGCGTGTGTTTGGTTGTGCGTGTGTGACAGGGTGTCTATGGTGTTTGTGGTGATTGTATGTGACCTTCTATTGCATGTGTGTGTATGTGTATTGCTATATAAATTGCTTTCTATCGGTGGTTTGGTGATGGTGACGTTTTGTGTGTGGCTTTTCGTGCTGGACTTTACTACTTTTTCATAAAATACTTTGAACTGTCGGGAAATAAGACATAGAACCAGTCTGACAGTCGGGCAATTTGACAGAGGACGTGGCTGAGAGTCAGGTGTTTAGACAAAGTATATGTCTAAAAGTCGGGAGATTATACATGCAATATGTCTAACAGTCAGGTGATTAGACATACAATATGCCTAACAGTCGGGCGAATATACATGCAACGTTTCTAACGGTCGGGCCATTAAACAAAACATATGTCTAGCAGTAAAGCAATGAGGCATAGAAATATGTGTTAGACAATATTTCAAATAGTCTAGTGATTAGATAGAGAACTAGTTTGTATACAAATAATATATGTAACAGTCATGCAATTAAAGTAAGAAAATGTCTAACAGTCGCATACATAGACAAAGCATTAGTCTAACTGTTAGGCAATGCTATTACATAATATAATGTCTTAGAATTTATCAAGTATCATCAAATATCTTCTGAAAATTGGAGATCCTTTGAAAGAAAATATAGCAATGCAAAAAGAGAAAATTGCAAGTTTTATTCAATATCTGAGACTACATATGGGCATGAGTCATATAAACAAACGACAAACACAAGAACCAAATATATACAAAATGGCTAGAATAATTAAAATGCAGATCTCCAGGCACGGTAAAACCATACTTATCCAAATTCCCGCAATAATATATTGATTTATAACAAAAACAAATGCAGTGGAATTCTGAGGCCTAAGGAAGGTACCTGCATCAACCCATTGAAGAAATACCTTTATTGATTACTTCCCAGTTCCCTAGCTCTATTTAATAATTTCTATTACAAAATACCCATTATCATATGTATTACTTTTAGAATCCATTTTGATGTAAATTGAACCCAAGCCAGAGCAATGGATATGATAAAAATTACCAGTAATACAGTGTGCAAAATAAACAAAGCAAATGTATCATTGTTTTGATAATCAACTGCATTACAGACAGGAGATAAGTGTTAGATGTGTGACCACAACTACTGCATGTAATGTCCTGTTTTTGAACCTGTCAAAATTTAAAAACATATACGCTTGCGGAATACGCCACATTTAGCTTCGGTTGATATCGATTGTTTCCGCTAATAAAAGGTTTCCTACTTGGCTTATTCGCGTACCAGTATATTTCGTGTGAATCTCATGAAAATGTTTGAAACTCAGGTTTACCGAATCTAAAAATATACTTTCAATGAAGTAGTAGTATTCTTTCTAAATATATACTTTCAATGAAGTCGTAGTATTCACATTTTGAAAGGTAAATAAGCAGGACAATATCAGGTTAACAGATATGCTGTTCTGGGCATAGCATATAGGCCCTAATGACAAATGTCGTCGGAATTACAGAGAAAATTACATCGACATGTTTGAAAAATATAACACATAGATTCTAATTTGACACAATATTCAGCTGCTTCATATACATATAAAACGTACACGTAAAACATGTTTTCCAAGTAGTTATGGCTTGCCTAAAGCTCTTTGTACTATGTCATAAAACATACAAGAATAGAGTATTTGAAGGTGGGGATAATAATTTAACATCTAACCTAAGCTTCTTTGCAAGAAAGCATTGCTTATTGAGTTTATCATTATCAGCCATACGAACAAAACGTGTATCAAACCATATGAGAGTATTGGAAAGTGGATATATTATTTGACCACTGTCACTGAGTGAATATATCATAATCAGTGCGTTAAAATGTTCCATAAATCTGTAAGTGTTAGATCTTTCAAGTCTACTTTGTAAAGAACTTTACATATCATTCTGAATAAGAAACATCCCTAATACCAGAATGATAATGGTTACAGATATTCAGTGCATATTCAATATTAAACATTTTAACCCTTTCCCTCATTCAAACGTGTTTTCACGCATCTGCAAACAGTAGACCCAGATAAGACGGCTCCTAGAGGATCAGGGTCTGCTCTGTTTGCTAATAGAATTTGATAGATCTGTTTCTTTACTTTCTAAATTGTCTATAATGCTCTACATTCCAGATTTCTTTGTAATTATTTAATGAATATTCAGTAGGTATTGAAATTTGGCCTAAATACAGAACAGGGAAAGGGTTAACAAGACTGGTTACTGGTGTTTATAACATTTGAAGTTAATGAATATTTTAGCAAGGTTGTACGTTAATATTTTCGTAAAGGGCACCATGGTATACGTACTTTTGAAAATACTTTAATTGATGCATTTATTTTAATTAAAAAGCTCGGGCGATTAGACAAAGAATGTGTCTAACTGTCGGGTGATTTGACATAGAACAGCCAGAGAATCTGACCTAGGACCGGTCGGGCTCCTACAGAAGCTTTCCGAAAGACTTCCAATCTTGATTAAGCTGCCATCAGCCTTATAGACTCAGAATTAGATTTCGTTTTAATGGTCACTTAAGAAAGATAGAGGCGCATGAATAGTATTGCATGTTCTAAACTGCTCATGAACAGACCCAATGAAATCGAGTCAGCAAGTTTCTCTTTTTGCATTGCCAGTTTTACTTTCGAAGGATCTTCTACTTTCAGAACGTATGTACGTCATAACAGAAAACGTTAAGGGCTTGTTTGGCGTCACAAATTGTCGTCCCGTTCTTCATTCTCAGTGTTATATTTTCTGGTCCTTTTGTATCATTAGCTTCGATGTCATTAGTTCTGAAAACTTGATACCGCTTAAGCCAGCGCGATGAACATGGGTAGTGTTGCACTTTTAATAAGTGTTCATGAACATACTCAATAAAACAAACCGAGTCTGCAAGTTTATGTTTTTGCATTGTTGTTTGAGCATTCGAAGGACCTCCTACTTTCAGAACTTATATCTCAAAGAAGTAGATACCATTTCTGTTTCTTTCAAAATTTATTTTTCATTCATTTTGCAGTCTGTATGGTAATCCAATAGAAAATAATGGATGTTTTATTGAGACTATAAAGACTAGAGGTCCAGATAAGATGGGTAAATTAAAATATTGACAAGAATAAACTCTCTGTTTCTCCATTAACCCTTTCCTTCATATGAACGTGTTTTCACCCATATACAAACAAAGTAGACCAGGCCAGACGGCTCCTATAGGAGCGCTCTGATAGTTATCTGCTCTGGATGCCAATGGAATTGGATAGAAAAGTTTCTTTACTTTCAAACATGGGTACAATACTCCACCTTCCATATTTCATTATAAATATTATGTCAAGGAATATCAAGGAGTCCCTGAAATTTTAGATAAGCTTAGAACAGGTAAAGGGTTTACAATTTCACCGCCAATGTCGCAAAGATGTACCACAACAAAAAGCGCAGTTTCAGATCAGACACCGCATTTTAAGGCGGCTTAACAGGAACATCCCTTTTTGTCTCACACTCTATTCCTTTCAATTCTGCATTTATTTATCTCATTTCCTTATTCTACCAAAAGTGGTTTGCGGACAACAAAGTGAGAAACTTGGTGCCGAAAGGGTTGAACATTATCTCGTGACCACTCATTCAAATTGTCTTGTCGAGACGATTATAAAGTGTAGTCGCAACATAGTGCTTCATTATCCACGTTTATCTTTGCTCCAAAAACAAGTCAAAGTAGATACCATTTCACGTATTTTTATCGTATTTGTTTTCATTGTTTCACAGCTCTGATGGCACTGCACTAGGAAGTGATGCTTGTATTATTGAAACTATAGAAACCAGGTTAGCCCGATATAGACATTCCAACGTTACTGTTAGTGCAGCGTCGGTAACTACATGGGTACAGTTTGTTGATGCAGCTGTGAGTAAATTATCGACATACAGTAAACCACTCGATAATTTGAATTCTCAACATACGTTAAACCCTCGATAATTCGCATTGTCAGCATACAGTTAAGCCTAAATAATTCGAATTTCAATAAAGAACGTCTGCGATCGTTTGAAGTAGATAGCTGCTTAATGCATTAAGCTGCCACATGATTTACAAAAGCGATAGCGATACTCATTTTGGTGCTCGAATTGATGGGGTATTACCATATCCATGTCTAGTTTTATTATAGTGAACGAAGATTTTAACCTTTAGCCTGCTATGGGCGGATGAGTGAATACCATTGCAAACAGTTTGGATCCAGATGATACGCAGGGTAACTCGGCGTCTCATCAGGAACCAAACTGCTTGACACCCTGATTGCATTTTGGTAGGCAAATTGATTATAACTTTTGGAAATGTAGTAGGTGATATTAATTTGCTCAGCAGGCTAAAGGTTAATTAACCATTACCAACATACTTACGAATGTTCATGCATTTACTGAGTATTATCAGATGGGATGGTACTTGTAGGAGCGATCAGATCAGGTTGTACTGACTTTGCTTAAATAATTGTAGAGATTTGGTTCAACAGTTTCTGTCAAGGCTAAATAGTTTGTTCTCGATCTGAAATAAATTTGCAAACATCCTGGATCGACTTACTCAGTGACTAATCAGGAACCAAGCTGTTGCAACTCACTTATTTACTAGGGTTGAGGATTGAGTCAATCTAGTGGACTGATAAATTGCATGAGTATATTTTAGATATCACCAACACAGTTTCTGAAACACGTTTGTTCATTGTCCAGCTTCTACCAATTGCTCGGACCAAGGCTAACACGACGAAGCCCTTTTTAACCTCGAGAATGTTGTAAAAGTTTTGCACACTTGGCTTTATTTAGATATGTAGTAAACCTCGACAGTTTGAATAATAATTAAATGAGGAACTGAGAAATGTTTAGGCAGTTTGCTACTTAATGTAAGGTAAAAGTCTTGCGGAGTGCGCGTAGCCGAGCTTTCTGCGTGACTTTCAACCGGCATTTTACTGACATCTATCATACAGGTCGATAATAAGTTTTAGCTCACCAGAGCACAAAGTGCTCAGGGTGAGCTTTTGTGATTGCCTGATGTCCATCGTCCGTCGTCGTGCGGCGTGCGTCGTCCGTCGTCCCGCGTCAACAATTTGAACCTTTAAAAATATTCTCTTCTGAATCTACAGGGTTCTCAGCTTTCATCTTTAGGTCCTCTACAAAAGTTATATAAATTATGCCCCTGGGGTCAAAATTGGCCCCGCCCAATTGGGTGCTTTGTTTTCTATAGAAATATATAGTAAAACTTCGAAAATCTTCTTCTCTGAAACTGGAACGTTCTCAGCTTTCATATTTGGCACATAACATTATGTTCAGGTCCTTTACAAAAGTTATATAAATTATGCCCCTGGGGTCAAAATTGGCCCCGCCCAATGGGGTGGTCAGTTTCAACAGAAACATATAGTGAAATATTTGAAAAAGTTCTCCTCTGAAACTTGAAGGTTCTCAGCTTTCATATTTGGCACATAGCATCATGTTC
Organism: Azorinus chamasolen; assembly: GCA_963576725.1. Lineage (NCBI taxonomy): Eukaryota > Metazoa > Mollusca > Bivalvia > Cardiida > Solecurtidae > Azorinus > Azorinus chamasolen. The sequence continues at coordinate 43,858,367 of OY755250.1, read as the reverse complement.
AGGTCCTCTTCCAAAATTATATAAATTATGCCCCTGGGGTCAAAATTGGCCCCGCCCAAGAGTTGCTTTGTTTTCTATAGAAATATACAGTAAAACTTCGAAAATCTTCTCTGAAACTGGAAGGTTTTCAGCTTTCATATTTGGCACATAGCATCATGTTCATTTCCTATACAAAAGTTATATAAATTATGCCCGTGGGGTCAAAATTGGCCCCGCCCCAGGGATGGTCAGTTTTCAATAGAAACATATAGTGCAAACTTTGAAAATCTTCTCTCCTGAAACTGAAAGGTTCTCTGCTTTCATATTTGGCACATAGCATCATATTCATGTCCTCTACAATAGTTATATAAATTATGCCCCTGGTGTCAAAATTGGTCCCGCCCCAGGGGTGGTCAGTTTTCAATAGAAACATATAGTGCAATCTTTGAAATTCTTCTTTTCTGAAACTTGAAGGTTCTCAGCTTTCATATTTGGCACATAGCATCATGTTCAGCTCCTCTACAAAGTTATATAAAGTATGCCCCTGGGATCAAAATTGGCCCTGCCCAGGGGTGCCTTGTTTTCTATAGAAATATACAGTGAAATCTTTGAAAATCTTCTCCTCTGAAACTGGACGGTTCTCAGCTTTCATATTTGGCACATAGCATCATGTTCAGTTCTTCTACAAAAGTTATATAAATTATACCCCGGGGTCAAAATTGGCCCCAGGGTTAGCCAGTTTTCAATAGAAACGTATAGTGAAAACTTTGAAAATATTCTTCTCTGAAACTGTAAAGTTCTCAGCTTTCATATTTGGCACATATCATCATGTTCAGGCCCTCTACAATAGTTATATAAATTGTGCCCCTGGGGTCAAAATTGGTCCCACCCAGGGATGGTCAGTTTTCAATAGAAACATAGTGAAAACTTTGAAATTCTTCTCTTCTGAAACTCGAAGGTTTTCAGCTTTCATATTCGCCGCATAGCATCATGTTCAAACCTTCTACAAAATTGATATAAATTATGCCCCTGGGGTCAAAATTGGCCCTGTCTCAGGGGTAGGCAATTTTCAATAGAAACATATAGTGCAAACTTTGAAAATCTTCTCCTCTAAAACTGTTAGGTTCTCAGTTTTCATAGTTGGCACATAGCATTATGTTCAAGTCTTCTCCAAAAGTTATAAAAATTGTGCCCATTGGGTCAAAATTTGTCCTGACCTGCCCCAGAGCGGGCTAGTTTTCAATAGAAACATATAGTGAACACATTGAAATGATTCTCCTCTGATTGTCTGGTGAGCGCTTCAGGGCCATTCTGGCCCTATTGTTGTTTTAGTGCTCGAAATAACAGGGGTTTACTTGTTTTAGTGTTCGAATTTTCCGGGGTTATTGTAATTGACCCCCTAACCTCATTTAAAGGTTAACTATTTTGACACTACGAAAATGCAAACAGTTGCAATCTAGATTTAAACACAGCGTTGACGTTATCAGGGTCCAAACTAGATGGCATATTAACATCACACTGAATGTGCTTACGTTTCAACTAAATAACACAGGATTGTATGCTAAACTAAAGAAAGTTATGCATTGCAGGAGGCGATACCTCATGCAGTAATCAAGTATGATTCGAACGATACCAAGTACTTCATGCGTCATACTGACTCTAATAAATAAGTCTCTGTAGTAGGCCACGTCTCAAGATGTATTCAAATATGAATCGTACGTCATGCTCCTGTATGACACTGACTCTAATGAATTAGAATTCCCTCGTAGGAGGCGTCGTCTAAAACCTTATTCGAGCGTGATTTGAGCGATACCAAGTATATATATCATGCTCCAGCATGGTACTGATGACTCTTATGAATCAGAATGTGTCTGTAGCTGCTCACGTCTGAAGATGTAATCGAGTACGATACGAACGGTACGATGTACTTCATGATCCAGTACGATACTGACTCCAATGAATTACTGGTGAATTGGCCACTGAGCGTTCCAAGGCGGTAACCTCTTTGCCACCCTTACCTTGATGTTTGTTTTGTGTCTTAGTTGGTTTGCATTGATTAACAACGGTTTTGCTCACCATGGGCTAATTGGGCGCCCAAGAGAAAGGGGAGAGAATACATAGAAATTCTGTCGCGATGCCCTATTATCGATATAGTTTCTATGGCTCTTTTAGATGCTCAGTGTAAAACACTGATACATCGAACCTCGACACTTATAGTGTCATCCGAAGGACTTAGACCGGCCGGAGATCAAACCTGGGACCCGTGGTATTGCTGCGCGTTAGCCACACGGCCACGTCCACCTTTGTACTTGCTCGATTGTTGATGTTGGGAATGTTTATCTTTCGTATTTGTTAGGTGTTCATTTCGTGTGTGCGTGTGTTCGTGTGTGTTTGTATGTGTGTGTGTGTGCAGTTCTGTGTGTTGCATTCGTTTTTATCAATGTTTTGGTTATGGTTGTTTATTATGTTTTCATTTCTTTGTAGGAGGCCACATCTCAAGCTGTAATCGCCTTTTCTACGACCGGTGACCGGTACGTCTTGATCCAGTATGCGGACACTTCGAGTAACCTGGATTCTCTTATGCCGTTTTTTGGTGTGAGTAGAAAAAACATCTTACACAAGTAGCACTTTATAGAATACATGTACAGTAAAACCCATATAAACTAGAATTTAGATATAATTGCTTAATGCATGAGGAGATTCATTTTTGTATGACTGTCGCCCTGCTTGAAGCAGCTCCTAGAGGAACATTCTGTATGACTGTCGCCCTGCTTTAAACAGCTCCTAGAGGAACTTTATGTATGACTGTCGCCCTACTTTAAACAGCTCCTAGAGGAACTTTCTGTATGACTGTCGCCCTGCTTTAACCTATTCCCTCATATTGACGACTTTTGACCACTCTGTAAAAGTCACTTCGTGAAACCATTGTGATAAATAGAGCATTTGCTCATATAGGAGCAAATGCTCTATTTATCACAATGGTTTCAAACTAGAGAATTCTAAACATTTCCTTTTCTTCAGTTAGCGCTCCTTTTCGGTAGATTTATTCAAAGAGGTTGTATCTAAAATAGCCTAGGAGGTAATAGGTTAAGCAGCTCCTAGAGGAGCTTTCTGTATGACAGTCACCCTGCTTTAAGAAGGATGAAAACTAAATTTGCCGTCCGGTTTAGAGGGGTGTTACTGTTTATAATAATTAGTGTTTGATATGTATTTGGCTGCACTATGTTATGTTTCCTTTTAACTCATTACCTCATAAGTTATTTTTAGATACAATGTTCGTTTTAGAATAAATCTACCGAAAAGGAGCATTAACTATTGAAAAGGAAAAGGAACTTTTGAATTTCGTACTTTGAAACCATTGTGATAAATAGAGCATTTGCTCCTATAGGAGCAAATGCTCTATCTATCACAATGGTTTCACAAAGTGACTTTAACAGAGTAGTCAAAAGTCGTCAATATGAAGGAATGGTTCTACAGGAACCAAGGTAAGATGCGTAAATTAGAATTCCCAAGAATTTCGCCTTTACTCTGCGTCTCATCTTGGTCAAAACGTAATCGCAGCATCGCCTACTGCAATAACATTTAGTCTCATTCCGACGACTTCGGCGGAGAAAGAGTTAAAACATTTTTTTTGAAAATTTCTTATTTGCATTTCATCCCTAAAGTGACATGACGACATACCAGTGCTATCATATGCGAACTGTTTATGCGAGGCCGAGTGGATCGGCGTCCAAACCGAATTAAAACTATTAGACACTGGTCATCGTTTTATTAAGAAAATATACAAGCGCATATTCTTAAACTTGAAGCAGGGGCAATTTGACCAACAGCACACGACAACGTGTACAGTAGACGACAATGTGTCAAACAGACGCAATTTGTCAAGCAGTCGACAATGTGTCCAGCATACGACAATGTGTTCAGCAGACGACAATGTGTCCAACAGATGCCAATGTGTCCAGCAAACGAAAATGTGTCCATCAGACGATGACAATGTATCCAGCAGATGACACTGCGCTAAGCAGACGACACTGAGAGGATTAATGTGTGTATAAGCAAACTACAGTAAAACCTCTCTTAACCTGAATTCTAGTGGAGAAGAATTAAGATATTTTAGGCAGGTGACTGCTTATTGCAGGGTGAAAGTAATGCAGAAAGCTCCTCTAGGAGGTGTGTGTGTATGTGTATGTATGTGTGTGTGTGTTTGTGTGTGTGTGGGGGGGTAATGTTACATTTAACTACTGCTCATGAGCAGACAAAATTTATAGTTTCTGCAACGGCCCAAATGTCCTGTGTTCAACTGCAATTAACAAAATTATAATGATACCATTATTTCTTACATAAATATCCATTGAGTGACGTGTTAAATGTCTGTATCTGGGTCTTAGCTAAAAATTTGACCATTCTAATGCTTGGGAATGGACTCAAACAAAACTAAAACGAAACATTGTAAATTGCAAACAATCTTTACTTACTTAAATTGAAGGGATACATCGATATTAATAACACAAACACTATTTTACTTATCGTTTAACGCATTTTCTCTTACTGACGCCTTTTTGTGCCTATAAAAACTCATTTTTTGAAACCTAAGTGACACATAGAGCATTTGCTCCTATGGAGCAAATGTTCTTTTTATCACAATGGTCCCCAAAACTACACACTTGTAAAATGTTCCTTTTGTCTAGTAAGTGCTCCTTTTCGGTAGATTTATTCAAAGAGATTGGGTCTAAGAATAGTATAGGAGGGAATGTGTTAATTTACTTACTTTCGTTTAAGGGGATTGTTCACCTGAATGATGGAAATGGCGATATATTCGGGCTCACCTGCTATGCACAAGCAGACGATCTAAGGACAATGTCGAACAATCACTGTGGCATCCCCGGATTATGGGTATATAGCTTCGATGGTAAGATTATTTGTTTCATTTATTATTTTCGAGGATAGCGCCTGCCTTGGTCTTTGTGCAGATGTTGTACACCACAACTCCCACAATTTGAGCAATAAAACCCCGATATATATAACACTATACCCCCATAGTTCAAATACTAAATAGGTATATTGTTATGGATCTTTAATACAGGTAATAGCGTGTAAAGCAGACAGAAGGCTTCATTAACCCTTCGCTTGCTTTTCACGTCAATATACATACCTGTAAATAGTGAAGACCCAGATGAGACAGCTCCTGCAGGAGCTGTCTCATCAGGGTCTGCACTATTTACAACTTGATTGTGCAACCAGTGCACTCCACAGCAGTGATTGCACAGAGAAATACTTGTACACAGTGAAGATATATGTAATTATACGACAGGGTATGGGTAAAGAAGGAGAAATGTATTTTAAAATTCAGCAAGAGAAGGGTTAAATGCTTTCAGCATAACCCAACATGCATTAAGCAACCGCCTGTCTAAAAAGACGTCAAGTCCTAATTACATGTACTAAAATTTCGAGTTATGGAGTTTATACAATAAGTATGTACTCTAATACGCGTATTGAATATGTGTGTATTGACATTCACATCCGAAATCAGAAAGTATCAGTAATTAAAGAGTTTTAACCCCATTACCTCACAAACATGCAGTTTCACGATTTGGCAAATAGAGTAGACCAAGACCACAGAGGTCCTGTGTGAACCGTCTGATCAAGTTCTGCTTTGGTTGCTTATGACATACCATAGTTCTTGTTATAATAATACATTTCAGTGTGCATGTACCTTTTAGCTCATTATTTACGAGGGCATGTTTCATACAATAAGAGTTTTATTTACTGCTAAGACCGGTTACTTGGTAGGTTGTATTATTAATTATTGCGCATGAACAGACTCAACAAACCGAATCTGCAATGTTTTCTCTTGATGGTTTTACTTTTGCAGCAGATGTTAAGTGTTGTGTGACGGATGTGAAAATCGCCCCGTACTCCATTCTCATTATTGTTATACTTTCTGGTTTTTCAGGATGATTATTTTCGATTTTATTAGTTTTGAAAATTGAATACTGCTTAAGCCGGTGCTAGGGTTGAGAGTAGTATTTCACTTTAATAACTGTTCATGAACAGACTCAATAAAACCAAGTATGCAATTTTCTATTTTTTTGTGGTATTTGCTTTCGATCATATGCACCTGGTTCCAATTTGTTTGCAAATACTATAATAAAAGGCAGACAGACAAGAGTATGACGATCTGGATCTGGACGATAGTATCTCCCCTATACATCAGTTAGTATCACCTCTATACATCAGTATAGATAGTATCACCCTTATACATCAGTATAGATCACCCCTATACATCAGTATAGTATCACCCCTATACATCAGTATAGATAGTATCACCCCTATACATCAGTATAGATAGTATCACCCCTATACATCAGTATAGATCAGTATTATAATCTGTAGACCAGAGATCTGGACGATAGTATCACCCCTATACATCAGTATAGTATCACCCCTATACAACAGTATAGATCTGGACGATAGTATCACCCCTATACATCAGTATAGATCTGGACGATAGTATCACCGCTATACATCAGTATAGATCAGTATTATAATAGTATCACCCCTACACATCAGTATAGATCAGTACTATATTCCGTAGACCAGAGATCTGGACGATAGTATCACCCCTATACATCAGTATAGTATCACTCCTATACATCAGTATAGATCTGGACGATAGTATCACCCCTATACATCAGTATAGATCTGGACGATAGTATCACCCCTATGTATCAGTATAGATCAGTATTATAATCTGTAGACCAGAGATCTGGACGATAGTATCACCCCTATACATCAGTATAGTATCACCCCTATACATCAGTATAGATCAGTATGATAATCTGTAGACCAGAGAATTATCATTTCGTCTAGAGTATAGATTAGACTTAGAACATAACCATAAATACCCTAACACACGCACACACACCTAAACATATAGCCAAATTACGCCCCTCAATACTACAGTATACCTTTTAAGGGGATAACTCCTGTAAAGTGCTTAGGTAATTAAATGACACGGTTTCGTCCCTTACCGCAGAAGCAGGTATGGGAGCTTGTTTAGGAATAAGAAGAAATCCGTTTGTGTTCAAATTTATTCTGATTTGTTTTTAAAATATCGGGGTCGAAATGTTTCATGTAATTTCCCCGTACTTTTAAATTATGATGTCATTTAAATAATAACGTCAATTGTTGACCGTTTGAGGTTATTTTAAAATCATTTAGTCTTGACATCGTTACTCATGTTGTGTAGATGTCTGGAGAGAGAATTTTACTTTACATTGTGACTTGGGTGAAGGTTGGATAAGTGTGAGGTTGGGTATCCAGAAACTAGGATTAAGCTCTTGGTAGTCATTTTTTGCTACTGGTCGGTCCAAGGCGGTACTCCTGCTTTCACCCTATAGGCCAAGTTTGTTATTTAATATGCTTAATGTTTAATGGTGTGTGGCTTTGCCCTCGCGGTTGTTGTAGATTAGTCGGTGAGGGGATACGTTTATTTACACTGTTTGTATATTAGGGTTGGGATGGAATAAGTGTGAGGTTGGGCGCCCATAAACCGGTTTAACCCCCAGTGACTTTTGTCACTGACCGTTCCAAGGCTGTACTTCCATCTTCACCATATTGTATGTTTGTTTTGTCTTTGTGTGTCTCTTGATTTTTTTTATGGTTATGTACATTTGCTATTTCCTTGTGTTGCTGTTCGGGCGACTGTTTGTTCTGTATGTGGTGTTTCCTGCATGACTGATTTTTGTACTTTTGTTTGGTCCTACTTTCTTGGAATAGAATCAACTGCAAAGGGCCATTTACTAGAAGAAAGGGGCATTTCAAATCGTGTAGTTTTGAAAGCATTTTGATAAATGATCCTTTACTCATATGGAGCAAATGCTCTATTTTCTACAATGGTTTCAATATGTTATTTTAAAATATGCGTCAAAGTATTCAGAATGCGAAGAAATGTAGTAGGTGAGACTTTGCGTGTTTCATGGAAAATCTTATTATGATCCCCTTGTTTACGTTTGATAGAACAAGTTTTTCGTGAGTTGTGTATCAGATATTCGTACAAGGTTGTATGTCCATCTGACATGTGTTAATCAGAAGTTTGAGGAAACTAAACAGATTAGCTCGTGAAGGAACCTCAGTGTCTGAAACATTTTCTTGCCAAGTAATCTTCAACACCTTTCTAAGACAGTTCATGTAAAAGCAGTTTTCCTGGCATGGTGATGATATACTGTCCATGTTTGAAAGGTATACAGAATCATGTTCAATACAGCCGTCCAGTACTACTTTAGCGTTGTGGCTAGTCTTTCTTATTTCCAAGACTGTGGCTCGTAATAATTGCCAATGGCAATATGTGTGTCGACTTCATCGTCGGTAGATGCATTGCCTAGGGAGTGTGCTGCTGGGATGAATAAATTTGTGTACAGCTTTGAGGCTTTGTCATTCACTGGTGTTCATGATTCCTCATTTGGCTTTTGTTGTGCAGGTTGATGAATAACTTCAAACGTTTTTGTATTAATGGTGAAACCTAAATTAGAAAAGAAAGAGTCCATACGGTGTTGCATCTGAATCTTATTAGAATGAATAAGTACACAGTCTTGGGAAAACAGAAATACACGTACCAAGCCCTCGTCTACTTTCATATTCGGCTGCAGACTGTGCAGGCTGAATAATTTACCACCAGTCCCGTACCAAATAATGTGTTTACTTCATCGCAAAAGTCGTCATATAGCATGACTGAACATTTCAAGCTGAGCAGCGATGTGATTAGTACACAACACTGCTTGGCACAATAAGTGACTTGGAAAACAATAGATGAGTATAAGAACCGGTGCACTATACAATCGAACGTCCCAAGGATGACGATAATCTATCATGATGGGTCATGTCAAGACGTAGTGAAAAATAGAATCAATCCATGCAGGAATTTTAAAGTAACACGACAGTTCAATGAAAAAATAGTAAATTCTGAAGGGAGGTGATCCCCCGAAAGCAAAAATTGCAACACAAAAAGAGAAAATTGCAGACTCGGTTTTATTGAGTCTGTTCATGAGCAGTTATTGAAAGTGCAACACTGCTCATCCCCCTAGCACCGGCTTAAGCGGTATTCAATTTTCAGAACTAGAAGTACTGAAATTCATGATCACGAAGGATCAGAAGGTATAACAAAATTGAGAATGAAGTACGGGGCGACGTTTAAAGTCACGCAGGAAAAGCCACACACAAAACGGCACCACCAGCAAAACATCGATAGAAAGCAATTTATACACACACAGACACAGGAGATGGAAATATTACACACGAACAAACGCACAAGTACAAATACACTAGACCATCACAAAGGTTAGGGCGGACACAAACACGCACAAGAGTCGAACACCACAAATCCGAACTAACATATAAGTACAAAGACACAAAACAAAAAAGCTAGAGTGACAAAGGGGGTTAAGACCGGTTTACGGACGCCCTAACCTCACACTGATCTCAAAGTCGCCCTAGCTAAACAAACATTGTAAATAAGGTATCACCGCCGGACTTCCCCACAACATAGAAGACAATAATCACAGTACAAAATATATTCTAAACTTTCTAGCTGGTGTTAATAATGGTCTAAACACACCTGGGGACTCTTCTTCTTCAAAGCAATCAGCTAGCTACCAGCATCTGGTGCTGATACTCCAAGTCCAGGACCAACACTACGTATACGATGAACATCCATGATAGAACTGATACCTGGCCAGCAGGGCCGATGGCCTTTTTATACATGTACTGAGGGAAAATCAAACGAATTGTCAAGAATAGTCACGAATTCATTTGAATTCGTACCTGATTCGTATATTCGGCATATTCTTAACTGATTCGTATAGTTCGTATAGTATTCGTAGTAGATTCCTGTAAATCGTAGTTAATTCTTACAATATTCGTGCTATTCCAGCCAAATCCCACGAATATTCGTAACACTATCGTACCTTTATCGTAAATGAATCGTAGAGCGTCACTAATATGAGCAGAAAATTTACAAAATTCCACGCATCTTCACGAATTCTAAAATTTATCAAATATTGGCGATTCGTTGGATTCGTGGTCTGTGTGGAATAGGGACATAAGCTAGCTGAACTGCACGTACCCGAGTTCTGTCTGCACTCTGCTTATAATGGCATTGAAGGATGCTTTCTTGGACGCAGGTGCACTGTCCTGCTAAAGAGCTCTATATGCGGCATGCTTGTCGTTTAGCATTCTCTGGATGACATTGTCATTGTTATCAAACCAGTCGAAGTGTTCTGGCCAAGATGATAGGGCGAATTACTATAACAGCTATCAATTCATCTTCTAAGTTGAAGCTGTTTTAACTTGCTGTCGACTCTAACAAAGAGCCCCTGTCTTAGTAGATGTTGTTCTAGTTTATCAACATTTAATTGTGTCTTGGTGATTTGAAAACAAAGACACGGAATAATGTAAGAAATAACGACATACTTTTTAATGATACATACATAACACAGGTTTTGTTTACATCGGTAGAAAGTGTGAACTCGTCTATATAATTATAGATACATAGATTCATTTCAGCATAAAATGTACAATTACATGACAATATGTTATTAATTCTGAAGGGAGGTGATCCCCCCGAGAGCAAAAATTGCAACACAAAAAGAGAAAATTGCAGACTCGGTTTTATTGAGTCTGTTCATGAGCAGTAATTGAAAGTGCAACACTGCTCACACCCCCTAGCACCGGCTTAAGCGGTATTCAAATTTCAGAACAAGAAGTACTGAAGTGTATTATCTCGAAGGATCAGAAGGTATAACAACACTGAGAATGAAGTACGGGGCGACGTTTTACGGCCGCCACACAAGCACTTAACACCTGCTGTTGTGAAGATTATTAATTAACACTTAACACCTGCTGTTGTGAAGATTATGAAGGGACGTGATCCCCCGAGATCCCCCGAGAGCAAGAATTGCAACACAAAAAGATAAAATTGCATTCTCAGTTTTATTGAGGCTGTTCATGAGCAGTAATTGAACGTGCAACACTGCTCACGCCCCCTAGCACCGGCTTAAGCGGTAAAACATAACTAATAAACAAGCAACATAATGTATGGTTTATTTAAAAAGCTATGTCGATCAACAGTATATGCCAAATGTTACACAAGGGTTAAAGAGTAAAAGATGCTCTTATTTCCATTGTGGTCCTTAAGAGAAAGCATTATATGACATAGAAATGTATCAGAACCAAAGTCAGAACATGGTCCCGATATGAAAGTCTAGCTAAGTGCTATAATATGAAATATATTATGATAATTTGCTTGATGAAAATACAAGTATTCCATGTTCAAAACGAACAGACCTTGATCAGAGGGCTCCTATATGGGAGCCGTCTGATCGTTGGATACTTTGTTTGCAAATGCATGAAAATGCGATTATACGAGGGAAAGGGTTAGAACGTATAATATACAACGAATTTTAAAATAACTTCTTCAGCATCAATTGTAAAAACATGTCAAAACTGTATGAATTGTTTAATTACCTTTTCGTCTCTTTTCAGACCTTTGCACCGACGTTACACCAATTTGTGGTGAGTCAATGACTTTTATAATTTACAGATATATCTATATTTCCTTTTCAAACTATGAAATTAATAATCTGATATTTTGTTTGAAATGATGCACATGTGTGTTATACTGTAACAGGATTGAAATAAATCTAACTATTGGTCTTTTTACACCTGCTAGTTGACGAGCTAGAGAACCCAAACAGAAAATTTCAATTATCCAAATCCGCAATGGAACTACCTTTGAACTATTCAATTAATCTTTTACCTAATGAATAAGTATGCAAGAGTTTAGCATCTAGAGAGAAAAAATCATAATCAAACAATGGAGGTTTCGAAAAATAAAATAGAGGTGAGACAGGGAATGTAAAATGACACACGATACATGGCGTCAGAATAACAATATTGTCCAGAAGAAAGGTGGATGATTCTCAAACTCCGGAGCAAGTCCACATTTACTGCATGTTTGGTTGTCAACCCTTTTACAGTTGGCAATCACGCTGACCTCTTTGCATGTACGCCGACAAGAAAGGTTGGGTACTCTATGAAGGCGACCTCTTAAATCCAGAAACGGAAGGAGAGCGTCGGATATCTGTACTATTTCGTTTTTGTCGTACCCTTTATTACTTTTCTACAGTTACTCTGTTTGCAGATCAATCATTGAGTACGCTAGCGATAGGTGGATACAGTTTGTTCACTTAAATGTTTTCGTTATACATGCATTTTACCACTGTATTTGACATCGCGGTTATTGTAGATTAGTCGGAGAGGGGATATGTTTATTTACACTGTTTGTCTTTGAGGGTAGGGATGGAGTAAGTGTGAGGTTGGGCGCCCATAAACCGGTTTAACCCCCAGTAACTTTTGTCACTGACCGTTCCAATGCGGTACTTCCATCTCCCCCCTATTGTATGTTTGCCTTGTCTTTGTGCGTCTCTTGATGTTTTTATAGTTATGTACATTTGCTGTTTCCTTGTGTTGCTGTTCGGGCGACGACTGTTTGTTCTGTATGTTTTTTTCCTGCATGTATCGCTTAACCATGTCATCCGTATGTATAACACCCGCAAGCATGGCATGCGAGAAATATCTATTTTCTCTGTAACAAACCGTATATGCATATATGTCACATCTTACCAAACGTTCGACAGGAAACAGAATTGTTAATCCGTTCGTCTCCGTCGGCACACGTTTTTTGTCCGTTTCTCATTCGGCGTGTGCGCTTCTTATCAAGGCCTTTCACTCCGGCGGAACATGAACAAAAGCTCAAAACGAACTCCACCGGACAAAACGCCCGCTGGATGTACGTATCTTTATGCTGGCAGGCGATTTGTTCCTTCTGCTGGACTTTCCGGTTTACATCTGTTTATGTCCGGTGGACCTGATTCGCGCCGGACTACTACCTTACATGCAACGGTCAACCGAAGGTGTTCCGCACTACGTCATTCAAAGAACGTCTTGTCTGTTTCTCATGCATTGCAGGTTCGTTTGCCCTGTACTTGTCCGTTAATAGAACGGTGATGTCCGTTAATTGGCCGTTGATATTCCTGTATATGTCTGGTTATCACGCAGTCATTATGAGTTTTATGCTCTCCATAAACCGACCACAAGAGCCTCGAGCAGCAGTGGGGACGACTGTAATCACCGGATAACTTTCTGTCGCATTTTAGTATTCGTCTGACGTCGGTTTACGCTATCCGGCAAGGTGTGACAAAGGTGTGATACTTTTGTCAGATCTATCTAATTTCACAAGCAAAGAGAGCAGACCGATAGCCATATATGCTGGTCAAAAGTACTCAATGGTACTTAAGTAAACACTATTTGAATCTGAATTATGACATTGCAGTCAGTGTAAACATATCAATCACGATGGCTTTTATATAGTTTAACACTTCGCCTGCTGAATTTTAAAATACATTTCTCCTTCTTTACCCATGCCCTGTTGTATAATTACCTATATATTCACTGTGTACAAGTATTTCGCTGTGCAATCAATGCTGCGGAGTGCACTGGTTGCACAATCGACTTGTAAATAGAACAGACCCTGATGCAGGAGCTGTCTCATCTGGGTCTTCACTATTTACAGGTAGGTATATTGACGTGAATAGCAAGCGAAGGATTAACACTTCGCGAATATTTATGTAGCAAGTAATGACATCATGAATATTAGTTAGATGACCTTTTAAAATATTATATTAACCCATTTGCTCCCACGATCTCATATATGGAACGTAGGCAAACAGTGTAGACTCTGATCAGACGCCGCATACTGTGGCGTCTGATCAGAGTCTACACTGTTGTTGATAGGAATTTCATTATAAAACAAAACGAACATTTAGCCCAGATATCCCTTATAAGATAAGAAATGTACTAATCCATTATATAAGCATGGAAGAATCCACTGGGAGCAAATGGGTTAATAAGGAAATGTTTGCCTTTACAGAAATAGTTGAATCAGATCTGTACTATTCCGTAAGCAAACACAGTAGACCATTATCAGACGACTCCTACAGGAAAAGTGTTGTCAAAGGCGATACAAAGCACATCCATGGAGCAATGTGATAACCCTTTCGGTGCCAAATTTGTAGTCCTAGTCAGCAGCCCAGGTTTGGTAAAACATCGGTAAAATAAGGAAATGAGATAATGAAATGCAGATTTCAAAGGAGTAGACCACAGATGTGAACTAGAGATTGAGATAAAAATGCAGTCTGATCAAAACGCCGCCTTGTAAATTAATTATGGTGCTTTTTTGCGGCATTGGCGGTGAAAGGGTTACCATAGTTTGACTTTCTCAGAAAGCTGGAAAAGTAGATCTGTTTCAGTGACGTTTGGTATGATGTCCACTGTTCGCAATATGCTTATAAGGGGTTTCCCTTGATATAGTTCATGTAGATATTTCTTTCCTATATTTCAGACACCCTACAACCAGACATAGAGGACAGGAGTCTCACCTGTAGAGAACCACTTGTACCGAAAGACGAATGCAATGGTAAGGCAATTATAAATATGTACGTTATAGATTATGTCATGGATTATGCTACAGATTATGCCATATTCCATACGTACGTTTTTACGCATTTCCATACAAAGTAGACACAGACCAGTCTGCTCTTTCTGCCCTTATAACGCTAGATCTAAAGTTACAGCTTTTGTAACAGCACAAATATTCCATTGAACCATTTGTAGTATGCAAAATCAACCAATAAATATTCAGGATGCCATGAATTTACCATGAATATTGAACAGGTAAAGTGTTTATTCTACTTGATTAATTCTGTTTTTGTATTCCTTCGAGTTATTAAAATGCTGTCTTTTTTATTTGTTTGTTCTTATTCCCCCATTCTGGAATTGTTTTCGTTTATACTATTTTCTTCACCTAATTCTTTTCCTATCATTTTTATTCGAGTTGTCTTTTTATTTAAGACTTTTCCGTCTACTGTAGAACATAACACATTCTCTTAGGCGGACCTCAAACAGGGGTGTAACTATGGACCTGTATGGCAGGTGGAACCATAACACAGAAACCCAATATAGGAGCTTTCAGCATTAACCTTGTCCAGCATTAAACAACTATCTGTTTTGAAGACTCCTACAATAAAACCTCGCTATAACGGCCACTAAATTGTGTTAATTAGTTGGTATTTAGGACAGGTGACTGCTTAAAGCAAGGTGTAAGTAAAACAGAAAGCTCCTATAGGAGTGTTCTGTTTTACTTTCACCTTACTTTAAGCAACCACCTGGCTTTAAAACAAAATACTTGATGTAATTGAGTGGCCGTTATAAGTTCAATAAATAAATGACCACCTAAGACAGGTTCTACTGTAATCTGCTTGGCTTGTCTTGTGTATCCATTTTAATCATCTTCTTCATTGTGCTCTTCATGTTCGTGGCTTCTGAGTCTGAAAATGTTCTTGAAATTGTAACAAACACGCATAATATGAGACAAAAGTGCTGTAAACTAAAACAAAACATATTGGACAATTCAAGTCGCAACTACGAGGGTAAACCGTTTTATGAAATATGTTGTGTGTGTTGTTCTTATTTGATCAAAATGGTAGCCAGGGGCGTAGCTAACGATTCGCATTTACGCACGTGCGTAACATTAATCTCATACTTACAACCTTATCACACCTCTGTAAAGGCCAGCTTTTGAAACAATTGTGATAAAAAGAGCTTTGCTCAAGCCTTTCAAAACTACACAAAATATTCCGGTGGAGCATGTTCCGGACCTCTCTAGCCACAGTTTTGTGTTTGTTTGTATCTTTATTTCCATCAAATATGATGAGCATTATGCAAAAATGAAAGGAAGTGAAAAGGTATACACATACAGACAAACACCCGACATTTTCTCTCTCTCTCTCACTCTCTCTCACTCTCTCTCTCACACACAATCAATCGCCAACAAACATACAACACTGCGTACATTGACATTAACATTATATTTACAACACATATACAGCTTACATGATCCTTGTTTTAATTTAGGATAGAATGCATGTACTACGATTCAATAAATTTCTGCCTACACTCTACTCCTAAATAAGTATTTTTTTCTAAGATATTACAGTGCTCCCTCTCTTGAGCGAATATTGGTAAAACGGATATCACTACTTAAGTACCGCTCACTTCATGCTTTCAAAAGGTAAAAATAAAAACTGTAAAACCCTTTCTAAACCGGGCGTAAACTTTAATATAAATTTCAGTCTTGGAGACAGGTCGCAGTTTAACCCGTTCCCTCATATAAACGAGTTTTCACGCATTTGCAAACAGAGTAGTCCCAGATCAGACGGTGCCTATAGGCTCGTCTGATTAGGGTCTGCTCTGTTTGCTAATATACTTTTAATATGTATGTTCCTTTGCCTTCTAAAATGTATACAATGTCCCACCTTCCATATTTCTTTATAACTATTTTGCTAATGAATATTTAGTAGGTATTGGAATTTGGCATAAATGCAGAACATGGAATGGGTTAATGCCGCCTGCCCTTTGTCAAGAATTGAATCTGTAAATTTGTATCGTAGATTATATTCTTACTGTTCGTGTGTTTTCATTTCCAGTCAATGGATTCTGTCAATTTGTCGAAAATTCTACGGACTCCTTTATATTGGATTTCGCCTTTAACAAGACTATCTCACACTTTGCGGGGTTTGAGATTCTTAATGGGACGGATGAATCAGGAGGTTCCGTGTGTGTTCTTAACGCCACTGATGAAGGAAATTACTATCACGTAATGCAGGTGGTTGACAGCGCGTTTGTCCAAACATGTGGCGTGGCTGTTTCGGTTTGTATTCTACGTAATCTTGTTTTTACTATTTCTTTTTACCATTAACCATATCCTCCATAATTACGCCTTTCTACGACTCTGTAGTAGTCACTTCTTGAAACCATTGTGATAAATAGAGCAGTTGCTCCTATTGGAGCAAATGCTCTATTTATCAAAATGGTTTCAAACTACAAAATTCTAAAATTTTCCTTTTCTCTAGTTAATTCTCTTTTCGGTAGATTTATTCAAAGAGGTTGTATCTAAAATAGCCTATGATGTAATGGGTTAAGAAACAAGAAAGTCTGACATCAGCTGACTTTTCTATTGTGTCATATGTACAAAGGATGTTTTTGTATTTTTACGTAATCTTGTATTAACCCTTCGCTTGCTGAATTTTAAAACACATGTCTCCTTCTTTACCCATGCCCTGTTGTATAATTACATAAATGTTCACTGTGTACAAGTATTTCGCTGTGCAATCACTGCTGTGGAGTGCACTGGTTGCACAATCAACTTGTAAATAGTGCAGACCCTGATGAGACAGTTCCTGCAGGAGCTGTCTCATCTGAGTCTACACTATTTAGAGGTATGTATATTGACGTGAATAGCAAGAGAAGGATTAATTACTTAAAACCATCTAAACCAGAATATATATACATATAGGTAGGTGGCTCCAATAGGAGCTTTCTGCATGATTCTCACCTCGCAGTAAGCTGCCACCTGTCCCTCTAACACCGATATTTATACTAGAATGTATGTCTAGTGTAGAGAGGGGCTTTACTGTATTTCTTTTTACTATTTTCCTTTTGTACATGTACGAAATAATGACATCATGCATATTTATTAGCTGACGTTGGTCTATTGGCTTATGTATAAAGGATGCTTAGGTATTAGGTAGAAACTGTAGTCAGACTTATTATAATTTCATAAGCAAACAGAACAGATCATGAGCAGACTTCTGTAGGAGCACTCTGAGCATAGTCTACTCTCTTTGCACTGGCGCGTGTAAAAAAGCGTGTTGTATGAGGAAACTTTCTGTAACTTCAAACAGTCTATTGTTAAGGTAATAGAAAGGGAAAATAATAAAATCCATATTTATTGTTAACTGGCTCATGTAAAACTGTAAAACAGCCGAGTCAGGGTAGAAAACGTAACGTACCAAAATACATTAGTAATGAAGTATTTAGATGCGTTTAGGCTGGTGGCTTTTTACGTGACTTCCACCCTGTATTAAGCTGTCAACTGTGTCAAATATCAATAATTGTACGTATATAAGTGTTCGTAGTATCGAGTTGTTTCTGAAATAGTAGTCCTGAAGTGTGAAACTAAGTAATGCAATATTTAATAATGGTAGAATCTAGGATCCCTCTACACAATGTTCACTCTGAATTCAGTAGACATCTGTCTAAACAGTTTTTACCGTGTATATAAGGGACACTATGATTGATTTTCTGTCAAAGTGTACTGCAGCATTTATTATTCCAAACATACGATTTAAAGATTAACCCATTTCCTTATATGTAATCCATCTCATATTTAACCATTTTCCCAGTATTGTCGCATTTTGACGCTT
This sequence comes from Azorinus chamasolen, assembly GCA_963576725.1. Lineage (NCBI taxonomy): Eukaryota > Metazoa > Mollusca > Bivalvia > Cardiida > Solecurtidae > Azorinus > Azorinus chamasolen. The sequence continues at coordinate 43,840,011 of OY755250.1, read as the reverse complement.
TTGTAACAGTCACTTTTTATGGAAACATTCTATAGTTAACACTTTTCGGCGCCGAATTTCTAATTGTCGTCTGCAATCCAGATTTTCTAATTCATAAATAAGGAAATGAGATAAATAAATGCAAACTTAAAAGAAATAAAGCATATATATAGAAATAGAGATTGAGACAAAGAGTTACGTCCCTGACCAGACGCCGCCTTGAAATGCGGCGTCTGATCTGGGACTGCACTATGTTTCGTGGTGCATTTATACGACTGTGGCGGTGAAAGGGTTAATAAATTGAGAAAACTACGCAGGTCTAAAAGTTTTCCTTTTTGCAATATTATACCACATTTATATTGCACTCTTTCCACACAGTGTACGTACAGGTATGTGCGTCCAAGGCGCCTAATTAAACCATTTAAGTAGCTTTGTTCAGAGAGGTTTGGTCAAAATATATCCTATGAGTGAAAGGGTTAAAAGGGATATACAAGTAGAGGGGAGGGAGGAGGAAACAAAGTGTTGCAATAATATGAACTACGATGTTTCATTAAAACTGGATGAGAATATCCGGGAAGCATGTGGTAGGAAAATATTATGTAGAAAGAAAATGAGATCTGCTAGCTATATGTATACTAGGTTAATGATACATTGTAAACTCGTTATAACGCCATTCGATATAAGGAAATATCCATTATGCTGACACAAAGTTTGGAAACGCATACAGTCAACCTGCTCTAAATCGAAAATGTATTAAATTCTAAAATTAGATATTCTTAGCAGGTATCTGTTACTTGTTTGAGTTTTCTATATGACTCTTATCCAGCATTTATCTGCACTCTATCTTATTGATGTTAATTTCAACACCCGGTTTAAAGGGTTTTAATTGTGCAAGTATGTTCTCTGCAACAATATTGTCAATTTCGCGATATGTGGGAACGAGGGTAACGAGCGCTTAATGTTCATACATTTATAACAAAGCTTGCAATACGATCTAGCAATATACCTAGAATTCTGATCATTCGAACTGCTGGATAACATGTCCCCCCTCCCAAAGTGTACAAATGAACAAGTAGTAAAGTCAAGCAGGCAAAACCACATACAAGACGCAACCACCACAACATCGATAGATAGCATGTCACACACATACACACACACAACTACACACCAAACCACACGCATATACACGAGATGAACATAGAAAACATTAACAGACACACAAGTGCTAGAGATTAACATTCCATATATGAAAAAAGCACGGTCAAGTACAAAGACACAAGACAAACAAAAGTAAGGATGACAAAGAGAGTACCGCCTTGGAACGGTCAGTAGCTAAATCGCAACTGGGGTTTTAAACCCGTTTCCGGACGTCCTAACCTCACACTTATCTTAAAGTCACCCTAGCTGTACTAAAAGTGTAAATAAAGGTAAATAAAATTCTGGTTGAGAAATGCCTTGTTGCAGTAACCACGAATTATGTTCAAATGTATAATTATGCATATCTATAAGTACAGCTTAATACAGATCAGAAGTGATGATGAAATCTCCTACGGGAACTTCAAACATTACTTAAGACATGCATTAAGCTAAGAAACTAAGAAATCATCAAAATTAGAAATCGGTCGACACGCGCTTCTATTATCTCAAAGTAATGTGTATGGTCGCTAGGTATTTTAGATATCGAAGCTTAGCAGTATTGTAGAGTTCAGGAAAATTCGACCCTTTTTGACAGATATCTGGTTAATGCCAGATGAAGCAATGCAGAAAGCTACCCTTTCACTTTGCATTTAGTTGTCATCTGTCTTAAATATCTGATGATACGTGCTTTAGTGTACGAATAACCGCGATATGACTGTAGAAGACACAGTAAAAAAAAGTAAAGTACCTAGTTATAGTCTACTTTCAGTCCGAATGACCGCTCAGCCGACTGTACATTTACTCCCCTGGTCAGTGTGTCATTGGCCTACAATATTGAGCACTGCTAACATATGGCACAATCATGCAGCCGCAGTACCGGCGAGTGACCCTCACAGGTACCCATTTTAACCCCTGGGTGGAGAGGATGTGTGGGTGGGAGACACGGAAAAGCGTCTCTGAAATGTCCGGTTGGGACCGGGATTTGAACCCCGGACATCCGGACCGATAGTCAAGCGCGTTACCACTACCACCACCTAGTAAATATTAGTAGAAGCATATTGTAGACAGTATGAAATGCTGTTGTAAGATAAACTGGGAGATAATATATTAGCATACTGGACGACAGCACATATATATAAAACATTTCATGTAATACTAGAAAAATATAAGACAAAAGGTAGAGTACGGGAAAAAAGCTATCTGATACTAGAAGAAAAAGTAGTGAAACAAAGTATGTTATATATAACAAAGTGGTGCAATACTAGCTGAACATGAAAATAAAACAATGTATGTAATATAAGAACATGGTAAGACAGGTAATAAACTACACGAACACAAAATAGTAAACAGTCATACGACAAGTCTTTTTGAGTATAACTATATTTGACGGATTGTCACAGTTATTATGCTATGTTTTACATGTTGTCCTGTGTTCACCGTCGTCTATGTTGTGGGTAAGTCCAGCGGGGATACCTTTATTTACATTGTTTGTAACGGTAGGGTGACTTTGGGAGAAATGTGAGGTTAGGACGTCCGTAAACCGGTTTAACCCCCCAGTGGTGTTTTTGTTACTGACCGTGCCAAGGCGGTACTATCTTTGCCACCCTTCCTTTTGTTTGCATTGCGTCTTTGTGCTTGTGATTGTGTTCATGTGTGTAATGTTTTTCTCTGGTTCTTATGTGTCTTTTGGTGTTTTCTGTGTTTATCTCGTGTGTGAGTGTGCGTTTGGGTGTGTGGTTGTGAGTGTGTATGTGTGTCATGCTGTCTATCGGTGTTTTGGTGGTGGTTGCGTCTTGTATGTGGCTTTGCCTGCTTGACTTTACTACTTTTCCATTTAATCTAAGACAAAGAAGCAGAAATATATCCCTGAAAGGGGGAGGTTTTTGAGATCCTAGATGTAGAAAAATTACAGGTGTAAATCTACTGTACGAGAACCATGTAGAAAACTGGAAGATCAGGTATGGATTGTCTTGGGGCAAATTAGCAGAATGAAAGACAAGACAGTAGATTGCTGCTAGTAGATGAATACTGAAAGACAGAGTAGAAGAGTACTAAAATACGACATGACAAAGTCGTAGAAAAATGTAAGAGAAGGAAGTAGAATAATATGAGAACAAATGAGAACTACTGCACAACAAAGTGTTAGAATACTGTAAAACAAAGTAGTACAATACCGTCAAACGTAGGACAGGGTAAGACAGTACATAGAATACGGTAAAGGAGTCTGGCTTGCAGATATTTATAATTCAATATACAAACAAAATGCACTCTGATTTTGATTTTATATAAGGTCGATTAACCCTTCGCTTGCTATTCACGTCAATATAAGTACCTGTAAATAGTGAAGACCCAGATGAGACAGCTCCTGCAGGAGCTGTCTCATCAGGGTCTTAACTATTTACAAGTTAATTGTGCAAAAAGTGCACTACACAGCAGTGATTGCACAACGTAATACTTGGACACAGTGAATATATATGTATTTATACAACAGGGCATGGGTAAAGAAGGAGAAATGTATTTTAAAATTCAGCAAGAGAAAGATTAATGAGATAAATATGTTATAATAGGGTTAGGATAGGTTCACCATAGGACACCCTCTATGAGATACATGTTTTAGTGATATTCTATATCTGATCTATATCTCACCCTCTCTGAGATACATGTTTTAGTGATATTCTATATCTGATCTTTCAGAATTCGAACAAGCATACATTCACGTTTAACCAATATGAGATCGGTGCAAACGAATTTCTCCAAAGAGACTCCAAAATGTACAGGATTTCTTGCAATCCGACGAACCTACCTTCCGCCATTACTTTAGAGGATGTGGATGCTGGGTAAGTATGGAATGGTGTGATATCGATCAAGTAACAATTACATGTGCCGTAACGTTATTCATTGACGGTGAATAATTGATTTACAATGTCTTATTCTTCTAGACAGCTTATGTGAAAGATCTGTGTATAAATGTGGAAACATAGTCAAAAAGGGAACGTCAGAAACGAAATGGCACGGCACCAAACATGATCAAACAAGACTATGCACAATAACAAGACAAAAAAATGACAGAACGCACATCTGGACACAAAAAATACTCATATAAAATAACAAATAAGACCATAGTGTGAAAGTAGGCGTATCGCCTAAAACCGGCCAGTAGCATAAATCCTTACAGTACGGGAACCAGTCACTAATGTCATTTGTAAACAGTGTTCATAGAGGGAGCCATCTCATCATGGTCTGCACTGTTTGTAATGTAACACGTGGAAAAGTTCCTAAATGTTCACCATAAGCTTGATCTGTTTGATGTTTTGAATAGTCCAATTGAAACTCTAGTGTGGTAAATGTTACTAATGAATCCGTCCACAGTTCATAATGTGATATTATTTTCTCATTGTAACAATAAATGATTGTCAGGGTAATTATGTAATACATTCTGTAAGCAGAGTTATTATGCGTTATCATTAAGCATGTCATGTCATGCTATATCCTTCCGTAAGTAATGGACTTAAATAAATGCATATGTCACGATGTTACATATTATACAATAGAACATGCAGTCGTTCTTTCCATGGTCGCTTAAGACAGGTTTTTTGTACGCATGTTCAAAATCGGTTGTCATTCTAAATGTAATGAATGTGTTCATTGGTAAGAAATGGATATTCAGCGGCTTCAATATCATTCGTTTGCAACAAAACCGCTGTGATGAGGTCAACTTTATTGTGATTAAGAGTAAAATGTATTATTTAATGTACTTTATGGCGTGTTGAAGTAATATCATACTTACCGCAATTATTTTGGATCATTGTAGTAACTAAAGCATGTTTATCATTCTGTGTGTTTAAATGAAATATCACTATATAACTAACGGTGTATACCATTCTGTAAGTGATGACGAATACAAGTTGCACATTGTGACGTACTATTATTCTGTGAGTAACGACGAGCTGTCATTGTATACATTATAGTGTATCTCTATTCTTTATCACATAAACTCCCTTGTATTCGATTTAATATAGCCATCTCACATTTCTCGTTATTGCAAATCGAGGGCTTGGTGCAAAACTCCTTCACAAGGGGCGGTAACGTCATGAAGAAACACAACGGCGTCATGTAGAAATATACATGTAGGACCTTTAAAAACAGCATTTTCTGTAAAATTAAGTAATGTGATAAAATGATATGATGCTCCTAGTCATTTTGTACAAACTGATATCAAACAACTCGTCTTGTTATCTCGGTTTTATTGAGTCTGTTCATGAACAGTGATTGAAAGTGCAACACTGCTCACGCCCCCTAGCACCGGCTTAAGCGGTATTCAATTTTCAGAAAAAGAAGTACTGAAATACATGATCTCGAATGATCAGAAGGTATAACAACACTGAGAAATTCACAACAGCAGGTGATAAGTGCTTGTGTGGCGGTCGTAAAAAGTCATCCCGTACTTCATTCTCAGTGTTGTTATATTTTCTTTACTTATTTTTAAGTTTTGACGTTATATGTTTTAAAAATTGAATACTACTTAAGTCGGTGCTTGGGGCGTGAGTAGTGTTGCACTTTTAATTACTACTCATGAACAGACTCAATGAAACCGAGTTTGTAATGTTCTCTTTTTGCATTGCTAAGGAAAGCCAACTTTGTGCACCACTTGTCGCAGATTTGTTTTTGTACTGCTATGAGAGAGATTTCATGTTGCATTTGAATCCTCAATCACAAGAAGATGTTATAAAAGCCTTCAATGAAACTTGTCGATATTTGGATGATATTTTTAACTTAGATAACCCTTTCTTTGATGCTCTGATTCCTACAATTTATCCTAAAGAACTCAAATTGAATAAAGCTAACCCGTCCGACAATTATGCAGCGTTTCTTGATCTAGACCTTAAAATTAATAATGGAATTATTTCTTCTAAAATATATGACACAAGAGATGATTTTGATTTTAATATTGTAAATTTTCCTTATCTTGACGGGGATGTTCCCCGTGCTCCATCGTACGGGGTTTATATATCTCAACTTATTCGTTTTGCTAGAGCTTGTTCATCTATTGACGATTTTAACAGTCGAAATCTCATTTTAACTGAAAAACTGCTTAAGCAAGGATATAGATACCATAAACTAAGAAAAACTTTCTCTAAATTTTACTATCGAAATCTCTCGCTTATTGGCAAGTACCAATGTAATCTCAAGGTGCTTCTGCGACACGGTATTTCACATCCTGAATTCTATGGTGATGTGATTTACAAACTTCGTAAAATTATTGGACATACCCATTTTCTCACTTTGTTCATCAAATGTGTTAAACAATTCATTAAAAAGGGATATGATCCTGTAGTACTACAACATACTGCATGTTTGGTTGTGAACCCTTTTACAGTTGGCAATCACGCTGGCCTCTTTGCATGTACGCCGACAAGAAAGGTTTAGTACTCTATGAAGGCGACCTCTTAAATCCAGAAATGGAAGGAGAACGTCGGATATCTGTACTAAAGGGTGTTAAGAAAGTTCGTTCCTATTTTTAACACATGTCTAATAAGAAAACTATAAGTCAGAATCTCCTGAATTTTTTTACTCAACAACCAGAGGGACCACCTTTGTTTTTTATTACATTTATGAGACGATTGGGCATAGAGTGGACCAATGCTGTCAAGTGATTCAGTGGAATACTGTTCCAGGCTTGACGTAAACGACGTCGTAAGGCAGGCATTGACGTAGGGCTGGCTCTTTGTACACTTCTGTGTCCAAAATACTCCAAAGATTTTCTATAACATTTAGGCCTGGTGAGTTGCCTGGCCATTCCTCTTTGCCTATGAATTTCGGGAGGTTGTCTCTACACCACTGTTGTGTGCTCGCGGCCGTGTGGGGAGTGACCCCATCCTGTTGGAAAACTGCCTCATTGGAATCCGACACCAGTTTTCTATTGCTGGTTTTGCCGTCAGTGACAACTCTCCTTAGAGCATGTTTCATCTCTTTTTCCAAAATTTCTTTACGGTAATACTCTGAATTAACCGTTTTTTCCATTAGGGACGAAGTGAAGCTTGCTTAACCCATGGGCGCCCATCACTTTGCTACTGTCCTTTGCGCATATCACGTCAGGGATATCGTAATTCTGCGATCCCCACACAATATCATTCTTTTGGTTCGGCTTGTGGAAGAGATATTTCATGGACTCATCAGAGAAGATATAGTTCTCCCAGTCTTCCCTTGAAAGGTGACTGTACTGCCTAGCAAACTTTAATCTTTTCTGCCGTTATTTGATGTTAATGAGGTGGGCTTTTTGTCTCTTATAAGGTCTCCATTTTTGCTTATATTTCAAATAATTATAAATAGTTACATGACTGACGCTCTCTTCGATTGAGTTTAGACGTTTTGCTACTTTTCTGGTAGAGTTACTCGCTTGTACTTCATCCTATTGATTGTTTTCTTGACCCTCCCCTGTATTTTTGAAGGACGTCCCGACCGACCCAAATCACATAGGTCGCCAGTGTCCCTCCATCTAGCCTTCCATTTACGAACCCAGCGCTGAGATTTACCAATACGATCTTCAATATCCCTGTCTATAAGTCCTGCATTTTTACATTATAGAATTTGAGCCCGCTCTTGCTCTAGCGACAGTGATTTCGGGTCTTTAACCTTTGAATGTACCGCCGACATCGTTAAATGTTTTGTTTACAGCATCAGTACCGATTACCCTGGCAACGATGCGCGTGAGAAATAAGAACGTCGTTAAAATCACACTACACATTTGCATAGAAGTGATTCAGTCACACTTTCAAAAAATCATGTCGATTGAAAAGGTTTTTCAACAAAAATAAGATAATTAAAAGATAGGAACAAACTTTCTTAACACCCTTTATTTCATTTTTGTCGTACCCTTTATTACTTTTCTACAGTTACTCTGTTTGCAGCTCAATCATTGAGTACACTAGCGATAAGTGGATGCAGTATGTTCAATTAAATGTTTTTTCGTTATACATGCACTTTACCATTGTTTTTGCCGTCGCGGTTGTTGTAGATTAGTCGGAGAGGGGATACGTTCATTTACACTGTTTGTCTTTTAGGATGGGGATGGAATAAGAGTGAGGTTGGGCGCCCATAAACAGGTTTAACCCCCAGTGACTTTTGTCACTGACCGTTCCAAGGCGGTACTTCCATCTTCCTCCTATTGTATGTTTGCTTTGTCTTTGTGCGTCTCTTGTTGTTTTTTCTAGTTATGTACATTTGCTGTTTCCTTGTGTTGCTGTTCGGGCGAGTGTTTGTTCTGTATGTGTGTTTCCTGTATGACTCATTTTTGTACTTTTAAGAATATATTTTGTTTGTGTTTGTGTTTGATGTTTTCGTCTCATGTGTTTATGTGTGTGTGTGTGTGTGTGCGCGCGCGTGTGCGTGTGCGTGGTTGTGTAGATGTGTTGTTTGCTTTCTGTTCGTGTTTCGGTGTTGGTTGCATTTCGGGTGTGCCTTTTCCTGCTTGACTTTACTATTTTCTTCATTTTTTTCATAATGAAATACCATTTTGTGAGTAATTGCTTAACCCTTTCCTCCATAAATACACCTTTATATGCCTCTGTAAAAATCACTCGTTGAAACCATTGTGATAAATAGAGTATTTGCTCCTATAGGAGTAAATGCTCTATTTAAAACAATGGTTTCACACTACAAAATTAAAAGAAATTCCTCTTTTTTAGTTAATGCTCCTTTTCGGTAGATATATTCAAAGAGGTTTTATCTAAAATAACCTATGAGGTAATGGGTGGGTCTAAAGGGAATATGTAATAGGTTGTCTATGAGGGAATAGGTAAATGTCATATGATTTTACGGATTATAATGCAATATCATTCTCTAGGTAAGGACATAGCTGTACTTCGGCAATCATTGCAAATGTTTTGGTAATTATTAATTGTGTAGCTACTATTAATTGTGTAGCTACTTTAATTGTGAAGAGACTACTAACTGTGCGGGACTAATCATAATGCAGCAACTAGTAACTCTGTAGCGAATATTATTTATGTAGAATTGGCAGAAACTGTAACATCAGCTCAATATAATTTCTAAATCAAACAGAGCAGACCCTGATCAAACGACTGCTGTATGTGCCCAGTCGTCTGATCTGGATCTACTAGGTTTGCAAAGAGGTTAAATGGCGTATCTATGGAGTAAAGGGTATATGCGATTCTTTAGTAGATAACAATAACTCGTCATCATAATGTTTTATAGATTTGGATACTTACATCATAAATTCTTCATGATAATATCAATGTTTACTTTTGGCACTTTTGCAAACAGGAACGACCCAGTTTAGCTCCTGTATTAACCGTCTGATCATAGTCTACTCAGCATTCTTATTAAATAGCATGGAGTTGTCTACAGTTTCCGAAATTGTAAAACCTCCTATGTTCGTGACACTATTATACACATCTTATAATAAACAGCTCAGAAGGTATTAGTAATGATGAATGTGGGCATTTAAAGTAAGACCGATTCCTTTAGGCTTAAATGATAATATTTATTAGACTTGAAATATTTAAAAAGTTCCTGATGTAGATATATTTGTTCTTTTTTTTCTGTAAGAAAACGCAAATCTCGATCACATGGCATTTGCAACCAAATATCGTATGAAGCTGTCATTTCTTGGTCTACAAACGTCTGGTAAACATTTCAAGCTCTCAGACTTTCCTCCTTATCAATTAAAAGAAAACGACGAGCAAGCCGATAAAATCATTTTTAGATCAGATCATATCATAGGGACGGCAAGTTTGATAAAAAACTTTACTCTACAAGTTCTCAGACGCACATGGGCAAATTATCTGAACACCAAAGATTCTTTTTGGAAATTCCTTTTATGAATAAATGTATTCATTTTATTGACCCCAAAGTATATTTAGAGACGAAAATGTAATTGACACTATTCCTAAATACCTTAACAATAGAGAACCACCTAGTATCTGCTACAAATATAAAGAACCCATTTGAAATACAATTTTCAACTATAATAAACTTGTTGCCAACCTGAATATTAATGCACATACTCATGATAATTGAGATTGCGCAACCTCAAAAGTTAGCTATTCTCCAGCTGGTCATGTGATAACTGGTAATTTTGAGATATTTAAAGATAAACGTCTACGATCTCTTCTGAATAAAGGTCCCAAATATAGAATATCATCCTTGTTAGATTTTAACTCTTGTCGAGGTCAGATTGCTGAGGCGTTACAAACTTTTTAGTATAAAATGGTGAACATGTTGAGTCTTAAGCTCTTTCAAATTGAAAACAAAACTTTTTTCTATATACAGTAAAACTTCGATTATCCGAACACTAAAATACGTATTATTATCGATCTTTAAGACAGGTGGCAGCTTAATGCATGGTGAAAGTCATGCATTAAGCAGCCACCTGCCTAAAAGGGTATAAATTGTTCTATACCGAAATTCGAATAATCGAAATTTTACTGTAATTGACAAACGCATTTCATTTTCTTCCACCTAAACCTAGACTTTCTGTTAGACATCTTAAAAAGGGTTTACAGGATTTCCATTCAAAATACGTTTTTTTGGCTGATAAGGCATCGGAAATTGTGATTATTATTTTACGATTTCATTATGTATTGAAGCAGGAAAGTATTATTACTAAGTCATACATATCCGTTACTACTGATGAAACGACCATCGTTTCAGACTATGTCAAAAGCATGCAACATGCCTTAAATGCTTGTTTGGCTTACAACATAATGAAGATACGATTGTACAGTATCTAATATCGTGTGTGCATATGCCATTTTGATAAAAACAGTCCACTTTACAAGTGTGCTATCTGTTGCGTAAAAGCTAAAATAATTCTTATCTATTGTATTCTGTCAAAAAGCTCAGTACGGTAGAAGTATTAAAGTTCGAGCTATATATAGAGGTCCAGGTAAGATGTGTTAACTTAAGCATATTTTAGAAAAGTTCTGTTTCTTCACCGAACCCTATACTTTGACCACCCCTTAGAATGACGATAATTATACAAGAGATCAATATAGGATTCTTAAATTCTAATACGTTCAAAGAATCGATTTATTCCTTATTTCTCCTCCAAACCGTTTACTGTGGCCACTCTTTAGAATCTATTCAAAGAAACAGTATATGGCTCACAGTATCACCTCCCTTGAGAATTTGTATCAGTAATGACGATTAAACTATTTGAGTGTTGCAAATTTTCTAAAGCGTGTTCACAGTATGGTGGAGAAATGGTAATATTTATATTAAGAGTAGCTCCTTTATTTCTCCACAAAAATCGATACTGACGATGATGAAGAGTGGTCACATTATAGGGTTTGGTGGAGAAATGACGAGTTAAGTACTTGGGTTGGCAGCTTTATCTGTAATTTTGTAAAATATATAACGCCACAATCATCATTTTGTTTTGAAAGAGATATACATGTAGTTGAAGAAAAACGCCCAAACACTACTGACAATGGATTCAAGTTGCTATTAGGCAATCAGCTAAATCCGTTTGACCAGAACTACCAACCATATAACCCTATGGCCAATGTTGACGTTGGTGATAACATATTTCTTAGGGCTTCGTTTGACCCTGACATAAATTATCAAGGTAAGTACGATACGATCTTCGAGTAACACTAACTCCATGACGAACAGTATCATTTGCATGTATTGTCGCCTGTTACAATTTTTCATTTGTTTATTATCTCCCCCATGTGCTTTCTAACACATTACGACAGTAGCAAAAAGGGTGGCATCCTAATGCCTCGGTAATAACTGACTTGTCTTAGACAAAATACAGCGTCGGGAGTTGATACACAGTAATATACCTCTCTATAACAGCCACTAAATCACATCAATTATTTTGTGTTAAAGGCAGGTGGCTGCTTAAAGCAAGGTGCAAGTAAAAAAGAACGCTCGTATAGGAGCGTTCTGTTTTACTTTCACCTTGCTTTAAGCAGCCACCTGCCCTAAATACCAACTAATAAACACAATCTAGTGGTCGATATAGAAAGGTTTTACTGCATTTTCTGCCATCAGCGAATCTTCAGTAATCGTAGCAAGCAATGCAGACGTATGTAAGACAAATCAGAATTCACATTGTTGGATAATCTGGATATACTTTTGATAATAAATACCTCTTAAAATCTGAAACAGTCGACATTAATTCCCAATGTGCACAATTAATTTGATGGCAAAATGTCTAACACATATGATGTTAGTGACGACGGAGTTCAACTTTTACAACTGTGTTCTGGACGATTTCTCAATTTCTCAGCTTAATACAGGTTTAAAATTATGCTGAAAGCTCTTGTGAAGCTTACAATATTGCTTTAGACCTGCATTAATCTTTCACACGTGTTTCTAGGTATACTTAGTAATACATATTCTGTATGTAAATTTTAGAAGGACCAAAATATTACTTCGTATTATTAGAGTTCAATATATCGAAGTTCAAAACTATGCTATTGATTTAGTTATCCATAAAAGCTGTTTTATTTTATGACAACCGATGAAGAACCTGTTTATATGAGTGAGATATAACTCTATATTTCACTCTGCTCTGCACTGACGGAACTATTTTTTATTACCTCCCTTTGATATAAAGTTTTATGATTATTGTGGATTACCTCCCTTGACACCAATATCAACGCATCCGCTGTTAGTTTTAAATTTGTTTAAGGGGACATTTGGAATCTAATTTGATTAAATAGAATATTAGTAAAAGTAGGAATCAACATTCGATTTTTATGCCAGATTGGGACTCGAACCCAAGACCTTCCCAAGAGTGTTAATATACAAATCTCATGAGATACTCTACCAACTGAGCTATCTGGCAAATGCCATCAAATATCATGTCCTGTTTTAAAATGAGGTATATAGAGTGATAACTTAATATTTCCAGGAGAAATAGCCAACAATTATCTGATGGCATATCTATATACGATGTTTTGGAATTGGTAAAAACGGTAGAGCCAGGTCTATTTTAATTTCACAAGCAAACATAGCAGATACTGATCCAACGGAGTCGTCTGATCTGGATCTACTCTGTTTGCAAATGCACGCGCGCGAGAGGGTTTATATGTGAAACAGTGTTAACTGTACTTTGCCCGTACCATGCAAATCCAATACTTTCTTAAACCTTTACTACATGAATATCTGTGAAGAAATAATGACTGCTATTAAGTAGCTGATTTTATATGAACAAAATAATAATTAAAAATGGCAGAAACTGTAGAATCATATCTATATTATGTCAAAGGCAAATAGAGAAGACTCAGAACAAACGGCTCCTACTCTGTTTACAAAGGCGTGACAGCCATCATGCATACTATCTTTTCATTTGATTTATAGACCCAAAATATACATTTCTTGTTAATAATAATTTGGCACTGTTCTTCACTCTCGATCGCACAAAGTGGCCTCCCCTTTAAACGCACCAGTGATAAACATGTGGTATCCCCTTCATGGGCCCTGTTTAAAAGCAACAGTGACAAACACTGTGGATATCCCTTGATGATCCACGTTTAAAAGCAACAGTGATAAACATTGTGGATTCCCCTTGATGAGTCACGTTTAAAAGCAACAGTGATAAACATTGTGGATTCCCCTTGATGAGCCACGTTTAAAAGCAACAGTGACAGACACTGTGGATTTCCCTTGATGAGCCCTGTTTAAAAGCAACAGTGATAAACAATGTGGATTCCCCTTGATGAGCCGTTTTTAAACGCAACGGTGATACATATTATGGATTTCCCTTGATGAGCCGATTTTAAAAGCAACAGTGATAAAAACTGTGGATTTCCCTTGAGGAGCCCTGTTTAAAAGCAACAGTGATAAACACTGTGGATAACCATTGAGGAGCCCTTTTTAAACGCAACATTGATAAACATTGTGGATTCCCCTTGAGGAGCCCTGTTTAAAAGCAACATTGATAAACACTGTGGGTTCCCCTTGATGAGCCCTGTTTAAAAGCAACATTGATAAACACTGTGGATTCCCCATGATGACCCCTGTTTGAAAGCAAAAGTGATAAAAGTGATAAAAGTGATCCCATTGAGGAGCCCTTTCTAAACGCAACAGTGATAAACATTGTGGATTTTACTTTAGAAACCCCTTTTAAAAGCTACAGTGACTAACACTGTTGAATTCCCACGAGGAACCTTGTTTAAAATCAAAATCAAAAGTTATACACCTTGTGGATTCCCCTTGAGGATCCCTGTTTAAAAGCAACAGTGATAAATAGTATTGATTCCCCTTGAGGTGCGCTGTTTCTGAGCCTCTGATGATTTGCACTGTTTAACCATTTACCCCATAAACACCTTTGCAAACAGAGAAGATTCAGAAAAGACTGATTCTATAAGAAGCCGTTCCCCCCAGGATCTGCTCTGTATGCATGAACCTATTTGCGCCCAGTGGATTCTTCCATGTTTGTATATTGGATTAGTCCAGTTTTTATCCAAGGGGTGCCTGGCCTAAATTTTCAATTTTGTTTTGTTTTATACTAAAATTCCTATCAGCAAACAGTGTGGACTCTGATCAGAGTCATTACTGTTTGCCTACGTCTAATATATGGGATCGTGGGAACAAACGGGTTAAATATATAGATAGTATAGCTATGATTCTATAGTGTCTGCTATGGAGAATAATCCTATTTTCTTGTGCCATTATAAAAAATAATCTAATTAATATTCCTAAAGGTCTTTCTATGGTGTGACAAGAAATATCTTTTAAAAAAGATATTCAGCGGCATTCAAATATTGTCACAATGTACAAAACAATCTCTGCAATATTTATTTCAATGTTTGGAGATTCTACTAGTACAGAGAACTAGACATATGTAGGGCTGATTGTTAATATACTAGCAGAGAAGCATGCAATGAAAATGACTTGGAGTAGAAGAAGCAGTTATTGAAATACTTCAAGTTGCTTTTATAGGAAATCACTTTTAAAATGTACGATGTCAAATTTAGTTCTTTAGTTTACCTATTATAAAATGTACATGAAAGCGCTTATGTTTGTATTGATATGAAGATAAGAAATTGGATACACTTTAAAGCATAAAGTTTTTGTTTGTGCAGAATCTTTAATTCCTTAAAGAACGGTATTTATTTAGCCTAGATCAACGCTTCATCGACTTGTGTGTATCATTATTAATGTCATCATTAACTGAATCTACATGTATTTTTAAAACAATATAAAGTTAGCAACTTTCACATACGTCTATGAGCCCAAACCCCATGTGATATAGCCGTAGCAATAGCCTTCAGTAAGTAGCTTTATATCAAAGAGAGCCAACAACCAGAGCCTCGGCGCTGTGGTCGGGGATAGTAATTAATACTATTTATACCACTACTCTAATATACTAAACAACCCTTCTTCTTTATTTCATATAGCACTGTCTGTGAATTATGGTGGTTTCGGCAAACTACCTGTTCGTCAAAGTGGACTTTATTATCAAATGTTGTATTAATTGATAGCAAAATGATAGTAAACGTTTGAAAGTTTAATAGTGGTTTCGATAAACTGGTAATATTGCTCAGCAACCATTACCATGAGGTGATAAATATCAGTACATCAGTACTTTGATTTTATGGGAATTATCTATTTTAAGAACAGAACCTTCGACAGTCGACAATCTTCGGTCCCATGCTGAATATCTGCGTAATTAATGATTTTCTATACTATATGGCGTTTTGACTGAACTCTAAGTTTATGGAACATGTCTGTGTAACATGATGCCTTACATGTGTTGTGATTATGTTAATTATTGCATTGAATTCAATTTGCGAGGCCGAAACAGCTAATTATCATAAAACACGGTGTTTTGAAATAACTACAATATCGTAATAATTACCCCAGGAAGTTCGACACGTTAGCAGACTGTATATCAGAATTTTACATAGTTTGGCAATGTGTAGAGGCGTATAAAAAGGTTGTATGCCAGTCAAGGTATTCACTAATGAAAATACAGTTTACTACTAATACTCGTAGGTCATATGCAAATTACAATGTAACATAGTTTCTCATTGGTGGAAAACTAGAACAAAAGTGAAAATAGACAGTTAGCCGCTGAAAAAATATAGCTCAATGAAAGGTGTTAATAAACCTCTAATGCTGATGTATGTTAGTCATGTGTAAAAAGCGGCATATCCCAATAGTTCTAACACTCATAATCGGTCTTTGACCTTTTTACCGCCCAAGATCAGGGACTTCACTATTTGTCTCAATCTCTATTTCTATACATGTCCCTTCTTCATTTGCAATTTGCTTTTATTTATCTCATTTCCTTTTTTACTGAATGACTTAACCCTTCTCTTGCTGAATTTTAAAATACATTTCTCCTTCTTTACCCATGCCCTGTTGTATAATTACATATATCTTCACTGTGTGTGTATACGTATTGCGCTGTACAATCACTGCTGTGGAGTACACTGGTTGCACAATCAACTTGTAAATAGTGCAGACCCAGATGAGACAGTTTCTGCAGGATCTGTCTCATCTGGGTCTTGACTACTTACAGGTAGGCATATTGACGTGAACAGCAAGCGAAGGGTTAACAAATTTGGATTGCAGACGGCAATTAGAAATTTGGCGCCGAAAGGGTTAAAGCGGAAGTCCCTACAGTCGACGCGGTTCAAAAATACCTAAAGAATACAACACGCATTTGTTTATATGCTGAAACGAATACTACAAGACAACCTACAAAATACACGTTGAAAATGACAAAACATCCATGTGCTTGATATCGACGATCCCGATTTTATTCCCCAACGTTTCAGTTTTATTCGGGTTTGGTTTTAGTTTCGTATATGTTCAAGCTAGTCGCGTCTCTCCGACCACTTCAAAGGAAAGCTGTTACGTAAACAATGTCGGGATCGGGTGATCATCGGCAAAACGCGGAAATTTTAAACTTAAACTTTGAAAAATTTAAACGGAAAAGGCCGATAATACTTTGTTGTAGAACAAAAATTATACGTTTTGATGAAATCGGTTGATTTTGTATCACAGGGGCATTTTTCGACATATGTTCCAATTGATAATCTTCACAATAATGATTGAGCATAACAAATACCCAGTTTTATGACATTATTGAAAATATGCGTTTATTGTAGGGACTACCTCTCTAATGCAGGGTAAAAGTCATGCAATCTTCCAAGAGTGTTCTACATTACTTTCAACTTGCATTTAGCTGCTACCTACCGAAACCGTTTTCATTTTTTATTACTAAAAACTTTGAAATATCGAGTTTGTACCGTACAGTAAAACCTGTCTTAATCCTTTCCCTGATGAATATTCATATAGGAAAAATGACGTCATGAATATTAATAAGATTATGTTTTATAATGGCATATGGACACAGGCCACTCTGGCTCAGACAGAAGCTGAAGAGTTAGCTCCGTGTTACTCCGCAAGCAAACAGAACAGACCCTGATCAGACGGAGGCGGCCTCTGATCAGGGACTTCAATATTTGTCTCAATCTTTATTTCTATGTATGTGCTTTATTCCTTTGAAATTTGCATTTATTTATCACATTTCCTTATTTTACTTAATGATTGACAAACTTGGATTGCAGACGACAATTATAAATCTGGCGCCGAAAGGGCTAACCTTTATTAATCTACCACCTGCCTTACAGTCCCAAAAATGGTCGCTTAAGACAGGTACTGCTGTATATACAAAAGTGTCGCATGTCTGGTTATGGGATTAAATGGTATTCAATTTCATTTTACATTAATGCTTGTCTTAACCCTTTCGCTGCCAATGCCGGATCTGTGATTACCTATGCAAACAGTTCGGCGTCTCATCAGGATCCAAACTGTTTGTTACTCTTACTATGTTTTTGAAACAAAAATGAAGAAAATCACAAGAATGAAAATTTGTAGCAGACGACAAAGTTAGCAGACGATAATATTTGGCAGCGAAAGGGTTAAATGGTATTTATTTTCCTTTTACAGTAGTTCCTGTCTTAATCTACAATTCATTGATTAAACACAGGAGTCTTGAAAACGTTTTGCGTCTATGCGCTCTTTGTGTATTAGTTTTGACTTCCATAAAGATATCAGCTGCCTTAAAGGCACGGCATTACACGTCTTTTTTGATGGGACACCTCATGACAATTTCAACTGAAGCAATGGTAATAAATATGTCATATCTACCTGTCCGGAAATGGGGATAAATATGTAAAACTTGCTTGTTCTACAATAGTTATAGGTTATACCTAACTTTCTGACAATGGTGATTGTTAAGTAAAATCACATCTGTCTGTCCGATAATGGTGATAGGCATTTCCGATTGCGCTAAAATAAGACGAGTACTTCATGTTCTTAAAGACATAATCAAATATGTATTCTAAAACAGTTAAAATACGTTTCTTTTAAAAAAAATGCTATTTGTTTGCAGTAAATGCATATCCATACGGACTCTATGTGACCTTTTGTTGGATCTCAGCCATGCCACATTTAGATACTGATTCTAAAGTCCTGGTGATTAAGGACGGGTGAGTAAGAACGTATTATTTTCAAATATATTTGGGAAACACTGCTGAAATAATGTTTGAAAAAGTATGTAATTTCACCTTGATGAGCCCTGTTTAAAAGCAACAGTGACAAATGTAATTTTACTCCAGAATTTAATATGCTGTAGCTGATTATGAAAGTCATTTGCAAACATTGAGAGCCTTTCGATTGTATTTTTGTCATAGAAGGATAAAGTTTTATACATCATTTGATTTAGCCCTTTATACTATTTCATCTTATATTTAGCGGCCATCTTAAAGGGGATTTCTATATGATTTGCATTAAGCTGTCCCTTGTTTAAAATGGTTTAAAAGTATCGAGTTTGTTTTACTGTAGGTTTTATCTATGTTCAGGATGCGTGTTTGATATAGCAGTGATAAGTACTCCAGCTCCTCTAATGCCGCCCATCTTATCCTTATTGGTGCAATAACAGATTAACATACGTAAACTTAACACACAGCCGAATCTATAGTCATTTGGTTGTATGTCCTTGAAAGACTAAACTATTAGATAATTACCAGGTTTCACTCCAGTTCCTTGTTTTACCTGCTGATCCTTTTTATTATGCCTTCTGTTTATGTTTTCAATCATTTAGAAAAACTTCAGCATCTGAATATATGTGAACTGAAACTAAATCAGCGCTTGCGAGCATGGTAAGGAAAGAGATTTATGTATGTTTATTGCTACAAAAGCCAGCGAAACGGCGCTCTCCACCGGAATCCGTTGTAAGACTTTTTTGTGTACAGAGCATGTTCATTTCGAAAGATGTCGGTTAACTGCTACACAACTCTCTTTCGAATTATTTTAGCTTTCGACTGACCATGAGTTAGCATTTTTAACGTTGCTTAATATTGTCCCTAAACAAGTCGTAGTCATTCGGAACTCCCCGCAACATGTCCTTTGGCTTTTGCAGATTTTCTATCATTAAAAAGTTGGCGGTTTTCTAAGGAATTAGCAGGTTTATGATATCGTTAATATACATGGGGGATTCATTGTAAATTGACCGCCTTATCCTTTTCTTCGTGAACATTTATGCAAGAGTTCATGCATTCATGAAGGTTCATTATCCCTTTCCCTGATGAATATTCATGTAAGAAATAAAGACGTCATGAATATTAATAAGAATATTTGTTATAATGGCATATGAACATAGGACATTTTGGCTCAGGCAGAAGCTGTAGAATCAGATCTATATTACACCATAAGCAAACAGAGCAGATCAAACTGTTCCTACAGGAGCCTTCTGATTTGGACCTACTCTGTTTGCAGATGCGTCAAATTGCGCTTACATAAGGGAAATGGTTAGATGTAATTGCCACATACGAAAGGATAGTTTATCATGACATAAATCGGATATATCGTGACAAGCAAACAGAGCAGACCCAGGTATGATGGATCCTGTAGGAGCTGTTTAATCAGTTACTGCTGGTTGTCCCTATAGAATCCCTCAGGTTAGAGTCTGCTCTATTTGCTTATTGAATTCAAATATAGCTGGCTAATGCATGTTCTTGATATCATTTGTCCGTATATGAAGATTCAATAAGGAATTAGTAAAGTGTAATATCATGAGATATCCCCCAAGCCACTTAATCCATTCTCCCATACTGACGCGTGTTAATACCTCTGTAAAATTCGCATTTGAAACCATTGTGAAAAAAGAGCAGTTGTTCTATAGAGGCAAACGCTTTTTCATAATTGTTTCAAAACTATACACTTTTTAAATCTATTTTTCTGTGCTCTATAAACTGTTTTTTTCAATAGATTTATACAAAGAGGTTGGGTCTACAAATAGCGTAGACGGGATAGGCGTAATGGGATAGAACAGTATCACGTTTAGCTTTCACTGAACACGGAGTGTTCGATATGGTTATCTATCCTGTACCTGATAGAGTTTTTAGAGACAGAGTAGACACAGATCAGACGGTTACTGTAGGAGTATAATGACCTCATGTTCATGTATTCGTGGAGTGTTTACAATGGTATATGAACACAACAGCTTTTGACTGTAACAGCAACTGCAGCATCAGTATAATGACCTCATGTTCATGTATTCGTGGAGTGTTTACAATGGTATATGAACACAACAGCTTTTGACTGTAACAGCAACTGTAGCATCATTATAATGACCTCATGTTCATGTATTCGCGGAGTGTCTACAATGGTATATGAACACAACAGCTTTTGACTGTAACACCAACTGTAACATCAGATCTACATAATTCCAGAAACAAACATACACGGATCAGATGGCTACAGGAGTTGATTGAACTGGATCTACTCTGTTTGCAAATACGTTTAAAGTGCGTTTTATGCGTTAAAAGTTAAATTGAAACTTTACTACACTAGAAACATTTTGACCATGCATTTCAGCCCAATGTCAGAAAGAATTTATATGAATATTGGGCCCCGGAGTTATATAATCGTGTTAAACAGTAGTTGACTGCGTCATTCAAATGCTAACCAACAGCTGCGTAGTCAACAACGTAAATGTGTTCCATTCCTCATCTCAAGCCACCAAACGAGTTCTTCGTTAATCATATGACTTTATAGTCAACAACGTAAGGGATTCTCTATTCATCACGACGTTTAAAAGCTAACAAACGTGTTCTTTCTTTGTTCTTGTATCATATTGGTGCGTAGTTAATTATTAGCGTAAAGGGGCTTCCATTCATAATGTCATTCAAATATGTAACGAATGTGTTCGTTTAGCATATAGCTGTGTAGTCAACAGTTTGAAGGACATGTCTTTCACTAATTCTTTCAAAAGCTAACAAATGTGTATTTAAAGCTTTCGGCTAGGTGATAAACAGCGTAAATGACCTTCCATTTATTATGTCCTTCGAAAGCTAGCCAACGTGTTATTTAAACATACAGTTGTAGAGCAGCAGATGAACATGCGAACCCAAGTACTGACAGTACAAAAATGAGTCATGCAGGAAACACCACATACAGAACAAACATTCGCCCGAACAGCAACACAAGGAAACAGCAAATGTACATAACTATAAAAAAATAAAGAGACGCACAAAGACAAAACAAACATACAATAGGGGGAAAATGGAAGTCACTGGGGGTTAAACCGGTTTAAAGTCGTTCTTTCTCCACCAAACTCTATGTTTAGAATAGTCGCGAAGAGATGATATAGCATTTGGTTGAGAAAAAAAAATTCTTAACCCATTTGTTCTCACAATCCCATATAGGGGACGTAGGCAAACATTGTAGATGCTGATCAGACGCTGCATAATACGGCGTCTGATCAGATTTTACACTGTGTAAATTTCAATATAAACTAAAACGAAATTGAAAATTTGGTCAGGTACTCCTTAGATAAAAAATGGACTAATCAAATACATAAATATGGAGGAATACACTGGGAGCAAATGGGTAAAACATATTTTAAGTTACGCAGCTTATAGCGACGTGCAATTCAAACAAGGACATATTAACCCATTTCCTCCCACTGTTTGCCTACGTCGCATATATGGGATCGTGGGAACAAATGGGTTAAATGGATCTCTGCAGCTGTTTGGTCAACGGCATGAAGGCGATGGGTTTCACTCTATAATTAAAAAACTTCAAATTCTTTATTTTAACATAGAACTGCGTAGTCAATTACATGAAAGAGTTTCAATTCAACTCTTAAAAAGCTAATTGTGTTCTATTAACATACAGATGTGTAGTAGACACGCTCTTCTCCCGATTCACCACGTCATTCAAAAACATCAACCCAGTGGGGTACCAACCTGGAAACCCGTACATAATTGTTGCCGGTCCGATTCGAGCAGCAAGATGGAGAAAGTACGATTCCATATATGCCATTTGTGAATTTGATGTCTGCCATACATACCCTTATCAGGAGTCATTTTGTTATGATGTAGGTATAGTACTGTCTAGTGTGTTCTAGTAGTAATGTTTTGATATCCAGACAATGGTTCCAGATCAAAATAAGCCCCGGTATGATAGAGACGCTTTTTTAACATTTGCAAACAGGGTTACACGGCTAGAAGGGTCTGTTTGTTTTTGTTTACGAAAATATACGTGCTTGATCCTATTGCTTCTGATATTAACAAGCGAGTCTATGTTTAGCTTGTCTTTATAGGAAATCGGGTATTACGAAAATATCCACGATGACATAAATATCCATGATGTGATTGTTCCTAACATCAATATTTATGAGGTACAGGATGAAAAACTGGAAGCTTGCAATACATGATAAGTCAGCTAACTCTCTACGCCTACTGGAATCTTACACTACATGACATGTCAGCTAACTCTCTACGCCTACTGGAATCTTACACTACATGATATGTCAGCTAACTCTCTACGCCTTCTGGAATCTTACACTACATGACATGTCAGCTAACTCTCTATGCCTATTGGAATCTTACACTACATGCCATGTCAGCTAACTCTCTACGACTACTGGAATCTTACACTACATGACATGTCAGCTAATTCTCTACGCCTACTGGAAGCTTACAATACATGACATGTCAGCTAACTCTCTACGCCTACTGGAATCTTACACTACATGACATGTCAGCTAACTCTCTACGCCTACTGGAATCTTACACCACATGACATGTCAGCTAACTCTCTACGCCTACTGGAATCTTACACTACATGACATGTCAGCTAACTCTCTACGCCTACTGGAATCTTACACTACATGACATGTCAGCTAACTCTCTACGCCTACTGGAATCTTACACTACATGACATGTCAGCTAACTCTCTACGCCTACTGGAATCTTACACTACATGACATGTCAGCTAACTCTCTACGCCTACTGGAATCTTACACTACATGACATGTCAGCTAACTCTCTACGCCTACTGGAATCTTACACTACATGACATGTCAGCTAACTCTCTACGCCTACTGGAATCTTACAATACATGACATGTCAGCTAACTCTCTACGCCTACTGGAATCTTACACTACATGACATGTCAGCTAACTCTCTACGCCTACTGGAATCTTACACTACATGACATGTCAGCTAACTCTCTACGCCTACTGGAATCTTACACTACATGACATGTCAGCTAACTCTCTATGCCTACTGGAATCTTACACTACATGACATGTCAGCTAACTCTCTACGCCTACTGTAATCTAACACTACATGACATGTCAGCTAACTCTCTACGCCTACTGGAATCTTACACTACATGACATGTCAGCTAACTCTCTATGCCTACTGGAAGCTTGCAATACATGACATGTCAGCTAACTCGCTTCGCCTATATTGAATATTCGCAGAACTCTCTTCGTCGTCATCAGTTAATGATGGCTACATAATTCATAGAAAGTCAAAGACAATAATATAACTATCGCTTTGTAGACATCTTACTGCAGTAAAACACCGCTAATGCGACTACCTAGGAAAGGTATAATTCTAGGTGCTAGATGCTGGTGGTCGCTTACTGCAGAACAAAAGTAAATGTACAAAGATCCTAGAGCAGAGTCCTATATTACTTCTGTCCTGCATTAAGCAACAACCAGCTTACAAAGACACCCATGAATGGGAGCCGTCTGATCCGGGTCTGAACCCTTTATTTACGAAACTAGCCAGACCTGATTCTAGTGCTTCTGATATTACCAAGCAACTCTATGTTTATCTGGTCTTTAAAGAAAAACGGGTAATAATAAATATCAATGATTGATTGACACAAATATTAATCAGGTACAGAATAAAAGACGTGAGGCTTACACATACACGACAGGTCAACTATCTCTCTACGCCTATTGGAAGCTTACACTACATGACATGTCAGCTAACTCTCTATGCCTACATACGATATTCGCTGAACTCTCTTCGTCGTCATCAGCTTACGATGGCTACATGATTCATAGAAAGTCAAAGATAATATTATAATTATCGCTTTGTGGATATCTTACTACAGTAAAAAACCCTAATGCGACCACTTAGTACAGGTATAATTATAGGTGCAAGATGCAGGGGGTAGCTTAATGCAGAACGAAAGCAATGCAAAAAACTCATAGAGGGACTTTCTGCATAACTTTTTTTCCTGAATTAAGCAACAACCTGCTTATAACGACACCCATGTTTTTTATCAAGTGGTCGCATAAGAGGGGTTCTACAGTACTATATATACAGTTGAACTCCTCTCAAACAGATTTCATATATATGTTCAACTATCATAATGAATAAATTCCGACCTAGCGCTGTGTTTGGGTTTATCGATGCACCCGTGTGCTGAATTTTGGTAGAGAACAAATTAGATCTTTTAGGGTGGAGGGTGCTTAATATAGGATAAACATCATGCAGAAAGCTCGTTTTGAAGCTTTCTGCAGGACGTTCGTCCTGCATTTTAGTTGTCGCATGTCTTATAGACCAGCATAAACACTCAATATAGCATCCGTTTTAGAGGGGTTTAACTGTTATGTCATTAATTCAGGTCATTAATTGGAACGACCTTTTATGTTGATAATGTAACAGAAAGTTTCCCGCCTACGCCGTGAATGGTTGAGTGTTTAATAGTTGCTATGGAAACGATGTCTTTTGTAACGGTGTAACAATTTTACAATCAGCTCTGTATTACTATCTATTATTATTGTTGTTATTAACAATACCTCTTTGCACTGAGCAATCTATGAATGTCTAACCTGTCTCTTCAGAGTTGCTATGGAAAAGGCGTGAATGTGGATGGAGATTTACCCTCTCAGGGTCCTATCAACAAAAGACAAACTTCAGATGGGAAACAGAAAGTGCTTCTGACAGCCGGTCTTACAATTATTGACACAGGTAGAGTCTTTCAATTATTTTCACATGTACTGACTTACAATAATTGCCACCGGCAGGCAATTATTGACATTGGCAGGGGTAGGGACTTACAATCATTGAATAGGTAGTGATTTGCAGTCATTGACTGTAGAGACTTACATGTATTGGCACAGGTACAGGCACAGGTAGGGACATGTACTCATTAACAGAGGTATATTCTTACATATATTGGCACAGGTAGGGAAATGTACTCAATAACAGAGGTATATTCTTACATATATTGGCACAGGTAGGGACATGTACTCAATAACAGAGGTATATTCTTACATATATTGACACAGGTAGGCAACTACAATCAATGTCACGGGTATATCGAATTTTAAGAACCATACAAATTACCTCGAGATAACGACAGTTCGGGTTAGTCTAATTGTGATATGAAATTTTCTCGATGTGACAGCTTAACCCATTACCTAATAGGCTATTTCTAGACACAACTTCTTTGAATTATTCTACCGAAAAGGAGCATGAATTAGAAAAAAGAGAAATTTAAGAATTGTATAGGAGCAAATGCTCTATTTATCACAATGGTTTCACAAAGTGACTTTTACAGAGTCGTCAAAAGTCGTCAATATGAGGGAAAGGGTTAATGCAGGGATACACTATTCCTAACAGTTACCCATCGGGACTATAGGAGCATTCTGTTTTACTTTTACCTTGCTTTAAGCAGCCACCTGCTTTTAAGACAAAATGTAATGATGTAATTAAGTGACCGTTATAGAGAAGTTTTACTGTACTATAGTATTTCCAAATGGACCGAGTCATGGAGAAGTGTATTCATTTTTATATGTGTGTGGTAACAAAATAAGTTATAGTCTTATACATATTGTAATGCATTTGAACTTCGATTGATTGATTAGAACTCGGATAACTCGAACTTCGGAATAACTCGAACTAAAAGTTCTGTCCTTCCAAAATTTACAATAAAGACTAATTGTTCTAACATGTATCACTACAGATATCTAGATCACACGTGGCATATCTAGATCACACGTGACATATCTAGATCACACGTGACAACTGATACAGGTGATGCAGGAACGTTCAACATTATTTTAGACATGCATTAAGTCTTTTGGCACCAATTTTAAAAGTGTCATCTGCAATAATAATTTCATATTAAATATAATTCTAAACTCAATAATAAAGATATATTAGTAAAACATTTGTTTTCAAAATTCTGTATGATTGGGCTGAAATAATAAAGAAAAAAGTGAAGTACCAGGTCAGATGCCGCCTTGAAAAGGCGGCATCTGACCTGGGAGTGCACTGTTTTCAATGGTGACAACAGGTGACATTGGCGCAAAGAATTAAGATGTGGTCTTGAGGTATTGGTCAGATTGTTAATCTGGGGGTTGCAATGCAAACGGTTAAAAAACACATAGCCTAAAATAATTTAAGTTTGAGTACATTCGCGATTCTGATTCAGGACACTTTTCTGAACATTTTGGTACCCCAAAAAAAGTCTAGGGGTGCACGGTAGGCACTACTGGCTCCCTGACTAATACCCTCGCCGTTAAGTGATATCATCAGTGACGTCGCCATAAGTCATACAATTGAATTTCATCTAGCTGTAAATGTATCTCTGACAATGTTCGGGAGATATATGATAATGGGATATAACTAGAATATGGTCTTATACTCCATGTAGTCTTTACATTCGTAGTAAGTTCCAACGGGGTTAAGGTCTTGTATCCCTGTAGCCATGACTACAATAGTTGGGCCCATCGGGGTTATGGATTTGTAACCAGTCATGACTATGGTATTTTCATCTAATTGGGTTAGGTTATGAACTTATATCCTAGTCCTCACGATTATGATAGGTGAATCTAACCGAGGTATGGTTTTATACCCCTATATCAACGCCTATGATAAATGAATCAAACCGAGTTATGGTCTTATATCCTTGTAGTCATGACATCGATACCATGATATAGCCGTGACTATTATAACTAAATATAACTCTAGTCATGTGTTATGTTATTTTTTCAGACGATTCAGAAGACGATGTTGATGAAGCACTGGTCTCGCAGTCCTGTGCTAACAAGACCATGGCTTACATAACTATCTCGGTCCTTGTTATTTTGCTCTTTATTGCGACCATAATCACGACTCTGCTGTTCCTTCAGGTAGGTGTAATTCATGAGTTTACAATTGTTAGAGTTACATCGCCCGAGTACAATGTATTTATGTGAAGTTTAATGAACATCCAATTCTTAAGATTATGTCCCTTGAGTACAATGTTTTTTTCTCTATCTGCATTAACATTGAACCTGCTGTGAAAATATATCTGTTCAATAAAAACTTAACCCTTCGCTTGCTATTCACGTCAATATACCTACCTGTAAATAGTGAAGACCCAGATGAGACAGTTCCTGCAGGAGCCGTCTCATCAGGGTCTGCACCATTTACAAGTTGATTGTGCAACCAGTGCACCTCACAGCAGTGATTGCATAGAGAAATACTTGTACACAGTGAAGGTATATGTAATTATACCACAGGGCATAGGTAAAGAAGGAGACATGTATTTTAAAATTCAGCAAGCGAAGGGTTAATTATTAAATGAATTGTTATAATGGCACATGAACATAAGAATGGTTAGTCATGGCACAAACTGTAGACTAGTATCTGTATTATTACATAAGTAAAGAAATGAGACTCTGATCAGACAGCTCCTACTCTGTATGCAAAGGCGTAAAAGGAGTATGTATGGAGTAAAGGGCCAATCTCCAATTTGTGTGTGTGGAGTAAAGGTTCAAGCTCCAATTTGTATGTGTGGGGTAAAGGGCCATTTCCAATTTATATGTATGGAGTAAAGGGTCAAGCTCCAATTTGTGTGTATGGAGTAAAGGGTCAAGCTCCAATTTGTATGTGTGCAGTAAAAGGCCATTTCCACTTTGTATGTATGGAGTAAAGGGTCAAGCTCGTATTTGTGTGTATGGAGTAAAGGGTCAAGCTCCAATATGTATGTATGAGTAACGGATCAAGCTCCAATTTGTATGTATGGAGTAAATGGTCAAGCTCCTATGTGTATGTATGGAGTAAAGGGTCAAGCTCCAATATGTATGTATGAGCAACGGGTCAAGCTCCAATTTGTATGTATGGAGTAAAGGGTCAAGCTCCAATGTGTATGTATGGAGTAAAGGGTCAAGCTCCAATATGTATGTATGAGTAACGGGTCAAGGTCTTATTTAATTTGTGTGTGTGGAGTAAAGGTTCAAGCTTCAAATTGTATGTGTGGAGTAAAAGGCCATTTCCACTTTGTATGTATGGAGTAAAGGGTCAAGCTCGTATTTGTATGTATGGAGTAAAGGGTCAAGTTCCAAACTATTACAAACTTTACCTACTTCTGATTCCTTCACGTTTTTAAGAAACATGTAACTCAGTGTAAAACAACTTTTATCCTGATACAACAGTTTATGTCTACAAGAGTACAAATACGAGCCATGCAGGAAACACCCAATACAAAAACAAACAGCTATTTTTGCCCTTTTTATAGAAAATAAATATCATCTGGACTTAAATTCATGAATATACACTAAAATATAATTGCTGGATACCGAGTCTCAAACAGAGTTCCTAAATAAACATGTTTGTCTGTTATCAAGCCCAAAACAGAGTTCCTCAATTAACGTGTTTGTCTGATATCCAGACTTAAACAAAGTTCCACAATTAACGTCTTTGTCTGATATCCGGACTTAAACAGAATTCCTAAATGAACGTGTTTGTCTGATATCCAGCCTTAAACAGCCTCGATTAGCGTGTTCGTCTGGTATCCAGCCTTAAACAGAGTTCCTCAATTAACGTGTTTGTCTGATATCCAGCCTTAAAAAGCCTCGATTAACGTGTTTGTCTGATATCCAGCCTTAAGCAGAGTTCCCCAATTGACATTTTTGTCTGATATCCAGCCTTAAACAGAGTTCCTCAGTTTACGTGTTTGTCTGATATCCAGCCTTAAACAGAGTTCCTCAATTGACATTTTTTATTTGTCTTTATTTTTTAGCTTTTACACGTACTTTTTTCTTTTTGTAAAGTACTAGTCCTTATGTTAAACCACCAAATATTGTCCTTTCAGCTGCAGTCAAGGAAAAGGAAGTAGCTTGGACATCCGGACAGACCACCTGCTAGCCTGGGATGCGTGCAGTTAACGGACACCGTATATGTTTATGCAACTTTTAGACAATTACAGCAATAATCGCATCATTTCGGCCTTAACATTTGCGAACTATTGCATAAAACTGTAGGGTTGAATGTTAACTGAAGGTTGGAATCGTTACATTACAACGAAACTGTAAATCAGTTTCTCTGACAGCGGCAATTGGACGAGTGTCCAATATAGAATGACTCACTGTATACCCATGCTATGATTTTACTAGCCTGCTTTGAAAGTGACTATTAAGTGAATATGAACATTTTTTTTCTTGGGGACCTTTAACTTCTGTTGAGCATTTATATCGATCTTTTGTTTCATTTTTAAAACATTCAAGGCACATTTTGTATTTTTTTATGGATCTAATCGAAAACCAGAGTGTCAGACATCAGACAAGTGCATATGGTAATTGTGGCAGCAGGTTTTCGTTCTGGTTTTTAATTTTTAGTGAAGCTTCGATAATTAGTTGATTTTATTTTAATTTTACACATGTACAACAGGTGCAAATAGTACAAAATGCTTACTAGGATTTGTATATCACAGTAGAATTTGTCATAAGCGGCTAAACAATTAATGAACATAAGAGTCTTAAAAAAGCAGGTCGTTGTTAAATACAAACTTAAGGCTGAAAGCTACTACAGGAGCCTCTGCATTACTTTGACCCACATTAAGCTACAACAATAAACTATATTCTGCCTTACATGTTCAAAATTAAACTCTCTTTTTGATTGCCGTTTTAGACTTAATAAATGAATGTTAATAATTCAAATAGTGCACAACTGTTATAAATAGACGCGTCCTCATAACGAAAAGGGGAAGTCCCTACATTCGACACGTTTCAAAATTACCTAAAATATACAACACTCATGTGTTTATATGCTGAAAAGTAGAATACTACCAGATCATCTATCAAATAAACGTTGAAACTGAAAAAAAACATGTGTTTGATATTGACGATTCCGATTTTATTCCGCTATATTTCAGATTTATTCGGGCTGGGTTTTAGTTTTGTATATGTACGCTCTAGTCGCGCCTCTCCGACGACTTCAAAGGAAAGATGTTATGTAAACAATGGAGGGATCGGGTGATCATCGACAAAACGCGGACAATTTGAACGGAAAAAGTCGATAATACTTTGTTGTAGAACAAATATTATGCCTATCGAAATCGGGTTTTTTGTATCATAGGGGCATTTTTCGATATAAGCTGAAATTAATCATCTTCATAATAATGATTGAGCGTAACAAATACCTAGCTTAATGACATTATTGAAAATATGCGTTCATTGTAGGGACTTCCTCTTTAAATATTGCACAACTATTATAAACAGACGCAAGCTCAAAATAGTTAAATAGTACATAACTATTATAAATAAAGGCATGCTCATAAATTCTGAAAATGGATGATCCTACGAAAGCAACACTAGAAATGAAAAAGCAAACAAAACATGCAGACACGGTTTTATTGAGTGTCTATTCATGAGTAGTAATAAAAATGCAGCACTACTCGTGCCCCCTAGAACCGGCTTAATCAGTATATTATAAATAGTTCAAAAGTGGAATAATGCACCACTATTATAAACAGACGCATGTTTATTAATAAAATTGTACGCAGCTATTATAAAAACACGCACGTTCTTAAGTCAAATGGTACGCAGCTATTATAAACAGACGCATGCTGAAAATTCAAATAATGCACAACTATTATAAACAGACGCTTGTTCAAAAGCCAAATAGTACACACACATTATAAAAAGATGCATATTCAAAAGTCAAATAGTACACAGCTATTATTGAATAGACGCATGTTCAAAAGTCAAATAGTACACGACTATTTTAAACAGACGCAAGTTCAAACGTCACATAATACACAACCTATCATGGGTAAACACGTGTTCATTAGTGAAACAGTACACACCACTTTGTATGATATACTTTTCAATAGATATACTCTTATAGGTCAACGAGTACACAACATGTTTATGAGACTATTATTAAAATATAGATGTTCATAAGTCCAAAGGTACAACACACATTGTATGAGATTATAATAAAGAGATAATGTTCGTAGGTCAAACACTTTGTATGGAATTATAATAGAGTAAAACTTTAAAACTACGAACACTCCAATACGTACAATTATTGATCTTTAACACAGATGTCAGCTTAATGCCGGGAAAAACTTTTCACCCTGCATTTAGCAGCCACCTGCATACTAAGACATAAATTTTCCATTACTTAAATTTCGTAGGATCCAGTTTTTACAGTATATAGATAAATGAGAATGATGAGTATTGAATTATCAGCAATAGATAAATGTTCATTAGTCAAATAGATCAAGTTCAACACATTTTTATGAGATTATAATCAATAGATAATTGTTCATAAATGCCAAAGCACAACACACTTTTATGAGATTATTATAAATGGATAAAGAAGATTTTTAAAATGTCAAATAGTACAAAACACTTGTCTTGAAATTAAAGTAAATACAGTAAAACCCCGCTAATACGACCACCTAAAAGAGGTATAATTATCGGTGCTAGATGCAGGTGATAGTTTAATGCAGAACAAAAGGAATGCAGAAAACTCCTGGAGGAGCTTTCTGCATTACTTTTGTCCTGCATTAAGCAACCACCTGCTTATACAGGCAGCTATGGTTATGCATTTAGTGGTCGCATTTGAGGGGTTCTACTGTACTATTAGCAAACAGAGCAGACACTAACCAGACGTCTTCAACAAGAACCGTCTGTTCTGGGTCTACATTATTGCAAAGTCGTTAAAGGGGTTTTTATGGAGTACATGCATGACGTAATATAATTATGTTGTATATAGGGAGTAAATGGTTAAATATATATTAATTTGCTTTTATATTTGACAGGCTACACTCAGTACCACTTTAAACATAGATAATTCTAACTGTGTGAACATGTTGAGATTATGTTTATTGATTACATTGCTGAATAATAGTCCAGATAGTAACATGTAAGTACAATCTAAGTAGCCCATACATATTCAGCGATCACATTACCGACTAATAGCCCCAATATTAACATTTACCAAACGTTAGATACAACACGTATGTTTATCAACTACATTACGGGGTAACAACCCTAAAACTTAACAATACCTAATTAGATCATGATTATATTTTACCATACTGTGTCCTTATGTGTCGCTTATTTGTCGACTGTAATCATGAGAATAAACCAACATGTTGTATACACTTTATGTGTTTGTGTTCAGTCTGTCAAACTACCTTGTCGCGTGTATACCTTCATGTGTACACTATCACCAGTCACTACCCTTTCCCTTTTCGCGCACCTACAAAGTAGAACAAGATCAGACGGCTACTATAGGTTCCATTTGATCAGATTCAGCTCTGTTTGCTTATGGTGTTAATATAGATTTAATTATACAGCTTCTGTCTGAAGCAAAATGTCCTGTGTATTTTCCAGTATACACATAATCTTATGAATATTCACGACGTCATTATTTCTTACATGAATATTCATCAGGGAAATGGATAAGCAGCTATTCATACAGTGTACATTAAAAAGCAGGTTGTTGCTGAATGCACGATAAAATAATGCAGAATTCTGTAGGAGCTGTCTGCATTACTTTTGCACTTCATTTAGCTAGCGCTACCTTACAGGCCGATAGTAACAACCTTTGTTCTGACCGATTAAGACATATTCTACTGTACTGTGTCACACATAGAAGCATTTGTCCAATATAAATAATGAAAAAAGAATTAGTATGCTTAGCTATTTCCCGGATGAATAACTGACGTGAGAAATAATTGAATAAAGAATAATTTGTAGCTGAATCTTTATTATGTTTCCCCCCATTCATGGGGAAATATAATGTTTTTGCCAGGGTTGTCTGTCTGTACGTCTGTCCGTCTGTCCGTCCGTCTGTCCGTCCGTCAGTCTGTCACAAACTTTTGTCGCGTGTATCTCCGTTACCAGTATGGCTACAATCATCATACTTCACAGGAATGTTCACCATCATTAGTTGCGCATCTGAGGTTTTTGAATTGTCCCCCTGATAATTGTTGAGGCATTCGTTAAAAGATGATACTATTAAACGAAAATCTCGCATGAAGATGACTATTCTTGATCTACATATATTACGTCTAACTTCTGGTAAACGTTCCATGCTTTCTAGACTTTCCTCCTTATCAAAATGTTTGATGCCGATAAAATCATTTTAAGAACAGATCCTCTCATAGGAACACCTAGTTTGATACAAAGCTTTACTCTACATATTCTCAGACCGGACTTTGACACATTATCTGAACACGAAAAATTATATTTGAAAATTCCTTTTTTAAATAAAGGTATTGATTTTATTGACCTCCAAAGTATTTTTAGAGACAAAAATGTAATTGACACTATTCCTAAATACTTTAACAATACAGAACCACCTATTATTTGCTACAAATATAACAAACCCATCCGAAATACAGTTTTCAACTATAATCAAATTGTTGCCGACCTTAATATTAACGAAATTATTCCTGATAATTGAGATTGCACCACCTCAAAATTTTGATATTTTCCTGCCGGTGATGTGATCACTGGTAACTTCGAGATAATTCAGGGTAAACGTCTACGCTCTCTTCTGAATAAAGGTCCCAAATATAGAAAACCCTACTCGATAGATTAAATATATTTAACTATTGTCGACGTCACATAGCTGAGGCTTTACAAAAGATTAGCATTAAATGGTGTCGAAGAGAATATGTTGAGTCTAATGCTCTTTTAAACTGGAAAACAATTAAATTTTGATATTATAACTCTAATGAACATCGTCTTCCACCTAAGCCTAGACATTACTTTAGACATCTTAAAAAGGGGTTACAGTATTTCCATTCAAAATCCGTTTTTGTTCCTGCTCATAAGGCATCGAATAGTGTGATTATGATTTGACGATTACATTATATCGATGTTTTGAAGTAGAAAATTATTAATACCATGTCATACATTTCGGTCACTACTGACAAAAAGACCATGGTTTCAGACCATGTCAAAAAGTGTGAACAACTTGGAACTGACATTAACATTACAAAACATAAACTTCCTACAATGTATTGGTTACCAAACCTACATACAAAGCATATAAAGCACGTTTCATTGCAACTTCTAGCTCTTGAAAAACTACTAAATTGTCTATTTTTTACTTCTTGTTTAACGAAGATAACAGAACATGTAAAACTCTATTATGATAAGACATGGAATTTCTGGAATAAATATCTTCTGATCTATTAAGAACTCTTCAGAAGCCTTAACAAACTTTGTCGTACCCTTTATTACTTTTCTACAATTACTCTGTTTGCAGCTCAATCATTGAGTACACTAACGATAGGTGGATACAGTTTGTTCACTTAAATGTTTCCGTTATACATGCACTTTACCACTGTATTTGCAATCGCGGTTGTTGATGATTAGTCGGAGAGGGGATACTTTTATTTACACTGTTTGATTTTTAGGGTGGGGATGGACTAAGTGTGAGGTTGGGCGCCTATAAACCGGTTAAACCCCCAGTGACTTTTGTCACTGACCGTTCGAAGGCGGTACTTCCATCTTCCCCCTATTGTAGGTTTGTTTTGTCTTTGTGCGTCTCTTGATGTTTTTTATAATTATGTACATTTGCTGTTTCGTTGTGTTGCTGTTGGGGCGACTGTTTGTTCTGGATGTGGTTTATAATTATGTACATTTGCTGTTTCCTGGTGTTGCTGTTTGGGCGATTGATTTGAAACTTCTCATATGGAACAAGTATGATGAGGTGTAGTGTCATGCAGAAGGGCAATAACTCTAGCATGAATATTTTTGGAGTTACTCACCTTTTTCATATTTTCTTGTCGGGACAATAACTTGTTATTAGCTGATTCAATGTATGAAAGTAGGTACTAATACCATTCAGGTGGACATGTATATACCATGGTCAACCACACCATGGGTGGGTGAGGTGGGGAGAGTGGAGCTCTTTTTCAGTCCGATGGGGGACTCATGTGTTGCATAGCAATACAACATGCCTTTGTTATACTTTGTACACAACCCTTCCTCACGATTAACTAAATATAAACATACTAATTTAATCCAGAAAGTATTTGCCCGAGAAAAAAATTCCGGGTGTAATTCTGATAAAGCTTTCTTTACTGACGGGCAAAAGAAATATTACACCAAATGGACTTGCTCAGAAGTTTGTGAATCACTAACCTTTCTTGATCTAGACTAGATCCAAGCCGGATAGAGCGGGGTTAACTCCAAACACCTGATGGGTTCATCGTCGGGGTACATTATCATGTATTAAAAACTGACACTCCTTTCACGTCTCGACAGCCATGCTATACTTGATTTATATTAATGCCCATTTTACTGTATGCGTTACATGATCCTTCTCCCCATACATGATCTCTATGTGCCTGTGGATTGCTATAAACCTCTCATACTTAATTGAGAAATATTCATTTTCTCATGCCAGTTCCTAATGAATATTACACATGTATGTCATATCTTCATTTCATATCTTAATTTCCTTCTAAAGATAGTCCTTAGGCTCCTAAAGTACAAATATAGATCCACTTACACATACTCATACTAAATGTATTTACATACAGTCTTAATATACTTCAAAATAAGTATGATGGGGTGCTCAGATAAGAACCCCCTTTTCAGGGTCTCAACTGTTTGCACAAGACAGGTACACTAATTGCGAGTATACTATTTGTAAAAGATACACACGCACATACATATATATTGATATAAATACAATCTCTGTGGACCCTGTCGGTGGTGGGTGCTCAAAAAGATTCTTAACGTGTACATTATAGGAACACACCCATACACACACACGCGCACACACACGCACGCACGCACACATGCACGCGCGTGCACCCAAGCACACAAACGCGCACACATATAGATATTTAAGATTGATGGACTAATATACGGCAAAATGAGTTTCGCTTCCCTCTTTGCTAGCGCGATGACAGACCGAGGATGGTACTCTATGATAGTATACTCTTAAACTTAGACTCATGTATTACTTTATCCTGTCGTGCCATTAACTGCTTCCCTGCAGGTGCTCTGACTTCTGCAAAGTCATTGGTTACATCTTTGGCGGATTTTCACAGTAACTATGCTATGCTTTTCACGTTGTCATGTGTTTACCGTCTTCTATGTTGTGGGCAAGTCCGGCGGGGATACTTTCATTTACACTATTTGTAAAGCTAGGGTGACTTTGAGAGAAGTGTGAATTAGAAAGTCCGTATACCGGTTTCAACCTCTTAGATTTATTCAAAGAGGTTGAGTCTAAAAATAGCCTATGAGGTAATGGGTTAAGAAGTGTATTATCAATTAATGAATGGCCGCTTAGGACAGTTTCTGCTATTAGCTAATATAACATGAACACTTCCCTCGCCCGGAAGTGATATCATCAGTGACGTCACCAGATATCAGACACATAATTTTCATCAAGCTGTAAATTCTTAACGCGAAAGATATATGATAATGAGATATACATTGTAATTGGACTATGGTCTGTTAACGTTGTAGTCGTGATATTCGTAGTAAGTGCCAACCGGCTTATGGTCATATATTCATGTAGTTATGACTACAATAGTTGATGCCAGCCGAGTTATGGTCTTATATCCCTATAGTTGAGCTCAACGGTGTTATGGGCTTATATCTAGTAGTCATGTATGATATTTGGATTAAAGTGGGATACGTTATGGTTTTATATCTCTACTGGCATGACTATGATAGGTGAATATATCCAAGTTATGGTTGTATACCCCTATAGTATTGAATCAAACCGGGTTATGGTCGTATACCCCTCTTGCTTTAACAGTGATAATAGGCTATAGCGTTTTATTGTCTTCTATTACTGTAGTCATGACGCCATACAACTCGATTCATGTGACGTGTTTTTCAGACGATTCAGAAGACGATGTTGATGAAGCTCTGGTCTCAAAATCGTGTGCTAACAAGACAATGGCCTACATAACCATATCCGTTAGGGTTATCTTGCTCGCTACTACCACAGCCACGACTCTGCTGTTAATTCAGGTAAGTATAATTCATGAGTCTCCAATAATTTTATTGTTAGAGTTATCTCCCTTGCGTACAATGTATTTGTGTTTTTGTGAAAATATTCCTGTTTAACCAATTATTTATTGAATTATGAATATTTATGTAAGAAATTATCACAACATGCACATTTATTAGGTGAATTGTTATAATGGCAATGAACATAAGAAAGTTCGGCCATTGCAAAAATTGTTGCTTTGTATCTATATTGTTTCATAAGCAAACAGAGAAACCCTTTAGCAGACAACTCCTACTCATTTTGCATAGGCATATTGGAAGTAGTATACATGGAGTAAAGGGTCAAGTTCCGATCTGTTACAAAATTGCACTACTTCTTACCCGTACAAACGTTTGAGAACACATTAAACCAGTGTAAAACAACTTGGATCCTGGAGTGACAGCAGAGTGTCTCGATGTCCTGTCTGGGTACAAACTGTTGGAAACAAATTTTCAACACTTCTTGTTTTCTTTTTCTATCTTTCCCTATTTCTTTTTTTTCATGTCGTTTTACAGAATATAATTTCTTATGTAAAACCACCAAAACTTGAGTTTTGTTTTCACTAGCAGTCAAGGAACATGAAGTAGCTTGAGCGTCCGATGAAACCGCCTGCTTATCTTAGATGCGACCAGTTAACAGTGACCCGTACAGTTTTATGAAACCTTTAGCAAATTGTAATTACAACAATAATCGCAACAGTTTGGTCTTAAAAATTTCAAAGTGTTGCATGATACTGTAGTAGTTACTGTTAAATGAAGGACGGGCTGGTTACATTACAACGAAACATTAAATTCACTGACGGCGGCAAGTGGACAAGTGTTCAATATACAATGACCCGCTGTATATCAATGCTTTAATTTTATCCAGCATGCTTTGCTACAGAACACTAGTTGAAAATGAAGGTTTTACCCTAAGGGACTTATAACATTTGTTGAGTATGTTATAGTTCCCTTTATTTAATTCAATATACAGTGCTCCCTCTCTACAACGACACCCTTTGGGATACCAAGATTGTATGTGTTGTTCAGATGGAGTTGTAATAGGGAGGGAAAATCAAACATAATTAGCTTGTTTGCAGATCCCAAGATAAGGTGTATTTTGAGAACTAAAACCGTTATGCCTCAATCATACCCTATGTTGTGACCACTCTTTAGAATTGACACAAAGTGACGATTCTAATGAATGGTCACAACATAGGGTTTGATGGAGGCATAAAGAAAATACGATGGAAAAAGTTGTTTCTGGAGCTTTGTTGTTTGGGAAACAGTGACATGCGTTGTTGTAAGGAGGGAATCGTTCTATGGAGGGAACACTGTATACTAAAAAGATAGTGTCAAACAGCTTACAAGTGCTTGAGGGAATGCTTAACCCTTTTTATGTTCCATATTCATGTTAGAAGCAGAAGCTGTAGAATCAAATCTATATTACACCATAAGCAAACAGAGCAGACTCTTAACAGACGGCTCCTATATGAGCCGTCTGATCTGGGTCTACACTGTTTGCAGGTGCGTCAAAATAC
The DNA here is from genome assembly GCA_963576725.1 of Azorinus chamasolen. Taxonomy (NCBI): domain Eukaryota; kingdom Metazoa; phylum Mollusca; class Bivalvia; order Cardiida; family Solecurtidae; genus Azorinus; species Azorinus chamasolen. The sequence goes on along the minus strand of OY755250.1, from coordinate 43,800,822 downwards.
GCTTACTTTAGCATTAAACTATATTTTACAGATCCAAAATCAGATCCTTTTTATTTACCGCTTAAAATAGTTTCTGCTGTATTATAAGCAGATAAATGTCAAACAGAACACAACTATTATTAATAGATATATGTTTAAAAGTCAAATACTACATTACCATTGAAAATAGACGCACTCACATCAGTCAAATATTACACAACTTTTATAAATAGACGCATGTTCAGATGGTAAATAGCACATACCTTTTATGGATAAACGAATGTTTATTAGTCAATGCAAAAATATTATAAACAAACGCACGTTCCAAATTCAAGTAGTACACAACTATTGTAAACAGACGCATGTTCAAAAGTCAAATGGTACATAACTAATATAAACACACGCATGTGTAAAAGTCAAATAGTACACAACTATTGTAAACAGACTCATGTTCAAAAGTCAAATGGTACATAACTAATATAAACACACGCATGTGTAAAAGTCAAATAGTACACAACTATTGTAAACAGACTCATGTTCAAAAGTCAAATGGTACATAACTAATATAAACACACGCATGTGTAAAAGTCAAATAGTACACAACTATTGTAAACAGACTCATGTTCAAAAGTCAAATGGTACATAACTAATATAAACACACGCATGTGTAAAAGTCAAATAGTACACAACTATTGTAAACAGACTCATGTTCAAAAGTCAAATGGTACATAACTAATATAAACACACGCATGTGTAAAAGTCAAATAGTACACAACTATTGTAAACAGACTCATGTTCAAAAGTCAAATGGTACATAACTAATATAAACACACGCATGTGTAAAAGTCAAATAGTACACAACTATTGTAAACAGACTCATGTTCAAAAGTCAAATGGTACATAACTAATATAAACACACGCATGTGTAAAAGTCAAATAGTACACAACTATTGTAAACAGACTCATGTTCAAAAGTCAAATGGTACATAACTAATATAAACACACGCATGTGTAAAAGTCAAATAGTATATAACTATTGTAAACAGACGCATGGTCAAAAGCTATATGACCTGTTCTGTTTCGCAGTGCCGTAAACACAACTCACTCACTCACTCAAAAGTCATATAGTACACATTTGTTTATAAATAGACGCATACTTATCAGTCAAATAGTACGAAGCACTCTGTATGCGGTTATTTCAAAAATGCATATTCAACAGTACACAACACTTGTCATGAATTTATTATAAATAGATTAATGTTGATATGCTATTTGGAATATGGGAGATCCTTCGAGACCAAAAGAAGCAATGCGAAAAGAGAACATTAGAGAATTGGTTTTATGGTCAAATGGTACGAAATACTTTGTATGCGATTATAATAAATAGGTACTTTTCCATGGGTCAAATGGTACAAAACACTTTGTATGATATTATAAAAAATGTTCATAAGTCAAATAGTACAAAACAATTAGGAAATTATAATACATACATGTATATACATTTTAATTGATCAAATGGTACAAAACACTTTGCATGATATTATAATATATAGATATAAAAGATGTTCATAAGTCAAATAGTACAAAACACTTTGTATGAGATTATAATAAATACATGTATATACATTTTCATATATCAAATAGTACAAAACACATCGTATGAGAATATAATAAATAGATGAATACAATGTCCATAGGTCATACAGTACAAACCATTTTTATGAAATTCTCATACATATATATATATATATATATGCTCAAAAGTCGAATACTATTAAAACACAACCTATCTAAGTGGTCATTCATTTATGGAACGAAGCATGTGGTTGCTTAACTACAGGACAAATGTAATGCGGCAAGCTCCTATAGTTGCATTAAGCTACCACCTGTCTTACATACCTTACGTATAGTTCAACCTCTTTCTGATAACCGCTTAAGACATGTTTTGATGTATTATAAATTATAAATGTTCTTCAGTATATAGTACACTACACGTAGGATGAAATTAGTATGAAAAAACACATGGTCATAAGTCAGAATGGTAAACAACACTTATACAACTGTAGTTCTATTATCGTAAACATTTTGTGTTTTAACATTGACTCTTTACCTAATGAATATTCATGTAGGAAATACATCTAAATTGAGTTAATTAGTTGGTATATAGGGTATTTTGCTGCTTAAAGCAAGGTGAAAGTAAATCAGAACGCTCCTATAAAATGAACAACATAATGTTGTTCAATTCCATATACATGTACTGTATAATCATATTTCAATAATTCCATAAGCAAACATCACAAACCCTGATTCACAGGAGCCATCTGATCTCATTCGTTTTCGTATGTAAATGCATTTAAATGTAAATATACGATGTAAATGGTTAACTATGAATATCCTACTGTACAGGTAAACTTCACCCGTACTTCATTCTCAGTGTTGTTATACCTTCTGATCCTTCGAGATCATGAATTTCAGTACTTCTTGTTCTGAAAATTGAATACCCCTTAAGCCGGTGTTAGGGGGCGTGAGCAGTGTTGCACTTTCAATTACTGCTCATGAACAGACTCAATAAAACCGAGTCTGCAATTTTCTCTTTTTGTGTTGCAATTTTTGCTTTCGGGGGATCACAACCCTTCAGAATTCACAACAGCAGGTGTAAAGTGATTGTGTGGCGGCCGTAAAACGTCGCCCCGTACTTCATTCTTAGTGTTGTTATACCTTCTGATCCTTCGAGATCATGAATTTCAGTACTTCTTGTTCTGAAAATTGAATAACGCTTAAGCCGGTGCTAGGGGGCGATAGCAGTGTTGCACTTTCAATAACTGCTCATGAATAGACTCAATAAAACCGAGTCTGCAATTTTCTCCTTTTGTGTTGCAATGTTTGCTTTCGGGGGATCAGCTCTCATCAGAATCTTTAATAGCTCGAACATTCAAGAGACCGTGCAACAGGTTTCTACTTTTGACAATGCTTAAGCTCGTAACGTAATGGAGGTCTACATTAAGGCTGAAAACTCCGTAAAAACTTTCAGGAATACTTTTGACCTGTATTAAGCTGCCTCATGTATCCATAGTGATGTTTTTTAAAACATTTTTGTATTGTTATATAGAATTGACTATACAGTCTTCACAATGAACAACACTTTCAGTGTTCAAGTGTCACAGTGAAACAAAAAAGTCAATATTCATGATGTCATTATGTCTTACATTTCTTCAATGAGTAAAGAGTTAAACAACAGAATGTATGTGAACATTGACTGATGTTAAAGTGTTAACAGCCTTGTGCCGATTACGCTTTGTTGTCTAAACGAATAATATGTTTCAAAACATGTAAATTGGAGACACTGTCATGGAATATATTTACAACTAATATATATTTAATGTGAATCTTTGTGACCTCTTTCGCAGAATTGGCAAACGATGAAACCTATTTCATATTAGTTGCACTTTTGTAACTGTTCAACATTTCTTGGAAATTATTTAAGCGGATTTTTAATTTATTGTAGTGGAACTTGAGTCGCGTGTATAATTATGTAATAGGAAACTTAAAGAAATCACTCACGCAATTGCCTTGATTGCATGTTTGTATTCATTCCCTTGTATTGACGCCTTTGTAAAAGCCACGTTTGGAAAACAAAACGATAAATACAGCATTTGGTCCATAGGATCGTTTCATGACTACACTATTCTACTATTCTTAAACATTCCTTTTCTCTAGTAGATGCACCTTTTCAGTAGATTTATTCGAAGTGGCTGATTGTAACCCTTTTGGCGCTAAATGTCTATTTGTCGTCTGCAAACCACTTTTGTAGAATTATTTTGTGAAATAATGAAATGCGATAAATAAATGCAAATTTCAATGGATTAAAGCACCGATATAGAGACAGCGATGAGACCAAAAGTGCAGTCCCTTATCAGACGCCGTCTTGAAAAGGTGGCGTCTGATCTGGGCCTGCACTATTTGTCGTGGTGCATTTATAGCATATGCGGGAATGTGATAAAATAATATAAATTCAGGTTGCAAGGACCACGAAGTGCTCGATCGACTTTATCCTTTGCCAGATAGAGATGCCTTTCCGCGTCTTTGAAAATAGAGTAGACACAAATCAGATGGCTCATGTGGGATTGCAATGACATCATGGACACGTATTTGCTTAAGGTTTAGAATGAGATATTGACCTACATGTACATGTATTAGACATTTTGACCCTGCAAAAAAAATCTGTAGAATCAAATCTACATTATTCCAGAAGCAAACAGAACAAATCTGGTCAGAAAGCTTCTTCATGGGTAGTCTGATCTGGATCAACCCTATTATCACAGTCTTAAAAACCATGATGTGGGTTAAAGGTTCAATTAAAATTGTACTTCACTAGATACAATACACTTTAACCAAGCTCGAATGCAGCCATTAAATGCCCCTTCACAGTAGGGTTGGTCTGAAAATAGCCTATGGGGGAATGAGCTACACAGCGTTTGAGAGAATGGATTAAGAATGAACAACCTCGTTAGAATAGCTTGTAGTTTCATTCATACTTGATCTACCTGTTGGTGATGAATATATGTCCCTTTTTGGTCGCAGAAGACTTTTGTACATATTCAAGACCCTTTTGTTACAAACAAATGCCAAGCCTATAAATAGACCTATTCCGGCATTTAGAAGAATGAAGATATATTCTAATGCATCTTCCCCTGTCAAGAAAAACAGAAAACCAAACGTCCATGTTAAACCGGTGATGGTGGAAAGTTTAATATATATTTTTGCAAAGTTTCTATTTTTCGTGCTATTTGCGTCAATGTGTGGCATTTTGCTGAACATTATTATGACGGAAAGGAAGCAAGAGAAGTTTATTAGAATTATTACGCCAATCGGTAAAGCAAATGCAAATCCTACCATTCTGTAACGTGATATATAACAAATACGTCCGCCATACCCTATGTTTCCATCGTCAATTAAGCTAAGAGTAATAGTACTAGCTACGGGAATGACGGACACAATGATACAATAGACAGTGTAGGCAAAAGTTGTCTTCAGTATACTCGTGCCCATAGAATGCTCTCTGAGAGAGTGAAAGTTAAAGACCCTAAACATATGTAGGGAACAAACGTTCATCCACATTATGGCCATTAACCAGAAGAAGTGAACCAAAATACCCAGGACCTTGCATCCCCAATCTGTTACGTATTCCACTTGTCCCACTCCAAATTGAAACAACGTCTGTGCAACGATAAGGGTTAGGGTTAACATAATGTTGTTCATGCCTGGCTGTGTTCGTAGCTTTTTAAACAATGCGTATGTAGTCAACGTCAGTATTGAACAAACGACGGACACGCATGTGCATACCAGAGAAAGAATCCTTTGAGGTGAATCATTTTGAACTTCTGATCCAGTTTTTAGTCCGGAAAGTCGAAGTGTTAATGTTTCTGTTATATCTTTAAAAAGACCCTTGCATACAAAAATAGTTTTATTATGAAGAACTTGATCAGGAATCCGTACAAAACTTGCTATCGATATATTCTTATTTATATCCTTAAAGCTAATTCCCCAGGTGAACCACTCAGTATTAATCTCTGATAGTGAAAACTCAACAAGAGGGCACACTTTAGGAGGGATCATAATCTCTACGAGAGGCCAATCTCCATTATTCATTTTATCACCGTAAAAATAGTCATCATTTATTTGAAGCAGCAATTCACCTTGAATCGCATCGTACATATATGAATAGTTCCTAAAAGATCCATCCACTCTTTCAAGCTCAGCCACGACAAATGTTGTGTAAAAGTAAGCATGGTCTATCAAACCCCAACCTTCCAATGCCACTGTGCTATTGTCTAGGGCTAAGAAATCGTCAACGAACGATGCTTTCACGCTGTATTTAACGTGAATATTGACATCGACTTGAACCAGAAAATACTCCAGTACCAGATGGTCTCCCTGGTTAACACCTGTTGCTTTGAGAAATACATGGTATGAAAGTTTAGGAAGGGCCATAATATCCCTCCATTTTTTAATTAGTCCGTTTATACTTACAAACAAAGGTAAAATGTCTCCCGGACAGGGTTCTCCAAGTGGTTCCAGTTTTATAAAGAACCTGTATCGCACCCCTGTTATTTTTTTAAAAAGGCCAACACACTTTCCGTCTATGTATTCCCTCGGATGATAGCACGTGATGTTCCTGCATATGTTCTGGAGAATAAATGACCAATAAACACAGATGTAATCAACAATAGGTGTTAAGTACAAATAACGCATGATTTTCACCAAACTAGATGTTGTATATATTATATAACCATTTCCTTCGTATAAATACTTTTAAACGACTTGGAAAAAGTAGATCCAGATCAGACGGCTCACGTTAGAACCTTCTGATCAGGGTATAATGTTATTGCTTAACAAGTTATAATACATTATTCTTACAGTTTCTACCAATACTTAAACATCTAGTGTGCAAATGCTATTATAGAATGTCAGCTAATAGATATTTATATTGTCATTTATAACATAACTACTCAACAATTAATACTCAAATGTTAGCAGGGAAATTAGTAAAGAACTGCTCCTAGTTTGGTGAAGAAATAAAGGTGATATTCTGGAAAATGGTATCTTATGGCAGCAAGAAATATGTGAAATGACAATTTGTATGAACCTGTTTTTTTTTATTTACACAACAAGGGTAATTATTTAAAATTTAGCAGAATGACGTGATTATAAAATAATATTCTTGCATTTACACAATTATATAATGACACCTAATTACAGTACCTTCCTTTCGATCTCATTTCGTATTCCGAATATAGTTACCTATATGTCACTGAGGGAAACCTGTATCTTAACACATCCCCTCATATAAAACATTTTCACACATTTGCGCACATAGTAGACCATTTCAGACGTCGTCTTATCGGCGTCTGTTCTGTTTCTTTGTGAAATCATAAAAAGATATGGCTCTATATCTTCTTCCAATACCAAAGCAGTTTATGTACATATGTCAGTATGAAAAGTAGGCTAAACTATTCATTATGTATTTTTTTCCATCAGGAAATGAGTTGTTACTTCGGTAACTATTTGACGACAATTACACATTCACAAACAGGGTAGCCGTTGATCTGACAATTGTTGTACGAATTGTCACAGTCTTCTCATCGACTTCTACTTCTATAGTTTCTATCATCGCCGGAAGTAATGCCAATGTTTAAGTGTCATTATAAAAATCACCAAGCTTGTATTCATACTATAATTATCTCTTACCTGATTATTCGTTTTACCCAATGGAGGTGCATTTGACACCTTTGAGAACAGAGTAGACCCAAATCATATGGTTCCTATCAGTGACTATTTTGCTTTTAAACCTATCGCTTCGTATTGACACATGTTGATGTATATATAAAAGTACAGATAATGAGTCATACAGGAAACAACACACTCAAAACACACAGTCGTCCGTCAAGTTTTGAAACCACTGTGATAATCAATGCTTTCATTTTCCCAGTAAACGCTCTTTTTTGGTAGATTTATTCGAAGATGTTTGGTCTACAAATAGCTTATGAGGGGTTGTGATAAGGAATATAGTAGATCTGATTCTATACCATTTGGCACCTGTACTTTATCAAGTGTTAAACATTCACATAAGAGGACGAACTAGTTTACAATTTCTGGTATGGCCAAGGAAATAGGATATCTTAGCGATAAAAAGCATGACCCCGTTGCAGAAGTGTTCTTTTAATTAGACATTGGTAACATAGTGATTCCCTACATCATAAGACATTTCTGATAAACAAATGAAACAGATAATTCTGAAGAGTGGTTACAAACACAGGATTCGGTAAGAAATAAAGGCTGGTTGAGTGTGCTAATTAACCTCACTGTTTGACAATTATGGGCTAAGCGGAAGAAACCCGCGTGCCATGTCCCACTCTTCTTATCGACAGAGGTTGTTTCTTCGAGGTGCCCAGGTGCTCAGTATATAGCACTTATACATCGGACCTCGGTTTAAAAGTCTCATCCGAAGGACTTGGTACGGATCGAACTCGGGGCTGCAGGTATTATAGTACATGATGTTAACCATGTTCTTAAAATGTTCTAAACGCACGCAATGCAATGCCTTTTAAAATATTATCCTTCTACAAGATAACACTACACAAAACAAACTAGACGTATGACAATATGACAACTTTCATAAGGGCAATGTATGTACCTCTTTCTTGAGACAGCAAAATACCACGACTGTTGATAAAATTTGATTTAAGACCTCACAGGAGTAGGATCACAATACATACTCTTTATTATTGATGAACGAACTCCGTGAAAATGTATGAGAGGATATGCTAAAACAAAAATGGCAATATTTCCGTCTTTACTTGCAGAAAAGGCAATGGTTTTCGTCTCGTGCGTGTGAGTGTTTGTGTGTTCACCTTTGCGTTTGTGTTGGTCTGGTATCTTTTTTCCATTTCTACTTTCGAAGGATTACAAATTTCAGAAAGTTTGTACTTATGCGTTTGTTCGTGTTTAACATGTCTACCTCCTTATATACATGTGTGTTTGTGTGTATGTTATACTTATGCATGTGCTATATGTACTCTGTATCACTTCTCCTCTCTATGGGTCGTCCAATTAGCCAATAGTGAGCAGAAAATAAATTATGATATGCTATATTGATTCATGCGCTCTATGTATCGCTGTATCTTTATGGGGCGTCAGATTTGCCCATAGCGGGAAGAATATTATAAATTATGTTATTATCATTTATAAACCATATGCATCTATGTTTTCTCTCACCTTTCTCTTGGGTGTCCAATTAGAAATAGTTAGCAGTAAATGAAACGGCAATCAACACAAATAAAATAATGCGCTATATATGTAGTATACTCACTCATGTGTTATTATGTTATACTTACTAGCACATGGAATGATCTTTTACTCACTCATGCTATATGTTATACTCACTTGTGTATAATTTAGAGAGCCCATAACAAATTGCTTTTACGTAACGAATTTACTATAATAATGTGATACGTCATATTCATTTTGGTAAACAAGTTCCATAAAATTTCAGTATGAAATTAACACGAGTGTACGCTTTTTATCGCATAACCCTTAAACGGTGCCATAGAAACAGGCTATATCTAACTGGCGGCTGTTTCGGCCAATGCTTACAAACAGCGTAATAATACAGACGGCAAACGTGGAGTAAATCGGTCATGCACTGGCTTACGATTAAATAAGCCATGCATTAGTTCCCGTGTATTTTAGATTCATCAATAGGGGGATTAAAACTGCTTGTTCTAGAAAAAAACTTCTCTAGTGCATTTTCGCCGTTTATGGCACTCATTTTTGTACTCACAATCGGCAGGTTATGCTATAAATAGTGTGTTGTACTCACTCATAAGGTATATGATCTTATATGAACTCAAAGGTTATATGCAATGTCCCCTAATTCGTCATATGGCGTACACTGGCCATGCGTTATATGATATGATATTCTTACTTGCGAGCTATATATGTTATACGCCTTAAGACAAAAAAATATATGTTATTATTGCAGTGTTGTATGTCACAACTCGTCATCTACCTCGTTAACTCGCTCATCTTAATCCCATAAATTTATTATTATTGCAATAGATACATGTCTGCGGCGTATTGCAATTAGCAAAATGTGTCATCTGTTTAACATTCATGTAAGAAGTAATGACGTCCTTTATAGTTATTAGCTGATTTGTTATCATGGCACATGTACACAATAGGGTGGTATTGCTCTGAAAGAAACTGCATAATCAGATCGCCAGCAAGCTCTGACACCTATAAGAGCCGTCTGTTATTGGTCTGCTTTGTTTGCATATGCGTGAACTTCATTTATATGAAGGAAAGGTTAATCCCCACAATCCATTAGTCACGGGTAGCATAATAGTAAGAAGATGAGCTAGTCGGCGTCTCATTAGACTCCAAACTGTTTGCATAGCATAGCTGATCGTTTATTCTACCTTGGCGAAATGATAACAGTACAACCCCCAATAGTTCGAATACTAAAACAAGTATCATTATCAGAAATTTACATCATGTGTCCGATTACTATAATTATTATAATATCACATGAATACAGGAAGTTTTGGACATGGCAGAAACTGTTGAATCATATCTGTATTATTTAATAAGCAAATCCTATTCAAACGGCTCCTACAGGTCTACGCTTTTTGCAAATGTGTAGAAAAGCTTATTTATGTAATAAAGGCTACAGCTTAATGCAAAGTAAGTGTCAAGCTAAAAAATCCTCTTGGGATGTCCTCTTTCCTCTTTCACTCTGCATTTAACAGCCACTTATATACACAGGTGTCAAATTTTCATTACTAAAATAATCAAGTATCGAACTATGTTACTCTAATTGCTAACTGCTCTTCTCGTGAGTACTAATGTAAAACACTCACAATAATGGCAAATAAGCACAGGAATAGTTCAGCATATTCTCTCCTACTGACGCATCGTTGCACCTCTGTTAATAATTGTTTTCAAACCATTGTGATAAATAGGACATTTTCTCCATTGGAACAAATGCTCTATTTATCACCATGGTTTCAGAACTACACACTTCTAAAATTCTCCTATTCTATAGTTAAAACTCTTTTTCTGCATATTTATTCAAAATAGCCTAGACGAGAATGGATGGATAATGACAACTACACCAAGGAATGTATTGCTGAAAGAAACTAGATGAACGCTCTGATCAGGGACCTCATTCTGGATAGGCTACGTTGAAAGGGCAAATATCTTTCATTATTGGATAGTCATGCAGTAATACGTATATCATAAATATTCATTAGTTGTAGTTTTATAATGACACATGTACGAAGGAATTTTGTAGTACAGTGCTCCCTCTCTACAACGACATCCTTTGGGATACGAAGATTGTATGTGTTGTTCAGAGGGAGTTGTTATAGGGAGGGGAAATCAAACATAATTAGCTTGTTTGCAGATCCCCAGATAAGGTGTATTTCGAGAACTAAAACCGTTATGCCTCAATCATACCCTATGTTGTGACCACTCTTTAGAATCGTCACAAAGTGACGATTCTAAAGAATGGTCACAACATAGTGTTTGATGGAGGCATAAAGAAAATACGATGGAAAAAGTTGTTTCTGGAGCTTTGTTGTTTGGGAAACAGTGACATGCGTTGTTGTAAGGAGGGAATCGTTATTGAGAGGGCCGTTGTATGGAGGGAGCACTGTAGTTGTAGAAACTGGAGAATGTGATCTATTATAATTTTATAAAATGCAAAGCCGATTCTAATCAGATCGCCTGATCAGGGACTACTCTGTTTGCAAAGGCGTTATAATGCATATTATGTGAAGGAAATGGTTAACCCTTTCCTTCATATGAACGTGTTTTCACGCATTTGCAAACAGAGTAGACCCCAATCAGACGGCTCCAAGAGAAGCCGTCCGAGCAGTGTCTACTCTGTTTGGTAACATAATTTGAAAGATCTGTATCGTTTCTTTCTAAAATGGCTACAATGTTCCACCTTCCATATTTTATTATAACTATTTTGGACATCAATTTGCAATAGGTACCAAAAATGAAATAAACATAGAACATGGAAAGGGTTAAACAAATCACATCGCCTCACAAATTGTTACAAAATTAAAATCGCTCACCTTATACACATCGTATATTTGGTCATCCCCACACTTCATTGAAGTTCCTCGTGTATCTGTTCTCTCTGATTGATGTTTATCTTTCGGAATAAATCGCAGGAGGGTTGAAAAAGAAACAAAACCTGGTTCAATATCTGCTGATAATTTGAACTCATCACAATTCTCAATTGTATCTGTATTGCAGAGGAAGCAGAAAACGTTTCTGTATTGCTTGTTATAGAGGGAGCTGTAAGCAGCACATCCTTGTTCAAGGACAGGATCATGGAATGACCACTTACGAGTCACATTACAAGATGAAATATATTTCTTGCATTCCTGAATTATATTATATGAAGCCGACGGTGTATAATAGATCATATTACAGCTTTTGGTATTGAGTATCTGTCGTACAATGTTATCTGCAGTCATTTCTTTCAAAACTTCATTAATACAGCTTACTTGCGGTCGCCAGTACCTCAGGCCGTTTTCATGCCTCCCGTTACAAAACGCACAGTAGCGATTCACGTAAGTTATGTTGACGTTGATATCCGTTACAGGGACCTTAACATCCAATGTATCGTAACCATCTGGATTTTCACACATCAATCGCGTTGAATCGTTATATGGCATGTCTTCCGCACTTGTCGAACAACCGGCCAACATCAGATACTTGCCACTTGCAGTCGTGTAACTTGAGTTCTTAGGACGAAGTTGTGGGCGTATACAATATGTCCTTGTTGTGACTTCCGGAGTGACCATTTGAGGACAGCATGAGTCTGTTTGTACACAGTCCTGGTTACACGTGCATTTACCACAACAATATATCGACGGCTTGACGGGTGGTTTGACTGGAAGGCTATCTAACATAGATGCCATATCTATCTGAATGCTGCCATTGGCAAGCTCTCGTACCGATTCTAAATCTTCCTTTGAACAAATTGGTGCATAATCACAAAATGCACTTTGAATAGATATTATGAGCTTGATCGTTTCATCGTCCACAGGCGGTAGATTGCTACAAGCGACCAGACTGCTTGTCAAAAGCAACAACCGTACGTTTACGGACATTTTTAAAAGCACATTTCCTTGTTAATGGATAAATCTGTAGAGAAAAAACATAAGTAATTTTATCTAGATAGTTTAACCCTTTTAGTGTTCAAATATGATGTAAGAAATGGCGACATAATGATCATTTCTTAGCAGATGTTTTATAATCGCATTTATGCACAAGTATGTTTGGTATTCGTAGGACTGTTAAATGGAAAAGTAGTAAAGTCAAGCAGGCAAAGCCACATGCAAGACGCAACCACCACCAAAACACCGATAGACAGCATGACACACACACACAACCACACACCCAAACGCACACGCACACACACACACGAAATGAACACAGAAAACACCAAAAGACACACAAGAACCAGGGACAAACGTTCCACAACATGAACAAACCACAAGCACAAAGACGCAATGCAAACAAAAGGAAGGGTGACAAAGAGAGTACCGCCTTGGCACGGTCAGCAGCAAAAACACCACTGGGGGTTTAAACCGGTTTACGGACGTCCTAACCTCACACTTCTCTCAAAGTCACCCTAGCTTTACAAATATTGTAAATAAAGGTATCCCCGCTGGACTTACCCACAACATAGACCACGGTGAACACAGGACAACATGTAAAACATAGCATAATAACTGTGACAATCCGTCAAATATGTACTCAATGACTTTGCTGAAGTCAGAGCACCTGCAGGTAAGCCGTTAAGGGCACGACAGGTCAGATCTTCAGTTCTTCATAAACAAACAGACCAGACACTGATCAGACGGCTCCAATTGCTTCTTGAAAGAGATGGATTTTATAACAGAGGTTTCATGATTGAAGGCTTAACATCGTATGTGGGGGCTAAAGCGCCTTTCAAAAAAGAGGCCACGGTTTTGGATCGGCCCATGTTTTTCGAATCGGCCCTCGATATGAGACCGACCCAAGATTTGAGTCTTACATATATACTTATAGAATCAAAAACTGAAGCAAATTGATTGGGCCACAAGTTATTTCAAAATTAGCTTCGGCCTTCTCCTTGAAACAAATTGGATCCACCTATAGCTGCAATCAGATTAACTGTGTGCGATAAAACTAACAGCAGGGAAGTAATAAAGGATACGACACAAACGAGTACGTTTCCGGATTTTAGAGGGTGTGTTCATCATAGAGTACGTTAAAAACGGTTTCCTGTCGGCGTACATGAAAAGAGGGCAGCTTGATTGCCGATTGTAATGGGATGGTCAACCAGCCATGCAGTTTATTGGTATACTATATGATCATAATCCCTTTCAATCAATTTAACGTATTTGGCAAACAAAGTAAGATCATGGATATATCCAATTATATTAAGAAATTCGTAAACCATATCGTTATAAATTTGTGCATATAAAATATCTTGTCGCAGGAGCACCTTACTATTTGGCCATGTCCTACTATGATGCCCTAAATACACGGAAATCCCTAGAAAGTACTTTGGAAACATTCCAATGGCAACTGTCGACATATTTGTTTTACGTCGACATCAAACTAGAAATATCTTATAAAGACAAGTAAATTTAAGGAGTTTGTGCATTTGTGTACGACTATCCTTCATGCTGTTGCTGCTTTGTAATTATTTAGTAATTTGTTTATTAGTTTTGTATTTGCCATATTTGAGGATTTTTTTGACATGTATTGTTTGGACTGCTGATATGCAAATAGAAGTGAAACTGAAACTATTGCACTTGGCAATAAGTTAGAGATAGCGACGCGAATTTTTCTTTGTTTATCAAAACTACTTTTTTGCTCAAGCAGCCTTTCAGTTAAATTAAGATTTCGACTGTTAAAACCCCGCTCTAGCGAAACAAATAAGTTGAGATATGTATAATCCATAGGATGAGGCACAGGGAACATCTCTGTCAAGATGAGTGTAATATTCAATATAAAATTCAAGATCGTGTGGCATAGGTATGAGATATTTTGTGTAAACCGCAGAAATCATAATATCAAAGAAACGGTTATTTATGTTGAAAATATCAAAATATCGATATTTTAATTGGTTTGCTTTGGTATAACCCATTTGCTCCACGTGGACAAACAGTGCAGAATCTTATCTGATAAAGCGGCGTATGATCAGAGTCTACACTGTTTGATGATAGGAATTTCAATATAACACAAAACGAAAGTGAAATTTTAGGCCAGGCCCTACTTAGATAAAAAATGGACTAATCCATTATATATACACATGGAATAATCCACTGGGAACAAATGGGTTAAACGACGACAAACCTGATTTAAACCAAAACAAAGCAAATCAAATATCGCTAGTTTACATTGAATAGTTTTTGACATTTGCTTGAAATTGCGGGTTCAGACTCAACATGAACTCACTCCCATAAAATAATCTGCGACCAGTAGTGCACACTTCCTTCCCATGGAATTACAAACGTTAACTTTTATAATGATAAATGAATACGTGAATGTGTGGTCATGACAGAAACAGTAGAAACAGAAGTTTCCATTAGCTAAACTTACAGACCTTAAACAGACGCATCCTACAATAGTCGTCTAATATTGGTCATCTTTGTTTGCAAATATTTTAGACCAAATCGTATTTTATAAGCAAGCAGGACTGACCCTGATCATCCGTCTGATACATCACATGGCGATTTGTTTTATTATTATTCTTACAATACTAATGAACAACTAAAGGGTTTAGAAAACGTTACGTTAAAATTGCAATCGCTTATAAACCGAGTGCTCCGACAAAAGATCAGGTACACGGATATGAACTTCAGTTTGATATATATGGAGAGTGATTATGTTTTTTGAAAGGTTTTTGTCTCTACTTTTAATGCGCATTAAAATACGTTGACCATTTTATATGCTAAAAACAAGTATATGGCGAAAAAAATAATCGAATAAACATCGAAGAAGATTCGGATCAAGTATTCAGTTCGTTTCTTCAGCCCATAATATATCACTGTACAACAAACACTTTAATGTCGATGCAATCAGTTGATTTTATTTCACAGAAACCTTATATCAGAATAGTTGGACATTTTATGATATTATTGAAATCTGCCTTTTCGCGGAGCCTATCACTATACACAGCATGGAAAGAAAATAGTATTACATAAACAGTAAAATCTCAATAATTCGAAACTATTATATAGAAGAATCTGGGATGTTAGGTAAGTGCTGTTTAATGCCGGGGGCATAAGTTCCACCCTGCATAAATGTGTCACCTGTCTTTCAAGTCAATAATGATACGTACTTGAGTGTTCGAATAATCGAGATTTGAAGCAGACGACAGAAGTTTCCCAGACGATCAGGCTTGATAACACAAATATCTTACTATATACTGGAGCTTCTCCGACTCGACACATCCACGGTCAAACTTCAAACAATACTAACACACGACTTACCGCCACTCTACCTGTTCCTTTATATATATATCCGGAAAAAACACTTTGTGCAGTTACCATAGCAACGTGGTATGACCAATAAAACGGAAGAAGAGTTTATATACTTTACCCTTAGCCCGATGTGAAAAAATTCTGTCACCCAGATTTGGGTGTGTTTAATCTTGCCTGCTTCCGATTCGATTTCATTTCGCCAAAGGAAAATGTTTTATTGAAGTTTCATGACAAAAGCGGTTGAGAACCTACTGAATAAGTTGGATCCTGGTGAGACGCTGAGTAACTGTTTGCAATTGTTATAGTTAGCGGAATGAGGGTTTTAATACATGGAATGGTCACTTCATGAATATTCATTTTTAAACGAAATTATTTGGTTTGACCAAGATTTATATAATTCCATAAGATCATACCCGGCTCCTCCAGACCTGCTCTGCTTACTTAACCGTTCTCTTGCTGAATTTTAAAATACATTTCTCCTTCTTTACTCATTGCCTGTTATATAATTACATATATCTTGTGTACAAATATTTTGCTATGCAATCATTGCTGGGGAGTGCACTGGTTGCACAATAAATGTGTAAATAGTGCAGACCCTGATGACACAGGTAATGCAGGAGCTGTCTTATCTGGGTCTTCACTATTTACAGGTAGGTATATTGACGTGAATAGCAAGCGAAGGATTAAGACATAATATATTCTACAGTTTCGTTATGGTGAAATTCCATTATAAACAATTAGCTAATTGATGATAATACTGGCAGCATATCTTACTCGAATAATTATGGGGTAAGAGGTTAAAATATACCCAATTCATATACATGTATTTTATAGCATAGGACATGCGCACGTTTATAGCAATAGAATAGTATAAGATATAAAACTCATTAACAAAATATACCAAGATCAGACGGTTTCCACCGGAGGTTATTCTGTTTGAATTGCGTAATTGTCTCATGGGCATGGGTTAATGGCTTGTTCTAAAAGAGGCCCATCGGTTGCCAATAATAATAATTAGCAAATGGAAAAACGATATTGTAATTGGTTAACCCTATCGGGCACAACTATCCAATACCTTTTCCAATGTTTTCAAACATTTGGCTTACGAATTACTTGATTTGATGTTTCGATATGCATGGACGTTCTGTGTCAAAGGTTCGCTTTATTAAAGTTCGTAGGACCAAATTATCGTAAGTCGTTAGTTCACGATCATCGCGACTACAATGTGCAATGCTGAATTCATCGCACATAATAGCGTGTCGCAGTATAAACATTTACTTCGTACGATAGTGACAGTCGCAACTGTTCAATAAATAGGAGGCCCAAATGAAACTTTTTTTTTGTTTCTCAATAATAGCCCCTTTACATCCCCACTCTGCCATGTTATTATACATTGATATGGATAAAATGCGTTTATTAAACAAACATTTTTCTTAATCTCTCCACAAAATCCTGTGTTTTGACCATTATTTAACCATTAATGTGACCATTATTTAACCATTAATGTAATATTTTAACCCATTCCCTCGCAGACTATATTTAGACCCAACCTCTTTAAATGAATCTATCGGAAATGAGCATTAACTAGAGAAAAAGAGCTTTTAGATATGTATATTTCTGAAACCATTGTGATATATAACAATTGTTTAAAAGTTACGTTTACAGAGTCGTCAATAGGCGTCAATATGAGGGAAAGGGCGAGTAGTGTTTCACTTTCAATTACTATTCATGAACAGACTCAATAAAACCGAGTCTGCAAGTTTCTATTTTGTCATTGCTACTTTTGTTTTCGAAGGATCACCCACTTTCAGAATTAATACATCCCTTTACAGAGCTTCATCTATAGATATGTAGCCGTAGGCATATTGTAATACTGTATGTCCATTACGTTATCTTTGTGAAAACCAAGTATATAAGACCATTGCAAACTATTTAACCCTTCGCTTGCTGCATTTTAAAATACATTTCTTCTTCTTTACCCATACCCGGTTGTATAATTACATATATCTTCACTGTGTACAAGAATTTCGCTGTGCAATCACCGCTGTGGAGTGCACTGGTTGCACAATCAACTTGTAAATAGTGCAGACCCTGATGAGACAACTCTTGCAGGAGCTGTCTCATCTGGGTCTTCACTATTTACAGGTAGGTATATTGACGTGAATAGCAAGCGAAGGGTCCTTAAAATGGGTCCTTTGATCAGGGCTTGCGCTGTTAGTCATACAATCATTTTTTTTATTCAGTGATAAACTTTGACAAGTATTTTGTTTAATTGATACTCGGAATGGTAGGAGCTAGGGTGTTTGGTTCATCAGTTTAACCCATTTGCGCAAAATGGATTATTCCATGTCTATATATTGGATTATACCATTTTTGATCTACGGGGTGTTTGGCCTAAATTATCGATTTCGTTTTGTTTTATATTGATGCATTATGCGGCGTGTGAACAGAGTCTACACTGTATGCCTATGTCACATATATGGGATCAAATGGGTTAAGTGTCAAAGTAAAACAAATAAATCGAATCTTTGAAAAACCTTTACTCTTTCTAATGGAATATTGTCGATAAGAAAACAATATTTGAAACGTGTCGAACCAATTCAGATAGAAAGTAACCTGATGTTTGAGTAAGCTTATTTGAATGTTTTCAATTCGGGCGTAGAGTAAAACCTCTCTAAACCGGAATTTTAATTGAGAGGAATTTATATACTATTGAGTAGGTGGCAGCTTAATGCAGGGTGAACGTCATCCAGAAAGCTCATAGAAGAGCTTTCGGCATAATTTTCGCCTTTCATTGATCTGTAACCTGTCTCAAAAACCAATATTTATACTAATTGGACCGTCCGGTTAAGACAAACCGAAGTCAAATAAAACCGATATCGAGCACTAATGCATGTTTTATTTGGTAGATGACAATGGCTGATAGGTTTACCCTTTACTTGAGGCGCGTTTTATGCATACATAACATACTCTGATCAGACTGCTCCTGTAAGAGCTCTTTGCTTTTTAATTATCTAATTAAAAAGTCCTATTCTATCGTTTCTGCATCGTCAAACTAAAACCTCGTTCATAATGCCATTATAAAATATCAGTTAATTAACATGCATGCACATGTTAAATCTTTCTTCAATTAATGCATTAAAGAATTAATGTAATTGATATTCCGCCATGTCAAGACCTTTACAAACATGGTGTTTGCTTCATTCGGGGTGGACTTTTGCAGATGCTATCGACTTGGGTGTGACAAAATAGCCATGTATTCCATGATTATTCATGAAAGATTCCACTCCTTATAAGGTTTTTGAACCCTTCTCTTGCTGAATTCTGAAATACATTTCTCGTTCTTTACCCATGCCCTGTTGTATAATTACATATATCTTCATTGTGTACAAGTATTTCGCTGTGGAATCACTGCTGCGGATTGCACTGGTTGCACAATCAACTTGTAAATAGTGCAGACCCTGATAGTGCAGACCCTGGTCTAGGTCTTAACTATTTACAGATAGGTATATTGACGTGAATAGCAAGCGAAGGGTTAATCAATACAGTATAACTTCGATATCACGATCTCGATAAATCGAAGTTTGATACTACTCGATCTGAAAATGTGTTCTCTTTAAAAGTTTGTATACATAATTGTTATACAATTCACCCCACTGCACAGTTCTATGAAGATACGCGACCGTTTGATGCATGCCGCACGTAATGATGAAATCTCACACAGCAGCTTTCAGCATTACGTTTCAACTGCATTAATCCTTCATATCGAGAAAGTTAGAAATAAGCTGACTGAAAATCCATTTATCTCGAAGTAGTTTGTATGGTCACTTTAAGTTCGAGATATGTATTTTATATTGTGATATCAAACAAGTTATTGCATAGCCATTCGAAATATTATAAAATAATTTCTATGATATTCTATAAGCAAGCACAGCAGGCTTATACGTTCGTATAAATAAAAGGTTGAATCAAATCTAAAACCAAGTTACTTTGGTTCTGAATAGATTTTAGAAATTAAGAGCTATAAGTATGATGAATTGCATGTTAAGTGTATGGACTACCTTTTGACATCTATGTAAAAGAAAAAGTAGTAAAGTCAAGCAGGAAAAGTCACACACAAAACGCCACCATCACCAAAACAAAGCATAGCAATTTATACTCATACACACACATACAGTAGAAAGTCAATACAAGACGCAATCAACACCAACACATCAATAGACAGCATGTCACACACACAACCAGACACACGCAAACACACAAGAAGAACAGAATACACCAACAAATACACGAACACCAGATACAAACATGAACAAAACACAAGCACAAATACACAAGACAAACAAAAGTAAGGGTGACAAAGAAAGAACCGCCTTGGCACGGTCAGTAGCAAAATCACCACTGGGGGTTTAAACCGGTTTACGGACGTCCTAACCTCACACTTATTTCAAAGTCACCCTAGCTGAACAAACATTGTAAATAAAGGTATCCCCGCCGGATGTCCCCACAACATAGAAGACAGTAATCACAGTACAAAATGTAAAGCATAACAACTGTGAAAGTCCGTCAAATATGTACTCAATGACTTTGCTGAATACAAAGCAACTGCAGAGAAGCCGTTAAGGGCACGGCAGAGAAAAGGTAATGCATGAGTCTGGTAAGCTCATTCCATTTCTGGGTTTAAGAGTATACCATCATAGAGTACTATCCTCGGCTTGTCATCGTGCAAGCAAAGAGGAAAGTGTAACGACCGACTGTAAAGGGGTCGATAACCAAACATGCAGTGCGTTGCAATATAATAGGGTCTTAACCTTTCTTCCTAAAAGTGTTAATGCGTTTAATAATCACATCGTGAAAATGGATATGAGCATGATTTTTCCTTTTGTAACAAATAGAACATTTGCTCCATAGGAGAGACACAAACACAGAGACAAAACCTGCCAGCTACAATTCGAAACACATGACTATATTATACCTTATCCACTTTGCCATACATGACACAACCTTTAATTGCTCAGATTGATTTTGTATTCATCTTGTTTAGAATCCTGTGCAGACGTCACATTGTTGCAATGTTAATCAGTGATTCATCCAAAATGTAAATCATCATTTCTCGATTACTGCGACCTGTTTCGTATTTGCAATTAACTTGGATTCAGAAATATAACTCATCGTCTCATCAGGATCCAGGCTGTTCGACACACCTTTTACCTAACTTCTCCAAAGTTTGATCGAGCCGAATATGGCAGAGAATTGTTGTTTACAGCCTGTTAAAGGTTATTGTATTAGGTGAATGCGTATAAGTTTGTCGCATCGATGCGAGTCCTATTTGCTGTTTCTTAATATTGTTTTCCATTCCGTTTCCTCGTGCCTTCCCGTTTAGGTACTTAAGTTTCTGTCAACGAACAGATGTCAATATTGACACAAACCTCATGCAGTATTAAACGTTAGTCTACCACTAATGTTTTATCATGCGAAAGTAACACCAGCTGTACGTAGACTTAACAACTATTTGATAGTTATGTTTTGTTATCTGTAAGCTTCACAGTCTGTGTGACGATCATACCTTGCTATCGGTAAGCTTCACAGTCAGTGTGAATGTTATGCATTGTGTATTGTTAAGCTTCACTGTCCGTGTCAATGTTATGAAAGTACCTTGTTCTCTTTGCTTATGAAATAATATAGACATAATTCTACAGTTTTTGCCATGGCCTGATACTCATGTATCTTTGTGTTATTATAAAAAAGTTAATCTAATTAATATGCATTATGTCATTATTTCCTGGAGTATAGGGTTAAATAATTTACCTTTTGAATGCATGTACTTATATAAGAAAAAGGACATTATAAATGTCAAGTTTTATAAATGAAAAAGTATGTGCCACATACAAGACCCAACCACCACGAAAACATCGAACGATAGCATGTCACACACAACTACACATCCAAACACACGTACACACAGGAGATGAACACAGAACACATAAACAAACACTCAAGTACTAGAGATAAACATTTCAAACATGAACAAAAGCACCGGCACATCTAACACAGGGAATTTGTTTTGGCCATGCTAGAAACTGTATAATCATATTGTCTTAATTGCATAAGCAAACATAATCTACAGGGGCAGTCTGAACTGGGTATATTCTGTTTGCCAAAACATACACATCCTTTACTCTATAGAGACTCATATTTACACACTTGCAAACAGAGTATACAACGATAAGACGTTTCCAGAAGGGGCCACATATTATACTAGGAGCTTGTTGTATATACTTATGGCATTATATATTATAGTATCTTATCTTATTCTATAACTTCTGCTATCACTAACAAATCATATTGTTCAAACAGTAAAACCTTTCTATAACGGCCTTTAGATTACATCAACTTTTGTGTGTTTAAGGAAGGTGGCTGCGTAAAGCAATGTGAAAGTAATACAGAACGCTCCTACGTTTTGTTTTACTTTCACTTTGCTTTAAGCAGCCACCTGCCCTAAATACCAACTAATTAACACGATTTAGTGGCCATTATAGAGAGGTTTTACTGTATACGGCTGTATACATACGGTCATCAAATTACCTCTTTCAACCCGGAACACGCGTATACGTTATTTGCAACAAAGTAGACCTTGATCAGAGGACTTCCAGACGAGCAGGGTGGGCACTGTTTGTCATTTACATTATTCTAGCAATATTAACCGTTTCACAGCCAGTGTCGCATGAATGTTTCACAGCCAATGTCGCATGAATGCGTCATGACAAGAAGTGCTGTCCTAGATCAGACGACACCTTTTCACGTTTTGTCACAACCTCTATTTCTATATCTGTGCTTTATTCATTTGAAAATTGCATGTATTTATCTTATTTCCTTATTTCGCCAAAAGGCTTAACACAAATTGAATTGCAGACGACAATAAGACATTTGGCGCCGGAAGTGTTTAAGCACTTTTTACTATTCAATTCCGGGTTGAATGGATTAATATTTATAAAAACAATTGCGTCTCATGTTCATTAGGTAACATACTAAAACATTCCCCCATAGACTATGTTGGATCCAACCTCTTTGAATAAATCTACCGAAAAGGGGCATTTTCATAGACAATTTGCAGATTTATGCAGTTTTGAAACCATTGTTATAAATATCATTTGCTTTATTACAATGGTTTGAAAAAAATGATTTTACAGAGGTTTCAAAAGGAGTGAACATGGCTTAAAACTAATATAGACACGTCTAGAGATTTTAAATGCGATTCATAAAGTGGAAATCCTACTTTGTGAAATTTACGTATAAGTGTATGCTCTGTTTGCTAATAGAATATCTTAGAATTGACTCTGTACTATTCTGAATGACCATGTTTATATAAAATAGAGTAGGAATACGAGATCCCGAACTGTAAGAGAACAAACAAGTTACTTTCCGATAAAGGGAACTAGAAAGTCTAACTAAAACTGCTCGAAGCGACAGCTTAATGCAAGTCAAAATTCGAGTTATCTGTGTTCGGTATATATCAAGGGCTCTACTGTGATTAGTTAAAATAAGTAGCGGCATCTTGCATGCATATTTATGGAATAATGGGCTAATGTTTCATTGCTTAGTCGATAGCCTATACAAAAGTCCAATCGAAATGAATTTAAAACTATTTGTAAAGAACTTGACCTGGTGAAATTTCATTTACATAAACCCATTAGTTTCAATTGAAGAAATAAATGATATTTGTATGAACTGGATATTTATAATGACATTATGAATAGTGTTGTTTTTCTCACAATGCAGAAACAGTAAATTCGGATCTATTTTATTTGATTAAAGAGTTCTGAAAAAAATTTCTCAGGGTCTATTATGTATGCAAAGGCGTACAATACAATTCAAGTAAAGAGACACCAATCAGCAAGGCTCATCTACCAATTATAACATATTGTAGTGCTCGATATCGTTTTTATTTGACTTCCAATTACTTTTACCGAAATAAAACAAAATGGAGACATTCTAAATATCTAACAAAACGTCAGATTACTTGGTATTAGATGTGGTTTGACACTTTCGAATGATTTTAATCGACACTATTCGATTAGAGAGAGCAAACGGTTTTCAAATATTCAATTCAATTATTTTAATTTAACATCAACGTTTATCTATGAACATAATGACATTTATCATGTTTTACTCTAGCGATAAGTGGATCCAGTTTGTTTCCTATATATAAGTGATCGTTTTACATGTAATATTCCACTGTATTTGTCATCGCGGTTGTTGTATATTAGTCGGAGAGAGGGTATGTTTATTTACACCGTTTGTCTTTTATGGGGATGGAAAACGTGTCAACGGTTTAACCAAATCACCGCCATTGTCGCAATATTTTCACCACGACAAATAAAGCAGTCCCAGATCAGACGCCGACTTTTCAAGGTGGCGTATGAACTGGAAATTCAGTTTTTACTCAATATCTATTTCTACATCTGTGCTTTATTCCATTGATATCTGCATTTATTCATCTTATTGCCTTACTAGCTTTTCTGGTTCGAAGAAACGTCGAGTTATTGTGATTACTGGGTCTTAAGCGTAGTCGTAGACGTCGTTGGCGTGCAAAAACCTTAATGTATCTAATTAATAAAATTATATAAGATGTATCAACATGACACTCTATAAGTGGGTAGATCTTATTGTGGAGAAGACAGGGTCATCAGAATATTAACTCTTGATTTAAACAAATCAAATGGACTGATTTGGTGCTTGTACAACCCTTTTCAGAGAATAAAGGGCCATAACGTAACAATTTGTTTAAACAACATTACACCATGGGATATCTAATTCCGTGGTCTAAAGGACGTTTATGCCGATTTGCATGCGCACTACCCGAGTTCGAAACTCATCGGCGTTTATACCTTAACATGTATTCGTGTTTTGGAATATTTTGAAATACCTTTTGTCAGTATATTTTTTCTACAGGATCTATTCTGTTTTTATCCTTGATTTTTATTGGTTAAACCATGTTGCTATGGACACTGCACGTATCGCTGATTAATCCAGACATATATAAGGAAAATGTAAATTGGCGGTATGCCATGTTCAGTATTTTGGATGTGTCAATGCGGAGACTATGTTGTATACGAGTATAGTAAGATACTTCTACTGTTGTTGCCAACATTTTGACGTCTGTTTCAATTGTCGATTATTGGAACACTCAAATACGGACCATTAACACCCTGTATGGCAGATAACACGTTAATACAGGGAGAAAGTCATGCAGGTCCTATTGCAGCTTTCTGTATTAACATTTCGAAATATGAAAATTCCTCTGTATTAAAACTTTTAACTGTATGTTATATTCTATATTGTATTTTGTATATTTATTCATGTTCATGTTTTCTTTATTGATAGTCTCTACAATAAACAGTATCCATGCTTTTAAAACGTTTAGTTGCGTCTGAGTTCGTTCTCAGGTTTTTGACTGGTCAGAGTTTAGCCTTTGGCTCAAAGCTGACCTATCAAAATATTGAGAACTCAAATCTGACCAATCAAAAGCTTGAGAACGACATCAGAACGACAACTAAAACGTTTTATAAGCATGGAACATGGTGTTGGTAATCTTCAACTTTTCTTATGAAGATTGTCTATATGAACTTATATAAAAAGTGCTTCTGTGATACAAAAGCAACCAATTGTGTCTATACGTATCATTGTGTTGTACAACAAAATATGTTCGACCTATTTCAAAAAGGTACGAGCTCTTTAACGAATAGATTTATCATACATTGGCGAAGAACACCGGGTTCATCAGTAAGACATTAATAATTTGTTTTTCCTGGGATATTTGGTTTTATTTTCAGCATATAAGCAAATAATTTGTGTATTTTAATACGCAGAAGTAGACACTAACACTTTCTAAGAAATAACTACTCTCCTTGTAGAGAAAACTTAGTATCATATCCGTGCACCTGAACGTTTGTTTTTGCACTGAGATCAACACTATTGTAACGCCTAAGCGGTTGAAGTATTAACGTAACATTAGCGTAACATTTTCTAAACCGTTTATGTGTTCAGTAGTCATATAAGAAATTACGAGATCAAGAATATTGATTAACTGATTTTGCATAATGTGCATACGCTCGTAAGTAAGCAGAGCAGGCCATGAACAGTCGGATCCTACATGAGTCGTTTGATATAGGTCAACAGTCGTTTGTATGAGGGAATGGTTTACATGGAAATCACGTATTTAAACTCGTTTAAAGGGGATGTCCCTACTTTTGACGCATTTCATAAACACTTAAAATGTACAAAACTCATTTGTTTATATGCTGAAAAGAAGTATATCGCAAAAAGTCCCATCCAATTGCCGTTTATAATGACAAAACATGCATGCGTTTGATATCGCCGATCCCGGCTTTACTACCCGATGTTTCAGTTTTATTCGGGTTGGGTTTTAGTTTCGTAACTGTTCGCCCTATTCGCGATTCTACGACCACTTCCGAGAAAGCTATTATGTCAACAATGGAGGGATCGGGTGATCATCGGCAAAACCCGGAAGAATTTAACGGAAAAGGCCGATAATATTGTGTTGTAGAACAAAAATTATCAGTATTGATGAAATCGGTTAATTTGTATTACAGGGGCATCTTTCGATATAAGTTCAAATTGGGAACCTTCATAATAATGATAGAGCATAACAAATACCAAGTTTTATGATATTATTGAAAATATGCGATCATTGTAGGGAATTCCTCTTTAAAACTGACGTGGAATTTATGACAAAAGAGACAAATTTTATAATTGTAAATTTCCCTCATCTTGATGGACATGTTCCCCGTGTTCCATCTTACGGGGTTTATATTATCTCAACTTATTTAATAACCTCTTTAAGCCATGTATGTTTATGTAATAATGATAATATATTCATAAATATCAATGAGATTAATTATTCAAATGGCAAATAAATACAGGAATCTTTAGCCTTGGCAGACACTGTATGATCATATTTATATTATATAATAAGCAAACAGAGCATACCCTGACCAGACAGGTCCTATAGGATTTATTATAATAATTATTTGAATTGCCATAGGAAGGCTTATAATGGAGTAAAGGGTTTTGCAAACAAATTAAACTAACATCAGCCGGCTCTTGTATGAGCTGTCCGACCAGGATCTGATGTTTCATTATGAAATATAATAGACCTGATTCTATGGTTGAGCGAGTGAGTTTGGTTTTACGGCACTGCAACACTAAACTGTCATGAAGCGTCAATGACGAAAATTACAATTAAACGATGAAATTCAATAAAAACATATCTCGTTCAACGAGTGTAAATCATAAAAATACATGAAGAGGAAAATGTAAAGAGGAATACATAACGAACATAACATAACGTTTAAAAAAGTTTATGTTTTAGAATAATGAGCAGTCTCTTTCAAAAACGAAAGTATGTTCTCAAACGGGACTGCATTAAACAACTGGTGCATATAGTCAAATGTGAAATATTAACGTCTTATTATAGCAAGGTCAACGCATTCAATAAAAAACTTCTAAGGTTTTTATCAAAGTCACACATGTCCTTTTTCATAATGAATAAATGCAAAACTAATTGATTGTTACGGCCCATCGACACTAATGGCAATTTGGAGCCGAATAAATAATGTAAATAAAACTATAAGATAGAATAAAAAATACAGTGCTTCCTCCCTACAACGACCCTCTCAAAAACGAGTCCCTCCTTACAACAACGCATGAAACTGTTTCCGAAACAACAAGGTTCCAGGCACAACTTTTTTTCCATCGTTTTTTCTTTATGCCTTCATCAAACCCTATGTTGTGACCACTCTTTAGAATCGTCACAAAGTGACGATTCTAAAGAATGGTCACAACATAGGGTTTGATAGAGGCATAACGGTTTTAGTTCTCGAAATACACCTTATCTGGGGATCTGCAAACAAGCTAATTATGTTTGATTTTCCCTCCCTATAACAACTCCCTCTGAACAACACATACAATCTTCGTATCCCAAAGGGTGTCGTGGTAGAGATGGAGCAACGTGTGTTCATATGCTTCACGTATTCGCTGTCTTCTTTTGTGCTATGTTTACAATGTAATTGCTTAGAGACTGAAACATGTCCATATTCATCTCTTTGTCTCAATGTTTATCCTCCTCTACCGGCGTCGCTGAGATTACATTTGCAAACTGTTTGTATTCATACGAGACGCCGAGTAACATGTCGTCTTTATTGACACTATTAACCCCACTTGGTTGTAAAACATTGTGTAATTAACATAAACACCAATAATGCCTAAACATTTTCCTTCATATAAACCCTTTTTCACGCCTTTGCAATAAGAGTAAACCCAGATCAGACTCACGATGTAGGAGCACTCTGATCAGGATTTGCTCTGTTTGCTTACGAAATGTATAGATCTTATTCTACGGCTTCTTCTATTACCACGTATACTATATAGATATGTCATTATAAAATCCATCTACTAAATATTCTTTATGGCATTTGTTCTCATGTGAATTTTCATCAAAGGAATGGCTAAGCATACTAGTTCGTTTATGTTATGATTGGTATTGGTCAAAATGCTTCAAAATATGTGACAAAGTACAGTGGACAAACTGCTTCTATATGTGACAAAGTACAATGGAATTATGTCTTGGTCTGCAATTCAAAAGTTTTATTATGGGTCTGTAATGCAGTTGTAGCTAAATGAAGGGCAAAAGTCTCCTATAGGAGATTTTGGCATTATCTTTGTACTGCATTAAGATTAAGCAACAGCCTGTTTTGTAAGACACCTATGTTTAGTAAATGTATGGCTGCTTATGACAGGTTATAGATACACAAGAGACAGAATGAACACAAACACAAATACCGTATACAGCAAGTTGGTTTATTTTTATGTTTATAGTGGACACATGCCTGTACATGTAATAACGGATAGATACCAGGAACAGTAGAGAAAAGTAAGTTGCGCATAGTGATACATAAGGGTACAGCATTTTAGAATATAAGAATGATACATTTTGGTCTGGTTAATTAATTGGCTTTTAACCCGTAGTATAATTCATAGACATTCATCTAGTACGTAGTTTGGTAAATGTTATGGCTTGGGCTATTACACCATAATGTGATTGGTAACCATGCATGTTATACCTAAATATTGGTAAATTTTAATTTATGACCTAATACACGGTAATGTAATTGATAAGCATGCAAGTTGTCATTTAATTTGGTAAATGTTGTTAATTTGGGTTATAACACCGTAATGCAATGACATGTAAAAATGATTGCTGTACTTAAAGTATAGTAAATGTTAATATGGTTTGGTTTACTAACCCGTAAAGTGAATGCTAAACATATATGCTCATCTTAGTTTGTACTTGCATGTTACTATTTGGTCTATTACCATTAATATATTCGGTAAACATTTTCAGACAGTTAGAAAGTTCTATGTTTTAAAGTGTTATATTTTATAGCCGGCTTAATAAAATAGCATGTTGAAATATGATATATATTTAACAATTAAATTCATATATCCATCATATAGTACGTCATGCATGTACTCCATAACACGTCTTTTAATGAATTAGCATAGAACTAGAATTGGCAGTTCCCGTAGAAACCGTCTGATTAGTTTCGTCTTAAGTTATTGTCATTACCAATATGTCATGTGTTTACATGCCATTATAAAATAATCTAAACTTCCCAATGATACTATGTTTCCTTATAGAATAATATTAGAAGCTTAGGCATTTTCTGCCAGTGCCAAACTGTTCTGTTTTCATACACCACAATAAAAATGCACCTAATTTATATTTGGTTTAATGCCCTTACGTATTACATGAATGTTCATGAAGTAAAGGGTGAAAACACAGAAAGCAATATACACAAAAGAGAAAAAAAGGAAGATGAAAATACACCTTAACATATATGACATATTTATTTATTTGCAAATAAGAAATGAGAATATACCAGTCGTTCATACATATATAAAGGAAACAGCACTATGATAAACGCAATTAAAGACACCGGCAGGCTTTTCTTAACCAAAAAGTAGACAACGAATTTATTTGGAATCCGAATAGCCTGTATTGCAAGGAAATATCGCTGACATATTATTGACTTCATTTATATTATCGTAGACATTATGTAATTGATTTGGTATGGAAAGATCGTTTCTGTATTTGGTCATTACGCTAAACCCATTATAAGTTCATTTCAGGGGGTACTGAACACCAACGGGTTAAGCATTCGGTATCTGATTGAGTCAATAACTATGTTGTGTCTGTGTATCTTAGACTCTTATACTGAATATCTCGGAAAAGACGTTACTCCGTGTATATTCAGGCAAGAAATAAAGACACCATGAATACTAATTAACTGAATTTCTATAATGACACTATGAACACTAGCATGATATAAACTGAAGAGCAAGATCTATAGTATGTTCTAAGCTAACATAACTCCTTAGAGGAGCCGTCTGATAGTCTAGTCTGTGAAGATTTAATATTGTCGCTTGGTTAATGCTAGGAACAATTGGCACACAAATAAAAGCTGTCAACATTATGACCAATACATAATCCACTTATGCGGTTGCAATTTACAAATCATATCAAGGAGTTTGTCCTGTCGCAATGTTAACATACGTATGTTAGTTTAGACGTTATCAAATGAAAACGCCAATGTCTGTTTTGTAACTAGTGGTTCCTTCGTATAAATTCCATTACTAAATGAAGATGAAAGTGTACAATATATGCCCATGGGTTATCCATTTACCTAAACAATTGCCCACTTACAAAGGAACAACTAATAAATTACCTTACTATCCAGTTGACATCTACTAGGCAAACATTACTAGTTTACTATCCACTATAGTAAACTATATCTGAACTAAACTCCTTGAATAGAACATCTTCCTTCTTGACATATGACCAGAGTGTAGCCTGATGCGGGAGTAATGTTATACAGAAAGTTCCAATATAATTATACTGTATTACTTTTATAATTCATCGCGCAATCATCTGTGTTTGAAGACTGCAATTTCAACTTATTAACTTGTTCATCGTATGCATAGGCAAAATTAAAACACTGTTCTTAGGTGCAATCGTGTGCATAAGAGATCAATGTATCGAGGAGTGCAATAGCTTCTAGAGAAATGGAGACAATTAGAAGTCACATAAGTGTTGGGTTTATCGCTGAATGGTTCTGTTAAGTTTGTGCTTTGGTTTACTTTTGTTCAGCATCTGGAATGGTATAACATTCATCTTCTAAGAAGCATAATGTCATCATTAAACACTTCCTCCTTGAATATTCATGTAAGAAGTAATGTTATGAATATTAATCACATTATTTGCTAGGATAGTAACTATATGTACATGTAGACATAAAAACTGTATAGTAAAATTTATATTATTACATTAGTAAACAGCTCCGGTCCTGATCAGGCGGCTCAGACCTATATTGGTCTACTCTATTAGATTAATATTCATGATAGCAAATAGACACAGGGAATTGGGTATGGGTGAACCTTTAAAATCATAGCTGTACTAGACCATTAACAACACAGCAGATTTTCGGAGACATCTGACCTGAGTCTACTGGGTGTGATATGGCGAAGGAAGCAATATTTATCGAGTAAAGGTATGACATGACCTATAACGATTTTATGGATTGACGTTATATATCCATAAAGGGGTTGATTCGAACAATACAGAAAGAAAACCAATCTAGACTACGAAATGTCTACACGATGCCATTCAAAACTATTGCCAAAATCATTGCTAAATTTAACACTAACTAACAAGGTACACTGAATTCAGATAACTTCAACGTCACCATACCTCGACGTAATAGTTTCTTTTTAAGTTTTTACAATACACGTCACTCTATGATACATCCTACCGGAATGTTTAGCTTTAATTTAGGTCTGCATAAATCTATGAAGTAAATAAATTGTCCGGATTTGAAATATGTATTCACGAATAAATGTGTTCGGTTTCTTGAAGTCCGATATATTGAAGTTCAACTATATAGTAGGGTATGTAATGCATATTCTCATGATATCTATGTGGTTATCCAACTAACAGTTTTTGGTTTATACTACATGTATATGTATATGAGTGATGAAAGATGAAAGGTCAACAACACATTAAACTTATTCATTAGATGTTTTATTTGTATAATCTTATAAAATGTACTATTTGATAAATGACCACTTATCTCTTTATTATAATCTCATACAAAGTGTTTTATACAAGTTGACATAGGAAGATGTATCCACTGATTATAACATCAAACAAAATGTGTTCTACTAGACTAACGAACATTTATCTATATATATAGTAATATGATGCGATATCGTTTATCTATATATTATAATATTATACAAATTGATGTGTACTATGTTGACCTATGAACATTTATATATTTCGTATAATCTCATACAACGTGCATTGTACTATCGGACTTCTGAACATTTATCTAACTATAATAAACTCAACCGGTTTAACCCCCCCTAGTGACTTTTGTCACTGACCGTCCCAAGGCGGTACTTCCATCTTCCCACTATTGTATGTTTGTTTTGTCTGTGTGCGTCTCTTGATGTTTTTATAGTTATGTACATTTGCAGTTTCCTTGTGTTGCTGTTCGGGCGACTGTTTATTCTGTAGGTGGTGTTCCTGCTTGACTCATGTTTGTACTTTTCGTAATAATAATTGTTACGTTCATGTTGACCTTTCATAATACATCTACTTAAATTAAGCTCATACAGATTGCAGTGTACTATTTGACTTATGAACATGCGTCTATTTATAATAGTTGTGCACTAGTTGACTTTTGAACAGTCGTCTATCCACAGTAGTTGTGTGCTGTTGTGACTTTAACACATGCGTCTGCATGTTGTTATAATAGCTGTGTACTAGATGACGTTTGAACATGCGTTTATCGACAATAGTTTATTATGCGTCTATTTTAATAGTTGTGCACTATTGTTTATGGTTGTGTACTACTTGACTTTTAAACATATATATATTTATATTATTTGTGCTCTATTTGACTTATGAGCATTAGTTTGTTTCTACATATTTCATATTTCTATATACCATCTTAAGCCGCAGTCAAACGGGATCTAATATTAGATTTGTAAGGTATAATAATAGAATAATTATCAAGCTTAATGCAGGTCAAAAGTAATGCAGACGCTCCTGTAGGAGTTGTCAGCCTTATGTTGCCCCGCTTTAAGCAACTACCTGATCTTTAAGACTCCTATGTTTAATAATTAATTAGTTGATTTTGACAGATTCTACTTTGATATCATTCAAAAGCCTAGTAAGCTATGTGTACTATTAACACCTGTTGTGCATATGTGCAAATAAAACCCATTATTTTCCATAGCTCACTTAAAATTAAAAACAAAACAAGAACCTAAAAAGGAAAAAAACTTTAACTTAGTGCCGACATTCCCTCATGCACCCGAACGCTGTTTGACACTCTTTTTCATTTATATGAATATATACCTTGTATTTTTTAAGAAATATAAAAAAAATAATCGATACAAACTTTTCAACAGCAGTTAAAGGTCCCTTAGGATATAATTGTTCATATTCTCTTAATGTTCTGTTTCAAAGCAGGCTGGGTTAAATTAAAGCACGGGTATACAGTGAGTCATTTCATATTTCATATTAAACACTTGTCCATATGCCGCCGTCAGTGAACTGATTAAATGTTTCGTTGTAATGAAACACGCCCAGCCTTCACTTAACAATAACTGCTACAGGTTTGTGCTATGGGTCGCAGAGTTTAAGACCGAAATGTTGCGAGTATTGCTGTAATTCCAACATATTTTCTTACACTTTGCCAACAGTTGCATAAAACTGTAACAGTCTCTGTTAACTGAACGCATCCCAGGCTAGCAGGTGGTTTGTCCGGATGTCCAGATTACTTCCTTTTCCTTGACTGCAACTGAAAACAAAACTCAGCAGTGTTGCTTTTACATAAAAACTGTATTTTATCGAAGGAAATAAAACAAGACATAGGAAAGACAGAAAAAGAAAGAAAGAAGTGGGGGATAAATTGAGGAACTATGTTTGAATCTGGATATCAGGCAAACATATTAATTAAAAGTATTCAGTATCCAGCAAACATATTTAAGTGTTTGTTTGAGTTTTGAGTCTGTCAATGTGTTCAATAATTGACGTTTAGTTAATATTCAATATATATAAAACACACAAACTATAAATATAAAAATGTCACACCAGGATCCAAGTTGTTTTACACAGGTTCAAAATTTTCTAAAATTCTTGAATGAATCGATGTAAAAGATTTTTTAACACGCACTCCTTTGGACGCTCTTGACAACAGGGTAGGAGCCGTATAATCAGTATCACTGTTGCTTTCTTATTAAATAACATAGATCCTAGTCTACAGTTTCTGCCAGGACCAAACAGTCCTATGTTCGTGTTCCATTATAACAATCTATCTTATTCGTGGTATAATCATTTCTCACATGAATATCAATGGAGTTATATATTAAACAGAAATAATTTCGTCGCAGGTTAAAAGTTAATGCTGATATAGGTTCTCACAAATATACAAACACATTGTACCTAAGGGAAATAACTCTAACAATTGGATATTCATAAATCTCCACGCACATACATTGTACTCCAGGGAAATAACTAACAAGTGGATATTCATCAAACTTCACGAACATACATTGTACTCTAGGGAAATACCTGTAACAATTGGATAATCATTAAGCTCTACATACATACATTGTATTCACGATGAAAAACTTTAACATTTGAATAATCATGAATTATACTCACCTGAAGGAACAGCAGACTCGTGATTATAGTCGCAATAAAGAGCATGATGACCATAACCGAGATGGTTATGTAGGCCATGGTCTTGTTAGCACAGGACTGTGAAATCAGAGCTTCATCGACATCGTTTTCAGAATCGTCTGAAAAGATAACGTAACACATGAATCGAGTTATACCTCGAGCGATTATAGTCATGTCAACAGGAATAGAAGATCACGGTATAGGTATATCTTATCCTTACTGTCCCGACAATAACTCGGCTGGTTTCAATAATCATAGACATTACGATAGGGGTATAAAACCATAACTCGGTTAGATTCGCCTATCATAGTCATGACAATAGGGATATAAGACCATAACCTAACACAGTTGGATCCAGATATGACAGTCAAGACTACTTGATATAAGTCAGTAGGACTCAACTATTATAGGCATGACAATAGGGATATAAGACCATAACCTAACGCAGTTGGAGTCAGATATGACAGTCACGACTACTTGATATAAGTCAGTAGGACTCAACTATTATAGGCATGACGATAGGGATATACGCCCATAACCTAACGCAGTTGGATCCAGATATGACAGTCACGACTACTTGACATAAGTCCATGCTACAGTAGGACCCAACTATTATAGTCATGACTATAGGATATAAGACTATAACCCGACTGAGTTTAACTATTGTAGCCCTGACTACATAAATATAGCATCATAACCCGGTTGAAACATACTAAGAATATATCGACTACACGGTAAAATACTATTGTCCAGTTATATCCCATTATCATATATATTTCGAAATTTACATAGATACTTTGGTTAATACAGAATGGTTCTAAAATTTACCACTGCACATACATATATCTATAACGACATGCTTGATGGAGGTCGAATGTTTTGATGAAATTCGAGAGCTTTAATGATTGATTTATACCTACATTAAACTGTCACATTCTTCAGATATCAATATTTACTATTTTTATAACATACAACTCATAACTCATATCCAGCTAACTATTCCCTGATGAATATTCATGTAGGAAATAATGACGTGTACTATGTTGGCCTACGGACATTAACTCTTTATAATAACCTAAACACAAAGTGCATTGTGCTGTCGGACTTCTGAACATTTATCTACAGTAAAACCTCTCTTAACCGGACATTAAATTTAGTGTTAATATCGGTCATGCAGACATGTGACACATTAATGCGGGGTGGAAGTCATGCACAAAGCTCCTAGAGGAGCTTTCTGCATGACTTTCACCCTGCATTAATCAATCACCTGCCTAAAATATCGAATGTCTTCTCTACTAGGATTCCGGTTAAGAGAGGTTTTACTGTATCTATAATAAACTCACAATAATAAGTGTTACATATAGTGGCCGTCTGATCTTGGTTTACACTGCAGATGCGTCAAAATGCGCTTACATAAGGGAAAGGGTTAAATCGGTTTAAATCAAGATGGCTGATACTCGGTAAGTACTCGATATCTCGAACTTTAAGGGACCATATATATTACAACAAGATAACGAACTTCCTTGTCAGTCTATTTCTATCTTGAAAATGTCTCGATATGACAGCTTTATGTATGTCTAAAGTAATGCTGAAATGTCCTGTAGGATATTTCAGTATTACTTGCAACCTGCATCAAGCTGTTGCATGTCTTTATATATATGTAAAGTGGCGAATTTTAGAACAAGTGTGCATTATTAATTATTGAAGGGACCGACTTTACAACTTGAGTTATATCGAAGTTCGATATACCAAATTCTCTCCTTAGTTAAACACATTTTCTGTGTTGTTATATTTTCTGGTCCTTCGGGATCATTAGTTTTGATATTATTAGTTTTGAAAATTGAATACTGCTGAAGCCGGTGTTAGGGGGCGTGAGTATTGTTGTATTTTTAATTACTATTCATGAACATACTCAATAAAACCGAGTCTGCAATTTTCGTTTTTGCATTTCTACATTTGCTTTTGAATGATCACCTATTTTCAGAATATTACCCCGATCCAAATTTGAGCAGACATTGTTTATCTCAGCACGATAATAAGTAATACACAATGCTCAGTGTAAACAATCAACCCAGCCATAAATAGTGCTATGCTCATTCTTCTAATCCGCCTTATCACGCTAATGATGGGGTTTTGTTAGCTATAGACTATTTTAACCCTTTACTCCATGAATATTCATGTCAGAAATAGTGATATCATGAATATTAATTAAATAAATTGCTATAATAGTACATAAATATTTGGCCATAGAAACATATTCTTTTATATCATAAGCAAACAGAGCATACCAGATTAGAATGTTCCTACAAAAGTCGTCTGATCTAGTTATTCTAAGTTTGCAAATGCATAGAGAGTGGCATTATAGGATTGAACTGTCGAGCTGTCAGATTGTCATAACATGCATGCCTTCTCTACCTGTGTCAATGGTTGTAAAGTCTGAAAGGAGGTGATCCCCCAAGAGCTAAGATTGCAATACAAAATGAGAAAGTTGCAGCCTTGGTTTTATTGAGTCTGTTAATGAGCAGTAATTGAAATTGCGACACTGCTTACGACTTTAGCACCGGCTTAGGCGGTATTCGATTTTCAGAACAAAAACTACTGTACTTCATTATCTTAAAGGAAAAGAAAATATAACAACACTGAGAATGAAGGGAAAATATCAGATATTGATTGTTAATCCCTACATGTGTCAATGTTTGTAAGTATCTACATGTGGAAAAATGTCTTTCTCTACCTGTTACAATGTCTGTAAGTCCCTGACTGTATTAAAGACTGTGAGTCTCTGCATTTGCTAAGGAGTGTAAGTTTCTACCTGCGTCAATGAATGTAAGTATCTACCTATGTCAATGAATGTACGTCTCTACCTGTTTCAATGATTGTAAGTTCCTACCCATGTCAAGGACAGGCAATGCCCGCCACCTTTCTAAATAATTGCAAGTCTCTACCTGTGTCAATAATTGTAAGACCGACTGTCAGAAGCACTCTCTGTTGTCCATCTGAAGCTTGTCTTTTGTTAATAGGACCCTGATTAGGTAAATCTCCATCGATATTCACGCCTTTTCCGTGGCAACTCTGAAGAGACAAGTTCGACATTCATATAGGACTAAGTGCCAAAGAAGTCGTTTCCATAACAACAACAAAAAGCCAGATTATGTAGTAATACAGAGCTGAATACATGTTTCACCTATACAAAGGACGTAGTTTTCATAGCAACTGTAAAAAAACAGATCATACACGACGGTAAAAATACTGTAACATTATAAACATAAAATGTCGTTCCTATACTCTGAATTAACTACAGTTAAACTCCACTAAACCGAACGTTCTAATCCGTATGTATGCTGGTCTCTAAGATACGCGACAGCTAAATACAGGAGCTTTCTGCATGACTTTTATCCTGTATTAAGCAACAACCTTCATAAGGTCTAAATATTCAGTATTAAGATGGCTAATACCCAATAGTTATGATAGTGTCGTTAATGGTTGCTTTGTGTTTTTGACCTTTCCCTACTTTTTCATTTCTATGAATAATGTAGCCATCAACGGCTGATGACGACGAAGAGTGTTCAGCGAATATTTAATGTAGGCATAGAGATTTAGATGACACGTAATGTAGTGTAAGTTTCCAGTAGGCGTGGAGAATAAGCTGACATGTCATGCAGTGTAAGCTTACAGTTTGTTTATCCTGTACCTCATGATTATTGATGTTATGGATATTTATTACCCGAATTTCTATAAAGACATGATAAACATAGAATTGCTGGATAGTGTCAGACGCAATGGAATCAGACATATCATTTCGTAAACAAACGGAGCAGATCTGGGTCTACTATGTTTGCAAAGGCATGAAAGAACGTCATAATCAGACCAAGGGCTGAACTAGGATCTGAAACTATTGTCTGTATACCAAACAATCACTCAGCAAAAACTAGAATAAAATTGACAGTACTATACATACATCATTACAAAATGAGTCCTGGTAAGGGTATGTATGGCAAACACCAACTTCACAAATGGCATATATGGAATTGTACTTCCTCCATCTTGCAGCTCGAATAGGACCGGCAGCAATCACGAATATTTCACCAGGTTGGTACCCGCCTGTAATGGCGCTTTTGAATGACGTAGAGGATCGAGAGAAAAGTGTGTCGACTACACAGCTATATGTAAAAGAACACAATAAGCTTTTGACGTGTTGAATTGAAACTTTATCATGCAATTCTCTTCATAGTTCTTTGATACGAACATATCTTTTAGATTTTGAATGACAGAACCAGCTCCTTGATGTCGTTGACCACACAACTGCACATGTCCGGATAAGATGCGTTATTTATAACATTTTCAGAACATTTGTCCACCAAACCCTATGTTGGGACGACTCTATAGAACAATCGCATCGAGACGATTCTAAAGATTGCTCATAACATAGGGTTTGGTGAGAAATAACAAGTTCAGTACCATAGTACGTACGTTTATCGGTTGCTCCACATGTTTATGTTTAAAGAAGAGATTGGTTGGCATTTGAAGAACATAATGAACGGAAACTCATTAACGTTAACACCGCAACCGTCTAGTAATATAACACAAGTGTTAGAAGGAAGTTAGTGAATAAATTTTCCTCCATGCCATTGACTTCAAAGCTGTATGATAATAAAACACATTTGAAGGACAATAAATGGAAAGTACTTTATATTGTTGTATACACAGTCAGATTCTAATATAACATATACGGCAACTACTTCACACCGTTTACTACACAGTCGATGCTAATATCACATACTTGTTAGGTATACTCATGAACAGACTGAATAAACCCGAGTCTGCAGTATTCTCCTTTTGCATTGCTACTTTTGCCTTCGAAGGATCTCCCACTTACAGACTATAAAATGAAAATACTTAAAACCGCTGACTACACAGTCGTATGCTAAAGAATGCACTTGCTATCTATTGAACTGCATAATGAATGAAATTGCTTGGAAGTGGTTAACTACAAAGTCATATGATACAGTACAATAGTATATTTACTAGAGTTCGAACTTCGTGATGAATGGAAACTTCGATACATTGATGACTGTGCAACAATATGATAAAATAGCATGTTTGTTTGCTATTTGAAGGACATAATGAATGGAAACCTCTTGACTATGCAGCCATATGCTATAAGAACACGTTTGTTAGCTTTTGAACACCTTGGGAAATTGAAACCCCGTTACATTTTTGATTATACAGTGGTCCCTCCCTACAACGGTCCTCTTAATAACGATTCCCTCCTTACAACAACGCATGTCACTGTTTCCGAATCAACAAGGCTCCAGAAACAACTTTTTTTCCATCGTATTTTCTTTATGCCTCCATCAAACCCTATGTTGTGATCACTCTTTAGAATCGTCACTCTGTGGCGATTCTAAAGAGTTGTCACAACATAGGGTTTGATAGAGGCATAACGGTTTTAGTATCTGGGGATCTGCAAACAAGCTAATAATGTTTGATTTTCCCTCCCTATAACAACTCCCTCTGAACAACACATACAATCTTCGTATCCCAAAGGGTGTCGTTGTAGAGAGGGAGCACTGTACATCTATCGATTAGTATTTGAATGACACAATTAACCACTGTTATTAACTAAAACTGACGCAAACGAGTTTTATACATAAGGGCCTAATGTTTGTAAAACACCTTACTAAGAAACCGCTTTCTGTATGACTTTCACTCTGTATCAAGCGGCCACCTGTCTTAAAGACTAATAATGTCACTTCATTTTGTATCGCAGTTTTACTGTATATGTCAAACACATTAACCCAGGTAAACCCATTACTCAAAATAAGATTAAGATATTTTACAGTGTTATAAAATCAGTATAAAGTGCAACGTTTAACCTGCCGTTCACCGACCCCTCCGTTTTTGAATATTTATTAAACCATAATATCAAAATTTATCTTTTTTTATGACAAATAGCGCAAGCCCCGGATGACTGGACATAAAACTCGCTTTTGCAAACATTATTACCAGGATATCAACAGTTTTCCCAAATTTCTGCTGAAATATAAATTCTTACTCACCCGTTATCAATCACTTTGACTTTGGAATCAGTATCTAAATGTGGCATGGCTGAGATCCAGCATTGTTTCGCATAGAGTCCGTATGGATATGCATTTACTGCGAAAATAGTAATTGTAAAATGCAAGGCTGAACAGTGTATTTTTTTTTAAAACTAAAGAAATATATCATATTCCATCAACAGAGACTGCGCTAATCAGACGGTCCCCACAGGAGCCGTTTAATCTATGTCTACACTGTTTGCAAATGCGAGAAAATGCGTTTATATAAAAGAAAGGGTTAACAATAGGAATTCCTTGTCTTTTTCTAGCACAACCAGACAGGCAGGTATGACCTGTCAACATTGTCGGACAAGCAGGTTTGACATAATAATCACCATTGTCGAACATTTAGAAATGACTTTACTATCATCACTGTCAGACAGGTTGGTTCGGCCTATTTTTCATCACTGTTAGACAGTCAGGTTTAACCCAACAATCACCATTGTCAGAGAGGCATAATTGACTAATTTATCAACGTTGTCAGACAGGCAAGTTTGACCTATTTATCACAATTTTCAGACAGGCAGATATGAATTATTTATCACCATTTTTCTTATTCATATTGTCACATACAAGCATAAAATCAACCACCTTTTTTATAATGACATACGAGTGTACTCCAGATAAAAATGTATTGGTAGAAGTTGTCAGAACTACAATGATATCATAAGCGAACAGAACAGACCCTCATCAGACTTCTATTATAGGAGCAACATATTTGGGTCTACTTAGTTTTTCAAATGCTTGGAAAGGCGTTTATATTTAGGAAAAGGTTAAGATATCGATTTAGACTGTTTCAACCTTTTATGTCTGTTTGGTGTATTTCTGTATTTGTACTTGTGCGTCTTTGTGTCTATGTACTTGTGCGTTTGTTCGTTTTTAAAAGATTCATCTCGTGTGTGAGTTTGTGTATTTACGTGTGTGTGTGTGTGTGTGTGTGTGTGTGTGTGTGTGTTATTGTTGTTGTGTATGCATTACTTGCTTTCTAACGATGTGTTGGAGATGGTTGTGTTGTGTGTGTGTGTCTTATTGTTGTTGTGTATGCATGTTACTTGCTTTCTAACGATGTGGTGGAGGTGGTTGTGTTTTGTGTGTGTGTGTGTGTGTGTGTGTGTTTGTTATTGTTGTTGTGTATGCATGTTACTTGCTTTCTAACGATGTGGTGGAGGTGGTTGTGTTTTGTGTGTGTCTTTCCGGATGTTGATGAACGTTTACAGTAGAACCCATACTGAACGTCCAATCATTCAAAAGCACGTTGTTACTTAGCGCATGGCAAAGGTAATGCAGACATCTCCTATAATTACAGCGGACCCTGCACATAACTATCACATACTGAAACACATAGCAATCATATACTGAAACACAATAACAAACTGAAACAAATAACACATACTGAAACACATTGCGATCACATACTGAAACACTTAGCAATCACATACTGAAACACATAGCAACCACTTACAGAAACACATAGCGATCGCATACTTAAACACAGATCAATCACTTACAGAAACACATAACAATCACATACGGAAAACACATAGCAATCACATACTGAAACACAAAACAATGGCATAGTGAAATACAAAGCAATAACATATTTAAACACAAAGCAATCACATACTGAAACACATAGCAATGACTTACCGAAACACATAGCGATAACATACTGAAACACATAGCAGAAACTTACGGAAACACACAGCGATCACATACAGAAACACATAACAATCACATACTGAAACACATAGCAATCACACACTGAAGCACATATCAATCACATGCTGAAACACATAGCGATCACAATCTGGAACACATTGCAATCACATACTGAAACACATAGCAATCACTTATGGACATACATAGCGATCACATACAGACACAAATAACGATCACATACTGAAGCACTGTTAATCACATTCTGGAACACATATCGATCACAATCTCGAACACATAGCAGTCACATACTGAAACACAAAACGATCACATACGGCAATACACAGCGATCACATACTGAAACATATACTGAAACACATATCTATCACATACTGAAACACAAACCAATCACATATTAAGACCCATAGCGATCACATACGGATATACATAGCGATCACATAATGAAACACAAAGGATCACAAATGGAAACACATAGCCATCACATACGGAAACACCAAGCAATCACATGCTGAAACACAAAGCGATAATATACTGAAACACAAAGCGAT
Organism: Azorinus chamasolen; assembly: GCA_963576725.1. Taxonomy (NCBI): domain Eukaryota; kingdom Metazoa; phylum Mollusca; class Bivalvia; order Cardiida; family Solecurtidae; genus Azorinus; species Azorinus chamasolen. Next base: position 43,757,630 of record OY755250.1, on the reverse strand, counting down.
CACATACTGAAACACATTGCGATCACATACTGAAACACTTAGCAATCACATACTGATCCACATAGCAACCACTTACAGAAACACATAGCGATCGCATACTTAACCACAGATCAATCACTTACAGAAACACATAACAATCACATACGGAAAACACATAGCAATCACATACTGAAACACAAAACAATGGCATACTGAAATACAAAGCAATAACATACTTAAACACAAAGCAATCACATACTGAAACAAATAGCAATGACTTACCGAAACACATAGCGATAACATACTGAAACCCATAGCAATCACTTACGGAATTACACAGCGATCCCATACAGAAACACATAACAATCACATACTGAAACACATCGCAATCACACACTGAAACACAAAGCGATCACATACGGAAATACAGAGCAATCGCATACTCAAACTCATAGCGGTCACATACAGAAACACATTACGATCGCATACTGAAACACATATCAATCGCATACTGAAACACATAGCGATTACAATCTGGAACACATAGCAAACACATACTGAACCAAAAAGCGATCACATACGGAAATACATAGCAACCACATACTAAAACACAAAGCAATCACTTACGGAAATACATATACATAGCGATCACATACAGAAACACATAACGATCACATACTGAAGCACATATCAATCACATACTAAAACACATATCGATCACATACTGAAACACATAGCAATCTTACAATGAAACACAAAGCGATCACATACGGAAACACACAGCGATCACATACTGAAACACATATCAATCACATACAGAAACACATTACGAATAAATACTGAAGCACATATCAATCACATACTGAAACACATAGCGATCACAATCTGGAACACATTGCAATCACATACTGAAACACATAACAATCACTTATGGAAATACATAGCGATCACACACAGAAACAAATAACGATCACATACTGAAGCACTGTTAATCACATACTGGAACACATATCGATCACAATCTCGAACACATAGCAGTCACATACTGAAACACAAAGCGATCACATACGGCAATACACAGCGATCACATACTGAAACACGTACTGAAACACATATCTATCACATACTGAAACACAGACCAATCACATATTAAGACCCATAGCGATCACATACGGCGATACATAGCGATCATATAATGAAACACAAAGCGATCACAAATGGAAACACATAGTCATCAAATACGGAAACACAAGCAATTACATACTGAAACACAAAGTGATAATATACTGAAACACAAAGCGACCACATATGGAAACACTTAGCAATCAATCACATACTGTAACACAAAGAGATATATCAGGAAATGATGTTGCTTAAGCCTTTGCTCCATAAATACGTCGGAGGGGCTGTCATATATTACGTCATGGCTTTAGTCCATACATGCTCATTTCTACGCATTTGAACACAGAGCTCCTATAGGAGCCGTTTGATCAGGGTCTACTCCGTTTGCTGATAGCCATATATATATATTATTCTACAATTTGGTATTTGTAGAAACTGTGGAATCTACATAAGACGTCTAATCCTGGTCTTCCCTGATTAAATGTGTACCAAAAAGTGTTAGCATTTAACGTAACATTGAGAATCGCGTGTACGATGGTGACAGACAGTGGAAATAAGACCGCGACACATCGACAATGAGAGACAATCTCGAATAACAAATACTGAACAGTTGATTTCTATATCTCAGCATTATTTGCTACGATTACTGCAGAATTGCGCACATGGAAGAAAATGTTTCAAGCCTTCCCAGTTTCTTTAAACTTTCAATATCTACGGAATATTCATGGAAAATATGGTTATAATGAAATATGGAAGAAGAAAGACTCTATTTTAGAGGGTAAAATGATCTGTCAAATTTTCCTAGTAAACCGAGCCTTGTCACATGACTCCTACGGGAGTCGTCTGATCTGGGTCTATTATGTTTGCAAATGCATGAAAACACGTCAATATGAAGGAAAGGATTACCTCCTGACGTTGCAGTATGTCTATGTCAGTGATTTCCCTTGCAAACAGTATAGACCCCTACGACTAACAAAGCTTCTTATCAGCATCCGAACTATTTGCTACTGTGGTTGTGCTTTTGAAGGAAAATGGCAGAAAGATATGAAAATAAGATTAAAAAGCAACAGACGACAATCTTAGTCAACAAATGCGTTAACTTACGACATTTAATCAAACTCACCTTCAAAATTTGGGTCTGGGCTAAACCATGCCGAAAGAAATAGGTATTCACCAAGGTTAACATTGGCCATAGGAGCATATGGTTGGTAGTCTAGATCATTCAATTTTAGCTGATTGCCGAAGAGCAGCCGGAAGCCATTGTCAGTAGTGTTTGGGCGACTTTTTTGAACAATGTCTCTATCAAAATAAAATGATAAGTGTGGCTTTCTACGAGTATATTTACAAATATACAGAGAAAGGTGAGTATAAAAATATTTAAATCGTCATTTTTCTAGGAAACCCTATACTATAATGTTTCGAAATGTTTCTAAAGAGTATTCACAGTATAGGGCCTAGTGGAGGAATAAAGGAACTAGTCTTACAGGGGATATCCCTACATTCGTCGCGTTTCCAAAATACCACAAGTATACAAAAAACTCATTTGTTTATATGCTAAATAGTAGCTTATCGCAAGAAAACCAGTTTGATAAACGTTGGAAATGACAAAACATCCGTGTGTTTAATATCGACGAGCCCGATATTTTTCCCCGTTTTATTCAGTTGTATTCGAATTGGGTGTTAGTTTTGTATCTGTTCGCCTCTCTCCTCTCTTACCACTTCCGAGAAAGGCAGTTACGCAAACAATAAAGGGATCGGATGAGCATCGGCAGAAGGCGGAATTTGAACGGAAAAGGCCGATAATACTATATTGTAGAAGAACAATTATCAATGTTACACTCGGTTTAATTTATATCACAGGGGCGATTTTCGCTATAAGTTCGTTCTCAAGCTTTTGATTGGTCAGATTTGAGTTCTCAAGCTTTTGATTGGTCAGATTTGAGCCAAAGGCTAAAATCTGACCAATCAAAAACTTGAGAAGGAACTCAGACTCAACTAAATGTTTTATAAGCATAGACCCAAGTTGAAACTCTTCATAATAATTATTGAGCATAACAATTAAAATATTTATACTCGCACATTTATGGTGATGTGTTAATGAACATTACAGTGTTTGTCTTCGTCTACATAACTGTTTCTACCCTTTACTTCATAGTCATTTAATGTGTTTTCAAACAAAAATGATCTGATTATTAGTTGCAGTCAATTGTATATAATTAATAAACTATTAATATTCGCCGCACACTTAATGGTCGCTACACAATTATTAGTTATCACACTGTTTGTCAGTATTGACGAACAATAACTACATCTTTACTCCTTACTTATTCTGTTACATTATAATCCGTTATATTTCAGCATTATTTACAGAACGACATTTAGCCATTTTGAACAGGAAACTATTTCAATAAAACATAGAGAATGATGTTACGTCAGAATGAATAAGTTATATGTCATTCTTTCTTACAGAATTAATGTCACTTCATAATGTATAAAATGGTTCTTCGTAATTACTCGCAGAATAATATTGATTATAACATATAGTGTAATTAATGAAAATGTCATAATGAAAACAAACTTCTGCTTATATCTAATTATAACATATGGAGTAATGCTACATTATACTATTAAATGACATATCGTCATCAACGAATTATCCTACGCCATAAGGTATAAAATGATAGTTCGTCATTATTAATTTATTATTGATTAATTTGCTTCATTACTTACAAAGTAATGTTACATCACTATTTATACAATGATATTTTATATATTTCATTATTACATAATCATAAAATAACACTACACTTTTATGTATAAAATCGTGTAGCCGTTACTTACAGAACATTATCACACCGTTACTTACATAATGATAATTCATTATTATATATAAAATGATACAGTTACTAAAATATCACATCATTACGTTATGATATGACTCGAATACGCCTACATTTAACCCTTCGCTTGCTGAATTTTAAAAATCATTTCTCCTTCTTTACCCATGCCCTGTTGTATAATTACATATATCTTCACTGTTTACATATATTTCGCTGTGCAATCACTGCTGTGGGGGCACTGGTTGCACAATCTAATTGTAAATAGTGCAGACCCTGATGAGACAGCTCCTGCAGGAGCTGTCTCATCTGGGTTTTCACTATTTACAGGTACGTATATTGACGTGAATAGCAAGCGAAGGGTTATGTACATGATTAATTACAAAATAATAAAGCGAAGTGCTGCATTTCCATAATTATCCAATGCACACCTTTATTACATCTAGAATGACAATGGCATGTCTTAAGCGACCATCAAACAAAGTTCTAAATACGGATATGTAAGGCAGGTAGTGGCTTAATGCAGATAAAAAATAATGCAGAAAACGTGTAATTGAGCTTTCTACACTATTATTTGCACTCATTAATAAATAATCAACCACTTGTTTTAATACTGCTATTTTATAATAAAGAACGACCGCTTAAGACAGGTTCTATTGTGCATATGAATGCAGGTCGAACGAAATGATACGATACAGTTACACACATGATATGATAGTATTAAATGATTTGGTATCATTACATGCTGAATGGTATTACATGACAACATTACTTGCATAATGCATTAAACAAATACGCATATAATATTTGATAATTATTATTAGAAAATAGAATTATATAATGAATTGTGGGATGACTTCATAATTAGCGCTTACAACGCTGATTTATCAAATGGGATATTCTAAAACAGGCCAAGCTTATGTTAAATGTTTAGTGATTTTTTTTCAAAAGAAACGTAACATGACAGACACTGCTGACCCTGGTGTGAGGGTGCCCTCTCTTCTGGGTGTATTCTATTTGAAAACGACATTAGTGAATCGGTTCCTGTACTATAATTGTTAATAGAAAGAGCTTTATCTGAGACAGCTGACCGTAAAGAATATGATATTACAAATCACGTATTTACCATTAATAAATTACGTTATGTTATTACGGAATCATAAGCTATTTCCATTTGATTGATATTACATCATTATACATACTTACTCGACAGCAAATCTTTCATACGTAATGGCGGAAGGTAAGTTCGTCGGATTGCACGAAATCCGGTAAATTTTGGAGTCTCTTTGGAGAAATTCATTTGCACCGATCTCATATTGGTAAACCGTAAATGTATGCATGTTCTCACCCTGGAAGATAATATATAGAATATAATTTTAGTAAACATGTATCTGATAGATGTTTAGCATTCCGTAGAACTTAATCGGCCTTATGTCTACTAAACATATGGATCGTAACAATAGTTGGTTGCTTAAAACATGGCAAAATTATGCACAATTCTCCTTATATGAGATGTCTGCATAACCTTTGAATTGCATGGAGCATCAGCCTGTCTTACAAATCGATAATAATACCTCTTTTTTGTACAGTCCCTTACGACAGATTCAACTGTACATGCATAAAGACAAAATCAAATCAGGATGTACTCTGATTGTTTCTTGAAATTATATATCTGCAATTCTGTCATGCACAAAAATACAAGACTGCTTTACAGCATTCTATTAATTTCCTTAACCTGTGTTTCTGCCATGTTTCATAGTGTTCTACTTATGTATCTTACTACTTTGCTATAACTTTGAAACTAAGTTTTTTTTCAAGCTCTCGTTATATATTCCGACCTAGCTTGTATTCATACGCGATGTCACAAATCAAAACAAAAATGACAAACACGTGATGCAACCCTCGAGATGTACGCGTTGACAGACCAAAACTGTGCGCAAACTTGGAGGACCGAAACAGGTGCACAATAGCGATCTACAGAGAGTATGCCAGAAGACGACCCTCCGGTTATTCCAACAAGCCCTACAGTCAAGTTTACACACCATCAACAACTGTCCACTCACATTATTCGAAGGACGAACGGACAGTCGGTTCCATAGAAGTCCGGTCAGAGTAAAGAATACCGGAACAATGATGAAACGCATGGTCCAGCGCTCCGGAATCTCCACTAACAAATTGATATTTGTACAAATACAGCGCCAGAAACTACATGATTCAAAAGTTGAGTGACAACATTGTTCCCGCGAACCAACCAGATAGTGCAAATATCGGGTCACAGAAACATTGCTTCAATCAACACATACAGTCAGATTAATCGGAATCAGCACTAAAACGATCTTATCCATCCTCCTATTAACTGACAACAATCATAACATCACCCAAACCAGGGTCCATGCTTATAAAACTTTTAATTGAGTCTGAGATCGTTCTCAAGTTTTTGATTGGTCAGATTTGAGCCAAAGGCTCAAATGTGACCAATCAAAAGCTCCAGAACTCACATCCGACCAATCAAAAGCTTGAGAACGATCTCAGACTCAACTAATAAGCTTTATAAGCATGGACCCAGATCACACTTGAGCATGTCCAGTGCAGCTTAACCCAAATGCTTTACACGCTGCAGCAGATGTCAGCTTCCCATGCCACTTGTGATGTCCAGAGCATATTCGACGCCCCAAAACATGGCGAGAACTTCAAAATGGCAATCCAGCAAGTTCGAATAGTCAAAGCAGAAAACAAATCGGATTGACCGATAGTTGCGCTCAAAACTTACATGAATGATGACCTACTTCGGTCGCGTTAGGGTGTGTCAAGAATGACGTCACCACACTTGTTTATGCTGCTTTATTTGTTTCTGATGTACAATGATACACTTTTAGGTTTCCTGATTGTACAACTAAGTGTTTCCAACAATAAAACGGAATTACCAATTTGATGTGGACAAGATAAAAAAAGGATCTACTTTTTAGTTGGTTAGATCGAATTATACACAACTGTGATCAAGGCAACCCAAGTACTAATAGGCACATCTAGGTAGATCTTATCAAATGTGCAGTTTTCGGGGTATTCGTGGTTATTGAATATTCCAAATTTAAAACTCATTGTTTTATTCGGAATAGTCAATGACCATTCATGTTGTATCCTTTATGTTCTACAGTATTCTTGCTTCATCTGGCATTAGTCTACTATCTTTACTGAGAGTAGTATAATGCATTGTCTTACAGGATCCTACTTTAAGTATTTGTTCAACTGTATTCTACTATCTTTACTTATATAATGTATCTTTCAGTATTGCTCTACTTTGTATTACAGTATTCTTCTGTCTTGTTTTACAGTATTCTACTACATTGTCTACTGTATTGTTCTGCTTTATCTCATAGTTATTTATTACTTTCTCTCACAGTATTATACTACTTTTTATGTGTGTAATCAACAACTTTGGCTTACAATATTCTACTACTTCGTGTTACAGTTTTCTTTTAATTTGTCTTACTGTTTTTCAGTGTTCCTATGCTTTGTCTTCCTATTTTAATGTTCAGTATTTTTTTATTATGCCTTAGTGTATTCCACAACTTTGTTTACAGTATTACTCTACTTTGTCTTACAAAAATCTACTACTTTTTCTTACATTTCTGCTTCTTTATCTTACAGTCTTCTACAACGTCTTACAGCAATCTTTAGTTAGTTTCACTTAAATATGCTTTATATTGCATTTACCACTGTATTTGCCTTCGCGGTTGATGTAGATTAGTCGGCGAGAGGATGCGTTTATTTACAGTGTAGTTTAGGGTGGGTATGGAATATGTGTGAGGTTGGGCACCCCTAAACCGGTTTAAACCCGATATGACTATTATCATTGATCGTTCTAATGCGGTACTTCAATTCCCTTTTTGTTTATTTTGTCTTTGTGTATCTCATTTTGTTTTTGATAGTCGTGTGCATTTGCTGTGTTTCCTTGTTGTTGTGCTGTTAGGGCTGTTGTTTGATTTTTATATGGTGTTTCCTGCATGATCATACTTGTACCTTTGTCTGACAGTAACCCATTACTTTCAATAACAGTAAACTACTGGGAGAGGATACCGAATGACAAACAGTACTACCCCTGATCAGAGGACTCCTCTAGAAGTCATCTAATATGGGTATACAGTAAAACCTTCTTAACCGGAATTCTAATAGAGAAAAAATTAGATATTTTAGACAGGTGGATGCTTAATGCAGGTGCAATTCATGCAGAAAGCTCCTTCTAGGAGCTGTCTGCATAACTTCCACCCTGCATTAAGCTGCCACCTGTCTCCAGGACTGATCTTTATACTAAATTTAACTTCCAGTTTAGAGAACTTTTACTGTACACTGTTTGCAAATGCCAGTACACTGATGTGTGTTCTGCTGATCTCCCTCAAAGATATCCATAATTGATATTCCAATTTATTATCAGTTGTTTATATATCGGGTCTCAAAACTTATACTTCTTTGTATTAAAGCAAATGTTTGACGTACGAGTTTATTTTCTGTCTTACCATGTTCTAGTATTATATGTACTTGTATTGTTTCACTATCTATTTTTTCTAGTAATACATCACTTTGTTATCCAATGGGAGTCGAAATCAAGTGGCAGGACACTGGATTTGAAACCGGAGAGTCCGCAATTCACATCCGGCCATTAGACCATCATAAATTTACTACCCAAAAATGCACCCCATGTTTGTTACTCTCCACCCAGGTGAACTTGTGAGGGAAATAAGCAAATGTGCCATGGCTGCTTTGAGCGCTAAATGTAAATGGCCGATTATATTCAAGACTATAAACCGTACTTGTACCTTTACCAGTACTCTACCGGTTGTCTTATAGAATTATACTATTACATTCTTGTTTCACTACTTTTTCTCTTAGTATTACATGACTTTGTTTTCCAGCACTCTATCGTTTGTCTCATTGTATTCTAGTATTATATAGGTTATTTTGCTCGTAGTCATTCGTACAAACTGATATCAAACGAGTCTTGGAAACTGTTATTAAGCTCGCCAGACACTTGCTTTTATAACACTTTCAAGACTCTGAGTATTACATGACTTTGTTTTCCAGCACTCTATCGTTTGTCTTATGGTATTCTAGTATTATATAGGTTATTTTGCTCGTAGTCATTCGTACAAACTGATATCAACCGAGTCTTTGAAAATGTTATTAAGCTCGCCAGACACTTGCTTTTATAACACTTTCAGGACTCTGACAAGCTTAATAGCATTTCCAATAAGCAGCCTAATAATGACTACGAGCATCACATTATATTTATTTCGACTAAAGTGCCATTTGGACATGTCTTACGTGTACGCATATTTGTACATGGAGCTGTGTTTTTTCTACATAAAGTCACACGTTTTATTAAACGAAATATTTGCAATAGAGAGAAATGTATAGTGAGTATATTAACTCGAATACAAGGGAGACGTTTTACTACGTTATCGTCGATTATCTCCCAGTTTGTCTTAGAACATTATATCACACTATTTACAATATTCTATCACTGTCTCTTGAATACATACACTAGACAGTACTAATAGTGTGCCAACTAGTTGTGTTCCTAAATTTTGCAAAATTGTCTTCCGTATTATATCCTGTTTTTGAGACAAGTGTGTGGTTGTGTGTTGGTCTTTGAAATGCCCGTCTCTCAAGTGTATGTTTTATGTGCGCGTCTGTGCGTGTGTACAGTTGTATGTGTGTTTCTCAATTGTTGTATCGGTGATTTGGTAGTGGTTGCGTCATGTGTGTAGCATTTACTCCTTGACTTTACTCTATTTTCATTTACCGTATTTTTATACTAATGTAATGGTAAACATTTTTTCTGACAATATTAATTCTTTAAATCCCTACTTTAGAGGTTTAAGCCTTTTATAAAGGTTGACATCTATAGATGGTATATCCAATTCTATAAATCATGATTGAAAGCGTTGATATAAGCATATGTAGATCTATGTGCGATAATATTGGACCCAAAACAGAGATTTAAAGCGAGCCACCACATGCAATGACAGCTTAATAAGCCATCAACGCTATGTATATAAAAGAAAACGCATACTGAACAAAGGCATGGCATTACAACAGGACAGTTTTAGAACAGGTATACGCATGGAGCAGATCGTATGATACATTGTTTGGTAGTTTCTATAAAACGTAAACGGATGACATGTAAGAAAACCTAACACCACATCAGAACCTGAGGACATATAATAACTCCTCAAGAAGAGACGTAATAAAACTGAAATTTTCTCTTTTGCAGTGCGGCATTTGCTTTTGAAGGATCTTCTAGTTTCAGAATGTATGTACTTTGCAAAACTAGTTGATATGTGCTTGTGTGGAGGCCATAAACGTCGTCCGCACTTCATTCCCAGTGTTGTTATATGTTCCGAATCCTTCGGGTTCATTAGTTTCGATGTTATTAGTTATGAAAAAGTAAGCCTACTCTAGGGGGCTTGAGTAACGTGGCGTTATTCATGAACAGACTCAGTAAAAACTGTATGCAAATTCACGTTTTGCCTTACCGATTGTGGTTTCGAAATAACTCCTACTGTCAGAATTATGGCATACATTGTTTTTTCCGCAGGATATTGGTAATAAAAACCTTTGACATGTCGAAGGTTCAGAATAGAATGTGGACTAACAGAAACTATCCATGTTATATATGATACGTCTAGCAATTATATCACGTTGAATGAGTCTTCCATACAACATCGGGGTACAACAACGATACACATTGTCACATTGTCCTTTGTTTTTTCCTCAAGAAGTATTACAGCAATAAGATAATCATCATCGAACATCAATCTCCAGTGGTAGCTGGTCCATGTGAAATCAGTCTCACCCTTTCCTTGATATAAACGTCTGTGCAAACATCGTTGAGTGCAGTTCAGATGGCTCCTGTAGGAACAACATGTTCCGGATCTACTCTGATTTCATATGGAATTATAACAAATCTAACTGTACAGCTTCCACCAATACATAAAAACCCTTTAAATACATTATATTATGAAAATGCAGCTAATTAGTTTCAATACCGGATTGTAGGACATATTAATTCTTCGTCACTAAATTATCGGTGTATTGGAAATGGTGTATTGCATATATTTCCACCATTCGTATTTATAAGTATAATGGATATTCCGTTATATTGAATGTTGTTATAACGAGCTTAAGTCGTATTATTAACCATGTGCACACCACCACCTGGGCGATCTTCTCATTGTTATTGAGGAATCATTTAATATTCCGGCGAAACACTTTTTCTCACCAAGTATATCCCTGTTTACACTTAAATCGTGTTTCGGAATAATATAGGCTCCTCTAAGTCACACTGTCCCTTATATTTACAGCATAAACTCTGGAGTTCGAAAGTAAATGTTTCGGGTATGTAGGAAACACTACATAAAACACCATGACAAAAAGACTAAATGTCACTAGGGGGTTGAAACCAGTTAAACGGGCACGAGACCTGACATTTATTCCATCCCCACCATAAAACGCATGGTAAATAAACGTATCTCCTCTCCTGTCTGATATACAGCAACTGTGATGGCACAGCAGTGGTAAATTGCATATAAAAGGAAAACATATCTAATTAAAACAGACTGGATCCAACCATCGCTAATGCACTGAATTATTGAGCTGCACTCTGAGTGACTGTAGCAAGGTAACACATGGTACGACAAAGCATAAGGATCCGACGTCCTCCTTTGTTTCTGGATTTTAGAGGGCGTCTTAATTGAGTATTAACACTTTTTCTATCTACATGAAACGAGGGCAATGTGACTGCCAGTAAAAAGGGTTGAAAGCCAGACATGCAGATTGATGTAGTTATATTGGGTCAAATATCTTCATAATAAGGATTTTGTTACATATTTGATGAACAAAATAAGAGAATGGTTACGTCTAATACTTTTACGAGGTAAATAATATGGCCATTTTGGCTAATCTGTTATTTCGACTGTAAATATCGTTAACATAATACCAGCTATTTTGTAATGAAAACAACTGAGAACATGGTATTCAGGTGTCATATAGGTACGCCTGTGTAGTTTAAGAGAGGAGCTCTGACTGATATTATATAAATCGATACACGGACCTTTGGCACGAAGTACTTGCTGGTATCGCGGGTGCATGTCGCATCGAAGGACATACAATATATAATTTGTATATATGCAATCATCCATATCAGTCAGTTATAACAGCCCATTCACCCCTCCGAATGTCCGCGTATTTTTACTGTTGTTCACAGTACATTAATTTATTCAACATATTTGGCCACCATGAATTAGATAGTGACGTAGTGTATGTATAATTCTAAAGGTTGTTACTTGTTTATCCTGACTAGGCTGACATTTGACAGCAATGTCTCCTGCGCCATTTCACATGGGTTTTCATTTTTTCCTTTTGACTTACTTTTCCCTATAAGCTGTGTTAAATAAAACTGTTCCCAAAATAGCTTCTTTATTTCCCCACCAAACTATGTCATTGGTCATAGGATAGAGTGGAGGAATGACGATTTTATTATATTTCTCTGTTGTTTTGGTTAATTATATTTGAAAACAGAGTAGTGTTATGTAAACATACTATATTTAAATACGTGCATATAATATTTGATTTGTTTCCCCATATGTGCGCTTAGCTACGTATTTGCAAACAGAGTGGTGTTATGTAGACATATTTATAAAAATCAATTTGATGTTTACTTAGTATTAAAATGTCTTAAAATGCATTATAGTATCCATATAAATTTTGGAAGTTCTTAGAATCTTCTAGAAGGTCATGGAATATTAAAGAGAATAATATGTAATTATGTAGATTTTTCTAGAAGTATTATTGTTCTAGAAGTATCTATTTGATAATCTGTTGGTAAACATTAGTCACATGATCTTCTTTTGTTGATAGAAAATTGCAGAAAGTCTATATTTAGTAATTTCATTGTAAACAAGTAGAATTTCTATGATTGTTCAATACCCTTCTAGAATGACAACAGAGTATATATATATATATATGGGACTCAAACTTCACTGTTTTTTCATGAATCTGTTGGCAAATATCAGTGTACTAGAAGTTTTCTTGTGAATAATTTGGATACTGATATATTTACTGGATTATTAAAAGTGTGGGATATTAGAATTAAAAGTGCCAGTGTTTATAATTCAAAAGGACTGGAGTTGGGTTTATTATTTGGACTTTAAACAACAGGTATTGTAGTATTTCTGCAACTTGTCATTTCAATTCAATAAAGTCTGAAAAGTTTGTTTGTTGCTGGCTTTGTCTTTCTGTTGCGCCTGGCTCATAACAGTAGACCAACAACAGAAAGCTCATAAAGGAACCGTTGACTCGGGGATAGGTATGTTTGCCTATGACACTAATAGGTATAACTATACAGTTTCGACCTAATACCATATCAGTCCATATGCCTTTTTCAAAAATTAAGCTGATAAATATGCGTGATATAATTATTTCATACCTGAATATCCAACACGAAAATGGTAAAACGGTATAATGAATACAATATTAGGTAAGATACTAACCGAAACATTAACGCCACATGTTTGGACAAATGCGCTGTCGACCACCTGCATAACGTGATAGTAGTTTCCTTCATCAGTGGCGTTAAGAACACACATGGAATCTCCTGATTCATCCGTTCTATTAAGAATCTCAAACCCCGCAAAATGTGAAATATTCTTGTAAAAAGCGAAATCGAATGTAAAGGAATCGGTAGAATTGTCCACAAACTGACAAAATCCCCCGACTGGAAAAGAAAACACGGTTACGGTAAGAATTTGATCTACATAACATATTCTCGATAATGTTAATGAACATATACATGTATTCTCAAACTCGAACTAAAAGTTCGAGCCTTCAGACATTTACAATACAGAATTTATCTAAAATATATCACTACGCATATCTAGAAATGCTTTAGACTTGCATTAACCCTTCGCTTGCTGAAATATGAAATACATTTCTCCTTCTTTAACCATGCCCTGTTGTTTAATTACATATATCTTCACTGTGTACAAGTATTTCGCTGTGCAATCACTGCTGTGGAGTGCACTTGTTGCACAATTAACTTGTAAATAGTGCAGACCCTGATGAGACAGCTCCTGCAGGAGCTGTCTCATCTGGGTCTTTACTATTTACATGTAGGTATATTGGCGTGATTAGCAGAGCGAAGGGTTAAGCTGTGAACTTGGTAAAGTGTCCAGGGTCCATGCTTATAAAGCTTTTTAGTTGAGTCTGAGTTTCGTTCTCAAGCTTTTGATTGGTCAGATTTGAGTTCGCAAGCTTTTGATTGGTCAGATTTGAGCCAGAGGCTCAAATCTGACCAATCAAAAGCTTGAGAACGTACTCAGACTCAACTAAAAGTTTTATAAGCATGAACCCAGTTTGAAATCGGATTACTCGAACCTCTGTTGTCCCGATGTCGAAGTTGAACTGTATCTCTTTTCTTCATTTCACCGTATGTTTGTATCATAGTATGCGTGTTTGCTACCCATGTCAGGAATAATGTCAAAATCAGAACAGAACACACGAGCATATAGCAAACATTAAACACACTACAGTAGAACAGAACACACGAACATATAGCAAACATTAAATACACTACAGTAGAACAGAACACACGAACATATAGCAAACATTAAACACACTACAGTAGAACAGAACACACGAACATATAGCAAACAGAATACACAAGCATATAGCAAACATTAAACACACTACAGTAGAAGCGATCTTTAAAAGCAGGCAGTTGCATAACATAGGACACATATAATGTAGGAAGGTCCTATATGAGCTTACATCATAATTTTCCCCTACATTAAGGCATCTCATGCCTTACAGGTATACAAGTAGACCTTTTTCTGATGGCCTCTTAAGACATGTTCTACTCTAATAAATGAACACATATTAAATAGAAAAAGGACTGAGAATGATATGAAAAAAATTAAATGCATACTGGTGCGTGGTCATATGATGATATATATTACAGAAAAGACATAGAGGATCTTACATGAGTGTTCTTGATTATTGGATTTATTAAATGAGTCTTTTTAAAAGATAAAAAACGAGCTTTAGCGAGTTTTTTATCGTTTTAAAAAGACGAATTTAATAAATCCAATAATCATGAACACGAATGCAAGATCCTATTTATGACATAACACACACAAATGTTATTTGCAGCCAATATTTCAGCAGTAACGTGGATTGTTATAAATTCTCCTTACATATAGAAATGATGAATGAAAGGTGTTATTAGGTTCGCTAGGTAACTGGGACAAAGTAGGTCCAAATTTTCCAACTTTATTTTCTACTTACTGTCATATCAACCAGGATCTAATTCAGACCTCTCTGGTATTCAATTTAACTGTGATAGTTTATGATACAAAAACATACAGAAACACGTCAAAATAATTTTTGAGTTACAGTTTTGACATACATAGTTACAATCACGTCACATTATTACGTCATTGTACACAACATGTGTCTAAGTTAAGCGCGCCATTTACATGAAGACCTACAAATTATGTAGTCGCCAACACGTCCGACACTCACTGTCAATGGGATTCGAAATGCGCCTTCGTTTTGGTATATTTAAGCCCTTCATTAGTGTTGTATGTATACACATGGACATGGACATTTCCACCGAGAAAAAAAATCTCGATTCAAGTTCAGTGAAAATGTTTGAAATGGACAAAAGATTCAGTACGAACTGCTGCATAAAATGTGTTGGAACAGGAGGAAGATTTTCGCGATCAGCTGAGTTAGTGAGTATAGCATATTTGAAATATGTTTGTGCTGTGCTGGATTCAGATGACTATTGTTGTTGATTGATGAGATATTTGTATGAGTAGAAATCTGCATAAACAAAAGGACATGCGGTGAAGAAAATGCAAAGTTGAGGAGGCATTTTAATTTAAATGTAGAATTGATTGTATGGGTCAGAGTAGCTGGTAGGTCTTTTTTGGCATACATTTTGTATATGATTCCTGACAGCGATTACAATTTGTATTATTTTATCGAAATTAAGGCGCAAGTGCCAACAATCCTTTGCCATCTATCGTGACTCAATCGTGGACAGGTAGGTCGACCACCGTCCGCCAGTTTGTTTGTTTTGACAGCGCGTATGAATCGTTCGAATGTCATTCGGTCGTTCGAATGTTATTCACTAGTGATTATATGCCCATGATTATCAAAAAATAAATGATAGTGTTACGTCACGCTGAAGCCACGTGTTATGTTATAAAAACGAGTAAAACACAAAGCCAACCATGAGCGTAATGTACGCACCGAGACTATAAAGGTCAGAGGGCAAGCTCCCCCGTGAAATTTTAAAGAATCGTGTAGTTTATTAAACTATTGTGACAAATAGAGCAATTGCCCATAAAGCGTACATGATACGCATAACGTTTATCTAATTTTGGTCCCGTTAGCCTTGGATGTTGTTCCATATTAGTCACAACAATGTTTTCTCCTCTCAGCTTGATATAACTGACGTGCCTAAGTGCGTTTTGCCAGCTACGCCCCTGACAGCATATAAATAAATAGAAGTGAATAAGAAGCAAATTGAAACAAGCTAATTTGCTGAATTTATATCCCCGCCAAACAAGCGCTGACCTCCGTGTTTAACTTATTGACAAACGTGCAAAAGGTATTTCACAACCAAAGTGCCATAACTCTAGCGCGTCAAGTAAATGTGAATGATACTTGCAGGGTCTCAGTTCATGGTGGAACATAACACACACCCTAATACATCTGAGATATGGCTTCGGATAGACAAACACTGTTACGTTTTTCGCAAACAAAGGGCCGTGACCCTAGTGTTCCACATTCAATATACATGATACTGTAGAGCCACACTTCCTTGTTTTACTGAACATTTTTACAAGGGTTTAACCCTTCGCTTGCTGAATTTTGAAATACATGTCTCCTTCTTTACCCATGCCCTGTTGTATAATTACATATATATTCACTGTGTACAAGTATTTCGCTGTGCAATCACTGCTGTGGAGTGCACTGGTTGCACAATCAACGTGTAAATAGTGCAGACCCTGTTGAGACAGCTCCTGCAGGAGCTGTCTCATCTGGGTCTTCACTATATACAGTTAGGTATATTGACGCGAATAGCAAGCGAATGGTTAATAGCCACATCCATAGTCAATATATATATGATAATTGCAAAGCCACATATCCGTTAGCTACTATTTCATAGAAAACTCCATACAGTTGCTCCGGATACGCAAAAACGTTACATATTTGACAAACAAAATGGCATAAATTTGGTGTAGCATGGTCAATGTGAGTAATAATTGCTGGCCTACTTACTGTTGTGAAACAAAATATTTACAATTTTCATTGCACCACTCCAAATAGTTTCAGAGATATCACCCCTGGACGCACAAACGGATGGACAGACAGACTAACGGAAGTACAGATGCACAGACGCATGGACGCACGGACTACGCCACAACAATATCCGCCGCCTCTGGCAGCGGATATCAAGTGGGATAAATAGTTGACCTGTTCAATATTCCCGTAGGAAATAATGACATCCTGAATATCTATTAGCTGATTTTGCATACTATTAACTTTTCAATGGAATGTTTTTGTTTGCTTTTAGAAACGTTGTACATTTAATTAGCAGACCCTGATAAAACGAATAAAAAATGAGCCGTCTGATCTGGGTCTGCAATATTTAAAAGCGGGGAAATACATATCTACTAATAATTCTAAAGTGATTTACTTACCATTACATTCGTCATTCGGTACAATCAGTTCTCTACAGTTAGGATTCCTGTCCAATGGATTTGGTTCCAGATTGACTGAAATACAAGTAAGAAATATCTACCTGAACCACACCATGATAAAACCCGTTCAAAACCTGCATGTTGTATCGGTGTACATACTTATCCGCCACTGAGAAGGACTTATTGTTCCACTCTGAACAGGAGGAAAAGTATGGTAACTCTGACTGTACAAACCCTTTGACCGCAAATGTAACAATCATGCAGCATGTAGTTTAGTCTAAGGTCACATGCGTCCTTTTCAATGCGACGTTTGATCAGTGTCTTCACTGTGTGTATCAATTTCTAGTTCTATATATGTTTATGCCTTTGAATTTTGCATTTATCTCTATCATTGTCTTGTTTTATCGAAACGATTGAACAAACTTGGGTTACAGACCATACTGAAACATACCCTGAAACGTAGTTTATGGAGTAAAGTAGAATTAACCCTTCGCTTGCTAATCGCGTCAATATACCTACCTGTAAATAGGAGCTGTCTCATCAGGGTATGTACTATTTACAAGTTGATTGTGCAACCAGTGCACTCCACAGCAGTGATTGCACAGCGAAATACTTGTACACAGTGAAGATATATGTAATTATATCACAGGGCATGGGTAAAGAAGGAGAAATGTATTTTAAAATTCAGCAAGCGAAGGGTTAATCCAAATCTCAAGCCAAATCAACTTTTTCTATCGGAGCAATCAGTCCTGTCACAATTGTCACATACTGAACAATACGAGAAGGAGTCATACAAAATGAGAACTCTCTATCAGACGGGCACCTTACGTTTATCGGTCTATCACACAAACCCATTTCCTGTAAGTTGTTACTTGCAACCCGTTTAAAGTAATCGTTTACACCATGAATATTCATGTCAGGAATAATGACATAATGAATATTAATTAGATTATTTTTAAGAAGACACATCAACACAGGAATATTTTGTAATGAAACTTTTATAATATATATATCATAAGCCATCAATGTAGACTTTGATTGGACGACTCGTACAGAAGCCGTCTTATCTGGTTCTAATGTCTTTGCAAAGGTGTCGAAAGGCGTATTTATGGATCAAGGGTTAACCCCTCTAATGCGACCACTTAATAAATAAACATTTCTCCCTTTATCAGCAGGTGGCTGCTTAATGTGGCTCCTACAGGAGCTTTCTGCATAACGTTCCTGCTGTATTAAGCTACCACCTGCCTCTGTCACCGAGAATTATATCAAATTTATGTGGTCGCATTAGAGGGTTTTACTGTATTACATAAATCCTTTGTTTATATGCTATAAAGACGTATATCGAAAGATAATATACGGCACACATTCCTAGTGTTTGATATAGAATACCACGATATCATTATGTATTAGTGTTTATTCTTGCACAAAACGTGCTGTTTTAGTCCCGCTAGAAAAAGTATTAACAAGGCGATTCTCGTGCTCACGCGCTGTTGTTGACCGGTTTAAATTATACCTATTCGGGGCCTAAGGTAAACAATGGACGCGAATGCTATATTAGCGTTTTGGCCTAAGCTATGTGAACGCCGGGTGCGAGCATATCAGGGGCGCCGACAATGAACTGTTTTTGTGATACTAGTAGAAAAAATGAATGAAGTTCCGTGTAACGGCATTTGATACAATCATGAATTGACGTCAGAAAGAAAACAATGGCCCAGAAACAGCATCAATTGAACGAAGTGTCATAGAAGTGTATAGTTTTGCTTCCGTAGTTTTGCGTGTATATGAAATAATTAAATTGATATAGGAAAGCAGACAATGAGTTTTATGCAAGAATATCGTTAATACACGTTTGTATTCGAGAAGACTTTCTCGGGACTGTTGTTGTTTGTTCTCGAGACTGTCCCTCGGGACACTGCAGATGTTATTGCCCGAACAAACGTGTATTAATCCTCTATTCGGGTTGGGGGTTTGGTGTTCTTGTAACTGTTCAAAATCCGAAACATCGAAAGTGGTAAAGTTTGTAGTGTTTCATGTTTATTTACTTCTCATGAACAGACTCAATAAAACCAAGACTGCAATTTTCTCTTTTAGCATTGCTGCCTTTGCTTTCGAAGGATCACCCACGTTCAGAATATTTGTATAAATGAGATATGTTTCGAAACGTTAAAATTGACAATCTTTACAATATTAACCCTTTCACTGCCAATGCCGGATCTGTGATTACCTATGCAAACAGTTTGGATCCAGATGAGACGCCGAGTAACTCGGCGTCTCATCAGGATCCAAACTGTTTGGTACTGTTACTATATTTTTGAAATAAAAATGAAGAAAATAAATAAAATGAAAATGTGTAGCAGGCGACAAAGTTAACAGACGACAGAGTTTGGCAGCGAAAGGGTTAATTGATCATATACGTTTATTATGGGGACCATCACTTAAATCCACAAACAACTTGTAAATAGTGCAAACCCTGATGGACTGCTCCTGCAGGAGTTAAATCATTTTCTACAATGCAAATATCAATAACTACAGAATATGGACAAAGTAGTAATAATGAAATATGGACAGGGGAATAATGTAGCCGTTTTAGAAACTACGGAAACGGTTCTATAAAAGTCATTATCAAACAGAGCAAACCTTGACCAGACAACTTCTAAAGGGACCATCTGATCTGAATCTACTTAACTTTGCTTGCAAATGCATGAAAGGCGTATGCATTTATCACGTAAAGGTTCGAGGGAATGTATGACTTAAATATATAAGAGACACATGAATTCTAATTACAATTTGAATGTTAGACAGACGTGAATCATAATCATAACCTAAATACTTAAATATATCAACATCGTGCGTAATTCCATTTATTCCGCAACCATGTCCAACAGAGAGGGTCTGATTGGTCGATTATTTAGCGGAGTCTTTTCGCTATATGACAATGTAGATTTACAAATAATGTTCATATTTAGATTTCTGAGACAATAGTGAACTCCTCTGAACCTGGTGTTAAATTCGGTTTAAATATCGGTCTTTGAAACAGGTGAAAGCTTAATGCAGGGTGAAAGCCATGTCGACAGCTACTTTACAAGAACCTTAAACAGCCATTTGCCTAATAATTCTCTACTAGAATTCCGGTTTAGTGGTGTTTTAGCCCGAAATATATCCTGAAATACGTCTACAGTTTAATATCCAGTAAAATCCCGCTAATTCGACCACATAAATAATGTATAATTATTATTGCTAGATGCAGGTGGTAGTTTAATACAGGACAAAAGTAATGAGGAAAGCTCCTACAGGAGCTTTCTGCATTAAATGTCTCCTGCATTAAGCAACCACCTGCTTATTCAGACATTCACTAAGCGGTCGCATTAGAGGGGTATTACTGTATATGTTCTAACTTTATTAAATTGTCTGTTTGACTGAATACACGAACAAGGTTTCTGATTGACTATTTGCTGCACATTCTATCTTATAGACCTACCGGTGAGAGGTTTGTGGTTGGTTACATGTTAGTACATTGCACTAGTCCAAGCAAAGGTTTATCGTGCTGTTTATGCAACAGATCATTTGGAAAAGTAAATTCGGGGTTGTGAAGACTGTGTTGATCAGCTCACAGTTTCACGAATGTAATTTCTTAATCTATTAGTTAATAATTTCCTTGTGTACGGAATGATGACATCGTAGATATCTTTCCAGAATGACATTTGTACACAGGATTGTTTAGTGTTGGCCGAACCTTTAGATTCCGATCTCGTTAATCCATAAGCAAAGAAGAGCAGACCCTGATAATACGGCTGCTACAGGAGCCCGTCTGACATTTGTCAATTCTTGTTGGAAAGGCTAATAAGCTACTATTCAAGATATGTTTCAGTATGGTTTTAACGAACAACAATGCTAAATATAGGAGGTATTTGAAAGCAATCCGCTGTCAGTTACATCTTAGTGCGGGTTTTGATTTTACAAAATTTAATATATATGAGAAATTCAATATTGATCACTTTCAACAATTTTAAATACAAATTTAGTTTTATTCAAACGTGTCGCATATTTCAATGAATAAGATGCAGATATGGCTTATGTGATTTTATTAGAATAATGTTTAATATGTAGAAAAAAAATTTTTCGCCGCCATCCGTGAAAATAATACCACCACTCGATGAAATAGATATCAATCTTCCACCGAAAATAACAAATATTCTATTTATTTCGTGTTTTATTCAATTAATGAGTACATATTGGACGGATTTTTCACAGTTGTTATGCTATGTTTTACATATTGTTAAGTGTTTACCGTTTTCTATGTAATGGGTAAGTCCGATGGGATACCTTTATTTACACTATTTGTAAAACTAGAGTGACTTTGAGATAAGTGAGAGGCCAGGAAGTCCTTAAAGGTCAAGTAAACAGGCAGGGCACTTTTTCGTAAATATTTGACAAATGGGTACCTTGTACGACGTAGTTTCGAAAAAAAAGTCATATCGCACATAGCAGCTGTCATATATCACCGATAAGTAAGCACTGGCTGATTTTAGTTCATCGCTTATCTCCCTTGTGATGACGTCACTTGTGACATTCGCATATCGAATATAAAAGAATCGCACGTAATTTACTTCTGCTTCGTTTTGAGTGCTAAAATGGTATTTTGTGCTGCCTATGGGTGTATCCCTGTCTATGGGGTGTAGCTCCTAATCCGACAGAGACTAAATGAGACTAAATATGATTATTTGAATTACCAAAAGACGAGAAGTTCAGGAAAACGTGATGTGATTTATATTGGGCCAGCTTACGTTTTGTCTTGATGGCTGTTTCCCGTGAAATTTATACTAGAGAAAATAGTGCAGTCGACTAGGGTCTATAATTATCAAAAAGGATATGCTACATTCTGTTATAAATGTGACTTAGGTCTAGCACTGTAGGTTAATGGGATTTTTCTTTAAAATTATTCTATACAAACGTTTTGTTAACAGCGTAAACCCAAATCATGCAGGAACTGTCTGATCAGGATATGCTGTGATTGCTTAGTCCGTAGAATTATTTCTTAATATTCGATCAGGTTTGTCTAGCGTCTCTGTAATCCCTGTAATGAATATTGATGAGGTCATGAAACCTTCAATAAATAATCTAAAGCACTGTTGGCAGTGGACACCTAATTTGCTTTAAAATCAATTTCCCAATCATTCTCTTCTTATATAAACGGCTTCACGCGCGTTTGCAAATAGAGTAGATCCAGATCGGACAGTTCCTGTGAGAACTCTCTGATCAGGTTCTGCTCTGTTTGCTTATTAAATTTTGTTGATCTAATCCTATTTGATATGTCAGAGCCAATGATCCATTTGAAAAGTTAACATTGTGATAAAAAGCCTTTAGATCTTCTTCATGAATATTCGTGTAAGAAATAATGATTTCATAGAGAGTTAATGATATATGAGCACAGGCTATGACAGTAATTGTACATCCAGACATACCGGTATATTATTTCATAAGCAAATCGACAAGATCCTGATCAGGGAGATACAACAGAAGCTGTCTGATCTGGATCTACTCTGTTTGTAAATGTGTTTCAATACGTTTGATTTTGGTCTACTGTGTTTGCATTGGTATAAACAGGCACGTGGGATGAAGGGTTTATATTCGTGAAGTAATTTACTCGCACATGATTTTTCATCAGGAAAATAGTTTACCATAAATATGATCTTTTTTGCAATTTTGGAACATGAACAATTTTGACCATAAATCCGTAAGAAAAAAGTCATTCTGGATTAATGTAATTTACGGAATTGTCCACTGGATGCGTTTTATATTTTTACTGATTATTACCTACATAATGCCCAAAACTAACTTTGAGGCACCATGACCGCAATGATTGATTCTTTTGATACGTTACCACATCTACGAACGTTACAGTGTCACTTTATATGGCTAATCCATGGACGTATTGTCTGGAAAAGTGTAAAAATAATTGGGGTATTTATAGAAACTCTTGAGTCGGATTTAATTTTTGTAATCAAACAGAAAAAAACATAATAAGACGGTTCATGTAGGCTCTTATCTGGATCTACTTTGTTTGCAGAGGCGTTAATTTAAAGCGAAAAGTTAGAGTCTGTGTACATTCCTCCCTCTCAATGGCGAGCATCACAAGTGACGTCACGCAAGGGAGATAATCATGTACAATAAAAATTCGATTTAAATCAAAACTAGATAAAAACGGTAAGAATTTTCAAAACCTTGGTGTTTAACTAACTGTATACTATCATAGTTTGACGAAACTCCAATCTGTTTACTTGACATTTAACGCGGTTTAAATCCCAAGTGGTGATTTTGCTACTGACCGTGCCAAGTAAACTCTTTGTCACCCGAAGTTGATTTTGTATTGTGTCTTTGTGCTTGTGCTTTTTGTCATATTTTGGAATGTTTGCCTCTGGTGTTTGTGTGTTTGTTGGTTTTTGCTGTGTTCAATCTCGTATGTATGCGTGTGTTGTGTGGTTGTGTCTCGATGTTTAGGTGGTGGTTGCGTCTTATATGTGGCTTTGCCTGCTTGACTTTCCTACTTTTAAATTTACAATCCCTTTTTTGTCACGAAAACGAAATCGAAAGTACGATTTGCTCACCGTGAGAAACCCCAGTGATAGACCATAGTACACATGTCACTTTACGACAGAAGATATAGTCCTATATACTCGTCTAAGAAATTGAAAAATGTGCATAGAATATATTCTATAAGTTTAAAATGATTAACACATTAAAGGGGATTATAATGTATGACTTTATTTTACATATCTGACAACACAAGTAAGATAACACTTTATTGGAATTACTGCACTTGATTGTGACGTCATAAGTCACATATGCTCGCCATCTTGTCTGAAACAAACGCAATACTAACAAAGAACCAACTGAGGCTTTATAACATAAAGTATATAGGTTGTGGGTTTTGCTTGAGCCACAATTATCAGGCAATTCGAATAGATAATGCCATGTGTTGATCATCACTATCGGAACTCTTTTGAACGGCATGCGCACCTCATATGTTGAGCCGGATATTTTGAAATTACCTGATAGAGCGTTTGCGTTTCCGTAACGCAGTTGTTATAGATCTAGTAACGTATTTGGAATCCGCTACTGAATCCTGTCGATAATCGCGTAGACATCATTTTAAACTGAATTGTGAGTTCTCAAACAGCATTATATGTCGTCTAAACGGTCTATTGTGAGGATGTGTTGAATTACTACTCATGATCATTCATAATAAAACAGAGTCTGCAATTGGTTTTTTTTTGCATTTCTAATTTTCGAAGGATCACCTATTTTCAGAATATATGTACTTCACAACAACAGGTGACAAGTGTTTGTGTGACGGCCGTACAAATAATCTGAAAATGGGTGATCCTTCGAAAGCAAAAGTAGAAATGCAAAAAGAGAAAATTGCAGACTCGGTTTTATTGAGTCTGTTCATGAGTAGTAATTAAAAGTGCAACACTACTCACGCCCCCTAGCACCGGCTTAAGCAGTATTCAATTTTCAAAACTAATAACATCAAAACTTATGATCCGAAGGACCAGAAAATATAACAAGTCGCCCGTTCTTTATTCTCAGTGTTGTTATATTTTCTGGTCCTTCGGGACCATTTGTTTTGATGTTATTAGTTTTGAAACTTAAATACTGCATCAGTCGGTGCTAGGGGGCGTGAGTAGTGTTACACGTTTAAATTCTACTCACGAACAGACTCATTAAAACCGAGTCTGCCAATTTCGTTTTATGCATTTCTACTTTTGTTTTCGGAAGATCCATTTTTCAGAATATTTGTAATTTTTTGACAGAAGGACTGTTTCGAATCCCAGTTTGGATTTCATATTGTACTACTGTTATTACATTTGTTCCGTATGAAACTATTTTGAAAAAGTTATCAACATATTGCAAAACGACCCCATAAAAGAAGAACATAATGGACTACTTAGTGCAAGGTAAAATCAATACCGGAAAAACAAGTAGTCCGGTAACAATGAAATTATCAAATTGACTATTCAAAAACAATGAGTTTATGAAGAAAGCATGAAATAAACTTGCATATCTTTCAGCCACAATATCAGTTATTTATTTCATAGGTAACTAAGGAAGCCTGGACATGGACTATAAAGACATGTATGTATATTATAACAGTCACTGAAACCAACTCACCACAGATATCCCCATTGGTGCAAAGAGCTGAAAAAATAAGAAAGGTAACAATATGTTTTATTTTAGTAATTGGCATGTTTATACAACTGATACTGAGAGTAAAATTTTGAAATTCGTTGTATATGTTCATATATATTCATTCCCTAATTTACGTGTTGACCCTTTCCCTCATACAGAGACAGTAGACCCAGATCAGACGACTCCTGCTGGAGCTCTTTGATGTGGGTCTACTCTGTTTGCTTACTCGTAGATATAATCATTAGTTTTGATGTTACTAGTTTGGAAAAAAATAAATGCTGCTTAACCCAATCCCTCATATTGACGACTTTTGACGACTTTGTAGAAGTCACTTTGTGACATCATTGTGATAAATAGAGCATTTGCTATTTATCACAAGGGTTTCAAACTACAAAAGTCTAAATTGTTCATTTCTTTACTTAATGTTCCTTTTGGGTATATTTATTCAAAGATGTTGGATCTAAAAGTAGCCTATGAGGGAATTGGTTCAGGTGGTGATACATGCGTGAGTAGTATTGCACGTTTAATTTCTTCTCATGAACAGACTCAATAAACCCGAGTCTGAAAATTTCTGTTTAAGCATTGCTACTTTTGCTTTCGAAGGATTACCCACGTTCAGAATATTTGTATTACAGGGGCATTTTTCGTAATGTTAAGATTGAGAACCTTTACAATATCAATATAACATAACCAGCATTACGAAGGATCTCCCACAATCAGAATTGATATACAAATTCTTCCGGTGTAAACAAAATCTGTGTTTATGTACCAATTAACAATTTCAGCTACTAAATGTTCACTATGTCCTTACTTCTAAAGTGATATATTCAGAGCTTTTTAACGCCTTTGAAAACAGAGAAGACCCAGGACAGAAGGTTCCTGTAAGGAACATCACATGCACGTCAAGCCAAGGCGGCGTCCATATGCGCAAATCATCAAGAAAATATTGCATAGTGATAAGCCAGAACAACATCCAATACATCAAACTCGCTATGATGGTATACCCAGATCAGACGGCTCCTATAGGAGCGGTCTAATCAGGGGTTTCTCTGTTTGATTCTAAAATACTATCGATATGATTCTACTGTATCTGCTTCAGCTTCAGCAAAACAATTTTCAGTTATTTTTTTAAATATAAGATGTGCACATTCACATCTTCCTTTGACTTTTTACGGCTTGACATGGTCAGTCATGTACTAGTTTACATCAGTGGGTAGCTCGACTGCCCAGGCAAGTTAATCAGTAAAGTGCGCATGATCCTAGACTCATCTAACGTTTTCAAATTAAATTGTAGTAAAGTGAAGCAGGAAAATTACAGACACAAAACGCAACCATCAAACCACCGATATAAAACCAGTAACACATATACACAACCACGCACACACGCACACGCACGAAATGAAAATGTTAAACATAAGCAAACGCCCAAGTAGAAATATGCGATGACACCAAACAAACATAAAAGCAATGATGACAAAGTGTAAAACATAGCATGACAACAACTGTGAAATTCCGTCAAATATATACTCAATGACTTTGCTGAATTTAGAGCAACTGCAGAGAAGGGCACGACAGAGAAAATGAAATATAACTTGTTTCTGGGTTTAAGATTATAGCACCATAGAGTACTACTCTCGGCCTGTCATCTTGAAAGCAATGAGGTAACCATAACTACCGACTGCAAAGGGGTCAATAACCAAACATGCAGTGCGTTGCAATATAATTGGGTCATAACCTGTCTTCCTAAACGTTTTATTGCGTTTAATAAACAAATCATGAAAATGGATATGACCTAAGTGTGTAGATATCATCAACATCATAATAATCTGGGTGAGAAATACCTTATTGCAGTAACTTCCAGAGCTTTAAGATGTATTTACTAGTGAGAGATAAATTTCTATAATAAAATTTAGAAAAGGCTATCCGAATCTGAAGATGTCAGTGTAACCGTAATTAAGAAGTTGTCAGTTATAATTAAATCTAGAAAAGGATAATTAACAATTGTGAAATCAAAGTATTCCCTTGCATCGTATGTTTTGGACGAATCATTGACTACACTAGCGATAGGTGGATACAGTTTTTTCACTTAAATATTTCGTTTTACATGCACATTACCTGCGTTTTTGGCATCGCGTTGTAGATTAGTCGGAGAGTTTGTCTTTTAGGGTGCGGATGGAATAAGTGTGAGGTTGGGTGTCCCTAAACCGGTTTAAACTCCAAGTGACCTCTTTCACTGACCGTTTCAAGGCGGTACTTCCATATCCACCCTTTGTTTTGTGTGTTGTTTTTGTGCGTCTCTCTATGTATTTGATAAGTATGTTCATTTGCTAGGTTTTCCTGTGTTGCTGTTCGGGCCGCTGTTTTGGTTTGTATATTGTGTTTCCTGCATGACTCATATTTGTACATTTCTTCATCAACATAAATAACAAAAGCCACATGACGAATCAAAAACACCAGGCAATGGTTAAGCTCCAAACTGTAGATAGATTCACACACTCTTGCAGAGCACTCTCCATGTAATATATCTATCAACGATGAGGTCGACAAGTATGTTGCCAAACAAAATTCTGATTTCAACGACAGCGAGGCACGGTCAAAGAGATTTGAAACAAATGGCTTCAACACTGAAGCTGTATAGGACATCGCATCTGTATGGCGTGAGACGGTCTGGGCAGCTTATGAGTGCCATGCCAGGCAGAACCGTTTTCACTTGAACTTTCCCAGAAATGTGTTGACTATCACTCATGTCAAGACAAATGTTCAGGCACCGTGGTTCTCTATCATGCCAATCTGCAATATTTCCTCAGTCTGCTGACGAAAGCCAACTTCAAGTAGGCATACCGCCTTGTTTGAATGTCTGATACACCAATCTTACAGGACATTCTATAATAAAATGTCAGAAGGTAAGTGGAAACAAGTTGGGCAAGGTAAGCGTTTAAAGGATACGCTCAGTCTCACTTAACCCCTTCCCTTATATTGCCGCGTTTTTATGTGTCTTTTGACATCTCCATCTTCCCCCTATTTGTTTGTTATGTCTGTGCGTCTCTTTGTTACATTCGAGTACATGTACAGTTGCTGTTTGCATGTGTGGTGCTGCTTGGGCAGTTTTGTGTTTTGTATGCGGTGTTTCCTGCATGATTCATAGATGTGATTTTTCTTACACTGGTTTAAAATCTACATAGTTCTTAAATTGTCTTTTTCTCTAGTAAATGGTTCTTTTCAGTAGATTTATACAAAGGGGATTGGTCTAAAATAGACTGTGATAGAATGGGTTAAGATACTTGACATATACTACCAACATCTTGGAGAGAATAGCGCAAGAAGTCGCATATACAACTGTGCTACCAAGTATGAGCTGGTCAGGACTGAGGGACAAACTGTAAACGTACACTGCGCTAGTCAAACGCCAATTGTTTGCCCTATACAACAGAATAATACGAGTGCGAGGTCTGCAACATAGTCTCCCGAGTCCAAAATGGACTGATTAATCACGGTTGTACATACTACAATAAATCTTCTAATGACGTCATAACTCACCATCGATAAAACGTTGCGACTCACAACATTCAGTAAATAGTAAATATATAGCTTACCATTCGACTTTTCATCCAATTGAAGTTAACACGGATGAAATTACACTAGTGGAAGTCTGTCTTCGAAGTTCACCAAAGCCACGACTTATGAATGAAACTATTCCGTTTTCTTTTGTTCTGATTTCTATACAATATCTGTGCCGTGTACTTATTGTTTTAAGTACAAATGTTTGAATACCATATAAACTATGTTGCCAGGTTCTAACCATTTATTGTTTTGACCCTTGCCACAGCCGAAATCCTCTTTGAAGGTCAGGAAATAGGGCAAAGGTCAAATGAGTGCGTAAATAGTATAAAATAGCTAAAATCAATACGTTTTTAGCATTTAATTTCGAAGCAATCTCTCCGCAGTAAGTATATATTTAGGGCAGATTTCAGATAGATATGAGTGACCTGTGATGATTGCAAGTTCGGAAAACATCGCTTTAACCCTTCGCTTGCTATTCACGTCAATATACCTACCAGTAAATGGTGAAGACCCAGATGAGACAGCTCCTGCAGGAGCTGTCTCATCTGGGTCTGCACTATTTGCATGTTGATTGTGCAACCAGTGTACTCCACAGCAGTGATTGCACAGCGAAATACTTGTACACAGTGAAGATATATGTAATTATACAACAGGACATGGGTAAAGAAGTAGAATTGTATTTAAAAATTTAGCAAGAGAAGGGTTAAATGCATATACGGTATATTATCATACAATATAATTATAACTTTGATGCCAATCTGTGCAAGTTATAGTACCTCTTAACACAGACGTATCATTCAGAGATGATAATGAAACGCTAGAAGATTAGTCTCTTCTTGTTATAGTTTCAGTGTAATATGCGTCTGTTTTATTGTGCACTATATATACTATTAGCAATCTTTACCATTAGCATTTGAAACACCATATCTCCTGATGAGTATGGCGATGTTTTTACATAATGAATTGAAATAGTTTACTTACACCAGCAGCACCCATGACATAAGCCTTTCTGCTTTTGCGGGGACATGAATCCCTCGGATATTGACTGGCCATTTTAACACCTACTGGCTATAGGTACCCACTGTCACACAACAATGAACTCATGTACATATTCAATGCGGCTGGATATGAGTGACCTTCCCTATCCGTAATAACAACAATGTTGTTGCCACAAACGATCACTAGTTAACATATACCTCAATACTCGGAAAAAGTGATCATGTCATAGTAATGACAAACATATATTTCTTTCACGAAGGAAGTCTACCCTACATTTTGTCCACTATAGAAAGAGGCTAACACATGCTCTATGGCCATTAAAGTGACAGTGTTTGCAGCACATTTGGTTAATTAGTCCCTTTACTAATCTGTACTATATGGGATATATTCAGAAAAATGTACACAGCCGCCCTCAAATATGTGGTCCCTTATAAGATGACATCCACCAGGTTCAGCAAGCCATGGTGCAACTCCACAATCCGCCGTTCTCAATAAAGAAGAAAGGTGCGTACAAACAGTACATCGGGCCAAAGTGCAGACGGACTTGGACATATACAAGGAACTTAAGATAACCTGCAAAGATGAAGTGCAATGGAGCTCAAGCTCATGATGGGTATGGGATTGTCCTAGTGACAGACGCAAGCTGTAAGAAAGTATGCACTTTTGTTAGGAGCAAGAAATAAATGTGACAGTTCGGAAGTTGCATCACTGACGAGTGATGACTTTAACAATGTTGATACACAAATCAATGTAAAAAAAGTATAAAAATGAGTCATGCAGGAAAACACACATACAGACGAAACAGTCGCCCAAACAGCAACACAAGGAAACAGCAAATGTACATAACTATAAAACACCAAGATACGCACAAAGACAAAACAAACATACAATAGGGAGAAGACGGAAGTACCGCCTTGGAACGGTCAGTGACAAAAGCCACTGGGGGGTTAAACCTTTCGCTACCAAATTCTGTCGTTTGCTAACTTTGTCGTCTGCTACACATTTTCATTAGTTTGATTTTCTTCATTTCGGCATTCACAGATCCGGTATTTGCAGCGAAAGGGTTAAGCCGGTTTATGGGCGCCCAACCTCACACTTATTTCATCCCCACCCTAAAAAACAAACAGTGTAAATAAACGTATCCCCTCTCCGAATAATCTACAACAACCGTGATGGCAAATACAGTGGTAAAGTGCATGTATAACCAAAACATTTAAGTGAACAAACTGTATCCACCTATTTCTAGTGTACTCCATGAGTGAGCTGTAAACAGAGTAACTGTAGAAAAGTAATAAAGGCTACGACAAAAACGAAATAGTACAGATATCCGATGTTCTCCTTCCGTTTCTCGATTTAAGAGGTCGCCTATTTGACTTTACTACTTTTCCATTCAAAGAGTACTAAACCTTTCTTGTCGGCGTACATGCAAAGAGGCCAGCGTGATTGCCAACTGTAAAAGGGTTGACAAACAAACATGCAGTATGTTGTAGTACTACAGGATCATATCCCTTTTTAATGAATTATTTAACATATTTGATGAACAAAGTGAGAAAATGGGTATGTCCAATAATTTTACGAAGTTTGTTAATCACATCACCATACAAATTCAGGATGTGAAGCACCTTGAGATTACATTGGTACTTGCCAATAAGCGAGATATTTCGATATTAAAAATTAGAGAAATTTTTTCCTAGTTTATGGTATCTATATCCTTGCTTAAGCAGTTTTTCAGTTGAAATGAGATTTCGACTGTTAAAATCGTCAATAGATGAACAAGCTCTAGCAAAACGAATAAGTTGAGATATATAAACCCCGTAAGATGGAGCACGGGGAACTTCCCCGTCAAGATGAGGAAATTTTACAATATTAAAATGAAAATCATCTCTTTTTGAACCTCTAGTTCTTTGTCTTTACACATGAGGAAATATCTCTCAGTTGTGCCGTTTGAGAGTATCCTTGTTCGGATTCCATTCCCATTCATGTCTCAATAGATGGTGTTTGCAAGCTTCTTTAGAACCTTAATCTCCACAAGTTACTTGTCCAGACATCACATTCTCAATGTTCTTGAAAGATATGGCACATTCATTGGTTGTTGCTAATGCTCTGATCTTCCAGATCTTACAACCAGTAGTTGAAATACTTTCTCATTAATCCTATTTCATAAACATGGTCAAACATAACTCCTTCCAACTATTAGCCTGTGTCCCTAAACTCTGTCATATCTAAGATCCTGGAAATATCATATACAGTAACCTCATAGTGTCCATGCGAGCATAGACTCAGGAGGCAGCATGGTGAATATGATCAATGGCCAGTCCATCAGTTTGACGCAATCTTGCTTGCCTTTTCCAAAACGTTTGCCAATGTGTCTTACATGTAGACACCTACTTCTTAAGCTCAAACACTATGATGTGTATTGCAAAAATCTTGGATGTATCCAACAGCCAACATGTCAGCTGAAAAAGTGTTTCCTCTGAGGCAGAACCGATAGCATCCGATGTTAATCAATGTGCTATTATCAGTCCTTATTATTCCCTCGCATGCAATTGTGACCACACGGCATTCGTATGCTCTTCCTTTCGACTCTTTGCTGACGCCTCGATTTTGTGGTGAGTCAAATGCAGGTGCAGACGTCTCCCAGAATAACATCGACAATATGTAGAAACAGGAAGAAATTGGGTTCAATGCAACGAAGTGCTAGGTACTGCGTATTACCAAGCCACACATAGATATCAGATATACTCTCCATAGCAAAGGACGGAATACAACAAAGAATGTAAAATAACTTGGGACACTACTGTCTTCTAGATTGTCTTTGAAATCCCGGGTCGATATGGTCATAAACAAGGCCAATTGATCCACAGTCTTTCTAAACAGGAACCTTGGATCCTGCAAAAAAAAACCTGATCAGTCTGGAGGTTGAGTACGCATCCTGTGTTTTGGACCCACACACCAAGGCCATGACAAAGCGTGTGGAGAAGCAGAGTTGTTGCCATGATTAACACGATTTGCTCAAAGAGAGTAGAAACAAGTAAACCCCGCGATGTTCTTTAGGTTTGTTAATGATTTTGTTGCAACTGACACCCAATCTTCTGACGCCTTCACGGTACACCTACAAGAGACCACTCCTTAAGATTTGTTCCACAGTTTTGCAGGACCGATTGTCCGAGGGAATATTTCTCCAATCTGCTGTAAACACCATCTGGAACAAGCTACCATAACATCAGGTGATAGCTCCCAACTTTCCAGGATGCGATCTTATCTGTCATGTACTTTTCTACCGTTTGCAATGTTGTAATTTGGGTTTTTAATTTGCACGTTTGACCCTCCCTCACCTATGTGCATATCATATTAGTGCTAGTATGGCCAGGCACGTTAAAACACGAAGCAGAAGACAAAAACACGGAGTTGATATAGTAGTATTCAGCAGATACATTTGAATATCGTCATTTAAGACAAGTGCAGACATGATTTGTCCCATATGCCATTAAATCATGACGAGGTGGATACATGGATTGTCTTGCATGGCTTTGATGCTTCTAAAAAGGGATCAACGCTGGATAGTTTTCAAATGCCAATATTTTGATGTACTGCTCGTACTGATATACCATCTCGGACGTTTTGGCACTAAAGTCTGAATGAAAGCTAAGACCTCCAAGAAAAACAACATTGTATTTTCCGCATGATATTTCAAGGTCTTTGGCGGAACATGCCGAGGTTTCATGCAATAACTGGATGTGACACAATCCTTGCTGTCACTCGAATCGAATGACACAATCCTTGCTGTCACTCGAATCGAAATGAGGACCTGTTGGAAGAAATAGTGTACATGCCTGATCTGCTTTCAGATAATTGTAGAGGTGTACGATCAGACAAGGCACTAACATTAATTTTGATGTATGGTGTCAGTGGAAAATTCAATGATGATTCAAGAATTTCACAATGTGGTTTGGGTAAAGAAAACACTTGAACAGCTTCTACCAACAAATGATGCACAAGCAATTAAAATATATGGACCTCAGCTGGTGGATACATAAATTAATGTTATTGATATTAACACATAACACGATAGTGTTGAGCCCTTATAGGTGGTTTGGAAATGTACCAACTGCACATGAAGCTTGCATTGAACAAGTTATGGGTGCAAAACTAAGTGCAAATCTATTCACTATATATGCTTAAAAAGCACACCAGCATGTGTTTGCGAGTTAATTGTACCAACCAAGAAATGTTCTATACAAATACAGTTAATTAATTAGTTACTTTAAACAGAACTGAAACATATATTTAGGTGTTAATTCATACCCTATCCTTTACTTTCAGAAGTATGTGTGCATAATATATAGCTGGTATGATAGCATACAGTTATTTGTTCCAATATCATTCGGTATAATCCTTATGTTGTTGTCAATTATATGTGTTGAATGGCGAAGACATGACATCATCTATCATCAGTACATGTTTACTTTAACGAATTGTCACTGTCTTTAAATAATATATTACACAAAGTAATTGCAAAATAAGAGCCAATGTTTAACCTTCATTTTGGTACCATGTTTGTTATTTTACATTTAAACCTGATAAAGATATAATGGTTTCTCAAATAACGTACAGTAAAACCCCGCTAATGCGACCACCTAAAAGAGGTGTAATTGTGGGTGCTAGATGCAGGTGGTAGCTTAATGCAGGACAAAAGTAATACAGAAAGCTCCTAGAGGAGCTTTCTGTATTACTTTTGCCCTGCATTAAGCAACCACCTGTTTATAAAGACGCCAATGTTTATTCATTAAGTGGTCGCATTAGAGGGGTTTTACTGTATATAAAATATGCACTTAGTTGACATTTGACCTAAATGAGATCAACAAGGGCAACATTTCAGATGACATGGGGAAGTTTCTGATTACTCATACATCAAATATTACATATTCAGTGAATGCCAAGTTTTACTATTTAATGTCATGACTCGAAATAGTTCCTGGGTTGGAGCATAAATGACCGTTTGTCTAGGTGTGCGTGTAGCATGTTGTTTTCGACAGAGGTACTGCCGGACCTCGATCGGTGACCTCTTATTCTTACAGGGTATACATACAATGGTCTAGATGGTTGCTCTCGTATACACCGGTATGTATTTTAAATAGATGTTTATTTTCTGGCCTGCATGGTATGTCTCTGTATTACAGATGGTAATTCTTTCTGACCTAGAGGGTTATATTATACAAGTGTTTCTTTTGTAAAGAGCGTGATACTCTTATCATGATCTTATGCAATACATTATAACAACTGCATACAACTTGTAGCCAAATGCGTAACGAGTAACCCGGTATCTCACCAGTATATATGTCCATCTGTATAGGTGAAAAGCAAAAAAGCAAGAAATTTCATACAAGAAAGAGCAATCACCATCAATTCACCGATCGAAAGCAGGTAGCACATATACAACCACGCACACGCGCACACATATACACACGTATACATACGCACGCACGCAATAATACGAGATAAAAAATAAACATGAACAAACGCACATGTACAAAGACACCAAAGAAATGTTAAGGCCTGGGTGACAAAGAGAGTACCGCCTTTGAACAGTCAATGGAAAGACCATTATTTTGAGTTTAAATCGGTTCACGGACGTCCTGTGAACTTATCTCAACGTCACCCTAACCTAACAAACAGTGAAATTAAATGTATCCCAGTCAGACAGCTCCACAACATCGAATACGGTAAACACAGGAAAATATGGAAAACTAGCTTGACAACAAATGTTAAAGTTGTCAAAGATGTACTCAATGACTTTGTTTAAGTCAGAGAAACTGCAGGATATCCGGTAAGAGCACAACAAAACAACAAAATACATGAGTCTGGTCAGCTCATCTCGTTTCTCGGCCTGTCACCGCGCAAGCAAGGGGGCGAGCGTAGCTACCGACTGTAAAGGGGCCAATAACCAAACATGCAGTTCGTTGCAATATAAAAAAGGTCATAAAAGTTTTAAACTGATACAAATTAAACAATACTTACTAACATATGTGTGTAAAATAATAATACCAATGTGACGGATAGTACAAGAACACGGGATTTTATTATCATGGCAAACTGATGTATAGTATTGCATATGAAATCAGAGCAAGACTTGAACAGAAGGTTCCTATATGAACCGTCTGATATTGGTCTACTTTGCTTGCCAAATTGTTGAAAGGCATCTGAATGAGGTTATTGGGTTATACCACTCTTGTTATCACTGATACCTTGTTTTTGGATGTGAATTGCAATAAACTCTGTTTACATTCGACAGGCAAATGATATAATACAAAATTATATTAAAATATCGATACTTCGAAATTTTTAGGCAGATGTCTGCTTAATGCAGTTTGAAAGTCACATCAAAAGCTGCTAGAGCAGTTATCTACCTAACCTTCACCTTCACATTAAGCCGCCCCCTGTTATAAAGACTGATAATGATGATTATTGTAGTTTTTAACTATATGACTTTTAGTGTTCGAGCTATAGGGGTTTCTTTGTTTGAACTATCGGGGGTTTGATGTACACAAACCACGCTCAGCGAATTCCTGAAAACAAAATAAATGAAACAATTTTATAGTCTTACCATCGAGGTTAAAGACCCACAATCCGCGGAAGCCACAGTAAGAGTTCGAATATAATCTCATGCTGTCTACTGAAGATTCTCTGCAGGTGTAACCGTATAACAAACCACTCACGCCTTGCATAAAAATAAACCCCTTAAACGAAAGTAAGTACAAGGCCATTCATACGTTTCCGTACAATTTAACTAAGTATCCGTCAGCTATGGGTATAATATGTTTATGGAACTATATAGATCTGATTCTATAGGTCAACCTTAATTCCTAATTAAAACTTAATTTTACTTTGCTGCAATTAACTCTTTCGCTGCCAAACTCTGTCGTAAGAGAAACAGTAACAAATAGTTTGGATCCTGATGAGACGCCGAATTACTCGGCGTCTCATCTGGATCCAAACTGTTTGCATAGGTAATCAAAGATCCGACATTCGCAGCGAAAGGGTTAAAGTTAAATACAGTTGAACGCGGATAGCTCGAAAATCGGGATAGCTTTGAGTAAAAACGGCACTTCCAAAATTTACAATATAGAATCGTTCTAAAATGTATCATTACGCATATCTAGAAAACCATGTGACATATTTTGTCAGATCGATCTCTTACATGAGCTTTCATAATAAATGTAAACCTGCAATCAGTTTAGAAATTGAGAAATAATCCAGATTAGAAATCATATGACTCGAACCTTTGCTGTTTCGAAGTAAATAGAATGGTCAATTGATGTTCGAGATATCGACGTGATATGATAAGGGTTAATACCATCGGAGCCTGGGTTTGAGTTTCAGAATCCAATTCCTAAATATAGATGAACTTCAATATCTTGGTAGCAAAGCAACATAACTTCCAGTCTCAGGAGTACTAAAACTTTAACAGATTTTTTCTGGATGGTTAGGAGTTATCGATGGTATACTCGCAAGATCTACTTAACAACACTTAGACATCGATATTTCGAAAATCAATGAACCATAGAAATTACTTAAATATAAAAGAAGTTCGAATCATTTAATTTGAACGACTTAATGCGATGTGAAATAACCTGTGGGGGCTTTCTTCATTATCTTAAACATGCATTGAGTAATACATCTTTGAGCAGTATTTACTGAGAAGTTTGGAAAGACCGAATTGTAACTTGGAGTAATCTCAAAGTTCGAATTATACGAGTTCGAGATATCTATGTTCAACGGTCCTGTGTCCTTGGAGCAATGAAGCAGAGATGATTTACCTTAATACAATTGATTTAAAAGGCTTTATCAATAAATGTATATAAATGCCTTTACTCCTATAATATAACCTTGTCCATATTGAGTTTGTCACGTGTTCCAGTTTTATACGAGAGGTATAACAAAAACATACATTTGTGAGTAGTTTGCATTAAATAGTATAGTGTAGAGCCTGATCATTCATTGGGTTCATGATGAAATATGTGAATTAACTGACTGTATATGTTGTTGTTTTTGTATTTAAAGTGTCTTCATTTTATCATGCTATTGGCGGATGACTGAATACCTATGCAAACAATTTGAATCCAGATGAGACGCCGAGTAAGACGCCGAGTAACTCGGCGTCTCATTTACTCGGCGTCTCATCTGGATCCGATTTGTTTGAAACCACAATTGCATTTTGGAAGACAAGTTGATTACGGCTTGAATTTCGTAAATGTAGTAGGCGAACATTCTGAACAAATATTTTGCTCAGCAGGCTAAAGGTTAAACCAGAGCTATAGATAAATGTGCGTATTCAAATACTAACATCATGCATTTCTTCACCAAATCCTACGCTGTGACCATTCTTTAGATTCGACTATGAAAGACGATTAGGTAGAATGGTCACGGCATAGAGGCTCTTCGAGAAATAAACAGTCACTCTTTATAATTATGTTTTAATGCACGCATCTTATAGCGGCCTCCACGTAAAGAATAACGCTGCACAATTATTAATCATCATTTCTCCACCAACCGGATGTTCTGATCACTATTTAAATTCGTCTATTTGAGAAGATTCTAAATACTGGTGGCAATATCGGTTTGGTGGGGGGGAATATCTTCTCTTGCAAAATGTTTTAATTTACGCATCTTCTCTCTATACATATAAACTTCTAATTTTAAAAGAAACACTAATGTAGCTATATACAGTCATATGAAACACTAATTATTATAAATTCAATAGTATATGTTTTAAAATGCCAGGTATGTAAGATGATTTTATTACTCACGGTTATTGCCGGCAAAAGACTGTCCAAGGACGTACCATTGGTCTGATACTGTAACAAGACGAACGTGCCACCGTTCGAACCAAGAGCAATAACAGCTTGAACATGGGTGTCCTATAAAGAAAGTTTAATTTATTAGAGCCCTGTAAATATCACACGGGAGTATGACGAACTTTGTATCGGTTGAATCATACTCCAATACTGCCTGTGACCCTGCCTCCTGCAATGCAGGAACAGCCCTGTTTTATTTAGATGAAAAGTAATTACCTTCAGTATGTAGATATTGTCTATGTTGTATAGAACGATATCAATTTGCCAACTAGTTTGGACCCTGATGACGTCATGGATTACCCGTTGTTTGAATCTAGATCGCAACTGTTAGCAAATTTGCTTTTTTATGCATAGGTAAAAGGAAAATGTGTGGTTTATAGTATAGAAAATATATAAATATTCCCCCGATTTTCACATTTTACCTCTTGATCACTGGGTTGTAAGTCGGTTATTTACTTTAAGCGCTCAAAGTAGTTGTGACATATTGGTTTGTTCCACCCATATTTATACAGCTGGGTGGATAGGAGAAAACGCGAGATGCGTCATTTGCTCAGAAACATGCTGATAGTCCGAAGAGAGGATTCAAACCTGGAACCATCCGGTTCAAAACTCAGCGTCTTAGCACTGGACCACCACTCCTTATCACTTTATGCATAGTATCGAGCATTTTATGAATTAAACTGATCAATTAAATTTTACAGCAGATGTTAAGTGATTGAATGGCGGCCGTAAAAAGTCGACCCTTACTTCATTCTCAGTGTTTTTATATGTTCTGGTCCTTCGGGATCATAAGTTTTAATGTTATTAGCTTTGTAAAATGAATACTGCTTAGGCCGGTGCAAGGGAGCGTGAGTAATGTTGCACTCTAATTACTACTCCTGGACAGACGCAGTAAAACCGGGTCTGCAGTTTTCTCTTTTTACATTACTAACCGTACTTTCGAAGGATCTCCAAATTTTAGAATATTTAACCCCTTTCCTCATAGACTAAGTTTAGATACAACATCTGTTAATAAACACTACTTACCGAGTTTGAAACAGTTTAGTGTCTGCTGAGTCGCCGGTTACTCGATCCACGATGTTTGCAAATGTGACTCAGGTCGAGAACAACATATTTAGCCGTGTTTAATTTAGCCGTGCTCATTGTCAAAATAAATAATTCGATCCCGGTGAATGTTTTGAAAATGTCCTTTCTATTCTTCTTAGGTTTTCTAGAGGCTTCTCAGTTGTCTTCTGGAGACTCTCTGTTCAAATACTCTTCAGGATGTTCCTAGGCAGCTCCTCAACGTATCCATAGATTTTGGGCACCTTTTCTTGATCTAGACCTTAAACTTGACAATGGAATTATTTCTTCTATAATATATGACACAAGAGATGATTTTGATTTTAATATTGTGAATTTCCCTCATCTTGTTGGATATTTGTCCCGTGCCCCGTCTTTCGAGGTTTATATTTCTCAACTTATTCGTTTTGCTAGAACGTGTTTCTGTGCTGACGATTTTAACAGACGAAATCTCATTTTAACTGAAAAGCTGCTTAAGCAAGGATATATATTGAAACGTAGTAAAGTCAAGCAGGCACAGCCACAAGAAGCATACAAAACGCAACCACCACCAAAACACCGATAGACAGCATCACAGACACACACAGCCACACACTGAAACGCACATTCAAACACGAGATTAACACATAAAATACCAATAGACACACAAGAACCAGATACAAACACTCCACACATGAACAAAATCGCAGGCACAAAAACGCAAGGCAAACAAAAGGAATGATGACAAAGAGAGTACCGCCTTGGCATGGTCGGTAGCAAAACACATGGGGGTTTAAACCAGTTAACAGACGTCCTAACCTCACACTTCTCTCAAAATCACCCTAACTTTACAAAAAGTGTAAATAAAGGTATCCCCGCCGGACTTAACCACAACATAGACGAAAGTGAACATAGCATAATAACTGTGACAATCCGTCAAATATGTACTCAATGACTTTGCTGAAGTCATAGCACCTGCAGGTAAGCCGTAAACTAAGACACACTTTCTCTAAATTTTATTATTGAAATATCTTATTGGCAAGCACACGTGTAATCTCAAGGCACTCCTACGACAGGGTATTTCGCATCCTGAACATAATGGTGGTGTGATTTACAAACTTCGTAAGATTATTGGACATACCCATTTCCTCACTTTGTTCATCAAATATGTTGATAATTCATTAAAAAGGGATATGATCCTATAGTAATACAAAATACTGCATTTCTGGTTGTCAACCCTTTTTCACAATGAAGAAAATATTCTAAAACAGCGAATTAATATAATACATACATACTTCAATTGCTCTGATCTAATATTTCGACCATGAAGGGCCTTTTTCAAAGATTATCATGTTAAAATACACGTCATTGTTACATGCGTTCAGCCATACAATCAAAAAAAAATTGTTGCTCCAGTGTCATGGTGACATTGGGTTGTCATTTAAAACGTCATGACGTCATCAAAATGGC
Organism: Azorinus chamasolen; assembly: GCA_963576725.1. Taxonomy (NCBI): domain Eukaryota; kingdom Metazoa; phylum Mollusca; class Bivalvia; order Cardiida; family Solecurtidae; genus Azorinus; species Azorinus chamasolen. The sequence continues at coordinate 43,715,807 of OY755250.1, read as the reverse complement.
GTTATCAAAGTAGCACAACCCTGTGAACAAACTTTATTGCTTGGTCTAACAATCCGGTTAGTTTTTTAATGCACTAGTGTGACACATATATTTTTATCTCGCCTGAATGTTACAATTGACAGTTCTTGAAATACTTCTTTCAGCCGGTCCGGTCTGATTGAATCAATACTTTTGAATGTTTTTGACAATGTCGCGTATATTCGAAAGCAGATCTGAATATGTCAAACTAAATGGACCCTATTCATTTTCCTATTAGATCTAACTGTTTGTTGCTATACTAAAGAGGCAGATCTGTCACCAACGGATTTTCTATCATCCGGCCGCTATATCTCTCTTCCTCAACTGACCCTTGAGTTTTTTTCTTACTCTAATATAGTCGGATTTTTCTTTCGCATATACACTTAATTCTTAGTCCCTCACCTTATGCTTTGTTCTTCTTTGTACTAGGGGGATGACAGGAGGATTTGTTACGGTACAGCTGTTTGTCTGTAGGCTTAACATCAATATCTATATATAAATGACCATTGTCTATTTTAAACATTTTTTATTAGTTTTTTTCACTTCTTTCAGGCTTTTTTCAGTTCGGTCATTATTTGTTGCCTCTTTTTCATTGACTCTATGTATACTTTCCATCTAAAATAACTACATCAACCCTTGTCTGCAGATCTAATCACTATATTATCATTGTGCAAAAGTCCATAAAAAGCCTCTTTCGCATCTTTCGATATATTTAGCTGGCTATTCTTTTTTAAACTATTGACTATGTTATTCTTAACCAATTCTATATATAGGTCAATATGCATACCCCTACCTGAATTTGGTGTGAAGTTTCTATCTTTCCTCACCTTCATGTTATCACTAATGTGATCATTAACGTCATCATGCAGATTTACGCTACCATTTTCAAAGAAATACTCTCACAGTCTCATTTGTCTTTCCCATTCAGAAAGATCTAATAACAGTTTATCATTGTATATTTTGATGACGTCGTGACATTTTAAATAACAACCCAAATCACCATGACGCTGGATCAAAATTATTCTCTTTGATTTTATGGCTGAATGCATGTAACAAAAATGTGACGTGTATTTTGACATGATAATCTTTGAAAAAACCCTTAGTGGTCGAAATATTTGATTAGAGCAATTCAAGTATTAATGTATCTCGTGTTTGTCTTTTACATTTGTTTTTAGTTTGCAGCTTAATTATTGAGTACACCAGCGATATGTGGATACAGTTTGATTTACTTAAAAGTTTCCGTTAAAAATGCACTTTACCACTGTATTTGCCATCGCGGTTGTTGTAGATTAGTCGGCGAGGAGATACGTTCATTTATACTGTATGTCTTTTAGGTAGAAGATAGAATAGGTGTGATGTTGGGCGCCCAGAAGGGGTTTAACCCCCACCCCCGTAACATTTGTCACTGACCGTTTCAAGGCGGTATTCCCATCTTCCCCTATTGTTTGCTATGTCTGTGCGTTTCTTTGTGTCTTTTATATATATGTGCATGTGCTGTTTGTAGTGATGGTGCTGTCTGGACGGTTGGGTGTGTTGTATGCGGTGTTTCCTGCATGACTCATACATGTACTAATACTATGTAGCAACTATATGTAGCTGTTCATTTAGCATTGAATAAGTCTATGAAGCCTGGCATCAGACGAAATATGTTACGTTACAGTATGTTTTGTGCCATTTTATAGTCATAATTATGGACCTATACTCATTCCGGGAGTTTGCAAATAACTAGTTGCACAGTCAAGTGAGTACAATTAACAACGATCCCTTTATTAAAAACATGTATTTAAGTGTGGAACAGATCAGCAGTCATATTTATAAACAAGATGCTAGTGTCCGCGAAACAATTTTTGATGGTGGCAAACCATTTATTTACCGACCATACACTGCATTAAAATATGGTAGCTGCCCTGGTTATACATCGTTTTCACTGTTTCAAACCTACGAAGCAATGTGTGTATGGGGTAGAGGGAGTGTGGGCTCAAATTCAGTCATAACTACTTATATACCGTAAGTAACTTGTAAACTCTAATGCATCGATAAATAATGAAAATGACAAATTAAACAGGTTGACATCTTGTATACTTACACTATTAAAGAATTGAGGGTGATATTTAGTGTAAAAGAACAAATACATCAGAGCTGTAGATAATAGTCATTGGTCTACCAAGTTTGTTATTTTAAACTAACATTCCTTGCTAGTACTTATTAGAACTGCATTACAGAAACGAGGAATCTAATGAACTGAGGAGGAATGAAAACACCTTTTCAGAATTAACATGCATGCAGCATGCAGCATACTTTTTAATTATTCAGTAATTCGGCATATGTATTATTCAGAAAATGTACTTATTCCCCTTTACTGTATACATTTCTCCATATCTTTATACGCTGGGGTCAGTAGGCTCTACCGTGCACCTCTAAACTTTATTCATGGGAACCATAATTTATTAAGCAGCAACCTAGTTAAATAATTATATAATCTAGGGTTTGCTATATGTCAAGAATTTACTCACATGTGCACCAACAACCAGGTTCCATGTAGTTACTGACGCAGCGTCAACCGTAATATTGGGATATCCATAACGGGCTAACCTGGTTTCTATAGTCTCAATAATACAAGCATTATCATTGAGTGCAGTACCATCAGAGCTGTAAAATAATGTATAATAAAGTGTGACTGAAAGAGGAAAAGTGGTATTTACTTGTCCTTTTTCTATTCTCAAAAATACAATAATCACTTTCTATTGGATTGATATCCGGGCTGTGACATAAATCATGATAGAAACACGAGCATTGGTATCTACGTTGATTTAGTTTTTTCGCAAGGACATTGTCTTTAAGGCTTGACCTGGCATTCCTCACTATCCACCACCTTTCGTCGATTCCGCTGATTGTATGAATAAATTGCTTAGCAACATATTCTACACACGCTATAAAATATCAATTCTGCCGCAATACCCAGTGGAGTGTGTCGCAAGTTCTAAAGATAGAAGTTGTGAGCAACATTTTGTCAAAAGTATATATATTTATTTTGAATATTCTCTTTTTAATTTTGTTATCATTGTTTGTTTTCTTCATGTTTTCATTTTTTGTATTATTTTATTTCATATCCAGTCTATATTTATTCATTCTTCAACCATTTCTGTATATCCAACAAAGTAATTCACACTAGCTGGCTGTGTCAGTACTGCTGTCTATTCTGGCTGTGTCTGTTGTGTATTCATCTAAATAGATGACAACTTCTTGCAGCTTGTGCCGATACTATTTTCTAAAATCCCATATCTTCCAAATATATGTATGCAAAACATCTGCGGTGCAGCTCGAACCCACGACCCTAATATCGGTATAACTGTAATTATATCACTGAGCTACTAATGCTTGTATTACATTGAAACTCGTGTAATATAATAGAATAATTTTACAGTGGCACCTTCTTCAAGTGTGTGTTCGGAACGATAAGAATTGCTTACGGCAAAAAGGCGGAATATGCATAAAGTGCCAGGCGAACCGTTACGGACATGCATCACTTCAATCCCTATTCGATTACCATATGGGTTGTAAATACATGGATACTAAATTGTAATAGAATGAAAAGTGATATCTACTTTGACTCTTCTGGGATACGATAAACTTGTCTTAAGCGACCATTAAAAACGAAGTCTAATCATGGGTCTCTAAACCAGGTATACACATACATATATAAGACAGAGATATTCTATGTATTATCATGTATGTTTATTCACGCAACTATTAGAATATTCTATGTCTAATCACCCAACTGTTAGATAGATTGTATGTCTAATAACCCGACAATATCTAATCACCTAAATGTTAAACATATTATATAGCTAACCAACGAACTGTAAGACATATTCTTTGTTTAACCGTACCAGTGTCATGTTTATCCTGTTTCATATAGCCCAACTGTTAGACCGGCTCTGTGTCGAATTGCCCAACTAGTAGGCAATCTTTGAGTCTAATTATTAGACTGGTAAACAGAGTTTGCGTGTTAGACATAGTTTGTTCTTAATCGTCCTACTGTAAGACCGGTTTTACTTGTAATCGTCCGACTGTAAGACCGGTTTTACTTGTAATCGTCCGACTGTAAGACCTGTTTTACTTGTAATCGTCCGACTGTAAGATCGGTTTTACTTGTAATCGTCCGACTGTAAGACCGGTTTTACTTGTAATCGTCCGACTGTAAGACCGGTTTTGTTAGACATATTCTGTTCCTAAGACCGGTTCTATATTTAATCACTTCACCATTAGGCAGGTTCCGCGACTAATCGTTCGATTGTTACTTAATTAATTTGCCTAATTGCCCGACCTTTAGACAACTATGTCAATGTAAAAGCCAAAAGGCTGTCGAAGAAGCTTTTCGAAAAGGCTCTCGAAGAAGTTTTTCTACCACAAAAGGCAATCGCTCGCTTCATGCCTAGTGACAATACTACTGTCATTCGGCATGAAGCGAGCGATTGTTTTTTTCCAATTACTCTGCTAACTGCAATAGTCGGCGAATTTACAACATCTAACCAAAGCTTTTAGACTGTTTGTTCATAGCTTCTCAAAAGCTAGTCCCAAGGTTATAAGACCTCTGAGTCTGGGATCAATCTCATGTATCAAATAATTATTAGGATCCATGCTTATAACACTTTTTAGTTGAGTCTGAGTTTGTTCTCAAGCTTTTGCTTGGTAAGATTTGGGTTCTCAAGCTTTTGGTTGGTTAACTTGAGAACGAACTCAGACTCAACTAAGTTTTATAAGCATCGACCCTGATGCTTGAGAATTATCTCAGACTAAAACAAAGAAACCTTCAGGGCCTAGTATCATTACACTTTATCATGAATCCTTGGTCCATACTTTTTTAAAGTTTTAAGTAGACAAAACTGAATATATCCAAATTTAAACAAACATTATTGTTTTCACATCGAGGTAACGGTTCTGCCTTCCCCCCACACAGCCACTTTTACACGCCTTTGCAAATAAAGTAGACCAAGAAAATGTAGTTCCGGCAGTAGGTCCCTGATAAGTGTCTGTTCTGTTTGCATATAGAATTATAAAATACCTGTATAAATATTATACATACATCGACTTCCTATGTACGTTTGCTAGAATAATAAACCAGATAATAGATATCCATGATATTATTATTTATCATATATATATGATATATCAAAACTTATTTTATACATGAATATTAAACAGGAACTGGGTTAACAAGCTTCCGTAGTATCATTAGTTTTGCGAATAAGGGTTATGTAAGGATAGGATCATACCTTAAAGCTGTTCCCCTGTCCACAGTCTCTGTTACTACACTTGCAGAATCGTAGGACACCTTATACAAAGATGCTATGATGTACTCACCCGTAGACAGATCTGTGAAAAGAAAACCATTCTAAACTTGGTTTAATCTTTTTCTTCATGCAGACGACTTTTGACACCTTTACAAAGTGCATCAAGATGTCATATAGAACGTTTGGGCGCTGTGAAGACTAAATCAACCTATCTTTTTTGTTTAACACATGTGTGCCCTTTGTATCTTATACGAGCATATATGTCATGAGGCAGAGCCCCAATATGTTGCCACTGAAAGCATCTGAGGGCAATAATGCCATCCATGATTTTGGCAAGATATAGGTGTCTAGAATAAGGAAGTATGTGAAAACTGAGTCAATGGTCGGGTGTTGTATCATTATCACCAAGTTTAACCCTAAGCTAAAATTAATTTCCTAAGTCTAGCCTTAAAGCGTAAACAACATTAAATTTCATTTTAATTGCCGTAACTGGTTGCACTCTGAACTTACACAATGTTTAATTCATATTGTTACAGTAAACCCCCACTAATGCGACCACTTAATAAACGGACACTGGCGTCGTTTAAAGCAGGTGGTTGCTTAATCCAGGACGAAAGTTATGCAGAAAGCTCATATAGGAGCTTTCTACATAACGTTCGTCTCTCATTAAGCTATAATCTGCCTCTGCTACCCAGAATCATGCCCATTTTTGTGTTCGCATTAGAGGGATTTTATTTTATTGATAATAAATGCATTGAATGTAAAGGTTTGCCCATATGCATATTCAAGCATGTTTACATTTTAAAGTTTTGCATACCTTTATCATCTTAATTACTAGACTAAAAACGACAGACTTGCGGTCACAATAATGATGCCACTCAATTGACGCCAGGCAAGAACTCTTAGATGTATTTTTATGCTTTTTGAAATTCCCATACAGATTATATGTGCCCAAACTGTCATATCGTAAGCGTTATCCATATGGATGTTCACAAGCATTCCATTATTATTGTATATAAGTTTTATAATTAACGATCTAATATATGACGAGAATATTTGTTTTGGCCAAATCATGTCCCTTTGAAACTTGTAACAGGTAAAATAATACCCAATCAAATGTCTTCAAATCTAGCCTGTTGGAATCTTATACATTTATTTTTTCATCATTCGCATTATAACTAGATTTTTGTTATTACAACACGCGTCATTGGCTATTGGTACATGTTACTGTCAGCAGTTCAGTTACCCCAGTCGGTATGACATTCGTTTCGTGCATGAATTTGTGAGTTTGGTTCCTCGTCAGGTCATGCCGAATAATTCCAAAGAGGCCTGGTTGGCTCAATGTCAGATAAATGTTTCTGGTTAGTGTTTATTACAATTTTACACCATACGTTATCCGTTCTATACACTGAGCATGCTAAGGTATTAAGGAACTCTTAGAGTATGTAACCAATTATGTAAACACGTGCATTTACTAGCACATGATGGCAAAGTACAGACTTAAATGTCAAACCTACCAAAACAAAAATGGCAAGAACTTAATAATCTTTCCTCGGATAGAGTTCATCCTATGGACTGTAAAGATATATGTGCTGGTTAATTGCAGAACGGATGACTAGTGTAAACTGTGCCCAAGTAGTGGTGCTGCAATAGTACATACGATTGATGAAAAGGTAGTAAAGTCAAGCAGAAAATGTCACACGCAAGTCGCAACCACCACAAAGAGTAGTATAGGGAGTGGGGTTATGACGCACCTCTTTTAACCTGTTTTAGAATGATCTAAGGCTTACACAATAGAATAAAAATAATCACATTACTAACGCCCCTTTTTAACCTGTTTTAGAATGATCGTAGGCTTATATATCACCAACTCATCATTTACACGGGAGCCAAAAATATTATATCATAAGCCCCCAATGCTTCATCAGTTCCGCCACCCACCCCTGGGCGGGACTGATCGTTTTCTGATAGAAGACGTTGGTTTTAAGTAATAAATAAACACTCTATACACGGTGTTATATTTGTCTAAATAGACGTACTAATTTGGGGGTTAAGTTAAAAAATACACACACTATTAGAGATATGTGTTAAACTGGACCAAATGATAACTAGCTCGGGTGTAGTATTCTATTTACAGCAAGCGGGGGAATACCTCTTCCCTATATGCGATATTTTAAACAAATGGTTTGCTTATTATATGAAAAAGGGTATTAAAGAATAATTGCCCATAGCTCCTTGTGGGTTCAAGGAACCCCTGTCATAAGGTACATGTATGTCAATATGGTTATAGCGCAATTTACCCAGCTCAGCTCCACAAAAAGCGAAAAAACAAATCCTTATCCCTGCCGTGTTTCAGTAAGGGAACACAATATATCTGCATCTTTCTGCATTGTTTTCGGCCAGCGTTGAGCTACCGCCTGGCATACAGAACCATAACTGGACCTCTTTTTAATGACCGCTTAAGACGGGTTCTATTGTACAGGTACTAGAATGGAAGTTGAGTACTAAGTTTTATGATGTAGGATTTTTAGGTTTACTGCTTGTTATTTTTTAACCAAATGCCGTGTAGCTTCATTTTTTGAAACAATGGTTCTCTAATTTCGCGGACATGGCAAGCAGTTGGATCCTGATGAGACGCCACAATACGTGCCGTCTCATCCTAATCGAAACCGTTTGAAGTAAATGTCGGTGCTGACGCTCTTCGATTACAGTAATAATTATAACGGTTGTACCTTTGTAAAGCTTTAGGACAGGTCTTTGGTAAATTTGTATTGGTGCAGCTTTGACTATAGGCTTAGCTATTTCAACCTTTTATCAAAATTAAGAAATTATTAAGTCATTATGCATTATTGCCCAGATATCTGTCGGGTCTTTTTGCTGCCGACGTCGATTAGTATGGACCAAGATAAAACGTCAGGTAACTCGGCGTTATATTAGGATCCAAACAGTTTGTTTTGTGGTTTTAGCAGACGACAAAATATGACAGCGGGAGAGTCAAAGCCGCGCTTGTGATAAGTTTGCCACACGATGGTAATGGATACATTAATTGAACGTGAAAGTTCAGTTTTAGATATTTCATGAGGAGGGTTACTTTTTAGTCTCTTTTGTTTATCTGAATGTCTTGGAAAACTCACAGGCTTGCCAATATCAAGATTGCTGAAAACTAGTTTTTAGGAAGGTGGCATATGAATATTACTGGTGGCTTGATGTAAGTCAAAAGTCACACTTTTGACTGTTCATAATAATTAGACATGGATGTCTATGAGATAATAATTTATTCACATGTCGACTTTTGAAAGGTACATCGAGTCACGTGATGTTCTAACTTGTAGGTCACAGCTGTGTGTATAAGCCACATTGGTTGTTATCTATTCTATTTTCCCCGTAACCTGTGCCTGCTGCTCAAAATTTAATTTCCTTTGTGTTAGGGTATGGCTAGAGTTACTAGGCTGAACCAGATCGTATTGATCCAAGATTTGTATAAGATTGTTTTTGTATATCTTATTCGTTAGGCAATGGGCTACTGGTACTGAGAGGTTATTATATGCTATACTTTTATAGTAGCATGACCTCAATTGTTTCTAAATCATCACATAAATTGATGTCCATATTAGTTTAGGAACCTTTTTAGGATACTATGTGTTCAATTGTTGAACAGTGTGTTTTTCTGTTTCTCTTATTCCGTTTTTGTTTCATCTCTCCATGCTGCGCGCTATGTCTGGGTGTCACTGCACTTGCACTACTTTTTTACCTAGGTAAACAGTGGTCGCTCTCCACATATAACGACGTAACTCTCTATCCGAATAGGTAATGATTTAATCTCGTGGAGAGCGGTCGTTTGATTACATAACAGCAGGGGTCAAATGTGTTGTAAAATAATTATACAGGTATTGCTTTAAATTATCAGCAGTTGTGCTCGATAACGCTGTAGTCGTGCTACACTGGTTTCGTTCAGTGGTTAAATCATCATTGAACGACGTGTTCAAACGTTTAAGCCATTTGGATCTTAGGTTAACAGCCATGATATTGACTGCTTACTTTATGATTTTATCAAAACATTTAATTGAGAGTCGGACAGTTACTTACATTAGCGCAAAGGAATTATGTCTCCCCCCCATATTTATATGGGGAGACATATTGTCTGTATGTCTGTCTGTCTGTCCGTCTGTCTGTCTGTATGTCCGTCTGTCCGTCTCACTTTTTGTCCGGACAATAACTTCAATATGCCTGATGGCAGTTGATTGAAACTTAATATATGGAAAGAGCATAATGAGTGGAAGTGTCATGCACAAGGTCCATAACTCTGACGTTACTGCGACAAGGCATTTTTCAACCAGAATTTTATGGGGATGTTATCTACAAACTTAGGAAAATTCGGGGTCATATCCATTTTCATGATTTGTTTATAAAACGCATTAAAACATTTAAAAAGAAAGGTTATGATCCTATTATATTGCAACGCACTGCATGTTTGGTTATCGACCCTTTTACAGTCGGTAGCTACGCTTCCATCTTTGCTTGCGCGATGACAGGCCGAGGGTAGTAATCCATGATGGTATACTCTTAAACTTGGATACAGGATAAGCTTACCATACTCATGTATTACTTTTTCCCTGTCGTGCCCTTAACGGCTTACCTGCAGGTGCTCTGACTTCAGCAGAGCCATTGAGTACATATTTGACGGATTGTCACAGTTATTATGCTATGTTTTACATGTTGTCCTGTGTTCACCGTCGTCTATGTTGTGGGTAAGTCCAGCGGGGATACCTTTACTTACAATATTTGTAAAGCTAGGGTGACTTTGAGAGAAGTGTGAGGTTAGGACGTCCGTAAACCAGTTTAAACCCCCAGTGGTGTTTTTGCTACTGACCATGCCAAGGCGGTACTCTCTTTGTCACCCTTCCTTTTGTTTGCCTTGCGTCTTTGTGCTTGTGATTTTGTTCATGTGTGGAACGTTTGTCTCTGGTTCTTGTGTGTATTGTGGTTGTGTGTGTGTGTGTGTGTGTGTGTGTTTGTCATGCTGTCTATCGGTGTTTTGGTGGTGGTTGCGTCTTGTATGTGGCTTTGCCTGCTTGACTTTACTATTTTTCAATTCAATCATATAGGAGTTATTGCCCCTTGTAAAAAAATAAACACTTTTTTGTCCGGACGATAACTTCAATATGCCTGATGCCATTTGATTGAAACTTCATATATGGAAAGATCATGACGAGAGGAAGTGTTATACACAAGGTCCATAACTCTGACTTATTGTCCTTGTATTTTTTTCTCACAATGTTTTGTCCAGACAATAACTCCTATATGGCTCATGCCATTGGATTGAATCTTCATACATGGAAATATCATGATAAGAGAAAGTGTCATGCTCAAGGTCCATAATTCTGGCTTTACTAATATATGAGTTATTGTCCTTTGTAAAAAATCCCACAATTTTTGGTCAGGATGATAACTCCTATATGGCACATGCCATTGGAGTGAAACTTCATACATGGAAAGATCATTATAAGAGAAAGTGTCATGCATAAGGCCCTTAACTCAATAAATTGAGAGTTATTGCCCCTTGTACATTTGTTTAACGCTTTCTTGTCCGGACGATAACTCCTACATGGCTTTTGCCATCGTACTGAAACTTCATTCATGGAAAGAGCATGGTGAGAGAAAGTGTCATGAACAAGGGCCATAACTCTGGCTTCAATACTTTTGGAGTTATTGCCCTTTGTTACATTTTTGTCTGATCAATAACTTCTGTATGACTGATGCTATTGGAATGACATTTCATGTACGGAAAGAGCATGATAAAAGTAAGTGTAATGCACAAGGGCCATAACTCTGGTATCAATATTTTTGGAGTTATTAGCTGTTCTCATTTTCTTCTTGAAACATGTGGTGTGGAAAGCGCATAATGAGGGGAAGTATCAATCATCAAGTCCATAACGTTTTTAGTGATTTGTATTTACATATTGCTTTTATTAGAAAAGAGACATCCGTTTTTGTGACAAAAACCAAAACCTCTAGTTTGAAGCTAACTTAATTATAATTTGTCTAAACTTACTTTGCACGTTGATTATTGAAAAGATCTTATTACTAATAGCAGGAGACATAGAATGCAATCCTGGACCTGCGACTAATAAGCTCAATACTTGTTTCTCCATTTTACATCTAAATATAAGAAGCATTAGGAACAAGTTTGAATACATTAAGGATAACTTGATCGATTTTGACGTTCGTTGTTTTACAGTGACTCATTTAGCAGCAGACATTATAGACAAAGCTTTAAGACTTGATACATTTGACTGTATGTTTCGTAAAGATAATTCACAATATTCAGGGGGTTTCCTAATCTATACATCGAATAAATTTACACCTAAACGTTTGATGGAATTTGAACAATATTTGCCTGAATCTTTGTGTATTGAAATCAAAGATCGCACTCAAAGTTTCGCTATTTATACAATCTACAAACCTCTAGTATATAAAGTAGAATTCTGGAATAGATTGAATATGTTCATTGAAAAAGCATTAGACACTTTCGCAAACTTAGTTCTTGTTGGCGATATTAATGAAGACCAGCTTAATATTTCAAATAATAAATTTAGAGAGATCCTTCAAATCAACAATATGATAAATTTTATAACAGAACCGACTCGTGTAACTGATTCTAGCAGTACTCTGTTGGATCCAATAGCCATATCAAGAAACGTACAGTCTTTTAACTCAGGTATACACGATACTCCACGACACATTAGTGACCATTTCGGTACTTTTGCTTATATTAAAAGTAACATCAGTAATAACGTTTCATTTAAAAGACAGGTTTTGAATTACAAGCGTGCGGACTTTGATCTCTTAAATAACTTGAGTTTAACGACTGATTGATCATTTATATATAACAATAATGTTGATATTGCCACCGAACTCTTTACATTAAAATTTCTAGATATAGCGAAACAATGTATCCCGACAAATTACGTAACAATTCGCCCAACTGATAAACCCTGGTATAAATCTAAAATTCGTAGAATTTCCAGACAAAGGGATAGACAGAAGCATTCGGCAATAAAAAGTGGGAACGTTTCAGATTGGCAAAAATATAAGTCACTACGAAATAAGGTCAACAACATGAAAAAATTTGCTAAAGATTTGTTCTTCAATACTCTTGAATGCAGAACACTTCTTTTTTAAATGCGCACTATTTTCAACTCAAAGACTCGAGCTGTTCCAGAATACCTGTGATGTTCATCCCTTAAGTACGCAAACGTTATTGTAAGGTATTCCAACTTTGTTAAATGATAAAAACGAACGTCTTTTTCTCCATGTGCAAAAATACATTAAAAATACAAAAAGATTCCAAGCCAAGCACGACAATTTCAGTTTCATCTACTAACTCAGAAACAGTCTTTAAGTTGCCCTGCATTGATTTGTTTTGGTTGTGCGAGTTGTTGGGACCCTGATGTAGCGCAGCGGGTGGAGATGTGGGGAAAAAACGGAATACTCATTTATTATTTTTTATTGTTATTATTATTTTTTCGTTATTACTTGTAATGGCTGTTTTTTATCATTATTATTATTATTATTTAGATTATTATGTGTATTTTAGCTCACTCATTGTTTGTTTATATGTTCACACACGAATATCTGCTTTCAATGGGAAGGGCCGTTTCTAATGTTGCAATAACTTGTGGTCCAACCCTTTTGCTATTGCTTTATATTTATTATGAACATGTAACATTGTAAGTGTGTAACAAGCAAGCAATATAAACTGAACTCAACAATAAATGCCTAGATTATGTAGTGCTGAATGCGGGTTGTGTTGCAATGTTTGCTCTCGGGGGATCATCCCCTTTCAGAATTTATAATCTCACAACAGGTGTTAAGTGCTTGTGTGGCGGCCGTAAAACGTCGCCCCGTACTTCATTCTCAGTATTGTTATACCTTCTGATCCTTCGAGATCATGAATTTCAGTATTTCTTGTTTTGAAAATTGAATACCGCTTAAGCCGGTGCTAGGGGGCGTGAGCAGTGTTGCACTTTCAATTACTGTTCATGAACAGACTCAATAAAACCGAGTCTACAATTTTCTCTTTTTGTGTTGCAATTTTTTCTCTCGGGGGATCATCCCCTTTCAGAATTTACATGGGGGTAATGAACTATTTATATAGTGCAGAGGATAAGACCACGGCAAAATCATCTCTTATTAATGCAAGAACTTCTTGAATACGCACAAAGGTCGCGTTAAACCCAAATCTTTATTGGTGTATAACCCTTTTATACAATAAAATAATTTACTTTTGCACGCCTATTTAGAGAAACTCGCTATTAATAGTATATGGCAATATACGCAGAAAAAATCACAAGCGTTGAGAGAAGAATACCATGGATAAACAGATGTGAGGCCTCCATATCCGGGGTCTAGAACGGCTCTTGAAGAAGTGCAAACAATACAAAATTTCAAAGCAACGGGGGAAATTCCGCAAATAACCCGAGAACCAACACCCACTTATTGTGAGAGAGCGACGGCGTTTATGGTGAGTTTAAATGAGAAATATGTGAGCGACCGCCTTATTCACGATCTTTAGCGGTTTTTAAGGAATTACAAAAAGGCTAGAAGAAATTAGGACACCAACCCGAGAACCAATTCCCACTTATGGTGAGAGACGGAGAGCGTTGTGAGATGAATTTGAAAGAGACACCAGTGAGAGACCGCACTATCCGTGAAGAAAGTGGCTTCTCTGGAGTTACAAGAAAATCCTAATCAAAATCATTAAAATTTAAAAAATCACCAACCCCCCATAGCGTTCGGAAATTACGTACGTAGTTGGAGAGTAAAAGTACCAGTAGGACATATAGATTTGGCAGCATTTTTTTAAGACGCTAACATAGAAAGCATTAACCCAGTGTAACCCGCTATAACATTATTTTAACCAGAGATTTGTTTTCATTCTCAGTGTTGTTATACCTTCTAATCCTTCGAGATCATGGATTTCAGTACTTCTTGTTCTGAAAATTGAATACCGCTTAAGCCGGTGCTAGTGTTGCACTTTCAATTACTGCTCATGAACAGACTCAATAAAACCGAGTCTGCAATTTTCTCTTTTTGGGTTGCAAATTTTGCTTTCGAGGGATCACCACCCTTCAGAATTTTGTCAATAAAAAACGGATGTCTCCCCCTCCCATCCTCTTTCAAATACACAAGTGTAATGTCTAACTCCAAACTTATCAGGGTCTGATTTTAAGTCAATAACTCCAACATTATCAGGGGAGACAATTCAAGAATCCCGGGTACACGACAACACGTGCTGGTCAACATTCCTGGGAAGTTTAGTGACTCTAGTACTAATGTTTTCAGAGATACACATGAAACAAAGTAAAGTTTCTCTTATTTTAAGCCATAAGGGGCAGTAACTCCAAGGTTATCCGGGGAGACAATTAAAATACACAGATGCACAACAACTCATGCTGGTGAACATTCCTGTGAAGTTTGGTGATCTAGCCCTACTGGTTTCAGAGATACATGCAGCACAAAATTTCTCTAATTTTAAGTTATCATATCAGGGGCAATAACTCATGAATTATCAGGGGGAGAAAATTAAAAAAACAGGTGCACAAAAACTCATGCTGGTCAATTATCCTGTGAAGTTTGGTGACTCTAGCCCTAGTGGTTTTAAAGATATGCATGACACAAATTTTCTCTAATTTTAAGTAATCATATCAGGGGCAATAACTCCATAGTTATCAAGGGGAGACAATTCCAAAAGCTCAGGTGCACAACGACTTATGCTGGTCAACATTCCTGTGAAGTTTGGTGACTCTAGCCCTAGTGGTTTCAGAGATATGCACGAAACTAAGTAAAGTTTGTTCATATCAGTGGCAATAATTCAAGAATTATGAGGGGGAGACAATTCAAACAAGAGGGCCATGATGGCCCTAAATCGCTCACCTGGTTACTATAGACATATGCATACACTGTAATTCTATGTAAAAATAAGTAAGCTTCAGATTGGGGCCAATATGAAACCAAGGGCCATAATTTTAGGCCTTGAGTTTCAAATTTGAACAATCTAAATAAAGGAACATTAGAAGATGCTTCATATAAGTTTCAAAGTTCCGGGCCTTACAATTTCACAGTAGATTTTAAAGATTTTCCTATGAAAAACTGATAAGCCAGGGGCGGGGCCATTTTGGTCCAGGGTTCATATTTTGAACAATTTTGGTAGAAAACCATTAGATGATAATAAATACTAAATTTCAAAGGTCTAGGCCTTACAGTTTAGGAGAAGATTTTTAAAGATTTTCCTATGAAAAACTGATAAGCCAGGGGCCGGGGCCATTTTTGGTCTGGGGTGTCAAAGTTTGAACAATCTTTGTAGAGGACAATTAGATCATGCTACATACCAAATATCAAAGGTCTAGGCCTTACGGTTTCAGAGAAGAAGCTTTTTATGAAAAACTGATAAGCCCCCAGGCGGGACATTTTGGTCAAGGGGTCATAATTTGAACAGTCTTTGTAGAGGACCAATAGATGATGCTACATACCAAATAGCAAATGTCTAGGCCTTACGGTTACAGAGAAGATGATTTTTAAAGATTTTCCTATGAAAAACCGATAAGCCCCGGGGCGGGCCATATTTGGTCCAGGGGTCATAATTTAAACAATCTTTGTAGAGGAACATTAGATAATGCTACATACCAAATATCAAAGGTCTAGGCCTTATAGTTTCAGAGAAGAAGAGTTTTAAATATTTTCCTATGAAAAGCTGATAAGCCCCAGGGCGGGGCAATTTTTGGTATGGGGGTCATAATTTGAACAATCTTTGTAGAGGACCATTAGATGATGCTACATACTAAATACCAAAGGTCTAGGCCTTACAGTTTCAGAGAAGAAGATTTTTAAAGATTTTCCTATGAGAAACTGATAAGCCCCGGGGCGGGGCCATTTTTGGTCCAGGGGTCATAATTTGAGCAATCTTTGTAGAGGACCATTAGATAATGCTACATACAAACTATTAAATGTCTAGGCCTTACGGTTTCAGAGAAGAAGATTTTTAAAGTTTTCCTATGAAAAACTGATAAACCCCGGGGCGGGGCTATTTTTGGCCCGGGGTCATAATTTGAACAATCTTGGTAGAGGACCATTAGATGATGCTACATACTAAATACCAAAGGTCTAGGCCTTATGGTTTCTGAGAAGAAGATTTTTAAAGATTTTCCTATGAAAAATTGATAAGCCCTTTGGCGAGGCCATTATTGGTCCGGGGGTCATAATTTGAACAATCTTGGTAGAGGACCATTAGATGATGCTACATAATAAATACCAAAGGTCTAGGCCTTACGGTTTCTGAGGAGAAGAATTTTAAAGATTTTCCTATTAAAAACTGATAAGCCCCGGGGCGGGGCCATTTTTGGTCCGGGGGTCATAAATTGAATAATCTTTGTAGAAGACCATTAGATAATGCTACATACCAAATATCAAAGGTCTAGGCCTTACGGTTTTAGAGTAGAAGATTTTTAAAGATTTTCCTAAGAAAAACTGATAAGGCCCAGGGCGGGGCCATTATTGGTCCGGGGGACATAATTTGAACAATCCTTGTAGAGGACCGTTAGATGATTCTACGTACCAAATATCAAAGCTCTAGGCTTTGTGGTTTCAGAGAAGAAGATGTTTAAGTAAATTGTTGACGACGCACGACGCACATACGCACATACGCACGACGCACGACGACGGACGCCGGACACTGCCCCCTCACAATTACCTGAGCTTAAAATATAGGTGCACAACAACTCATGCTAGTGAACATTCCTGTGATGGACTCTAGTACTAGCGATTTCAGAAATACACGCGACATAAAGTTTTTCTATTTTTAAGTCATCAGGGTCAATAACTTCGAAGTTATCAGGGGAGACAATTCAAAAACCCCAGGTGCACAACAACTCGTGCTGGTATACATACTTGTGAAGTTTGGTGACTCTAACCCAACTGGTTTCAGAGATACGCGCGACACTAGTTTGTGAGGGACAGACAGACGGACGGACGGAAGGACAGACAGACAACTCTGGCAAAAACAATATATCTCCCCATAAATGGGGGAGACATAATTCTGTTCAGTACAGATCAATTGTTGGCAGTTGATTTCATAATTTAAAACAGTCACTAAAGTAAGTTCGAACACTTTCCATTGTTCATTTGGTGTTTAACTTCTTGCCAACGGCCAGTCCATCTCTACAGATCCCCTCCATTGTTACCAGGGAGTCCCCTACGGTCGTCATACTCCTCCGTTTGGCTGCCAGCCTCTCTTTGTGAATTGGTCTGTATGGGAAAGTGCCTCTGGGATCTTTTTTGCCTGCCTGGACCCAGTGACACCTCCCTCTATCTTATCGTACTTTGTTACGTCTCCCCTTTGTTGCGTTAAGCAATTAGGGAAATTACACGTTCATGAATCGTTAATAAATCATTTAAAATGCCCTATGTTTAATAATTTTACTCATGAGAAACACATCCTTGCCCGGACAATCGATATTTTCCAGGATAAACTCCATTGTAAGGCAATTATATATTGACCTATGCATCAGGTATGACTGTTCAAACTGACCAATTAGATACAATATCCAATATTCTTTGTGTTACGATTTATAACACCATCACTGATGACGTTGTCCGTATGTTCCCAAAGAACGTCTTATCTCTCTATGATTTAATTTATCAAAGACATGATTATGAATTTTCTTTAATCATTATATTTTCCTTTAGTTTAAATTTAATTCCCTAAATTCAAAACTCGTGTTTTGCTGCAAATAATCCCAATAAAAAGTATAAGAATCACAGTCTGGAACAACATATCCTGGTCCGGACAGACAAAACAATTTCCAGGATAAGTTCCATTACAGGTCAAGTTTAAATTAAACTGCTTAGACATCATGCTTAACGTATATGCTGAACAATTCATTGGACCCAAACATTCCATTGTACTACAGTAATACGCCCACACATAGATGATGTCGCCCATATGTTAATCCAAGCTGCGTGACCCTTTCAATCCTAATCAGGAGTATAAATTATGCTTATAAATAAGTACTGAGTGAGACAGAACTTTGCCAACTTTAAGCGTACATACAAAAAGGCGGAAATTGAGGGATAGAAAGAGGAAATATATGCAATTCTCATTGTATAAACCCCAAGCGCGTATTTGAAAGTAGAATGAAGACGTGAATATTCACTGTTTACTGAAGTATAAACAAATTTTAGCATAAGTAAACATAATTATTCATATACACTTGCAGCAGTTCAAACAATGTTGATGTAATGAGCCTCAGTTTTTACATTTAACAAGGCTTACTTATGTGTAAGTTTAAACTGCTTAAGCAAGTTTAAAACACAAAAGTTTTATTTACTACACTGTTACCGCGCAGGATACAGAAAATACAACAGTTTGACAGTTGTATTTAAACTAAGTATATAACTAAAGGTCTTTTGAACACGACATATCAGGAAAATATGTTCATGTTTCCCCAAACTGGTTTTTCAGCCTGTAAGTGAACCGATTGATCATGTGACCCAACACTCAATCCAGTTCGAGTTTAGAACAAAAAGTGGTGATAAAGTCTGACTGGAATTTAATTGATTAGAGTCAGCAGAATTTGCATGTACAGCTAGAGCACAGGGTCTGACAGGCAAAGTTTTGCCTTCGTCAGAGACCGAAGAATTTTGGAAAGGCAAATATTTGCCTTTGTCAGTATCTGAAGAACTTTGGTTGGCCATTATTGCATGGACTTAAATGAGAACTGGAGCAAACGCAATCTGTGCAATCAGGCCAGTCTCCCCTCTTGTATTTACGTTTCTTGACAGGAATGCGAGACACAGAATCAGCATTAGAATGATGACTACCCTTTCTATACTGAATTTTAAAATCATATGTATCTAAGATGGTCAGCCATCTGGCTAACATGCCTTCTGGATCTTTAAAGAATTTTAGCCAGGTCAGTGATTTTCTACCCCAACGATAGTGTGTGAAATTGCGAATGAACGTAACTACTGCTAGAAGCTCGATAAATGTCGTGCAATACCGCTGTTGTGGCTTATTTAGCGATTTGCTTGCATAAGCAATGACCCTTTCCTTTCGTATTTTGCACCTGAGATAGAACAGATCAAATACCAGTTTGACCCCCATCTGTTTCTATAATGAACATTCCATCTCTATCTGGGAGGCCAAAAATTTGAGATGTCGTTAGGATAATGTTGAGTTTATCAAAACTAGCCTGGTAAGCTTCATCCCAAATAAAAATGAGTGAGTTGTTACAGAGGAAAACTGATCTTAGCAAATTATGGAACATATCTCCTGTAATAATTGAGCAAACATAACAAAGTCTTTACCTCAATTTTATTTTGAAGTATTGGCCAGTTAAGAATGGCCTCCACCTTTGACAGATCACAAGAGATGCCCTTTTCGGAGACTATATGTCCTAAATATTTGACCTGCTCCTTAAACAAATGACATTTCTTTGGCTTTGACGTAAGATTAGTATTCCAGAAATGATCAAAGAATTGTCTTAAATTCCCAATTCCACTGCATACCCCTTAAAACAAGCTCTATGAGACGTTCAAATGTTGCCGGAGGGTTGCAGGGCCAAAAACTCATGACCTTGAAATGATAGATCCCAACATGATAGTTAAATGCAGTAAGGTGTTTATCTTTGTCAGCCATCTTTACTTGCCAGTATCCGCTAGCGAAATCTAGAGTTCAGAAATACTTAGCACCAGCCAGTGTGTCTAAAGCTTCCCCTAATCTAGGTAAAGGATAAGCATCCTTTTTGGTAACTGAGTTAAATATATACACAAAATATTATAGATTTGTCAGGTTTTTAACTAGAACTATTAGAGAAGCCCAAGAGTTAGGTTCATTTTCTGAATTTCATTCTCTACTACTTCTCTCTGCGCAAGTGGCACTTTTCTAGCTTGAAGCTTAAAACTCACAGAATTACCTGCATCTACTAGTGTGTTCAACTAAGTTAGTCTGACTAACCTTTCCAGTCTCATCAACAAGAATATCTTGATATTTAAGAAGCATTAACTGGATCTGTTTGAACTTGACCTAACGATTCTGCAGATGCATTCAAAAGAGGTTGCAAAGTAGAAGGCAATGTGTCTTCTGGGATGTGGCTAGAATCTGCTTGTGACATACTGGTACTAGACATATTGACACATTCTGTTGTTTTAAATACAACCGACTTTGAAGTCGGAGTTTCATCTGAATCAACAGAACTAAAACTTGGAACTTGCTGAATGCTTACTATACTTACGTTCCGGTCGAGCTTAACATTTGTATCTGTTGTATTTGTCAAAGACATATGAATATTTTTTTTGGTGGTATATATCATTGCTCTGGCCATCAGCAAGCATTTTCTAGACACACGTTTATATGGTTCAGCAACACCAGCATGGTCTGAAAACAGTCCATCATTTTTTGCTGTTGTGATTTCTAACTCTGCTTGGATTGAAACATTATTTTCTAACCTGATCCTAGCTAATGTGTTACTCTCCTGCCTCATGAGTTTAATATTATGTTCCCCAACTTGCATGCAAACTTAACATTAACATCAAAATCCTCCAGAAAGTAATTCCCCTGGCCCAAAACAACACCAACACCATCCAAATCAGCCACTATGAAGTTTTATAAAAATAGCTGATTATCAAGTTCAAAGTCTAAAGCTAGTTGTCAAAAAACCTTAATACTGCTCCCATTTGCAGCGTTTAAGGTATGTGATACCTTTGCAAATTTGTCTAAAATATCCCAAGTTTCTGTGTAACCTCAGCGGATATGACGCATGTTGCAGAACAAGAGTCAATTAATGCCTGAAAACAGAAGTTACCTATGACCATTTTTGCAAAACAAACAAGATACTTTCCTAATAGCACTTAGTACGATGTTTAGCTGCCCATATACAGGAGTTGAAACAATGGCTGAGCTATCGGGTACAAGGTCAGTCCGACCTAGTTTCCTAGACCTAGACTGATTTTGTGGACATTTGGTTGCAATGTGATCCTTCGCATGGTATTTAAAACATTCTATGGTTTTAACTTATCACAATCTGATCTGTTTGACCTATCGCTGCTGTTTGACCTATTTCTGGAAATGCTTTTAACATGTTTGAGTCAGTTTTTCCAGTAAAGTTGCTATTTCTCTTAAAGACCTGTCACAGGAATCCGAATTCCTTTTGTTAGTAGAATTCATGGCATTCAATTGAGAATAGTATACCCTGAGAACCCTCAAAAGCCTCAAATTCTACAGCAAGGGCAATAGCTGAATCTATTGTTTTAGGGTGGCGGAATTGAACATGAATGCGTATTTCGGTGCGTGCAAGGCCATTTATAAATTGCTCAATTAGATTTCCCATGATAGGCTTGTAAACATAGCCTTTGCAGGACATAGCCAAAATCAGAAGCAGAATCTGCTGACGCCTATTTCTGAATTCACAGCGGAAAGTTGTTTCACGCTCTGCAGGATTGAACCTTCTACCTAAAGTATCAACAAAATATCTGTACCTATACATTTGATTTGAGAGGAAGTCACTAAGCATTCTTTTGTGCAGGACCCCTTAAACAAGCTGTTGGGATTTCCCTTCCTCATTCCAATGAGCTACATTTTCAAAGAGAATTAAGTAGTCACGCCAGTCAGTTGTTTTTCCATAAAAATGTCTGGATATTTTGCCTTATGGTATAAAGTTCGATTAAATGACTCAAAGTGTAATGGCCTATTGTTATTGTGCATTGAAGGCATTTGTGTGCGATGTGAGTATTTCTCAGGTATGTGATTTGAACGCATAATAGTTGTATAATGAGGCTGAGTCGCGGACCTGTTGCTTGACTGTCCGTAATGAATGTAACTGGGGTATTTTGTTTGGATATGGCGTGACTGTACATCTGGTAAAAAGCTTGACCGATCACAAGGTATATAGCTTGATTGTTGAAATTAATTACCTAAGGCTTGATACCCAAAAGTCAGCTGTATTCAGGATGTAACTGTTTATCAAAGTAACTCGGTTTGATCAAAAGTGAGTCAGTAGATAGAGGTTGCCTGTCTCCGTTGTTGTACAAGGGTCTGTTTTCATTTGGATGTGCACTATAGGATGTAGATTGACCATTTGTAGAAAAAAATATTTTGTCAGTGACCGAAGAGCCAAACCCATTTTGAAAAGACCCCTCATGTAGATCCCCCATCCTCTTACACAAGTGAGACACTCTAGTTTTTGTTTGACCCAATATTTTGTTTTAACTCATTTTGAGACGACCCCTGTGCTAAATTGAGGTCTATGTTTGTTTTCTGTAACAGGATACACACTGAAGTTACTTTGAGTCTGTCCCTGTATATTAAAACTTGAAAGTTCGTGTTCATTTTGAGATTATCCCTGTTTACTCAGTTTTGACAGTTCAAGTCTATTTTGAGAGGACCCCTGCTGTGTAAAAGCATGCATTGAATGACGATCAGTTGGGTAGCCCTGATGTGTACTGCAATCCACATGTGTAGTGTGTTTACCTGTATTTGAATTTGAAAGTTAAGTTGTATGAAACCTATTTGGTAACGACAAGTATTCTGCAGTTTCATTGTCATACAGGGTTAGCACCAGTAATATGTGTGGAAAATGTAACCTTCTTTTCCCATTCCATTAGGACATCCCAAGCTAGAGACTGAGGTATTTAGCCATTTAATTTGAAAGGTAAATTAACATCAAGTACAAAGCCAATGTCTACATGGTTGTCAATAACATTTAGTTTAACAATATAACCCCAAGGCTACAAGGTTGTCATTAGTCTTTAGTTAAACAATATAACCCCAAGTCTACATGTTTTTTACTAACTTACGTTTAAGCGGAAAACAGAAACAGAAAATACTAAGAACGGACGAGCCCAAAAAATGTAACAGACTTGCTGTTACCCAGGTTCTATTAGTAGTAAATGAAAACTAGGTATAGTCTAGGGTTTCATCTTTTATTTATGATTATTCTTACCTAGTATTTTACAACGAGAATTGCAAGGAAGAAACGTAGAGAAAGAGAGAGAGAGGGAAAGAGAGAGAGAGAGAGAGAGAGAGAGAGAGGGGGGGGGGCTTGCAGTGACAAGTAGGTAAGAGCTACCTTTGGCTGTCCTGAGCAAAAGCAATGGAACTAGAAAATGTCAGTCCTTATAAAGCTATTAAGTACACAAGGCATGAGGAATCGCATGCTGCACAAGTATATACTAGTTGCATTGATCTAATGTAATCTACACAGGTATAATATAAAGACGTGTATATGTGACACTATCGGCTAACGGGTTGAATGTAAGATAAGGATAATTGTAAAAGTGATTCCTGCTACACAACTACTAAATTGTCTATACTTTTAACCTCTTGTTTAACTACGATAAAACAACCCGAACAAATGTATTGTGACAAGACTTATAAAAATTCTGGAATAAATATCTTCTGGTCTATTAAGAACTCGTCAGAAGTCTTAAACAAACTTACAAACGAAAGGTGTCTTGCATCCACTGTAAGCACATACGGTTTTTTACTTTATACACAACCCTTCCGCATGATTTAATTGAAGATACACTTACTAACTTAATCCAGAAAGTATTTGCCCGAGAAAAACATCATTTCTGGCATGTAATAACTAACGGGGAAATGAAATATTACACCAATTTGACTTGCTCAGAAGTCTGCGAACCACTAACCTTTCTTCTGGATAACATATTTATACTTTATGGGAATAAAATATACCGTCAGGTGATTTGTATTCCTATGGGTACGAATTGTGAACACTTGGTCGCAGATTTGTTTTTGTACTGCTATGAGATTGATTTCATGCTACATTTGAATCCAGAACCATAGGTAGATGTTATAAAAGCCTTCAATGGAACTTCTCGATATTTGGATGATAGTTTAACATAGATAACCCTTTTTTCGATGCTTTGATTCCTAGAATTTACTCAAATAAACTCAAATTGAATAAAGCTTACTCTCCCGACATTTATGCATCTTTTCTTGATCTAGACCTTAAAATTGACAATTGAATGTTTTCTTCTAAAATATATGACGAAGGAGATTATTTTGATTTTAATATTGTAAATGTCCCTAATCTTGATGGAGATGTTCCCCGTGCGCCATCTTACGGGCTTATATATCTCAACTTTTTTGTTTTGCTAGAGCTTGTTCATCTGTTGACGATTTTAACAGCGAAAATCCCATTTTAACTGAAAAGCTGCTTAAGCAAGGATATAGATACCATAAACTAAGAAAAACTTTCTCTAAATTTTATTATCGAAATCTCTCACTTATTGGCAAATACAAATGTAATCTCAAGGCGCTCCTGCGACACGGTATTTCACATCCTGAATGTTATTGTGATGTGATTTTCAAACTTCGTAAGATTACTGGACATACCAATGTTCTCACTTTGTTAACACATTCGTTAAAAAGGGATATGATCCTAAAGTACTACAAACTACTACATGTCTGGTTGTCAACCCTTTTACTGTTGGCCTCTTTACATGTACGCCGACAAGAACGGTTTAGTACTCCATGAGTGCGACCTCTTCAATCTCAATCTGGAAACGGAAGGAGTTCGTAGGATATTTGTATTTCGTTTTGTCGTACCCTTTATTACCTTTCTACAGTTGCTCTATTTGCAGCTCAATCATTGAGTACACTAGCGATAGGTGGATACAGATTGTTTCACTTAAATATGTTTTCGTTTTACATGCACTTTACCAATGTATTTGCCATCGCGGTTGTTGTAGATAAGTCAGAGAGGGGCTACGTTTATTTAAACATTTTTGGTTGGGGATTGAATAAGTGTGAGGTAGGGCGACCTAAACCAGTTTAACCCCCAGTGACATTTGTCACTGACCGTTCCAAGGCGGTTCTTTCGTTTTCCCCCTAATGTTTGTTTGTTATCTCCGTGCGTCTTTTATATACATGTACATTTGCTGTTTGTCGTTGTGGTGCTGCTACTCGAGACCCATAAATCAGGTTGTCGATGGATTGGTCAAACCGCAGTGCGAGTGGATATGCCAAAGTAAGAAAAGCATAAACTCACATTTAATAATAAAAATAACTCTCAGTCCGATTTATCATTTAGGCAGAATCACTCACCAGTAACATAGAAGGTGTCGAACTAAACCCGTCAAAAATAATACTAGGAACACCTAATACCACGAGACCTATAGTTATTGTTACGTAGTAGTAGTAAACCCTAGTAGAGTATAGAGAACCAAACGCGACTGAACACTTCCTACACTCATTAGAACAGAACATAAAAGCAGTAATAGCTAAACCCAAGAACATGTTGATGAGTAAAAACAATAAGGAAAATACAAAAAGTATGCCATGTTCCAAAAACGTCTCGAGGGTGACTCTGTCCACGACCACTGTCGCGACCACTGCCACATTACTGGAAAATATCGGGGAGCGGCTCATAATGCCTGTAAGTTGAGAACAATCCCAAAACAACCGTAATTACGGTGGTCTTTCTTAATTTATGGGGATATGACTCCCATTTACTGATGCAGGCAATCTCAAAGGTGGATTGAAAATAAAATGCATTCCAAATAATACAGAAACATGTATATCTATCAGCCTCAATCAGCTCCGTTTTATAGATAGTGCTCAATTCCTTTTTTCCAGACTCGATAGACTGGCGTCAGCCAATCCTCTGGAGGCTTTAAAAGATACTACACAATATGAACCGTGCGTGGTTATGCGATCACTGTTAACGAGGAAGAGAGTCTACCCGTTAGAGTATATGGACGATTGGAATAGCTTTACTGGGAGAAATTCGCCATCACTGAAATCCTTCTACAGTACAGTAACGGAGTCAGGAATATACGAATAAGGTTATCAACATGCTCAAGAGGTATGGGATAAATTTAGTTGTAAGACGTTAGGCGACTACCTTGGCCTATATAACCGAACTGATGTCTTGCCTCTGGCTGACGCATTAAGGGAACTTTGGAAGACATGTAAGAACAAAATGGCCTCGATCTACCATATCATTATACAAGCCTATGTATATCATGGGACGCCCTACTTAAGAAAACGGGAATCGAGCTTGAAATACTTACCGATTATGACCAGCATCTCTTCATCGGAAAAGGCCTACGAAGTGCAATATCCATGTCATCCGCGGCGTGCGCAAAAGCTAATAACCCGCATGTGAAACGTTTCGCCAATACATATATAATATATATTGATACAAATAACTTATACGGATGATCGATGAGTCAATCATTACCAGTGGGACTTCCGATGGATTGAGGATTATAAGGCCAAAGATGTAACAACAATGGAAGCCGATTCAGATGAGGGTATGATTCTTGAAGTTGATCTGGAGTACCCCAAAGAGTTACATTGCGAGCAGATTTGCGTACCCACTAACTCTAGAACGGATGTTGATCAAGAATGAGTGGATGTCTGAGTACCAGAATATTTATTTGTGTTGGGATGGCGCCTACAAAGGTTGAAAAACTAGTACCCAATCTCCGAAATAATGAAAAGTATGTGCTACATTATCGAAAACTACAGCTATACCTTTCGCTTGGGATGAAATTAAAACAATACTCTATAGGGCCCTACGTTTGAAACAAAGTCCCTGGATGGAGCCTTACATTCGTATGAATACAGAACTGATAAAAAAAGCTACCAGCGACTTTGAAAAAGACCTATACAAGTGTATTGGCAACAGTGTGTTTAGGAAAACAATGGAAAACCTAAGACGCCGAATGAATGTATAACTGTTGAGGGGCTGTGAGAAAGATAAACTTCGGAAACTGATAGATATTCCATCATTTGCGAGAACCAACATATTCGATGATGACCATGTAGCTATTTAGACCCATAAGAGCAGTCTGTTTCTAATTTATATATGGGCTTGGGCCTTATCGATCTATCAAAATCCCTCATGTACGACCTTTATTATAACCAGTTAAAGAAGCGATATTGGGGTGCTGTCAATTACTCTACACCGATACCGATTGAGATATCGCCCAGAAAGCCGACTTATACGATACATCAGACTACCCATCGGACCTTCCGCTCTCTAGTACAATAAAAAAATAGTCCTGGGTAAGATGGAGGATAAGTGTGCTGGGCTGCCTCTCGACGAATACGTTGGTCTGACGCCTAAGATGTATAGTATGCTTGAATCATCGTCTGGTGCCAACATACAAAGGCTAAAGGAGTTAATACAAATAGTCGTAAAACTCATCAAACACGGGCAATATAGTCTGTATTTGAAGGTCGAATCTTCCGGCATGGTTTAAATTTACTGAGGACGGAAAAACATCGTATATATGGGCAACATAAGAATAAGCTTTCCATATCCCCATTCGACACGAATCGTTGGATTGCAAATGATGGCGTGAATAAATTAGCCCACGGCCACTACCGGATACCCATAGCGTTTAAGTAGGGATCCCCCCATCAGGTGGCTATTGTGTAACAGGTGGAGCTATAAGAAGTTCTTCACGGACAAAACCTCGCCCGGGACAATCCTGGAGATAGTACAACACGGGTTCACTGGGTTTTGAAACCGAGCAGGATCATTTGTAATGCAAGGTACAAATCATATAAAACGCTCACATAGGAACTTCTTGCATGACTTCAACCTGCATTAAGCTATAATCTATCATTGGTATACTAGTTTAAAATAGGTTTAGGGATGTTGTAGTGTCGTACCTTGAAGCCTGGCGATCAGTTTGCGTTAACATGTGTAAACCGTTTGGATCCAGATGCGACGTCTAAAGGCGATAACAGACGGTGAAGTAGTTAAAACTCAACACGACACCATATCTGATTCTGAAGTTTCAGTAAAATATAATTGGATGGAAATACAATATTGGATTGGGATGGACATAGGGCAACAATTATAATGGTCACATCCCAGTTGTGTTAATAACTCACCGCTTATTGGAAAAGATGCACTAGTTCTGTTTCCACTGTATATTGCACCCACGTCAACAACCTGTTAATATAGTTTCATAGGCATGTTCATACGTAAGAATATCGTCTTTTCTATCACAGAGAAAGACAAGCGATACTGGGTGTATTGGTTTAGACTCTTTCGTTGCCGTTTTTTTTGTCTACAAACTTTTGTCATCTGCTATAATTTTCCAGTTTATTTTTTCTTCAATTCTGTTTCAAGCAACATTCACAGTAACAATCAGTTTGAATCATGATGAGATGACGAGATACTTGTTTGGATAGGTAATCACAGACGCGACATTGTCAGCGAATGAGTTGAACCCTTTCAAATATTTATATATGAAACAATGACACCATGACTATTTATTAGCATTTTTGTAAAAGCATATGTGATATTGTTAACTCTGCAAACGCGCGAAAATTCATTTATATATAGGAGAGTGTTAATATCGCTAGTAGTAGACAGGCATGGTATCCTGTACTATACGCAAACAGAGCAGACCCTGACAGACGGCTCTTATAGGAGTCATCTGATCAGGTCTATTCTGTTTGCCACAGCGTTTAAACACATATTTATGCATTAAAGTATGACGAAATATAGAATGTCATCTATGACATATTAATCGAGAAATGGGTTAACCTTAACCCTTTCGCTACCAGTGCCGGATCTGTGATTATCTATGCAAACAGTTTGGATCCAGATTAGACGCCAAGTGGCTCGGTGTCTTATCAGGATCCAAACTGTTTGTTACTGTTACTATGTTTTGGAATCAAAAATGAAGAAAATCAAAGAATGAAATTTTGTAGCAGACGACAAAGTTAGCAGACGACAGAGTTTAGCAGCGAAAGGGTTAAGAACATAGTTGGATTCATAATGAGCAGAAGTGTAAAATCTATTGAGTAAAGGTTTCTGTGAATATTATATATTGCTACACTGTAATAAATATTCAATAATATTTCATGTTTACGGATGTAAACATTTACCTTCTGAATATTCATGCAGAAATAATGAATTAATGAATATTAATAAGCTGCAGTATTCGAATGACATTAAACCACGTGATTATTTTTATCGTGATACACAATGTAAAATCATAGCTATAGTATGTAATATATATATAAGTATAAATATAGGAATTTGACCCTTTACCGTTTACTCCATGAAAAATTATCTTAAAAATAATGGCATGGTAAATACTAGTGGCATTGTGAGTACTAATTGCATGGTGAATACTAATGTCATTGTGATAAGACTAATAAGATCATTGTTATATCAATTGAACAAGGGGAATTTTGAAAAATGCAGAAGCTGAACAATCATACATATATCAGTTCATAAGTTAACAGAGAGGACCCTCCTACAGGATCCGTCGGATAAGGATCTACTCTGCTTGTGTTAGAGAGGCGTAGAGAGGTGTATTTACAGGCAAAAGGATTTACTTTCTACCTCATACAGTTTCTTCGACAGAAAAGGTCTCGAGTTCTTAATCCATTGAAACAATATTGACAATGTCATTTTATTCGTTCATACATATTCACCATTGAAAGAGCTACACACTGAAAACTTATAAATGCTAATGACATAATACATACTTTTATTTCATTTCTTTTCATCGTTACAAACAGAGTAGACTTAGGTTAAGGTGCTAACCTAGAAGCTAGTCAAGCAATGTATTCTCTGTATGCTTATGGAATAATATACATATCGGAGTATGTTTCAAGCGGCCATAAACCTGTAATTATTGGTATGTAAGGCAGATGGTAGTTTAATGTGGGTTATGAGTAATGCAAAACGCTTATACCGGAGCTGCATCTACATTAATTCTGTCCGACATTAAGCAACCAAATGGTTTGACGACTCCTATTATCATAAACAAATTATTGCTTAAGACAGGTGCTATCGTTTATAATTCTACATTCGATCGAAAGGACAAACGTTCCTCTATTATATCCGTCATCCTATGCGTGATATGTTACATCATACCTTTACCATTAATCCATAAACACGTCGTTCTTAGCCTTTGCAAACAGAGTAGACCCAAACCAAACGTCTCTGTTGGCATATGAAATAATGTAGATAAGACTGCAGTGATCCCTCTCTACAACGACACCATTTGGGATACGAATGATATGTGTTGTTCAGAGGGAGTTGTTATAGGGAGGGAAACTCAAATATAATTAGCTTGTTTGCATATCCCCAGATAAGGTGTATTTCGAGAACTAAAACCGTTTTGCATCAGTCACATAGTGACGAGTCTACAGAGTGGTCACAACATAAGGTTTGATGGAGGCTTAAAGAAAATACGATGGACAAAAGGTTATTTCTGGAGCCTTTTTGTTTCGGAAACAGTGACATGCGTTGTTGTAATGAGGGAATCGTTATTGAGAGGGCCGTTGTAGGGAGGGAGCACTGTATAGAGTTCAGCATTTATAAAATGCTATTATAAAAATATCTAATTATTAGTCACGATGTCATTATTTGATATCTGAATACTCAAGGAGTAAAGGGTACTGTAATGTGAGTAATTGTCGTCTGCAATTATTGTCGTCTGTTTCATTTCTAAAAGTACATTTTTCTTCCATAGTCTATCCAAACTTCCGTGTCAATGTTGGCACTTGCTTAATCTGATTGCTTGCGACATACCTATTATCAGCATATAAACAAATTATGCATGTCATTGTTAGGCAATGCTAAAAATTGTAATTAGATGCTATCATTTAAGCTTCTCGCGAAAGTAGGATCTTACCTGGGTATAGAGGGCAAAATAATGCCTAATAGAAAAACTTAGTATCTGGTTCCTTCTGAAATTCCCCTTAGGATAATTGGCACTCGTATAGCATGCCTGATCCGGTAGAGCTATTGGGGTTGAGATATCTAAACGTATGTATTCCTGCTTCTACCATACGGCTAGCTTTGTTATTTAATATGCTTAATGTTTAATGTTTTTCTTATTGATATGCATCCCGTTGTATTTTGTCTTTTGGCGTCTGTGCCGTTTCTTGTTTGGTGGTGTTTGGTGCGATGTCTTTTCCTATGTGAATCTCTCTGTTTTACTTGTGTTCCATATATATGCACATTCATTGATATACTGTATTTAACGCTTCCGTAAAAGTTTCTATTTTAAATCATTGTGAAAGAATAAATATGTTCCATAGGAGCAAATGTTCTATTAATCACAATGGTTTCAAAACTACAAAATTTCATAAAGGTTCCTTTTTTCTTGTAAATGCCCCTTTCGGTAGTTTTATCAAATATGTTAGGTCTAAACATGGCCTAAGGGGTAAAGTTCATAAAAAGCATACGAGGTAATGATCTAAACCAACTTATCATGAAACATATTGTTAAACTATAAATGGGTTAAACGCGAATTATTACTTCCAGGTCATCTAGCGAAGTAGGTAAAGTGCCGGACAATCCCAGCCTTAAACTAGTTCACCTACCCACCCTCAGGTCCTGCTGCAATAGATGCAAACAATGTAGATGACACGCCAAATAACTATGTGTTTCATTAAATACAAACTGTTTGAGAAATCACTTATGTGTTAGAGAAGAAACTTCCGCTCATTGACGGCTGAATTTTGACACCTTTGCGAACTCACCAAGAAACAACCATTGTAGTATTTGTCTGATAAGGGTCTGTTCGAATGATATAGATCTGATTATGAAGTTTCTGTCACCGCCCTGTATTTACTTGTTAATTTGACAACCAGTTTTTGAATATTTATGCATTAATAAATTCACATGATCGGACATACAAACATAAAAAGACCGGACACATACCTCGGACCAGGGTCTGTTCTGTTTGTTCTAATATTTTAACAGATATAATTTTAACAATGCGGACACGAGTCGCTAATATCATTTGCAAACAGTGTAGACCCAGATGAGAGGGCTCCTAGAGGATTCCTCTCATCAGGGTATGCCCTATTTGTAGTGTTACACTTCTTTTTAGAAAAATCCCTAAACATTCCCAATGAGATTGTCCAGTTTGGTTTTTGGAATAGTCCATTTGAAAATTCTGCGTTGTAAGAGTTAAGGTTTCTACCAATACCAAAACCATCATGGGTAAGAGTCATTATAATAATATCTAATAATCATCCACGATTAGGGGAAAGCTTAGAATTTAGAAATAGTCAAAAAATGAACCATACCGTATATGGAT
The DNA here is from genome assembly GCA_963576725.1 of Azorinus chamasolen. Classification (NCBI taxonomy): domain Eukaryota; kingdom Metazoa; phylum Mollusca; class Bivalvia; order Cardiida; family Solecurtidae; genus Azorinus; species Azorinus chamasolen. The sequence goes on along the minus strand of OY755250.1, from coordinate 43,683,384 downwards.
TTCCTTTGAGAGTGAAAACGGATATTGGCCCATCAGTGTGAGACATGATCGGCTGTGCAAAGTCTATAAAACTTTCATCTTCCCAAATTCCACATGCTTCATTGCGGGGCACACGTGACGCGAGCAGTCCAAGTAGAAGGAACAAGCAGTGCATCACCATTGTCTGAAAAATGAAAGTATGTCACATAAAATGGAACATAACAGAACGGAAGTGGACATGAATGTTGTAGATTTGAATTTCACACGGAAGCTACCCTTATCATTATATCCACGACCTAACAAGCGTCGGGATCAGTTCTAACCCTTTACTCGATGAACACTCATATAAGAAATAATGACATCATGAAAATTTACTAAATATTTTTATAATAACACATAACCATAGGAATATTTTGCCATGACAGAAATTGTAGAACCATGTCTACATTATATCACAAGCAAACAGAGCAGACCCTGATCAGACGGCTCCTACATTATCTACACTGTTTGCAAAGACGTAGAAAATCGTATTTTTAGAGTAAACGTATGACGTAATTAATAACGTTATATATAAACGTATTTATGGGGTAAAGCGTTAATACTGATGAGACGCATAGTAATTGGATGTCCGAGGAGGATACCAGCTGTTTGACATCCAGTCGGTAGTATTTTGGCATTTCATTAGGATCCAATCTCTTGGCCACGTTAAGACTATTTTTTGGAAACAAATTAATCAAAAAGCGTACTTAAGTACAGAATCAGATGGCAATAGTTGAAGACAATGATTACTCAGAGTACCGAAAGTTAACATTTCGAAAATAGGGCAACTGTTGAATACAAAGCGCTTTAATTTCTTTACATGTCTTTTAAAATGCCAAGAGTTCTTCTGAAATGCCTCTTGTAGTTTATGAAGTAGTTAAACTGACAGAATATCTGAATTTGACATTTTAAACAGCAAGGCAATGATTGAAACCTCATCAAATAGCGTAGCTGAGTACAGATGCATTGTACGCACCGTGGCTATAGGGCTCCCCCGGCGAAAGTTAGAATTTTATAGTTTTGAAATCACTGTGATAAACAAACTGTGATTATCACAATGGGTTCAAAAGTTGACCTTTACAGAGGCCTCGAAAGGCCTCGATATATTGCTTGTATTATTGGTTAAAGATTGCTTGACAAGACAGAATGTTTTTTTTAAAATACACCCTCTTAGCCTTCGACTTTTGTTCCATTTTGGTTATACGAGTGAGATTGGTGTTACGCAAATGCGTATAATTGTGTCGCTAGCTACACCCTTGTCATCGCTCGTTATAACAACCACGTCCATTCCAATGGAATGTGTCGTTTATTGAAAAATACCATTGTAATGAATATTAAGTTATACAGTGACACCCCTCTAAACATTCGAACCAAATGCGGTCTGTAATGCAGATGGAAGTTTAAGACAGGACGAAATCATACATTCCGTCACTAAAATCTCGTTTTATTGGGATTTTATTCTATGTGTTTCCAGATTTTATGTCTCATTCTATTGAATATTTCGTTTTATTGCATAACCTTCCTTGTATTTGAGTTTGTATTACCACATATTTCTGTATATTACACCAATTAATACAAGCTCTAGATTACTCTTAGTTTTATATGGGTCAAATGATAGATACTTTGGAAATATAATTCCTTCTCGTGTTCTTTTCATTTTAACCAATATATGTCTGCTTGTACCTTTACTTAACACTGTGCCTTGGTAAAAGGAAATGACAACTAACATACAACCTAGTTTTAATCAAGAATAAAACATTGGTCATTCGTATTTTCGGCATATTCAGTTGACAGCCTTTTTTTTTAATTCTGGCATGACAGTTTAACCAATGTATTTCTGCTTCTACCTTTACTAACACTGTGCCTTGGTGAAAGGAAATAACAACTAATATACAACCTAACTTTAATCAAGAAAAAACACTGGACATTCGTATTTTCGGCATATTCAGTCGACAGCCATTTTTTTTAATTCTAGCATAATTTAAATTGTTTCTAGAAATATTTTACCAAAGGTAAATACTTCGTCATTTAGTCTAGTCTATAGTGATTCTTCTTGAACGGTTTGTTTGGTTGGATTATCATTAAAAGGTATTGCACATATAACAGTTTATGTACGAGTCATGCAGGAAACACCGCATACAAAACCCACAACCGCCGAAACAGCACCACGACAAACAGTAAATGTACATGCATATAAAATACACAAAGAGACGCACAATGACGAAACAAATATATAATGACAAACGTAACGTGGAGGTTAAACCGGTTTTAGGGCATCCAACCTCACACTTATTCCATCCCCAAACAGTGTAAATAAACGTATCTCCTCTCCGACTTATCTGCGACAACCGCGATGGCAAATACAATGGTAAAATGCATGTAAAACGAAAACATATTTAAGTGAAGTAACTGTATCCACTTATCACCAATGTGCTCAATCATTGAGCTGCAAACATAGTAACTGTAAAAACATAATAAAAACGAGATAATATCCGACGTCATCCGTCCGTTTTCGGATTAAAGAGGTCGCCTGCATAGAGTACATTCAAAGAGTCCATCGTGATTGTCAACTGTAAAAGGATTGACAACCAGACATGCAGTATGTTGTAGTACCATGGGAGCATATCCCTATTTAATAATGTTTTAATGTATTTTAATTGTTTTAGTGAAAACGTCAGGAAATGAGTGTGTCAAATAATTATACTGTAAATTACATCAGCATCAAATTCAGGATGTGTGTAAAGTGCATGTATAACGAACACTTATTTAAGTGAAACAAACTGTATCCATCTATCGCTTATGTTCTCAATGATTTGAGCTGCAAATAGAGTAACGCAGAGAAGTGATAAAGTGATAAAATCGAGTACAGATACCCGACGTCCTCCTCCCTTTTCCGGATTTGAGAAGTCGCTTACATAGAGTACTAAACGTACATGTACGAGTCATGCATGAATACCGCAGTGGGGTTAAACACCTTTAGGGGCACCCAACCTCACACTTATTCCGTCCCTACCCTATCAGACAAACAGTGTAAATAAACGTATCCAGGATCGACGACTGGACATACGAACTCAAGTGGATGTAATCGGTTTGAACTGATATATTTCTACAACCGAGGCATTTCGTCTTTTGTTCAACCCACAATTTGTCCAGATAAACAGTATTCACATTTGTGGTTTTTTCCGTCTGCATTTGCCATTTTGTAATGTGGCCACAGTATTTTTCTTGCGACCTGAATTTCGTGAGGCATGCCATAGTCTATCGAGAACGGCGTACCTTATAACAAAGATACATTACGGATAATGCACTCAATGTATTGGTACTCCCTAACATTAGCGATGATTGACAGGGTTTTCTACTTTGAACATATTAGTTCCAGGTGTATCCCTGTCCCATACCCTTCCTTAGCAAGATTTTAGCATACCAATATGACTGTAAAGCTTAATATATCCTCCATTATTTGTTGGATGATATATGGCAGCTGATTAAGCCTACAGTATGCAACTGATTATCTGTTCCAGAATTCGTAATTTTACGTTCTTATGTTTCTGTATTCAAGATATCATGAAATCCAAAATGACAAGATCTCAAACCACATACCTTAAAAGTATTATATTTTATGTCGGTCTACATGTTTGAAAAAGAAAAGATAACTTTGAACTGAAAACAGCAAGAGTTATTCCCCTTGTAACTGTAACAATGAAACGACTTAATATACAAACAACAATGTACATTTTCAGTTATATAATATGGGGAACCATTTTGGATAAGGCATGAATATAATCATCTACATTATATCTGCAACATAAAACAACTTATTCATCATTTCTGATACTGTTAACATACATCCTATATTCAATGCGCTCATAATACTATTTCCTATTACTGCACTTTGTTTTGTTATTTGTCAAATGATTCCAAGGCAGTTATCGCAGAAGTTTTGATGCTAGTAGAATATTATGAATAATAATTTTAAAAAAATTGCAACGACAACCATTAGAAAAATGCTAGCCCTATGTGTTATACCACTGTTTTAGAGTCCACAAGCAGACCACAAGAAGAACTATTCTTCCAGGGAGCAGCCCTACGGATCTCATCCAATGGGGCGTGATTAAAATCAAGGATTGAAGAGCCATAATTGCTTTCGAGTTTGGTATGGATGTTAAATGTAAGGGAAGAAGTTGTTGCACATGTTAATCACAATTTCTGACGTCTTGGAATTGTAATACTAAAAGTATGACGGACTGTAACAACAGTCAAACCATAAGCAAAGTGGTTATTAGTGACACTCAGACAGTCCTTGACCTCAACAAGTAAGAAATACAATGCTGAGTGACATCGTCCATCTTTCAATTCATATCAAAGTAATATCAAATGCTGTTGTGTATTTCAAAACACTACCCCCGTTATTAATTACAAAGCCTAGAATGTTTAATTGCTGTTTAGACAATGTAGTATGATTGTTAGCTAAATTTTGTTCGGGGTTATATATGCAAACACACACGCATTCATTAAAATATTAGTTGATTCATAATGAACAACCACATTACACACACTATATCACATGAACAGTGAATTCCTAATAATCCACGTGATGTTTTATATTATCAAATCTCAACCCTCAATTCCATTGATCATAACATTATATGAATCCCAAATTTTATATTCCAATTTATTCTTGAAAGTATGCATGACAGCATGTTGTTATTAACACTCTTACACAAATAAATCATTTTCAAATGGGTTATATTATTGTTCTATCCTTACAGGGTCTATTAAAATAGCTAAATGGAGATAAACCCCTGTAAATATACATGATCAGAGTAGACACCGTTTTACACATTTTTTTTAAAAAAATAACTTAATTCCGTAAGGATGTTGATGTCCGAAAATGGCATCATCTATGGCAATTTCATATCAAATTTGTTGTCAAATGTTCTTTCCCGTACATCTTCCAGGGGGGGGGGTGTTCTTTGATTTTTGGGAAAGGGTCTGGCCTTACCGGAGGGGAAAATAAGTGCGAAATGAATGCTTTAGGGGGAAAAGTCAGAAAATATCAACATAACATTTAACATGTTTAAATTGTCTCTATCAAGTGACAGTACAATTCAATTAATAGCATCCCATGCATTTGCTCCATAGCAGCTCCCTTTATCACAATTCCGTGCATTTCTGTTAATTTAATGGTGTTTGTCTTGTGTGTTTTATCTACAACTGCACAACTCTTGGCTATTACTAAAATTGAAAACATGTCATATATGAGTTTTCATAAAATCAATTATAAACCAGAAATCACAGTAAATCTAAACTGTTCCATTAACTAAGACAAATATGATCGAAATTTTGGTAGATAAAGATAGCATCGGCATGTGTTTGTGAATGAAGAGGCCTATATGTATGTCTCGCATTATTGCGATGACAATGGCATGAATCGCAAGTTCTATCTCGGGTTGTGGAAAAAATAATTAAATCCATTGTAGGGAGTTATACGCATACCAGCCTGGTAACACAGCAAGAGAAGCATTCCTATCGTGATTCATCAGTGAAGTTACGCTAATAGAAAATAATGTACTTTGGTACTGCGGGTATGAAAACGAAAGTACAGACACAGCGAACAATGCTAAATGCTATACGGATTACTTGGGTCTCAAGGTAAGACGGAGGTATAGAAATGCGGTTCGCGTTTTATCCGGTACACTGTGTCGATAGAAAAATTGCACCTTCCCTCCCTATCAGTGGAGAGGTAATTGATAAATGAAAAAACACAACGGGTTTTCTAGTAGGGAAGACTTCGCTATCGGCGGAGAAGAAATTTATTATTTATAGACTAGCTATTTCTGCCTTGGAAACGCCAATGTGTTGCGAAATCAATGTTGGACTAAACATCAGGAATGAGGTCCATATCACCGGATACGATTTTTAAGCTTTCGCAACTCATATCCGCGTATATGTTGTTAAACCTTCTGATCCTTCGAGATCATGAATTTCAGTAATTTTTGTTCTGAAAATTGAATACCACCAGTGTTGCACTTTCAATTACTGTTCATGAACAGACTCAATAAAACCGAGTCTGCCGTTTTCTCTTTTTGTGTTGCATTGTTTGCTCTCGGGGGATCACCTCCCGTCAGAATTCATATCCGGTCAAATCCGGTATTTAGTCATGGCGATATTCTTATGCGTTTTATTTGGAGTATATTCAAAGTTTTTAAAAGGTTGATCTTGTGTAGACTAGTAGAAATTGTCTTTTAATCGAAGTACTATTAAATGCATCAAAAGTAATTTTAAATATACACAAGCAAAGTTTTACGCAAGCGTAAAATGGCTGCGTAACGTCTTTAAGCAGGATAGAAGAAAAAGAGGGAGCAATATTGTTTAGTAGTTTAAATTAACAGATACGTTGGGAAAACATGACTGTAATGTATAAATTAACAGCAGAAACGGGGGAATGTTTTAAGGAGCCGTGATGCATAATACCTGTGTATGACACCAATAATACACATTACCACGAAGTAAATACAGATCAATGGTATTCATGCACAATGGTGAAATATTCAAAACGGTCAACAAAACCACGAGTAAAAGGTCTCAGCTAAATAACTTTACCAAAGACATGATTCAAACAAAGGACTTATACTTTTACAATATTTGTGTACATAATTGTTTTTAAACCAAAAGCACGTAAACTAAGGGTGCTAACAAAATAAAATTAGAGAAAAAAGTATGCTTCCGCCGAGGATCGAATCCGCGACCTCACATGCCCCAGGCCACCGTTATAACCCCTCGACTACGCTGACTGCTACAAGTGGAGCGTGCTTTTAAATGATTTATACCCAATACACTAGCATTTTCACTGGCAGAAAAGAAGCAAATAACCTCGACAAAAATATTTGTCCCCGCTAACAAAAAATGTATGAATCAAAAAAAGTAAAATAAATGAATGTATATAAATAAAAGCTTGTCTCACAGTAACCCATAGTTATTAAAAAAGATTGGTTTTTATAGAAACAAAGGAACGCAGAACCGCATGGTCAAAATTCAAAACCGTATAATTGTGGGCTGCTATCAGCAGCCCAATGAACATTGTGAAACAAAACTAGTTTAGAATAGAAGAGAACTATTTTTCATTGCGCATGTTCACAAGAAATAGTGAACTCTTTGCCCTAAAAAGAAAAGCGTCCGGTCGCTATATTGCATTCTTCGAAAGCAATAAAAATGCCCAAAAAGTGAATAGGGCTCTGAGCTCATAGGGCCTGATTTTAAGCAGTGGCCCATCTGGCCGAAAAGAGATGTAAGGTATCCGCCACTCGTTGTTGGAGAGATCCTGATCGTATTTGAGTCCGTAAGGAAATTCAGTCCAACAAAAATGAAATATTTCGATGGTATTAGATCGGATTTCTCCGGATTCAATATTAGTTTCAACTGCGACAACACCTCTCAGCTGTAACGGAATAAGTGAAGCAGCCATTTGTCGAAGTACTGAATCAGAGTGACATCATTCTACTGGAAATAGGCCGCTACAACGCCCATGAGTGTAGTAAAATATCTGGGGCCGTAAACAGGCCAACAGCGCAGAGCCCAGAGCCAGTAAATGGTACCCCCATAGCCGAAGCACAGTAGGTGTATGTCAGTTGGGTGAATCGGGAGATGAAATTATGCATTCGGGATTTACATTTAGACGCCCCAATCGTCGGGCTCGATAGACAGCCGAATCAAAGCGATTGTCTCCTTCTTGAAAAATCCTACATTAACGTACTTGTTTAGAGTAGAAAGGTTGATGATCTGTCAAACGTTGCCAATTTCTTTTGGAACGTGAAATTGAAGGCTGTAACAGTCCGCCGAATTCTCGCGCAGTACCCTTTCTACGGCCCCTTTTGCGAGAAGCGAGGACCCAGAGTCCGATGTGTTGGCATGATCCGACGACTGATGAATAGGGACCCTGGAAAAAGGAGGCTGCTAAACCAGAGGAATATGATAGCCTGCCTATACAATATAGAGGGTTCAGGGATCCTGTGTGATATTGCGCCATGCTGCGACAAAGTTAATTAGTCTGGAGCCCATAACAATGGAAGATCGGATAGAAGGGCTACATAAAGAGTCAGTTCCTAGAGCTGATGCCTCGAAGGGTCAGAGCCCGTAAGGTGGAAGCGGGGACAGAGCTCTGGGACGCCTGTCTCGAGGGAGGGGGGCAGGGACGGTTAATGTGACTCGTGGCCGAATCCACTGAAGGGGAGAAGATGGTCGGTTCTTAAGACCCGTTTTCCTCTGGGGCTTAGAAAGGCCCTTAGAGGGTTTGCACTTAGCCACATGGACTTCCAATAAGAAGGGCAAGATGCCGGAGAACTCATTAGAGAAATCTTGTCCGTCTGTTCCTTCTCTTAACTTTGCTCCGAGGCAAAGGGACCCGCCCGCAATTCATCCTTTGAGGTGTCTTGCAGGGCAGAGGCGGATTGGATAAACGGGTCACGATGGCAGCAAAGCATCTCTGCTGAAGAAGCTAGCCTTAGGCCCAGGGCAAGCTAGTAGGAAGGGCGCTTAGTAACTTTAGAAGGAGGTTACTCTGAAGTTAACTCAACTGATAGAGCTATGTAAGACGAAACTACCATTTGCTGTCTATTCTGCAGCTCATACCGCTTGAGTAGATACAACGAGATACTGTGGCTGTCGGCATCCAGCAAGAGGATCCGGTCAAATAGCCCATTGATGGCTCTCATAATAGGCTAGATGTCTGAGAGATCAGGAAGGAGTCATCGATCTCAAATGATTTGAGAACATAGTTCAACCGGCTGCAAGCCTGAAATAGAAATATTCGTCCAGGTATTCCAGCCGAAACAGACAGACTCTAGACGGGAGAGACTCCCGAGACTTGGAAATATTCGGAAGCTCTCGCTGATCAGATAGGAGTAGCTTAAAGGAAAAGAGCGAGCCCATGTGAGTCGGCTTAGGGACATAGAGCACATGGAAGGCGGGAGGAAGGCGAAAGCAGTCCTCACATGTCTTATCAAAATCAAACGATGAAGGCTCAAATTCGTCGACGACCGAGGACTGGGCCTCGTCTGCGTTTGATCCGGCTCGAGTTTGATCCGACTCCCTGAAAAAAGGATTTTCCATATGAGCAATTATTGACAGGACTTCCTGCTTCCCCTCAGACTACCTCCCCAAGAATGTTGCCGACGGCGGTACCAGGACAGAAGGACCCCCACATGCACTGAAGAGTGAACTGTGAGTGGAAAGGAATAGGACGGTCACTCCCTGAGTCGATCTCACCACATGCCCTGACTGGTATTGAGGCCACAGGCTGTTGGGTTGATGGAGTACAAAACGAGGAGGAGCCAAGGCAGGATAGGAGAATAGGGGCCACTGATTGACAAAGTAGCAGTGGTTATATTTTGGGGGACAATTTTAACCAACCCACTTTCTGTGCTATACTGAAGCAATATTGTGTATCTATTGAACATAAAATGAATAAATAAATGACCTGACAACATTTATGTGTCATTTTAAACTTTTAATACGAAAGATGAATGAATATAACATACCCATTTGCTAAATTAGGTCATTTTTTAACAAGTTAAGCATTTTTTTAGATTATCATTTATACTCGTGAATATGCAAATGAGCACAATAATAGTTTGTTCTAAAACTGGGACAACTATGTGCACAGATAACGTTGTTGTAATTAGCATGTGTAAATTAACTTTGTCATTCATCTTAAAACCATTTATTGACGAAATAGATTTGTTACATTTTGTGCGGTCATTCTATCCCTACCACTTTCTTTGTTATACTTCTGCAATACTGTGTTTCTATGAAACATAAAATTATGTGTCTTTTGAAATATTTTAATATAAAAATGAAAAAAAAAACATTCTCGTTTGCTGAATAAGGTAATGTTTTGCAAATGAGCTAAATTGCAGTATGTTCTTAAAGTGGGTCAATTTTGTGCATTGATAACGTTGTTGTAATTATCATGTGTAAATTTATTTTGTGATTCCTCTTAAAACCAATTATTGACAAAATAGTATTGTTACATTTTGTGGGGTCAGACACCTGACATGTAGTAAACATATTGATATTATTTTGGATGCATTATAAACAGAACAATTATGTTTTGGCATCTAAATGACGCTAATGCTAAAACTTCGAAATGCTGGCGATTTCCATGGAAACACGCTGACCATATGCTTATCCAGTATACCATACTTTCCCAACAACCGGCGCTTATTTGCATATACCCTAAGCTTTCAGAAAATATAGGTGTACAAAAATCCGGCTGGGGGACGGTTTCGATTATGGGCCCTGGGCTTATATAGTCAAGTATATGGCATAAAAAGTCACGTACCACCATGAAAAGGCATTCGCCCAGACTTTCCGCCAAACCAAAGAATAGCAAGTATTTTCTTCTTGAAGGAGCTTGAATATTGAATCTTGTACAAGAGAGAGTTGATAGGAAGTCTGACCTTGTACTGGTTGCCTTAACCACTTGACCGACTTTCTCCTTCACGATGATCAACGATTCGTGTAGAAGGTACATATATTTTATTTAATTGTCCTGTTTCTGCCCCATTGATTTAACCTAATCGCATATGTATAACTAATTGTTATCCATGCGACTGTTTATAAAGTCCGATTCACCGAGTACCGCGTTGTCAAGTTATGAATTACATTTGCCAGTACCACCCAGAAGTCACCAAAGTCTGCTATAACGTTAACCTAACATATCATGACCACCAAACGTTTCTAAACTGTCATCTCAAGCAAGGTTTTAATATATTTACACCGCCGTTTCAAACATGCATGTCATAACAGTCATTGTTGTTGTTCATACAAATAAAGGTAACGTGGAAGTCATGCTATATTGTCTGCAAACAATTGAAGGACTGATAGTTTATGTTTGTATCGGAGTCTTACGTCACTTACAAAGCCTTACGACGATGGTCAGGTAATTGCAGAAGGTGGACGACACCTTTCAATTTTGTCGTACCCTTTATAACTGTTCTACAGTTATTCTGTTTGCAGCTCAATCATTGAAAACACTACCAATGAGTGGATTCAGGTGATCGCGGTTGTTGTAGATTATACGCTGTTTGTCTTTTAGGGTGGGATGGAACAAATGTAAGGTGTGAGTCCCTAAACCGGTTTAAACCCAAAGTGTCTATTGCTACTGACTGTCCCAGTGCGCATGCGTGGCGGGATATGTACACAATCGAGAGCCAACAAAGAAAGTTTATAAACCTGGATTTTAAACATATGTTTTAAAAGGATTTTAACTATACGTACTTTTTAAACCCATCTGAATACTTTTTCATTCATCTGAGACACAGAATTAAGGGGAACTATGAGTTACATAAACTTTCCAATTAATCCTGATCACCAGACGCTTGACAGATATCGTCTTACATCTGAGAGATACGGAACAAAACGGAAGTAAACAGACATGTCAGCCTACATAAACAAACTGCATGTACATCGTACATGTATATATAAACTGATTATTGTTATGCTGCTGCTTCAGAATCAGGAGGGATGCAGTACTGAGCAACATCAGGGTAATAACAACAACACCCCCTACATATTAGCAAATGACAGTAACTCTATCAATTTTACTTTTCATGAAAGCATAAATATGTTGATGACGCTAGACCCGGTATCTACAGAAACCATTATATACTACCACTGCATCAGACTCAGATCGTCCCTACGATACATGAAATCCAATGATATGTACAAACTTTCAGCCCTGTTACTGTCCGGTGATATAGCAATGACCCCAGGCCCTGTAAAAAAATCCGTGTAAAAATGCACCAAACCGGTAGCGAAAAACCACCGAGCTGTCCGATGCGTCATTTGTGAAAAACCGGTGCATATAAAGTATGCAAATATATCCCCCTCAAGTTATAAAATTATCGGACAGTCTACTGATCCATGGTTTTGCAAATAGTGTAAAACTCCAGACAACAGATACTGTAACGACGAAACTTCAAGAGAACATACATCAGTATCAGTCGATAATAATGGAAGGGAGGAAACCTGCCCTATAAATTTGTTAAATATAAACGATAGCTATGCCCCTTCGACTGACGATGAGGAAGAATGGAGTGAACTCCCTTGTGAATTACAAAATGGCAGCCCCCATGAGCCAAATCTATCGGATGAAACATATGGTAGATCCAAAGATTTTGAGACTTTTAAAGAGGTAAACGACATGCGGAATAAAAATAGGAAAAGACCGATCATCGGACACATAAACATAAATAGTGTCAGGTATAAATTCCAGGAAATACGGGATTTTTTGGATGATAAACTTGTTGACGTCTTCTGTATCTCAAAGACGAAAATTGATGAGACTTTCAGTGACAATATTTTTTTCTGTAGAGGGATACATACTTTTTAGGAATGATCGTGATGCCCATGGAGGCGGACTTATGACCTATGTTCGATCGGATCTACCGGTTAAAAGACGCTCTGATTTAGAAAATCCTTGTCTAGAACCACTCTGTTTTGAACTTAACCTAGAAAAAAAGGATGTGGGGTGTTCTATTTGTATATAGACCGCCATCACAACCCGACAATTTTTTTGAAAGAGAAATAACCCAATGCTTAGACAAAATGCTCATAAGCATTGACAATATAGTTACAGCTGGTGATCTAAACTATGATATGACTAGACTAGAACAAGCTAAGAGAGTTTTTAATATTATGGATTCTTTTGACTTGGTAAACTTGGTAAAAGAACGGACTTGCTTCAAAAATTGTAGTAATCCTACACTCATAGATGTCATTGTAACAAATTGTCCTAAACTTTTTTGTAATACTTCAGTTTTCAACTGCAGCAAAAGTGATTGTCACAGTATGATTTTTACAAGCCCTAAAGAGCAAATAAATTCTGTCAGTAGAAAATCAGTGTCTTTCAGAAGTTATAGGAGATTCAATGAAACTGTTTTTAACTCAGAACTAGACAATGTACCTTTCCATATAGCCCATATTTTTGACGACATAGACGACGTATACTGGGCACATAAAAAACTTTTTACCGCTGTTTTCGATGAACACGCCCCCATTAAACAGAAAAGACCCAGGAAAAACCCACCACCTTATATGAATGCAGAATATAGGAAAATAATATATAAAACCCGCCAGGCACACAACGAGTTCATCAAATATAGATCTAATAGGAACTTGGAAAATTATAGGAAACTCAGAAATATTAAAACTAAAGTGAAAAGGGACTCAATTAAGACTTACTTTATTGAGAGGTGCGGTGGTGGCCCCAAATCTAAGGATTTCTGGCCAACCATCAAACTCTTTCTGTCGCAAAAATCTTTTCAGAAACACTCAAGTAAAATTATTCTTAAAGATAATGACAAACTGATCTCTGAGCAACCCAAAGTCTGTGAACTTTTAAAAGTTACGGTAAGCAATATTTCAGGTATGAGGCAACCCAGATATGGAACAGCCTGCCAAACCATATTCGACAAGTAGACAACTATAAAGAATTTGTCAGGCTGGTCCGTGTCTGGGGTGGCCCAACCTGTAGATGTGCTATGTGTTCCTGAGTTCTTACAGTTCTGCTTCCCCAGAAACCCTTTTTGTTGCTTGATTTTTTGTTTGCTTATGTTTCCTGCTTTTTGCTGTTTGATACCATTAGATTCTTTTTAGTTGCAAACTCTTATTTGTATTGTATTGCATGCAGATGGCTGGGACTGCCATTATAATTTCCCATAGATTTAGATTGTTTTATGCTAAACTTATACCTGTATATATTACTTGATCCTTCCCCATGCATGCTGTAAAGTGGTTGTATATGCTCAATACATAGATTGACGATCAATTGTTATATATTTATTACAGCTATAGGGGTGTTGCAAGGCATTACACACTGGGCACCCTCATTGGGGGAGGGGGGGGGCTTAATTAATTGAAGTAACACATAATTGCATGCAAATACACTGCTATAGACATTGCACATCTACATAGTAACCCTTCCCTCGTGTAGACATTATCGAAAGATGCCAAAAAGAATATACCTAATCAAACAGCTCCAATAGGAACTGTTTGATCAGGGTCTGCCCTGTTTGCTTTGTTCTCGACATAGTTATAACATGTTACATACCAAATATTACATTTTTCATCAAGCAGGAATTTTTATAATGAAAGCAGTCTAATTAACTTTCAAGTTGTCATTTTAACAAAATGCAGCACAGGTAAAGAGTTAATGTCTCCCAATTATGTGTTTCTTTTTCGTTTTTGAGGAAACAGCATAATACAAGGGATTTCATCTGTAATAAATGTATTACACCTCACATATATATGAAAACCATGTAAATTATGTTTTATGGTGAGAAAAATGCTGATCAGTTCTCCCCAGATCTGATTTGGGGTGTTATATGTTTTTAGAATAATTGTAGCAGTCACACTTTTTTGTTCTTTTTGTCAAATCAGCCTCTTACTTACCGTCTTAAGGCAGTTTTTAGGCCTCTGGTCTAGATCAGCATCTTTCCCACAGCTTTTAACAAGGTAAAGTTAACTCTTAAGTTGGTATTTATCTAATATTATTATTTATAATATAGATGGGTATGTGTATGTATGTATGTATATATGTGCCAGTATGTATGAATGAGTATGTGAGTAATATGTATACATACATATGTATGTGTGTGTATGCGGGTATGTATATATACATGTATTTGTATGTGTGTATGTATATGTATGTGTATGTATGTGTGTGTATATGTATATGTTTATATATAAATATATGAGTATATATATTTATAAACATAATTTTAGGCCATCTACAGCAAACTTGTGATGTATAAATTATTTATAGATTTTCCCGTTTTAACATGTTCTTACCCACAGGCATTTATTTTGATTAATGTATTTTGTTATGAAACAATTTGTTTGAGTCGGTAAATATCTCCTAGCTAATGTTTAATGTTATTCTGTAACACCCGACTATAAATAAAGTTTCTTGTATCTTGTATCTTGTTTCAATGCGGTATTTCCATCTTCCACCTAATGTTTCTTTGTCATGTCTTTGTGCGTGTCTTTGTGTGTTTTGATATGCATGTACGTTTACTTTTTGTCGTGGTGCCGTTCGGGCGGCTGTGTGTTTTGTATGTGGTATTTCCTGCATGACTCATACATATACTTTTCTCACATGCCAATTCCAAATTCCCAGATCGTGATTCAAACAACAACGATGAGTGGTTAAGTGATTGAGAATCGAAGACCTTAACTATTAAGGGAATCTGTTATATTCTGTAGAGGTTTAGCTCGATCCACTGTTTTGTGTTTGGTCAGAGAATGAAATTGTCAAGAACGCACACCAATTTTATGCATTCCACTACAAACTTATATACGGAAAAGCAGAGCAACAGATAAACGTGTGAACTCAAGAATAAACGTCATCATTGCTCCAACAAATATTATGTCATCACTTTTTAGAAGAATATCCTTGATAGGATTGGTGCAGAAACATTTTTATTGTAGAACATGTTTGAATTTACGCCTCTTATCTGGACCATTGTAGATAGCATTTGGTTGTAAACGAAAATGCCGAATGTATAGTTGAAATAACCCATACAAGTTTACCTATATCAACTCACTATTAAAGGTTTAACTTGCTGGTGCGTTTCGAATGACAAAAAGTGCACCCCTTATCAGAGGAATTCCAACCAGATGTAGCATTCGTCACTTAAATTATAACTTATCTGCATTTGTTTGTCTAAGTCTTGTGTTTAAATAAACTTCTAGTCTCTGAGCAATTGCCGTGAGCGTATATCGTCAACTGTTCAAATTCCAAAAGTAGATACAGTAAACCCCTTCTAAACCGGACGTTAAAATTGGTATAAATATCGGTCTTGGAGACAGGTGGTAGTTTCATGCAGGGTGAAAGTCATGCAGAAAGCTCCTAGAGGAGCTTTCTACATTACTTTCACCTCCATGAAGCAGCCACCTGCCTAAAAGTATCTAATTTCATTTCTAGTAGAATTCCGGTTAAGAGGGGTTTTACTGTATTTATCTAATGATTTGTTTTCAAAAACAGTGTTAGAGTGACAAACAGTTTGGATTCTGATGAGATGTCGAGTTACTCGGCGTCTCATCTGAATCCAAACTGTTAATAAATGTTATCACAGAGTTGTTGTTAGAGTATTAAAGGTTAAAAAAGATTTTAGCAAAACCAAAAGAAAACAATACATGCAAACCAATGACAAAAATGTCACTTCGTCCTTTCCCTGTCACTTCCTTGCGAACAGATTAGACCGGTCGAGACTGTCCAATACTTTTCCCCCTGTTGTCCTCTTTGTTTCATTTTATCTGTTTATCTGTTTCCCTATATGCATGTTTCTCAATATGTCTGCTGTCTGTATGTATGTCTTTCTTTCTGTCTATTACTCTCTCTATATATCTCTATATCGCTGTCTGTCTCTCCATGTGTGTGTCTCTCTGTCTCCCTAGATTTCTCTCCGTCTCGGTCTCTGTCCCTGACATTTTCTGTCTGTATGTCTGTCTCTGTTGTTCCCTCTCTTTCTCCCCATCGTTCACGATATGAATTTTATTTTGAAACCAAATACTAGTCGCTGTGTATGAAAAATAGACAACGGAGAACATCAGCTAATATTTTACAAGATGTTTACTGTTTCTAAATTATCCTTAAGGTACTTTACAATGCCTCATAATTACATTAATTATTTGTTTTTATGCCTGCAATAAGTATATCGCAAGAATGTCGATCAAGTAATAAACACTGAAGAAGACACAACCTGCATGTGTTTGATATGTTATTCGGCAATGTATTAGGTTTATTCGGCTCGCGCTTTAGTTTCGTTGACCAATGATGATACTATATGTTGTAGAACAAACAATATAAACATCGATGAAGACGGTTTAATGTGTAGCACCGTGACATTTATTGGTATAAGTTCAAATTGACAATCTCCATTATAATAATCGAATATAACAAATGAAAAGGTAGTAATTGGAATTTAAACTTATTAAATTTAAAACATGAATATAACGTACAAAGACAACAGAAAAACACAGATGTAAGGGCGAAAATGCAAATACACATACATACACAGCCACGATAAATACCATGTTTTATAATAATTTATGATATTATTGAAAATATACCTTTATTGTAGTGACTTCCTTTTTAACTTGTGAATTCCGAATGCGGTTTTTTCTCTTTTACACACTCTAATGAGCGCCACCTTACTTCTGGAGAAGTAAATAAAATGTTGATACAATCAAATAAAGGTCATTCAAAGTACAGATGGTAGTTGAATGTATACTGAAAAAAATACAAACAACTCCCTTAGGAGCTGTTTGCACTGTTGTCATTATGCATAAAGCAACTACATTGAAACCCCGCTAATGCGGCCACTTAATAAACATCCACTGGTGTCGTTTAAAGCAGGTGGTTGCTTAATGCTTTATAGGAGCTTTCTGCATAACTTTTGTACTGCATTAAGCAACCACCTGCCTCTGACACCTAGAATTATGCCCTTTTTTGGTGGTCGCATTAGCGGGGTTTTATTGAACTTGTGTTCAAAATGGAATGTATGTATCCCTTCTGGAGTGCTTATTGGTGATAATACGATAATAGCTTTATTTCAATATCGAGCAACAAGACAAAACCTAACAACACATACATATTAAAATATTAGAACAATATAAATTGTACGAACAATATTATATGTGATTACGAACCGTGTCAGTTGCATCAATATCAAGGATGACACAGAAAAAGAGAAAGTATAGAAGTATCTTATTTCCATTGTGGGCCTTGTTATAGAAGGACATAGATTCATAAGAAAATTAGATAATTTACTTTAATAGAAAAATAAGGATTGTATGCATTATGTTAATCACACAGTGTTGTAAATAGAGGATCTTACATGAGTGTTCTTGATTATTGGATTTATTAAATGAGTCTTTTTGAAACGATGAAAAACGAGCTTTAGCGAGTTTTTTATCGTTTTAAAACGACGAATTTAATAAATTCAATAATCATGAACACGAATGCACTATTCTATTTATAACAAACACAAATGTTTTTTTGCAGCCAATATTCCAGCAGTAACGTGGATTGTTATAAATTATCCTTACATATAGAAACGATGAATGAAAGATGTTATAAGTTCTCTAGGTAACGGGGACAAAGTAGGTCCAAAATGTCCAACTGTTTTTGACTTACTGTTATATCAACTAGGATCTAATTTAGACATTTCTTGTATTCAATTTAACTGTGATAGTTTATGATACGAAAACCTACAGAAACACGTCAAAATATAATTTATAAGTTACAGTTTCGACATACAAACACGTCACATTATGACGTCACTGTACACAACATGTATCTGTGTAAAGCGCGCCATTTAAATGAAGACCCACATACAGTTCGCCTACACGTCTGACACTCACTGTTAATTGGGATTCAAAATTCGCCTTCGTTTTGGTATATTTACCCTTCATCAGTGTTGTATACACATGTGCATGGACATTTCCACCGAGAAAAACATATCGATTCACATTCAGTGAAGAAGTGTATTGAGATGGACAAAAGATGCAGTACGAACTGCTGCATAAAATGCGTTGGAACAGGAGGAAGGTTTTCGCGGTCAGCTGATTTGGAGTATAACATATTTGAAATATGTATGTGCTGTGCTGGACTCAGATGACTATACCTATTGAATGACGAGATGTTTTTGTGAGTAGAAATCTGCATTAACAAAAGTACATACGGTAAAGAAAATGTAAATGTGTGAATGCATTTTATGTAGAAGCATGGTTTGGGTCAGAGTAGCTGGAAGGTCTATTTTGGCATGCATTTTGTAGATATTTACTGACAGATATTTACTTTACACTTTGTATTATTTTATCGAAATTAAGGCGCAATTGCCAACAGTCCTTTGCCATCTATCGTAAAATCAATCGTTGACATATGTAGGTCACCGTCCGCCAGTTTGTTTGTTTTGACAGTGCGTATGAATACAGTTATGTCGTTCGCATGTTACTCACTAGTGAATATATGCCGGTGAATATCAAAGTATATATGATTGTGTTACGTCACGCTGAAGCCACGAGTTATGTTATAAATGTACTATTAACCCTTCTCTTGCTAAATTTTAAAATACATTTTTCCTTCTTTACGTAAGACCTGTTGTATAATTACATATATTTGCACTGTGTACAAGTGTATCGCTGTGTAATCACTGCTGTGGAGTGCACTGGTTGCATAATCAACTTGTAAATAGTGCAGACCCTGATGAGACAGCTCCTGCAGGATTTAGAGATAGGTATTTTGACGTGAATACATGTAGCAAGCGAAGGGTTAATTACTAGAAGTATAAAAACAGTATGACGTAAGCTATCTATAGTGTGAATTGAGAGTAGATAAAGATGTGTGTATATAAGTTGTAATAGTTTAGTATTATTTCCCTTAGGATAAGCAGCGGAGGTTGGAAAAGCAAGATTTGAAATAAAATACCAGCAACAATACTGCCTTGGACTTTAACAATAAAATTCACTGCCAACATAGAACATGATGGGGTGTTCCAACTTTCACTATACTACATTGCAGCTACCTCGCCTTCATATTGACATTCAAATACACTAAAACTTCTTACCGACTAAATACATCTCGGTAACAAGAATGGCTAGGTACTATTTTAAATTTGCCAGAATCTGATCTTCCAGAATGCTGTAAATGAATCCTTGTAAAAAGACTACCTTGTCAACAAAAGTGGAAAGGTGATCTCCCTGATCCCTTTCCTTCATATAAACGCCTTTTCTCAAATTTGAAAACAGAGTAAACCCAGATGATATAGCTCTTATTGGAGCCGTTTGATCATGGCCTGCTCCGTTCCGTAAATAAATTGTAATAGACATGACTTCACAGCATAAACCGATTCATTACATATTGTGTATATAATATGTCGCGCGCTTCTTGTATTGCTAAATCTGCAAATTGTCTAAAATTGGGATATTTATATAGCTGGATTCGTCTAGAGACGAATGGTAATAATATCAAATATCTTGAAAGGTGGAGACCATTCGAGAACAGAAGTAGCAACAAAAATATTGAGCTGGTTCATGAGTAGTAATTTAAAATGCAACACTACCCACGCTCTATAGCACGGGCGTAAACAGTATTCAATTTTCATAATTAATAACATTAAAACTAATGATCCCGAAGGACCAGAACATATAAAAACTCTGAGAATAAATGAATTTTGACCTCACAAAATTGTTTTCTAATATTTATTTGCTCTATGTCCTGATATTATTTTCAACGATGATACAATTAGAAACTACATGTAGTATATTTAACTTATTGGCCTGATCCAAGCTACTAGTCACATAGAATTTATTTTTATGTTATATTATTATTTCTTCCTTTAGCCAATCTTGAAAATAATAGTTTTTAGCCATATTGCATAAAATCAATTAATTTTGAAAAATCAAAAGGATTTTCATTGTGATCAATGAATGAAAGAATGGTCATTTTCTTTTAAAAGTAAATATATTTATATAGACAATTAATATACTTATGTTTCTTATTTTAATAAAAAATGGAGATGATTTTAAAAAATATATTCTGTATTACTTTTAATTGTTTTCTTGCCAATCTTGGTAGATCAACATGCATGTCCTTAAATAAAGACGTAAGCAGATGTTAGTTCTGAGATAAATAATGCCGATTCTGTCCATGGCAAAAAACTTTAATCATGATCAAATGTATGTCTGTTTGTCAAAGGCAAAACTTTAATAATGATCATATGTCTGTCTGTCCGTCTGTCTGTCTGTCAATGGCAAAAATCTTTAGCCATGATCACATGTATGTATGTCAATGGCAAAACACTTTAACCAAGATCACGTCTGTCTGTCAATGGAAAAAAGTCATGATCACATGTCCGTCTGTCTGTCTGTCAATGGCAAAAAACTTTAGCCTTGATCACAACTTTTGTGTTAGGATAATTTGTATGAAGTCCATACAGTGAAACATTGGTGATAATTCATCATGTATTAAGTCCATACACTGAAACCCAGGTGTAAAATGAGCCGATTTCCTATATTAAAACATAAAATGATATCCTGATAGAGTGATCCAGATAGCAGGAAATTGCACCATTCAATGCGGCATACCAAAAATATTTCGGCTACCGGGAGGGGACACACCTCCCGTTCCCTCCCCAACTCGCCCCCCCCCCCATCCCCAGACAGAAATTTCTGGGTACGGTCCTGTTATATTACACGTATCATTTAAGTATGTATACACCAGACAGCTTCATTTAATAATGTATTCAATGTTTTATTTCGCAAATGTTGAATACATTAATATTGTACTTTTTCTTTGACAACTTTGGTAGTTACAGTGATGTGTTAATATATCTATCGTGCAAGATGTTCAATTTCTTTAAAAGAAATGTCATTTTAAACAAGCCTAACCGTACATTTCTCTTCTATATCTTTCATAAAAAAATTGAGATTCAAATAGTTTTGATCCTGATAAGAAACTGAGTAACTCGACTTCTGATCTGTATCCAAACTGTTTCAACAAGTCTTGAAAAAGTAATTCGTCCCCAATTTTGAAAGGTTGAGATTTAATGGGAATATAATTACAGATGTGTGAATATTGTCTATCTTTTGGATCTTAACCCTTATTCTGCTGAGTAATTAAAACTGGATCCTCCTTTTCTGAATATTAATATATTAAAATTAATAACTGAAGAAAATATTTAAGACAAACAATGCAGACCCTGATAAAAGGACCATGTCTGATTACCATTTATTTTGGTCCACACTGTTTGCAAATGTCCCATAAAATGAATCCCTACACTTTAAGAGTTAACTTCTCCATATGGTTTATATCATGCATGCTTAATGTATCCCTTTACAGCATATGTATACCTTTCAGCACATTTGCAAACAGAGTAGACCCAGATCAGACCAGTCATGTTTGTATGTAGCACTTGAAACCTGTTACAGAATCTTAAACTTGATTTATCTTCCAATGCTTTTCGAACACCTGATTAGACTTGTAGTAATTACTCTGGGTCTCATATTAATCTCAACTGTTTGCAAAAGTAATTACCCTTTTGCAGATAGAAGATGACGGGTTAAAACACGATTTTGTCTCATGCATTATAATGCATTCAACATTTTTGGCATACAATAGAACCTGCCTGAACCAATTGTCTCCCAGTGGATTCTTCCATGCTAATATATTGGATTAGATCTAGTTGTTTATCTAAGGGATGTCTGTTCTAAATTGTTAATTTTATTTTTTTGATTTTGAATTTCCTATCAGCAAACAGTGTAGACTCTGATCAGACGCCGCATGATGCGGCGTCTGATCAGAGTCTACACTGTTTCCCTACGTCCCATATATGGGATCGTGGGAGGAAATAGGTTAAGCGGCCATTTAAAAAGGTATAATTATGGGCATGCAATGCAGGTGGTAGCTTAAGGCTGAAGGCAGGTCGAAACGAATTCAGAAAGCTCCTACAATTTTGTCCTACAACCACCTGCTTTTTAATACATATGTAATTAATAAATGAATGGTGGCTTAGACAGGTTCTGTTGTACAGCATACTCAGTCACATGTTCGTTTGAGACCTTTCAGAGTGTCTTAAAGCACATCCTAATTACCCTTAATATTCAGACTCCCTATTCCTTATCCCCACGGGTTTGTAAGCTGAATGCTACACTTTCTGTTTTATTGTCTTATATCTGTTTTGAGACACCAAACGTAGTGCTTCTTTAATCTCCCCATCATAGGTAGGAGAGGGTCGGGGAAGACCACCCCATCATACCTTACAAAAAGTGTTTTGTTAGTAGCTTATTTTACATAGATAGTATACATATATACAATTTTCGTACTTTTTAACAATAACAGTTTATATCATACTTTTCATAAATTCTGATAATGGTCGATCCCTCGAAAGCAAAAGTAGAAATGCAAAAAGAGAAAATTGCAGACTCGGTTTTATTGAGTCTGTTCATGAGTAGTAATTAAAAGTGCAACACTACTCACGTCCCTAGCACCGGCTTAAGCAGTATTCAATTTTCAAAACTAATAACATGAAAACTACTGATCCCGAAGGACCAGAAAATATAACAACACTGAGAATGAAGTACGGGGCGACTTTTTACGGCCGCCACACAAGCACTTAACACCTGCTGTTGTGAAGTACATATATTCTGAAAATGGGTGATCCCTCGAAAGCAAAAGTAGAAATGCAAAAAGAGAAAATTGCAGACTCCGTTTTATTGAGTCTGTTCAACATTGTACACAAAACATTTAACATTGTACACAAAACATGCTACATGAAGAGATTATGTTTTTGTTATGTCATTTCAAAGATTTCAGTATCGTGTTTCAAACAATTAAATTTTAGAATGTGAAAAGAGAGGAAAAAAGAGGAAAAAGAAAGGAAGAAAAGAGTGTTTGACCTTGGTTCTCTCATAATAGTTTATCATCAACTAGTGTTATGCTTATTATTATGGTATTTTGCGTATTATTATATTTTTGAACTCATTTTTAATTTGCCAGGTCCTTTTTTTAAACAAAAATACATGTAATTTATTTTTCATTATTGTCTTTAAAACAAAATAATATTTTGACCATGCGTGTTAAAAAAATTCAAAATGGATATTTCTTGTCGCTGTATATTTCAAAGTCTTGTAAGTAGATAAAAAAAAATTTATAATATTATTGAGAGTTTTCGTTATATTTTAGTTAAATAAATTATAGTGTTTGGTCTCCAGTAAAATTATTAGATCTGCTGATGAATAGGAGTTGCCATAATTGGATAACTATAATCACCGAAAAACTTCCTTTAAAAATGTGTCTGTTTATGGGCATAACCAGAGCATGTGTTGAATTATTTCTACTTCCTCACAAAAAAATGCAAGTTGGTTGTTTTGAAGTTTTTATGTTGAATGGGTGATTTTGTGTAGGTAACATTCTATGTTTTTTCGGCATTGATGTCATCTTATATCTGAGCTTAAGTTGTATTTAAAAGGTGTTTTGTATACGTTCTTCCAATCCCCATCCTTTATCTGAAAGATTTGGTTCCATCCGGCCATTGCTGTTGGTTTTATGTCATTTTTATCAAGTATATTGAAGAGACGCATTGAGCTTTTACTCTGTTTAAGCAGTATTAATACATATAATGGAAGAGAATAATTTGTCATGTCTATGTATCATAGATGCTAATTGGAAATGTTTTGTAAAACCTTTTGTTACACATATAAGACCATTAAACTTTATAAAGTCCATATGAATGTTATAAGTTTCACAGAAAGATTTATAAGTGTGAACGTTTCGATCATGAATGAGAATGTCATTAACCATCCCATATATGGGACTTAGGCAAACAGTGTAGACTCTGATCAGACGCCGCATAATGCGGCGTCTGATCAGAGTATTTACTGTTTGCTTATACGAATTTCAATATAAAACAAAACGAAATTAGTATTTTGGGCCATGTACCCCTTAGATAAAAAATGGACAAATCCTATATACAAACATGAAGAATCCACTGGTCGCAAATGGGTTAACATGTGAAATGCCTTTATCAAAACAGGAGTTGTAAAATATACATTTTCCTCCTATTCTAATTATTCTTATTATAAAATATTGATGTAGCCACCACCTTAGTTATGTTTTCTGGATCGTGCAATGTTAATAATTCGCTGAATGACAATAAAATATGTTGAATTTATCATTATCAACCCCCTTAGAAATACTGTTTAACCAGTATTGTTTGTTTTAATGTTGCGGTTCTATGTCAAATAAAATCATAGAACGTTGTGTTTATTTCTTTTAATATTTCAAAGGCAGGATTTGGCAATGATATTGAAAGGTGGTTGAGAAGTGGCAAAAGTAGTATTTTTATTACTGTAATTCTCCCCAAAGGTGTTGAAAAAAGACGTTTCCAGTTTGTTATTATGGGTTGTTTTTAAATTTGTTAATTGTCAGTTACCATTTTTGAAAGATCCACATAAAAGCTATCCCCATCAGTTTGAATATATCCACTCCCTAGGAAAACTTCCACTTGGTTTTTATTGAATCACTTGGTTTTTATTTAATCAATACTATAATTTACATTCTATCCATAAGACATGAGGGTTTTCATTTTTTCTTTTAGACCAGACTATTTTGTGAGTCTGTGTAATTCATTCAATGCTTCATTTAGTGGCAAACTGGATCCATACTGTTGACAAATCATCCGCGTATTGAGGTAAGTTGTATTATGTTCCATTGATTGTAATTCCTTTTATATTGGTATTATTATTTCTTATTCTTATGGCTAATATTTCTGCACATGACAGGAAAATGTAAGATATTGGATCGTATTGCCTGCAACAGCGACTAATGGTGAAGAATTAGATGAATGTCCCCATTGATTTACAGTCAGTCTTGTATTCCTATATAAATAATAAAATATGTACCCAAGTGATAAAAGAATCACCAAACTTATAGAGTCTTAACACATGCTGTATAAAATTCCAGGAAAAAGATTCAAAAGCTTTTTCGAAATCAACTAAAGGTAGCAATCCGGGTATATTGTTTTCTTCATCATACAACAATACATCATAAATTAGCATTGTGATGTGACCCATATATCTACCTGACATAATTCCATTTTGGTCCTCATGAATCAGTTTATCTAACACATGTTTTGATATGTTTGCTTTTGCCCAAGAATCTATCTTATACACAAAGTTCAGTAATGTTATTTGTCTATTAGGCTTTCTGTGATTTATTGTCATATGCAGGTTATTATAACCCCCTCCCATTGTGTATTTGATAGTTTTTCTGTTATGTACCCGTAATTGATAGATCGTAGTACAAAAAAACTCATATCGTTGACCAAAAATACCTTAAACATTCAGTAGTGAAACCATCTGAACCAGGACTGCGATTATTTGACATGTGTTAAGTGACTTTGTGATTTCTTCTAATGTGACAAGTCCTTCAAGAGAAGTTGAATCTTGCAGTCTGAGCTTATGGAATTTGCATTTTATAAGTTCACTTTCTAAATCTAATTTAGTATCTCCAGAGAGATCTTAACTGTAAATATTTCCATACTAGAGTCCTGCTGCTTCAAACATTTCATGTTTCTGGTACAGTTATATCATTGAAGTTTGAAGAAATATGAGGTAGGTTTTTCATCATTTTCAATTATATTTACTCATGATCTTATTGTGAAGCCAGTCATTTCCTCGTTTCCAATATTTGCAAGCAATGCGTTCACAATTAATTAATTTCATCAAGTGTAAGATTATTTTCTATGAGCCTAATGTTATCTATAGTATCGTTTTCTAAGGTATTTCATTGTATTTTCTTATGACTAGAATAAGATAGGTTTAACACTTTTATTTCAATGATTAAAGTTTATAGAAATAGTTGATCATTTTTTGTAAACTAAATTTGGGCAATTGGTATTTTTTCAAGATTGTCCATATTGTAAACAGGAACAGCATATTGTTGTTTTATCCCCTCAGTTTTTTTTCTTTACAGTTTTTAATTAGTTTGCATCTTTCAGCAGCGAGTTATTATGTTTCCATAAGTATTTTCCTTTCTGAAACGGATTAAACATAAGATATAAAGTTATCATTGATTAATCTCATCTGAAACTGCCTTCGATTTCGAATTTTTCGACTGGGCTCAGTAAATTTTCAGAAACCAAAACAAAGTCAAAAGGTGCTTGTTTTAAAGGGCTTTATTCTTGTCCATGTAAATCCCTTTTAGTCAGGATACTTTTCTCTGAAAGGGTCAGATAGGTTGTACAATTATTTAATGTCTGTTATTCTTAATCGACCATTTACATTATCTACATTTTTATAATTATAGTAATGTAAATCAGGTTCTTGAACCAAGTTAAAATCCCCACACATTATGATACTGTCATTGGTATAGTTCTTAGCTTGACTCATTAGTTGACCATAACCCTAACTATGGACCATCTTAATTTGGTCCATAAAGAATAATCCCCATGTGTAATTCCCATGTGGATCCGTTATAATTATGTTGGTATATTTTAAAATTTGTGAGCATGTCCTGAGCTAAAACTTCCTTTACAGTCCCACTGGGTTCTGATATTTGTTTTCAGTATAATATGTAGAGTGAGCATCTCTCCTTTCCTCCAAGGCCTCGGCAGTTTATGGAAATAGTTTTAGTCTCCACTTGGCATCATTAAATTATGGTTAAATTTACATTGTTTTATTTTTTTTGAGAGAACCCCTATCTTCAATCAATTAAAAAGGAGACAGAAAGAAACAAAACCAAGAATCATTTTAACTTACAGTCTACCAAGTGTAGGATGATAATACAATATGTCTAGCACTAGTTCTACATTGCATAAAACAACTGTTGCACATGTATCTGTTTTAATATATTATATGATCAGTTTGGTTATGTTGTCCGTTTCTGCATTAATTTCTCTTCTCTTTTTCCTCTAAAGAAATCTGCTTTACAATATCATATTTAAAAGCAATGTAATATCTGAGCCGATGTAATGAAGGTCTAAATTGTTTACGTTTGCACTGAAACAAATATACATTGTATGCAGATAAGTATATAATTATTTGCGATGTCACGTGTTGTCATATTATTTTAGTTTCAAAAAGGATAAAATGATTATTTGGAAATGTCAGAATGTGGCTTATGATGAACTGACTAAAATGCCGTAGACACACAGGAAACTATTATATGAACCTATCGTTAGTACTGGAAAAAGGAAAAGAAGTGAACATGTTCTACCAGTCGCAAGGAGTAAAGTTGTTTGCATGAAGGTATTTTTATACACCAAGTCGTCTTACATGAGGGTAGGTAAGAATTTGTTTCCAAGCATTTATACATTAGTCTTGGGCGTTACTTGTTCGTGTTTATATAGAATTCGACCATAAGCAGGAATAAAAATGTTTTTATACATTTATTTTATCGTTTTTGATTATATTTAAGGTTTTCAATGTATTTGCTACCACCGTTTTACCACCTTTGGGCAACAATATACTGACATCTAACATAAGGATCGAATTCATTACTATTTTATCAAATATGAGTAAATTTACATGACACGGTTTTATTTATCCGAATACACATAAAACATGTAAAACAGTATACAATATAACCTGTCCTTAGCGGTTATCAAAACCAAGTCTAAATATTGAGGAAATCTAAGGCACGTAGTAGCTTCATGCAGGTCAAAAGTAATACAAAAAGCTAATGTATGAGTTTTTGCATTGCGTGTGCCCTATATTAAGCATCGACCTGTTTTAATGGCACTTATGTTCAGCAAATAATTTATAGCATAAGACGATTCTACTTTAAACTCAACTATCTCCTCTTATATTAGTTCGCATATTACTAATACATATATTATTTTTATGTAAAACGAGCTTAACTCTGTTCACGTCTTGGCTCGCATTTGCTGGATTCGGATCTGGGTCCCTGCTTATAAAGCTTTTAGTTGAGTCTGAGTTTCGTTCTCAAGCTTTTGATTGGTCAGATTTGAGTTCTCAAGCTTTTGATTGGTCAGATTGGAGCCAAAGGCTCAAATCTGACCGATCAAAAGCTTGATAACGTTCTCAGACTCAACTAACAGTTTTATAAGCAGGGACCCAGATGCCGAGTCTATCGGCGTATCACAAGGATCTAAGTGGTTTGACACTCGGTCACTGGAGATTTGGCTAAAATTGTTATTGCTGTATGAAAACAGATAAATTCTGAAAGGGGGTGATCCCCGGGAACAAAAATTGCAACACAAAAAGAGAAAATTGCAGACTCGGTTTTATTGAGTCTGTTCATCAATTTTGCGGCGTATTTTGTGATAAAACAGCAGTCACATGGAACAAAATAACGGGGACAAAATAGAAATCTGATCAAGATTAAATTCATTCAACCCCATGTTTGTTAACCCTTTACTACATGAATATTAATATAATAAATAATGACATAATGAGTACTAATATTTTATTATTTTATTATGTCACACGCGCACAGGAATAATTGATTAAAGTAGAAATTGTATAACCATATCTATATTATATCATAATCAAACAGACCAGACCCTCATCAGACGGTTCATACAGGAGTTCTCAAGCTTTTGATTGGTCAGATTTGAGTTATCAAGCTTTTGATTGGTCAGATTTGAGCCTTTGGCTGAATCTGACCAATCAAAAACTTGAGAACGAAATCAGACTCAACTAAAAGTTTTATAAGCATGGAACCTGATATGAGCCTTCTCTGTTTGCAATTCCGTTGAAAGACGTAGTTATGGAGTAAAGTGTTACGGAAACCCGTCTAGATCTTATTTTTGAACGCATCTATATTTTATGCATAAAATATATTATTTTCTGGTATACGCTAATTCTATAAATGGGTTCAACAAACAGTGCGCACGCTCATCAGCAACCATCTAATCTGGATCTACTCTGCCCTTTATTAGCCCTTTAATATGGATCTACATTGCCATTCATCAGCCCTTTAATATGGATTTACACGGTTTGCATATGTTAAGAAAGTTTACATTTCAATAAAGCTTTTGAAGAAAAGTGAAGCGATAGAAGTATCGCATAAATTTAAAAGTGTTATAAAGTAAACCAGCTTCATTGAGACGCATCTTCACACAGGGACCCTCTGATCAGGGTCTGTCTGTTTGCTTATGAAATATAACAGGACCTACTTTGCAGTGTCTATCGGTACCAAAAGTCCTGTTTACACATGCCATTATGAAAATTCAGCTAATAAATATTCTAGATGTAATTATACAATGATTTTTCAACCGGGAAACGGTAATCACAGAAATGAGTAAAGAAAGCGCAATATATTCAAAATACAATAAAATATCGGTCTTACCGTGTTGTGAGACAGAGTTGAAAGTGACTTGTTCATTACCAACTATCAGTGTAGCATAGGGAGAATGATTATGCAAGATAGTATCTTATAGTCATCCACGCATACAGGTTATTTACCTCATATCTAAGTCAAGTCTTCATTACAAGTCGCGGGTGACTGCACTTTGTATTGATGATTAATGTTGTGATAATTGTACCCGATTCAATCCAATCCAGGGTTTGGGCTTGCAATCCATGAGAGCAACATGTCTCATGTTGGTGAGGGAGAATTTAATTCCCTATTCTCGACTATTGAGAGCAACATGTTTTATGTTAAAGTGGGACCCTGCTCCCAAGTCTCTGTCTTTCCGACCAACTTTGGATTGTGACTTCGGAAGGCTGTATCGTTTTTAAGATATTGCCATTGTTTGCACTGAACTCCTATGATCACTGTGGGGTGTTCATTCACTTGGGCTACTGTATGCACCATATTCCATAATTATATTTTCTCTGTTTTGTTGTGTATATAATAGCTCGAGTGGTATTTAGGTCGGTTCATTTTGCCGCCCATTGCCATGGAGGGAATCATGTGGTTCCCTCCGGCTAGTGATTTCATTTATATTGTATATCTATTGTATATCTTTTATTGTCCGGGTAGATAATCATGCGGTTCGTTCCGGTGATTTCATTTATGTGAAGCGCTTTTGAACGCACATATCCTGTGTGAAAAGAGCGCTATATAAATATGGTATAATAACAATAATAATAATAAATAATACAGTAAGATATAATGACATCATGCGTAGTTATTTGGTTAATGTTTATACAGTTGAATTTCGATATTTCGATCTCAGATAGCTTGAACCTTGGATAACTCGAAGTTAATATATTCGGTCCTTCCAGAGTCAACAATACAGAAATATTCCATAATGTATCATTACGCAAGCTTATAAACACATATATAACTCGGACTTCTGTTAACCCTTCGCTTGCTGAATTTTAAAATACATTTCTCCTTCTTTACCCATGCCCTGTTGTAAAATTACATATATCTTCATTGTGTACAAGTATTTCGCTGTGTAATCACTGCTGTGGAGTGAACTGGTTTCACAATCAACTGCCGTTTCCTTGTGTTGCTGTTCGGGCGAGTGTTTGTTCTGTATGTGGTGTTTCCTGCATGACTCATTTTTGTACTTGTAAATAGTGCAGACCCTGATGAGACAGCTCCTGCAGGAGCTGTCTCATCTGGGTCTTCACTATTTACAGGTAGCTATATTGACGCGATTAGCAAGCGAAGGGTTAACTCAAAGTTATTTGTATGGTCCCTTGAAATTTGTTATATGTACACAGGACGTTTTGCTTTTGGTAGAAATGTTCAGGTTCAGTTATCCATTTCCGCGCCAAATTTCTAATCTCGTCTCCAATCCAGTATTTGTTAAATCATACGGAACAATAAAGAATGAGATACATTCAAATCTCAAAGGAATTAAGCACATATTGAGAAACACAGATTGAGAGAAAAAGTGAAGTTATTGTAATAGACGCCGCCTTTTGGCCACATTGGCGATATAAGGGTTAAATGAAGGTATTTATGCGACGTAATCGCTGAAAGGGTTAACTGTATCAAAACCGGATTTCTAGTAGGGAGAAATGAATTAAGCTATTTTAAGCAGGTGGCTTCTTAATGTTGGATACATTTTGTACGGAAAGCTCATTGGTGAACGTTTTGCTTGATTTTAGCCATGTAATAGGCTACCAACTGTCGCCAAGACCGATATTTATGGTAAATAAAATTTCCATTTAGAGTTTTTTCTCCTGTACTTTACGATTTTATAGCTAAAAAGAAAAGATCCGGATCAGAGGGGCGTACATGAGCCATCTGATATGGGTCTACTCTGTTTGCAAAATGCCTGTACTAGGTAAAGTGTTAAGACTAACTTTTCTCCTAAAATATTTTAAATATAAACAGCGAAGTATCATTAAATGGCGGACAAATGGATCAGCTCTTATCTAGTTGTGAAAAA
Organism: Azorinus chamasolen; assembly: GCA_963576725.1. Classification (NCBI taxonomy): domain Eukaryota; kingdom Metazoa; phylum Mollusca; class Bivalvia; order Cardiida; family Solecurtidae; genus Azorinus; species Azorinus chamasolen. The sequence goes on along the minus strand of OY755250.1, from coordinate 43,651,489 downwards.
GAATATCTGCTCAAATCTGGATCTGTTTAAGTCTGCTTACTTCCGATTTGATCAAGCTTTCAGACTATTGATTTTACACTTTCCCTGATGAATATTCATTTAGGAAATAATGACGTCATGCATATTAATATGATTATATTTATAATGGCATATGAACACACGACATTTTCGCTCAGACAGAAGCTGTAGAATCAGATCTATATTACACCACACGCAAACAGAGCAGAACCTGATCAGACAGCTCCTATAGGAGCTGTCTGATCTGGTTCTCCTATGTTTGCAGAGGCGTCCAAATGCGCTTACATCAGGCAGAGGGCTAATGTAATGATACTGTAAAGCCTCTGTAAATCGGACGTTCAATTTAGCATACATATGTGACCAATCGGATGGTTAAGAATGAACTCGGTCTCAGACTCTAGGACACTGGTGCCATTATTAACACACGTGTAGTCGTAAAGGGTTTAACAACTTGGCAAATACGATACATCAGGTTTTACAGTGCTATGAGTTTGGCCAAATTTTATTCAAGATACTTTAATCCTTTACTCCATAAATAAATATGTAAGAAATTCTGACATCAATATGGAAAATATATTGTAATCAATGTTATAATAGAACATGAACACTTGAATTTTGGCCATGGCAGAACTGGTAGAATCATATGTATATTATATAATAAGCAAACAATTCAGACCCCGGTCTGGCTCTACTATGTTTGCACAGGCGTAGGAGTGAGGAATTAAACATGCTTGGTACGAGAGGCTGAGTTTAAACCTTCGCTTGCTATTCACGTCAATATACGTGCCTGTAAATAGTGAAGACCCAGATAAGACAGCTCCTGCAGGAGCTGTCTCATCAGGGTCTGCACTATTTACAAATTGTTTGTGCAACCAATGCACTCCGCAACAGTCATTGCACAGCGAAATACTTGTACACAGTGAAGATATATGTAGTTATACAACAGGGCATGGGTAAAGAAGTTGAAATGTACTTTAAAATTCAGCAAGCGAAGGGTTAACATATCTTGTGTTTTTGCAATGCACGTTATGCTAAATAATCCAGTTGTGTGAATTGAGACGAAACTGACTTAATCGTAAACATAAACTTTCCCAGTCTCGCATAGACGAACGAATGTCTTCTCAACCCTTGTTTACTTACATTTTCCCTAATTTTCAATTCGATCAAAAGTTTGAGAAAGTATTGAACTATGATCGAACGGCAATTATCGTGATGATCCTGAATTAATTAGCGACTCATCGGGTTCGAAATTTTTTTCAAATCCTACTCGAGACGCATTTAGCATTAGAAGAGTTATCTACTTTTGGTCGAGATAATTATTCCTCAATTTCTCCTCTTAATAGTAAGCGGCGTGTCAACCACCTTAGGATCGCAAAGGTAATTGCAATTTTGCACATTTCTCCCAGTCATGTGAGTCGCATTTTCGGAGACTTCGGTAATAAAATAGGTGAAGTACATATTTTCTGTATTCATCTCGTGTATGTGTGTGTTTTGGTGTGTACTTTTCCATTTAACTCTTTGCTCCATCAAAGAAATAGTGAAATAATGACATAATAAATACTAATTAAATTACTATGTGTAATGGCTCATGGAAGAAGGAATTTCTGCCAATGGCATATATTGTAGATAGATATCTATTATTTTATAGGCAAACAATGTATACCTTAATTTGACTGCTCCTAAATGTGTAACCATTAGCGATTAAAGCAAATCATGAACGGTCGGTCCCTACAGAAGCAGTCTGATCTTGGTATACTCTGTCATTCCGTTTGCAAAGGCATATAAAAGGGGATTTATAGAAGAAAGAGTTAAACATTACACGAATACAGTAAAGAATTTTATCGTTAATGAATATATCGAATAAATACAAAATATCAAAATTCATCTGAATCTACATTGCAACTAATATCATTACCACAGCGGAATACCATGGATTAACCCTTATAACACTTTAACGCTTTGTATACATTTACTTAATTATTCTGTAACTAATACGTGGTAAAAACTGCTTTGTAAATCTACAGGCCCAAACTTGTCATGAGTTTCAACCAAATCAAATACTGTGTCTATATGTTGAAAAAGTGTTGCTGTAGTGGAATATCACTAATATTCTCTTCACGAACGTCCGTCTGTCCGCTCATAATAGATTTATACTGGGTAGCCCAGCCTTTGACATAGTTTGTGTTCACACCCAAGCACACCTTCATCCTAAACGTAACGCATAAGTGAGGTGGATACAATTAAACAGTCACTCACCACCTCCGAATCTTCCGTAGACTTTTCGCTTGGGACGATTTTGAGTCCTGTATCGCAATATTTTGCTGTCTTGGCCATCACCGTGTACACAGGTGCGTCGTCGGTTTTCATGTTTCGATGTTTGGTCGGGAAAAGTATGTCACCGTGTAGCTCTCTACTTGAATACTTCTCCCTCACTTCGTTGTACGCGGTTTGAAGCTCAAAACTTCGAGGAGCGTTGTATATTGTCAGCCGGCAAACTAGCACTGGTGTCGGGAAGCGTCGCGCAGCCACTTGATAAGGTGTGAAAGATGGCGTCCTCGTGGGTGGTCCGTATGCTGCCCCCTTCAATCCATCCACATACAGTCGTAGACTGCGTAATTCGTTTGAAATATTCTTCTGATTACTCTCCTCACTTTCAGTAATCAAAACAACTGATAATTTATGAATGAGAAATTTGAATGTCCGATCAGACAAAACTTTAACCCACGGCGATTGAAGCACCGATGGAAGACGCCCAGATATATGTGACGTCATATATCCTGAATCATGCATATTCGACAGCCTCTATCGTCAAGACATTATTTTGGGTAAATTATTTGGGTAAATGTTTTATACTACGACGGGTGGGCTCCTGGGTATATAGTCGTACCGCGAGACAGGCGTGTGTTGTCCTATAATGCTGGCTGCTCTCAAGATTTAGAATTTGTTGTACAATGTTTACCAAACATTGATGTATATAATTTGTATTGTTTGTCGAGTCACTTTAACAGATTTCAGCCATATCGCAGTGTCCAGCTAACTAATTAAATTTGGGAGAAGACTAAAATGTTTTCCACGCATGCAGGATATTGCATTGTATTATGCACAAAAAGACATTTGAGTAGAACCAACAACTACTACTAGTCAGGAGAAGGTTTCCTCACGTGAAACAATCCAAATGCTTAGACCGAGAGATAAACTTCAAAAATACTATAAACAAGTAAGCATATGTGAAGCCATAGATGGGCAATTGTAGACATTTGCAATTAACGTAGACCAGGTCAAATGGCAAATGTAGTGTAGGATCCGTCTGATCAAATTCTGCTCTATTTGATTATGGAATGATGTATTTCTGATTCTACAGTTCCTGTTTTTACCAAACTTGTATGTGTTAAAAATGATCTAATGACAAATCATTTCTTTCATGAATATTCATGGAATAAAAGGGATTGTTTAAATTATGTATGTACTGTGTTAAGTTACTGGCGTAACTTATACCCTTATAGATTATTTAAATTTATCATATCTCCGGCAAACTCTATGCGTTGACCACTCTTTGGAATCAACTCTTCGAACCGATTCTTAAGAGAGGTCACAACAACGCGTTTGGTGGAGAAATAAAGAAGTTATTCTTGACAATGTTTTAATTTACGCATCTTATCTGGATTTCTAAAGAAAAAAAGATTAATGCCTGCTCAGTCTCTGATTTGCTTAAGTTTCCATTGACTTCCGATTCATGAAGTCCTTTGAGAAAATATTCGCACTATTCTCCCAGTTTGAGAACAACTTAAATAAGAGACATGTATCCTCTACTAAAGGCCCCGTGGTGAACACAGAAAGGATTTTGCTGTTTTTGGTTGTGGGTCTGGACCAAACCCCATCGGATATTTTAAGCTCGTTTCCGGTGGAGGAGTATTTTCAAGTTTAATATCGCATTAACAAGCACAACCCGAACTTGGCGCCATACCATTACACACGGGTTTACATACACGGTCAACTGTCATATGCAGGCGGTCTGACCGCCATATAACGCCGCCATGAGGCTCAGTTCGGCGCAGTTATGATGAAAATGTTAGACGCGACAGCCATGGATCTCTACGCTAAGTTGGTGAGCAGGTTTCTCCTGATTCCAGCTAAACGGGGTAGTAACAATCGTTTCTGTACTCTGTCAGACAAGGGCGCCCACGAAGAACGCCGTGAACATGCAAAGTAGTTGAACTACTCCAGGTCGCGCAGGCATTATGTTCGAAAACGAACGCAATGACAGGACTGGATAAGCGAATATATCCGCGTTACGGGTATGTCGTCAATGCATTCAATGGTGCTAATGACATGATGCGCAGTAACTCAATGCTAATTGGCAAAACGCAAAGCGTTCAATCCCAGTGACACATATTTCCGACTTCTGATGCCCCAAAAGACTGTGAATTTGTGTTCGTTATTCAGGAGTGAATTTGTAAATTATAACTAGCCGCATAATACAAACATGAAGCGAGTTTCTTTTATCTGTGATGCAAGTTTGCTAGAGGAGGTATTCCGCTAAATGTTAGAAATGAGCCTCTACTCATATACATGTAGGCACAAAATCACAATATGGATGGATGCTTTGCAGCCTTTCACTGAGGAAGAATTGTGTGAAGATGAACGTCTGTTATATAATTTTGCAGCAGACAATCTACCGGGCCTGATAAAGATGAGTAAGCAATTTCCCGAGACACTCTTATGTTGGAAACAAATCTACCTGAATAACAGACGACTATGCTAATATTTACTACAGCATTTTAGGCTATTGTTAGGGAGTTGTAGCAATAAACACCTAGCTAAGGCCGCCTAGGTTTCCAAAGAGAAACCCCAGTAGTGGCTTAAGAAACAGGCACTCTCGCAGAATTACCGGTATATAAACATCCCAAGATGCATACCAAGGCTGAAGTTTGACATTGACCCCAAACTGATCCCCTTGCTCCTGCCTCACGTCCGCTTGCGCAGGTGTAAGTTATACCTGTTGTGAACGTGACAACCTACTGTAAAGACACACTTTTCTTTAAAAAATGCCAAATAGGTTGTGGGAGTCCTCGAATGTAAGTACAAGCGCGGTCTACTTACGATAGTTTTTTGGGCACAGTTAATCATCTGCTGGCAAAGCACGATGTAATAGGGAAGGTGTTACCGTGTGGACAACCGTTGTGACCAGAAGATTGTGGAACGTTTCTATCACACTCTAGCTGAGCAAATCATTTGGCAAAAGTGTGCCCAGGAGATGCAACTCCCCTTCCTAAATGGTCGATTGAGTAGGTGGCCCGGTTGCTAGCTGTGTTTTCGGCACTGGATCAAGCAGATATGGAACCCACTGGCAATCGTCCTTCAGAGGCTACCCGGGTTCATATGCTGTTCTGCTGCAATCATCTGCCTCCGACGAATACCCAATTGGTCTGAAGGAGTTTTGCGTTCGTCACGTTTACCAGCCTGGTGAACTTGAAAGTGACCGCCACCGCGCAACTGACTGCTTGTTGTGCTTAGAGGTAAACCAGACAGGGCTCGTGTTCACAAAACCCGGAAAACGTGCTCCTTTACCTCTGGAAATTGGCCGGGACAAGATAATGTCAAGAAGGCTCATGTTGACCTATATAAGTGTGATTTTCGAACGGTGTTGCTCTTGCGAAGGTCAGACTGGCTATGATCCTCTCGAGCGCACTAGCCTCACGCACACTCACCTCCATAGATTCTACATTGTCTTGCTGAAACAATTATTATTGATCAGTTTGTAAAGTCGCCTGTTTGCATAGGTCCGTGTTTATCTAGATGTATGTCTCCACCCAGACGCGGAGGGCCTTGTTGCTCTTTCTCAGCTCAATTCCTGGCGACAAATAGAGCTGCAGGTTGCTGTAATGGAACAGTAGGCATCATAATCGCAATTCCCTACTCATTTCCCTCTAATCTCGATCAACACTGTTCGTCTATGTCTTTTTTAAGAGACACTGGACACTAATGTAATATAAAAAGACGCACCATATTCGACACATATTTGTGACCATCATAAACTGTAAAATTAATGTCTTATCTGCTGAACCATTACCTGACTGATTTAGTCTACTCATTTACTACTGAACCAATGCAAACAGATTAGATCATGAGCACACTTTGTTTAAATGTCTCCTGAGTAGACCATAGGAGCTATCTGAACTGGGCGTACTCTATCAAATAAATTGGACCATAGGTAGCTTAATCCTGTAAGTTACTCCATCTACAAGGGTATAAAAATGCGGTCTATCTGGTAAAGCAATATCTGATAGGATTGGATAGGAATCTGTTAGTTAGCAGAATGTATAAGGTCATACGATCTGCTTTTCATTAAGGAGGACAGTGTTCGTGTTCCATCATAAACATGTGTATGCCCTCTTTAGTGTTGTGAGGACAAGCAATTTATGACAGAACCTGTTTTAAGCGGCTATATAAAAGAGGTCTAATTATGGGTATACAATGCAGTTGGTACATTAATGCAGGTAAAAAGCAATACAAAAATCTTATATAGCCGGGTATGAAATTACCTCCTACTTTTTAAGACACCTATTTTCAAAACTAAATGGCCGCTTGGGACATAACATATTTCGGTACTCAACATATTACACGTGTAGACAGGGCATACAAGTTGTTAGCGCTGCAGTGATAATGGGCTGAACCATTCCAATATACGATGCATCTTGGCGCGCATTTTTAAATAGATTGCTTCCAAATTTCCCGCTAACTAGGCCAATAGCTTCTCAAAGACTGGAGGCTTCGGGTCGAAAACTTGTTTCAGAAAGTCCGAAATTGAGCAGACATTATTTTTTCCAGTTCTTGAACCTTTATTTCATATATACGCCATTAAACGCCTTGCTAAACAGAGCAGACCAGATCTGACGGCTCCTACATGTGCTGTCTGTTCAAGGTCTGCTTTGTTTGCCTATGAAATAATGAATATATAATTTAACGGTTCGGCCATGTCCGAAATTGTGTCCATGTGTCAGTGCAAAAATAATGTAATAAATGTCATTATATTTGTATGAACATTCATGGAAAAAAGGATTGAGCCAGTACATTATAGAATAAATTCACATGCAGGTTTTTGTTTTATAATCACAGCGTCATGAAACTGTATGTGGAGTGGGAATATATATAGTATCCATTGGTCCCATGTCCCATATACCTGTGAGCATGTGCACTGGCAATTACCCCTTAAGGTGTTAGATACAGTATAGCCTGTATTAACCCTTCGCTTGCTATTCACGTCAATATACTTACCTGTAAATAGTGAAGACCTAGATGAGACAGCTCCTGCAGGAACTGTCTCATTAGTTCTGCACTATTTACAAGTTGATTGTGCAACCAGTGCACTCGAAATACAGCGAAATACTTGTACACAGGGAAGATATATGTAATTATACAACAGGCCATGGGTAAAGAAGGAGAAATGTATTTTAAAATTCAGTAATCGAAGGATAAACCCTTTCCCTGGTCTATGTTTATTCAAAATTTCAGTATCTAATGAATATTAATTAACAAAATAGCTATAAAGAAATATGGAAGGTTGAACATTGTAGGCATTTTAGAAAGCAAAGGAACAGATCTATCAAATTATATTAGCAAACAGAGCAGACCCTGATCAGACGGCTCCTCTAGGTCTACTCATTGCAAATGCGTGAAAACACGTTTATATGAGGGAAACGGTTAAGCAGCCTTAATACGAAGTCTAATTATGGGTTGGTAAGGGTGATGGAAGCCTAATGCAGGGCAAAGGTAATGTCAAAATATCCAATAAGAACTTTCTGTATTACTTTGCCCTGCATGTTAAGGTACCACCTGGCTTACATATCCACCTGTTGTTAAAGATACTATGTTCAATAAATGAATGATCAATTAGGACAGCCTCTACTGCATTCAATGGAAATAACCTTTAGAGTTTATTCAGTACTATCGTATGCTTAGTTTTAAAAGAGGATTGACACACAATGCAGATAGGGTCTATACAGTCCTCATATGAATGTACACTTTTTTCCCGCAGTCAAGTGCTTAACAAATAAGTACAAACTGACTTTTGCAGCCTTTTTATGTCATCTCTTCCCCCTAGTTTTATCTAGTGAAGCCTTTTTGGTAATACGTCTATCTTAAGAGTTAATCAGAAGTCCTCTGGGTTTGCATTAATTATCCATTTATCATTCGGATGAGTTGCAACTTATTTTAGGAGGTATAACCAAAATTATTACTGCATTTGTATTTATGAACTTCATTTTTATAATAATATTAACTGTGATTTTTGGCTGGGGTAGTGTTTCAAAGTCGGGTCTATATCAGTCAATAAGCAAACAGAGCAGACCCTGATCAGGCAGGTCCTAAAGAGGATGTCTCATCTAAGTCTAAGTCATCTGTTTTAAACGGTTTATATTCACGAAAGGGTTTATTTGCAAAATTATGTTTGTAACACACTTGCGATTCCACTTATTTAAGCATTAACAGATAATCAGCGGTATGCTTGTTTGCTTATTGTCTTATTAAATGCTGTTCAAGTACAGTGGGAAATAACTACAATGACCGCTCAAAAGAGGTATATTTCAGATAGCGATAAATTCGTTCAAGCGATACAAAGAGCTTGGTGTAATAGTGGGTGATTTGATTACCTTTATATATACAGATTGGATCTAGAGTGGCTCATTAGGATCAGCCTCTCAATAGGATCAAAACTGTTTGACATATCTTTTTACGTTTTAGAAAGGAACGTGAAGGACAATCCATTATGATTTTTAATGCAGACGACAGTTTTAGCAGAGAAATACTATTTTGTCGCCAAGGGTGTTCAGCATAGTTTTAGTGATTACTGTATCAAACTGTCTTCCACAACTCACGACCCAAGCGTAGAATACACATGCATCACACCTGGCCTGCAATAAAACAGTTTACAGTAAACCCCCTCTAAACCTCAATTTTGTTAAAGATGAATCTACATATTTTAGGTAGGTAGGTTACTGGGTTTAAAACAAACAGCTACCATGTGCATTACATAGAGGATCTTACATGAGTGTTCTTGATTATTGGATTTATTAAATGAGTATTTTTGAAACGATGAAAAACGAGCTTAGCGATTTTTTTTATCGTTTTAAAAAATCTGAAGGGTGGTGATCCCCCGAAAGCAAAAATTGCAACACAAAAAGAGAAAATTGCAGACTCGGTTTTATTAAGTCTGTTCATGAGCAGTAATTGAAAGTGCAACACCGCACACAACCCCTAGCACCTGCTTAAGCGGTATTCAATTTTCAGAACAAGAAGTACTGAAATTCATGATCTCGAAGGATCAGAAGGTATAACAACACTGAGAATGAAGTTCGGGGCGACGAATTTAATAAATCCAATAATCATGAACACGAATGCAAGGTTCTATTTATAACTTAACTAACACAAATGTTTTTTGCAGCCAATATTTCAGCAGTAACATGGATTGTTATAAATTCTCATTGCATATAGAAATGATGAATGAAATGTGTTATTAGGTTCGCTAGGTAACGGGGACAAAGTAGGTCCAAATTTTCCAACTGTTTTTGACTTAATGTCATATCAACTAGGATCTAATTTAGACCTCTCTGGTACTCAATTTAACTGCGATAGTTTATGATACGAACACCTACAGAAACACGTCAAAATAGTTTTTGAGTTACAGTTTCGACATTCCAACACGTTACATTATGACGTCACTGTACACAACATGCATCTGTGTAAAGCGCGCCATTTAAATGAAGACCCACATACAGTTCGCCTACACGTCTGACACTCACTGTCAATGGGATTCAAAATGCGCCTTCGTTTGGCCCTTCATCAGTGTTGTATACACATGGACATTTCCATCGAGAAACAAAAATCTCGATTCAAATTCAGTGAAAAAGTTTATTGAGGTGGCCAAAAGATGCAGTACGAACTGCTGCATAACATGCGTTGGAACAGGAGGAATGCATTCGCGATCAGCTGATTTGGAGTAGATTCTATAACATACTTGAAATATGTCTGTGCTGTGCTGGATTCAGATGACTATACCGGTTGAATGACGATATATTTTTGTGAGTAGAAATCTGCATTAACAAAAGAACATGCGGTGAAGCAAATGTAAATTTGTGAAGGCATTCTTATGTAGAATGGATGGTTTGGGTCAGATAACCTGGTACAGGCTGGTAGGTCTTTTTCGGCATACATGTTGTAGATATTTACTGACAGATGAGATATTTATTTTACTGTTTGTATTATTTTATCGAAGATAAGGTGCAAGTTCCAACAGTCCTTTGCCATCTATCGTGAAATCAATCGATGACATGTAGGTCACCGTCCCGCCAGTTTGTTTGTTTTTACAGCGCGTATGAATACAGTTCGTTCTTTCGAATGTTATTCACTAGTGAATATATTCCCGTGAATATCAAAATGTATATGATAATGTTACGTCACGCTGAAACCACGAGTTATGTTATAAATACCGCTATTTGTTCTAGGTCGTTTACTGCATTGTATATACAGTTTGATAAAATGCATTACCATGGCGATAAAACAAATGTATATGTATAGTCAAATTAACCCATTTATACCTGTATGTTTTATTGTCATTGACATCCATAGGTTCAGCAAAGGGTGTGTGGCCTATTCAGGGGTGGCTGGTCCCTTCAGGATTCCTCCAATCTGGGTCAACAGTTCGCTTATGTCATTTTTAATGGAAACTACACAAATGGGTTACTGCCATTGGAGTAAGGTAGCCCGACAATCTAGAAATGTATTGCTTTATCCAACCGACAATGTCCGACCATCACTCTTTTTAGATTTAACGAAACTTTCTTTTAAGAAAAATCTTAAATAAATATTTTTCAATTCGGATATGTTTCTTTGTTCAGTCCATGCTTATAAAACTTTCAGTTGAGTCTGAGCACATTCTCAAGTTTTTGATTGGACAGATTTGAGCCAAAGGCTCAAATCCGACCGATCAAAAGCTTGAGAACTCAAATCTGATCAATCGAAAGTTTGAGAACGAACTCAGACTCAACTAAAAAGCTTTATAAGCATGGACCCAGATGATTTTCTATCTGATTTGGTAACATTTGCACACAATGCATGCACTGTGTTTGTATAAGATACCTAACCCTTACATTATGGGACAGATGAGAGGGCTCATAAAGGAAGATTCTCATCAAGGTCTGCACTGTTTGTGATGAAACACTTTTCTTTAGAAAAATTCCTAAATATGCATCGTAAGTTTAAGATGTTTGAAGTTTGGAATAGTCTTTTTGAAAATTCACAGTTTTAAAGGTTAAGAATAATTATAGCGGTTTCATTCTGTTATTGGTATAAATAAAACAAAATCTGACAAACTTGTTCTTCCTGAGATTCACTGTTCATTGTTTTATGTTCATTGTTTCATGTGAAGTTGAAGTTCGATATCTCAAACGTCGAGATTGCTCAACGTAAAAGCTAAAACGTCGAGATAGCTCAACGTAAAAGCTTAAACCTCGAGAAAGCTCAACGTAAAAGCTTAAACGTCGAGATAGCTCAACGTAAAATCTCTGTCTTTCGACATTTACAGTACTAATTTGTTTTAACCCTTCGCTAGCTGAATTTTAAAATACATTTCTCCTTCTATACCAATGCCCTGTTGTACAATTACATATATCTTCACTGTGTACACGTATTTCGCTGTGCAATCAATGCTGTGGAGTGCACTGGTTGCACAATCAACTTGTAAATAGTGCAGACCCTGCAGGAGCTGTCTCATCTGCGTCTTCACTATTTACAGGTAGGTATATTGACGTGAATAGCAAGCGAAGGGTTAACTTAATACGCATTACTACGCATATGTGGAAACATGGGTACTCGAAGTAATTTGTATGGAGATATCGAATAAACTATATATAGAATCTGTTATGAGTCCCTACTGCAATACCCTAATAAATGTTATACCAATTGACATTGACAGTGGCCCTACTTTATATACCCCGTTAAGAGTCTATACCCATTGTTGTACGACAGACCCCCAACAAAGCTATTGAAAAAGTGTCCTGATAACGGTTGTAAGTGGACACTTTTTTACGCACGTGATTCTTGTGGTTAAAACCTATCTACCTAGGATTTGAATTGGGTGAACCAAGGGGAAAACATTTTGTACTCATTTGTGAAATATTCATTTTTAATCAAAATTAAAAGTCTACAACGTACTGTCGTACAAGTAAGATACTTATTCGGTCACGTCTTCGGTCATGCGAACAAACTGTCCTGATAACGGTTGTAAGAAGACACTTTGGTAGTAAGACTCGTACTGTATCTATTACATATTGACAAAGTCCCTACTGTACATACCCCGTTAATAGTGTCTACCAATTGGCATTGACAGTGGAGCTAATGCATATACCCCGTTAAGAGTCTATACCCATTAACATAGACAGAGACCCTATAGAATATACCCTGTTAGGAGTGTATTCCCATTGACAAAGACAGAAGCCCTACTGTAAATAACCTGTTAGGAGTGTATTCCCATTGACAAAGACAGAGGCCCTACTGTAAATACCCTGTTAGGAGTCTAAACCCATGACATTGACAGAGGACCTACTGTGCATACCTTTTAACAGTTTATATCAATTGATATCGCAAAAATCCTACTGCAATACATTGTTAACCCTTCGCTTGCTTTTCACGTCAATATACGTACCTGTAAATAGTGAAGACCCAGATGAGACAGATCCTGCAGGAGCTGTCTCATTAGGGTCTGCACTATTTACAAATTGATTGTACAACTAGTGCACTCCACAGCAGTGATTGCACAGCGAAATACTTGTACACAGTGAAGATTTATAGAATCAAGCATGGGTTTTGTTAAAGGCGGGGGTTTCTATACCCGAGGTTGGTCTGTTCCAGTCGGAAACGAGCTTTAGCGAGTTTCCGATAGGAACAGACCAACCGAGGGTATAAAAACCCCCGGCTTTAACAAATCCCATGCTTGATTATTTTTCTCGCTGAAATACGCCCTAAAACCAAGAAAATTAACGAATTTGTGAAGTACTACTTTACATTGCGTAATACGACTTCCATATCTAATGGCTACAGACCGCAGCATAACTTTAGGCGTGACACCAAATTCTTGCATAAAACGTGCTGTTGTAGTCCCGCTAGACCATGTATTAACAAGGCGATTATCGTGCTCACGCGCTGTTGTTGACCGGTTTTAATTATACCTATTACGGGTCTAAGGTAAACAATGGACGCGAATGCTACAGCGTTTTGACCTAAGCTAGGTGAACGCCGGGGTGTGAGTATTTCCAGGAGCACCGACAATGAACTGTTTTTAGTGATAGACATATTGAATGAAATTCAGTGTAAATTAAACGGTATTTGATACAATCATGAATTGACGTCGAAAAGAAAACAGTGGCCCAGAAACAGCATAAATCACCGAAGTGTCAAAGAAGTGTATAGTTTTGCTGCCGTTGTTTTGCCTGTATTTTGAAGAATTAAATTGATGCAGGAGAGCAGAAAATTGGTTTTATGCAAGAATAGCGTTAATACACGTTTGTTTTCGGGCAATAACATCTGCCAACAACAGTCCCTCGGGACACTGCAGATGTTATTGCCCGAAACGTTACCACAAACGTTACTTTTTGGCGTAAATATAAATGACTGAGTGACTACAAAACAACGTCTTCGGTTAATTAAATATGCTTTTAAAGTGTGTATATGATAAATAGAAGTTCATATTCGTGCTAATTACTTATATTAATTTCAATTCATAAGGTTGTTGCCTATAGAAATGTTGGTATAATTCTGTAAGAAGTCCTTCCCTTGTATTGATTTTACCCAATCGCGCGTATGAATACACTAGTCACGGGGTGTTCCAGATAAGGACTTCTAGTACCGTTATTTTTAGTAACTCAGCTTATCTAGCACGACTGAGAAGCGAAAAATATGAAATATACAACAGGGCATGGGTAAAGAAGGCGAAATGTATTTTAAAATCAGCAAGCGAAGGTTTAATAGTGTATACCTATTGATATTGACAGTGACCTTACTGTAAGACCCTGATAAGTGTCTATACCCATTGACATTTATGGGCCCGTCACACCATGACGTTCGGGTCAGCGTTCTCCGGCGTTTGAGTAAACGTTGGTAGTCGTCCATGGTCGCTGGGATAGCACCAGAAGAGCGTTTTGTGAACGTTTGTGAACGCTAGTGAACGTCGGTGATCGCCGGGAATCGACGGAGACCGCTGGTCCGGAAAACAAGTTTTAAACATGCACAAAGGTTCTCACTGAAGGGGCCGTCACACCATGAAGTTGTGTCAACGTTATCTGAACATTTCAATCGTTCGATTTTTGAGCGTTCTAGAGTGAGGATGACACATATGGCGTGTGATAAACGTGTACCTAACGCATAACTAGCGTGTGACTTACGCGCGAGAAGCGTGTAACAGCGATCAAGTAAGATACCCCTGAAAACAATTAGCGCGTGCTAACGTGCCATTGGCGCACAATGAACGATTTGTGAACGGAAGACGAGCGTGTTTGGCGTGTGACTAATGTGTAAATAACGACAGAATAGCGTTTTGACGTTCGTTTGACTTTAGTCACACGCTGCGTGTGCTAGGGACCGTTCAGCGGTCGTTGACAGGTCGCAAGTGAGTCGTTCACTGCAAAGCAAACGATTAGCTCCTGCAGTAGCTGTCTCATCTGGGTCTTCACTATTTACAGATATGTATTTGAATAGCAAGCGAAATAATAAAGGTAGATACAGTACAACCGGTCTTAAGCGACCATCAGCAGGATGTTTATTTATAGGTCTGTTAGGCAGGTGAAAGCTTAATGCAGGTCTAAAAAGATGTAGGAACATCTTATAGTTTTATACATTACATTTGTCCTGAATTAAGCAACCGCCGATTTTCAATGCTCCTATGTCAATTATTGAATACCCGCTTTATACAAGTTCTACTGTAGAACTTTAACCATTCGCTTGCTATTCACGTCAATATACCTACCTGTAAATAGTGAAGACCCAGATGAGACAGCTCCTGCAGGAGTTATCTCACCAGGGTCTACACTATTTACAAGTTGATTGTGCAACCAGTTCACTCCACAGCAGCGATTTCACAGCGAAATATTTGTACACGGTGAAGATATATGTAATTATACAACAGAGTATCGGTAAAGAAGGAGAAATGCCTTTAAAAATCAACAAAAGAAGGTTTAAGCATTGACATGGGTGTGTCAGGGCATGGTATTTACATTTATGCCCTATCTATGATACATTCCCTTAGCCTGATGAACACATTTTTTCCGGTACAAACCATTTATTTCAGACATGAATTATTATATTTTACATTTCTTTTGAAACAATCGAGTGTTTGGTGCAAAGCTATTCTCCTTGCACCAAATCCTCGATATAACCAAAGTATCAAACTGGTTGGATTTTGGTGTAACAAGTTTTGGTGTAACAAGTTTTGGTGACAAGTTTTGGTGTAACAAGTTTTGGTGTAACAGCGAGTCACCCAGGCAGATGGTAGCTTAATACATGTCAACATATTACTTTAGCATTACTGTAGCCCTGCATTAAGAACCCACCTGCTTCTTATCAATCCTGTATTCAATAATTGTATGACCGCTTAAGACAGGCTCTGTTGTAGAACTAACAAGCATGGCACAGAGGTTCACATTATTCACCAATCAATGACACCTTTCACACTTAGTCTGCTAAGCATATTTTCTCCGGTAGAACATATCTACTCTATTCATAATAATTTACATTAATCTGCTGATCACGTTTAATCCGAAAGAAATTGTCTACTTCAATTATCGAATTTGACATTTATCATTTCTTTTCCAACACAACACCCAATTACCAAACTGTTTTTGGTTTCTGGTGCAGCACCAAATCACATTCCCAGCGCTCTGTTGTACAACCAAGTCAATCTCCCGGCGTCTCATGTGGATCAAAGCCGTGTCAAGTGCAAATCACGGAGTCGTCTAGGGTCTGCTGTTTGCTAATGGAATGTGATATATCTGTTTCTGTATTGACTAAAATGGCCGCAATGATACACCTTCCATAATAACTACTTTGTCCATGAATATTCAGTAGGTATTGAAATTTGTAATAAATACAGAGCAGGGTAAGGATTTAGCCTTAACTGCGTGTGTACAAAAATGTCTGTACAGTAAAACCTCTCTATAACGACCACTAAATTAAGTTAATTACAGTAAAACCCCTCTAAAACGGAATTCTAGTAGAGAAGAATTTAGATACTTTTAGGCAGGTGGCTGCTTAATGCAGGATGAAAGTCATGCAGAAAGCTCCACTAGGAGCTTTCTGCATGACTTTCACCCTGCATGAAGCTTCCATCTGTCTCCAACTCCTGCATTTATACCAAATTTAACGCCCGGTTTAGAGGGGTTTTACTGTATTTGGTATTTTGGGCAGGTAGTTGTTTAAAGCAATGTGAAAGTAAAACTTCTATGGGAGCGTTCTGTTTTAATTTGCAACTTGCTTTAAGCATCCACCTGCCTTCAACACAAAATACTTGTAATTGAGTGGGCGTTATAGAGATGTTTTACTGTAAATTAGTGGTCGTTAAGGAGAGTTTTTTTACTGTAATTTAGGAGTCGTTATAGACAGTTTTACTGTATTTGATCAGGAGCAATTTTACTCAGTTAATATTTTGAGATAATATTGACAGAGTGTCAAACAGACATGTATGTAAAACAAAATGTCAACAACGCGACGAGTCGCCGAGTTAGCGGATGGAATTATTGACCCAAGTCCGGTTATTCGTCACTTGATTCCCATTTGCAAACATTTCGGACTTAAATGAGTCCCCGAGTAACACTCCGTCTCATCAGTGTTCAAATTGTTTGACACCCCGATTTCATTTTGGTATACATGATGAGAAAAGTTTAAATGCTGATAATGTAGTGGGTGAAAAAATGTGTAAAAAATAATTACAGTAAAATCCCTCTAAACCGGACGTTAAATTTGGTAAAAATGCCGGTCTTGGAGACAGGTGGAAGCTTCATGCAGGGTGAAAGTCATGCAGAAAGCTCCTAGAGGAGCTTTCTGCATGACTTTCACCCTGCATGAAGCAGCCACCTACCTAAAAGTATCTAAATTCTTCTCTACTAGAATTCCGGTTTAGAGGGGTTTTACTGTACTCAGCAGGCAAAAGGTTAATACTAAAACCATTAACAGGACGTTCTTATCAGTAATAATTTCGATCTGTAAGACAAAAAGCAGGTTGAGGCAGGACGAATGTCGTGCAGAAAACTGTATCTATGCTTATAAAACTTTTAGTTGAGTCTGAGTTTGTTCTCAAGTTTTTGATTGATCAGATCTGAACCTTTGGCTCAAATCTGACCAATCAAAAACTTGAGAACTCAAATCTGACCAATCAAAAGCTTGAGCACGAACTCAGACTAAACTTAAAAGTTTTATAAGCATGGACCCTGCTTTTGTAGCTTTCTGTACGACTTTCATCCGACATTAGGCAGACACCTGCCTAAAATGATCAAAGTTCTTTTTTGACTAAAGTTTTTGTTTGGAGAGTTTAAACTGCATGTCATTTGGCATACAATTCACATTCCTGCCCATATCACTGAAATGATAGCAATCTAAATACCTGTAGTTAAATTGGAAAATTATACAAGCTCATCAACTGGTATACAGTAAACCCTCTTAACCAGACATTCAATTTAGTATAACGTTCGGCCCTGGAGACAAGAGACACCTTAATGCAGGATAAAAGTCGTGCAGAAAATTCTTTAGACGCTCCCCGTACGACTTCCATCCTGCATTAAGCAGATACCTGCATGGAAAAAAAAGAATTATTACTACAGAGACTGTTTAGAGGGGTTTTACTGTAGTCATGAACGTAATAAGTCATAACGTTAAGTGTCACCGCCCATATCACAGCCAGCGATATCAATCATATGCAAAACATGCCTATTCATTCCTATACAGTAAAACGTCGTTTAATCAAGCATATAATGCATTAACCCTTCCGTCGTTGAATATTCATGTAAGACATTTTAACATCGAGAATATTTATTGACTGAATTTTTAATAAGGGCATATTTTATAGGATGATTTAATATTGGTAGAACCGGTATATATATATGGGTATTATAACTTCATAAGCAAACAGAGCAGACCCTGATCAGAAGGTTCTTACAGGATCCGTCTGATCTGGGTCTATATTGTTTGCAAATGCAAAAAGGCTACACGGGTATCTTTAAAGGTATCCTTACTCCCTTACCCATGCAAATGTATCTCAGCATTTGCAAAACCAGTGGACACAGATCAGACAAATCAATACGATATCTGCTTTATGTTCTTATTAAACTATACGGTAGTCTACACCGTTTGTAAATGCGTGAAACGAGTTTGTATTAAGGAAATGGTTAAAACTGTTGAAACTGTAGACCGGAGGTCAAACATGTTCGATCCTGATAAGAGCTCGAATAGCTCGGCGTCTCACCATTGTCCAAGACAATAGTAAATGCAGTCAAAGGATTAAACTTTGATGTCACTGTTTACACCTACTTTGCAGACAGAGCAAAAACAGATCAGATGTCTCCTCTGGGTCTCCTCTATTGTGTATATACAAATTAATATGGCAATAAAGTATCCTATTTATATTTGATATACAGTAAAATCTCTCTTAACTGGACATTAATTTTAGTATAAATATTGGTTTTGGAAACAGGTGACAGCTTAATGCAGGGTGGAAGTCATGCAGAAGGCTCCTGGAGGAGCATTCTGCATGACCTTCACCCTGCTTTAAGCAGTCACCTGCCTACAAATCTAAATTCTTCTCAACTAGAATTCCGGTTAAGAGAGGTTTTACTGAATCAGTGTTCTTTAGCCTGCAGCGGACGGATAATAATTACCTATGCAAAAAGGTTGCATCTAGACGAGACGCCCAGTAAATCAGTATCTTTTATCGGTATATATCGGTTTAGGAGACAGGTGACAGCTTGATGCAGGGTGGAAATCATGCAGAAAGCTCATAGAGGAGCGTTCTGTATGACCTTCACCCTGCATTAAGTAGTCACTTGCCTAAAAATCTAAATTTTTCTCTACTAGAATTCCGGTTAAGAGAGGTTTTACTGTATCAGTATTCTTTAGCCTGCAGCGGGCGGATAATGATTACCTATGCAAAATGGTTGCATCCAGACGAGACGCCGAGTAAATCAGTATCTTTTATCGGTATATATCGGTTTTGGAGACAGGTGATAGCTTAATGCAGGGTGGAAGTCATGCAGAAAGCAGTCACCTGTCTAAAAATCTTAATTCTTCTCTACTAGAATTCCGGTTAAGAGAGGTTTAAATGTATCAGTATTCTTTAGCCTGCAGCGGGCGGATGCAAAATGGTTGCATCCAGACGAGAGGCCGAGTAAATCAGTATCATCCAGACTGTTTGCTACTCTGACCGTGTTGTTGGAAAAAGATAAAAGTTTTAACCCTTAGCTTGCTATTCACGTCAATATACCTACCTGTAAATAGTGAAGACCCATTTGTAAAAGATTATTCGAAAGCAAAAGCAGAAATGCCAAAAAGGAAAGCAGCAGACTCGGTTGTATTGAGAAGTTATTAACCCTTCGCTTGCTGAATTTTAAAATACATTTCTCCTTCTTTACTCATGCCATGTTGTATAATTACATATATCGTCACTGTGTACATGTATTTCGCTGTGCAATCACTGCTGTGGAGTGCACTGGTTGCACAATCAACTTGTAAATAGTGCAGACTCATCTGGGTCTTCACTATTTACAGGTAGGTATATTGACGTGAATAGCATGCGAAGGGTTAAATGTGCAACCGTATTCATCCATGCAACGTTTAAGTGGTTTTCGATTCTCATAACTAATAACATGTGGTGTGTACTACAAGCATAAGTTTGCTCAATAGGTTATTTGAAATTAAATTAAAATTACAGGGACCATGCAAATTAGCTCGAGTTTACAGATGTTCCATCATTCCGATCAGCTTAGTGCAGGCTTGAAGTAGTGTTGAAAGCTTCTTTGTATGTATGCCGACAAGACATGTTTGGTACTCTATGAAGGCGACCACTTAAATCCGGAAAAGGAAGGAGAACGCCGGATATTTGTATCATCTCATTTTTGTCGTAACCTTTTGTACTTTTCTACGGTTACTCTGTTTGCAGATTAATCATTGAGTACACTACCAATAGGTGGATATAGTTTGTTTTACTTAAATGTTTTCGTTTTACATGTATTTCACCACTGTATTTGTCATCGCGGTTGTAGAGGGGAAACGTCTTTGACAATTTATGTCTTTAAGGGTGGGGATGGAATAAGTGTGAGGTTGGGCGCCCCGATACCGGTTTAACCCCCAGTGACATTTGTCACTGACCGTTCCAAAGCGATACTTTCTCCTATTGTTTGTTTGTTATATATGTGCGTCTCTTTGTGTCTTTTATATACATGTACCTTTGTTGTTAGTGGTCGTGGTGCTGTTTGGGCGGTTGCGTGTTTTGTATGCGTTGTTTACTGCATGCCTCAAACATGCTATTTTTTCAATATGCCTCATAATAATTGCAATTGTAAATTCCGTTATTCGTCACAGACAGCAAAATAATGAATAATAATGTATCAATTACTTTGATTTAACATTTTACTCAATGGATATTCATATACAAAATAATGACATTATGAATATAGACTAGATTCATTGTAACAATAGCACGTGGACACAAGACATGTTGACAGTGATAGACACTGTAGATTCGTATTAAATCATAAGTAAAAATGTACACCCCGATCAAACGATTGCTACCTATGCTTTGTGCTCTGGGTTTGTTTGCAAAAGCGTAAAAAGATTCTGAAAGTGGTAGATAAACGAGTTTGCATTTTTCTTTTTACGAATTGCTACGTCTGCTTTCGAATGATCTCACACGTTCAAAATACATTTGAACTATCTCGAGGACCATACAAATTAGTTCGAGATAACACAATTTCGAGTTATCCCAATTCTTAACAGGACAGTTTCACAGCTTAATGCAGGTCTATACTAATACTTTTTTGTAAATTCCGTTATTCGTCACAGACAGCAAAATAATGAATAATAATGTATCAATTACTTTGATTTAACATTTTACTCAATGGATATTCATATACAAAATAATGACATTATGAATATAGACTAGATTCATTGTAACAATAGCACGTGGACACAAGACATGTTGACAGTGATAGACACTGTAGATTCGTATTAAATCATAAGTAAAAATGTACACCCCGATCAAACGATTGCTACCTATGCTTTGTGCTCTGGGTTTGTTTGCAAAAGCGTAAAAAGATTCTGAAAGTGGTAGATAAACGAGTTTGCATTTTTCTTTTTACGAATTGCTACGTCTGCTTTCGAATGATCTCACACGTTCAAAATACATTTGAACTATCTCGAGGACCATACAAATTAGTTCGAGATAACACAATTTCGAGTTATCCCAATTCTTAACAGGACAGTTTCACAGCTTAATGCAGGTCTATACTAATACTTTTTTCCCTAAAGTTCCCTTATCTCCGAGCTGGAACAACGGGTTAAGATTCCCTTATCTCTAACACGTGTAAGATCACTTTAGAACATTTTTGACGTCATACATCATGTATGACGTCTAACCATGGAAATCGATGTTTACATGTCATTTAAACGGCGAAAATACACTTTATTGTTATGTGAGAAAAAGAATCTGATGCTCGTTGTCTTTTAAGATCACATGTTCCTGAACTCACCAAGAAAATGTTATTAAGCTCGTCAAGGCTCGCTTAATGACATTTTCTTAGGCTCGTTTAGGAACATGTGATCTTAAAAGACAACTCGCAAAAGATCCTCTATATCATTACTTTAGATCTGCATTAAGCTATCACACGTGTTCTAGATATGCGTAGTTATACATTTTAGAGCAATTTTGTATTGTAAGTGTGTTGGATGAGTTATCCGAGTACGAGGTATCGAAGTTAAATTGTACATATACTTCGCAACAGCAGATGGTAAGTGCTTCTGTGACGGTCTTAAAAAGTCGCCCGTACTTTATTCCCATTGTTGTTATATTTTCTGGACTTTTGGTGTCATTTTCTTTCATGTACAGTAAACTCCCTGAAAACTCTCTGAATTCCGGATACCGGACGCTTTTCTATAACTGCCGATCGGTTTTGTTCTATATTAGTTCTCTGAATACCGGACAGGACTTATGCAAACAACATGTCAGGGTTGTGTGTATTGTAAACTTAGCTTAAGGCCTATGTTTGATTGGTGTGAAAATCACAAGTGCTTTGCAGCACCATTGTTTTCATATAAGTGGAAACTATATTACCTATCTAGGTGTAAAAAATACTAATCTAATGATTCTATCTACATGTATTATCAGTTTGAAATTAATATTGTATAATGACAGTGAAATTTATGACGACGATTTCATTTGATAGTTTGTTGAAAATGTGAATATAATGAATAATTGGATAGATTATAATGAACGATGAAAATAAAATCATTTTGAATAGAGAACCTTTATAAGATAATACTCTAAGATATATAAATAACAGATATCCCCTATGATTAGACCACTACAATTTGGAAGGAAGGTTATGGATATGTTAACTTTGCAGTTTTAGTCAACTCCCTGAAAACCGGAACTCTCAGAAAACCGGACTTTTGTCCAAGTCCGGAAGGGGTCCGGTTTTCAGGGAGTTTACTGTAATTAACTTTGAAAACTGAATACTCCTAAAACCGGCGCTAGGAGTGTAAGTAGTGTTGCACATTTGATTTCTTCTCATGAACAGGCTCAACAAATATGGAAAAATAGTCAAACAGGGAGAGCCACACACGAAACGACACCGCACCAAGCACCATCCAACAAGAAACGGTAAAGCCACAAGACAAAACATAACAGGACGCATATCAAGACGAAATACATTAAACATTAAGTATATTAAACAACAAAATTGACCGTAGGCTGAAAGCAGGAGTGCCGCCTTGGAACGGCCAGCAGCCAAAAAAAAGAAAAAGAAAAAGGGCTACTGGGGGACTTAAACCTGGTTTAAAGGTACCCAACCTCGTCCTTATCCCACTTTCACCAAAGTCAAAATGTAAATAAAATTCCCTCTCCAGACAACTCCACAACATGCATAACGATGTCTGCCAAAATGAAAATGATTTGAAAATAAACGTAAGAGGTAAACAAGCGACGTCATCATGTAAATGACGTCATAATTTAAAAGTACGGGAAAACTATTTGAAACACTTCTACACCGATATTTAATAAAAGATAAATCCCAAGAAGATACAATTACTAGTGGATATTAAGCATGCACAACTGTTTTGTTTGAAAAATAATAAACTTGACATCGAAGACATGTACTCGATGACTATTCAGGTCAGAGCAGCTGTGGAGAAGTCATTTGGGGTACGACAAAACTGGCAAATACAAATATATAATTTCCTCCCTCCGTAAATGGGTTTAAGAGGGAATCTTCGTAGAGTATTAAGCCTTTTCCGTCGTCGCAAAAGCATAATGACCAACTGTAAAGGGGTCGACCCGAATCTGCAATTTTCTTTTGGCATAACTCCTTTTACTTTCGAAGGATATATCAGGATGAAAATTTGCTACGTATAGTTTCCATAGCAACGTGGTCCAACTAATAAAACACACTAGTGAACATTTTTTTAAAGAACTGTCTGCTCAATTAGGTTAATGTTGGTTGCTTACGATTCGCTTTCGCTTTTGAAAATTTTGCATTGAAGCGTCCTGACAAAATGCTTTTTCAAAATAATGACAAAAAGCTTTCTGAAAATATTGACCACGCTTCAATATCTTTGATCCTGGTGAGTTATTCGGCGTCATGTTTAGCGGGACAATCTTTGACATATTTGTGACAGTTTTGGCATAATCAATACTCATAAAGGTTTTTTTAATATTTCAGAAACGTTTGGAATTGTGTCGATAAAAAACCAACATGCGAGAAGTGTCAAATCACATCAGATACAGTACAGGCCCCGCGGACCTTTTGTTTTCCGTTTTACCAGCGCGGACAAAATAAATTGAGCGCGTGTTTCCAGCGCGGACAATTTTTATGGATCATCGCGGACAAAATATGTGTCAACCGTGGACCGAAATTTGTCCTATGGGATATTACCGTCACGGAGCCATCGCAGTCCGTGCTGATACCAGCGTGGAGTGCGAGGCTTCATCGCGAACACTACCTTTATGACTGGCAGTCGTTTAATCGCTTTAGATGTAAATTATTTAGATAAGATATACAAAAGCTTACATATACATGTACATACACATGTGCGTTTTTTCAATTGAAGAAACACATATTGAATGCTCTCAGATTTTAAATTCAAAATTAAATTAGATAACATATGTGAATAGATAGCCTTCACCCAAAACCCGAGACTGAAACGGGTTCTTTCTGCTAAAACTACAATTTAAGGTCAGATTTTAACGATTTCCAGACTGTAAATGGTCGAGAAAAATAAAAATAAATAGATACAAAATTCCAGCAGTAATTATTTTCACAATCCGATTTTCAGAAAAAGCGTAGCGCAGGGAATATACATGTTGGGAGCATTCGGTCATATTACTTTCGACCCCACACGCGTATTAAAGTGGGTGGAGAGATGTGTCTTGGGGAAAACAATTACTTGTTTATTTCTTGAAATACTTCTTGTTGAACCTTAACTTTTACTCCAAAGTTTGTGCTTAGTATTGAAGACAGATGTTTGCTTAAAACAGACTGAATGGGACCATTTTGCTTTACTCTCAACTATTCTGCTTTAAGCTACCGTCTGCTGCGATATAGAACATGTATGGAGTGGAACTATCTTTTGAGAGTAGGGATATATTGAATGCGTTAAAACGAGTACATATGGAGTAAAGGGTTGAACTTGGGTCTCATTCGAAGAAGAAATGCTAACAGTTGATTAAATAATTATTTAAGTTCGAAACGCATCTATACTGATAATATATACAGCTATTCTTGTTTGATCGACTATTCAGTGCAGCTACAATATTTAAGCTGATATCAGAATTTAGATGAAAACTATTGTAGCTTACTGTATTATTTTGAAACGGCGCAAAGCAGTCAACTGCATCAATCAAAAATCTGTATAAAACAGCCACCAGAAATAACAGATATCCGAATATTGGTATTTCGTTGTCTTTCGAATGAGTTCAAAGCTACGACCGTACTGTTATTCATTTAACTCATATTAACCCTTTCCATGCTAGTAGCATATATTGGCCTAATTTAAAAACAGTGCAGACCCAGATCAGACATCTCTCAGAGACTGTATGATCAGGGTGTACACTGGTTTCTTATAGGATCTATCAAACATGAATTGGCATTCGTCCTGTGGAAATTATTCCTGTATTCATTACCAATATAAACATTGAGATGATAGATATTCATAGAGGGCATTTATATATGAAAACTCAGCGGAAGAAGGGTTAAAGGATTATCTATCTAGCATAAAAGTACAATTCACGTATTCATATCTGCGGGCACGCGAGAGAGAGGGAGAGAGGGAAAGAGAGACAGAGACAGACAGACAGAGACAGCCAGATGGACAGACAGACAGAGAGACAGAGACGGACAGAGAGGCAGACAGAGAGAAAGAGGGAGAGAAGCATACTGACAGACGATGCGTCACAAGCTTATATGTACAGTATACAGTGAGGGATTAGAGAGAGAATGAGAGAGAGAGAGAGAGAGATAGAGAGAGAGAGAAAGAGAGAGGAGGAAGCAATGTTGACTATTGGTAATTGACACGCCTATAGATGACAGTTGATTGGATTATGTCTATTTCAAAGGGTGGGTCTTAAAGTTACTGAGGTATACAGACGATGCCTTACAAGCTTATTTGTGCAGTATAAAGAGACAGAGACAGAGAGAGACCAAGAGAAAGACAGAGAGAGACACAGAGACAGAGAGACAGAGAGAAAGAAAGGTGGGGAGCAATGTTACCTATAGGTGATTGACACGCTTATAGGTTACAGCTGATTTGATTATGTCTTTTTCAATGGGTGAGTCTTAAAGGTACTGAACCAATGAATTGTAACATCTTGATAGTCGCAAAAGAGCGGAAATACCCGATACGACTTTCCTTTAAAGTTGTCGGAAATTTATTGATGATCATAAATCAAAGACCCCCTGCGCTGAAACACCAGGATAGTTTCGTACATTGTAGAACACCCAAAGCGGTCATTGTTTTAATGTATGACCAACAACTTTAACTCTCATTATACTGAATTATCGTCCGCTTCAAAAATGTAGTCTGTAAAATAAATGAAATAAGATTTGCTTAATTTCATTGAAGAAAAAACAGAAAATGAGAGTCAGGCATATTTGATCCTAATCCTAATGATATACCTACATTTCCTGTACCTTTCTTACAATTAGAGGTATTTGCAAACGTGATTTTGCGTGATTTGGTACATTGGCCGCGAGATGTTGCATGATTTGTCTAAGTTTCTTATTTATGTTATCATAGGTTTTTGCCTACAATACACTTTTTGCCGACTATGTAACAAAAATAGTAACGGTTTAACATGCCAACCGGTGAAGTTGAAAACAGATATAGAGATATATACTGTATGTATATGTCTCTGACAGATATAAGTTTTTCAAAGCAATGGTACAGCACAGTACAAAATTAAAATTAAAAAGTTTAATATTTGTATTATACGAATGTAGGTTAAAATGCCACAGGTAAAATGCCTTAGGTAAATATGCCATAGGTAAAAATGCATTACTATATATGTAAAAATGCCACAGGTAGAGTGGTAAAAATGCCTTAGGTAATAATGCCAGAGGTAAAAATGCCAGAGATAAAAAAATTGTAATAGCAACTATTTTTGAGTTTTGGGCGCCCATAAACCAGTTTAACTCCCAGTGACTTTTGTCATTGATCGTTCCAAGGCGGTACTTCCATCTTCCTCCCAGTGTATGTTTGTTTTGTCTTTGTGCGTCTCTTGTTGTTTTTTCTAGTTATGTACATTTGTTGTTTCCTTGTGTTGCTGTTCGGGCGAGTGTTTGTTCTGTATGTGGTGTTTCCTTCATGACTCAATTTTGTACTTTTATAAAAAAAAAACCTGTATACTGTGAAAATATTTAGTGTAATAACATATAATAATCAGATTGGTGTCTTGAATATTATGAACAAAATTAGTATTTTGGACTCCAACCGAAATTCAAAATATTGAATTATTTTTTTTATTGTTTTAATAATATCTTAAAACCATTTAAAGATTATGAATTATGAGTGGTGATGTCAATTAACATTTTATCCCGCCTTTTCTCGCACTAGCAAACGGAGAAGACTCAGATCAGACAGCTCCTACAGGAACTGCCTGGTCATGATCTGCTGTGTTTATTTTCATATTGAAATTTATCAATTAATAACAATTATGAACTGACTTTGTGTTAAAGGGTCATATCTAAAGTGTATAATACTGATTATAGTTACAAACGTACACGCATTTCTAAAGATGTTTACCATATTTCCTATCACAAGATACGATACTGCAAACCATGACAAAAAAGTTATTTGTTGCACATTTATATAAATTTAAAACTGTAAGGCGTGAAATTCCACCCAGAATTAAGAGTTGACATCGTAATACACATATAAATTGGCTAGGACCTTTTACTCCGTGAATATTCTTGTACGAGATACTGATATCATGAATATTTATTAAATTATTTTGTTATAATAGCATATTTACTGAGGATGTTTTGGTATTGGAAAAATGTAGTCAGATCCAACATACATTCATAAGGAAACACAGAATACCCTGGTCATACGGTTCCTATAGGAGCCATCTGATCCGGGTCTATTCTATTTGCACGGTCTATTGTCCGAGTGGGCTAATGTCCGTCCATCAAAAGACATGAGTGGGCTAATGTCCGCCCTCCACAAAACCACAAGTGGGCTATTGTTCGCCCCCCTCAAAAACACGAGTGGGCTAATGTCCGCCCTTAGAGAAATAGTGGGCTGTCGTCCGGGTGGGCTGTCGTCCGAGTGGGCTAATGTCCGCCCTTAGAGAAATAGTGGACTGTCATCCGGGTGGACTGTCGTCCGGATGGGCTAATATCCGCCCTTAGAGAAATAGTGGGCTCTCATCCGGGTGGGCTGTCGTCCGGGTGGGCTAATGTCCGCCCGCAGAGATATAGTGGTCTGTCATCCGGGAGGGATGTCCTCCGAGTGGGCTAATGTTCGTTTACCGTGAAAAATTGTCGATGCTTTCAAAAGTTTTACTTCTGTTGCCGGGTCATGTCAGGTATACATTTTTAGCTAAACTCGTAGCCTTAAGGTTGGTTGTCGTTAGTTTTGAACAGTTTCCCTGTTGAATATTTATGTCAGAAAAGATGACATCATAATATTCATTAGGTGATTTTCATAATGGTATAGGTACATGACTGTTTTGGTACTGGTTGAAAATGTAGAGTCAGATCTGATATACTTTCATAAGCAAACAGAGTGAATCCCGATCATACGGCTCCAATAGGCGCATCCAAATCTTGGTGTACGCTGTTTGCAAAGGCATGGAAATATATATGTTTATATAATTATGGTAAAGGGATCAACAAACATTTTTTTTATGAATTGTATAACTTTGAAAATATTCTTGTTATTCTGTTACATTGTGATGATTAACATTTTCCCTGTTCAGTATTCATGTAAGAAATGATGATATCATGAATGTTTATAAGCTAATGTTTTAAATGGCAATTGTAGACAAGATAGTTTTGGTGTTGATATGAAATGTATAGTAAAGTTGGGCCTATTACAATTGTATTAATAAAGCAGACTCCTATAGGAGTCGAGTGATCTGGGTCTGCGCTGTTTGCAAATGCACGAAAATACGTTTATAGTAGTGAAAGGATTATATTTTAAGGTGGAATGACCCGTCATTTTTACCTGTAGATTCCATTCATTATATAAGATTTAAATGTGCTATATGATTTTTAATAATAAAAAGTGAAGACCCTGGTCAGAGGGTTGCTTTTCGAGCTATCCTGTCTGGGTCTTCAGCTTTCAAACGTCGGAACTTTTATTTCTCGCATACAAAGACTTTAACAATATAAACTATTTGTTTTGGAATACTGAAAATGAATTGTGTTAGACAGTTGGATACTATATTATTACATTACTTACTCAGCGTAAATACATGTATACTGCTAGTTTACTAACTAGATCTAGGAAAATATTAACGATCAAAGGTGCCAGATGGTCAGTAAATCCCCTAATTTCTCAGCAGGGGACAAGGGTCAGTGATCACACAACTGTCATCTATCAAACGCTGTCTTATCAACAAAGTTATGAATTATTAGGTAACAGGAATGGTTCTACTGAAACAGTAAGTACTACCAAACAATGTAAAGTTGTAATTTGTTAAACAGCTTCCCGAAAAATAGAAGATAACTATGTTTTGACTAATTAGATCTATAGCTAAGCATAATTAAACCCCAACGATTTAGATCTATTTAAAAAGTTAGATTATTGTGAATTCTAGTTCTAAAGATAGTTTAGACTGATATGATCTAGATCTATTCTAAAGTATTTTACTAGATCTGTTACGGTACCGTACAACATCCAGAAAGACATTTTAAAAACACACAAATGAACGCCATGAGACTGTATATCTTAATATCTAGATCTTATTAAAATAAAATGAGAATTAAAATTTTAAATACTGTTGATCTAAATTATTCGACATATCGGTATACGGAAAGAATGCCACTGAAACAAATGACACCAGAAAAAAAGGCCACTGGAAAATATGCCACTTGGAAAAATGCCACCGTTAAGTGAAAAATGCCACTGGAATAAATGTCACTTGAAAAATGCCAATTTGTTTTTTGTTATTTATTTTTTTTATCTTTTTTTAAAAAAAATAAATCGTGAAGTTAAAACAAGACAAATCTGTTTTACAAACTTTCATTGTAAATTATTTCAAGCACACATATCCTAAATATAGTACAAACACACTAACAACACTAAAATGGTGTCGTCTATTTACATTGTACACAGTGTATATCCAGATCATGAGGTTCACAATGAAACCTTATGATTTGGATCTACACTGTTTGTCTGTTTGACGAACAAATCCTAAATATAGTACAACACACTAACAGCACTTATCACCCATAAAATTAGTTCGTCTTTTAACATTTTACACAGTGTAGATCCAGATCATGAGGTTCACGCTGGAGCATTATAGTTTTGATCTACACGATTTGTCTATTCGATGAACATATCTGTCTGTCTCGTTTGTCGGTCTGTATGTCTCTATGTATGTCTGTCTGTCTGTCTCCTTCTCTTTGTCTCTGTCTCTTTGCCTGTATATGTCTCTGTCTCTCTCTGTTTCTCCCTCTCTCTGTGTTCGTCTCTGTGTGAGGGTCTCTGTGTGTCTGTATATGTGTCTCTGTGTGTGTCTGTCTGTGTGTCTGTCTATGTGTGGGTCTGTCTCTCTCTGTCTGTCTGTCTCTCTCTGTCTGTCTGTCTGTCTGTCTTTCTCTCTGTCTCTCTCTTTCTCTATCTCTGTCTGTCACACACTGTATGTCTGTCTGTCTGTCTCTGTCATTGTCTCTCTCTCTCAATTTACTTATTGTATTACAATAAATAAATAAAATAATGAAACAAAATAGAGTTATTGTCCCTTTTTATACATTGCCGACACAAATCGGATGTTGTGTCGTCAGTCCTTGCGTTCGTCAGTCCGCTCCGTTCGTGCGTCTGCAACTGTATCTCTAAGCTATTGCTTAGAATTCATGAACATTTATAAAAATGTTTGCTCACGCAATGGGAATGTGGCGGCTCAAACATTTTTTTCCGGATTACTAATATTCGTTCTGGATTTATTGCCTTTGAATTAGTGCAAAATGACAAGAGCAAACAGGGATACTGATCCTGCGAATAATAATTTCCTTTGTCCCGAGCATATAAACGAATCAAAGCTTCATACACAAATGCAGACAGTGTATATCCAGATCATGAGGATCTCAATGCAACCTTATGGTTTGGATCTATACTGTTTGTCTGTTTGACGAACAAATCCTAAATATAGTACAACACACAAACAGCACTTATCATCCATAAAAATTAGTTCGTCTGTTAATATTTTAGGCAGTGTAGATCCAGATCATGAGGTTCACGCTGGAGCCTTATAGTTTTGATCTACACGATTTGTCTATTCGATGAACATATCTATCTGTCTCGTTTGTCGGTCTGTATGTCTCTCTGTATGTCTGTCTGTCTGTATCCTTCTCTGTGTCTCTGTCTCTTTGCCTGAATATGTCTCTATCTCTCTGTCTCTCCCTCTCTCTGTGTTTGTCTCTGTGTGAGAGTCTCTGTGTCTGTGTCTGTGTCTCTGTGTGTGTCTGTCTGTGTGTCTGTCTATGTGTGTGTCTGTCTCTCTCTCTCTGTCTGTCTCTCTTTCTCTCTGTATGTCTGTCTCTCTCTCTGTCTCTATCTCTGTCTGTCTCTCACTGTCTGTCTGTCTGTCTCTCTCTCTCTCTGTCATTGTCCCTCTCTCTCAATTTACTTATTGTATTACAATAAATAAATAAAATAATAAAACAAAAAAGAGTTATTGTCCCTTTTTATTCCTTGCAGGCACAAATCGGACGGGGTGTCGTCAGTCCTTGAGTTCCTCAGTCCGCTCCGTTCGTGCGTCTGCAACTGTATCTCTAAGCTATTGCTTAGAATTCATGAACATTTATAAAAATGTTTGCTTACGCAAATGTGGCGGCTCAAACATTTTTTCCCTGATTACTAATATTCGTTCTGGATTTATTGCTTCTGAATTAGTGCAAAATGACAATAGCAAACAGGGATACTGATCCTGTGAATAATAATTTCCTTTGTCCCGAGCATATAAACGAATTAAAGCTTCATACACAAATACAGGACATTGAGGAGGAACCTCGATACAGTAAAACCTCTCTTAGCCGGAATTCTAGCAGAGAAGAATTTAGACATTTTAGGCAGGGGACTGCTTAATGCAGGATTATAGTCATGCAGAAAGCTCCAATAGGAGCTTTCTGCATGACTTCCACCCAGCATTAAGCTGCCACCTGTCTCCAAGACCGATATTTATACTAAATTTAATGTCCAGTTAAGAGAGGTTTTACTGTACTTAAGATTTATGACTGTACTGGCCAATAAGTGATACAGATATAAGTGATACAAATAGTACAGATATCCGACGCCCTCCTTCCGTTTCCAGATATAAGTGGTCGATTTCATAGGAGTACTAAACCTTTCCTGTCCGCGTACATGCAAAGAGGCCAGCGTGATTGCCAATTGTAAAAGGTTGGCATCCAAACATACAGTATGTTGTAGTACTAAAGACTCATATCCCTTTTTTAATGATGTTTTAATAATATTTTATGGACAAAGTGAGAAAATGGTTATGCAAATCACATCACCATACATTTCAGGATGTGAAATACTTTGTCGCAAGAGCGCCCTGAGATTACATTTGTACTGGCCAATAAGTGAGAGATTTCGATTATAAAGTTTAGATAAAGTTTTTCTTAGTTTATGGTATTTAGTTTTCAGTTAAAATGAGATTTCGACTGTTAAAATCGTGAACAGATGAACAAGCAAAACGAATAAGTTGAGATATATATAAACCCGGTAAGATAGGGCACGGGGAATATCTCCGCCAATATGAGGGAAATTTACAATATTAAAATCAAAGTATCATCTCCTTTGCCATATATTTTAAAATAAATCATTCCATCTCAATTTTAAAATCTAGTTCAGGAATAGCTGCATAAGTGTCGGAATAGTTAGCTCTCCTGAATTTGAGTTTTTTTGGGTAAATTGTTGGAATCAGAGCATCAAAGAAAGGGTTATCTAAATTAAAAATATCATCATAATATCATTGGGGGGGGTATAACATCTTCTTGTGATTGTGTATTCAAGCGTAACATAAAATCCCTCTCATAGCAGTACAAAAACAAATCGGCGACCAGTGGTGAACATTTCGTACCCATTGGAAAACCAATTACATGACGGTATATAGCATTCCCATAACATACAAATGTTATCCAGAAGAAATGTAAGTGATTCGCAAATTACTGAGCAAGTCCAATTGCTCGTCGGCATTGCATGCCAGAAGTGGCGGTATGTCCGTCCGTCCGACTGTAGACGGAATTTGTCCCGGAGCTTTACTCTGCCAGCCTTTAGCGGAACATTTTGAAATTATGATGTAGTGTTGATCACCATCAAAAGTTGCACACCTGCGATTGATGTTTTGATTCGTCATTGATTTTTTATTGAATTATCCTCCTTTCCATAGTTTTAAAAGACGGACTATTGTCCTGATCTTTATTCTGTCATCCTTCGACGGACTATTTTAAATGTATGCAGTCCAGCTTTATGCATGTCAGAAATAATGCAGAGCTATTTTAACCCTTCGCTTGCTAATCGCGTCAATATACCTACCTCTAAATAGTGAAGATTTAGATGAGACAGCTCCTGCAGGAGCTGTCTCATCAGGGTCTACACTGTTTACAAATTGATTGTGCAACCAGTGCACTCCACAGCAGTGATTGCACAGCAGCGATATTCTGGTACACAGTAAAGGTGTATGTAATAATACAATAGGACATGGGTAAAGAAGGAGAAATGTATTTTAAATTCAGCAAGCGAAGGGTTAAGAGTGTTCCAGCATTACTTTAGACCTACATTAAACTTCAAACATGAGAAATTATTCAAATTAGAAATCGAGTGCATCGAATTTCTGTTACCACGAAACAATTTGTATCCTTAAAATCCAAGTTATCACAGTTCAACTGTATATGAAATATAGCTTTTATCCCCGATAACTCTATCCAAGAGAGGGTTCGAAGACCATTGTGTTGAGGTTTCGTGCAGGGAATACGTTTTTGTTGATTTATAACATAACACATATATTCTGAAAATGGTTGATCCTTCGAAAGTAAAAGTAGAAATGCAAAAAGAGAAATTGGCAGACTCGGTTTTATTGAGTCTGTTCATGAGTAGTAATTAAAAGTGCAACACTACTCACGCCCCTAGCACCGGCTGAAACAGTATTCAGTTTTCAAAACTAATAACATCAAAACTAATGATCCACCGAGGGCAGTTTAATGGGTGAGGAGCATTTGTCAATATTCTCCTGTCTTTATTCACTCCGATATATAGAGTGATTCGACATTATTACAGTGTATGGAATCTTGTACTGTTTAAGTCCACGATCAACTTATTTATTAGAGAATTAAACACTAGTTGCATCCGTTGGCATAATGGTAGAGAAGGTGTTACTACCCCCATGTATAAGTTTGTATATACTATTAAAAAGTATGTAAACAGTTTTATATAGAATCTTACATCACAGTTTATGATTTACTTGCATTATTCAATTGAATTCATTTTTTCAGCACTGCCTCAGATTTTTGTTATATTTGTCATATAGTTCAGATATGCTGTCCGTGTCGGTGGGTACGTGCATTTCATTAATAATTCATAGTTTTGCAAGTGCATTTAGTACATATGCCTTAAGTGGATAAGGTGGCAGACAAATAAGTACACTATGGTACACTAGTTAATACATTCCCGCATATAGACGCCTTTTGATGCCTCTGTAAAAGTCACTTTGTGAAACCATTGTGATAAATAGGAAATGCTCTATTTAACAAAATTGTTTCAACACTGCACATTTCTAACATTTTCCTTTTTAGTAGTAAATGCTCCTTTTCGGTAGATTTGTTCAAAGAGGTTGGATCTAAAAATAGCCTATACGGGAATTGGTTAATACAATATGATACATTTGTAAGTACACTATTGAACTTAAATTAGTACGGTATAGTTAAAATGAATCAATACTGTACACTATTTATTACAATATAGGACACTGATTAATACAATATGGTATCCTAATGTTTAGTGTTAAGTAAACGTATTTAACAATTGCATTGACGAGATAATGCACTTTTAGGATTGAAGCAGACAGCAATATTAACAGAGGACAACTGTTAAGAGTGCAGAAGGTTAATGTCCGTCAGAGATTGAACAACTCTGGAAGTAGATATATCGAAAGCAAAACCAGCAATTCAATGTGCAACACTACTCACACCCCTTACAAAGGCGTAGTTAAAACTAGTTACATCGACACTAATGATCTCAGCAGATTTTACCCTTTCCCTAATATTGACGACTTTTGGCGACTCTGTAGAAGTCACTTTGTGAAACCATTGAGATAAATAGAGCATTTGCTCATATAGGAGCAAATGCTCTATTTATCACAATGGTTTCAAACTACAAAATTCTAAAGTTTTCCTTTTCTCTAGTTAATGCTCTTTTTCGGTAGATTTATTCAAAGTGGTAGGATCTAAAAATAGCCTATGAGGGAATGAATTAATTTTGTTGTACAGTAGAACCTAGCCCAAGCTTATAAAATTTGTGTCTGGATTTATTCTGAAGCAGGTGAACGTGTTATATTGCGTACAATTCATCATTGAAGATGTTTTTTGCATTTTTGCCTTTAACCTATTTCCGCCTATCATATTTTAGACACAACCTCTTTTAAGAAATCTACCAAAACGGAATAGAATATTCACTAGTAAAAAGAACATTTTTGAATCATTTAATTTTGAAACAATTGTAATAAAAAGAGCTGTAGCTTCTATGGGGCAACTGCATTATACACCCAAATGGTTTCGAAAAATGACTTTTACGGGGAAAGCGTCTGTAGAATGGAATGGGTAAATACTGTGCATTTTATCATACCTATTCTTGCTAGCGTAAACCCAGAACGATTTCAAATGAATTGTATTACCTTCTGTTTTTCTTGTCAAGTTATATATCGCATCAACCCAACGCATTTGAATCACATATTACTGATACGTAAGTGCGCTCCTAGTTTATATTCATCAGGTTTATTCCATTTTCATATGTATCATACGCTTTCTATTTTCGGATATTTGCATGTCTCTTTATACAGAGCAACATATAAAGGTGCGTACTCAAATACAAATTGCCATGTCTCTACCAAACCCTTTCTTTTTAGAGTGATCATAGTATAGGGCTTAGTGCAGAAATAAAGGAGTGATATTACAGATGTGTCACCCTTGATGTAATCCTAGCGACGAGTGTACTCTGCTACACGTACAACGACACTAGTACCTCTGTTACCCAGTTTTAACCCTTCGCTTGCTGAATTTTAAAATATATTTCTCCTTCTTTACCCATGTCCGGTTGTATAATTACATATATCTTCACTGTGTACAAGTATATCGCTGTGCAATCACTGCTGTGGCGTGCACTGGTTGCATAATCAACTTGTAAATAGTGCAGACCCTGATGAGACAGCTCCTGCAGGAGCTGTCTCATCTGCGTCCTCACTATTTACAGGTAGGTATATTGACGCGAATAGCAAGCGAAGGGTTAAGACATATATTCTAGAATGGCGGACACGTTATAATTCTCAAACAACACTTTCCTTAATATGTTTTGTTACTAAGTTGATTTCTAGTCACATATTCTGAAGAAATATGGGTTTGTAAGGCGGTGATAGCTAAATGAAGGACAGAAAGCTCCTAAAGGAGATGTCGGCCTTATTTTGTCCTTCAGTATGCAACAACCTGCTTTCTAATACCCACATGGTCTATAAATGCATGTTTGCTTACGATAGGTTATAATATTGTGTATTATGTAATATACAAGGGACACAATAGAAAAGGAAGTTTGCCAGAATTAACACAATTATAGCAAGCATATTAGTTTATTTTTATGTCTATCGTAAACATATATTTGTAAAACAGTATTAACACCAAAGAGGAAAGTGATTTTCGCAAACGATAAAAAAGGACAGCGTAGTATAAAATATACGAATGGTGTAATCAGGTCCTGTTAATTTGTTGGCTATTACCCCGTAATGTAATTGATAAACGTGCATGTTTTACTTACGCGTGGGCAGTTGTGTGTTTTGTATGCGTAGTTTTCTGCATTACGCATGCATGTACCTTTATTAATTCGAAAGTGATCGATACACTTGTATGCTGTACTTAGTTTATAATTACATGTTTATATGTGGACAATTATCCAGTAATATAGTTGATAAACATAAGCTTTACATATGCTATTAATTTATTGTGAGTGTGAATGGAAAGACCGTTCCTGATATTATTCATAATGATAACCCCATTAATTCAAATTGTTTCAGGGAACCCCGTTAAAGTTCTATTTTGGAACACATCTATTTTTCATGTTGAGAGTACACAATAAACAAAACAAATTGCTGATATAAGCACTTGGCATCGATTGGATCAGCAAAAGAGTTTAGGTCGTGATCAGAGGGTCTTCAATATGTATACTGAATGTCTATATTCTTTTTGGGGTACACTGGACATCAACCAGTTAAGCATTTGGTATTTGACTGTATCAATACCAATGTTGTGCCTGTGTATGTAAAATCGTTGAAGAGACTGGCTACATCGGAAAATAGCGTCTCAATGTTAACATACGAGTACATGTGTGGATTTAGACGATATCAAATGAAAATGTTAATGTCTGTTTTGCTACGGGGTTTTTTTTCGTGTAAATTCCATTACTAAATGAAGTTGAACGAGTACAATGTGTCGTAGGGTTAACACATTTTGAAATATGATAATATATATTTAAAATAAGCTCATACAGATTACAGAGTACTATTTGACATATGAGCATGCATCTGTTCAAAATAGGTGTGTATTGTATTTTACTTTGAATCAGTCTATTCATAATAGTTCTGTACTATTGGGACTTCTGAAATTGTGTCTACATGTATTTATAATAGTTGTACAGTAAAACCCCTCTAAACCGGAATTCTAGTAGAAAAGAATTTTGATACAGTTTGGCATGTGGCTGTTTCGTGCAGGGTGAAAGTCATGCAGAAAGCTCCTCCAGGAGCTTTCTGCATGACTTTCACCCTGCATGAAGCTGCCACCTGTCTCCAAGACCGATATTGTACCAAATTTAATGTCCGGTTTAGAGGGGTTCTACTGTATACTATTTGACGTTTGAACATGCGTTTATCCATAATAGTTGTGAACATGCGTTTATCCATAATAGTTGTGAACATGCGTTTATCCATAATAGTTGTGAACATGCGTTTATCCATAATAGTTGTGAACATGCGTTTATCCATAGTAGTTGTGAACATGCGTTTATCCATAATAGTTGTGAACATGCGTTTATCCATAATAGTTGTGAACATGCGTTTATCCATAGTAGTTGTGAACATGCGTTTATCCATAATAGTTGTGAACATGCGTTTATCCATAATAGTTGTGAACATGCGTCTATTTGTAATAATTGTGCACTATTGTTAATGGTTGTGTACTATTTGACTCTTAAACATATATCTATTTATAATATGTATGTTCTATTTGACATAATTATGAACATTAGTTTGTTTCTATATATATGATATTTCTATATACCATCTTAAGCAGCAATCAAAA
This sequence comes from Azorinus chamasolen, assembly GCA_963576725.1. Classification (NCBI taxonomy): domain Eukaryota; kingdom Metazoa; phylum Mollusca; class Bivalvia; order Cardiida; family Solecurtidae; genus Azorinus; species Azorinus chamasolen. The sequence goes on along the minus strand of OY755250.1, from coordinate 43,612,952 downwards.
GAGGATCCAATTTTGGATTTATTAGGTAGAATAATAGTGTAATGCTCCGGATTAATCCTGTATGAGCGTTCAGCCTTAGGTTGCCCGCATTAACCCTTTCGCTGCCAATGCCGGATCTGTGATTACCTATGCAACAGTTTGGATCCAGATGAGAAGCCGAGTATTCAAACTGTTGTTACTGTTACTACGTTTTTAAAACAAAACGGAAGAAAATCAAAAGAATATAAATTTGTAGCAGACGACAAAGGTAGCAGACGACAAAGTTAGGCAGCGAAAAGCGTTAAGCAACGACCTGACCTCTATGTTCAAGAATTGATTAGCCGATTATAAAAGAGTCAAATTTGATATAATACAAAGCCTAATAAGCGTTGTGTACTATTTACACCTATTGTGTATAATATTATGTGAAAATAAAATCCATTGATTTTCAAAGCTTCACTAAATTTAAAAACAACAAAAACTTGAAAAGAACAGAAACCCTTTAACCTTCTGCCGGCATTCCCTCGTGCACTTGTGAGCTGTTCGACTCTCTGTTCTTTATTTATAACCTACATACACCTTGTATTTTTAAGAAATATAACAAATGATTGATACACAAATGATCGATACAAACTTCTCAACAGCAGTTAAAGGTCCATAAGAATAAACTTGTTTACATTCATTTAATGTTCTGTTTCAAAGCAGGCTGGGTTAAACTAAAGCATGTATATACAACGAGTCATTTCATATTAAACACTTGCACATATGCCGCCGTAAGTGAACTGATTTAATGTTTCATTGTAATGAAACACGCCCAGCCTTCACTTAACAATAACTGCTACAGTTTTGTGCAATGTGCCGCAAGGTTAAAGACCGAAATGCTTTGAGTATTGCTATAATTCCAACATATTTTCTTACACTTTGCCAACAGTTGCCAACAGTTGCATAAAACTCTAACAGTCTCTGTTAACTGAACGCATCCCAGGCTAGCAGGCGGTTTGTCCGGATGTCCAGATTACTTCCTTTTTCTTGACTGCAACTGAAAACAAAACCCAACATTGTTGCTTTTACATAAAAACTGTATTTTACCGAAGGAAAAGAAAGAAAACCAAGACATAGGAAAGACAGAAAAAGAAAGAAAGAAGTGGAGGATAAATTGAGGAACTCTGTTTGAAGCTGGATATCGGGCAAATATATTAATTTAAAGGATTCAGTATCCAGCAAACATATTTAAGTGTTTGTTTGAGTTTTGAGTCTGTCAATGTGTTCAATAATTGAAGTTCAGTTAATATTCAATGTATATAAAAAACAAAAACTATAAATATAAAAATGTCACACCAGGATCCAAGTTGTTTTACACAGGTTCAAACTTTTCTAAACTTCTTGAATGAATCGATGTAAGGGATGTTTTAACACGCACTCCTTTGTATGCCCTTGACAGCAGGGTAGGAGCCGTATAATCAGGATCACTTCTGCTTTCTTATTAAATAACATAGATCCTAGTCTACAGTTTCTGCCAGGACCAAACAGTCCTATGTTCGTGTTCCATTATTCGTGGTATAATCATTTCTCACATGAATATCAATGGAGTTATATATTAAACAGAAATAATTTCGTCGCAGGTTAAAAGTTAATGCTGATATAGGTTCTCACAAATATACAAATACATTGTATCTAAGGGAAATAACTCTAACAATTGGATATTCATAAATCTCCACGCACATACATTGTACTCCAGGGAAATAACTAAGAAGTGGATATTCATCAAACTTCACGCACATACATTGTACTCTATGGAAATAACTCTAACAATTGGCTATTTATATATCTCCACGCACATACATTGTATCTAAGGGAAATAACTCTAACAATTGGATATTCATAAATCTCCACGCACATACATTGTACCTAAGGGAAATAACTCTAACAATTGGATATTCATAAATCTCCACGCACATACATTGTACCTAAGGGAAATAACTCTAACAATTGGATATTCATAAATCTCCACGCACATACATTGTACTCCAGGGAAATAACTCTAACAAGTGGATATTCATAAAACTTCATGCACATACATTGTACTCTATGGAAATAACTCTAACAATTGGCTATTTATATATCTCCACGCACATACATTGTACTCCAGGGAAATAACTCTAACAAGTGGATATTCATAAAAATTCACGCACATACATTGTACTCTAGGGAAATAACTCTAACAATTGGATAATCATTAAGCTCTACACACATACATTGTATTCACGATGAAAAACTTTAACATTTGAATAATCACGAATTATACTCACCTGAAAGAACAGCAGACTCGTGATTATAGTCGCAATAAAGAGCATGATAACCATTACGGAGATGGTTATGTAGGCCATGGTCTTGTTAGCACAGGACTGTGAAATCAGAGCTTCATCGGCATCGTTTTCAGAATCGTCTGAAAAGATAACGTAACACATGAATCGAGTTATACCTCGCGATTATAGTCATGTCAACAGGAATAGAAGAACACGGTATAGCAGGGCTCAACAGTAACTTTTGAAACCACATGTCCAGTCGGGCTAGTAACTGACACTTGTCATGACTTGATAGAAATAACTAACTTAAAATTTAACTCAATAAATTTTGCATGTATTTGGTAATTTTAAATGCGAAAATAAAACGATGGCTTGGTTATGACTTAACCCTTTTAACAGACAGACTCAATTCATGAGCTGTAAAAAGGGATCTAGATAAGAGAGAGAAAAAGAGTTAGCCACACAATTTCCACATTTTCTCACACATTTCAGCACAAAGTCCTATGATGTTACTACTCAGAAGTGTCTCTAAGAGACTATCCTTATGAGTAATGACACCATAGGGTTTAATCCAGAGATAGAAATGTTAGGTTTTTTAACCCTTTCCCTCATACAAACACATTTTCACGCATTTGCAAACAGAGTAGACGCAGTACTAGAGGAGCCGTCTGATCAGGGTCTGCTCTGTTTCCTACTGGAATTTGATAGATCTATTTCTTAGCTTCCTAAAATTGCTACAATATTTAAACTTCCATATTTCATTATAGCTATTTTTTTTCATGAATATTCAGTAGGTAATGAAATTTGTAATAAACATAGAACATCTTTTATCTGGAGCTCGGTTTACAAACGAATAACTTCCATTTCTTAATATGAGACTGTATCAACTCAAAAATCTGACTGTCTTCGGAAAGAACTACAACCTGTTACAAAGCTGGAGCCGCTTAATTTTGCATATTTCTGACACGGTTCGCAAAACATCTACTCTTCAGACTCATTGTAAACAAGCCAGTCATACTCTTCCAGCCACTTGGGAACAATATACATTTTCTCTTTTTTAGCTCACCAGAGCACTTTTGTGCTCAGGGTGAGCTTTTGTGATCGCTTGATGTCCGTCGTCCATCGTCATGCGTTGTCCGTCGTCCGTCGTCGGGCGTCAACAATTTGAACCTTTAAAAATCTTCTCCTCTGAATCTACAGGGTTCTCAGCTTTCATCTTTGGTACATAGCATCATCTTTAGGTCCTCTACAAAAGTTATATAAATTTTACCCCTGGGGTCAAAATTGGCCCCGCCCGGGTGCCTTGTTTTCTATTGAAATATATTGTAAAACTTTGAAAATCTTCTCCTGAATCTACAGGGTTCTCAGCTTTCATATTTGGCACATAGCATCATGTTCAGGTCCTCTACAAAAGTTATATAAATTATGCCCCTGGGGTCAAAATTGGCCCCCCAGGGGTAGCCAGTTTTGAATAGAAACATATAGTGAAAACTTTGAAAATCTTCTCCTCTGAATCTACAGGGTTCTCAGCTTTCATATTTGGCACGTAGCATCATGTTCAGATCCTCTACAAAAGTGATATAAATTATGCCCCTGGGGTCAAAATTGGCCCCGCCCCAGGGGTAGCCAGATTTCAATAGAAACATATAGTGACAACTTTGAAAATCTTCTCCTCTGAATCTACAGGGTTCTCAGCTTTCATATTTGGCACATAGCATCATGTTCAGATCCTCTACATAATTTGTATAAATTATGCCCCTGGGGTCAAAATTGCCCCGCCCCAGGGGTAGCCAGTTTTGAATAGAAACATATAGTGACAACTTTGAAAATCTTTTCTTCTGAATCTACAGGGTTCTCAGCTTTCATATTTGGCACATAGCATCATGTTCAGGTCCTCTACAAAAGTTATATACATTATGCCCCTGGGGTCAAAATTGACCTCGCCCCAGGGGTGGCCAGTTTTCAATAGAAACATATAGTGAAAACTTTGAAAACCTTCTCCTCTAAATCTACAGGGTTCTTAGCTTTCATATTTGGCACATAGGATCATATTCAGGTCCTCTACAAAAGTTATATAAATTATGCCCCAGGGGTCAAAATTGGCCCCGCCCCAGGGGTAGCCATGTCTCAATAGAAACATATTGTGACAACTTTGAAAATCTTCAACTCAGAAACTGGAATGTTCTCAGCTTTCATATTTGACACATAACATCATGTTCAGGTCCTCTACAAGAGTTATATAAATGATGCCCCGGGGTCAACATTGGCCCCGCCCCAGGGGTAGCCAGTTCGCAATAGAAACATATAGTGTCAAATTTGAAATATTTTCCTCAGAAACTGGAAGGTTTTCAGCTTTCATATTTGGTACATAGCATCATGTTCAGGTCCTCTACAATAGTTGTATAAATTATGCCCCTTGGAAAAGTGGCCCGCCCCATGGGTGGCTAGTTTTCTCTAGAAACATATAGTGAAAACGTTGAACATCTTCTCCTCTGATTGCCTGGTGAGCGATGTCAGGGCCATTCTGGCCCTCTTGTTTATACTCCTTTTTAGTAGCATCTCTTCCTTTGGGTTTATTGCTACTGTCAATAGACTCTGTACTGTCCTTTTTCGAACCCGTAAATCCAAACTTGGAGAGCGACATTACGAATCGCGTGCCATTCAACCGTGAATATAGGGTAAACAAACACTAGTCGATTGTCGATTTCGTTAACTTTTACTTTGAAACATAGTACAATAAACTTCTAATTCTAATCCATTGAGTCAAAAATGTTTACGGGCATAATTATGGATGTAGATAACTTACCTTGCTGTGTTACAAAATCGCAACTTATATCAGTGAAATGTCGTACATGCATGCAAATAATTACCGGAAACAAGAAGCAGAAAAACTCGACTGGTTCCAACTTTTTTATTAGCAGCGTGCTTTACCTTATTACGATGTACTATTACCAGTCTACAAATCTATTCTAGCCGATAACGGACGAGTTGTGCTGAATAGTCTTAGGCATGCGCTATAGGTTATCTCGGTACTCGAATCCTTGTAAACAAACTGGGTGCTGTTTGACGTTTCGGTAAAATCCATTTCACCGGTAAACAATTTTCACGTTTAATACCGAACTAATGATGATAAGACTTTACAGAAAATGGGTTTGAGATCTACTTGTCACGTCGGACTGCTAGATACAGGTTTTTATTGTCCGGACCTAAATTTTGATTGTCCCGGGCAGTCGGACTACAGTTACTGTCGAGCCTTGTATAGGTATATCTTATTATTACTGTCCCGACAATAACTCGACTGGTTCAATAATCATAGACATTACAATAGGGGTATAAAACCATAACTCGGTTATATTCGCCCATCATCGTCATGACAATAGGGATATAAGATCATAACCTAACGCAGTTTGATCCAGATATGACAGTCACGACTACTTGATATAAGTCAGTAGGACTCAACTATTATAGGCATGACAATAGGGATATAAGACCATAACCTAACGCAGTTGGAGTCAAATATGACAGTCACGACTACTTGATATAAGTCAGTAGGACTCAACTATTATAGGCATGACATTGGGGATATAAGACCACAACCTAACGCAGTTGGATCCAGATATGACAGCCACGACTACTTGATATAAGTCAGTAGGACTCAACTATTATAGGCATGGCAATAGGGATATAAGACCATAACCTAACGCAGATGGATCCATATATGACAGTCACGACTACTTGACATAAGTCCATGCTACAGTAGGACCCAACTATTATAGTCATGACTATAAGGATATAGGACTATAATGTTTTGATGAAATTCATTCGAGAGCTTTAATAATTGATTTATACCTACATTAAACTGTCACATACTTCAGATATCAATATTTACTATTTTTATAACATACAACTCATAACTCATATCCAGCTAACTATTCCCTGATGAATATTCATGTAGGAAATAATGACGTGTACTATGTTGGCCTACGGACATTAACTCTTTATAATAACCTAAACACAAAGTGCATTGTGCTATCGGACTTCTGAAAATTTATCTACAGTAAAACCTCTCTTAACCGGACATTAAATTTATTGTAAATATCGGTCTTGCAGAGATGTGACAGCTTAATGCGGGGTGGAAGTCATTCAGAAAGCTCCTAGAGGAGCTTTCTGCATGACTTTCACCCTGCATTAAGCAGTCACCTGACGAAAATATATAATGTCTTCTCTACTAGAATTCCGGTTAAGAGAGGTTTGACTGTATCTATAATAAACTCACAATAATAAGTGTTACCTATAGGAGCCGTCTGATCTGGGTATATTCTGCAGATGCGTCAAAATGCGCTTACATAAGGGAAAGGGTTAAATCGGTTTAAATTAAGATGGCTGACACTCGGTCAGTACTCGATATCTCAAACTTTAAGGGACCATATTTATTACAACAAGATAACGAACTTCCTTGTCAGTCTTTTTCTATCTTGGAAATGTCTCGATATGACAGCTTTATGTAAGTCTAAAGTAATGCTGAGATGTCCTGTAGGATATTTCAGTATTACTTGCAACTTGCATCAAGCTGTTGCATGTCTTTAAAGATATGTAAAGTGGCGAAATTTAGAACAATTGGGCATTATTAATTATTGAAGGGACCGACTTTACAACTTGAGTTATATCGAATTTCGATATACCAAATTCTCTCCTTAGTTAAACTCATTCTCTTGTTGTTATATTTTCTGGTCCATCGGGATCATTAGTTTTGATATTATTAGTTTTGAAAATTGAATACTGCTGAAGCCGGTGTTAGGGGGTGTGAGTAGTGTTGTACTTTTAATTATTACTCATGAACAAACTCAATAAAACCGAGTCTGCAATTTTCGTTTTTGCATTTCTACATTAGCTTTTGAATGATCACCTATTTTCAGAATATTACCCCGATTCAAATCTGAGCAGACATTGTTTATTTCAGCACGACAATAAGTAATACACAATGCTCAGTGTAAACAATCAACCCAGCCATAAATAGTGCTATGCTCATTCTTCTAATCCGCCTTATCACGCTAATGATGGGGTTTGGTGAGCTATAGACTATTTTAACCCTTTACTCCATGAATATTCATGTCAGAAATAGTGATATCATGAATATTAATTAAATAAATTGCTATAAAAGTACATAAATATTTGGCCATAGAAACATATTCTTTTATAACATAAGCAAACAGAGGATACCAGATTAGAATGTTCCTGCAAAAGTCGACTGATCTAGTTATTCTAAGTTTACAAATGCATAGAGAGTGGCATTATATGATTGAACAGTCGAGCTGTCAGATTGTCATAATATGCATGCTTTCTCTACCTGTGTCAATGATTGTAAAGTCTGAAAGGAGGTGATCCACCAAGAGCTAAATTGCAATACAAAATGAGAAAGTTGCAGCCTTGGTTTTATTGAGTCTGTTAATGAGCAGTAATTGAAATTGCGACACTGCTTACGACTTAGCACCGGCTTAGGCAGTATTCGATTTTCAGAACAAAAAGTACTGTACCTCATTATCTTAAAGAAAAAGAAAATATAACAACACTGAGAATGAAGTGCGGGCGATTTTTACGGCTGCCACACAAACACTTAGCACTTGCAGCCCATGAACATCCATACCAGTGTCTTTGATTGTGTATTAGGCCCGGTACAGGTAATAGGTAAATAAGCAGTAAGCGTTTCGGATAGCTCAGTCGGTAGAGCACTCGCCCTGTAAATGAGGGATCCCGGGTTCGATCCTCGGTCTGGCTGAATGCTTTTCTCACAAGTCCTGCTGCATTTGGCGTCTTGTGCATGCCCATGATTTATTGTGCAGATTCAGCGAGAATCTCAAGGGAAAATATCAGACATTGATTGTTAATCCCTACATGTGTCAATGTTTGTAAGTATCTACATGTGGAAAAATGTCTGTCTCTACCTGTGACAATGTCTGTAAGTCCCTGACTGTATTAAAGACCGTGAGTCTCTGCATTTGCTAAGGAGTGTAAGTTTCTACCTGCGTCAATGAATGTAAGTATCTACCTGTGTCAATGAATGTAAGTATCTACCTGTTTCAATGATTGTAAGTTCCTACCTATGTCAAGGACAGTCAATGCCCGCCCGTGGCAATGATTGTTAGTCACCACCTTTGTAAATAATTGTAAATAAATCTCTACCTGTGTCAATAATTGTGAGACCGGCTGTCAGAAGCACTCTCTGTTGTCCATCTGAAGCTTGTCTTTTGTTAATAGGACCCTGATTAGGTAAATCTCCATCGATATTCACGCCTTTGCCATAGCAACTCTGAAGAGACAGGTTAGACATTCATATAGGACTAAGTGTCAAAGAATTCGTTTCCATAACAACAACAAAAGCCAGGTTATGTAGTAATACATAGCTGAATAAATGTTTCACCTATACAAAGGACGTCGTTTTCATAGCAACTGTAAAAAAACAGATCATATACGATGGTAAAAATACTGCAACATTATAAACATAAAATGTCGTTCCTATACTCTGAATTAATTAAACTACAGTTAAACCCTACTAAAGGAACGTTCTAATCCGTATTTATGCTGGTCTGTAAGACATGCGACAGCTAAATACAGGATCTTTCTGCATGACTTTTATCCTGTATTAAGCAACAACCTTCTAAATCTCCAGTATAAAGATGGCTAATACCCGATTGTTATGATAGTGTCGTTACTGGTTGCTTTTTGTGTGTCTTTTCCTGATTGACCTTTACCTACTTTTTCATGACGACGAAGATTTAATGTAGGCATAGATATTTAGATGACATGTAATGTAGTGTAAGCTTCCAGTAGGCATGGAGAGTTAGATGACATGTCATGCAGTGTAAGCTTCCAGTAGGGGTGGAGAGTTAGCTGACATGTCATGCAGTGTAAGCGTCCAGTAGGCGTGGATAGTTAGATGACACGTCATGTAGTGTAAGCTTACAGTTTGTTTATCCTGTACCTCATGACTAGTGATGCTAGCAATAATCACATCATAGATATTTATTACCCGATTTTCTATAAAAACATGATACACATAGTATTGATTGAAATTGTTAAGCGCAATAGAATCATACTTATATCATTTCGTAAACAAACTGAGCAGATCTGGGTCTACTATGTTTGCAAAGGCATGAAAGAACGTCCTAATCGGACCAAGGGCTGAACTAGGATCTGAAACTATTGTCTGTATACCAATCAACCACTCAGCAAAAACTAGAATAAAGTTGACAGTATTATACATACATCATTACAAACTGAGTCCTGGTAAGGGTATGTATGGCAAACACCAACTTCACAAATGGCATATATGGAATTGTACTTCCTCCATCTTGCAGCTCGAATAGGACCGCCAGCAATCACGAACATTTCACCAGGTTGGTACCCGCCTGGGATGGCGCTTTTGAATGACGTAGAGGATCGAGAGAAAATTGTGTCGACTACACAGCTATATGTAAAAGAACACAATAAGCTGTTGACGTGTTGAATTGAAACTGTATCATGCAATTCTCTTCACAGTTCTTTGATACAAACATATATTTTAAATGACAGAACCAGCTCCTTGATGTCGTTGACCACACAACTGCACACGTCCGGATAAGATATGTTAATAATAACATTTTCAGAACATTTGTCCACCAAACCCTATGTTCTGACGACTCTATAGAACAATCTCATCGAGACGATTTTAAAGATTGCCCATAACATAGGGTTTGGTGAGAAATAACAAGTGCAGTTCTATAGTACGCACGTTTATCGGTTGCTCCACCTGTTTATGTTTAAAGAAGAGATTGGTTGGCATTTGAATAACATAATGCACGGAAACTCATTTACGTTGTTAACAACGCAACCGTCTAGTAATAAAGCACAAGTGTTAGCATTTGAATGACGTTAGTGAATAAATTTTCCTCCACGCCATTGACTTCAAAGCTGTATGCTAATAAAACACATTTGTTAGAGGACACAATAAATGGAAAGTACTATATGTTGTTGTATACACAGTCAGACTCTAATATAACATATACGGCAAATACTTCACACCGTTTACTACATAGTCGATGCTAATATCACATACTTGTTAGGTATACTCATGAACAGACTAAATAAACCCGAGTCTGCAGTATTCTCCTTTTGTATTGCTACTTTTGCCTTCGAAGGATCTCCGACTTACAGACTATAAAATGAAAATACCTCAAACCGCTGACTACACAGTCGTATGCTAAAGAATGCACGTGCTATATATTGAACTGCATAATGAATGAAATTGCTTGTAAGTGGTTAACTACAAAGTCATATGATACAGTACAATAATATATTTATATTTACTAGAGTTCGAACTTCGTGATGAATGGAAACTTCGATACGTTGATGACTGTGCAACAATATGAATAATTAGCATGCTCGTTTGCTATTTGAAGGACATAATGAGTGGAAACCACTTGACTATGCATCCCTATGCTATAAGAACACGTTTGTTAGCTTTTGAACACCTTGAGAAATTTAAACCCCGATACAATTTTGATTATACAGTCCCTCCTTACAACAACGCATGTCACTGTTTCCGAATCAACAAGACTCCAGAAACAACTTTTTTCCATCGTATTTTCTTTATGCCTCCATCAAACCCTATGTTGTGACCACTCTTTAGAATCGTCACAGAGAGTGACGATTCTAAAGAGTTGTCTCAACATAGGGTTTGATGGAGGCATAACGGTTTTAGTATCTGGGGATCTGCAAACAAGCTAATAATGTTTGATTTTCCCTCCCTATAACAACTCCCTCTGAACAACACATACTGTCTTCGTATCCCAAAGGGTGTCGTTGTAGAGATAGAGCACTGTACATCTATCGATTAGTATTTGAATGACACAATTAAAAACTGTTATTAACTAAAACTGACGCAAACGAGTTTTATACATAAGGGCCTAATGTTTGTAAAACACCTTACTAAGAAACCGCTTTCTGTATGCCTTTTACTCTGTATCAAGTGGCCACCTGTCTTAAAGACTAATAATGGCATATCTTTTTGCATCATAGTTTTACTGTATATGTCAAAGTCATTAACCCAGGTAAACCCATTACTCAAAATACGAATAAGATATTTTACAATATTATAAAATCAGTATAAAGTGCAACGTTTATCCTGCCGTTCACCGGCCCTACACTTTTGAATATTTATTCAACCATAATATCAAAATTTATCTTTTTTTATGACAAATAGCGCAAGCCCCGGATGAATCGCTTTTGCAAACATTATACCCGGATATCAACAGTTTTCCAAAATTTATGCAGAAATATAAATTCTTACTCACCCGTTATCAATCACTTTGACTTTAGAATCAGTATCTAAATGTGGCATGGCTGAGATCCAGCATTGTTTCGCATAGAGTCCGTATGGATATGCATTTACTGCGAAAATAGTAATAGTAAAATGCAAGGCTGAACAGTGTAGTTTTTTTAAAACTAAAGAAACATATCGTATTCCATCAGCAGAGACTGTGCTAATCAGGCGGTCCCCACAGGAACCGTTTAATCTGTGTCTACACTGTTTGCAAATGCGAGAAAATGCGTTTATATAAAAGAAAGGATTAACAATAGGAATTTCTTGTCTTTGTTTAGCGCAACCAAGCAGGCAGGTATGACCTGTCAACATTGTCGGACAAACAGGTTTGACATAATAATCACCACTGTCGAACATTTAGAAATGACTTTACTATCATCACTGTCAGACAGGTTGGTTCGGCCTATTTTTCATCACTGTTAGACAGTGAGGTTTAACTCAACAATCACCATTGTCGGAGAGGCATAATTGACCAATTTTCAACGTTGTCAGACAGGCAAGTTTGACTTATTTATCACAATTTTCAGACAGGCATATATGAATTATTTATCACCATTGGTTTTATTCATTTATGGTCTACCCTGATTAAATATGTACCAAAAAGCGTTTGTATTTAACGTAACATTGAGAATCGCGTGTACGATGGTGACAGACCGCGATATATCAACAATGTGAGATAATATCGAATAACAAATACTGAACAGTTGATTTCTATATATCAGCATTATGTGCTACGATTACTGCAGAATTGCGCACATAGAAGAAAATGTTCAAACCTTCCCCGTTTCTTTTAAACTTTCAATACCTACGGAATGTTCATGGAAAATATGGTTATAATGAAATATGGAAGAAGAAAGACTCCAGCTATTTTAGAGGGTAAAATGATCTGTCAAATTGTCCTAGTAAACCGAGCCTTGTCACATGACTCCTACGGGAGTCGTTTGATCTGGGTCTACAGTGCTCCCTCTCTACAACGACATCCTTTGGGATACGAAGATTGTAGGTGTTGTTTAGAGGGAGTTGTTATAGGGAGGGACAATCAAACATAATTAGCTTGTTTACAGATCCCCATATAAGGTGCATTTCGAGAACTAAAACCGCCATGACTCAATCAAACCCTATGTTGTGACCACTCTTTAGAATTGTCACAAAGTGACGATTCTAAAGAGTGGTCACAACATAGGATTTGATGGACACATAAAGAAAATACGATGGGAAAAGGTTGTTTCTGGAGCCCTGTTGTTTCGGAAACAGTGACATGCGTTGTTGTATGGAGGGAATCGTTATTGAGAGGGTTGTTGTAGGGAGGGAGCACTGAATTATGTTTGTAAATGCGTGAAAACACGTCAATATGAAGGAAAGGATTACCTCCTGACGTTGCAGTATGTCTAAGTCAGTGATTACCCTTGCAAACAGTATAGACCCCTATGAGTAACTAAGCGTCTTATCAGCATCCGAACTATTTGCTACTGTGGTTGTGCTTTTGAAGGAAAATGGCAGAAAAAATATGAAAATAAGATTAAAAAGCAACAGACGACAATCTTAGTCAACAAAAGCGTTAACTTACGACATTTAATCAAACTCACCTTCAAAATTCGGGTCTGGGCTAAACGATGCCGAAAGAAATAGGTATTCACCAAGGTTAACATTGGCCATAGCAGCATATGGTTGGTAGTCTAGATCATTCAAGTTTAGCTGATTGCCGAAGAGCAGCTTGAAGCCATTGCCAGTAGAGTTTGGGCGACTTTCTTGAACAATGTCTCTATCAAAATAAAATGATAAGTGTGGCTTTCTACGAGTATATTTACAAAGATACAGATAAAGGTGAGTATAAAAATATTAAAATCGTCATTTTTCTAGGAAACCCTATACTATAATGTTTCGAAATGTTTCTAAAGAGTATTCACAGTATAGGACTTAGTGGAGAAATAAAGGAACTAGTCTTAAAGGGGATGTCCCTACATTCTTCGCGTTTCCAAAATACCACAATTATTAAAAAAAACTCATTTGTTTATATGCTAAATAGTGGCTTATCGCAAGAAAAACGGTTTGATAAACGTTGGACATGACAAAACATCCATGTGTTTGATATCGACGAGCCCGATATTTTTCCCCGTTTTATTCAGTTTTATTCGAATTGGGTGTTAGTTTCGTATCTGTTCGCCTCTCTCCTCTCTTACAACTTCCGAGAAAGGCAGTTACGCAAACAATGAAGGGATCGGTGAGCATCGACAGAAGGCGGAAATTTTAACGGAAATGGCCGATAATACTGTGATATAGAAGAACAACTATCAATGTTACACTCGGTTTATTTTATATTACAGGGGCTCTTTTTGATATATGTTCGTTCCCAAGCTTTTGATTGGTCAGATTTGAGTTCTCAAGCTTTTGATTGGTCAGATTTGAGCCAAAGGCTAAAATCTGACCAATCAAAAACTTGAGAAGCAACTCAGACTCAACTAAATGTTTTATAAGCATAGACCCAATTTGAAAATCTTCATAATAATTATTGAGCATAACAATTAAAATATTTATACTCGCACATTTATGGTGATGTGTTAATGGACATTATAGTGTTTGTCTTCGTCTAAAGAACTGATTTTACTCTTTACTTCATAGATAGTCATTTAACATGTTTTCAAACAAAAATGATCTGATTATTAGTTGCAGTCAAATGTATATAATTAATAAACTATTAATATTCGCCGCACACTTAATGGTCGCTACACAATTATTAGTTATCACTCTGTTTGTCAGTATTGACGAACAATAACTACATCCTTACTCCTTACTTATACTGTTACATTATAATCCGTTTTATTTCAGCATTGTTTACAGACCGATGTTTAGCCATTTTGAACAGGAAACTATTTCAATAAAACATAGAGAATGATGTTACGTCAGAATGAATAAGTTATATTTCATTCTTTCTTGCAGAATTAATATCACTTCATAATGTATAAAATGGTTCTTCGTAATTACTCACAGAATAATATTCATTATTACATACAGTGTAATTAATGAATAGGTCATAATGAAAACAAACTTCTGCTTATATCTAATTATTACATATGGAGTAGTACTACATTATACTATTAACTGACATATCGTCATCAACGAATTATCCTACGCCATAAGGTATAAAATGATAGTTCACCATTATTAAGTTATTATCGATTAATTTGCTTCATTACTTACAAAATAATGTTACATCACTATTTATACAATGATATTTTATATATTTCATTATTACATAATTATAAAATAACACTACACTTTTATGTATAAAATCGTGTAGCCGTTACTTACAGAGCATTATCACACCGTTACTTACATAATGATAATTCATTATTATATATAAAATGATACAGTTACTAAAATATCACATCATTACGTTATGATACTTGAATACGCCTACATTTAACCCTTCGCTTGCTGAAATTTAAAATACACGTCTCCTTCTTTACCCATGCCCTGTTGTATAATTACATATATCTTCACTGTGTACATATATTTCGCTGTGCAATCACTGCTGTGGGGGCACTGGTTGCACAATCTAATTGTAAATAGTGCAGACCCTGATGAGACAGCTCCTGCAGGAGCTGTCTCATCTGGGTCTTCACTATATACATGTACTTATATTGACGTGAATAGCAAGCGAAGGGTTATGTACATGATTAATTACAAAATAATAAAGCGAAGTGCTGCATTTCCATAATTATCCAATGCACACCTTTATTAAATCTAGAATGACAATAACATGTCTTAAGCGGCCATCAAACAAAGTTCTAAATACGGATATGTAAGGCAGGTAGTGGCTTAATGCAGATAAAAATAATGCAGAAAATGTGTAATTGAGCTTTCTACACTATTATTTGCACTCATTAATAAATAATCAACCACTTGTTTTTAAGACTCCTATTTTTTAATAAAGAACGACCGCTTAAGACAGGTTCTATTGTGCATGTGAATTCAGGCCATACGAAATGATACGATACAATTACACACATGATATAACAGTATTTAACATGTTACTGTATATTGTGGTGCTGTTTGGGCGGGTGTGTGTTTTGTATGCGGTGTTTCCTGCATGACTCTTTTATCAGTTAAAGGGTAATTATTGATAATGACAATCTCGGTGGTGTTATATTCTCTGCTCCTTCGTGATCATTAGTTTTGGTGTTATTAGTTTTGAAAATGGAATACTGCTTAAGCCGGTGTTGCACTTTTAATTACTACTCATGAAAAGATACAATAAAGCAATTTTCTATTTCGCATTGTTACTTCTGCTTTCGAAGGATCTCCCACTTTCATATATTATGCAGGGGTGATGATGTAAAATAAGTATATTACAATATACATACTCGCACAGTTATGATGATAATTTATTGAATATTGCAGTATTTGTCTCTTTCTAAAGATCCGTTTTTATCCTTTTCTCCATAGATAGTCCATTTAACGTCTTTGCAAACAAAATATATTATATATTACAGTTTCGGTCAGTTGTATACAATTATCAAACTATTACTGATCGTCACACACTGAATGGTTGCTACATACATGTAGTTATCACACTATTAGCCAATATTGCCGAAAAACAAACCCGTCCCTACTTAGATACCACTATTACAATCCGTACAATTATATTTCAACATTACTTACACAATGATACGTAACCGTTATTCACAGAAAAAAATGCTTCATTATAATATGGAGAATGATGTTACGTCAAAATGTATAAAACGATATTTCGTTCTTACTTACAGAATTGATATTACTTCATGATGTATAAAATGTTTTTTGGAACGCTCAGTGGCCAAACAACCATTAGGATTCAACCGGTTTCTGTTTATTAATACACATGGAGTTATTCTACATCATACTATTAAATGACATTATTATATTACGACTTAAGGTATGAAGTAAAATATGTCCATAACGTAATGAAACATATTACGATACACTGTATAAAATGATTAATTTGCTTCATTACTTACATAATTGATATTACATCATTTGTTTACAAAATAATATTTCAAATAAATTAATAGTACATCATCATAAATAAAATGATATAGCCGTCATTTACAGAACATTATCACAAAATTACTTACATAGAGATATTTCATTTAAAATGATACATTTACTAAAATGATATCACATCATCGTATTATATTACCTCAATACGCATACACGTAACCCTTTCGCTGCCAAACTCTGTCGTCTACTAACTTTGTCGTCTGCTACAAATTTTCATTTTGGGGATTTTCTTCATTTGTGTTTCAAAAACATAGTAACAGTAACAAACAGTTTGGATCCTGATTAGACGCCGAGTTACTCGGCGTCTCATCTGGATCCAAACTGTCTGCATAGGTAATCACAGATCACGCTTAAGGACATCATTAATTACAAAATAATACATTACACTTTAAATTACAAAATATTGACTACTTTTGGGCGGTTGTCTATAAATTAAGGAGAATAAAAATTCTGAAGGGAGGTGATCCCCCGAGAGCAAAAAATGCAACACAAAAAGAGAACACTGCAGACTCGGTTTTATTGAGTCTATTCACGAACAGTAATTGAAAGTGCAACACTGCTCACGCCCCCTAGCACCGGCTTAAGCGGTATTCAATTTTCAGAACAAGAAGTACTGAAATTCATGATCTCGAAGGATCAGAAGGTATAACAACACTGAGAATGAAGCCACTGAATTGCCATTATTATCCAATACACACCTTCATTACATTAGAATGACATGTTTTAAGCGACACAGTTCTATTTATTGATATGTTAGGCTTAATACAGATCCAAAATAACACAGAAAGTTTGCATAGGAGCTTTCTACATTCCTTTTGACACGCATTTATGAACACTCATCTGCTCTTTAAGACTCATATTTTTTGACAGATGGATGAACGCTTAAGAATATGTTCTGCTGTACAGTAACACCCCGCTAATTCGACCATCTAAACGAGGTATAATTCTGGTTGCTAGATGCAGGTGGTTGCTTAAAGCAGGGCACACGTAATGAATTCTGCTTACTTTTGTCCTACATTAAGCAACAGCCTGCTTATAAAGACCAACATGATTATTCAATAAATGATCGCATTAGAGGAGTTCTACTGTATATGTAAATGCATGTCATACGCAATGATACGATGCCATTACTCACGGGATATATGACATTATAAATAATTTATTTACCGTTAATAGATATTAATATGTTATAACCCACGGATTCATAAGCTATTACTACTTGATTGATATCATACATTTGTATACTTACCCAACAACCGCTTCAAACTTAATCGCGGAAGGTAAGTCCGTCGGATTGCAAGCAATTCTGTATATTTTGGAATATTTTTGGAGAAATTCATTTGCACCAATATCATATTGGTTAACCGTGAATGTATGCTTGTTATTACTCTGAAATATAAGATATAGTATAGCACATTAAACATGTATTTGATAGATTGTTTTATGCATGCAATAAATGTCTTAATCGACCTTATATTGATTGAACATATGGAATGTAAAATAGGTGGTTGCTTAATGCAATTTATATGAACTTTCTGCATTATATTGTATCTGCATTAACCCTTTCGCTGCCAATGCCGGTTCTCTGATTACCTATGCAAACAGTTTGGATCCAGATGAGACGCCGAGTAACTCGGCATTGGCACTTTGCCAATGCCGGTTCTCTGATTACCTATGCAAACAGTTTGGATCCAGATGAGACGCCCAGTAACTCGGCGTCTCATCAGGATCCAAACTGTTTGTTACTGTTACTATGTTTTTGAAACAAAAATGTAGAAAATAAAAAAAATGAAAATTTTTAGCAGACGACAAAGTTAGCAGACGACATAATTTGGCAGCGAAAGGGTTAATCTACCACCTGCATAAACTATCCATAATAAGACCTCTGTCTGTATAGTCGCTAATAACAGATTGTATTGTACGTACAGATAGACAAGATCATGATCAAGATGTACTTTGTATATTGAATTATACGTATCCAAGCGTTTCTGTCATGAATCAAAATACAAAACTACTTAACCCTTTCGCTGCCAAACTCTGTCGTCTGCTAACTTTGTCGTCTGCTACATGTTTTCATTTTATCGATTTTCGTCATTTTTTTTTCAAGAATATAGTAACAGTAACAAACAGTTTGGATCCTGATGAGACGCCGTTTTTCAATCCCTGATATACATTAATTGTCATTGGCAAACAGTGTAGGTCTATCAGACGCTTCATGTAGGAGCCTCTGATCAAGGTCTGTCACTGGTTTCATTCAGAATCGTAGAGGACGTTTAAGCCTTTCATAATGGACGGAAGCAATAGATAAACACGTTTGAGCTAATGTATTTTGATAGTTCATGGATGAAAGCGTTAATTTAATTTAAGCACATAAAGATATGTGTGCGATGATGTTGGACCCAGAAATAGATTTAAAGTATGAACTCGATACTGGCTCAATGGAGTAGATCTTAAAAATTATGCAGAATCATATCGGAAAAATACATTCGGCATCAAAGTTATATTTTGGTCGGTAGTGTCACAAAAAACCGTTAACGGGTCGCATATAAGTAAATCCTACTTCATATCAGCGACATGAGTAGTGTTGCACCTTTAATATATGTTCATGAACAGATTCAATAAAACTGTGTCTGCAATGTTCTCTTACCGCATTACTGCTTTTGCTTTTAAATGATCTCCAATTTTCAGAATGTGTGTATTGCAAAAGCAACAATGTAAGACGCAACTTGCAGACTCGTATTTATTTAGTCAATAAACAGTAATGAAACTTGCAACACTACTCACGCCCCTCTCACCGGCTTAGGCGATATCGAATTTTCAAAACCAACTACATGCAAACCATTAATCCGGAAGAAAAAATACAATAATTAAGTACTGGACGACAATTTACGGCCGCCACACAAGCAGTTAATACATGTTTTTTGTAATGTGCATTCTATTATAAAAAAAAGTCAGCTAATAAATATTTGTGGTGTCATTATGTCTTACATGATTATTCAGCAGGGAAAGAATTAATTGACAATGTTTAATTAGTAACAATAGCAGTGAAATTATACAGTAATAAACCAGACGTTCCAATTAGCATCAATACCGAACTGTAAGACACTGCCTAAATTTCTTAATTCGGCTTAATTCATTGTGCCTGTGGTTTGTTCATCTTGTGGAACGTTTGTCCCTGTTTCTTGTGTGTCTTTTGGTGTTTTCTGTGTTCATTTCGTGTGTGTGTGTGTGTGTGTGTGTGTGTGTGTGCGTGTGCGTTTGGGTGTGTGGTTGTGTGTGCGTGTGTGTGTGTGTGTGTCATGCTGTCTATCGGTGTTTTGGTGGTGGTTGCGTCTTGCATGTGGCTTTGCCTGCTTGACTTTACTACTTTTCCAATTAGATGAGTTAAACCGCACGTTTCCATCATCTTTGTTAGTATACTGTATATTCCGTTATATCGAATACCAGTACATCGTGTTTTCGTTGTATTAAAAACATAGGACACATCATATTTGGGCGATCACCTCATTGTTATCCATTATGTTTATCCTCCTGATTCTATGACATTTCCTGTTTTCTTTCCGGTGACCTTCTTTTTTTCTTGAGGCACATAATGTGCATCCCTGTTTATTCTGAAACCGTGGTTTTGGAATACTAAATGCTACATTACACTTTGACAGAAATTTAAAGTGTCCCTTGTATTAAAAGTAGGCAACTGAGGGTTGTAAATCAGGACATATTTCGTAAGCAAACGCGGCAAAGCAAATGAGAAAATTGCAGACTCGTTTTATTCATGAGTATATTCATGAGCACGCTGCAGTTATAAACCCCACGTCCCCTAGCACCGGCTTAAGTGGTATTCAGTTGTCCAAACTATTAACATGGAAAGTTTTTATCCCGAAATACAAGAACATATAACAACAGTAAATATGTGGGTCATGCAATAAACACTACACAAACAACACACAGAGGCCCGAACGATATAATGACAAAAAAGGTAAATGTATCTGGGGTTCAATCCGGTAAACGGGCAAACGGCCTCACACTTATTGCACCCCGCCATAAAAGGCAGTGTTAATAAAGATACCATATCTCCTGTCTAATCTACAACAACTATGATGACAACTATGATGACACATGCAGGTAATAAAGTGTACGACAAAATAAAGTCCTTCTGTTTTCGGATTTTAGAGGGTGTATTTATAGCGTACCAAGGCTTTCCAGTCGGCGTACATGAACAGAGGGGGAAATGCTTGCAAATTGTAAAAGGGTTGGCAGCCAGACATGCAGTTTGTTTTAGTTATATAGGATCAGATCCATTTAAAATCATTTCTTAACATATATGACGAACAAAGTAAGCAAATAGATATATAAGTAGATTCATATTTGTCCGTATCTCGTACCTTTACATGTGTCTGCTAGCTTGATTCTACTATTTCTTCATTTCACACTTTTCGACTACTATTCAATTCAATAATTCGATAAATATAATTTTAATGTGTATAGTTTCACTCTCTTGTATTACAATGACGGGTGCGCCTGTGAGAAGACATGTTAAGGTATCGGTTCGATACTGTTAAGGCGCCTGCCTATTTGTTTACAAATATGCGAGGGTGGAGATTCAATTAACGTTCGATAAGCTGTTTATTTGTCTAAGTTTTGATTTCTTTATTCAATACTTAGGCAATATCGTATATCGTATCGAATTATACACCATACATGTGCAGGAAATCGTGTTAAAACCAATTAGTGTGCGAAAAAAAGGTTTTAAAAGTAATAAACTGTTCAAAACATGAATAGTTTGCTCTGTTTTACATTTTGTTTCACTAAAGGTGAAAAATATTTAAACGATATGTACCGGTGACGCCTTATTAAGCATTTAACACTCACATGTACACTTATTTTACAGGTTTTTGACGGGTTTATCCATACTATCACACCCGTGTACATGTTAAGGTTTCTTAAGGTTTCTTTCCAATAAGCTGAAGCATGTTACGTTCTCTTATCTACAGCGTTACGGACTCTGCCAGAATGTCTTACGGCATTACATAAGACACGTGTTTTGGTATACAGTAAACTCCTTCTAAACGTCATGTTAAATATAGTATAAATATCGGTCTTGAAGACACGTGGCAGCTTAATTCTTCGTGAAATTCATGCAGAAAGCTCCTATATGAGTTTTCTGCATGACTTTCATCCTGCATTAAACATGCACCTGCCTAAAAGTATCTAAATTCTACTCTACTAAAATCCGGTTTAACCCTTTCGCTGCCAAACACCGGATATGTGAATACCTATGCAAACAGTTTGGATCCAGATGAGACGCCGAGTAACTCGGCGTCTCATCAGGATCCAAGCTGTTTGTTACTGTTACTCTGTTTTTGAAACAAAAATGAAAATCAAAAGAATGAGATTTTGTTGCAGACGACAAAGTTAGCAGAGTTGGCAGATGGTTATAGGGATTTTACTGTACATGTTTCTCCTGTAACACTTCCGTCGGGGTTTACTGTACAACTACATATAATACTCGAGAGATTGGTTCTTAAATAAAGTCTGTCACGCTACCGAAGGTATTACTCAGGGAGCCAGTTCGGTATACTGTGCTATCCATCCCTTGACTAGTCTATGGATGGATGCACGGTAGACCCCACTGGCTCCCTTAGTATATATCTTTGGATCTATGCAAGACGTCGATTACATGGTAATTACAATTACTAACTGATTTTTTTTACTTTTTACTGCCGATGTTTTTCTAAAACAAATTGTTGGGGTCATAATTACGTTCAATACAACTTTCAGTTTATTTTGTTACCTCCCTGAATATCTACGACAGAAACTAGTGTAGTTTGAGTCTTCTGTCAGGCCTAAAACATGGATTCCATACTCTGAAAACCACTTACTGTTTTCGATTAGGAACCGTAACTGTAAGTTTGGATGTAGATCATGAACCGTAACATCCTCTGGTACACGCCTTAACAATGCGGTTTTGAAAAGTGCACCCGATTTGCCTTATAATCAGTCAAAAAGGAGATAATTTTTTTTATGAAATTGATATATTATTAGTTTTGGATTATGCTTGTACATAACATAGGTGTTTGAAACTGATATTCAAAAGACTATGCGATTTAATTTTCAATAGTCCTGACGTTTCACATCATCCTGTATAAAACGATGAAATCAAAAGAAAATAAACCGAAACACAACACAAATAAATCAAATTGCAGTAATCAGATTAACAGGTATTTAAAACTTAAAACAAATCTTACTATTTACCTGATGATGTAATTTTATTGCTCCAGCTCCCCCACGCTACTGAAAATATGGGCATGCACCTTAACACATTGTAACACAGTCGATATGGAGTGAATTTTATAAGTGTGTTACTCTTTTCCATCCAGACTAGGCTGTTTTATAGGAGCCAGTTGCTTGTTTTATTTTCCTTCTCATTGACAAGATGCGTAGGTTAAAACTGTTCGATCAAATTGTGAGTGATCATAGTACATGTATATACTATGGTGGAGAAATGACGATTTTAGTATTTGTGTGCGCACCATTATCCGTTGTTCTGGTTAATTATGTTTTGATAAACGATACTACATCTATGTGTTTATTATTACTTATAAACACCCTGTTCCACATCTATGTAAAAGGAGTTGACCAAGATCAGAAAGCTCCTACATGAGTCGTGGTCTGCTTATGAAACTATATGCATGACTCTACAGTTGCTACCCAATACCAAACATCATATGTACTTTTAAAATCAGCTAATAAATATTCATGACGTCATTATTTCCTACATGAATGTCTAAAAGGAAAATGGTAAAAAGGAAATAGTAAATACAATATTACGTAGAATACAAACCGAAACAACCACGCCACATGTATTGACAAATGCGCTGTCAACCACCTGCGATACGTGATAGTAATTTCCTTCATCAGTGGCGTTAAGAACACACACGGAACCTCCTGATTTATCCGTCCCATTAAGAATCTCAAACCCCGCAAAGTGTGAGATAGTCTTGTTAAAGGCGAAATCAAATATAAAGGAGTCCGTAGAATTTTCCACTAACTGACAGAACCCTCTGACTGAAACAGAACACAGAAGAGCGGTAAGAATTCAATCTACAAAATGCCGACCTGCATCATTAAGGTATCACCCGTCTTACAAGCCTATGGTAATTCCCTTTTGGCATACAACTTAAAAAACATGCAACTGTGGATGTAAATGATAAACAATATGAACGAGATCAAAAATAATAAGAATGATATCCAAAGTAGTAAGTATATAAAATATGATAATCGAAAACAAAGACAGAAAAAAACATATCAAAGCATGAGCGTCTCTGAATCGAAATGTAATGTTCTCACCGTGGCTATAAGGCTCCGAAAACATGCTCTCCCAAGAAAGTTTAGAATTGTGTAGTTCTGAAACCTTTGTGACAAATATAGCATTGACTTGCTCATTAGGGGCAGAAGCCCTATTTAAATCACAATAGTTTCAAAAGTTGACTTTTACAAAAGCGTCAAAAGGCGTCAATATAATATACTTGCATGATACAAAGAACGTTAAACAAATTATCACGTGCGTAAGTGTGTATCGCTAGCTACGTCTTTAACATCATGTTAATAAATAGAATATATTCTGAAAGTAGGAGTTCTTCGAAAACAAAAGTATTAATGCTAAAGGGACAATTATAGACTCGATTGTATCGAGTCTGTTCATGAGTAGTTAATAAAAGTGCAACGCTACTCACAACCCCTAGCACCGGATAAAGCAGTACACAATTTCTAAAACTAATAACTTCAAAACTAATGATCCCGAAGGAACAGAAAATATAATAACACTGAGAATGAAGTAACGGGTGAAATGTTATATTTTTCGAAAACTAAGCACAATAATTCCAATGTTCATAGTCAAAATAAATTATACTTGTCGACACACATATATTGGTGATACTTACCACTTTCACAAATGTTCATAGTCGAATTTCAAATAGTTGCTAAGATGTAGCTCCTTACAGACCGATAACTCTAGTGTACCAAGGTCAATATAAATAATAATTGCAGAGCCAAGTGTTCTGTTGCTATGTAGCATTTTTATAAAGTTTCATGGAAACTATTTCCATCGGATTTTTATAAATGACTCAGGATAGACAACCGGTTATAATTGTACTGTTCTAGAGTAAATATACATGCTACTGACAGCGTCACATGTCCATATGTTACTTAATATGTTTACAAAGTTTGATAGAGAAAATTCCAATTTGTTTCTGCGAAATGATCCCGGACAGACTAAACGATTATAGTTTCCGCAGATAAAGGTCTGTAGTTCTAGTGTTCCTGTGTCAATATGTATGACACTGGCATAGCCGGATGTCGTTATGTTACTTCCAATGAAAAATTCTTAACCGTTTCTGAGTTATCACTTCAGGAATGAACACACAGAGGAACGCACGCACTCACTCACGGACGGGCGGACAACGCCAATAGTATATCCCTCCAACTACAGCATATACAATGTAAATGTTCAATATTCATGTAAGAAGTAATAACATCCTACATGTATGTATGTATTTGATTTGGTTTTGCATGATACACAATTTTCAATGTTATGATTTTTGCTCTTACAAATGTTGTATATAGAAAGATCTAACTCTAAACCATACCAAGCAAACAAAGCAGATCCTGATCGAACAAATCCTCTAAAGGATCCGTATGTTCGGGTTCTATTTTGTTGGGAAAAAAACCGTGACAAATGTACCATTGGGGAACAAAGTAGATCCTGATCGAACAAATCTTAAACTATATGTCTGATTTAGATCTACTTTGTTTCAAAAAGCGTGAAACAATGTACCTTTGGAGGAAAGATTTGACGTAATATATGACGTATCTACTTATAATGTTACAGTGAATGTCTTACCATTACATTCGTCAGCCGGTACAAACGGTTCTCTACAGCTGGGACTCCTGTCCATTGGGTCTGGTGCCAGGTTTGCTAAAATACAAAAAATACCGTATAACCTGTCTTAAGTGACCTTGCATGTATTTAATATAGGTATCTTAAAAGGTTTGTGGTTGCTTTGTGCAGGGCAAAAGTAGTACTGAAAGCCCTTACATAACCGTAATCATACCTTGTTTTGATGGTCGCTGAAAACTTTTTCTACTTTACTTACCTGAACCATATTAAGAGAAAATTAGCGTATTGCCAACGGTGTAAACTCATATAAGCCACCAACGAGATATGTCTATTTTTACAAAGTTCAGAGGCAAACAAACAATGGAAACTCTGACTTGATTGTATATATCATTTACAGATTGCCATTTGTCTTTAACTTCCACTTATGTTGTAAGTAATTTTTCAAAGGAACTAGTACATACCTTAAAACCCCGCAAACTGTCAGGCTTACTTGTGAAGGAATTTGAGGTTGAGTCATCTTTATCCCTAAATTGACTAGATTAGCTAACCTTTTTACAGCCGTTGTCGCACAAATACCCCATGCCAAATAGTCTCAGATTGGGCGCCTCAGTTTCAATGCAGCGTCTGATCAGTGTCTTAACTTTTTGTCGTAATTTTCTGTTCAATATATGTGCTGTATTCCTTTGGAATACGCATTTATTTATCGCTTTTCCTTATTTTATTGGAACGTTTGAACAAACTTGGGTTACAGGTCATACTGAAACATATCATAAAGAGTAGTTTATTGAGTAGATTAAATGGATAACCCAGTAATCAGTTTACTCAATTGATGTGCCTTTTTATCGTCTTTATGCTTATCTCATTCAAATTTAGGATGGCATTACGTGTTACATAAATAGTAATGAGGTGATGAGTATTAAACCTTATAAATGATCAAAAGATGTCGTGATTGGTCTGAGTCTACATTGATTGCAATACACTGTTTCGGCCTTACATATTGTTTGTATATTGAGTAATTTTGACCGTCACGAACGGTTACGGGTCTACTTCGTTTGGTTATGGAATTGAATAGATCTGACTAATGTTTGCCTAAAGTATACTAGAGAAAATGGAGTATTTTCCCATGCAATACGGATCGTGCATTGTTACGGATTGCATGGTCTAGCATTATACTATGTGTAATTGCTCTGACTTTTGTGAATCGCTGACCTTTTTTCTAGTTCAAATAGACATTCTTTGTACGATTTACTGAACATAAGCAGCAATATCTTATATAGATTTATTCAAAATATGCGCTTAATGTAGGAAATATGGAAAATAGTCAAACAGGGAGAGCCACACACGGAATGACACCGCACCAAACACCATCTAACAAGAAACGGTAAAGCCACAAGACAAAACATAAAAGGACGCATATCAAGACGAAACACATTAAACATTTAGCATATTAAACAACAAAATTGACCGTAGGCTGAAAGCAGGAGTGCCGCCTTGGAACGGCCAGCAGCCAAAAAATATATAAAAAAGGGCTACTGGGGGACTTAAACCTGGTTTACGGGTACCCAACCTCGTCCTTATCCAACTGTCACCAAAGTCGAAATGTAAATAAAATTCCCCCTCCAGACAACACCACAACATGCATAACGATGTATGCAAAAATGATTTGAAAATGAACGCTATTAGAAGTAAACAAGCGACGTCATCATGTAAATGACGTCATGATTTAAAAGTACGGGAAAACTATTTGAAACACTTCTACACCGACATTTAAAAGATCAAGATCGCAAGAAAATACAATTACTAGTGGATATTAATCATACACAACTGTTTTGTTTGAAAAAGAATAAACTTGACATCGTAGGCATGTACTCGATGACTATTCAGGTCAGCTGTGGAGTAGTTATTTGGGGTACGACAGAACTGGCAAAATACAATATCTAATTTATAATCTATTTAACATTTTTCTATTCTATACCTTCGAAATATCAATACCTACTGAATATTCATTGACAAAATAGTTATAATGAAATATGGAAAGTGGAATGGTGTAGCCATTTTAGAAACTGTCGATACATATCTATAAATTTCATTTAGTCAACAGAGAAGACCCTCATCAGGCGGCTACTATATGAGCCGTCTGATATGATCTAATGTGTTTGCAATGATGTGGCGTACGCTACTGGTGTCCCCTGACGTTACACATGACGTCGACGTTTATGACAGCTTATATAAGACAGTCAAAATTTACATGATATGTTATTTCTTACTTATAACTTCATCGTTTTAAAACATTTTCATATCATATAACTAAATTAAAGTTCCTTTTACATACTACTTAAGTAAGTATTTTATATACTTAATAAATAACTATATTGGTGAATATATATTTACGAAATATGTCCCTTTGAAATAAGTGGGTTATGTTAAATAAATGTGACCCCTTTTACGAAAAAATAAAACAAAAACATTCATTTCAAGAAATATAAATTATTTATACTCCAGGGCTTAATATAAGACAGTCAAATTGTACGTGTTATGTTATGTCTAACTTATAACTTTATCATTTTGAAGCATTTTCATATCATATAACTACGAGATGTTTTACACATATATTCTTTATATAAGGAGTTCCATTTAAGCTTCCGTAAGTATATAACCCTTTGTGCGACCTCAAATATTTGAAAGGGACATTTAATGTGGTCTATTCAAATCATATGTAACATACCGTATAATAAGAGAACTGCTTATTATAAGTTATATATCATATTAATCACCAGAAAAAAAGGTATTTTATACACTGAATTATTATTTAATCAATGCACGCATTTCAAAGTAAAAAGAACCTTAAATTTGTCTTTATTGTAAAATTAAACGTCGTTTGATAGCTGGGGACATTTAATGGGACAAAAACCATGCATTGTTTAAACGAGTATAACAATGGTTCACAGAAACTATTTTAGAATATAAATCTTAAATAAAATGGTATTTTGCAAGCAAATGTTCAATGACCAGCGAACAGGTTTAGGTTAACAGATACATCGGATAAATGTACACTTGATGTTTTCACTGGCGGCTCTGGGACATTTTTCCTTGTTTTGGTTTTTCACTAGGTCGCATTTTGTTACTCCTGAATTCTGTAGATAATTTCAACCATTACGTCTTGAATTAACGTAACATAAGCACTGCAGACGATTCATGTGCTTAACGGCAACATCAAATGAAAACTAAGTTATGTCGGATGAAAATGTAACGCGGGACATCCGTATTTTAGCTGTTACTTAAGTTTTGTGCGGTGATTATTCTTGATTTATCTCAAGAAAAAAAATAATTCATTAACAACATTAAGAAGCGCATCGTATTAGCTTTCATTTGATATATAACATTACCACAATAAAATAAAGACGGTACTTACTATTCAGATGGATTAACGCTTTCCCTCATATAAACGTGTTTTCACGCATTTGCAAACAGAGTAGACCCAAATCAGACGACTCCTAGAGGATCCATCTGATCAGGGTCTGCTCTGTTCGCTTATAGAATTTGATAGATCTGTTTCTTTGCTTTCTAAAATATCTACAAAGTTCCACTTTTCCATATTTTTTTATATCTATTTTGCTAATTAATATTCAGTAGGTATTGAAATTTGGCCTAAATATAGAACAGGGAAAGGATTACCCCTTTAGAATTTATAATCTTCACACAGCAGGTGTTAAGTGCTTGTGTTGCGGCCGTAAAACGTCGCCCAGTACTTCATTCTCTGTGTTGTTATACCTTCTGATCCTTCGATATCATGAATTTCCTTACTTCTTGTTCTGAAAATTGAATACCGCTTAAGCCGGTGCTAGGGGGCGTGAGCAGTGTTGCTGTTTCAAGTACTGTTCATGAACAGACTCTTAAAAACCGAGTCTGCAATTTTCTCTTTTTGTGTTGCAATTTTTGCTCTCGAGGGATCACCTCCCTTCAGAATTTTTAACATATTTTCAAAAGTGGCACTGGTTTTTGACGTTATGTCAATGTATGTAAATATCTAGTTATAGAGTAATGTATGACGTAATGAATGACGTGAAAGGACGATTATG
Organism: Azorinus chamasolen; assembly: GCA_963576725.1. Lineage (NCBI taxonomy): Eukaryota > Metazoa > Mollusca > Bivalvia > Cardiida > Solecurtidae > Azorinus > Azorinus chamasolen. The sequence goes on along the minus strand of OY755250.1, from coordinate 43,583,294 downwards.
ACAAAAAGTTCGAAATCTATCTGATACACAGACCGATATTGTTAATGCTTTTAATAAAACTTCAATGTATTTAGACGATATTTTGAATTTAGATAATCCTTATTTTGATACTATGGTTTCTTCAATCTACCCAAAAGAACTGTCTTTAAACAAAGCTAATCAATCTGACATTAATGCTTCATTTTTAGATTTGAATCTTTCAATTACAAATGATAAAGTTTCGTCCAAAGTATACGATAAAAGAGAAGATTTTAATTTTAAAATTGTTAATTATCCTTTTCTAGATGGGGATGTGCCACGTTCTACATCTTATGGTGTTTATATTTCTCAACTTATTAGGTTTGCCCGAGCCTGTTCTTTGCTTGAAGATTTTAACAGACGTAATTTAGTTATAACTGATAAACTTCTTAAGCAAGGTTACAGATATCACAAACTTCGGAAAACCTTTTCTAAATTTTATTATCGAAATTTACCTCTCATTAGTAAATATAATTGCAATCTACGGACGTTACTGCGACAAGGCATTTCTCAACCAGATTTTTATGGGGATGTTATCTACAAACTTAGGAAAATTCGGGGTCATATCCATTTTCAAGATTTGTTTATAAAACGCATTAAAAAATTTAAAAAGAAAGGTTATGATCCTATTATATTGCAACACACTGCATGTTTGGTTATCGACCCTTTTACAGTCGGTAGCTACGCTTCCCTCTTTGCTTGCGCGATGACAGGCCGAGGGTAGTACTCTATGATGGTATACTATTGGATACAGGAGGAGCTTACCAGACTCATGTATTATTTTTTCCCTGTCGTGCCCTTAACGGCTTACCTGCAGGTGCTCTGACTTCAGCAAAGTCATTGGGTACATATTTGACGGATTGTAACAGTTATTATGCTATGTTTTACATGTTGTCCTGTGTTCACCGTCGTCTATGTTGTGGGTAAGTCCAGCGGGGATACCTTTATTTACAATATTTGTAAAGCTAGGGTGACTTTGAGAGAAGTGTGAGGTTAGGACGTCCGCAAACCGGTTTAAACCCCAGTGGTGTTTTTGATGCTGACCGTGCCAAGGCGGTACTCTCTTTGTCACCCTTCCTTTTGTTTGCCTTGCGTCTTTGTGCTTGTGGTTTGTTCATGTTGTGGAGCGTTTGTCCCTGTTTCTTGTGTGTCTTTTGGTGTTTTCTGTGTTCATTTCGTGTGTGTGTGTGCGTGTGCGTTTGGGTGTGTGGTTGTGTGTGTGTGTGTGTCATGCTGTCTGTCGGTGTTTTGGTGGTGGTTGCGTCTTGCATGTGGCTTTGCCTGCTTGACTTTACTACCTTTCCAATGAATGAAAGAGAAGCAATGAATTATAATCATAATTCAAATGTCAGAAAGAAGTGAATGGTAGTTATAATTTAAATATATTAACATCATAACCTAATTCCAAAATAGCGAGGATCCAAAGTATCAAATCTGACCAATCAAAAACTTGACAACGAACTCAGACTCAACTAAAAGTTTTATAAGCATTGACCCTGATTAGTGACAGGAATCCTTTCGCTATATGACAAATGATTTAAATCAATATATAACGTTACCTAGACTATAGTATAACTGGATATTAAATGTGTTATAAATATCGGTTTCCGAGACAGATGGCAGGTTAAAGCTACACTATGATATTTCTGCATGAATTTCTGTAAACAGCCATCAGCCTAAAACTATCTATATTATTCTCTACTAGAATTCCGGATTGACAGGGGTTTTATCCTGAAATAGTTTCTGAAATAGATAATCATACAATTGATAGATTAGGTTTCTAATTGATTTAAGCAAATGCCATTTAAAGGACCCACCGGGTGGGATGTTTGTGGTGGGATAGATACTTCTATCATAGTAGATATATAATACATCTCAGAGATACATATAAAGACGCATGACCAAATAATAAAATCGGCATTTATTCACCAAACCCTAGATTGTGGCCAGTCTTCAGATTCGTCTCTTCGAGACGATTCCAAAGAGTGATCACTGTATGGAGTTTGGTGGAGAAATCAAGGAGATTCCTGAAAATGTTTTTGAAATATAAATATATGCTGTACATTATAACAATCATTGCTCACCACAGCTTGAAGCGTTGGTAGTACAAAGAGCTGAAAAGGAAAAGAAAGTAATAAATCAATATGTTTCGTTTTAGTGTTTGGCATGTTTATGCAATTGATACTCAGAGGAAAGTTTGTATATGCTTGTCATACGTATTCAAAATTTCCCTCATATTTATATTAGTGTTGGACCTTTCTCTCATACAAAAAACATAAATCCAGATCAGACGGTTCCTATAAGAAATGGAAGCGGGCACAACACCAAGTAAATGTTGGATTTTGGTAAGCTAGAACATCACCGATTACTACAGTGTCTCTGTGAGGACGTCGACAGCAAAATCAAGAAGAATCAAGAAGTATCAGCAGTATGTTATATTACTGCCCTCTCTGACGTTGGCAAGACCACACGAGAACGAGAACACCAGGAGAGGTTTGATGAATACTGAATGACAAGCATGGAACAGTTAGATACCTTTATTATGACAGTACATCTGTCCCAAAGAACGCAGCATTTAATGCCTTCAAATGCAGAGTGCAAACAGAACTCAGGGAGATGCAATTCATCCAGCTTAGCAGCAGATGAGACAAGAGGTATGCTGATAAAAAACAGCAAACCTAATACTTCCATGACGCGCTGAATGTCCATGACACATGGGCACTGTTCAGTACTGACGGGACCAAATTGATCACTGACAGAAATGCATTCATTGAAAGGTGAGCAGAATATTTTCCATAAATGTGTAAGCCATTACGTATGTGCCACAAGTCATCTTTTACACGTCTCTGGAAGAACCTAAAGCAGAAGTTCAGAAAATTCGACTGCTCGGGCAAGTTAATTAGAATATTGCACCAGATCCTGGACTCATGTAACGCTCTCCAAGTCACAGACATGTCAATCAATGAAGTGTACTTATCACGTCGCTGCTCAGCATGGTGACTTCAGCAATGGCGCAGGATGCCTTCTGTGACAAGTGATACAAGACTGGTGGTAAACTCTTCAACCTGCTCCGTCTGCATGCGATTACAACAGTAGAAGAGGACCTGGTATGTATTTTGTTCTGTTTACAGATAACTGGGCATTCAGTTATTCTAATAAGCCGCAGATGCAGGAGAGCATGGTCATCAAAGGGGGATCCTCAAACTGTAGATATAGTAACCCCTTCCGTGCCACAGTGACGAGTTTATGGTATCACATGCAAACAGTTTGGATCCAGATGAGACGCCGAGTAACTCGGCGTCTCATCAGATTCCAAACTGTTTGACACTCTGTTTACTGCTTTATAAATAAAATGGAAGAAAGGCACACACTTACACTAAGAATAAACGAAACTATGCCCAGCAGACGACATTGATGGCATCGAAAGGGTTAACTTACTTTTGCAGTACACTCTCCATATAATATATACATCGAGGACGAGGTCGACACGTGTATTGTCAACACGTACTCTGCTTTTGACGACTACGAGACTCAGTTTTGGAGATAAGAAAATAATGACACCAAAGCTGAAGTTGTACATAACAACACATCTGTATGGCTTTAGAAGCGTGGACAGCATATGACGGTTATCTCAGGCAAACTAACTGCTTTCACATGAACTGCTTTAAACATTTGGTGAATATCACTTGGCAAGACAAAGGTTCAGACACCGTGATTCTCTCTCAATCCAAACTGCAACGTTTCGTCAGTCTGCTGGGGAAAAGCACAAGTCGGGTAGGCATACCGACTTGTAAGAATGTCTGATACATTATTCTTAAATGACATATTTTATGGTGAGCTGTCGGAAGGTAAGTGTAAACAAAGTTGGCACGATAAGCTTTTCAAGGATACACTCAGAGTCTCAATTAAACCCTTTTCTCATATTGTCGCTTTTTGACGTCTCTGTAACAGTCAAATATTGCAAACACTGTAATAAAAAGAGCATTTGCTTCATTTAGAATAAAATGCTCTTTTATCGCAACTGTTCCCAAACTACACAATTAAAAAATTTCGTTTTCTCTAGTCAATCGTCCTGTTTAGTAGATTAATTCAACAATGATTTGTCTCAAATATACTGAGTGAATGGGTCAAGAGACTACATATGCTGTAACTCATTTTGGGATACGATACCGCAAGATCGTTATGCGCAAACAGCTGCGTATACAACCTTGCTGCCAAATATGAGCTGGTCAGGACTCATAGACAATCTGGAAACGTATAATACGCAGGTTCAGAGACAATCCTTTGCCCTATACAAGAGCAGAACACCAGTGCCGGAATTATTATCATTTTTATTATTATTATTATACCATATTTATATAGCGCTCTTTTCACACAGGATATATATGCGTTCAAAAGCGTTGCGCATGGATCACTAACCGGAACGAACCGCATGATTTTCTATCCAGTCTATGAAATAGATACAATGGATATAAACTCATTCGCCGGAAGTAACCGCATGATTGTCATAGCGAGTAACAAATAGTCTGATCACTATAGACTCTCTAAACTGATGCAAGTTAAAACTACATACAACTACATACAAGGAAAATGCCTCCATGAGTCGAATGGTACATGAAGACCCAATGTTATTATAATGAAGTATATATATATATGATATGCCATTAGCAATCATGACAAGACTCATCCAGCCGGTCCCTACATGATTCGTCTGATCGTGGTCTACTCTCTTTTTCAAATCGTGAAAATGCGTCACTATGATGTTATGACATTAACCAATTTGCGTCCAGTGGAATCTTCCAAGTTTGTAATTATATATTGGATTAGTCCATGTTTTCATATAAGTTGTGCATGGCATAAATTTCCAATTTCGTTTTGTTTTATAATGAAATTCCTATCAGAAAACAGTGTAGACTCTGAGCAGACGCCGCATCATGAGTCTATACTGTTTGCATACGTTCTATATATGGGATCGTGGGCGCACATGGGTTAATGAAAAAAGCAGTTAAGTCAAGCAGGAAAAGGCACATACAAAACGTAACTAACACCAACAGAAAGCAAGCAACATATCCAAATAACCAATAACACACACAAACACACAATGCACGAAGAAAAGGACAAAGACAAAGGCACACATACACAAAAATAACACAAAAGCAAGGGTGACAAAGAGAGTACCGCCTTGGAACGGTCAGTGGCCAAACCACCACTGGGTATTTAAACCGGTCCACGGGCATCCAAACCTCACACTTATCTAACAAGTCGCTTGCATTATGATGTCTCCTGTTTTAAAGACTTCGAACGCTACTTATTGTAGTGTTCTAACTATCGGGGTTTTAGTGTTCAAATTTGGGGGTTGGTGCACAGCAGCTGCACAAAGATTAAGGTAAGAGGTTTCATAGAAACAAACAAAAATGAAATAATACTCTTACCATCCATGTTATATACCCATACACCGGGGATACCACAGTGACTGTTCGAATGCAAGCTTAGATCGTCTTCGGTTGTTAAACAGCTGTAACCATATGTTACATTATCTCCGTCATTAATGGCGATTTCTCCCTTTAACGAAAGTAAGTATCATCGATAGAAACGTTTCCTTACAACTTTAGTAAAGATTATCTGAAATTTACAATATTTGGCTTGATGTTTGTTTGATATCAAGCTCAGATATTTAACCATTCACTTATGTAAGAAATATTGGTATAACGAATAGTTATGTAATGTAAACCAGAAATTTTATCATGAACTGCAGATGAACAAGAGTAATTTAATGACAGAAACAATAAGATTAGATCTACAGTTGAACTCAAACTTCAAGGGACCGTACAAATTAGTTCCTGATAACAGATTAACAGACTAAGGTTTTTGTCGAATTATCCCGAAGTTCGAGTTATCCGAGTTCGAGATATCGAAGTTCAACTGTATATATATTCAAAATATCATAAACACACAAAGCAGACCATATAGAAGCCGTCTGATATGGGTCAATTCTGTTTATTTAACTATACAGGTCTGATTCTAAAGTGCAATGTTTATTCTATAAACTTGTAAAATCCGGTATGTCAAGCTGGGATAACTCGAATTCGGGATAGCTTTGAGTGAACATGGTCCTTCCAAACTTATACAATCGTTCTAAAATGTATTACCACGTATATCTAGAAACACATGTTACAGCTTAATGCCGTTAAGGATATTTTGGCATTACCACAAACGTACATTTAGCTTTGAATTTGGGAAATTGTCCAGTTTAGAAATGGGATAACTCGAACTCGAAGTAATTTGAACAGTCTATTGAAGCTTGAGATATCGAAGATCACCTTCCTTCAGAATATAAAGAGCTAATAATCTCGGAAATTGTTTTTGAGGTTCATTTTTCAGCTTCCAATTCCAAAATACAGATGAATATCGACATGCCGAAATTCAAGGGACCGATCAAATTATTTCCAGATAACAGATTAACAGAACTTCCCGCCACACGAGTATTAAACTTTCCCAAATCTATCTTAGATTGTTAAGAATTATCGGGGAATATTTTTTACATCTATTTCACATACAGTTCAACTTTGACATATTCATCCATACTTGTAGAAATTATTTCGAGATAACTGAGGGTCGAATAATTTAATTTCTGAACAATCGTCCAAGTTCACAGCTTAATGCAGCTTTAGAATATGATTGAAAGCTCATGTAGAAGCTCACAGTATTACCTGCGAACTGCATTAAGCTGTCACACATGTTCTAGATACTTTTAATGATACATGCTAGAATAATTTCGTACTGCAACTTTTAGAAGACCGTTTTTTTACTTAGTTATCCCAAAATATGCGTTATCCGAGTTCGATATATCAAAGTTAAAACTCCAGTACTTCTTATCATTAGCAAGTTAAATCTTTACTCCGGTGAGACAACAATGACCTTTGTGCAACAACGCCGAGATGACTTCATAACCCTTTACATCATGGGCATTAATGTAAGAAATAATGACATGATAAAAATGCTTAGATTAACTGTAATAGCAGCAAATGGAAACAGGAATTTTGACCATGGCATAAACTTTAGAATAACATCTCTTATATCTAAGCACACATAGCAGACCCTGATCTGAGTCTACTCTGTTTGCAATGGCGATGAAGAGCAGTTTTATGGAGTAAAGAGTTATACAGTTGGAAAATGTACATGCATGAGCCACGCCGGAAACACCAAATACAAAACACACAGCCGCCCGGACATCACTACGACAAGAACGCAATAGTAATGGGAGAGCCCTCAGGTAAATCAGGACACAAGTCATAGTTTATATTGTGAATCTACATCCACATGTAAACAATACAATGTGATATTCATATGTGACAATGGCGTAAATATAACAACCCCCACAATAACATACACAATCACTAAGATAAACCGCTATCGACATTAGTATCATTATCACTGTAAAACCATCATCATCATTATCATCATGGCATCATCATCATCACAGTAATATGGTTCTACTCTGTCAAGGGGAGTCTTGATCAGGTCAAACAATTCTAGAAAGTGGTCACAACATAAAGGATAATGGCCAATTGCACCCAGTGGATTCTTCCATGTTTATATATTGGATTAGTCCAATTTTTATCTAAGGGGTGCCTGGCCTAAGAGTTCAATTTCGTTTTGTTTTATATTGAAATTCCTCTTAGAAAACGGTGTACACTCTGATCAGACGCCGCATTATGCGGCGTCTGATAAGAGTCTTCGCTGTTTGCCTACGCCCCATATGTGGGATCGTGTGGGATCGTGGGATCGTGGGAGCAAATGGGTTAAGAACGATACTTTATTATGAATAAATTTACGTAAAGGATAACAATGAAATTTGTAATCGTCAAATATCCACAAGCTGTAAGTTCTTACTACTTTTTACGCCTCTTATCGCAATCCCTGTAAATTTTTAATTTTAAAAAAAGCTAATATATCTATATACATATCAACTATTAATTACCATTACTTCACTATAATATGGTTTACAATGCCACTTATGTAAGATTATTTTTATTACTCACAGCATAATCCGGACTGTCCAATATATAAAAACTGGGATGATATTGCATCATGACGTACGTGGCACCGTCAGAACCAAGAGCGATTACAACTTGAAAAAAGGAATTCTACAAAGAGAGGTAAATTAAATAGAACTTTATCAATATCATACAAGAGTATTACGTACGTGGTATCGTACTTGAATCATACTCCATACAGACCACAACGTCATCTCCTGCACAGAAAGCCAGTAACAGGTTGAGTATGGCGTGTATGGTATCGTTCGAACCATACCCGATTATTGCATTTTACCCTGCCTCTTGCAATGCATTGATTGAGTTGAGTTACAACCCTATGATGTTAATTAGTTTATCTGTTTTGGTCTTAAAAATAGCTGGCCGTTGAATGTCCGTTGAAGGTCACGTAAAAGGCTTTCTTTATGATTTTCTACCTGCTGTAAATAACCACATATATATACATAAATTAAGCGAATAATGCAAGACCTTAACACTTTCTCTCGTTCGAGGCTAAAGAAAGTGCTTGGCCAAGTTGGTTTGGGTCTGAGCATTTACTAGAAACAAGTTAGCAAATATCTCTGAGAACATTGAATTTTAGAATGTGTTGGTGCAATCTATATATAAATACCCATGAATTAAATCAATCATATTCGTGAATTTAACCTTAAGTTCTTGAAACAGTGTGCTCATTTATGCCAGAAATTTCAAGAAGAAGTGAAAATAAAGTGACTGGCCATATTAGCAAGGGTCCGAGTATTTAGAAAGTGACTGGCCATGTTAGCAAGGGTCCGAGCATTTAGAAAGTGATTGGCCATGTTAGCAAGGGTCCGAGCATTTAGTAGAAAATTGCACAGTGAACAAAAATGTTTGAGAAACTGTTTTGGCGATAACTAGAATATATTTATGCATTGGTCCAGGATGTTTGCAAATGTGATTCATGTCAAAAAATAAATAGCGGTAACAGAAAGTTTAGATCCAACCATATACAAGTACATTAGCAAACTGAGTCCCACCAGATTATATGGTTCCTACAAGAACCACCTGATAGCACAATCTGATCAGGTGGTTTCTACAAGAGTTACCTGATCGTATCATATGATAAAATGGTCCATACACCTATAACAGAACCTGTGTCAGAAGTTCCTATACGAGCCATTAGTTAGCCCGATCTGATCAGATGGTTCCTACAAGAGCTACCTGATAGCACTATCTGATAGAACGTCTCCTACAATACCCACAAGAATGCACTCGTGAACTGATACAATGCCTTCTAGACGAGCCATCTTAATAAATCGACCTCATAAGATGGTTCCTACAACAGCCATCAACAAGCGCTACCTGGTCAGACGTCTCTTAGAGGAGCTGCCAATGGAGCAAATGCTCTATCGCATCGGCGGCAAAAGGGGTCAGCAGGAGGGCATATGGTAAACGAAACAAGACATGAATACGGTAAAACCTCACACAAATATCCGTATTGTCTTTTGTAAGACAAGTGGCAGCCAAATGCACAAACTAAAAGTCGAGGACAGACCTCATGAGAATTCGTCGATGTTTCGTTGTATGTCGAGAATTTACTCACACGTGTAGCAGTATACAGTTCCCATGTAGTTATTGACGCTTCGTTAATCGTTATGTTTGGAAACCCATAACGAGATAACCTCCTTTCAATAGTCTCAAAAACGCAAGCATCACTTCCTAGTGCAGTCCCATCAGATCTGTAATATAATGAAAACTAAAATGTGAAAAGAAACAGGCGAACTGGTATCCAGTTTTATTTCTTAAGTCTCAAGAATATATGCATCATTCCAACTTGGATTTCCATGTATGATGTACAAAACTGATAAACAAGTAATAGAAACAAATTGTATCTACTTTGACGTATGGGATACAATAAACCTGTCTTAAGCTACCATTAATATAAACAGTACAAACATGAGTCATGCAGGAAACACCGCATACAAAACAAACATCCGTCCAAACAGCAACACAACGAAACAGCAAATGTACTTGTCGCCAATATACAACAACTGATATAACTTTTAGGTCTAAATTCCTGTACAAAAAATCTAGTGCCTGACCTGTCATTTATGCCTGACCCACTAATTGGAGACGATGATAAAATGGATAAGAGTCAGATTATGTAGACGACATATGGCCATGGTAATTAATTTTTCAAGGCAATATTACAAGTGAAAACAGAAAATGCATTGTGCTTACAGGTTTAATGCGAGAGCGACATGATGTCTGCTAAAACGTGAGAGTATAAAATGTGACAAATTCTCAATATTTTGAAACATGCATGTATACTAAAGAAATTGGTATAACATTTTGGTATGAACTTATCTTGATTAACACTCACTGAGAACAGGATCAGTGATCTGGTTCATAACAGTTTATTGTGAAAAGAGAGAGATTTTTCTTAAAATGTGCATCTGTATTTTTGCAGGCGAGTCTCTTATCTGTATTTGTCAGCAGCAATTAAAACCTCCGCCATTTTATCTTCTTTCTGGAGAATATTATCTAAACGGTGTAGAGTTGTAAGGATTTACCTATTAGTAAGGTTAATTGGCGACAAGTGTGATATTGTACGGTCATGTCCGTCGCTATCGCGACGGACATATAAGACCGTACAATATCCCACACATAACTATAAAAACATCACCAGGCGCACAAGGACAAAACAAACATACAATAGGGGGAAGACGGAAGGTCCGCCTTGGAACAGTCAGTGACAAAGGTCACTGTGGGGTTAAACCGGTTTTTCGGCGCTCTTATTGTGGGTTTTCAGATAGGTGGTAGGTAAAGACGGATCTAAAATAATATGAAGAGCTTCTATATGAGCCCGACTGTCAGACAGGTTCAGACCGACTGTTATAAATATTATATTTCTAATCACCCAACTGTTAAAAAATTCTGTTTAATGACCCGACAGTTAGACATATTATTTTCTAATCAGCCGACTGTAAGATTGCTATTCACTCAACTGTTAGATATGTATTCTATATCCAATCGCTGAACTTTAGACCGGTTCTGTGTCTAATTGCCTATCTTGTAGACAAGGGTTGTGTCTAATCGTTAGAATCTGAGATATGTTTTGTGTGTTTGATAGACTCCATTCCTAATCGTTCGACTTTTAGACCGATTCTACGTCTAATCGCCAAACTGTCATACCGGTTCTGTGACTAATCGCTCGACATATTGTCAAACTATTTGCCTAGTTGCCTGACTTTAAGACAGATGATATTTCATTGTCAAGGAAGAAAAAGAAATCAAAGCTGTCGAAGAGAGTTTTATTTCTGCTGGCATTAGCCAATGAAGCAAATGCTTCCTCTGTTACCGCAATATTCGGCGAATTTACAATATCATCTCAAAGCTTTTAGACGCTTTGTCTATAGTTTCCAAAAGGTTAGTACGAAGGTTATATAAGTTTCTGTGTTTGAGATCAAATCTCACGTATCTGACCAATCAAATGCTTTGTAATTATCTCATAATCAAACAAAACGTAAATTATGAGCATTGCAGGAAACACACAGCAGCCCGAACAGCAACAAGACAAGGAAATGTACATGTATATCAAAGGACACAAAGAAACACACAAAGGCATAACAAACAAGCAATAGGGGGGGAGGGATAAAAGTACCGCATTGGAATGGTCATTGGCAAAAATCACTAGAATAAGAGGCGCCCAACCTCAACATATTCCATCCCCGCCGTAAAAGACAATGTAAATAAACGTATCCACTTTCCGGCTTAACTACAACCAATACGATGACAAATGAGTGGTAAACGGCATGTAAAGCAAAAACATATTTACGTGGAATAAACTGGATCCACAGATCTCTAGTGTACTCAATGATTGACATAGAAACGGAGTAACTGTAAAAACGTAATAAAGGGTACGACAAAAATGAGTACAAAGACCCGACATCCTCTTTTCGTTCCCTCTTAATTAAAAGGTCGTCTTTTTTTTGCATTTCTACTTTTGCTTTCGAGGGATCACCCATTTTCAGATTATATGTACTTCACAACAGCAGGTGTTAAGTGCTTGTGTGGCGGCCGTAAAAGGTCGCCCCGTACTTCATTCTCAGTGTTGTAATATTTTCTGGTCCTTCGGGATCATTAGTTTTCATGTTATTAGTTTTGAAAATTGAATACTGCTTAAGCCGGTGCTAGGGGGCGTGAGTAGTGTTGCACTTTTAATTACTACTCATGAACAGACCCAATAAAACCGAGTCTGCGATTTTCTTTTTAGCATTTCTACTTTGCTTTCGAGGGATCACCCATTTTCAGATTATTTATAGAGTACTAAGCTTTTTCTGTCGGCGTACCTAAAAAGAGGGCAGCATGATTTCAAACTTTGAAACACACAGTCTGTTGTAATACCATAGGGACATCTCTCTGTTTAGAAAGTTTTGTCGCATAATTGGTGAACAAAGTGGGCAAATTGGAATGTCAAATAATATTACGAAGTTTGTAAATGAGGTCACCATTAATTCAGGTTGTCAAATACCGTGTCTCAGCAGCGCCTTAAGATTACACGTGTACTTGCCAATAAGTGAGAGGCTTTCTTTTGGATAACATATTTGTACGTTATGGGAATGCTATATACCGTCGGGTAATTGGTATTCCTATTGGTACGAATTGTGCACCACTTGTCGCAGATTTGTTTTTGTACTATTATAAGAGAGATTTCATGTTGCGTTTGAATCCTCAATCACAAGAAGAGTTTATAAAAGCCTTCAATGAAACTTGTCGATATTTGGATGGTATTTTTAACTTAGATAACCCTTTTTTGATGCTCTGATTCCTACAATTTATCCTAAAGAACTCAAATTGAATAAAGCTAATCCGTCTCGCAAGTATGCAGCGTTTCTTGATCTAGACCTTAAAATTGATAGTGGAATGATTTCCTCTAAAATATATGACAAAAGAGATGATTTTGATTTTAATATTGTTAATTTTCCTCATCATGACGGGGATGTTCACCGTGCTCCATCTTATGGGGTTTATATATATCAACCTATTCGTTTTGCTAGAGCTATTGACGATTTCAACAGTCGAAATCTCGTTTTAACTGAAACACTGCTTAAGCAAGGATATAGATACCATAAACTAAGAAAAACTTTCTCTAAATTTTACTATCGAAATCTCTCGCTTATTGGCAAGTACCAATGTAATCTCAAGGCGCTTCTACTTCTGCGACACGGTATTTCACATCCTGATTTTATGGTGATGCGATTTGTTCTGTATGTGGTGTTTCCTGCATGACTCATTTTTGTACTTTTACAAACTTCGTAAAATTATTGGAATACCCATTTTCTCATTTTGTTCATCAAATATGTTAAAAAATTCATTAAAAAGAGATATGAACCTGTAGTACTTAAACATACTGCATGTTTGGTTGTCAAACCTTTTAAAGTTGGCAATCACGCTGGCCTCTTTGCATGTAAGCCGACAAGAAAGGTTTAGTACTCTATGAAGGCGACCTCTTAAATCCAGAAATGGAAGGAGAACGTCGGATATCTGTTTTATTTCGTTTTTATCGTACCCTTTATTACTTTTCTACAGTTACTCTGTTTGCAGCTCAATCATTGAGTACACTAGCGATAGGTGGATACAGTTTGTTCACTTAAATGTTTTCGTTATACATGCACTTTATCACTGTATTTGCCGTCGCGGTTGTTGTAGATTAGTCGGAGAGGGGATACGTTTATTTACACTGTCTTTTAGGGTGGGTATGGAATAAGTGTGATGTTGGGCGCCCATAAACCGGTTTAACCTTCCAGTGACTTTTGTCACTGACCGTTCCAAGGCGGTACTTCCATCTTCCCCCTATTGTATGTTTGTTTTGTCTTTGTGCGTCTCTTGTTGTTTTTATAGTTATGTACATTTGCTGTTTCCTTGTGTTGCTGTTCGGGCGACTGTTTGCTCTGTATGTGGTGTTTCTTGCATGACTCATGTTTGTACTTTTAACGAGAACATGCTGCTGTAAATGCCCTTTCGGATTGACAAACACGTGTTTGATACATTATTGATACGTGTATTGCTCTTTAAATATCTAATTACCATCATTTACCACCTCAAACTAGAGATATAATTAGAAATCTAAAGAAAAAAAAATCGTATTTTCGTTCATGCTCCTGCTGACCTGACAAGGCATCACATAATGCAATCATTATGTGAAGATTAAATTTTGTTTGATGTTTCGAAGAAGGAATTAACTCGATCACAAACATATGTTCAAACCAAAACAAAGCGAATCGATCCGACAGTCAGGCTTCCTATTTAGATTTTAATCTTTCTATCACTTATGATAAAGTGTCGTCCAAAATATACGACAAAAGAGAAGAGTTCGATTTCAAAAGCCTCTTCTTTGATAGAAAAAATTAATAGTTATTGTTTAGTTATAACTCAAAACATTCTTAAGCAAGGTTACAGATATTATAAAATTCGGAAAGTTTTTTCAAAATGTTATTATCGAAATGTACCTCTCATTATTAAATATAACTGCAATTTAAGACCGTTACTGCAACAAGGTATTTCTCTTCCAGAGTTCTATGGTGATTTTACCTACAAACTTCGGGGGTCATATCCATTTTTATGACTTGTTTATTAAACGCATTTGCCTGCGCAATGATAGGCCGAGTGTAGTACTCTATGATGGCATACTTTTAAACAAAGCAATGAAACGAACTTACCAGACTCATATATTGCCTTTTCTCTGTCTTGCTTGCCTGCAGTTGTTTCAGCAAAGGCATTCAGTACATTTTTGACGGACTTACACAGTTGTTATACTATGTTTTACATTTTGTCATTACCGTCTTCTATGTTGGGGGGAAGTCCAGCGGATATACCCTTACCTACATTGTTTGATTTGCTAGGCTGGCTTTTGATATAAGTGTGAGGTTAGGACGTCCGTAACCGGCTTTAACACCAAGTGGTGGTTTTGCTACCTATCATTCCAAGGCGGTACTCTCTGTCAACCCTGCTTTTGTTTGTTTGCTGGGATTGTACTTATATGTTTGTTCAGGTTTATAGTTTTCATCCCGTGCGTGTGGTTGTATGTATGTGTTCACCCTGACATTTGTGTTGGTCTTGCGTCTTTGCACTTGATCGTTTGTTCGTGTTTAAAATTTCCATCTCGTGTGTGTCTATGTGTGTTTGTGTGTGTATTACTTGCTTTCGATCGACATTTTGGTGATGGCGGAGTTTTGTGTGCGGCTTTTGTGTGTGTGATTTGATCATACCTATAAGCTGTTGCCCTGTCGTAAGTATCAGTTATAAAACCCGCCTGATTGGGGGAGTTCACCCACAATGCTGCTATGTAGAAATGACCTGTAGGCAGAGCTGTGAATAGAGAAACAATTTAGATGTTATATAGAATGTTTTGGTGTTGTACAGAGACAATCAACCTCATTTATAATTTGTTAATGAAAATAGAAAAGTCAAGCAGGGAAAGATACACAACACGCAGCCACCGCCAAACATCGATAGAAAACAAGCAACAAGCATACCTCCACACACACAAACACACACACACACACACACACACACACACACAGACAGACACACACACACACACACACGACATGAACATTTTAAATATGAACACACATGTACAAAGGATAACAAAGAATGTCGCCTTGAAACGGTCATTGCAAAACCACTATCGGTTGTGGCAGTGCCCCTTGTGGCAGTGTCCCCGGATATAGGTCATGAGTTGGACCTCCGACCTTTGGCTACTGATACTATCTCGAAGAATCAATGAATTTGGGAAAAAGTGTGCCGAATAATGAAACATGTAATTCCATGGATTTGTGGTGTTATTTTGTATTTTAATCACCAGGTTAACTCTATCGGAAAACTATATTTCCTAAATCTTGCATTAATGGCGAGACATAATGATCAATAAATGTTATCTTTTATCATCTTTATAACTAGGCCCACAACAATCCACTTATTATGGTCACAATAATGCTGAAAATGAGATAAGGTCAGACTATAACTCTTAGATGTAGAATCTTTTTATATGAATTGTCAGATATATTTCCCTTTTAAAACTTCCATACACACAAATTGTGTCCAAACTATATCTTAAGAGTTAATACCTTGGATTTTCAAAGATTTCGCTATTATTTACATAAGTTCAATAATTCACGATCTAATATAATGACTAGAACCTTTCGGAGACCCAATCATCGTATTGGCAAATGTATGTCCCTTTTATACTTCAAACAGATAAAATATTATTCGATCAAATGCTGGCGTTTCGATCAAAAGCTAGCATGTTGGTATTCTATACATGTACTTCTCATCATCAGCATTATACCTTGAACTAGATTTGTGTCAAAGTAATATGGATCATTCCCCATTGGCACATGCTGTTTGTCAGAAGTTTAGTTACCCCAGTCAGTACGGCATTCGACTCGGGCCGAAATTTTTGAGTTTGTTCATGGTCGGATCATGCAAAATTATTTCAAAATGGTTGTAAGGTGGGCTGGCAAAATGTCTGGTAATTGTTTCCGGGTATAGTTTACATTTTTACACCATTAGTTATCTGTTCTATACACTGAGCACGTGACAGTCTGTATAACGACTGATTCTTCAAAACGTTATCACATGATGGCAAAGTACGGACTTAAATGACCAACCTACCGAAATGAAAAGGTCAAGAGATTATTTTCTGAAGTACAGTTCATATGTTGGACTGCGAAGCCATGGTCTATATTACAACATTGCGATAGCGGCAAGTAATGCAGAGCTTAGTTCTTGTGACAAGAAGCGAAATATCATTTTTGCATTTATTAAATGTGATATTTAGTGCAGAAACATGACATAACTTTATTGAAATTATTTGTTAAGCTAGGGTGACTTTGAGATAAATGTGAGGTTAGGACAACCGTAAACCGGTTTAAACCCTCGGTGGTTATTTTGCTACTGACTGTGCCATGCCGATACTCTCTTTTTTCACCCTTACTTTTGTTGTATTGTGTCTTTGTACATGCCCTTTTGCTCATGTTGACCTCTGGTGCATGTGTGTTTGTTGGTGTTTTCTGTGTTTATCTCGTGTGTGCACGTGTGTTTGGGTGTGTGGGTGTGTTTGTGTGTGAGTGAGAGTGTCAGGCATGACATTTTTGGCGATGATATCGACGTACAGAGCGATCAGATGAACAGTATTATTCTTAAACAGATAAAGAAGCACCGGATGAGATTTCTGAGTTAACAGTGTATATATCTCTAAGTGGAAGACCCTTCGAAGGCAGAAGTAGCAATGTGAAAAGACAAAATTGTAGACTCGATTTTATTGATTATGTGCATGAGTAGTAATTACAAATACAACCCTAGCACCGGCTTAAGCAGTATTCAATTTTCAAAACTAATAACATCAAAATTAATGATCCCGAAGGAATAGAAAATATAACAACATAAATATCATGACTCAATAAAACCGAGTCTGCAATTTTCTCTTTTGCATTTCTACTTTTGCTTTCGAGGGATCACCCATTTTGAGAATATTTGTACCCTGTATTAAACTATCACAAGTCAAGGGCAAAACGCGTGATTTATAGACGTTATATTGTCGTATCTTGCAGGCTGTCGACGTATTTGTGATACATTTTGCAAACAGTTTGTACCCAGATGAGACCACCTTGAATATGCTGACAGAGAAATAGTTAAACCTCTGTTCGGCACCATGGTCTTAAAGTTTATTTTACAGTCAGAAACAATACTGGTTGAAAATACAATATTGGGATGCTGCTGCGTGTAGTGGGTTCGACATCGGGCAACATATACAGTAAAACCTCTCTATAACGGTCACTAAGATATTGCAATAACTTACGGATTGTTGGTGATAATGCTGTTTCATCGGTTCTGTTTCCACTGAATATGCCACCCAGGTTAACAGCCTGTAAATAAAGTTTCTTTAGCATTTTCATGCTTCGGACTCGCGTCTGTTCTACCATAGTTTCTTTGGCATTATCATGGATCGGACTCGCGTCTGTTCTATCATTGTGGAAGACAGACGATATTTGATGCGTTGGATCTAACTGTTTTGCTGAATTGTTCGTCTGCTACCGTTTTATTTTTTTATTTTTATTCATGTTTGTGTTTCACGAAACAGTCACAGTAACAAACAGTAACACACATTCTGGATTCTAATGAAACGAAAACGTTCTCGGCGTCTAATGAGGATCCAAACTGTTTGCATAAGTAATCGCAGATGCGACATTGGCAGCGAAAGAGTTTGTATGTAACAATGACATCATGAATATTCATCAGCAGTTTTTTATAAAAGAATAGTTATGTACATGCGATGTTATGGTATTAGCAGAAAATGTTATGTTAGAACCTTTTATCAGTAAACAAAGCAGATTGCGATCATGTGGCTCTTGAAGCAGCCGTCTGATCTGGTTTACTCTGTAAACACGCGAAATGGTGCTTAGTTGAGGGAAAGGGTTAAACTCACTAGTAGCAGAAAGGCATGCTATGTTGTACCATAAACAAAAACGAAAGGCTCCGATCAGACGGCTCCTATAGAAGCCGTCTTGTCTGGTTTACCCTATTTGCGAACGCGTTGAAACACGTATTAACTCTTTCGGCGCCAATGTCGCCTGTTGGCACCATTGAAAACAATGCAGTCGCAAGGCAGATGCCGCCTTTAAAAGGCGGCATCTGACCTGGGACTTCACTGTTTTCTGTATTATTTTAGCCCAAAGATACAGGCTTTTAAAAACAAATGTTTTACTAATATTCCTTTAGAATTATATTTGATATTAAATTATTATTGCAGACGACACTTTTGAATTTGCCGACAAATGAGTAAACGGAGTAAAAGTATGACAAAATATTTATCGTAATATATGACGTTTGTATAGGGTAAAAGTTTAACCTGTTATCTTTGGATTAACAATTAGTTTCTGTAAACATTCTATATCGCTACATTGTAACATATGTTTGATAATATTCTGTGTTGACAAATTTAAATATTTTCTTCCTGAATATCCATGCAAATATCAATCACATCCTGACTATCTATGCAAATATCAATCACATCCTAAATATCGATGCAAATATCAGTCATATCCTGAATATCAATTGCAGTTGAACTTCGATATCTCTAACTTCAAGGGACTATGTAGATTAGTTCCAGATAACGGAAGTTTCAGTTATCCAGTTTCTGATCTGGACACTTTCTCACATTCACAGCTCGATGCGGATCTACAGTAATGCTGAAAGCTCCTGCATTAAGCTGTGAAATGTGTTTCTCGATATGCGTAGTGATACATTTTAGAGCAAATTCTGAAAAGGGTGATCCCCGAGAGCAAATATTGCAACACAAAAAGAGAAAATTGCAGACTCGGTTTTATTGAGTCTGTTCATGAACAGTAATTGAAAGTGCAACACTGCTCACACCCCCTAGCACCGGCTTAAGCGGTATTCAATTTTCAGAACAAGAAGTATTGAAATTCATGATCTCGAAGGATCAGAAGGTATAACAACACTGAGAATGAAGTACAGGGCGACGTTTTACGGCCGCCACACAAGCACTTAACACCTGCTGTTGTGAAGATTATAAATTCTGAAAAGGGGTGATCCCCGAGAGCAAAAATTGCAACACAAAAAAAGAAAATCTGTATTGTAAGATTTTTGTAGGGCTGAACTGTAAGTTCGAGTTATACCGAAGTTCGAGTTATCCGAGTCAGAGGTATCGGAGTTCAACTGTAACTGAATATTAGAACTAGAACACACGGTTACTTTTACCGTGGTATAGCCAAACACAGCAGAACCGGCTCGGACGTCTCCTGTTGGACCGAGTTGATCGTGGTAAACTATGCTTGGAAATACGTGAAAATGCATAGAAAGGAATGGGTTAAATACAAATATCGCAAATGGATACAGTTTCAATTAACCAATTTCGGCGCCAAACTTCTAATTGTCGTCTGCAATCCAAGTTTGTTAAATCATTCAGTAAAATAAGAAAATGAGATAAATAAATGCAAATTTCAATGGAATAAAGTTTATATATAGAAATAGATATTGTGACAAATAGTGAAGTCCCTGATCAAATGCCGTATTGCACTATTTGTCGTTGTGCATGTATGTAACTGAGGCGGTGAAAGGGTCAACCTTAAACAGTTTACTCCATGCATATTCGTGTAAAACTAGTACGAGTATGAATGATAGCATGTGAACACGGGGCGTTATGACCATAGCAGACATTAAAAACCCATATCTACAGACTGTGACATAACAGATTTTATCAAAATGGATGACGTTATGACGTGCAAAATTTGAAACATAATTATTTAACAAAAAACACTTAAATGCCCAAACTTTTTTCACCCATTCTCAATTCTGAATATTCAGAGATTTTTGGCATACGGCTCATGTAAGAAAGCTGTCTCATGACATAGACGACAGACGTATCTTCCAAGCTTTTGATTGGTCAGATTTGAGTTCTCATGCTTTTGATTGGTCAAATTTGAGCCAAAGGCCTGAGAACGAACTCAGACTCAAATAAAAGTTTTATAAGTACAGTACAAGTCCCGCGGACTTTTTGTATGTCCGATTTTTTTTCTTAAAACGTAGATATAGGTGTAAATCAGTTTTGATTCTGGTTTGATAATGAGATATTGGACGTCTGTTCTGGATCTAAAATGTTGTTAATGTCATGGCAACCGAATTCTGGGAGTGAAGGGGCATACGAATTAAATTCATCAATGTTTTTAAAGAAGCGTACATGTACGTGATTTATCTTAACCTCAAACCACGGACCTCGTACACCCACAATCTTTCGTTAAACGGATATGTCTAAACCAAAGTGTCGCCTGCTAAAATTCCATGACCAATTCCTTATTTGGAAATAGGTCACATATTTCCGATTGTAAGTTGTATTTACTATTAAACCCTTCCATGTCAAACCTGAAAACTCTAATGTTTGAAAACAGTTTGGATCCTGATCAGACGCCGCGTCTTATCTATTTGTTGGACATGCCTGCTATGTCGAATAGGGGTACACTCAAAAGCCCTCCACTACAAAAGCTCCTCATACAAAAGCCCCTCACTACAAAAAACCCTCGATCAAAAGTCCCTCACTCAAATGGCCAAGGCTTATAAAAGCCTCTCACTATTTTTGTTAATTAATCATCATACTCCAAATATTTGGACAAAGTAGACCAAAATCAAAATTACAACTATCTGATCTGGATCTACCATGTTAATGCATGACAAGTTTATAAAGATTCATTAAGTAAGGTAATTCTATACTTATAAAAGTAAACATAGTAGATCACAAGCAGGAGATTCCTTATATTTATTTCAAACAGGGTAGACCCAAATCAAATCTAAAGCTATATGATATGGTTCAGCCATGTTTGCTTTGTGACAGTTAATATAGATTCAATAGCTATGAATGATGCAATATTAACCATATTGTTTATAAATTATTACAATATTACCCCAATTAACTTAAACACAAACGTTTTCCATTTTCTAATTCCTTCACTTTCTTAAATTTCAAACAGAGTAGACCAAAATCAAAATACTGAGCTATCTGATCTGGATCTTCAATGACCAGCTTATAAAGATTCGTTAAGTAGGTAATTAGCACACTCCTTTTAAAAGTCAACTTAACAAAACACTTAAAGTTCAATTAATGTTAGTATTGTTTTTGTGAGGGGCTTTTGTAAACCCTGACGATTTTGGTGAGGGGCTTTTTTGAAAGAGGGGCTTTTGTAGTGAGGGGCTTTTGTGATACACCCGTTGAATAATTTAGATCAACAGTATTTAGAATTTTAAATCTCGTTTTGTTTTAATAAAATCTAGATATTAAGATGTACAGTCTCACGGCGTTCATTCATGTGTTGTAAAATGTCTTCTTTCTGGCTACTGTAAAGTACCGTATCAGATCTAGTAAAAGTATTTTAGTATAGATCTAGATCATATCAATCTAAACTGTCTTTAGAACTAGAATTCACAATAAGCTAGCTGTTTTAAAACGTTAGGGTTTAATTATGCTTAGCCATAGATCTAATTAGTCAAAGCATAGTTATCTTCTATTTTTCGGGAAACTGTTTAACAAATCATAACTTTAGACAATTGGCACATTGTTAGGTAGTTTTATTACGTAATGATTCATAACTTTGTTGACAGTGTGTGATAAATGGCAGTTGTGTGATCACTGACCCTTGCCCCCTGCTGAGAAATTAGGGGATTTACTGACAATCTGGCATCTTTGATCTTTACTATTTTCTTTTGTCTAGCTAGTAAATTACAGTATACATGTATTTAGACAAAGTAAGTAATATAATAATATAGTCTCCAACCGTGTCACACAATTCATTTTCAGTATTTAAAACAAATAGTTTGTATTGTTAAATGCGGGAAATAAAACTACTGACATTTGAAAACTGTAGACCCAGACAAGATGGCTCAAAAAGCAACCATCTGACCAGGGTATTCACTGTGTATTATTCAAAATCATATAGCTAACTTAAGTCTTATATAATGAATGGAATCTACAGTTAAAAAAGGACGGGCCATTCCACCTTAAAATACAAACCTTTCTCTAATATAAACGTGTTTTCAAGCATTTGCAAACAGCGTAGTCCCAGATCATACGCATGATCTGGGTCTGCTCAGTTTATTTATGGAATTGTAATAGGCCCGACTCTACAGTTTCTACCAACATCAAAACAATCTTTTCTACAAATGCCTTTTAAAACATTAGCTTATAAATATTCATGATATCATTATTTCTTACATGAATACTGAACAGGGAAAGGGTTAACCAGCAAAGGTAACAGAATAACAAGAATGTTTTCATAGTTATTCAATTTATAAAAATATGTTTATTTATTTAAAACTCTTAATTGATAAGACTCAGATCAGATTTCTCAAATAGAAGCTGTTTGACCAGGGGTCTGCTCTGTTTACTTATCCCTTTACCAGATATAAACAATGTCCATGCCTTTGCAAACAGAGTAGACCAAAATCTTAAGGCGCCTATTGGAGTTGTATGATCGGGACCAGTTATGTTTACTTGTAAAATTATATAAGATCTGACTCTACATTTTCTACCAGTACCAAGAAAAGTCATGGACCGTGTACCTACACCATTATAAAAATCGACTTATAAATATAACGATGTCATCTTTTCTGACATAAATATTCAACAGGGAAATGGTAGAAACCCATCGATAACCAAACATTAGGTTACGCATTCAGCTAAAGATCCGCACGTCTGACATGACCCGGCAACAGAAGTAAACATTTTGAGAGCATCGACGCTTTTCACGTGCTTGCAAACAGAGTAGACACGGATACGATGGCTCTTATAGAAACCGTCTGATCAGGGTATTCTCTGTTTGCTTATGAATTTATGTTGGATCTAACTCTATAGTTTTGTTCCAATACCAAAACAGCTTCAGTACATAAGCTAGTTTAAAAATAAATTTAATAAATATTAATGATATCGGTATTTTGGTTTACGAACATTTGCCCCTCGAACACTTGCCCCCGGACCTTTGCCCCCTATTTGGGCACGGGCGGACATTTGCCCCCTGGTGTTTTAGCTTTATATGGACAGTAGCTGCCTAACACAGGTTGAGTGTCTGTATATTAAATTCAAGATTTTGTTTAAAACAAAAGGGTAAAAAATAATTTTGAAAAATGGGTGGCATTTTTTCCAATTGCACATTTTCCAGCGGCATTTTTTCCAAATCAGGGTGGCATTTTTCCAGTGGCATTTTTTCTTGTGGCATTTTTTCCAGTGGCATTTTTTTCCGCACACCGCATTAAGCAGTCACTTGCCTTTGAAAATGATACACTAACACTTATTCGATGTTTTTACGCGGAAACAAAATTTAGTCGATTTTTATTTTGAAAGAAGACAGAAGGAAACCCGGCAAAAAAACAAAAAAATCATTTTTAAAAGTAATTTATTTCAGCATAATAAATGTAGGTAACTTGTACATTCTCTATAGGACCCTGCAAGTTTCAAAAGATAAAAAAATATATGCAGATCAACCCTTAGCCCGCCGATCGTGGCTTCCTTAGTATTTATAAACAGTTTGTATACTGAACAGATGATGAGTTACTCAGAGTCTTACTAGGGTCAAATATGTCTGACTCTCATTTTTCTGTTTGTTTTCAACGAACTAAAGCAATGCTTATTTCATTTATTTTGCAGACTACATTTTTGAAGCGGGCGTAATTCAGTATAATGAGGGTCAAATGTTTTGGTCATACATTAAAACAATGATCGCTTTGCGTGCTCTACAATGTACGGAAACTACCCTCGTGTTTCAGCGCAGGGGGTCATTGATTTATGGTCATCATTGTGTTAATTATTTGGTCATCAATAAAGTTCCGACAACTTTAAAGAAAGTCTTATCGGGTATTTCCGCTCTTTTGCGACTATCAAAATGTCACAGCTCATTGGTTCAGTATCTTTAAGACCCACCCATTGAAAAAGACAATCCAATCAACTGTCACCTATAGGCGTGTCCACAATCACCAATAATTGATATTGCTCTTCATAATCGAAGATTAAGAATTTTGAATAGGGAATGAGTTATTTAAACTTCCTTGATGACCTTATATCTTGAATATTAAGCAGTAAGGTAAATATCTATAATGACATTAATTACTTATAAAACATATTAATCGTTGAACGGGTTGATTTAACCCTTCGCTTGCTGTTCCCGTCAATATACCTACCTGTGAATAGTGAATACCCAGATGAGACAGCTCCTGCAGAAGCTGTCTCATCAGGGTCTGCGCTATTTACAAGTTGATTGTGCAACCAGTGCACTCCACAGCAGTGATTGCTCAGCGAAATACTTGTACTCAGTGAATTTATATGAATTATACAGCAGGGTTTGGGTAAAGAAGGAGAAATGTATATTAAAATTCAGCAAGAGCAGGGTTTATATCTACGATTACATTATTTCTTACTAGAAAAATCGCATATAAAGGGTTAAATAAATAGCCATGATACCCGTATTTCGTAAGTTAATATGGGAAACAGGACAATGGTTAAATTAGTTGCCATAATAACATTATGATGAGTATAAAACAGGGCAAATGCTTAAATATTATCCTGGGGAAATAGCCAAAAAGTTTAGTCATACCGTGTATGGATTTCCGTTGAGAGTGAAAACGAATTTTTCCCCATTAACATTCACGACGGGCTGTTTCAAGTCTATGAATCTGTCTTCTTCCCAAAGTCCACATGCTTCACTGCGAGGCACAAGTAGTGCGAGCAGTCCAAGTACTATGTACAAGCAATACATCGTTAATGTCTGAAAAATAAAAGTAAGTGAAATAGAATACAACAGAACAGAACTGGACAAGCATGTTGCAGTTCATAATCTCGCACCGAATCTATAACCTTAATCAATCTATAACCTTACCAATCTATAACCTTGCCAATATATAACCTTACCAGTCTATAACCTTACCAATATATCGACTTAACCCTTTCCCTCATATTGACGAATTTTGACGACTCTGTAAAAGTCACTTTGTGAAACCATTGTGATAAATAGAGCATTTGCTCCTATAGGAGCAAATGCTTTATTTATCACTATGGTTTCAATCTACAAAATTCTAACATTTTCCTGTTCTCTAGCTTATGCTCCTTTTCGGTAGATTTATTCAAAGAGGTTGTATCTAAAAATAGCCTATGAGGTAATGGGTTAATTTAGCAGTTTGTTTTAACGCTTTGCTTCATTAACATTCATGTAAATAATAGTGACACATGGACATAGGAATATTGTGTCAGGACAAAATCCGTAGAATCATGTCTATACAGTGCTCCCTCTCTACAACGACACTCTTTGGGATACGAAGATTGTATGTGTTGTTCAGAGGGAGTTGTTATAGGGAGGGAAAATCAAACATAATTAGCTTGTTTGCAGATCCCCAGATAAGGTGTATTTCGAGAACTAAAACCGTTATGCCTCAATCAAACCGTATGTTGTGACCACTCTTTAGAATCGTCACAAAGTGACGATTCAAAGAGTGGTCACAACATAGGGTTTGATGGAGGCATAAGGAAAATACGATGGAAAAAAAGTTTTTTCTGGAGCCTTGTTGTTTCGGAAACAGTGACATGCGTTGTTGTAAGGAGGGAATCGTTATTGAGAGGGCCGTTGTAGGGAGGGAGCACTGTACTATATAATAAGCAAACAAAGCATACCCTGCAGTGATCGTCTCTTCTGCAATTATGGAGTAAATGTACGGGTAAAGGTAAATGTTGCTTTCTGTAGACGTGTGCTCTAACTATTCGTTTTGTTAGAGCTTGTTCATCTGTTGACGATTTTAACAGTCGTAATCTCATTTAAACTGAAACGCTGCAAGGATAGAGATATCATAAACTTATAAAATCATTCTCTAAATTTAATTATCGAAATCTCTCACTTATTGGCAGGTACAAATGCAATCTCGAGGCTCTCCTGCTACACGGTATTTCACATCCTGAATTTTATGATGATGTGGTGTACAATTATTAGACATACCCATTTTCTCACTTTGTTCATCAAGTATGTTAAAAGCTGCATTTAAAGGGATATGATCCTATAGTTCTACAACATAATTATTGCATTGCTGGTTGTCAACCCGTTTATACTTAGCAATCACGCTGCCCTCTTTGCATGTACGCCGAAAAGAAATGTTTAGTATTCTATAAAGGCGACCTCTTAAATCCGAAAACGGGGGGAGGACGTCGGATATGTGTACTCGTTTTTCTGTCGAACCCTGCATTACGTTTCTATAGTTACTTTGTTTGCAGCTCATCATTGAGTACACTAGCGATAGGTGGATAAGGTTTGATTCAAGCAAATGTTTTCGTTTACATGATCTTTATCATTGTATTTGCCATGGTGCTTGTTGTAGATTAGTCGGAGGGGGAATACGGTTTTTTTCACTGTTTGTCGTTTAAGGTGGGGATGGAACATGTGTGTCGCCACTAAACCGGTTTAAACCCCCAGTGAAAATTGTCACTCACCGTTCCAAACGTTACTTCCATCTTCCCTCTACTGCTTTTTTTTTCTTTGTGCGTTTCTTTATATTTGGTAGTTATGAACATTTGCTTTGTTTTCTTGCGTTGCTGTTCAGGCGGCTGTTTGTTCTGTATGTTGTGTTTCCTACATTACTCATATTTGTACTTTGATAATGATATTGCTTTAAACATAACTATCGAGTTAAGAAGATAAATTATACTGACTTCTTGAGCCGAAGTGAAACTTTATAAACCAGTCACATGCATAGCAGAGTGTAGACATCCGTTAACACGACAATAAGGGTTGAATTACTGAATATAAAGATGTGAAATACCACTTTAAAAAAATGATGCACTAAAATTTCTTACCGAGTGAATACATCTCAGTTATTCAAATGGCTAGATACTATTTTAAAACTTCCAAAGCCTGATCTTCTTGAATACAGGCAAACCTGGTCCTAAATAAAAACATAATTGGAAAGGAACAGTACATCATTATCTATTGAATTCTTATAATTTATGTACATTCTATACTACTCTTCCTCCATACCATCGTATAAGGATAAATTGACTGAATCATTAAAACATAACTTAGCCGTAAATATAAAATGTTCCTTGTATTAAATTTTTAAAACTTATAACATCAAAGCTAAAGTACCCCTAAGGACCAGAAAATATAACAACACTAACAATGCAGTACGGGGCGACTTTTTACAGCCGCCATACAGGCACTTAACACCTGCTGTTGTTAAGTACATATATTCTTAAATTGGATGATGCCTCAACACCAAAAGTATTAATGTCAACAGAGACTCCGTTTTATTTAGTCTGTTCATGAGTAGTAAATAAATGTGCAATACTATTCAGACCCCTAGTCCAAGCACCGGCTTAAGCAGTATTCAATTTTTCAAAACTTATACCATAAAAACTAATAATGCCGATGACCAGAAAATATAACAACATTGAGAATAAATTACGGTGCAACTTTTTACGGCCGCACACACAAGCACTTAACAACTGCCATTTTAACAAATTTGATAGGGTTTACCGTATAATTATTCAATTCCAATTGTTCTGAAAAAGACTATTGGTCTTCCTAAGGAGAGATTTGAAGATATTGTTATGCTTTCTAAGAAGGATCACCCACGTTTAGAATATATGCATACTAGGACATCAGGCCCGCCCCTAGCGGACATGTTGAAAAGATACATATATTCTAAAAGTGGGTGATCCTTCAAAATCAAAAGTAGCAATGCGAAAAATAGAAAATTGCAGATTCCGTTTTATTGAATCTGTTAAAGAATAGTAATTTCACTACTCACGTCCCCTAGCACCGACTTAAGCAGTATTCAAATTTCAAAACTATAAACATCAAAGCTAATGATCCCGAAGGACCAGAAAAAGAGATTTTT
This sequence comes from Azorinus chamasolen, assembly GCA_963576725.1. Classification (NCBI taxonomy): domain Eukaryota; kingdom Metazoa; phylum Mollusca; class Bivalvia; order Cardiida; family Solecurtidae; genus Azorinus; species Azorinus chamasolen. Next base: position 43,554,822 of record OY755250.1, on the reverse strand, counting down.
TCCCAAATAGTTGTTTCCTTTTGGTTGCCGTGGCAACCAGAGTTCTGCATTGATCCGAACAATTGTCATTTGGTAGGGGTAACTTAATAATTATTCCCCCATATTATTCTGAAATCAGACAATTGCTTTTGGAAATTTCTGTGTATTCTATATAGAAATACATGTATAAGGAAAACGGGCCCCGTCCCCTAGTGGTCATATTTTTTTAAATATTGCCATGGTTTTAGCTGTTTTGGTATATTTACTGAATGATTATTCTCCTAAAAATTATTTTGAAAGCTGACCATATGTTTTCCGAAATGAATATGTTTTTTGGTTGCTATGGGAACCAGAATTCCACACGGATCCAAATCATTTTAACTAGTTTTGTAGGGGATTACCTAATGATTACTCCTATCAAATTATTCTAAAATCAGACCATTGTTTTTATAAGAGAGATTAGAACGTTTTGCTGTTTTCTATAAAGACATATAAGGAAATTAGAATTCGCCCTTGGTGACCATGTTATTACAGATATAACCATGGTTATAGCTAATTTGGTATATAGTCACCTAATGATTTTCCTATCAAATTGGTTTGAAATTTAGTCTTCGGTTTTGGAGTAGAAGATATTTAGATATATTTATTTTGGTTGACATAGTATCCAGATTTGTGCATGAATCTAAACCATGATAGGTATTTTGACAGAGGTTCACTTAAGTTTCATTACATTTGGCCTATGATTTTAGAGGAGATGTCATTTGAAATAAAATGTTGCCTCCGGACGATGAACGGCACACACATGCTACTCACTAAAGCTCTCCTTAAGCCAGGTGAGCTTCCATGGTTGTTAGTCATCTTCAATCGGCAAATCTGAATGTGTAAGTTTTTTAGAGAGTTTAACAATTTATCTGTCGATATGGCTAATAGACGAGTTAAATGTATGCTTTAGTAACAATCAGGCAGACTATGGTAATGGTCTTATCTATTCGATAACTAGAGTCAAATAGAACAAACACTCGCATTATTCTACCTTATGCCTAGGTCACACATTCACGGATTTTACGGCGGATTAGCTATGGATACGATTCGGCATCATTCGTGGTATTCTGTTTTTGTTCGTAGCTTTCGGTAGTTCAGCCGTAGCCATGCGTAGTAGCACTTATGTATCTGTAACTTCTGTTTTTTTGCCGGAACCATATGTAATATTACTTGCACATCCGTGACAAATTTGAAATGTTATCAACAATTGGACCACAGATAAAAAAACCTTAGTGTACATCCGTGCTATTCCGTATATAGAGGATCTGTCGCGAGTTGTCTTTTAAGATCACATGTTCTTAAACGAGCCTTAGAAAATGTCATTAAGCGAGCCTTGGCGAGCTTAATAACATTTTCTTGGTGAGTTTAGGAACATGTGATCTTAAAATACAACGAGCATCAGATTCTTTTTCTCACATATCAAAAAAGTGTATTTTCGCCGTTTAAATGACATGTAAACATAGGTTTCCATGGTGTGACGTCATATATGACGTCATACGTTCTAAAGTGATCTTACACGTGTTACAGATAAGGAAATCTTAACATCGGAGATAAGGGAAGGTATGTGAGAATAGACGGTTCTTATTAGTACCAATTCTTATACCGTAGCAAACCGTTGTTCATCCGTAGTGCACACGACTTGACAAGTGTCGTACAGTATTAAACTGTGTTAACCCGTTTATTTTCGTATTAAACCGTGTTATTTCCGTATTAACGCCTAGGTCACACAATCACGGAACACCTAGCCGGTTCCACTATGGATTAAAACTGACGGATGACTTCGACAATGCCAATTTGCATAGTCCAATACGGATTCACACAACAGTGTAATTACTGGTTTTGACGTACCTGTCAAGTATCGGTCAGTTTGGGTATTGGGTTTGTGGTCATTTTGGGTATAGAGTTTATGGTGAAGTTTAAATCTACATACTGAAGAGTGTATCAGTGTATCTACCTGAATGATAGAGTCACGGGTGACTGGTTTTTAATTTTTCATCAGGTAGAGCTTTGTGTAATCTTGGTCAGTCTTTCAGCACAGTGCGCTTGGTCAAGATGTGTTTTTAAGAAAACTTGGTAGAGAAAAGCACATGGTTGAGAACATGACATGGCAGAATTTTCATGTAAGTCTCCCTGTCCCCGTCCAGTCCTGCAAAGTCGTATTGTATTGTAATGCAGCTTATTATTCGGGTGGAATTCCTTTTTACGTGTTATTCCTGCAGTTAAGGGTATATTATCCCCTCTTTAATTTTAGGCAGTTGCATATGACGGCCATAGTCAGATTCTATCAGGGGATTTAGATGTAGGCTGTCCCGTCCAAAGAACCGTGTAGACCATACATATGACTGCAACGCCTAGCTAGACCAGGGAAATATCCTAAGATGCAAAGTTGGCGAATAACTTTTGTGTTTTAGCACGTGACTAATCAGTTTAAGTATTTAATTGTGATGTGTGACTAGCTTAGCCAAGAAGCAGTTTAGTGTTTAGTGAATATCCTAATGTGATACAGTTTAGTGGCTAAGACCAATTTGTATATTGAAGTAACAGCGTCCATAGTTATGTAGATATTATTTTTAGCTGATACAATGTGGTGTATAGTAGTGTGAAAAGTTACCACAAGTTACCAATGACTTGAAGTTAAATATTTAGTGACTCTAAGCCTTAGTGGCCATATTATCCTGAGTGGACTTTATATTTGACATTACGCCTTAGTGGCAAGAGTATCCTGTGGGGATTATTATCCTGTGTGTGTGATGATTTGAGGCTTTTGGAGAGGTGTAGTGAATTAATATGGAAATGTCATGGTTTAATACTGAACGTCACCTGTCAGGGCCTGTGCAGTGTAATAAGTGCGGACTAAAACGGTTTTAGTAGGGACTAAAACGGACCCGTACGTTCTAATACAATTTAGTAAAGATGTACTACGGTTGTTCGATTCGTGGTCAAGTTTTGAACATGTGTTCAAATTTTGTATACAAGTACTGCTACGTATTAACTACGGCTTAAACACGGAAAGTTACGGACCAGTACGAATGGTCACGAATTATGATGGGTCGTATCTGTAGACAATCCAGCGTCAAATCCATTAGTGTGTGACCGTCAAAGCCGATTGTCACACCATTGTGTTCATCCGTATCGCACTACGGAAATTGGAATTCCCAGGGCCACCCGTGAGATTTAATCCGTAGCTTAACCGGCGAGGCGATCCGTGAATTTATGACATAGGCAGTGCAGAAAGATAGGGATACTAAATGGTTTATAATCATTCGGCAAAGTTTATATTATGTGAGAAAACATTCATCTGATCAAACAGTTATAGTTAGTTATCTTTAAATTGATATAGCTCATCCTTTCTAATATATTTGCAGCAGTTTTCTTATCGCATATCTGGTCGCCACTGCAATGCAAGGGCGTAGCGCCCTATACCAACAATGCTCACATGCGTAGAACAAAAAATGCCGAGCATAAAAAACTGAATTATTTTGCTGAAAACTGCCAACACAACTGTGCATAACTGATGCAGAGTGAAATGATACAGTTATGTCATAACAGTTTATAATACCAGTGTCATTTTAACATTGACTCTGTGAGTATTATATCAGTGAAACCAATGACGGAACTGTAATCATCAGTACAATGCACTTAGACTTTGTGAAAGGAGGTGTTCCCCTGAAAGCAATCATTGCAATACAAATGGAGAAAGTTGCAGATTCGGTTTTAATGAGTCTGCTCATGAGCAGTAATTGAAAGTGCTACACTGCTCACGCCCCCTAGCACCGGCTTAAGCGGTATTATATATTCAGAACAAAAAGTACTGAAATTCATGATCTTGAAGGATCAGAAAATAGGCTATAACAACAATGAGAATGAAGTACAGGGCGATGTTTAAATGCCGCCACACAATCACTAACACCTGCTGTTGTGTAACCAGGGTTTCATATTGCTAAAGTGTTTAGTTTTACGGATCCATGGCTACATATAATCAGAATGATTGGAATGTCATCTGCTTTCATATATATCTCATTATATCACGTATACATTAGAGTATGAGAGCATGATTGAGAGAGAGATAGTTGAGATGCACGAAATTACATTTACACAAGCTTTGCACGGACTTTCTCGCTATCTTCTTCCGATGCGTTCCCACCGTCTAAGATCAGTGCGCTCCAGTCCATCTAGATGGCAACATCTATATATATAGTTATATAGATAATTTATAGTTACTTGTACCTTGTTGTCACACGACAACAGGTTTAATAATACATTTGTACTAAGTCAACTATATCCCATGTGTCTGGTAAGTACTGAGAGAAGTCTGAGTTGAATGTATTTAGTAAGTTTATTCTGTTTCGGTATCTCGCGGCTATGTTCTCTTGAAATCTCTAATTTGTTATAGACACCAATAGTTAGTTAGTATATTGTTTTTCATTTATATTACAGGCTTTTTCCCATATACTACCACCTTAATAAACGTCATTGAACTTGCTCCCCGAACTTGCTCGGGTGTTGACTATTTCCTAACCCCGGTTTACAGTTGTAAAGATTATAAATTCTGAAGTGAGGGGATCTCCCGAAAGCCAACATTGCAATACAAAAAAGAAAAACTACCGCCTTATTTCCTAGGAAATACGTCGTCATTTGGTTGATGACGTGTTCCCCTCGTTTTCTCAACTTGATTCACTGACATTAATTTGTTTTATCGCCGATCATTGCAAATTAACCGAGTCGTACAGTCCTAAACACTGCAAGGTTTACGTATTAACAGTACGCACAGTATTTGTAATCTCCCGCATTATCCAAGGAGCCCCAAACCTATCTCCGTAGTTGACAGAGCAACGCTTGACGCGGCTTGCTTTACCCCACATCCACCGGGACCACACAATAACTGTTGCGCAAGTACTCACTGATTTTGACGTAACAGTCCCTGGCATTTGACCGAAGCAGAAAAGAGAATGACAGCGAATGACTTTCTATGCTATGGATTGAGTATAATTTAGTAAAATCCGCTGAAGCTAGCACCGCATACAGCAACAGTGCTGATAACACACAGTAGCAATCCCGTATACTAGTTGCAAAAGTTTAAAACAAATTAACTGAATTATATCACCACTTAAACAAATATCAATAGCAACACTAGACCTATCAAAACTTTATTACACGGCAATAAAACTGTCGCGAGGAAACGTATAATTGTGGTGCAGTGCTCCCTCTCTACAACGACACCATTTGGAATACGAATATTGTATGTGTTGTTAAGAGGGAGTTGTTATAGGGAGGGCAAATCGAACATAATAGGCTTGTTTGCAGATCCCTAGATAAGGTATATTTCGAGAACTAAAACCGTTATGCCCCAATCAAACCCTATGTTGTGACCACTCTTTAGAATCGTCACAAAGTGACGATTCTAAAGAGTGGTCACAACATACGATTTAATGGAGGCATAAAGAAAATACGATTTAAAAAAGTTGTGTCTGGAGCCTTGTTGTTTCGGAAACAGTGACATTATTAGTTATATAGTTCTTTCCCTGGGTACATGACGATTTAATCCCGGCTGAGGAAAATCATGTTGCCCGAGCCGTTAGGCGAGGGTTACATGATTTTACCAGCCGGGAATAAATCGTCATGTACCCTGGGTAATAACTGTATAACGAATTTATTATACTGCAAAGTTTTACGGTTCGGATAATTTATATTAATCCATTTGGGCTTGTTGAATCACGCTAATTCCCCTAAAGCGCTCCAATACATTTATTTCTACCCGAAGGTATCCGAAGTGGTGTGTATTGTATTTCATCGGCGTTCGTGTTATAATAGATGGTTGGACGATATAATAACTCCTCTAAAAACTGTTTTATTGGTCATTTCAAACAATACTGTTTTTTAATTCATTCCTGCATTGTTTTCTTTACGTATCAATAGTTGTCTATTATGAATTTGGCTATGGTTTAGCCGAGTCGAGAAGTCGGTCTTTTGGTTTCTGACCATAATATGTGGGGCCTGACATGGGGGAATTCTATGTTCCCTGTCAGCTCACATGGTACATGGACTCATGTATACGGCTAGTTAACCAATCAGAAGTGAGGATTTTACTTTGCAGTATAATAAGCGTTGTTGTAAGGAGGGAATCGTTATTGAGAGGACCGCTGTAGGGAGGGAGCACATTACACTAATTACCGCCTGATGAGACCTATAGAGTGGTCGAAACAGTTAATTTTACTAAAAAGTTTCATGTTTGATTATTTTATCACTGTAAGGTTTTATATTTTAGTGTGATTTACCACAGATTGAGATTAACTAGTTTTAACCATGTCAATGACAATTCATGCATTTAGATAAAAACAAGTTTCAATACTAGAGAAAAGTTAAGCAAACTTTCAGACATTTCATGACAAATATAGTGCTATTTAAAAGTTTTCATGTTCTTTTGGGGCACGTTTTCTAGATAAAAGAACTCTCGATCTCAAAAGTAGAATAATGATGTCAGATTCCTAGAAGTTCTCTTTAGTTACTACACGATTGTTCAACGAACCACTGAGGGGTTGGGTCGCGCCTTTGTAGCTCATTACCGCAATACGAGACCGCCTGAGAGATACATGTAGAAACAGGTAGTTTACACAATATTATCCAAACAGCATATGAAAGAATCTTTATTGTAGATTAGTAATTTATTGTAGGTGACAATGTGAAGCTAGGTAAACGTTAACATGTTTTAATTTCCGAAACATCATCCTAAACATCAAATTCTAAACGAGTTCGCGTTAACAAGGCTTTGTTCAAAACAGATATAATTCTTGAAATAAAAAAGGTTTAATTGCAAATTATTACCATGAAAAATCAATGTCCAAGACATGCCACGGCCCACCATTTGACACCTTATTTCTCAAAAATTTTCCGAGGGAGCCCCCGTCCCCCGAGACCACTCCGTCGGGAGGGGGCACTCCCTCCCTTAATCTCCCCCAGCACGCCACCTCGTGCCTTGTGATAAATAGAGCATTTGCACTACAGGAGCAAATACTCTATTTATTATATTCGTTTTAATTACACGATTCTAACATGCTCATTTTCTATATTTAATGCCCCTTTTCGGTAGATTAATTCAAAGATTTGGGATCTAAATAGTATAGGAGGGAATGAGTTAATACTACATTATGAAAATCTAGTTAAACAAAGCACGTCATGAATGACATTTTCAAACAGCTTAAATTTAGATGAGATGCCGAGTATATCGGCATATAACCAGGGTCCATGCTTATAAAACGTTTAGTTGAGTCCGAGTTCGTTCTCAAGTTTTTGATTGGTCAGATTTGAGCCTTTGGCTCAAATCTGACCAATCAAAAGCTTGAGAACTCAAATCTGACCAATCAAAAGCTTGAGAACGAAACTCAGACTCCACTAAAAGCTTTATAAGCATAGACCCTGGATCCAAGTTGTTTGACACTCGGTCAACAGTTTTTAAAACGTTCAGCAAATCCGGGATTTTGCTGACCTTATAAAGCAAAAGCAAATATAGAAATTCAAAAAGAGCAATTTTCAGACCCGGTATAGCCAATGATATAAATGGGTTCTGCAAACAGTGCACATCATGATCAGAAAGCTTCTTCATCAGACATTTAATCGAGATCTACACTGTTTGCATATGTCATTGTTAAGAGACATTGTCCACACAATGGTTAAACAGTTTTACTTTACAGACAAGTGATGGGAAAGAAGTACCCCACACAAAGTGGAGTGTAATAAAGTACTCCAGCGTTTCACCCTTTCCCTCATATAAACACATTGTCATGCAGAAACCCTCTGATTAGGGTCTAATCTGTTTGCTTATGAACTATAATATATCTGGATATACAGTTTCTATTGGTACCAAAAAGTCCTGTCTATACATGTCATTATCAAAATTCAGCTAATAAATATTGATGATGTAATTACTTTTTCATGAATATTCAACAGGGAAAAGATTGAGAAATGAAGAAAGAAAGTGAAGAAATGCAATTGTTTTCAATACTAATAAAACATCGGTCTTACCTTGTTGTGAGGCAATGGCGTCAGTGATGTGTTTGTCACCAACTATCAAATGTGGTATAAGGAGAATGGTTATGCAAGATAATATATAGTCACGCACGGATAAAGACTAGGGGTGAAACGGTACACTACCCCCACGGTTCGGTTTGGTACACGGTACATGAGCCACGGTTCGGTACATTTTCGGTACACAATTGTTTATCTTGTAAACATAATTTTGAAGCTTACCTACAAAAACCCCTTTTGAATTAATTTGTTTTGACTAGAATCAGTAACTGCCACAGCTAGTAAAGATCTCTTAAATCTCTTAAAATTATAAACAGTCAAGTATTAAGGGAAAATACTAAAATAATGTAATACTGAACACCATGTCATAGACTATTGATTTAATGATTTATAGTTCTTACAATACAAATCTCCTTCTATGGAAACTATCACTATCTAATAATCTCTTCAACTGGAACTTTAAAATAACCAACAATGTGCTGGAAGCAAGTGAACAAAACATTGCAAACAGTGTAGATATGATAAGAAGTTTTCTGATCTTGGACTGCACTGTTTGTCTATATATTATACAAGTTTAACAGTGATGTAGGATGATAATTGAAATTCAGCCTCACTATAAGATTTCCAACCAAAGTGCATTGCAAATAGTGTAAACCCTGAGCAGCTGTCACATTCAAATGTCACATTTTAATAAAACAGCTTATCTTAGTCCACACAGTTTTCAATGGACTATGACATATTGCCATTCTGCTCTCAGACTGGCCTTCCTGAAAGCCAAAAGACTTCTCAAACTTTCGACCAGTAGCTTGTTGGTGCATCTTTCAATTAGGGAACAGTTCCTAAATTGAAAATCTGCACTTTCGTTTCGCTCCGGAGAAGCCATGTATGTAAACTATGGGTAATGTACTTAACGCGTAATCTAACTGGATATTATTTATAGAATGAACCAATCAGAGAACGGCTTTTAATACTATTACGACAGATTTGTACCAAGACATTATGAAATGTTCGGTACGTATACCGTAAAATGGAAATATATACCGAAAACCGAAACGTAAGTGAAAATACCGCGGTTCACGTGTACCGTAAGATACCGTTTCATCCTTAATAAAGACGTGATATGTAAGATATAAGCAATCATGAATAGTAACTGCTTTTTACTGAATTTCGATATCTCGAACTTCGAAGTAAATTTCCGGTCCTTACTAAATTTACAATACGAAATAGTTATCGATACACATATTTAGAAACACGTATGACAGCTTAATGCAAATCTTAAGTAATGACGAGAGCTTCTAGTGGAGTTTTTAGCATTACTTTCGACCTGCATGAAGATGTGAATAAAGTGAACCCTTCCGATACGTGTGCAGGTATTCTTGATCTAGACCTAAAATTGACACGGGACTTTCCCTTCCAAAAGTTATGATAAAGGAACGATTTTGATTTTAATATCGTAAATTGTCCCCCGTGCTGAAACGTATTCGTTTCGCTAGAGCTTGTTCTGTTGTTGACGAGTTTAATGGATGAAATATCATTATAACTGAAGAGCTGCTTCAGCAAGGCACGCCGACAGGAAAGGTTAAGTGGTCTATGAATATACGATCTGAACGCTGAAAACCAAAGGAAGACGTAGGATATTTGTGATATCCCGCTTTTGTCTTACCCTTTATTACTTTTCTACAGTCACTCTGGTTACAGTTTAACCCTTTCCCTCATATTTACGGCTTTTGACGACTCTGTAAAAGTCACTTTGTGAAACCCTTGTGATAAATAGAGCATTTGCTCCTATAGGAGCAAATTCTCTATTTATCACAATGGTTTCAAGCTACAAAATTCTAAAAGTTTCCTTTTCTGTAGTTAACGCTCCTTTTCGGTAGATTTATTCAAAAAGTTTGTATCTTAAAATAACCTATGAGGTAATGGGTTAATCATTGAGTACACTATCTACAGATTATTTCACTTAACTATGTTGTCGTTCCACGTACATTTAACCACTGTCTTTGCGGTAGTTGTGGCTTAGTCGGAGAGGGGATTTGTCTTTGTCCGTCACTTTTTGTTTTGGTAGATACAGTGCTCCCTCTCTACAACGACACCATTTGGGATACGAATATTGTATGTGTTGTTCAGAGGGAGTTGTTATAGGGAGGGAAAATCAATCATAATAGGCTTGTTTGCAGATCCCCAGATAAGGTGTATTTCGAGAACTAAAACCGTTATGCCTCTATCAAACCCTATGTTGTGACCACTCTTTAGAATCGTCACAAAGTGACGATTCTAAAGAGTGGTCACAACATAGGGTTTGATGGAGGCATAAAGAAAAAACGATTGAAAAAAGTTGTTTCTGGAGCCTTGTTGTTTCGGAAACAGTGACATGCGTTGTTGTAAGGAGGGAATCGTTATTGAGAGTGCCTTTGTAGGGAGGGAGCACTGTATGAACATTTGTTGTGTGTTCTTGTTGCGGTGCTGTTTAGGCGGTTGTGTGTTCTTGTTGCGGTGTTGTTTAGGCGGTTGTGTGTTCTTGTTGCGGTGCTGTTTAGGCGGTTGTGTGTTCTTGTTGCGGTGCTGTTTAGGCGGTTGTGTGAATTTGTTGGTGTTGTACTACTACAGTGGTAAAGTGCATGTAAAACAAAAACATTAAGTCAGATAATGAGCTGATATAGTTTCCAAATTTTGAGCCCTCACTCCATATATACGCCATTGTACGCCTTTGGAAACAGAGTAGACCCAGATCAGACGTCTCTTGCAGACGCCCTTGGATCAAGGTCTGCTCAGTTTGCTTATAAAATGATATAGATATGATTGTACAGTTTCTACCATTGCTAACAATGTGTCCGTTTGTTATTAACATATCATTATTCGAGGTGCCATCTTACATGAATATTAAGGGTTAAGTCGGTGCATTGTAGAAGAACCTCACAGACAGTGGTTTATTTTATAACCACAGGGTGATGGAACTGGGTGTAGAGTGGGGTGTGATTAATCTAATACGCTTTCACCCATCTGCTAACAGAATAGACTCAGACTAGACGGTTTTTTTAGGAGTCGTCTGACCAGGGTCTGATTGGTTTGCTTATTGAATTTTAAAGATATGTTTCTTGATCTTCTAAAATGGCTACAATGGTTTCACCTTCAGTATTTCAGCTATTTTGTTCATGAATATTCAGCAGGTATTTGTAAGGCAGGTAGTAGCATTAAGCAGTTATGCAGGGTTTCCCTAACAATCTTCTGTATTACTTTTACCCTGCATTTAGCTATCACCTCGCTAACATAAAAATGTTAAAAATACCCTACGTTCAATAAATGTATGGACGCTGAGGAAAGTTATTTTCTATTAAAGAGAAATTCCCTAGTTTTGTCTAACCAACGAATATGCTGAAGACTATCGTATGCTAATTTTAAAAGGGGATTTTGATTGACAAACGTAACTGTATCCTGGGTCTAAATTATCTTCATAAATTAATACAATTATTCCCACACTCGAGCGGTTAAATAAGTACATTATCATTTAGCCTGCTGGGCAAATTATTTTTACAGAATTTTCCACCCACTATATTTTCTAGCTATAATCAGTTTGTCTACCTAAATGCAACCAGAGTGTCAAACTGTTTGGATCCTGTTGAGACGCCGAGTTACTCGGCGTCTCATCTGGATCCAAACTGTTTGCATAGGTACATGTATTCCCTCGTCCTCCCATAGCAGGCTAAAGGTTAATTACAGACTGACTTTTACTACATTTTTATGTAATCTTTATCATCCAGTTGAGCTTTTGATAATTCATCCATCTGAATTGTTAGTCTGTAGCTATCTACATTTACATTTATTTTTCAAATTATCTTTCGGAATCATTGGAATGGAACTTTGATTTAGGAAAACGCCCGAATTTAATGCTGCATGAGTATACCAGGAGGCGACACCCAGAACTTTTCTGCAATAGTGAAAGTTTTGATTACCTTTATAAACAGATTGGATCCAGATGAGACGCAGAATCACGCGGCGTTCACTAGGATCCAAACTGTTTGAAACAGCTTTTACGTTTTAGAAAGGAAGTTAAAGGAAAGTCGATTATGAAACTTAAAGCAGGCGACATTTAATCAGTCGAATACTATTTTGGCGCCAAATGGCTTCACCGTACTGTGCAAATCAGTAGTCCACAGTTTACCGCCCGAGTATGCGATATCCATGATATCACACCTGGCCTGCAGTAAAAGGTTTATCACATATTCTGCCTTGTGGGAGTGCCGTAACTAAGTGTCGTAAATCGTGGAAATGCATCAGTGCATTTTCTATGCAAATTAGCAATTGTTTGCCAATCGTAGCGCTCCATGTGCGTCGTCCGTTGTATTACTACTCTGTTTGTAAGAAATGATCGAAACAGTCATCAGCTATAGCCTGTTTTATTTTATATGTCATTTTTAAGACTTACATTCGTGTTCATTACAAATTGTTTTCCTGAAACTCGTTTACTATTATAAATAGGACATTAGCTAAAGCTCTTGTCATATTATTAAGCCATGCAGAAACTCCTAATAGAGGAGCTTTTTTGCATAACTTTCACACTGCATTAAGCTACTATGTGTATTAATTTCCGTTATTGGTATGTATGTTAGACCGTTAAGAGAGCCTTTCTACTGCATTGAATATATCTTCACCAGATGTATAAAATACATTACCATGGCGATAAATCAAATGTATGCTTTTCATCAGTATAACTCATTTATTCCTGTATTACAGTGCTCCCTCCCTACAACGACAACATTTGGGATACGAAGATTGTATGTGTTGTTCTGAGGGAGTTGTTATAGGGAGGGAAAATCAAACATAATAGGTTTGTTTGCAGATCCCCAGATAAGGTGTATTTCGAGAACTAAAACCGTTATGCCTCAATCAAACCCTATGTTGTGACCACTCTTTAGAATCGTCACAAAGTGACGATTCTAAAGAGTGGTCACAACATAGGGTTTGATGGAGGCATAAAGAAAATACGATTGAAAAAAAGTTGTTTCTGGATCCTTGTTGTTTCGGAAACAGTGACATGCGTTGTTGTAAGGAGGGAATCGTTATTGAGAGGGCCGTTGTAGGGAGGGAGCACTGTATCACTTGTGATTGACATCGAACGGTCCATCAAACAGCGCAGAAACTGAATGAGACATTTCTGCAGGAGCTGTCTCATCTGGGTCTTCACTATTTACAGGTAGGTATATTAACGCGAATAGCAAGCGAAGGGTTAATGAGTCGTGTGATCTCGGTTAACACTGTATGCTTATCCCACTTGTTAACCCATTCCCTGATATTGACGACTTTTGACGACTCTGTAAAAGTCACTTTGTGAAACCATTGTGATAAAAAGAGCATTTGCTCCTACAGGAGCAAATGCTCTATTTATCACAATGGTTTCAAATTGCAAATTTCTAAAATTTTCCTTTTCTCTAGTTAATGCACCTTTTCGGTAGATTTGTTTCAAAGAGGTTGTATCTAAAAATAGCCTATGAGGTAAGCGTTAAGGAGAACATGGACAAAAATGAACTTTATTCTCAGTGTTGTTATATTTAATAGCATACGTAGAGTAAATGTAAACCTTTCTAAACTATTACGTGAAAATATATAAATATTCTTCAGGTAAAGGTTAAATAGAACTATGGCAACCTTGAATGTTAGAAGTGATCAACAAAATTGCTGGATCTGTTACATATACTTGCTGCCATCGAATTCTGGATCAGACTTCAGTTTGAATTCACAGCCACATGCATTCAAACAAACGCATGTGGACTATGTTGAAAATGTTCTGATGTGTTTCAATATGGGTCAGTGAGGTTATATCCGGTTACATGTTTGTTATCTATGTATCTATCATCCACATGGATATAACAAGTATACGTGCGAATACATAAATATAATACGACTCACTGCATCTGTATTGAATGTTTCATTTCAAAATGTCTACGTCAAACTATCAGTGTCATAAGTATGGGCGGAAAACGTAGATTTATGGTGCGTTACTTTAACGACTTATGATCAAACAAGAACTAGAATATACACTGATTTACAATACCCGAGTGAACTATTCAATAATTTATTTAATATTAACAACTCTGGTTCTATTGCATTAAAGGTCCTTAATTCATATTGTAATACAATAAGTCAATTGAGAGAGAGACAATGACAGAGAGAGACAGAGAGAGACAGAGACACAGAGAGACAGAGAGAGAGAGAGAGAGAGAGAGAGAGAAAGAGAGAGGAAAGAGAGAGACAGACAGACAGACATACAGAGACAGAGACAGACAGACAGACAGAGAGACATACACACAGACAAGGATACAGACACACAGAGACACACACAAAGACAAACAGAGAGAGAGGGAGAGACACAGAGAGACAGATACAGGCAAAGAGACAGAGGCAAAGAGAAGGAGACAGACAGACAGACACACAGAGAGACATACAGACAGACAAACGACAGACAGACAGATATGTTCATCGAATAGACAAACGGTGTAGATCCAAACTATAAGGCTCCAATGTGAACCTCATGATCTGGATCTACACTGTGTAAGATGTTAATAGACGAACTATGGGTGATAAGTGCTGTTAGTGTGTTGTACTATATTTAGGACTTTTTGTCAAACAGACAAACAGTGTAGATCCAAACCATAAGGTTTCATTGTGAACCTCATGATCTTGATATACACTGTGTACAATATAAATAGACGACATCATTTTAGTGTTGTTAGTATGTTTGTACTATATTTAGGATATGTGTGCTTGAAATGATTTACAATGAAAGATTGTAAAACAGATTTGTCTTGTTTTAACTTCACGATTATTTTTTTTTAAAAAAATAACAAAAAAATGACAAAAAACAAATTGGCATTTTTCAAGTGGCATTTATTCCAGTGGCAGTTTTTCACTTAACGGTGACATTTTTCCAAGTGGCATATTTTCTAGTGGCATTTTTTTATGGTGTAATTTTTTCCAGTGGTATTCTTTCCGTACACCGATATGTCGAATAATTTAGATCAACAGAATTTAAAAATTTAATTCTCATTTTATTTTAATAAGATCTAGATATTAAGATATACAGTGTCATGGCGTTCATTTGTGTGTTGAAAAATGTCTTTCTGGATACTGTAAAGTCGTAACAGATCTTGTAAAAGCATTTTAGAATAGATCTAGATCATATCAGTCTAAACTATCTATAGAACTAGACTTCACAATAATCTAACTTTTTTAAATAGGTCTAAATCGTTGAGGTTTAATTATGCTTAGCCATAGGTCAAAACATAGTTTTTTTCTATTGTTCGGGAAGCTTTACAACTTTACATTATTTGGTAGTACTTACTGTTTCAGTAGAATCATTCCTGTTACGTACTAATTCATAACTTTGTTGATAAGACAGTGTTTGATAAATGACAGTTGTGTAATCACTGACCCTTGTCCCCTGCTGAGAAATTAGGGGATTTACTGACCATCTGTCACATTTAATCGTTACTATTTTCCTAGGTCTAGTTAGTAAATTAGCAGTATACATGTATTTATGCTGAGTAAGTAATGTAATAATATAGTCTCCAACTGTCTAACACAATTCATTTTCAGTACTCCAAAACAAATAGTTTGTATTGTTAAAATCTTTGTATGCGGGAAATAAAAGTACCGACATTGAAAGCTGTAGACCAGACAAGATAGCTCGAAAAGCAACCTTCTGACCAGGGTCTTCACTGTTTATTATTCAAAATCATATAGCAAATTTAAATCTTATATAATGAATTTAATCTACAGGTAAAAAATGACGGGCCATTCCACTTTAAAATATAACCCTTTCTCTAATATAAACGTGTTTTCATGCATTTGCAAACAGCGCAGACCCAGATCATACGATTCCTATAGGAGTCTGCTCTGTTAATAAAATTGTAATAGGCCCGACTCTACTATATAACTTATATCAACACCAAAACTATCTTGTCTACAAATGCCATTTAAAACATTAGCTTATAAATATTCATGATATCATTATTTCTTACATGAATACTGAACAGGGAAAAGGTTAATCATCACAATGTAACAGAATAACAAGAATGTTTTCATAGTTATACAATTCATAAAAAAAAAATTTGCTTATCCCTTTACCATGATTATATAGAGGATCTTACATGAGTGTTCTTGATTATTGGATTTATTAAATGAGTCTTTTTAAACGATAAAAAACGAGCTTTAGAGACGAATTTAATAAATCCAATAATCATGAACACGAATGCAAGATCCTATTTATAACATAACACACACAAATGTTATTTGCAGCCAATATTTCAGCAGTAACATGGATTGTTATAAATTCTCCTTACATATAGAAATGATGAATGAAAGGTGTTATTAGGTTCGCTAGGTAACTGGGACAAAGTAGGTCCAAATTTTCCAACTTTATTTTTTACTTACTGTTATATAAACCAGGATCTAATTCAGACCTCTCTGGTATTCAATTTAACTGTGATAGTTTATGATACAAAAACATACAGAAACACGTCAAAATAATTTTTGAGTTACAGTTTTGACATACAAACGGTAGTTACAAACACGTCACATTATGACGTCATTGTACACAACATGTGTCTATGTAAAGCGCGCCATTTACATGAAGACCTACATACAGTCGCCAACACGTCCGACACTCACTGTCAATGGGATTCGAAATGCGCCTTCGTTTTGGTATATTAAGCCCTTCATTAGTGTTGTATGTATACACATGGACATGGACATTTCCACCGAGAAAAAGATCTCGATTTAAGTTCAGTGAAAATGTTTGAAATGGACAAAAGATTCAGTACGAACTGCTGCATAAAATGTGTTCGAACAGGAGGAAGATTTTCGCGATCAGCTGAGTTAGTAAGTATAGCATATTTGAAATATGTTTGTGCTGTGCTGGATTCAGATGACTATTGTTGTTGATTGATGAGATATTTGTATGAGTAGAAATCTGCATAAACAAAAGGACATGCGGTGAAGAAAATGCAAAGTTTACATTTCAAATGTAGAATGGATTGTATGGGTCAGAGTAGCTGGTAGGTCTTTTTTGGCATACGTTTTGTATATGATTCCTGACAGCGATTACAATTTGTATCATTTTATCGAAATTAAGGCGCAAGTGCCAACAATCCTTTGCCATCTATCGTGACTCAATCGTGGACAGGTAGGTCGACCACCGTCCGCCAGTTTGTTTGTTTTGACAGCGCGTATGAATCGTTCGAATGCCATTCGTTCGTTCGAATGTTATTCACTAGTGAATATATGCCCATGATTATCAAAAAATAAATGATAGTGTTACGTCACGCTGAAGCCACGTGTTATGTTATAAATAAACATATATATGTCCATGCCTTTGCAAACAGCATGCACCAAGATTTGGATGGGTCTATTGGTATGATCTGGACCCACTCTATTTAATTATGAAAGGATATCAGATCTGACTCTACATTTTCTACCAGTACCAAAAAGTCATGTACCGTGTACCTATACCATTATGAAAATCAACTAATGAATATTATGACTTGGATACTGAAGAAACTTAGTGTAACTTGGCGTCTAATATGGATCATATCTGTTATCATGGTTTTGTAACTAGCATACGTAGAGTAAATGTAAACCTTTCTAAACTATTACGTGAAAATATATAAATATTCTTCAAGTAAAGGGTAAATAGAACTATGGCAACCTGGAATGTTAGAAGTGATCAACAAAATTACTGGATCTGTTACATATACTTGCTGCCATCGAATTCTGGATCAGACTTCGGTTTGAATTCACAGCCACATGCATTCAAACAAACGCATGTGCACTATGTTGAAAATGTTCTGATGTGTTTCAATATGGGTCAGTGAGGTTATATCCGGTTACATGTTTGTTATCTATGTATCTATCATCTACATGTATATAACAAGTACACGTACGAATACATAAATGTAATACGACTCACTGCATCTGTATTGAATGTTTCATTTCAATATGTCTACGTCAAACTATCAGTGTCATAAGTATGGGCGGAAAACGTAGATTTATGGTGCGTTACTTTAACGACTTATGATCAAACAAGAACTAGAATATACACTGATTTACAGTACCCGAGTGAACTATTCAATAATTTATTTAATATTAACAAATCTGGTTCTATCGCATTAAAGGTCCTTAATTCATATTGTAATACAATAAGTCAATTGAGAGCGAGACAATGACAGAGAGAGACAGAGAGAAACAGGGACACAGAGAGACAGAGAGAGAGAGAGAAAGAGAGAGGAAAGAGAGAGAGAGAAAAACAGAGAGAGAGACAGACAGACAGACATACAAAGACAGAGACAGACAGACAGACAGAAACAGACAGACACACACATAGACACACACACAGACAAGGATACAGACACACAGAGACACTCACACACAGACAAACAGAGAGAGAGGGAGTGACACAGAGAGACAGATACAGGCAAAGAGACAGAGGCAAAGAGAAGGAGAGAGACACACAGACATACAGAGAGACATACAGACAGACAAACGACAGACAGACAGATATGTTCATCGAATAGACAAACGGTGTAGATCTCTCCCTCTCTCTCTGTTTGTCTGTGTGTGTCTGTAGCCTTGTCTGTGTGTATGTCTATGTGTGTGTGTGTCTGTCTCTGTCTGTCTGTCTGTCTGTCTCTCTCTCTCTCTCTGTCTGTCTGTCTGTCTGTCTGTCTGTCTCTCTCTCTGTCTGTCTGTCTCTCTCTCTCTCTCTCTCTCTCTCTCTCTCTCTCTCTCTCTCTCTCTTTCTCTCTTCTCTCTCTAGAGTTCCTCACTGTATACTGCACATAACATAAGCTTGTGACGCATCGACTGTCTGTATGCTTCTCTCACTCTCTCTCCTCTCTCTTCTATCCCTCCCTCTGCTCTCTCTTCTCTCTTTCTCTCTCTCTCTTTCTCTCTCTCTCTCGTGTCAATCACCAATAGGCGTGTCAAT
Organism: Azorinus chamasolen; assembly: GCA_963576725.1. NCBI lineage: Eukaryota > Metazoa > Mollusca > Bivalvia > Cardiida > Solecurtidae > Azorinus > Azorinus chamasolen. Next base: position 43,535,801 of record OY755250.1, on the reverse strand, counting down.
CACCAATAGTTAACATTGCCCCCTCTCACGCCTGTCTCTCTCCCTCTCTCTCTCTTCTCTCTCTCCCCTCTCTCTCTCTCCCTCTCTCTCTCCTCTCTCTTGAGTTCCTCACTGTATACTGCACATATCATAAGCTTGTGACGCATCGACTGTCCGTATGCTTCTCTCACTCTCTCTCTCTCCTCTCTCTTCTATCCCTCCCTCTGCTCTCTCTTCTCTCTTGCTCTCTCCCTCTCTCTCTCTCGTGTCAATCACCAATAGGCGTGTCAATCACCAATAGTTAATATTGCTCCCCTCTCTCTCTCTCGCTCTCTCTCTCACTCCCTCTCTCTCTTCTCTCTTCCCCCCCCCCTCTCTCTCTCTCCCTCTCTCTCTCCTCTCTCTAGAGTTCCTCACTGTATACTGCACATAACATAAGATTGTGACGCATCGACTGTCTGTATGCTTCTCTCACTCTGCTCTCTCTTCTATCCCTGCCTCTGCTCTCTCTTCTCTCTCTCTCCCTCTATCTCTCTCTCTCTCTCTATCTATCTCTCTCTCTCTCTCGAAGTCCCTAACTGTATACTGCACATATAAGCTTGTAAGGCATCGCCTGTATGCTTCTCTCTCTCTCTCTTTCTCTCTCTCTCTCTCTCTCTCTGTCTCTCTCTCTAATCCCTCACTGTATACTGTACATATAAGCTTGTGACGCATCGACTGTTTGTATGCTTCTCTCTCTCCTCTCTCCTCTCTCTCCTCTCACTCCCTCTCCTCTCTCTCCCTCTCTCTCTATCTCTCTCTCTCGCTCTCTCTCTCTCTCTCGAGTCCCTCACTGTATACTATACATATAAGCTTGTGACGCACCGTCTGTCAGTATGCTTCTCTCCCTCTTTCTCTCTGTCTGTCTCTCTGTCCGTCTCTCTGTCTCTGTCTTTCTGTCTCTCTGTCTGTCTCAGTCTCTGTCTCTCTCTGTCTCTCTCTCCCTCTCTCCCTCTCTCTCGCGTGCCCGCAGATATGAATTAACTACGCGAATGGTACTTTTGTGCTAGATAGAAATTCCTTTAACCCTTCTTCCGCTGAGTTTTCATATATAAATGCCCTCTGTGAATATCTATCATCTCAACGTTTACATTGGTAATGAATACAGGAATAATTTCCGCAGGACGAATGCCAATTCATGTTTGATAGATCCTATAAGAGGTTTATTCCCATTTCGTCTACTTCCCATTTCGTCTACTGTATTTCATTCCCATTTCGTCTACTGTAAACTTTTACTCTGTTCCCATTTCGTCTACTGTTATAATTAAGTTATATCTACTCAGATTTTTTTTATTAATATCAAACAAGATTCAGACATTTTAGGACTTTTTAATGTGTTGTCTTCATTTTTTATAAGTATTTAAGATCCTTTTTTTTACAGCAGACAAATCTTAATCCACAGTTGAATTTTTGACACCTATCACTGTTAGGTGGGACCATTGCATACTACGACATATCATTTGGGCCATAATAATTGCATAATCATGTTTTCAGTTTATCATGATTTATATCAGTTGGGTTTGGACCCAGATCAAAAGTTTAGATGATGATCACTGAAGTGGTTTCATGGGGGGTTTGTTGTTGTTTCTTAAAATTGCGTGTTCGAAATTCAATCTTAATACTTTTACAGAAAACTGCTTTGGGTTTTGATCCAGATCAATAGTTTGGGCCAAGATAAACTAAAAAAATTATACCTTCATTCATATTAAAAAGTCCTAAAATTCATGAATATTGCCTGATGTGAAGATAATATAATATTGATCTATAAGCAGTAGACGAAATGGGAAAGGGTGTAAAATTAAGAGTAGACGAAATGGGAACAAAAGCCAAAATAGTAGACGAAATGGGAAGTAGACGAAATGGGAAGTAGACGGAATGGGAAGTTACCCTATAAGAAACCAGTGCACATCCTGATCATACAGCCTCTGAGAGATGTCTGATCTGTGTCTGCACTGTTTTTAAATTGGGTCAATATATGCTACTAGAATGAAAAGGGTTAATATGAGTTAAATGAATAACAGTACGGTCGTAGCTTTGAACTCATTTGGAAGACAAAGAAATACCAATATATGTATATCTGTTATTTCTGGTGGCTGTTTTATACAGATTGTTTTTTTATTGATGCAGGCGACTGCTTTGCCATGTTTCAAAATAATACAGTAAGCTACAATAGTTTTCATCTAAATTCTGATATCAACTTTAATATTGGAGCTGCACTGAATGGTCGATCAAACAAGAATAGCTGTAGCAGTATAGATTATTAGTGTAGATGCGCTTCGAACTTAAATCATTATTTAATCAACTGTTAGCATCTCTTCTTCGAATGAGACCCAAGTTCAACTCTTTACTCCATATGTACTCATTTTAACGCATTCAGTATATTCATACTCTCAAAAGATAGTTCCACTCCATACATTTTCTATATCGCAGCAGACGGCAGCTTAAAGCAGACTAGTTGAGAGTAGAGCAAAATGGCCCCATTCAGCCTGTTTTATGCAAACATCTGTCCTCAATACTAAACACAAACTTTGAAGTAAAGGGTTAAGGTTTCAAAAAGAAGTATTTCAAGAAATAAACAAGTAATGGTTTTCCCCAAGACACATCTCTCCACCCACTTTAATACGCGTGTGGGGTCGAAACAAATATAACCGAATGCTCCCGACATATATAATCTCTGCGCTACGATTTTTCTGAAAATCAGATTTTGAAAATAATTACTGCTGGTATTTATCTATTTCTTTATCTCGAGCATTTACAGTCTGGAAATCGTTAAAATCTGACTATAAATTGTAGTTTTAGCAGAAAGAACCCGTTTCAGTTGGGTGAAGGCTATTTATTCACATATGTTATCTAATTTAATTTTGAATTTAAGATCTGACAGTATTCAATATGTGTTTCTTCAATTGAAAAAATGCACATGTGTATTTATATGGAAGCTTTTGTATATCTTATCTAAATAATTTACATCTAAGGCGATTAAACGGCTGCCAGTCATAAAGCTAGTGTTCGCGATGAAGCCTCGCAATCCACGCTGGTATCAGCACGGACTGCGATGGCTCCGTGGCGGTAATATCCCGTAGGGCAAATTTCGGTCCTCGGTGGACACATATTTTGTCCGCGATGATCCATAAAAATTGTCCGCGCTGGAAACACGCTCTCAATTTATTTTGTCCGCGCTGGTAAAACGGAAAACAAAAAGTCCGCGGGGCCTGTTCTGTATATATTGGATTAGTCCATTTTTTTATCTAAGGGGTACTTAGCCTAAATTTTCAATTTCGTTTTGTTTTATATTGAAATTCCTATCAGTAAACAATGTAGACTCTGATCAGACGCCGCATCACGCGGCGTCTGATCAGAGTCTACACTATTTGCCTACGTACGTCCCATACATGGGATCAGGGGAGCAAATGGGTTAAGCCGGTGCTAGGGGGTGTGAGTAGTGTTGCACTTTTAATTACTATTCATGAACAGACTCAATAAAACCGAGTCTGTAATGTTCTCTTTTTGCATTTCTACCTCTGCTTTCGAAGGACCACCCGCTTTTAGGATATTGATAACATTGATTCTCATTTGCCTTAACTCATTCCCGCATATAGACAGACGCCTTTTGACACTTCTGTAAATGTCACTTTGTGACACCAGTGTGATAAATAGAGCATTTGCTCCATAGGAGCAAATGCTCTATTTATCACAATGTTTTCAACCCTACACACTTCTATTTTTTCCTTTTCAGCAGTACATGCTCCTTTTCGGTAGATTTGCTCAAAGAGGTTGGATCTAGAAATAGCCTATACGGGAATGGGTTAAAGTAGTCTGAGTGTCAAATAGCATGCGTCCTGACGAGTAGCCGAGTTAGCAGGTGGAAGTTGTTTGACACCCTAGTCCGTCTATCTTCCTCTTGATTCACATTGTTTATACCCAGTTAAGACACCGACAAAATCGACGTCTCGTTAGGATCCAAACTGTTTGCCACACTTGTTGCGTTTTGGTAAACATGTTGTTTAAAGCTTGAATGGTGAAATGAAATGGGTGAAACATTGTTAAAATCAGTAGTAAAGCCGATTTGTAAGACATGTGGAAGCTTAATGCAGGGATATTCTGTACAACTTCCATTCTGCTTTAAGCAGACAGCTGCCTAAAAATATCCAGATTTTATTCTTTTTCTATATGATTTCTGTTTAAAATGGTTTTCTTATGTCATACGTCATAAATTTAACTTATCATTTTAACCATATCATTAACATTGATAGCAATCTAAATAGTTGAAATGCAAAAAATAAGCTCATCATTTGATTTACAGTAGAAACCCATCTAAACCAGATGATCAATTTAGTTAACTGTCGGCTCTGGAGACAGCTTAATGCAGGATAAATGTGCAGGACATTCCTTTAAGAGCTTTCCGAACGACTTTGATCCTGCATTAAGCAGGCACCTGCCCGAAAAGATCAAAATCCCCTTTTTACTAAATGTCTGTTTGGAGTGGTTTCACTGTAGTCGTGGACGTATTAATACGATATCAAACTAAATACCACTGATGGAATGCAAGCTAGTCCTATTCGCTGATGTATAGTAAAACGTCTATTAATCAAGCATGTAAGGTATTAACCCTTTCGCCGTTGAATATTCATGTAAGATATAATAACATCGAGAAGATTCATAAACTGAATTTTTAATAATGGCATATTCTCACAGGATGTTTTAGTATTGGTAAAACCTGAAAACGAAGATCTATTATAATTTCATAAGCAGACAGAGCAAGCCCAGAACAGAAGGTTCCAACCGGATCCGTCTTATCTGGGTCTATAATGTTTGCAAAGGCAAACAGGGCAACCATGTGTGTCGTTAAAAAATGAAACGTATCCTTAACCCCTCTTCCTCATGCTAATGTATTTCAGCATTTGCAAATACAGTAGACTCAGATCAGACGAATCCTGTCAGATCTATGCTCTATTTGCTTATACAATTATATAGTAGTCACAGTTTCTTGGTCTACACAGTTTGCAGAGGTATCAAAAGTGTTTATATTAAGGAAAGGGTTAAAACAGTATACTGTTGAAGCTATTGACCGGAGGTATTTCACTATTCCCTCTCTATAGCGACCACTAAATTACATCAAGTAGTTTGTGTTAAAGGTGGGTGGATGCTTAAAGCAAGGTGCTCCTATAGGAGCGTTCTGTTTTACTTTCACCTTGCTTTAAGCAACCACCTGCCCAAAGTACCAATTAATTAACACAATTTAGTGGTCGTTATAGAGAGGTTTTACTGTAGTTGGTATTTAGGGCAGGTCGTTGCTTAAAGCAAGGTGAAACAAACAGTAGGTGGATGAAGTGCCTCATTAGAACAAAAGTCATAGGGAGTTTAAACCTGTTTTTGGGCGCACAACCTCGCACTTATTCAATCCCCACCCAAAAAGACAAACAGTGTAAATAACCGTATTTCTTCTCCGATCAATCTACAACACTCGTAAAGTGCATGTTGAACGAAAACATTTAAATGAAACAAACTGTATCCACCTATCGCTAGTGTACTCAGTGATTGAGCTGCAAACAGAGTAACTGTAGATAAGTAATAAAGGGTACGACAAGACCGAAGTAGTACAGATATCCGACGTCCTCCTTCCGTTTCCTGATTCAAGAGCTCATTTTCATAGAGTACTAAACCTTTCTTGTCGGCGTACATGCAAAGAGGGCAGCGTGATTGCCAACTGTAAAAGGGTTGACAACCATACATGCAGTATGTTGTCTTACTATAGGATTATACCCCTTTTTTAATTATTTTAACACATTTATAACACATTTTTAACACATCATGAAAAGTATCATAAATAAACACAAGAATATTGGACCATCATAGCAGAAACTGTTTTGATTGAACAGAATGTTCCTGAAAATGTCATCTGCTGCAAATACGATTTATCTTGGGGCCAATCTTACAAAAGAGCATGGGAGTGAAACTCGAAAGAATTCCCTCCTTACAACAACGCATGTCACTGTTTCCGAAACAACAAGACTCCAGGAACAACTTTTTTCCATCGTATTTCCTTTATGCCCCAATCAAACCCTATTTTGTAACCACTCTTTAGAATCGTCACTTTGTGAAGATTCTAAAGAGTGGTCACAACATAGGGTTTGATAGAGGCATAACGGTTTTAGTTCTCGAAATACACCTTATCTGTGGATCTGCAAACAAGCTAGTTATGCTTGATTTTCCCTCCCTATAACAACTCTCTGAACAACACTTACAATCTTCGTATCCTAAAGGGTTTCGTTGTAGAGAGGGAACACTGTATCTGTGTTTTACTGTACTGTCCGGATGTCTGTATCTTTGTCTTAATTCCACCTTGACTATCTGCTTGCTGGGGATTAAGTTTATTTAGCAAGCATTGTATACCATTGTGACAATTGGCTCCTTTTTGATAGTTTTACCCATTCCTCAACTTTTGTTTATTTGGGTTATTTAGTAGTTTAGAGAGTATTTAGTTCTTCTGCATTGCCCTAAGGAAGCGGCTAACAATTAATGGAAAGAAACTACCCAGTAATGTGAGTAATTACATCGTATTTGCTAGTTATAGTCTAAGACTTATTGGTTTATAATATTGAAACGATGCTTTGGTATATTTGTGCAATAAAAGGTATTGGAATGGCCAGCTACGTGATTCAAGAACGACAACATGTTGGGACGAATAAGTTAAGCGTGGTACCAAGAATTAACAGGGTACCATTCATAAGTGTATATAAACAATGATTTTCTATTGCATGGCGCATTTGCCTCTCGATCGACGTAAAGTTAACATTGTTGATAATAAATGCCATTATTGTTTTAACTTTGGTTAGTGTGCGGAAGGGGACACTCAGACCGGATTGTATGTTTATATATTTTATATAAACTGCGTTCCAACGTGCAGAGTCTCCTATACCAAATACACGATATACCGGATTATAACAGCGCTTAACAGATAGGACTGAGTGTGTACTGAGTACATAGGACCGAGTCGGTGTTTGACTCAGTCGTTGGTAGACTCGGTGCTGGACCCATTCATAGGACCCAGTCAGTGACTGAGTCGGTCATAGGACTGAATCATATTGCATGAGTCTCAGTGATCTATACGTTCACTGAACCCGTAGGTCTAGGGCTTGTATATCTGACCCGTGTTGGAATACCGGCCTTGGAGTTTATACTGTTTCTTACCATTTGGTTTAATACCAAATGGTAAGAAACAGTATAAACTCCAAGGCCGGTATTTAAAACTTAGTTATATTAGAACTGGTTAGACTGGGTAGTTTCTTACTGAGTGACTCTGTTTGATTCTGTATATATTAAATCATAGACCCAATCATTGTTTGATTAAGGGAATATCCCGACCCATTCATTCATTTAGTTTGTTTAATCACAGAATCAGATAGCTTGAGGAAAATTATATTATATAGATCTAGTGTATTTTGACCGAGTCATACATAAGCAAAGAAGCTTCAGGAATATTTGTATATATAGGGTACACTTGGTCAGGGTACTGAGTGAGACACGCTCGAGACACGTTACACCATTAAATTCGAGACTGTTATGCTGTTCATTGAATACTTGGGTTTTTTCATTGTCCTACATGTATGTCTGTTTGCTTTTTGCAGTGCGTCTAACCCAGTTGCGTCTTGCCTCGACTATTTCAAAACAGAATATTTTGTTTTCAATTTAGGTGCTTGGAATCTAATTGAAAATTTAGAATATCTTCTAAGTAAATTACACCAGCTAAGTTGCATCGACTATTTTGGATTATTGTCTGCACAGATGTTTTTGATTTAAGCAAAGGATTACTGTCATTACTAGCTTTTTATCTTTTTTATAGCCTTTGTCTTTTTAGAAATACTTTAATCCAGGGAAGTTTATATTTTGTTGTTACAGGTCGAGTTGATACGAACACGTATCAAACATAATTATCCTGATGGTACGCAATGACATATTGACAAAGACCATCCTAGGCAACACGTTTGTATCCTAGGCAACACGTTTGTAGAGGAGTACGACTCGTGATTTTTGTAATTTCCTTGGTGCAGTGATATGTGTTTCTAGGAACACTTTGTAATTTATATCAGTGATAAATGCTACTCTCCGCATAACCGTTGGGTTATTCGTCGGAAGTAGATCAATGATATGAATGTATCTTGTGGATTCTGGGACCATCAGGTTGAGGTTGTAGTCATAGAGAATATCAACAAACGATCTATAGCAATCCGGGTATATGCAGTCTGTGCTTGATATTAAATACTTATCCTTATGTAATCCCACTTTGACGCAAACAGAGTAGACCCAGACCAGATGGCTCCTATAGGAGCCATCTGATCAGCGTCTGCTCTGTTTGCTTATGATGTAATATAGATCTGATACAACAACTTCTGTCTGGGCCAAAATGTCATGCGTTCCTATGCTATTATAAACAAATAATCTTATACATATTAATGACGTCATTATGTCCTACATCAATATTCATCTGTGACTTATCTCGCTTTCTGCACATTGACTCGCATTTGCAAATACAATGTAGATCCAGGATCCAAGATGGCTGACAGTCAGTAAATTGCTTGATCGAAACGGAAGTAGTAAATATTGTACCCGTCCAAACTTGCGCAGACATAAGGGATTTTGTCACAGCCGAATAAGGTTTAAACCCTTTCCCTGTTTAACCATTCTATTGCTGGATTTCAACCCTTCGCTTGCTATTCACGTCAATATACCTACCTGTAAATAGTGAAGACCCAGATGAGACAGCTCCTGCGGGAGCTGTCTTATCAGGGTCTGCACTATTTACAAGTTTATTGTGCAACCAGTGCACTTCACAGCAATTCTTTTACAAAGTGAAGATATATGTAATTATACAACAGGGCATGGGTGAAGAAGGAGAAATGTATTTTAAAATTCAACAAGAGAAGGGTTAATAATGTAAGAAATAATGACATCGAGCGCTGTTTTCATAATGGCATATGTACGGAGAATATTTTGGTTCAGGAAGAATTTGTAGATTCATATCCATATTATACCACAAGCAAACAGAGAAGACCCTGATCAAAGCAGTCTGGTCTGGGTTTACTGTGTCTGCAAATGTTGGAAAAGTAAAGTACCTAGTTATAGTCTACTTTCAGTCCGAATGACCGCTCAGCCCACTGTACATTTACTCCCCTGGTCATTGAGTCATTGGCCTACAATATTGAACACAGATAACATATAGCGCATTCAGTACCGGCGAGTGACCCTCACAGGTAGCAATTTTAACCAGTGGGTGGAGAGGAGGTGCGCTTGGGAGACACGAAAAAGCGTCTCTGAAATTTCCGGGAGGGACCGGGATTTGAACCCCGGACCTTTGGACTGATATTCAAGCGCGTTACCACTAGACCACCGCCACCTGAAAAGGCTTTTATATAAAGGTTAGGGTGAAGGTATTTGGTGTATACATTAAAGTCTCACTAATACGACCACTTAATAAAGTACAGTGAAACCCCGCTAATGCGACCACTTAATAAACAGCAACTGATGTCGTCTAAAGCAGGTGGTTGCTTAATGCAGGACGAAGTTATGCAGAAAGCTCCTATAAGCATAGCGTTCGTCCTGCATTAAGCTACCACCTACCTCTGCCACCCAGAATTATGCCCCTTTTTGGTGGTCGCATTAGCGGGTTTTGACTGTATATTTATTCATTTTTAAAGCAGGAAGCTGATTGCATTCTGTCATATTGACACTTCTATACAAAACACTTTTATTGTGATAAATAGAGCATTTGATCCTATGTAGCAAATGCTTTATTCATCACAATGGTTGCAAAACTACTCAATTCTAAAATCTTCCTTTTGCATAGTAAAGCACCATTTCAGTAGAACTATTCAAAGAGGTTTGATTCAACATAATCTATGAGGGAATGGGCCAATGCAGGACAAAAGGAATACAGAAAGTTCCCTTAAGGACGCTGCATTGTAAGCAGATGTGTGGTGTTAGAGTTCATAGATCATATACAGTGAAACCCCGCTAATAAGACCACTTAATAAACAGCCACTGATGTCGTCTAAAGCAGGTGGTTGCTTAATGCAGGACGAAAGTTATGCAGAAGCTCCTGGAGCTTTCTGCATAATTTTCGTCCTGCATTAAGCTACCACCTGCATCTGCCACCCAGAATTATGCCCCTTTTTGGTGGTCGCATTAGCGGGGTTTTACTGTACTCATTTTAGCGACTCTAATGTAATACGAAGAACGGGTTTCAACTCATGTCAACATACAATAGAACCAGCCTTTAGCGGCAATCAAAAAAGGGTTTCATTTGGGATATGTAAGGCTGGTGGTAGCTTAACCTATTCCCTCATAGGGTATTTTTAGATCTAACCACTTTGAATACATCTACCGAAAAGGCGCATTAACTAGAGAAAAGGAAACTTTTAGAATGAAACCATTGTGATACATAGAGCATTTGTTGAAAATTGCTACAATGGTTTCAATAGACGATTTTTACAGAGGCGTAGAAAGGCGTATTTATAGATGAGAGGTTTAATGCGTAAGTCATAAAAACGCTTGTACAGGTTTTAACTGTACTCCATAAGGTGTCCATTAATTACAAAAGTAGAAATAAAGTCAATGGGTCAACGATATAACGGAACCTCGGTATGGACCTTTAACCCATTCTCTCTTGCATATTCATGTAAGAAATTTTGACGTCATGAATATTAATAATATTATTTTTTATAACGGCATATGAACACGGGAAATTTTGGCTCAGGCAGAAGCTGTATAATCAGATCTATATTACAAAATAAGCAAACAGAGCAGACTCCGATCAGACGGCTCCTATAGCAGCCGTCTGATCTGGGTCTACTCTGTTTGCAGATGCGTCAAAATGCGCTTACATAAGGGAAAGGGTTAACCCTTTCCTCTTCTATGTTTATTCCAAACTTCAATACCTGGTGAATATTATGGACGTAACAGTTATAACAAAATATGGAAGGTGGGACATTGTCGCAATTTTAAGAAAGTAAAGAACCATATATTTAAATTTCAATTAACAAACAGGGCAGACCGTGACAAGACGGTACCTCGAGGAGGGTTATCCAAACTAATGATAAAATGTACCGTCGAACGAAAACGCATTCTAAATCATTGTGTAGCACTCTGGAAACACTCGTTCGATTTTCAATAAACAGTAGAACAGTGGCCTAGTAAAGATGCGTAAATTACAATGTTTTCAAGAATTAATCCATTATTATTATTATTACTATACCATATGTATATAGCGCTCTTTTCACACCGGATATGTGCGTTCAAATGCGCAAAACCTTCACACCCATGTTGTGACCACTTTGTTGAGCCGATTACAATCAGTGTGACGTCACAGCAAAGAGTGTGGTGGAGATTTGAGTACAGTTGAACTTGGATATCTCGAACTTTAACCCTTTCGCTGCAAATGCCGGACATGTGATTACCTATGCAAACAGTTTGGATCCAGATGAGACGCCGAGTAACTCGGCGTCTCATCAGGATCCAAACTGTGTGTTACTGTTAGTATGTTTTTGAAACAAAAATGAAGAAAATCAAAAGAATGAAAATTTGTAGCAGACGACAAAGTTAGCAGACGACAGAGTTTGGCAGCGAAAGGGTTAATGGACCATGCAAATTACTCCGAGATAATGGGTTCCGATTCCTAATTTAAATAATTTCTCATGTCCACAGCTAAATGCAGGTGTAAAGTAATTCTGAAAGTTTCCGAGCTCGTAGCATTATTTTCGACCTGCAATTAAACTGTCACATGTGTTTCTAGATATGTGTACGGACGCGCTTTAGAACAATTGTCTTGTGTTCAGTTTTACTTCGAGTTATTCAGAAGTTCATCTGTATTTGAATTATTCTGCGGATGCTTATTCTGGGGGTTAACTCTTTGACACCATTGAACACAGTGCAGTCCCAGGTCAGATGACGCCTTAAAACGACGGCATCTGACCCGGGTCTTCAGTGTTTTCTGTATCATTCTAGCTCAAGCATACATGTTTTAAAAACCAAATGCTTTACTAATATATCTTTATTATTTAGTTTAGAATTATATTTAATAATAATATGAAATTATTATTGCAGACGACACTTTTGAAATTGGTGTCAAAAGAAAAAACGATACCTTTATACGTGTGCGGACAATAGTAATATGAAGAAATATGACATATGTAGAATTTAGAAGATATGTTTAGTCGTGTCTGGTCGGGTAAAGGGCTTTTACAGTACAGTAGAACCCCTCTAATGCGACCACTTAATGAATAAACATGGGTGTCTTTATAAGCAGGTGGTTGCTTAATGCATGACAAAAGTAATACAGAAAGCTCCTCTAGGAACTTTCAGCATTACGTTTGTCCTGCATTAAGCTACTACCTGCATATAGCACCCATAATTATACCTCTTTTAGGTGATCGCATTAGTGGGGTTATACTGTATTTGAAAAAGTACAGTAAAACCCTGCTAACGTGACCCCCTAAATGGTTTAATTCTGGGTGCTAGATGTAGGTGGTAGCTTAATGCAGGACAAACATAATGCAGAAAACTCATAGAGTAGTTATCTGCATTGTTTTTGTCCTGTGTTAAGCAATCATCTGCTTATAAAGACACCCATGTTTATTCATTAAGTGGTCGCATTAGATGGGTGTTACTTTGTATGCGATAATTTGAGTATGTTGATACGCGTACCTGTGACTCATATGTGGGGATCAAAACAGAATAACAAAGTATTTGTATTTGAAAAGCAGTATTTACTCAAAGATTTTAAGCGTGCAACGTGTTTAGTAGATTAACCCTTTTCCTTCATATAAACAACTTTCACGCTTTGCAAAATGCGTAGACCCAGATCAGACAGCTCCTACATGAATTACCTGATCCGGGTCTGCTCTGTTTGATTATGGTATAATAATATAAATCTGATTCTAAAGTTTATTTATGATACAATAAGTTATGTGCTCATCTGCCATATAAAAGTTCAGCTAATAAATATGCATGATGTTTTTATTTGCAGCATGAATATTAATCAGGGAAAGGGTTAATCTCAAAGTTTACAGATAAATGTGAATATTTGTAGATATTATGTTATGTTTGTTTGCAGAGAAATGCCAATCGTTGCAGATAAACGGTTGTCCTCGTTTGGTTTTTCGCAGATAAATGGCCTAGTTTTGTAATTTTGCAACTGAATGCTATCAAGACTTAGCGAGCTGATTAATCATCATCTGTCCACACTTTGTTACTTGCACAACCTTGTCTCCCATTTCGTGTCAAAGATATTGTCAAAGTTTTCCATAATGGCTTGTATGCTAAAGGTCGAATGTTCCATAAGATAAAGTCCCATTATATTTTTCATGTGAATTAATTTCCGCTCTCGATTAGCTCAAAATGGCTTCACATGTTTGTATAACACTTTACTCCATTTTCAATTTATTAAGGAAATAGAAATATCAAGAATATTAACCCTTCGCTTGCTGAATTTTTAAATACATTTCTCCTTCTTTACCCATGCCCTGTTATATGATTACATATATCTTCACTGTATACAAGTATTTCGCTGTGCAAGCACTGCCGTGGAGTGCACTGGTTACACAGTCAATTTGTAAATAGTGCAGATCCTGATGAGACAGCTCTGTCTCATCTGGGTCTTCACTATTTACAGGTAGGTATATTTACGTGAATAGCAAGCGAGGGGTTAATTATATTCATATCAATAATAGCATATGAACACGGGAAACATGACATAGACAGACATTGTAAAGGCATATATACATATCAGCGAAGAGAAAAGAAAAAAAACACACTAACAACACCATTTTGCGTTTCGTTGCTCAAAAACGATGCATGAAAATATCGTTATATAAGCAGAAAAGTCTAAGTTAATAATCAACGTATTCGCTTTATTAGCACCTACATGGTTATTCATGAGGTTTGGTAAAGAACGTATAATCATTTTACGTTTTGTTCGCCAAAAAGGACAAAAGAAAATATCGTGGAATCTGTCAATAATAACGACCAAATGTCAAAAGAGAAACTAACACCGGAAGCGTGTAAGCAACTGGTACCATATTCTACACGTTTCGTGGTTTAAGTGGACGATGCGTCTTGACTGGGACTTCTGTCTTCATGGTTATTTTCTGTTTTCCTCTGATGTAAGCTTTGAATGAGGAGTACGCCGTTAGACGCCATTTCAGCTTACTTACTTTGACAACAAACGTCACGTGACAATGAAATTACATTTAGTGGACGATCTGGTCAACGAGGGATTCCCATGGCACATCCTGTTAATTTGGTTAAAAAAATAAAGTTTCGAGCATCGCGATATAAACACATGAGGTGTTCTATGAATTGCATGACAATGTCTTCTGGGTACAATACACAGTGATTATGTTAAGCAGGGGACAACGAGAGACACGATTCAGCTATCTCCCTTGACTGTCACAAAATTAAACAGAATGAAAAGTGGCCTTTTAAGTAAAATTGCTTTCTTCATTTTCTTATGTATCTTTGGCCGTCGCCGGGTAGCAAAACCCCAGATGTGTTGCAATGGGGGAACATGTAATTACCTGCAGACAGATTTGATTCATATGAGACATCTGCTTGGTAATTCTTATCCAAAATGTTTAATATCAATGTGCTGATGTAGTGCAAAATGATCCAAGGATAAACAAAAATGAAACCAATTACCAGTACCAACACGTTAACTCATTACCTCATAGGCTATTTTTAGATACCTCTTTGAATAAATCTACCGAAAAGTAGCATTACCTAGAGAAAAGGACAATTTAAGAATTTTGTAGTTTGAAACCATTGTGATAAATAGAGCATTTGCTCCTATTGGAGCAAATGCTCTATTTATCACAATGGTTTTACAAAGTGACTTTTACGGAGTCGTCAAAAGTCCTCAATATGAGGGAATGGGTTAAGAGAGACTACTCAAGAGATATTACTGAATAATCAGCCTCGTTGCTTAACAGACGGAGAGTACACGGACATTAAACATTGGAAACAGAATAAAGTACAAAAGTCGATACTTCGCAATTTTAGTAATGAAGAATTGCCAATGTCGCATAAATGCACCATGACAAATAGTGCAGTCCCAGATCAGACGCCGCCTTTTCAAGGCGGCGTCTGATCAGGGACTACACTTTTTGTCTCAAACTCTATTTCTCTATCTGTGCTTTATTCCTTTGACATTTGCAATTATCTATCTCAGTTCCTTCTTTTAATAAATGATTTAACAAAATGGTTTGCAGACGACAAATAGAAACTTATCGCCGAAAGGCTTAAACTGGTGTCTGTTTGATGCATGATGCATCATACAGAAAACTCCTAAAGGACTTTCAAAATAACTTTCATCTTGCACTAAGCTGCGATCTGTCTTAAAAACCGATAAAGATACTTGTGTTCAAACTATCTGGTTTTACTGTAATCCAACAATGTCTGTGTTTCACATTCACTCTACAACACTTTCTGTTTGACTTTTCTGAACAGGAAGTAACCACCCGTTACCACCTCCACAGAAATCATCACGAACACGAGAATGTGGGGTACCCAGTATTTGCCAGTAGATTCGCATTCAGTGTCATCTTGTACGGTTCCTGAAATAAATGTAGAGAAAGGTGTAAGATTGTGTTCTCTAATCATAAATCTTCCTGAAATTTCGTAACCAAATCGTGTGTGAAACGAACCCATTCTGTAATTCCGACAAGGCCAACAAGACATCGGGTGGTAATCGAAATTCACCATCCAAATTTCTCAAATACAAGGTTTTTATCTGATCTGTTTATAGTTTGATGTTTCACTAAAACCCAAAAGTGTTCTTACTTTGAAGCCAGATCTTCGACGATGGTCGCATTAACATAATTATACATGTATTCAACGAATAATCTCATAACTTTTAACCCTTCGTTTGCTATTCACGTCAATATACCTACTTGTAAATATTGAAGACCCAGATGAGACAGCTCCTGCAGGAGCTGTCTCATCAGGATCTGCACTATTTACAAGTTGATTGTGCAACCAGTGCACTCAACAGCAGATATTGCACAGCGAAATACTTGTACACAGTGAAGATATATGTAAATATACAACAGGACATGGGTAAAGAAGGAGAAGTGTATTTTAAAATTCAGCAAGCGAAGGGTAAATGAAAGAAGTATTGATTGTTACTCGTCGACTTACTGATGCGATATTGGCAGCGAATTAATTAATCCTTACAACATCGAATTATCAAAGGGAATATCCAAAATTCAAAAAGATCAAGCTTATGACAAAGACTTAAGGATTTGTCTAAATCAGTGTAATGACAGACAGTGGAGACCCAAATGAAAGGCCCTCTCCTGGGGCCCTCTCATCTGGACCTACAGTGATTGTATAACTATTAGTGACCCATTCTCCGATTGTAAGTGCTACGGTGAAACTTTAATTGGCTAATACTTAAGTGACGTAAAGTACCTTCATAGTCGATGCCTCCCTTTAGTGTAAGAGTCAAATCTATACGTTTAATATTTCCTGATCTCTTTTTCCTTGCAACACTCGTCTGGAAAAGAAAATAGTTTGTGCATACGTATAGGTTGCACCAATGACTAAGAGAGAGGAGAAAGATAGAGAGAAAGGGGTAGACGCAGACAGACAGACAAGTAGACAGTCAGAGACAGACAGACAGACCTACAGTCAGACATCTAGAGAAAAAGACAGAAACAAAGAGAGGGAAAGAGAAAATGGAGAAATGTGGAATAGAGAGGAGAGAGAACGTGAGAGACAAACATACAGTGACAATGACAGTGAAACAGAGAGAATTGAATAGAGAGAAGAGATAAATTGAGACAGAGTGAGAGAAAAAGATAGAGACAGGGAGAAACCCAGAGAAAGAGAGACATGGACAGAGAGACAAAGAGCGACATGTCGTGTGAGAGAGAGAGAGAGACGGAGAGGCACAGAGAGATATACAGACAGTCAAACAGACATAGACAAACAGAGTCTGACAGAGACAGATATACATCGAGAGGGAAAAAGAAACGCGAGAAACAGAGAAAGAAACGAGAGATAGCGAGAGATAGAAGCAGAGAGAGAGAGACAGAAAAAGGGAGAGACAGACAGACAGACAGACATAGAGACAGAGAAAAATTCAGACACGGGAACAGAGAGACAAGGACAGAGGAGTCAGAGAGATAAAGAAACAGAGAGAGACAGGCAGATACAGACATACTTTGGCAGAGAGAGACAGATAGAGTTACAGAAGAGGGGAGGGGGAATGTACAGACATATACAGAAAGAGACACAGAGAGACAGACATGCACTAACAGACACAAAATGGCGATAAAATAAGACACTGGCAGACACAGAGAAATATGTGGATACTGACAAATTCAAAGAGCAAAAACATAGAGGCAGGAAGAAAGACACGTTAAACCCCGATAATTCGTGCATTAAAGTAAGAATCATAATCGATACTTAAGACAGGTGACAGCTTAATGCCGGGTGAAACCCCATAATTCGAACACTAAGACAATTAAAGTAAAACCTCTCTATAACGGCCACTAAATTATATTAATTAGTTGGTATTTAGGGCAGGTGGTTGCTTAAAGCAAGGTGAAAGTAAAACAAAACGCTCCTATAGGAGCGTTATGTTTTACTTTCACCTTGCTTTAAGCAGCCATATACTTTTAACACAAAATAATTGATGTAATTCAATGGCCAATATAGAGAGGTTTTACTGCATCACAATCGATCTGTACCACAGGGCTCAAAGAGTAGTGCCGGGGGAAACCCATAGTTGGAACACTACAACAGAAATCATTATCGATCAAGTGGCAGCTTACTGCCGGGTGAAGGTCATACTAAAAGTTCCTTTAAGGGTGTTCTGCATGACTTTCATCTCGCATTAAGCAGCCACCTACCTACAAAGACATAAATGCTTCAATATTAAAACGTAGTATATGGTTTTTTTGTAGTTAGAAAAACATCGTATAAGACCAGTCAGACAGACATCAAACAAACACAAAACAGACAGATAGACAGACATATTCAGATACACAATACAGACTGACAGTTAGCCAGATACAAATACAGACCGACAGTTAGCCAGATACACATACAGACATACAGTTAGCCAGATACACATACATGTACATACATACAGTTAGCCAGATACACAATACAGACTGACAGTTAGCCAGATACACAATACAGACTGACATTTATCCAGAAACACAGTCAGACAGTTAGCCAGATACACATACAGACATACAGTTACCCAGATACACAATACAGACATACAGTTAGCCAGATACACATTACAGACATACAGTTAGCCAGATACAAAATATAGACAGACAGTTACCCAGAAACACAGACAAACAGTTAGCCAGATACACATACAGACAGTTAGCCAGATACACAATACAAACATACAGTTAGCCAGATACACAATACAGACAGACAGTTAGTCAGATCCACAATACAGACAGACAGTTAGTCAGATACACACAGATAGTTAGCCAGATAAACATAAAGACAGACAGTTAGCCAGATACACATACAGACAGACAGTTAGTCAGATCCACAATACAGACTGACAGTTAGTCAGATACACACAGACAGTTAGCCAGATAAACATAAAGACAGACAGTTAGCCAGATACACATACAGACTGACAGTTAGCCAGATGCACAATACAGACATACAGTTAGCTAGATACACAATACAGACATACAGTTAGCCAGATACGATACACAATACAGACAGACAGTTAGTCAGATACACATACAGACAGATAGTTAGTTAGATACACATACAGACATACAGTTGGCTAGATAAACATACACACAGACAGTTAGCCAGATAAACATACAGACAGACAGTTATCCAGATACACATACAGACAGACAGTTAGTCAGATACACATACAGAATAACAGTTAGTCAGATACAAATACACACAGACAGTTAGCCAGATACACATACAGACGGACAGTTAGTCAGATACACATACAGAATAACAGTTAGCCAGATAAACATACACACAGACAGTTACATGTAGCCAGATACACATACAGAAAGTCAGTGAGATACACATACAGACAGACAGTTAGCCATATACACATTCATACAGACAGTTAGTCAGATACACATACAGAAAGACAATTAGCCAGATACAAATACATACAGACAGTTAGCCAGATACACAACAGACAGACAGTTAGCCAGAAACACAGACAGACAGTTAGCCAGATACACATACAGACAAACAGTCAACCAGATACACATGCAGACAGTCAGCCAGGTACACAATACAGACAGACAGTTAGTCAGATACACAAACAGACAGACAGTTAGCCAGATACACAATACAGACAGACAGTCAGCCAGATATGCTACAGACAGACACTCAGCCAGACAGAAAAACTGAAAGACCGACAGGCAAAAATATTAACGAACTGAATGATAGACTGACAGACAGACGGCAGCAGTCAATGTGAAAGACAGCAGAGACACAATACGCTTTATGGTACCAACCGAGAGCACTTCGTACGCCAGATGGAAGTGTAATTGTTCTGTACTCCGAAAGGCAAACGCTCTAAAGATATCAGTTTGGTAGACTTTTAGAGATTCAAAAACAGTGTTCAAGTCCGACGCTTGTACAAATGGTGTAATAGAGCCCAAGGCCGAATCGGGTGGATTGGAATTGATTCTGCAAAACAAAATGACGAGTTTACACGAGTTATACAGAAATATTTACATATAGGCATGTAAGAAATAGTGACATCATGAATATTAATCAGATTAATTGATACAGTAGGACAATGACACAGCCAAGTGTTTGTCCTGGCAGAAACTGTAGACTCATATCTATATTGTATATCACAAGCAAACAACGCTGACCCTGATCAGATGGATTTTACTGAAGCTATCTGATCTGGGTCTGCTTTGTGCGCAAAGGCATAGAACGGCAGTTTAACCCTTTCCCTCATATAAACGTTTTTTCACGCATTTGCAAACAGAGTAGACCCAGATCAGACGGATCCTATAGGACCTGTCTGATCAGGGTCTGCTCTGTTTGCTAATGGAATTTGAAAGATCTGTTTCTTTAGTTTATAAAATGGCTACATTGTTCTACCTTGCATATTTAGTTGCAACTATTTTGTCCATTAATATTCAGAAGGTATTGGAATTTGAAATAAACACAGAACAGGGAAAGGGTTAATGCGAACAGTTTAATCTGCTCTCCGATCTGTTGCAAGTATTACTAGCCCCTTAATCATCTGCGCTGGTTTTTGTTCCTGATGTCATTATTTCGTACAGAAATAATCATCCTTTACTCCATAATAATTAATCTATACATGCGAATTATTACGGCGGAACTAAATTAGACGGGACTACACTGCTTTTGTTATATATTAGATCTGCTGCAACATTTTTTGTAACTATGAAAACTTATTTTGGTCATAGTGCAATTATGGTGATTCATTTAGTTTATGTGGTTTTTATTTCTTGCCTGAATATTCATTTAGTCGTTATTTCTTGCCTGAATATTCAATTAGTCTTTATTTCTTGCCTGAATATTCATTTAGTCCTTATTTCTTGCCTGAATATGTATGGAGTAAAGGGGTAATTAAGAGTCCCTGTTTTCAATGTTGACAACAACGCAATCGGAACCACTGAGCGATGGCTGCTACCTGTCCGAATTAAACACATGTAGTTGTATTAATCCACTCCTTCATAGGCTATTTTTAGGTCCAACCTCTTTGATTAAATCTACCGAAAATGAGCATTTACTAGAGAAAAGGAAAATTTCAGAAGTGTGTTATCTTGAAACCATTGTGATAAATAGGGCATTTGCTGTGGAGCTCTTTTTGCTCTTTTTATCACAATGGTTTCAAAAAGTGACTTTTACATAGGCGTAGAAAGGAGTATTTATGGAGGA